>OV816028.1:39940849-41348147 GCA_929113105.1 Agrypnus murinus
ACTAATAATCTTTCACTTCTCCGTAAGTCCTGAAATATGTTTTTTTCGAGATTTTTGTTCTAAATGTCTCCTGTATCGACTATTACAGATCCTAAATTATTTATCCTTAATTGTTTGTTTGAACGTTTTTGGTGTTTGGGCACGAGCAGCCCCAGGCTGCCGTGGACCATATGAGTATATTTTCAAATACATCAGAAAAATAATAATTTCTTTATATTTGCTCTGCTCGACTGAGAATGATTCATTTTCAATAACATGTAATTGTTAGTAATTTTTCCAGTTATATTAATAATTTAAAAGCTTTAAAATTTGAAACAATAATTTTTTTCTAATACATTTCTTCCATTACGTTAATCATTAAATGTTTTGCAGCTGCAAAAAGTAGAAAGAAAGAATTTAATATTTTTGATAAACATATAACTTGTCCTATACATGTTGATATTAAAACTGTGTAAATAAATATATTAAATATATTTATTATTTAAAAATGTGTGTTTTGTTGATTATAAGTTGTTTTATTCGACCAATTGTCTGTTTGTGATTTGATCAAATATCCCAGTAGGTAGACTGTCTTTTTTATCAATTTACCTATTTGATCAATTACCCAATTTGATCATTTGTCCGAATATGGGATTTTTTCATAATCTATATTTAACCCTATCATCTTCCGTTTCATATTCCTCTTCACTTTTCTCAACATGTATGTCTCATTTTCCTCTTCATGCACAAATATTATTTGACCATCCGCAAACATGAAGAATGCAGTGTTGATTATAAGTTGTTTTTTCGACCAATTGTCTTTTTGTGATTTGATCAATTATCCCAGTAGGTCGATTGTCTTTTTTATCAATTTACCTATTTGATCAATTATCCAATTTGATCATTTGTCCGAATATTGCATTTTTTCATAATCCATATTTAACCCTATCATCTTCCGCTTCATATTCCTCTTCACTTTTCTCAGTATATATGTCATGTTTTCCTCTTCATGCACAAATATTATTTGATCATCCGCAAACATGAAGAATGCAGTGTTGATTATAAGTTGTTTTATTCGACCAATTGTCTTTTTGTGATTTGATCAATTATCCCAGTAGGTCGATTGTCTTTTTTATCAATTTACCTATTTGATCAATTATCCAATTTGATCATTTGTCCGAATATTGGATTTTTTCATAATCCATATTTAACCCTATCATCTTCCGCTTCATATTCCTCTTCACTTTTCTCATTATATATGTCATGTTTTCCTCTTCATGCACAAATATTATTTGACCATTTGCAAACATGGAACATCTTTTCGCATCTTCTATACTGGGTGGAGGACCGGTGATTTGTCAATGATGATTGTATTTTTGAAAAACTTTAACTCTATTTTAAAATTTACTTTAAGATTTTCAACTTAGCTTGGAAAGGTACTGTGCTAAATAAATATTGTGCTAAAGTATTGCTAGTAATAACGTTATCTATGTCTTTATATTTTTTCAATATTCTATTTATGGTTTATTTAAGAAGATGTGTCTTCTAGAAATGAAAGTAAACAAATTTTAATTGGGTGATTAAGGTCATTTTGTTACTTGATTACATAATTGGAATTTTTTGTGGTATTTCCTAACTTTGTCTCATTTACAGAAGAATAAATTATATAAAATTTCACCTTAAATGCAAAACCATTAGGCGATACAGACAATTTTATCAGTGTTTCAACATTGGTCTATCTACTCACTCTATTGATATATTTCTGGTTTTCTCCACGATCCAAACCAAATAAGAGCGGGCTGGCATATCAGAGCTAGAAGCTTTTTTAATGCTACGAAGAGTTTATAAAAAAGAGCTTGTTTTTAGAAATCTCATACATTCATATTTAACAAAATCTCACTATGGATCGTTTTTGTCCATAAAAACTACAAGAATAAAAACGGAAATGATAAACTATATCAGAGATCAATTAATATAATGCAAATTAAATAATTATACTGTTGTAGCACCTTAAAGCAGGCAACCAATCATACAGAAATGTATAAACAGTCATGTTTATTGTTTCCAGCCTTATTTTGTGGAACTCCATAATCATGAAATAAATAAAGATTATTAAAAGTTTCACAGTTTTATTAAAATATACCTGACAATATTGTTTCGACAGCTATGCTGTCATTATCAAAGGTAATATAATTATAAACAAACACGTCGCTAAGGTAGATACAAAATAGGTAACTAGATAAAATAATAATAATAAAATAGCATAAAATAATAATAATAATAATAATAAATAAAATATAATAGCATAGCTGTCGAAACAATATTGTCAGGTATATTTTAATAAAACTGTGAAACTTTTAATAATCTTTATTTATTTCATTATAAACAGTCAGTTCGTGTGTTCGTCGTAACAACAGTTGCGTTTTGAAAAATTATAATAACGACCTGTATAAGTTTTGACGGCGTGATAGTTACCGGATCATTTACATAAATTTCCACTATAAACTATTTGCATACAAATAATTAAAAAATAATCTTATTGACATTAAGGATGTATTCAGGATGTGACAAAAGAGTAATGACAATAATTATGTATAAAGTCATATCAATGCTTCTTGGAAAATAGTTTCATATTTTTTGACCTTGTTTCATTAGTTCATTAGATGTAACTATTAATAATTGAAATTGATTTCTGTAAAATAGGTCCCTTATCCACAAGAGGCGATAAATTACATTATTTTTACACCCTCCCAAGAATTCCAAGTCTTTTAGTTTTTTTCTAATTAAAAAATAAATAAAAAGAAGAAAAGAATAACGATATAATGATAATAAAAAACAATTTCACGGCTAATTTCATTGAGGTGTATTTGTAGAACATTACCTGGTTGCTACTGTGAGAGATGCTGCAAGTTCCCTTAGCAACGCAAGATCAATATAACAATCAAACGCGGAGCAAACGACTACGCCCTTGTCCTTAAATACCCCTATCACCGATATTGAATGGTGTTGAAATAAATTGCAGGTCTTAAGACGTATCCATACAATACGATTATTGTTCAAAATGAGGGTGAAGCTTTAGTTTCTTGCCAAACCATTTATTATTTTTTATTCTTTTTTTATTTATTTTTTACGTTTGATACGTTGATCCTTGTGCTCCCCTTAATGACTATTTTATATACACATTTATACTAGAATAAACCTGTGTAATTTTGCAGTAAGCTAAAATAAATATTAAAAACCAGGTGTTCTGTTTATTATTTTTAATTATGTACATTATGACACAAAGTCTGATCATTATTTTATTTCATTTATGATTAGGTATACCTAATTTAGTAGTAGGTAAATAAGTATTTCTAATTTCGTACAGAATTCCTAATTTGATAGGTAGATTCTAAATGAAAATAAATGATTGTAATTCACTAGAGCCTCCACTACCCGCATATTTAATGGAGCTCTTATTAATCTTTAATCTCAGATTTAAACAATCTTGCTACATTCACAACTTCATTAAGAAACGCGCGAATCGTTATAATACTGATTTAATTAATTCAGCTTTTGCATTATTCAAAATCAAGTATTACATGATAAGGATATCCCATATATTTTTATGTTTACAGGGTGTAACAAATATCTACTAATACTAAAAACCACGTAATGTTTCAGAGTTTTCGAGAAAATCGCATTTTAAAGGACCCCCCCACATTTCTTATATAAAAAATGCCCCGGCGAATTTGGCTGAAATTTTAATATTTTGTTGTTCTTAATATTCTAATCAAATGTCACCATGGGCACAGCTTCGAAAAATGGACAGATTTTGAGTTATCGCCATTTGAAGAAATTAAAATAAAAATGTCAATGAAAACGCAGTACCGGAATCTGGATACTTAAGAGTAAGAGTCTTCTCTCGATTTAGCAATGCAACGAAGTACCAGTTGTGGATAGCTTGTCGGTTGGTCAATGATGAAGATGGTGATGGAATGAAATATGACGATTATGCACCTATCCTAGGTACTTATTGCACATACATTTCTGATGCTCGAACGGTTGGAACATATGCTCATGTCGCCAGCGTATTATGGTTCCTTGGATATGCAAGGCATAACGAAAATACTCGACATCCTGCAACTACACTCACCAATATCTTTGGTGATGCAGCCAATAGACCACCACAACCTGTTGGAGAAGAAGTTCCAAATGTTTTATAATTTTTGAATTTTTTGATACAATTATTGCTCCTATGGTAGCTAAATTATCGATCACAAATTTAATTTAATATATCTAATAGAATCGTATGATCACCTAAACATTATTTGTTTATGTTATATTCATGTCATGTTGATATTTTGCTTGTATTACGTTGTGTTTTGTTTCTATTGCAATCATAATCATACAGGGTGCGGCAAGATAACTTCCTTATTTCATAATGCAATAAAACAAAAAATAGTAAAGATGTATTTTCAATTTTTTGTAATTAAGTGATGCCCCCCATTGTCCATACACTGGTTGAACCGAATTCTGCTTTTTCTTATCACTCTCTCCAGCATATCGATGGGCATGTTGGCCGTTTCTTCCTGAATGTTTCTTTTCAGGTCGTCCAGAGGCTGTGGGCGGTTGGTATAGACACGGAATTTCAAATACCCCTACAAAAAGAAGTAACAAGGGACCAAATCGGGTGAACGTGTCACTTCAAATCACCCCTCAGTGAGATGAAGTACCCTGGGAAGTGCTCTCGCAACACAGCCATCGATGCCCTTGAAGTATGGGCCGTTGCTGCGTCCTGTTTAAACCACATGTCCCCTAAGTATATTTCATCAAGTCATGGCAAAAAATTCCTCGGGCATGTTCACATAACGGTCTGAATTGACTATGACAGTCTTCTCATTTTCCTCAAAAAACCATGGGCCGATAATCCCAATTGTCGAGATTGCGCACCAAACGCTGACACGTGGTGAATGCAAAGGCCTCTGATGGAGTTCTCGGGGGTTGTTAGCAGCCCATTAGCGGATATCTTGCTTATTGACATATCCAGTCAAGTGAAAATGAGCATCATAACCTAAAAAACACAAGCGCGTCTTGAGGGACGTGTTCAAGAAGTGCTTCACACGCATTTCTTTGAGCATTAAAGTCGCGTTCGGAAAGTTCCTGCACAATGGCCAACTTTTACGGATGGAAATGAAGAACGCACGTCTGCGCGCCGAACGCCGCGAGGATCGCAAAACTGAAACCCTTACTGCTTCAATGTTCTCAGGTGTTCTGATGGGACGTGCGTCTCCAGTTCTTCTTTTCTGTACAGAACCAGTTTCCCTGAACGTTGTGACCCACAAAAGAATTGATTTCCGATCCGGGACAGAATCCAATGGCGCAGTATTGAAGCGATTTCGGAAGGCGCGCTGGGAAGAAACGCCCAAACGGCCGTTGGAGAAATAAGCCTCTAAGGTAAACGTACGCTGCTCGTTACTCCAACGCATGATGACGACTGAAACACAAGTTAACAAAACTTTAGGATGCCCTCTCTCGAACGAGACCACGCACATCCGCCTGGGACTCCCACCAGCTTCAGAGCGCTTATTTCAAATAAGGAAGTTATCTTGTCGCACCCTGTATAAGATAATATATTATAACTTTTCGTTACGTTCAGACGTAGTTTCAAAAATAATTATTTTAAAATGTTGAAGTTTGTGTCATTTTAATTTATGTCACATAACGTATCGCTTTTTTTAAAAGACAAAAAATCCATGAAATGAAAAATAATTTAAAAAATGAATAATACTGTAACGTTCTTTTTAAAATAATAACAAAAATGTTGTTTAATCGTCTAACATTAAGAGAAATATTATTTACATACACTAATTTAAGTTTAACTAATTATTTAACATTATAATTATAAACGTTTAAGGAAATTAAATGCTAGATATTTAGAAACTTAAAGTAGATTATATAAGAACTATTTATTTATTATTACAACATTTATTTATACACTAATACTTGACTACTAATTACACAAAGCATATTTATTCCATTCACCGGTTGAACACTAATTGATTCTCCTCTGTGCGCGTCGATTTATATCTCTTATAAAAACGTTCTAGAAATAAATTCAGGTTTGTAAGAGTGTGGGTTTAGTAATAATAAGCAGTTTTTACAAATAAAATGCGGTTGCATTATGTAGCTTTTGTAACATTTACAGAGAAGATTTCAAGGACTCAAAATGTGTTGACAATTACAATAACAACTCATATATTAACAACTTTCAAAATTAACTTGATCCGTTTATATTCAAGTGCTCCAGATATTTAGGACCAATCACGATTAATTACGCGACTGCGTAACATCTATGATTGCCAAATTGTGTAATTTACAATTACACAATTTAGTTAAGTTAGGTTAGATTGAAAAAAATTCGAATTTGCTTTTGCATAGCGTTTTGGTTAGGTAGTGGCGTTTTTGTAGAGTTTAGGTTGCTAGCAACCAGTTTTGGTTTAGAGGCGTTCGCCCTAAAAATGATTTACATATTAGGAATCAGCATACAATTTATGCTAAAATGACACCAATTTGGACAAAAAGTGTTTAGTGGTGGAATTCTTTAATTGTTCCAATATAAATTATTATAAATTATTTTTAAAGACCCTAAAAGGGCAGCGCTTTTTGCTTCTTTTGAAGCACGAGTTGGTGAACAGGAACACTATGCTTGCGTTAAACTGTTACATTCGCAAAATGTCATTTTGAAAGTGGTGAGTTTAAAAAATTTATTAGTTGGCCTTTTTCGTTGCAAAGTTTTTAATTACGTCATAAAGATTTACGTAGGTTGAATGGAAGTTTGCTTTGCCAGTCGTTAAGTGACACGGAAACATCGGTGTGATTACATGATTACATGTATGTTTTACGTGGGGTTCCCGTGTTAACATACCCCCCACATTCCTTCCAAAGGAGGAAGTAATTGAGATACGCTCAATCAGCGCGCAATTGCACAGCAATTGCTCCCAGTTACTCACTGGTCGGAGAGAGGTTGCCTATCCACCCTCTACTAGCTAACCAGGTTAGTACCGGAGCGATTGTCTTAACACGTGCTCACCCGCCGGCACCTTCCCGTCCTCTTTCATACGGGGCTAAGTACCTCGTCCAGCATTAGGACTATCCCTAACCTAGGTTAGGTACATCAGAACCGTAGGTTCTTTCACCAAGCCTTAGTTGGGGCCACTGCCCGATCGAATCCAACCTCAAATTGGCGGGACTTGGTTTTTAAATGGGTTCGCCACCCCGATCTCCCAGTTATAGGCCTGGTGTGCCCTCGACAGAGCTTTGTTTCGAGGCTACTTTAAGGGCCCATTAAAGTAGCGTCCCGGTGTGTACCCGTTAGGGTGAAGTTGTCTTGAACGTGAGAGGCTGTGTATCTTCGCATCAACGCCCTTTAAGTGTAGGTCTCTAGACGATTTCTGGGAATCTGACGCTGGAACTGCCAGCATGTGCCAGACCCCCGTACTGTTTCCGAAACGCTACCTGGTGGCATGCAGTTTCTCATGGGTTAGCGAGCGAACTCCCGAACCGAGATAAACCTCACTTGAATCTCCTCCATTCGTCTAGGCCAGACAGCGAGATACTTAGCTCTAGAAAAGGCCCTACGTCAGGTAAGATTCAATCCACCCACACCGGACCCCCTTGTTAGCAGAGCTCCCTCCGCAACGCTTTAGGGTCATCGTCGAGAAACACTCCGGTGAAACGTAAACGTAACACCTCGGCATAACTCAACCACACATTTAATTCTGATCGCGTCATCCGTTGCCCAGACAAGCCTGGGATGGGGTAGACAACGCCCAGTTCTAAGGGTAAACGGCGTGTGGTCTGCCCTCAAGCTAGTCTCGAATCCTAGTGCTTCCCGACACCTCTAACGACTGCCCTCCCTCTATCTTCGGGCTAGTCTCGGATACTAGTATTGATGTCCGACATCTCCAACGACTCTGCTTGACCGTTCGCCCTGCGTGCTACTGGTGTGACTACAGTAGCAGAAAAGGCGCTATTTGTAAGTTGTAACGCAGCGCCTTATAAAACGCGGGGCCGTCTAAAATGCGCTGAACCCGCCTCACGCCGGTCCTGCATAAATCACTCTTGTTGCGTTAACTATTGTATTAATCGACTATTTTCCCAATCAACAATCTACGGTGATGAGAAGATCGATTGGGTTAGCTGCTGGATTACCTGGAGTTGATTGACTGGAATAGCACGAGACAATAAAGACATCTCAATGATAGCGAGTCGATATCATTGACAGATATACAAGAGGTGTCGTCGATGGATACTTGGAGGTATTGTATACGCCTTCGGGGGTAGATTTAATTCGCAGTGGGCTTACTGCAGAGTGCTCTTGAAGTTGTCGTTCTTATTGGAAGAACCATGAAGTAATAGCTCTTTTCTGTGGTGACGGCATCCACTAAATCTGGCATCGGTAGAGACGACCCATACCCACTACACTGACCCACTGATATTACAAGGAGTAATTTGTGCACTTTTTGTAGAGTTTTTGTTCACAAATGCGTGTTTTTCTGACATACAATGAGACGAAACTGACCAAGAGGTTTCGAAAAAATGTACAGATATACTTGTACCTACATCTACATGTTTATAAACGCCTTTTCTCAATTTCGAATGATAAGTCTTGCAAAAAATATTCAATAATCCAAATGAATTTTAGTTTCTCTACTATCTGGATATGTAGAAGAGCAAAAAAGAAACTTAGTATAAAAAACCTCATAGATGTGAATACAGATAATCCAAAAGAAATGTAGAAAAAATTTAAAGCAATAATTGACAGCAAAATATTTAAAAAAATAAAAAAGTTGATGAAAGTTGCAAAAAATAGAAGTATGTATTTAGAAATGAGTAACAACCAGAAGATAAAATGACCAAATTATATAGGAAAGGAACCTAGAAACATTGTAATGCATGGCCCCCGCAAATCTCACGCTGTATTTTGAAGATTGACGAAAATATAAACAATAATTCAAAGCTAACAATAGACGACTGGTGTTAGCGCATCGCTCGTATTTCAAAGGTCGTGAGTTCGAGTCGCAGTTGGGGCGGCAGGATGTTTCTAAATTAGAAAATCCGTCTGCCTTAACTATGGGTGTGTGATTGTTAAAAAAACAATAAATCAATCAGCTTAGTTTTCTCTAGAAATTTAGTGATGATTCATTACAAAACAGAACTGGATCATTGTTTATCACAATCTGGATGCCTGTTATTGTAAAAACATTTTAGAAAAAAACCGTACGTATGGATTAGATAATAATGTTTTTGCGCTGTCAGGCAGGATTTCGAAAACGGCATCTCCCCCGAAATAAAAAGGGTTTTATCTACGAGTAAACTTCTACGAGCTGGTCAGGATATTGGAAACATCCCCTGGTCTTAGAAATCTATGAAAATCCAAAAACATTGCAAATTTTCCGATCTTTGTGTTTCAACCCGGACTTTTTTGATTGGTAAGTTGTAAGTATTTATTTGTCAAGCTTTTGCAAAACATAAATCACACTGGGTCCACGAACAAGAAAGTTATTACTACATTTATATACGTAAAGAGCTCATCTCAGGACCATTTTGACCTGTCCTAGAGATAACGAAACGGGGCCAGTAGTGTAGCAACCTTTTCTGAAGAAAGTTTTGTTTTTAGTAGTTCATTACATATATGGAAATATAAAAAACCTGCGTCTACGCTTTCGATTCATACTGACGCTTTTATTTCATACAGAATATACAGAATAAAATACAAAAGGTATAAAAGCCATAAAGCATCCGATGCTCAGCAAACAGCTTGCCTTAATACAAAATCTCACATTACCTCTTCTGATATCTCCTCTAGAAATGTTTTCTATAGATTCGAAAGGTTAAAATCCCGCGAACATCAAAAACAAAGCCCATGATTCCTCCAAAGGCGTGTAAACGAAAACTACCTTTTCTGTAGATATGGTGGATACATCCTTAGCCCTAGCTTTTCGAGAAAAACATCTCTCTCAAAAGTAAAGCCAAACTTTGGAGAGCTGCTAAGAATTCTGTCTAAAGACGAAAATAAGAGCAGAACACTTCCTTGAATAAATAACTATACGAGAACCAAAAGTAACGAAGGGCACGAGTCTTTACTGACTAGCAATAGATTCTCCAAAGCAAACTATCAGACGATATAATCGTTGCTCAAAGAGCACCAATATTTCCATTTCTGAAAAGCCAAGAAAATGTTACGTCCACAGAAAAAAATACAGTATTAGTGACAATTGTGACACTTCTTCTACTTCTCTTTCACACAGATAACAGAACTTGCAGCTCTGTAACGATAAACTACATTTTTATGTTTCTCAAACTAATACATCACCTTGTAAGTTGTTTTATTCTTGGGAATTTGAGCACAATTCAATTTATTTGTAATATAAAATCAAAATCTCGTAAAACTTTCTGAAACTTTAGAGATTTATATACACTTTGGCATGTCTAACTGCCTTGGATTGAAAGTATTGAATACATCGGATCAACATCTTGTGAGAATTGTACCATTTACCACAAGACTTCTAGTATTTACTTCCAATCAATTGCATTATATACAAAGAGGCAAATTACCGCCGGTTCCAGTAGCTCTAAAATCTGGACCTAATGCATTACATACACGTATTAAATTAGTTAAACTGTGCATATTTCAGGATGATTAGATTTATACCCTCCAACATAGCTAGTCTAAATTGAACAAAGAATTAAACGTTCTAGAGTCATAGAACGGCTGTTACAAGACGAATTAAACATTCAGATTTGCTATCCGAAAGCTATCGCTATCGTGAAAAATAAAAAAGATTAAGGAAAGACATATCTAGAAGAGTGTGACATAATTATAAAACAGCAATTTGACTTTAGAATAAGACACAGTTGTGAAATTCACTAGAACATTATTTAATATCACATGGAACGAATAGTTAAATGTGCCCAAAGTTAGGGGTGTGTTGTTCATTAATTTTAGGTGTACATTTAAAAGTATTAATAGACCAATCTTGTGCACGATCCTTAATGTGGAAAAGTGGTATAGATCATATTGTTCTAAAATAAGGCTATCATGCAGGTTTTGAATTTCAACCGTTTTGAATTTAGACACTAGTTCTCATCAGAAAAGCATACAGAATATGAAGTATCTTAAGGGTTAATATTGGGTCCCATACTCTTTATCATTTGTGCAAATTTATCGTATAATGTATAAATATTGTGGTGAATGCCCCACAATTTAGGACAAGACGATTTTGTAATTAAAACAATCAAGCATATTCTCTCAAATACACGAATTAATAATTTCAAATATATATTTTCTTTATCACAGAAAAAATAATAATATTTGTTAGTATATTAGTTATACCTTGGTTTAACTTTAACCCTGAAGTACTATCGTGGGGTGTTTCGGCACCCCAGACACAAGTTTTTGCTTAATATCTTGTGTTAAGCTTAAATGTCACACCTTCGGGCATCATCCAACAAAAAATTAATCCACGAAAAGCGTATTTTTAGTTTCAAACATATTTTTTAATGTATAAATGTATTTAAAAAAAATGTATACTTTTATGTATTTTAAATTCTTTTTTCATTTCAAATTGAATATTTTCTTTTTTAACGTCAGTAGTAAGCTAAAGACTTGTTTTATTACCTAAAAACAAAAAACCATGAAAAACATTTATTATCACAAAAAAATCACCCTAAAAAGTGGAGTGATACGTTACTTGAAAACGCGTTAGTATTTCACCCAAACAGCATTTTTAGTCATCGGTACGTACCATCAACTACCAGTGGAACTATTAAGTTTTTGCCAATAGTCACAAGTACGTAATTGTTACGGTTTCATTACGTGCCTGGAACAAAAATGGGGAACAATTTTTGGTAGCAGATACGTGGCGGCGTAGTAACTGCTACTTTCGTGGAACTCCTTTTCTCTTCTCTTATTATCTTTCCTCTTTGACACATCGTGTCGCGTGGTTACTCTATCTTACTCATGCAACTTAACAAATATTCTATCATTTTCTATACTAATGCTGCGATCGTGCCACAAAATAGATTACTACTGTATTTGTAGTGCGTACAAGCGACATACAAAGAGCGATGAAATGTTTAATTATTTTGTCATTCCAGTATACCTAAATTATAAACCATTGCAACTTTTCTGTTGAATGTGATGATGATAGCTCGAAAAATAACAACGCGCCTTCTTTAAATATATTTTTTAATAAAAGATGGCTTTAATAAAATATGACAAAAATACTTATAAGTTGATACACATGATAGAAACCATTTTATATTATTCCTGTTATGATCTTTTATGTGTTTAAATATAATTATTGCTATTAATTAACTTTATTAATACTGAGAGAGCAGGGAGAATTACATACACAGTGCATACACTGTACAAGATGTGTGTCCTCCAAGCTGACTCAACTGGTACTGACACTATTGACGAACGAGCCAGGATTGACTAGTTACATCACTATAAATAAATGTTGCCAACTTCAAGTTACACACATAACAATTCCTAAGGCACAATTTGACACCGATTTGTTATTTTTATTGAAGGTTATGTAGTAAAACATCTAATAATAATCATAACAAATTGCAAATTGATTAATGGCCTCCAATATTTTACAAGTAAATATGGAGATGGAGTAGTTTACGAAAAATTATCTTAAAGTGATTTTCCTGGATAGCAAAAACGTAAGTTTTACTTTCAATACTACTGTAAGGTTCCGTTACTTTAAACGGTTAAGCAACGGTTCCAGGCAGGTGGCAGGAACTTTCAGTACTACTTTAAAGTTTTAGAAACTTTAAAGTAGCTTCTGGAAAGTTACTGCTACAATCATAATACCACTTTGAAGTTGCAAAGACTTTAAAAAGTAATTATACTATGTGGCAATACCGTTCCACATACTTTAAAAGTTACTTAGAAATAATGGAACTACATAGTTTCAATAAATAGTATAAACAACTACACAATTACTAAAATATTCCAAAATGAAGTAATAAAAACCTACAAGGTCATCAATTTAGTTGTAGTTACTTAACAACTACTCAATCGAAGTTCCTATCTCAGTCACTGCTATTTAGATGCTGCT
Source organism: Agrypnus murinus (assembly GCA_929113105.1). Taxonomy (NCBI): domain Eukaryota; kingdom Metazoa; phylum Arthropoda; class Insecta; order Coleoptera; family Elateridae; genus Agrypnus; species Agrypnus murinus. Next base: position 39,953,944 of record OV816028.1, read on the forward strand.
TGGGCAGGGTTAAATAAAATAAATTTAATATTTATATATTTTTCTTTGTTTGTTGTTAAATTCTCATTAAATTAGATGAAATGTAAAGAAAATAGAGTTTTTTAAAAGGAGTTAAATTTCCTTTTTAAAAAATTCTAATATACCAATTCAATATCAAAAAGTGCGCCCTTATTCAGCTAATAAAGAAGGAATTTTCAAGCTGTCAATAATAATTGACTTTATTAAGTAAGTATTGAATTTTTGTAATTGATTTTTATAATTGATTACATGAAATTAAATTTTAATTTAAGGAAAACTTTAATTATCAGTCAGATTTACAACTTGTCGTACAAGGACCTGACATTAACTAACTATATAAATCACTTCCAACAAGATACTGGTAAGTAATATTAATTCTCCTTTTCTGATAATTTTTAATAATAATACTCTTACTTTACTTTGTTTCAGCACTAAAAACAACACCGGCTATTTAATGGAATAATGTATAGAAAAAGCTTCCATTTCTCAATAATACAAATCATGGGATATAGCGCAATAGAGAAAAAAAAAATAAAAAGTGAATTACAGCCGTCTCCGCTTGTTTCGCACTTATGCACAAAAGCAACAAAACTGAAAAACATGTATGGTTTCACAGATAGCAACTAACTTTTTTTTCTCTATTGTGTGACATCCCATGATTATAACCTATTTCTAACCTTATTTCTAACTATTTGAAAAATAGTTGAATTTTTTCTCGTTTATAAGGTGTTATTTTTTACATTATTTTTCACGTGCCATCAAATCTCCATGCAAACCAAAAATTTTGATAATCTTATAATTCGCATTGTTTGACTGTATTTCAAAACATGTATAAAAACGCAACGCATAATTGTTTCCTGCCATTCCCAACCTGTTTCGGCTTATAAGGTCTTCACCAAACGCTTACTTAAGAGCATGTAGGCACCATTATTTCTCAGCGTTGAAATAGCATAACAGGACGTTAGTATTTATTATTTTTCTAAGTTATTATTACACGTAAACGATTTTGTTTTGCATTCATATTAAAAGTAATATGTACACTAAAATGTGCATTAAGTACTCAAATATCTACTAATTATTTTATATTTTATAAAAAAACGAGTGTGAACTATGACATTAGAGCGAGAAATCAGTGATTCTCGCACGTCAACTGTCTTACATAGCAAGAGAAAAACATAAGATATAGTACAGCAAATTGTTACTATACTTTTATTAAAATTACTCACTAAACTTGATTCGATTACATTTGTAAATAACTGTAAAATATACCAAATGCGAAACCGTTTTCAGCAACTTAGTCGGCAAAATATAGCTTTATATAAGAACATATTAAAATCAAGGATTGTTCTTTATGTGCGTTTTTGGAGTTGTAACACAACACTCATGCCTTTATACTGGGTGTAGGCTCACAACGGGTGGTCACAGGTTGGGTTAGATCTTTTCGCTAGGAGACGTTTGCGCAACCTGTGTCCCACAGCCCTAGGAATCCTTGGGACCTATGCTCACTATATATCCATTTTATGCATGTCTGGCTGCGCATGAAAAAGGACTATCTATAAAATCCTAGTTTACGAAAAAAAATAAAGAATAAATCTTTAGGTAATTGCAGATTAGTATAGTTTTACAGTAGTCTTTTGGCTATAAAATGGTACCTGAACAATACTTGGTAATTAGAATGAAAACGAATCAAAGTATCTAATGAAAAGAGATTAACAATTATTATTATCAGTTATCTCGAAACGAGTACATTTTTCAATTAGTTAGTAATTTTTAAGTCGGTTTAAATTAAAAAATGCGTATTTAATGTATTGATTTTTGTGCTTCAAAAAGCAGTAGTGCATGCAATAAAGCTTAACTTGCATGAGTGAAGATTTATTGAAAATTATTTATAATTTTCAATGCACCAAGTTTTTTATGCTATTTTTTCTATTTTGCGTCTTTTATTCCCTTTTTAAGCAAAAAAATCGCAATCTCAAAATTTAGTGATTATTGTGGTAGTTGACAACACTGATGTGACATTTGAAAATTCATTGATTGACACAGAAAATGGAGTGAAGTTTTTATGAATTTTCTGCTTTTTCAATTATTTTTTCAATGCTACCAACTTTGAAATAGTTGGGCTATTAAAGCACTCAATTGAGCTATTAACGCACTGTTTTGGGTGCTTTAACAGCTTTATTATAGACGCAAAATAGAAAATAGTATGTTAAAGAATGAGTTTCATAAGGCAAGACTTATTGCACGAGTCCAAATTTAGAAAACGAGTCGCTTGCGGCTCGTTTACAAAGGACAAGGGCAATAATGACTTATGAAACGAGTTTTTATGCTATTTTTTCTATTTTGCGTCTTTTATTCCCTTTTTAAGTAAAAAAATCGCAATCTCAGAATTTAGTGATTTTTGTGGTAGTTGACAACACTGATGTGACATTTGAAAATTCATTGATTGACACAGAAAATGGAGTGAAGTTTTTATGAATTTTCTGCTTTTTCAATTTTTTTTCAATGCTACCAACTTTGAAATAGTTGGGCTATTAAAGCACTCAATTGAGCTATTAACGCACTGTTTTGGGTGCTTTAACAGCTTTATTATAGACGCAAAATAGAAAATAGTATGTTAACGAATGAGTTTCATAAGGCAAGACTTATTGCACGAGTCCAAATTTAGAAAACGAGTCGCTTGCGGCTCGTTTACAAAGGACAAGGGCAATAATGACTTATGAAACGAGTTTTTATGCTATTTTTTCTATTTTGCGTCTTTTATTCCCTTTTTAAGTAAAAAAATCGCAATCTCAGAATTTAGTGATTTTTGTGGTAGTTGACAACACTGATGTGACATTTGAAAATTCATTGATTGACACAGAAAATGGAGTGAAGTTTTTATGAATTTTCTGCTTTTTCAACTATTTTTTCAATGCTACCAACTTTGAAATAGTTGGGCTATTAAAGCACTCAATTGAGCTATTAACGCACTGTTTTGGGTGCTTTAACAGCTTTATTATAGACGCAAAATAGAAAATAGTATGTTAACGAATGAGTTTCATAAGGCAAGACTTATTGCACGAGTCCAAATTTAGAAAACGAGTCGCTTGCGGCTCGTTTACAAAGGACAAGGGCAATAATGACTTATGAAACGAGTTTTTATGCTATTTTTTCTATTTTGCGTCTTTTATTCCCTTTTTAAGTAAAAAAATCGCAATCTCAGAATTTAGTGATTTTTGTGGTAATTGACAACACTGATGTGACATTTGAAAATTCATTGATTGACACAGAAAATGGAGTGAAGTTTTTATGAATTTTCTGCTTTTTCAATTATTTTTTCAATGCTACCAACTTTGAAATAGTTGGGCTATTAAAGCACTCAATTGAGCTATTAACGCACTGTTTTGGGTGCTTTAACAGCTTTATTATAGACGCAAAATAGAAAATAGGATGTTAAAGAATGAGTTTCATAAGGCAAGACTTATTGCACGAGTCCAAATTTAGAAAACGAGTCGCTTGCGGCTCGTTTTCTAAAGGGCAATAATGACTTATGAAACGAGTTTTTTATGCTATTTTTTCTATTTTGCGTCTTTTATTCCCTTTTTAAATAAGAAAATCGCAATCTCAAAATTTAGTGATTTTTGTGGTAGTTGACAACACTGATGTGACATTTGAAAATTCATTGATTGACACAGAAAATGGAGTGAAGTTTTTATGAATTTTCTGCTTTTTCAATTATTTTTTCAATGCTACCAACTTTGAAATAGTTGGGCTATTAAAGCACTCAATTGAGCTATTAACGCACTGTTTTGGGTGCTTTAACAGCTTTATTATAGACGCAAAATAGAAAATAGGATGTTAAAGAATGAGTTTCATAAGGCAAGACTTATTGCACGAGTCCAAATTTAGAAAATGAGTCGCTTGCGGCTCGTTTTCTAAAGGACAAGGGCAATAATGACTTATAAAACGAGTTTCTTATGCTATTTTTTCTATTTTGCGCCTTTTATTCCCCTTTTAAATAAAAAAAATTACATCTGAAAATTCGAATTTTTAGAATGAAGTTTTCTTAGAAGTTTTTTGTCAATTTTCTGTTTTTTTTTAAATTTTTTCAATGCTACCAACTTTGAAAAAGTTGGGCTATTAAAGCACCCAAATGAGCTAAACGCACTGTTTTGGGTGCTTTAACAGCTTTATTATAAATGCAAAATAGAAAATAGTATGTTTTACACTACTAAAACATAATACTATAATTTATAATATCATAATACTATAATAAATAAATAATAAAACATAATTTATAATACTAATAAAACATATTGTCGCACTTGTTCCATTGGAACATTCTTCGATTCGCTCGTCGTGCCACAAACAGCTCGTGCTGCAATAGACCGTCTTATAACACTTGTACAATAATATGCTATTTATTATAATTTTATTATATTAATTCACCTTTATTAAATAACTAGGGGTAAAATATACTTTTCATTGTTAATAGCATTTCAAAATTGTTTGTTCTCAAAATTTCTCATAAATATTGTACTGATTTTCTAGTGGTGATTTGGTTCAGTTTTCTAATTTTACCCTGGGTAGGTATGTCAATGTTTGATTTAGAATCATTTTACTACCAATAATTTATTTTCCCACGACCACACGCGTAAATGAGGGATTTCATACAATCAAGTACGAAAGTTGACAATATCATTCACCCATTTGTTATTATAACGAACGTGTTTGTTACAGATTTTAAAATTTGTTACAAATTTTTGTGAACTTTTTTATAATCTGTAAATCTCCCAGTAAACGAATCTTATTTGAAATCTACGACTGATGCACTCCAGAATTCACCAACACTGCTGACAGAAGAATCCTATCATAATAACAAAAATAATCTTCATTATGGTCATGGGAAAAATAGTGTACAAAATTCGCTGGGCAGTGTCTATTGTATGCTCGTGAGATTTCTGTACTTGGCTAACCCCTCATGCGTCGATATTCTCACTCGCGCAATATCACTCACTTTCCATGCTTGTTATGTATTATTTAATACTACAGGGTGTTCCGGAAAAATATGCAATGCTTTAAGGGGGTGAAAGATGACCATATAGAGACCCCAAAACTCATAAAATAAAAATAGAAAATAAAAAAAATTTCAGATTTTTCCGTATTTTTTACAAGTCACGAGTCGACTATGGATTGTTTGTAAGCTGTTGACCCTGAATTACTGATAAAGCAAACAATAGTAACTGACCTCCGCTACGTACGTATCAATTTACAGAAACAACAGAATTGAATTTCAGCAGCGGTTGCCGAATGACTCACTACCTTGATGATTTGATCACTTATTAAGGTCGGTAAATAAAATGTAACATACGTTCGTTGACCTAATTGTGATGGAAACATTGCCTGTTTTTCATTTTACGAATGTCATTTTAACAAAATGAGTACTTACTTACTTACCGTTTACGAGTAAAACATTTTGTGCAAACTGGAGATTTTCCTGTTTGCGTTCCAATAGCCATTGGCAAAATTGCACTCGCGGTATAAGTGTACTTTTTGAAAAGTTCCGTTCATTCAACAGGCGTGTTTGGTTCTGCCATAATTTAAACAGTAACTAAATACACTTAAATAAACTACTTATCTGTAGGGATATGAGAATGAATAAGCCCTTTATATTTCTACCATTGGTTATTTTTAATTCACGCTTACTAATGTTTGGTCTGAAACATTCTGATTTTATACATAACTTTTAAGGGTCGTAAATGCTTAATGATGCTGAACGTGTGCCATGTAACGGCAAGACGATTATTAAAAGAAAGGGAAGTTTTAGTTATTAGTTAACACTGGTCGGATTCGGTCCATGTATTGATACATTTTTATATTAAACATTAAAGATTGGATTATCGGCTTTTGATTTACCTGGCTAATTATCTTACATATCACTAAAACAAACACTTAACACTACCTAATGCAAGTTATTAATTCTAAAAAACGTGTATTAATCGAAACTCAAGTTTACCAACACCTAACACAAAGAAAGTTGACGACAAACTGCATACTGCGGTTACAAATCTCAAAGATCTGAGTAAGTAACAGTTATTACAGATGTTCAAAATGAGTGTTATTATTTATAGTTAAAAACGTTTTAAAAGCACGTACTGCAATTTGGTGTTGATTACAATCTTACGAAGAATTTATAAATATTTATTCTGCTTGGGTTATTAGTTTATGGCTTATTTGTCCATGACATTTAAAAGTATGTATTAGTAGACACAATTTTCATTTCATACAGCTTTATCTACTATTTGCAGTGGCGTGCCTATTATTTTTATAAGGGGGTTGTCATTTCAAAGGGGCATTTCAGGAAATTGTTAGTAAGATGTTACTCTTCACATGTTTCTCTATTGCTCTTTAACGGGAAAGGCATCTTTTTCAAAACACCCTGTATAATGTGATTTCAAAGAATTCACCTCCTGTTGTTTGTTGGAAGTACAGAAAGATTCTTGGCTACCAAGGATGCATTCATATTGTTGGCATATCTGAACTGATTCTAATATTTAAATTTTTTCTACATTAAGTTATATTGATCAAGTATTCACTATAGACAAGAGAGCAAGAAAATTGTAAAAGAAAAAGTTATAAAAATGTGGTAAAATGGAAAATAACACTTTCAATAAAAATAAAGTTTTGTATTATTATATGTATTATAAAAGAAGGTTAACAGTGTTTTTGTTAACAGTAGTTTTGAAATTATATTTAAAAAGGGAAAAAATGTAAGCCTATAAAGAAGAAATGTAAGTAAACCTGTAAATGAGTTTAATTTGGCGTTTTAAAAATGTCATTAAAAAATGGAAGAACTAAATGCTTGGTTTGAGGTTAGAGGACTGAATATGCAGCAAAAAGTAGTATCAGTGTCTCTACTGCGTCATGTGTGTACTAGATAAATTAAAAGGTAACTTTGACCATGTTTGTCAGTCTTAAAAATATAAAAGTTAAATAAACCAAGAGAAAGGTAAGAAATTTTAAACAAACATTTTGCAAATAGTGATAATTAGGAAAACAAACTTTTTTAGATACATAAGTTTGAATTCAGTTTAAGAGTAGGCAAATATAATTTAAGTAATCATTAATATCTATAAACCATTTAATTTAATTTATTTGATGTAAATTTGACCTTAATAAATAATCAAAAATTCAACAAACTGAGATACAGTCTTTTGCGTGAGCTAGTCAATTAATTCTTTATTTGGTTCCCGGTTTATTGGTATACTAGAGTACTAATATACTATGATCTTTTTCATAATAAGAGTGCCATGTTGCTGTGTCATGCACACCAGCACAGTACTGTAGAAAGACGCTCATATCTGTATTTTTAATGTCAAGCATGACCTGTAACCTGTAAAATGGGTAAAGTATACCTACCTATTTGTATAAACTTAACCATTGTTTCATCTGTTGTATAAGCTTATTCTTTACACATAACATATATCTGTTATACCGGTTATACGTACCTACTATATAACTACATGTCTTTCGATATATTCTCTTTCAAGTCTAATTTTCAGATAATTAATTGCTCCTCTAATTAGATTTTCCCGGTCTCTAATTGTTTCAAAGTATAAGCGGAAGGGAGCAACGATCATCAAAGAAAATGAAACTACTAAAGGGTTCAATAATTATTTTGGTATGAGTGGATAAAAGTTCTTTATTCGCAGATATTTTATCTAACACCTCAATATGCATATAATCTTTCAATATTGAAATTTAAATACATAATACAGGTTTGACAGTAACAAATTCCTAGTGACTCTATTTTACAATATAAGGTGGTGATTGATGTTTGATCAGTCAACTTAGATTCCTTAAAAGTGTCAAGATAAAAGCATTTTTACTTAAATATGTGTTAGAAAATAGTAGATTAAAAACATGTACCAAACTAACTTGTATGAAAATCGGACGAATGCGATAAAAAGTTTTTATACTACTTTTGTCATTTCGCAATATTTACAAGTTGTTTAATAGCTGTACTACGTAAAAACAATACGTCTGATTTTTATCTTTAAAGTCGGGAGTTGCTCAGGGTTCTATATTAAGTCCATTGGTATTTGCTATTTACACTTCCAATTTTTACGTCAGCTCTCATTTGATGATACCCTTATGATATACGACTGTGTTACTCTTGTCAGTGGTCAGATGTCAGGATCAGGATCTACATTTAATGTCTGATATCTCGCCCAAGCATTCATTAAAAATTAAATCCGGAAAAAGTCAAAGCAATTTTAATATGCAGCTCTTATATACGTAATACAAAACAAAGATCAAAGCCTTCCAGGACACCGCAGATAAAGTTTTAGAAGAGCGACATTTGCTGCAAGCAATTGGCTGAAGAAACTGCGACATTTTATTCTTCAATGGGCTGTATTAATTTGTAAAATAAAATTTATTTAAGTTTCTACAAAAAAGCTTAGAACGTTCTTTACGTATCTTGTCTTGTTTTTGCGTAACCGAAGAAAGAATATATGTCATATATAGACCAACAATTTGTGTCAATTGAAAATTATAATGCTAGTTCACGCTACAACTCAAAAACTAATGATTCGATTTAGATGAGGTATGCGGAAGTGCTTGGTATCGAGAAATACATTAGTGGCTGTATTTGCGATAACCGTAGATGTCTAACTACTGCTAGGTGTACGTGTTCTCTTAATTTTCTTTCTGCATTTTATGGTGAATATTTTAATTTGGGTCAAGTATACCTGTATACCTGTACCTATATTTTGCATTCAGTGGTATATTCATTCCAAATGTCACTAGTACAGTTCAGAAGTTCAGAGCAAAAATGTCATGCATCAGCAAGGTATCTAGCATCTAGTAGTATCTAGTATCAAGTATCTAGCGGCAGCTTGTCTTTACAACTACAAACACAAATACAACCAATGTATTTTTCGATAACGAGCACTCAGGCATTAACGAATTAGACTTAGAAACGACTTAACTAATCTAGAATTAGAATCTATAGAACAACGAAGGAGAAAAAGTCTTTGACACGCCAGTCCCAAATTATCAATGGCTGCACCACTCAGCCGGGAATATCTTACTATAACAGAAAGTGATTTGTATACAATACACTATATAGAAGCATACACTGATGGAAATACGATTGACGAAAATGTAGGGTCAGGAGCAGTTATGTGCATGAATAAACAATTCACATATACCATAAAATGCAAACTAAACAAAAACTACTCTCCAATAATCAAGTAAAAAATCACTGTAGCATAATAAAGGATAAGAAAGAGAATAAAAATAATGATGAAACAAGAAATTACATTTAGCTGGAAATTACATCTAGGAATCCATGGAAACGAGCTAGCAAACCAACTCGCCAAGAAAGCAGCTTGCCTTCTAGAAAAAAAAAAGCCTACATAATCGATAATAAAATGCCAAAACCTAAGGTAGTGAGTGAAATACTGAACTTTATAATCGATCTTGTTATTGATGCAATTAATTTTAATTTTGGTTTCAGGTCTTCAATCATTAATCAAGTTTGCAACTTACTTTACAGTGGCCTGCTATTTATTAACTACTATAAGAATAACTTTCAATAATGGACAGGTAAGTACCACAAACTCTCCTTTTTTTAAAAACCTATGAGCAACTAAGTGAACATTGAAAATATGAGCAGGTTATTATTAACAAATATGTCAGAAAAAAGGTAAAATATTAACCGCTCGATCCTTTCGGACTAAAACGTGAAAATATACTAAAGGTAGAAACCAACCTTCCACCTTCCCTACCAAATAAATCACCTACCTACGTCTTCATCTCGTAATCATGATGACATTTAGCATAGGCATTAAGTAGGTATAATAAAGAAAGTAAATGATGATAGCACTAAAACAAATCCGACGAAATGTTATACTAGTTTATTATCTAATTAAAAATTTCAAACCTTTGTTATTGGATAAGATAAGGTAGTAAGTAGTACATATTATTTCCATTATGCTATGAGGCTTATTAAATTACTTGATTTTCAACTTTTCAAGAGGACATTCTGGAATTTCGGGTACCCCATGGATTTGCTTTTGAAGGCGAGAAAAGTTAGATTTATTAAAAAATTGTTGACCACGTATATCGCAGATTTCTCTAACGGTTTTTGGTGCTAGGGGATATTTTTCTTAGATGACCGTAGAGATTTTCTTTTTAATGAATTATGCAAATAAAACTTTACTTTTAAACTTGGATAGGTTAGGTATAGCGGGACGATCGTTAATTTAAGTAATTAACTGTTGAAAAAAAAAGTCATAATATTGTTCTTTTAAATAAAACGGATGTTACTGTAAATATGCATACAAGGTTCGAGCACACATATATACACTTTATACTCGTAATTTGTGTTTTACTATTAGCAGGGATGCTAATAAATAATAATATTAGGTTTAACTAGGTATTTTAATATTTATGTAAATGTAATTATTGTTTTTTCCTTTTCAATAAATTTATTTTCATTGATCTTTACTACATATTTAATACCGATCCCCTATCCTGTTTCTGTAAACATATTTTCGCCCTGTAAGTTTCCGTAAGCAGTTGTTAATTTATACCCATAAACCAGATCGGCAAGTAAATTTTAAAATTGGTGCCATTATTTTGTGTTCGACCTTGGCGACAGCCAAGATCAGATGAGAGACGCTTGTGTCAGTGCAACGCGATCACGGATGAACCAAAATGGACCAAAAAGAATAGTGGACGTGAATATACATTGGTGCACGTCGACGTATTTCTAGCCACTTCGGTTTTTATACCAAGCCTCAACTAAATTAAATACCGCTTTCATTCAGCACTAAATCATCACCAACTTTTCAATAGTCTAATGGTTGGAGAAACTCTCACTCCTCTCTCTGGAGAAACGGCTGAACATACCTATCTTACCGGAAACTATATCAAGCATAAATAAAATCTGCAATATTCCAAATGGTATCTGCAAATACTATACGAGAAATATATGTTGCAAGTCTATATTTTCTACAGCACTTCAACAATCATAACGGATTCTCGTACACCATTTATGGTAAATACTTATATTCAATAATTATTTTCATTTATTTTCATTATTTATTTCCATTTTCTATGTAACTAACACTTTATAACTACATACAACTATCTACATATACTGGTTTCACTGGATCATCCAGGCTCGCTCCTTCGTTGCTCGTCCTAAAAACTTTCCGGCTCACCTGTAAAGATTAACTTACAAACCTTTGCACGTAAATAACTATTATTAAATTTTTACTACTCTCTCCATGTGTTTATAATTCTCCCTGGAAGACGTTTATTGCAAAACTTGCCTTTCCAGATTACACCTTAAAATTCATTAATCGTCTTGAAGGATAGTTAAATTTCTACACCTGTAAAAGTTGTTCATCATTATTTATATGAGATCAAGTCTCCTTAAAAAGCAAAATTATTTCTAACCTTACATTTGAAAATATTTGACTTGATGTCAAAATATGTATGGAAAACAACATTTTACAATTTTGTTTTTGTTTTCTTTTTAGTGAAGTTGCAAATCCTGGATGTGCGAAAATATAAATAAAGGAAACTTTCTAACTAGGAACAAAACGTAATATGAACAGGCTATAAATAAACAATTTAAATTATTTTGATAATTCCCTTCTTAGGAATGAACACGGTGTAATAAATTAACATACAGTGCGATTCTAAAGTATGGAATAAATTCGAAAAAATTGAAAGTATTAATTTTTGAAAAAATTCCAAAAACACGTCAATTTCGTTTTTAAAGTCCCCACTTTTTGACATAATATTCGAATATACAGGGCGATGCGTTTAAGTGTGGTGACGTCACCGGCATTTTTTAAATGGCAACTTGCATTTTTTATTCCATATTCTGACACTTCATCCTCTTGCTAAAATGGTAATGTAATAAGTTTGTTACCTTACATAAGGAAATTTTTGAAAAAACTAATTGTGAAGACGGGAAAGTGCTATACTCACCACACTTAAATGCAAAGAGAGACGCAAAGTATTGATTTTTGTAAAAATTACAAAAGCATGTCAATTTTGTTATTAAAGTCCGCACTTTTTGACATATCGGATATACAGGGTGATGCGTTTAAGTGTGGCGACTATAGCACTTTCCCGTCTTCATAATTATTTTTTTCAAAATTTCTTTTGTGTAAGGTAACAAATTTATTACATTACCATATTGGTAATTGGATGAAGTGTCAGAATATGAAATAAAAAATAAAGTTTCTATTTAAAAAAATGCCGATGACGACACCACACTTAAACGCATCACCCTGTATATTCGAATATTATGTCAGAAAATGCGGACTTTAAAAACAAAATTTACGTGTTTTTGGAATTTTTCCAAAAATCAATACTTTCCTTTTATCTAATTTATTCCATACTTTAGAATCGCACTGTATCTATAATATACAGGTGTGGAAAAACAACTTGGAAGTATCTGCGAAACTATATGTGTGTATGATAACGCGCTAATAAAATAAAGACGGGTTTATATCGGGCCCCGCCTTTGCTCTTCTTATTTAGTTTGTGTTAGTGAGGTTGGGGAACTACACCAACGCTCGGTTTGTGGTTTACTAAACAATTTTAATGCTCGAATGTTCCCCCACTAACAAACTAAGAAGAGCAAAGGCGTGACCCGATATAAACCCTTCTTTATTTTATTAGCGCGTTCCTTATCATACATATGGTCTCGTACGTACTTCCTACCTGTTTTTCTATATCTGTATATCCTTTGTATTTCATGATAGCTATACATGAATAAAAACACCCTGTGAAAATATTACAATAGATTTTACTGACATGTTAAAATAGAAGCCGACTAAACCACGATTACGTCGGATATTCAACGAATTTTTAGCTGTTTCATGATAAATGTCAGATCACAAAAAGTTATCACCAAAAGTTTCTTGGAAAAGTGTACCGGTACAAATTGTTGGTCTGTATATATCTTCTTCCTTCAATTGCACAAATACAAGGCAAGGTACGAAAAAGTCTTTTAAGCTTTTTGGCAGGAAATTAAAAAAAAAGAAAACCATTTGGGGTCGTGGTTTGCCCTCATTATATCATCCGGCTCACCATCTATGGGTACTGACTTTTAACGGATTGTTTAACAAACCACAACGAAAGCATATGGATAAATATACGGACCTACCTTTTTAATGTTTTTCCTAATATGATTGGGCTATAGCTAGAATGAAAGAACGTTCTGAAAGTGCTGATGAGAACGTTTGCGAACGTTCGCGCATGATAAAACCATATCAAAAGAACGTTCTCTTGGGGAGCATAATCAAGCACGTTCGCGAACGTTCTCAAAATAATTCTCGAGAACTTTGAGAATAATACAGCATAAAGGAGCATAAACAAGGACATTAAAAATCGAGAATAAAACCGAAACTAAACGATCTTAAACCGCATGCCCACGCAAAATGTACACTTGTTACTCGCAGCTGCTGGGAGCATAATCAAGCACGTTCGTGAACGTTCTCATAATAATTCTCGAGAACTTTCAGAATAATACAGCGCAAACGAGCATAAACGAAAAACATTAAAATTCGAGAATAAAACCGAAACTAAACGCATGCCCACGCATAATGTACATGTGTTACTCGCAGCTGCTGGGAGCATAATCAAGCACGTTCGCGAACGTTCTCATAATTCTCGTGAACTTTCAGAATAATACAGCATAAACGAGCATAAACAAAAAAAAATTAAAAATCGACAATAAAACCGAAACTAAACGATTTTAAACCGCATGCCCACGCAAAATGTACACGTGTTACTCGCAGCTGCTGTCGGGTGTTTCGACAGCAGCATCAAAGACAGGCACTTTTATGAGTTTAATACTCTTTTGAATTTTATTCTAGTTACATATGAACTTTATATAAGTATAAATTTTTTATATTTTCTTTATACAAAAAGTGACAAATGTTTGTATAGTTTTTAAAATGTATTTCTTGTGCACACTTGTGGGACACCGGACGCCGGCCGCCGTGGACAGTACACCAACTAATGGTTCTGGATATTTTCCCGAGCGTGGACACTACGCCGACCTCAAGCGGTGGACACTTTGCCGACCGTGTTCGCGGTCAGCGTATTGTCCACGGTCGGCTAAGTGTCCAGTAGCAAAATTTATTTTAAGAGTCAGCGCAGTGTCCGCGGTGAGTGAAATGTCCGGAAGGGGTAAAGGTGCATACCACATTAAAGGTGTCTCTAATTTAATTTAAATCAACAAGAAAAAAATAGCTTTATCTCATTCTAATAGGTGGAAACAGATTAGAATTGGTCACCATGGTAATTAAACATGTTATTAACTTAACAGTAAGATGTGAATACGGCCCAATAGTCCAGTCAATGAATAGCCCAAAAGGAGGTGTAGAGTGCGTGAAAAGGTACCTAAGCGATTCCTTCAGAAACTTGCTCAGGGTGCATAGGGTGTGAACATACCAAAAGTCCTGATGTCTTGGTGGTGCGCCGGGGCGGTGGGGGGGGAGGAAAGGTCCCAATTCTTGGGTTTCCGCTTATATCTTGAAAACGGTGCGTCGTAGGGGAAAATTTTCTGATAATAAATGAAAGTTCAAAGAATTATCTAAAACTTTTATTCTATAGGTTTTTTTCGAATTCTCAACCGTTTTCGAGCTACACGCTCGGAAAAAGTTGAAATTCTAGAAAAAAAAATCATTTTTCCTCAGATTTTTCATCAAACATTCCTTCATATGGTCTAAAATATTCATCAGAGAAAGAAATTCATTTGAAACAAGTTTTAGATACTTGAATTCCCTTTTAGAATATATTTACATATGCAAATTAATCTCCAACCAGTCAACATTTACAGCAATTTTAAGTTTTTTCGTAAAATGTCATTTTCAGAAAAAGCTGTTTTTATCATATTACTAACACAACTTTTGTTTGTTACAGATATCTCTACAATGAGTACTACTAAGTGCCCTGTGTGTCTTGAGCAGTGGCGTAACTATGTAAGATTGCGCGCCCCTGCGAGCCTAAGTTTGCGCCCGTCCATACAACTGTACGGGTAACTTTTGTTAAATTAAAATATGCAACAGCTAATAATAATTCATTACTCTCTGTATTTCATTACTTCCTTGTATCTCTTCAACGATTTTTTTTATATGATTAATGCGATTTGACACCCATTATAGTTTTTTCCGGGTTTTAGCGCAGGCGAATTGGTCAATCAAAAAAAGCATTGTTTTTGCTAATTCTCCTATAAACCCTTTTAATACATTTGATAAAACTTTAGATTAGGTCCTATCCGCACATGCTATGTACCATTCGATGGGTCTCATCGAGCTGAACAATAGCGTTCTAACCTAACCTAACCGAATTTAACTCAACCCAACCTAACCGAACCTAACTTAACCTAGGTTTTAGTGAGGTTTGCGTTTTTCATCCATTCATACGTGTTTTAATTTAGCTTTTGGTTAGGTTAGGGAAGGGTAGATAAGGTTAGGATTGCATGCGCATTAATACATCCATTTTCAAGTAGGGTAGGGGTGGAAGGCTATGACTTCCTTTCCAAAAAAAGTGGTTGACGATTATCTCGAGAACTTCTGCTCCCACCCTATTGCACTATTGTTCAGGTCGATGAGACGCATCGAATGCCATATATAGCATGTGCGAGTGCGGGTGGCGGACCTAGACTGGAGAACAGCCATACATTTCTCCAAAAATGATTGATTTGTTGACCCAACAAGTCAGCGCATTTATTTTAAAATTTTTAAACAAGTTTCAAATTGTATTACAATTTACAAGTACAGCACGAAGCAAGTACGACAAAAGTATTTTGGTTATTGTTAGCGTCGCTGTCAAAGCAGATAAATAATCACTACTTAATAATTTAATTATCCGTATATGTATACTATAACGAGCTTGTGCGGGGTTTGTATCCTACAGAGTGGTCCTGATATCTAGCGCTACTAGGCGGTGCAAAGTGTTACTTTAAGAAAAACCTGACATAAAACAGCTTTCTTTTGCTATGAAAACAATTTCAAGGTTCGTTCCCACATTATTATTATATTAATTCAGTGAATTTAATTTTTAAAGGTTCGAGGAACCGGCGGTGTTCCCTAGTTTTATTTAAACACCTAATATTATTGTAAAGCAATATCCACTAATTGTTTGGAGTAATGTATATCCATATCCATATTCCCTTTTATTGTTTTTATATAATGTTTTTTACCTCCAATGTTTGTTTTAAAATGTCTATTCCCAACGAAATAAAACTTCACAAAAACAGCGCCCTTCGGAGGGTTGCGCCCCCCCCCCCGCGTCACAGGGTCTGCGTCTACGTTTGATGGAATGTTTGATGAAAAATGTGAGGTAAAATGATTTTTTTCGAAAATTTCAACTATTTCCGAGCGTGTAGCTCGAAAACGGTTGAGAATTCTAGAAAAACCTATAGAATAAAAGTTTTAGATAATTTTATGAACTTTCATTTATTATTAGAAAATTTTACCCTGCGACGCACCGTTTTCGAGATATAAGCGGAAATCCAAGAATTGGGACCTTTTCTCCCCCCCCAACCCTCCGGCGCACCACCTAGATGTCAGGACTTTTAGTATGTTCATACCCTAAGCACCCTGAACAAGTTTCTAAAGGAATTGCTTAGGTACCTACTCACGCACTCTACACCTCCTTCCTTGACTGGACTACAACGAGTTTAATATTTTCTATTATTACATTACATTTCAACACATTACAGTCAATAGTCAAATTAACTACAACTAGCATTGTAAATGAGAAGAGGAAAATTGGAGAATATTCCAGTATTTTCAGCATTTTGAGAATATTTCATGAACTTTTGAAATTATCCTTATTTTGCGTATTTCTTTGCAAGTTAATGGTATATTCTCCAGTACTGCTTACGTTTGAGGGTTTATTCTCGTTCTTTCTCGTTTGTGCTCCGGGAATATTCTCCAAAAATAAATGCTACAGCATTTTCCAACACTAGCTATAACTCAAGACAAATTTTAAATTATTCAAATGTTTTTAGTAATCATTCGTATAATATGTATTATTAATTAGTATAAACGCCACAAATAGATCATAGACTTCTTGATAACAAACTGATTATCAGCAATTAGTTTTAAAAGTAAAATTGTGGGTTGTGCTTAATTAATTAATTTGTTGGCAAGGAATCAGGGTGGCGGAATATACTTCATACTTCATGACACGGAGTCGAACACTTCGGCGCAGGAACATTTCGGCGCAGGCCACTTAGACGCAGCGACACTTTGGCGGGAAGGAGTTCGGCGCAGGGACAATTGGGCCCAGAGACAGTTCAGCACAGGGACATTTCAGGTCCGCGGAAGGGCGTATCCATGCGAAGAAATTATGTGGCAAATATAAGTAGTACTACCCATTTATTTGGAGAAATAGTCTACTATTATTGTAATGAACAAAATTTGTACGTACTTACAGGTAATAAATACAGTATGATCGATGGCCATTAAGTTCTGTACAAGTCTTGAATATTATGAACTAATGTTGGTATCAAAGTATTACTTTGGTTCCAAGCCAGGTGCAGCAAGAGATGCCGTGTAAAATCTCATTAGTAAAATTAAATTAGTGATTATATACAAAATGGTTGGTTCAATATATTCTTACAGAAGTTAACACTTATACATGGATACTGCTTAGTGCTTATAGTGCAGCGAGATTCTGGAATTAAATAATGAAAATAAAAAACAATTACGCTGATAACAGGTTACCTTGCCCCAAAAAATAGACTAATGACCCAAAAAACGTTTTTTTAAATATTTCCGAAAGTTTTACCCTAATTTAACCGTAGAAGAATTTACATGCGCCGAAATATCTCCGCGACCAAGTATCCAGGCTTCGGAGTGTGCCGGCGCCGAAGTGTGCCTGCGCTGAAGTGTCTCTGCGCCGAACTGCCCCGCGTCAATCTCGTCCCGAAACGGATGCGCCGAGATGGCCGCGCCTAAATGGCAGCGCCCAAATGTACTAGACCGCTCATGGCACTGATTGCGATAATGATTTGGCACACCCTACTATAATTTAGTCGAATTTGGACAAATTCCACCACCAGTATTGACACGGGGTCTACAGTTTTACTTCCCAACCGGGAAAAGGAAGGAACCTTGAAAACTGTTTGTTTACCTTTCTGTTCCATACCATTGATAATCATATTTGGTATCGAAAATTGTCATGTACATAAATATTATTGAACTGTAATTATTTTATTTTAAAATATGAATTATTTAATTAATTTACCAAATAAGTATGCCAAATGTTTCTATAATTTCACGAAGAGATTGTATTTTTCTACTGAGATTTATTATGTGGTATTTGGCAGTACTATTTCATTTTGTATACCATGGCGAAAAGATAATAGTTTAACCCATTTACCCCCAATGTTGCGTTAACACAACACTCCAGATGGAATTTTTGTCTAAGTTATATCTGTTTTTATAACTTCTGTGTGATTTTATAATATGAAACTAAATGTAGCATATTTTTTTCTAATTAAATTCAATCCTTATGTTATCAAAATTACAGCCTGAATTTATTGAGTTTTGAATACTATTACATGGGTGACAAAAACGTTGTTAAAAAACTACTCTTACAAATAAAAATTTTAATTTTTATCTAGAATGGCTCTGGAAAGATTAAAAAATGTTACTGTTGATATAAAAAGTCAAAAACTTATATAGTTTCGAAAAAACGTGATTATAAATTAGAGCGTTGCGTAAACGCAACATTGGCTTGATGAGAGATACAAATGTACACACCCTGCATTATTAATAATTCCTGTATTTCTGGTGTTAAATGGTGAGTCTCTTTCAATCTGTTGTGGTTGCAGTGTTATTTTTTGTGCAAGTAAATACCTGCAAAAGAAGCAAATTTATATTCGAAAAAGGGTATAGGATACTACGCCGATCGGGCACAACCCCGATCGGACACAACCCCGACCGCGGACACTTTGTCGACCGTGGACACTACGCTGACTGACCCTTTTGGACACTTTGCCGACCCTTAAAATAAATTTTGCTATTGGACACTTTTCCGACCGTGGACACTACGTCACCCGCAAGCGGTGGGCACTTTTCCGACCGTGGGCAGTATGCTGACCGCAAGCGATGGACACTATGTAGACCTCAAGCGGTAGATACTTTGCCAATCGTGGACAACCTAAGGTCATATTGTAGAAAACATCTCAGAGATTAGATTTGTGAAAATGATATCAAAATTGACCAGCAGGTTAATTAGCTTTAGCTTTAGTGGGACGTTATGTTTGTATTAACATCAGAATTGTAACTATTGACGACTCTTAAGGGTCTCCCGTTTGTGATCGGCGCTGTGTCGACGATCGGCGAGGTGTGCAGCAATATTTATTTAAGGGTTTGGCGTGGTCTCCAAGTTCAGCAAAGTGTCCACCGGTTGCGGTCGACATAGAGTCCACGGTTGGCAAAGTGCCCACCGTTTGCGGCTGTCGTAGTGTCCACGGTCGGCATAGTGTCCACGGTTGGCAAAGTGTCCACAGGATGCGGTCGGCGTACTTTCCACGGTCAGCTAAGTGTCCACAGCTTTCGCTCGACATAGTGTCTACGGTTGGGAAAGTGTTCATTAGCAAAATTTATTTGAAGGGTCAGCTTAGTGTCGTCGGTCGGCAAAGTGTTCAAAACCGCCAGTCAGCGTAGTATCCACTGTGGGCATTTTGTGTCTCCGGTCGGCGTTGTGCATTGGCGTAAGTGGTATCCACTCAATGTTACGTTTACGCAACGTTAAATTTTTTTATGTTCTAATATATTATTTAATTTTTTTTGTATTAAACAGTTTCAGTTAATGTTAATAAAAATATCAAAAGACAAAAAAAATTAATTTGTAGTTTTACTTTAGTAGTGGTTTTAAATGTGTTAAGGTGCACTGCAAACAAGGGAAAGTTCTGTTAGTTTAACTACTAGACTCCAAATTCTCCCATCTTCTATTTAACTAAATTCATAACTCTTGCACTTTTCGATATGTCCTGTGTACTGATAATCAGGGAAGTGGGTGGTCGCGCGGGTTCAACTCTTACTCAGGAGGCCCGGGTTCGATTCCCAGAACCGGTGAAAAGATTTTTCTTGTCGATAAAGCCTCAGTACACTTCGCCGTACTGTCAGATGGGCACGTTAAGCATTCTGTCTCGACAATCACATAAACATGTTCTGTGATTATCGTTAAAAATAATACCGCTCTATACCACGCACAAGCATGTGTTTTCTTCAGTGCACTCTAAAAAATTACCGGTGAATTATACCCTAAAAGATGGAGGCAACTATGTTACCTCCATTTTTTGGGGTAAATTTACTTCAAAGTGTAATTTTCATAGGAAGTGAAAAATTTCAACATTAGGTTAAGTTTGCATTGTAATGTTTCCTTTTTAAGTAAATTTACAGATTGAAATTACAATCTCAATGTAATTTTACATTTTAACATTAAAACACCTGTGTAAAGTTACATGACAAAGTTAATATTTCATGGGAATAGTACTTTTCAGGGTTAAAATACAAATGTGAAAATACTTCTTGAATGTAACGATGACTTGCGAAAGTACTTGCAAATTCAATCGTTCCTCTGGGAATTGTATGAAACAAAATAAAATCAAAGTAATTTTTATTGAACGTATGTACTTATATAAAATATAAGACATTAACAGAACTTCTTTTCAGGGGCTTTCGGAAATATTTGGTCTCTCAAAGACATTCAGATAAAGTTTCGATTCCACCTAGAAAATTAAAAAATTATAAATTATATAAACAATTATACACGAGTACCTTTCTCAATTACAGTTATGCTAGTTTATTTCGAATTCTTCAATTTTTGATTCATCCTAGAAAAACATTAAATTAAATATTTTTATTTTATTGGTTTAAATTTGTAATTTTAACATATAGGTACTTACCGATTATTATTTTTTAACTTCTACTATAAAATAAAATTCTTCCCATCTTCGGTCATACGTGTAAATATTTGCCTTTAATAAATCCGCACTACACTACAACGAAAAACAAAATATTAATGAGCAATGAACACTTCGTTCGGTATCGATAGAGTACGCCTCGCCGAAATCATAAAAGAATGGTACACACCATTCCGACCATTCCCCAAAAAGCCTATTTGGACTGTTCATAATGGATTCCTGAATTCTTTCACGAAACGAAGGTGACAAACAAGTGCGATCAGCGAAATAGCATCTCAACGGTTAAAAACATATTAAGGGTAAAATTACACTATTCTTGTTCAAGTTCATCTTATCTTTAATATTACACTAAAAATGAATTAAGTTATTGAGCAATTATACATTTGTAAGGAAAAAATTGTCTGAGTTATGTAAATTTATATTATGGATAGTGATTTTAACCAGTTCAATGTAGTAGAATTACTTATATTTGTATAATTTTACATAATTACAGGGCATTTTACCACAAATAGTAAAACTACTAAATGTATAGGTAAAATTAATTTTAGGGTAAAAATACCGCAAATAATAGCGAAAAGTTACCTCTTTCCCAAGGTAATTTTACCTCATTTTTTACAGTGTGGTTTGGCAATGTTAAGTACAATTAACATTTATACAAAAAAAAAATAAAGAAAGCTTGACCGTATATTTACATTTGTTTTATAATTTATTTTATAAGTTTAAAAAACCAAAAGTGTACCTCTCTTAAAATTATCCAATAGTTCAACTCGAGATGCTGAAAGGTACGATGCATATTTATGAACAAGATGTGTTCAAATATCATTATCCCATAACGTTGTGATCGGTTTACAAGAATAGAAGGCAAAACGGGAAAATTAAATTCTAGAGCATATACGTGCAAAAAGAAGTTGAACAACCTTCACAACACGAAAAGGAATACAAAACTCCAAAAATCACGGTCTACTTTAAAGTTCATACTTTGAAGGGTATATTAAGCAAATGAAATTGTATTCAAAATAAAGGAATTTCATATATTAAATACGCCTTTCCAAAATTTCAATTAGAACCGTTGTTTGAATGGAAAACAATTCACTCAAGTTTGTGTTGAAAGCGAAGCTTTTCAAAATTGTACAAACAAAGTACTTGTCCTGCTTAAAGCTTTACATCCTAAATAAATCCCTTTCGAATTCAAAACCGTTTTTAGTCAACATAGCAAGTAGTGATGAAAATTTTAAAATGTTACATTACAAGCAAGCTCAAGTAAATCTAGTTAATTAAAAATTTAATAAGCGTATCTATTTATAATAAAGCAGCGAGCTTTCATAAAAATGAATTATAGATTATAGAAGAGGAAGAAGGATCGAGTACATTATTGAATAATAAGAGCAAAAGAGATGAATTCGTAAAATAAATTACAGGAAGAAGAGAGTTAGAGAAGGAAGGAAAGAGATGGATTGCAGCATCCCTAGACGGTTTCCATAGTTACCCTCCAGAATTGTGACGTCAACCTGTATAGTCCATTTTAGTCAACAGAGGCTGATCGTTACAGTAACATTATTTACTTTGGCCAGTTATAAAATGCATTAACATGCATTTCATGTTTTTCTTTTTTTAATATTCTCTTCTTATCAGTATTCTTTAAAATTTGCAGAAATGGTAACTATAGATCTTCTGAAATTATCATTTTAAACTTTTCGTGGGTGGTACTTTAATTAATATTCTGTCATGATGTGCAATCTAAAAATTCTTACTATGATTTTTTCAAAGAAAATCCTTCTGTTACTACAAGTTCGCCAAACAACAAAAGCAGAATAATCAAAACCCAGACAAACACAAACATTGTTCAATTGGTTATACATGTAACATCCATCATGAAATAATGTGTGCAGAGTTTGAAAAGGGGGGGCTGCAAGCCCTTTATCGATTTTAATACCAAATGAAAAATATCAACGAGAAAACATGTTATGTGCTTTAAATGTCTGTATTTGTATTGACCAAGCAGGTGAATTGCCAAAAACATTAGAATATAATTGTAATTTTGTGGTAGATTTTTATGAAAAGAAAACACAGAGAGGAATGGCTTAATCGCATCAAGTCACCGGACTGCTTATTCCTGAGGGGTTAGTACACCCCTTTATCTAAGTCCCCTTTAGAATACTAATCAGACTACTCATACATGCGCATAAAGTTTACATTACAAATTTGGAATTTCTGTGTTAATTTGAGGAAGCGGATGTTTGAAATTCTAGTTTTAACAATACAATAAAAACATTAATTTAAAACACAAGGGTTCTAAAAACACTCTTCAGATGAATTCTGCAATAAATATGTATGTATAGAACGATGTGTGTGTGTGGATCATGAATTTTCCTGACTGTGAGGTCCGAGAAACCAGAGTTTTCCCAAAGAAAAACAGAAATTAAAAAGTGGGTCATGGATTTAAGACAGTTGAACAAACATTTCAACAAAACATATCAGGCAACTTTTGTTTTTTCCTTCTGGGAAAACTTAAGATGATAACTTTTCGGTTACTTTTTATACTACGAGAGATTTCGAAATAGTAAAAATTTTGAACAAAAATTAAGTCTAAACAAAAAGCGGAACTAAAAAATCAATATCAGCCACACCCAAAATGTATAAAAATAAAATATAAATTTTCACATTGCAAACAGGATTTCACTTGTCGTACTAACGAAGTACTTTAATATTTTACTAAAAAAATGAACAACCAATTTGCACTTTGATTAACAAAAAACCAAACAATATTTGATCACATCAAAATTGGCGTTTGAATTAATAATTTAGCAATGGGAGCATATTAAAAATTTGATATCATGCCAATATAGAGCCTGGGAGTTGCAAAAGGGTAGATGTGGAATGAGGGTCGAAGGATGGGGATGCACATGCGAGATAAAAGGGTTGCTGTGCTATAATTACGTAGCGAAGTTCCACTATTGTTTTCATGTTGCAATATGAAAACCATCAAAAATATAACTTGATACAAATTATATAACTTCAGGCGAATTTATGCCTATTTGCAGGCTTATTATTGGCTTTTCTGAACAAAAAGTTCTGTTTAGATCAATTTAAATATTTACTTTCTACAAATTAACTCGGGATAATGAAATAGGGTTATTATTGAAATTTCCGATCTCCCTGTTTTAGCGTTAGATATTTATGATGTGGTTCACTTGCCAAAGGGTAAATACTACATTTTGTAATTGACAGCATGTACAAGAGTGACCACAATTTCGAAATACGCAATTGTGAACGACTATAGCTATTTGTACAAATACTATTTTCTTAATAGTTGTATTAGTTATCACCCTCCACACCAAAACTATCCCAATGTAT
This sequence comes from Agrypnus murinus, assembly GCA_929113105.1. Classification (NCBI taxonomy): domain Eukaryota; kingdom Metazoa; phylum Arthropoda; class Insecta; order Coleoptera; family Elateridae; genus Agrypnus; species Agrypnus murinus. The sequence continues at coordinate 39,978,281 of OV816028.1, forward strand.
AGAAATAAACTACAAAAAAGTTTTCTCACTCAGGAAACATTAACAAGTGCAACAAAGCCTCTACCATCCAGATAATTGATCATTACACCTCAGTCAGTCCGGAATCCCCTTTCGATTATTTTCGATTTCATTCAAATTCTGTAGATTATCAATACTTGAAACCTATGCAGAATTAATTTTAGGTCTAGACGTGTAATGGTTGACGAACTACATTGGAAATTATTATTTAAGTTATTTTGATTTTGATATTTATGTAACTCCATCGGCATCGTTGTGATTGATGACAGATCAATAGATCTGTTAACAAACATAACGCAGAAGTACACCAGCCACCGCCAATATTTGAGGAAAAAATGAGCAGAATATTTAGGTACCAGTATTTATACACTTAAGTTCTCCGCATTTTTTAAATTATAATTTTTGATTTAAATACTGGACTTACAGTGTCTGCCATAAGGTTGGATCCATATGGGAGATTTTTTTAATATTCTGATTGAAAATAAACTTTGTAGGGCAATCATCACCTCTGCTTCCAAAAATAGTTGGAATACGCCATGTCAAAGTTGACAGCTGACATTAGGTATCAGTCATTATCTTGGAAATTCCAAGATTTATTGCTAAATATAGAACCATTTGATCTACGTGTGACCAAAACCCATTTGCCCCCTTCAAATACGAAGCCACCTGTGATACCAAAATAAATAGAAAAATTCAAAAAAATCATAACAGGCATTTTTTATCGAAAACTTTATTAACAAAAGTTGTCAGAATGATTCAAAAAGGTCAAATCCAAAATTTCATTAAAAACAAAAAAATTTAAAACATAAAAAAGTCCAGAAATTTAAAAATAATGTTATCGGAAGTTGGCCATGGATTTTAGGTTATCCTTTAGAAAATACTACAATTAAAATGAAAAAGAAACAATATTTTATGGTGATTTAGTTGAAAATACCGTTATTTAACAATAAAATATTGTTTTTCTTTTTTTTAATTGTATTAAGTATTTCCTAAAGAATAACATAAAATCCATAGCTATCTTCTGAGAACATTGTTTTTAAATTTACTGGACTTTTTTGTTTGTAATGAAATTTTGAAATTTTCCGATAAAAATGCATAAAAGGATTTTTTTCCATTTATTTTGGTATCGCAGATGGTTTTGCATTTGAAGGGGCAAACTGGCTTCTGGGTGATAAGTAGGCCATAAAGGTGTTCTATCTTTGAGGAAAACTTCAATTAGATAAAAAATAATAAAGATATAATAGTAGTGGCGCTTAATTTGCGACACACTGTATATAAAAGTATATACGAAATCCATTATATACCGAATTTAAAGTAAATACATACTGTGTACCCGTCTGTCTGTATTAAAGACTTTTGACAGCATCAAAAGAAGTGGTGAGATGACAATGGTGAAAAGAGTAATTGATCTTGGAAGGTTTAATTCTAGCGTCAGATTTGACACTTCAACCAAAGATTAGAGAGGGTTAAGATGGGAACTGGCATAAGAGTACTATGCAAAAACAACCACCAATCTTTATGGTCCAATCTCCCTGAGGCGTTAGATGTCGCAATAATCGCTACAATATCATGGCCATTCATATTCGCTGACGGCGGGCATGAATGAAGCTGGCCATTATAATACGGAGCCAGACATTTGGGCGCGGCCATTTCGGCGCGGCCGTTTCGGGGTGAGACACTTCGGCGCAGGGACACTTCGGCGCGGACCACTTAGGCGCAGGCATACTTCGGCGCGAGAAATTATCTAGTATTATTGTAATGAGCAAAATCTGTAGCTACTTACAGGTAATAAATACAGTATGATCGATGAAAAAATACAGTATGATGCGAAAAAACTGTCAATCACAAAAGCTCTTATGTACTGCCAGATTTAAGAAAAAATTATTTTTTGAAGCTACTAAAACATTAAAATAAAAATTATACAAATCTCTGCATAAGGGAATAATTTGTAATAAGAATTTAATTTGTTTATTATAAATCCCTTACTGTTTATAAGAATATCATGTTTGATAATCGCGTTAATAACTTTTAAAAAATCAAAAATTTTATTAAAAACAAATAAATGACATAGGAAAACTGATATTAACATTAAATATCGTGCCACTGATAAATACCTGTCCCACTTCACAAATTTTGTCTCAGTAGGTAACACTTATAAATGAATACTGCTTAGTGTTTATAGTCCAGCGCTTAAAGATAAAAACCACCGGAATAACGCAATTTCACCAATCCAAGCAAAATTCTGAAATTAAGAAGATGTATGTGTGTACATAAAAAATAAAAAGTTGCTCTGATACTAGTATAGCTTGTCCCAAAAAATAGACTAATGGACCAAAAAAAGTTTTGTTTAAACATCTCTGAAAGTTTTACTCTAAGTATGTTCCACCTCACATGCTCTCACGTTGTGGGTTCTGATCTTCTTAACCCAATATCTGTATAATAAAAATAGAAAGGGCCGTGGTTGAAAATGCGTAAATGTACGTTTGTAGTAGTTTGTATTGGCCCATTCCATCTCAACAACGACAGACAGAATGTCCAAATCTCTATTTGTATACGGTCCCCTTAGGGATTCGAATTGAGATACGCTCAATTAGCGCGCACTGTATGCATATACAGGCTACCAGTAACTCACTGGTTGAAGCGAGGTTACTATCCATCGTCTATTAGCTCTCCAGGCTAGTACCGGAGCTATAAACGTGCTCACCCGTCGGCACTTTCTCCTAGGAGACTGTACCTCGTCCAGCTTCGGACTATCCCCCAATTCCTGTGGAATTGAGGACCACTACCCGATCGAATCCAACCTCAATTGTGGCAGGACTTGGTTTTTTAATGGTTTCTTCTTAACCCAATATCTGTATAATAAAAATAAAAAGGGCCGTGGTTGAAAATGCGTAAATGTACGTTTGTAGTAGTTTGTATTGGCCCATTCCATCTCAACAACGACAGACAGAATGCCCAAATCTCTATTTGTATACGGTCCCCTTAGGGATTCGAATTGAGATACGCTCAATTAGCGCGCACTGTATGCATATACAGGCTACCAGTAACTCACTGGTTGAAGCGAGGTTACTATCCATCGTCTATTAGCTCTCCAGGCTAGTACCGGAGCTATAAACGTGCTCACCCGTCGGCACTTTCTCCTAGGAGACTGTACCTCGTCCAGCTTCGGACTATCCCCCAATTCCTGTGGAATTGAGGACCACTACCCGATCGAATCCAACCTCAATTGTGGCAGGACTTGGTTTTTTAATGGTTTTGCCACCCCGATCTACCAAATTATAGGCTTGGTGGGCCCTCGACAGAGCTTCGTTTACAAGTCTACACGTTATAGACCCCCGGTATGTACCCTTTCAGGTGAAGTTGTCTTGGAAGTGAGAGGCTATGTACCCTTCTCGCATCACTCCCTTTAAGTGCAAAGGTTCTAGAGCCGCCTCAATCAAGAAGCGGCATCCAAAGCCAGTACCAGGTGGCATGCAGTTTCCCATTGGTCCAGATTTACCCCTCTGAGACCGGGATAAAGTATCTAAGTATCTAAGTATCTCGGCGCCGAAGTGTGCCTGCGTCGAAGTGTCCCTGCGCCGAAATGTTCTTGCGCCGAACTGTCTGGCGCCAAACTGTGCTCGCGCCGAAAGGGCCGCGCCGAGATGGTTGCGCCTAAACGGTCGCTCCCAAATGTCCTAGACCGATTATAATATGACTGGCGCTGAATTAAGAGCCAATAGAAGTCGCGACGGTCGCTACAATATGAATGACACGAAATTCAGCGTGAATAGCGAAGGTATATTAAAAACAGCTATTTAATCCCGGTAGAGGTGCAAGGTCGGTGAAGCCTAGCTCCAGGAAGCAGCCTCCTTTCCACCACAGCCTTCGGCCACACCAATATGAAGTTCCTTATACTGTATTTGTCTGGGGCAGGGTAAGGGGCTCTTACAACCATGAAACCGTTATCTCCTCTAGTTCCCTGCAGTTGTTAGTACTTGAAGAGGTAACTTATCTATGTGATGAGGTAAGTTCGATGAAGCTACCTACTAACGGCTGTCTGTGCTTATTCCCAATTTTCTATCTCGGGTGCGGTCTCACTAGCACTAAAGGTACTATGTAATGGAACAACAGCGGAATCTACTTAGTGCAACCTAAAGACACTCTGACAGCTATATCTTGGGTGTGGTCATGACAAGGGCAGTTTTCTTTTCTCATTCTACATCATCACCAACAACCTACAACAACCTACCTAATTAATAACACCTCCAACCTGAAGATTTACTTCGAAAAATCACATACCATTATCAACAACAAACACCTGCCAAGACAAAAACTTATCAACCCAATACAAACCAAGCAAATATTAGTACAAAATCTGCACACTACTTTTCTAGGAATGTTTTTTGAGCAGAATTTAACATGGAACATGCATGCAGAATATCTAGTTAAAAAATTAGTAGCCAGGAATTTTGCTATTCTTAAGTTAAGAAGTATTATAAGCAGCGAAGTGCTAATTATTACCATCAACACCATACCTTGTGTGCTGTTGGTGAGAATAGCCAAAATACACTGCCATGGAACAAAAAGATACAAAACGATAATGATGATGATGCATCTTACTTGGTCTCAGTGGTAAGGCAAATAAGTGGTAAAAAGAATACGACTAATAACATTTTCTTTGGCGTTTGCTGCACAAACCGCTTCCTTAACAACGTCTACTCGAAAGTTCTTACTATTTCTTTTCGTCTGAAGATACGTTTTTTATTTTAACATAAGAAGACGAGGTGATTGGCGTCAAAAATATTTTTTATAAGTTGACCAAAACGCGATCTCTTGTAATCTCGAATCGTTGTATTTACTATTTCTTACATAATTTTCCTTAATAGATGTCGTTCATCAAAACTAGATTTGTCATTTCGGTATGGAACCTTTCGGGGCTGCTGTCTCGGCGAGGCCGTTTCGGCAACGCCGAAACGTTTTGGCGAAAGTACATTTTGGTGCAAGGTCGTTTCGGCAACAGGACCTTTAGACGACAGTTTTGTAATTCGCGTATGTATGTATTTAGAAGTTTGTGTGTTGCTTTTCTTAAGAAATAAAAGTAGTTTGATGATGGTGTAAAATACTTCTTGAACGCCTACAGTGATGAAAATGTGATTATTCTGTAAGTTCTTATAATTAATCTCTGTTGTTTAATTTTTTACAGACCGCCTTGATGGAGTAATACAGATCCTGCTTCTCAATCAGAGGGACAGGGGTTCAAATATCGGTTGCAAATGAATTAAAAAAATTTTGTATAATCGTATTTGACCTCCTTAGGATAAGGCATAAGTTGTATGAGTGATAAAGTATGGGGGATCGTAATGTACTTGCTACAATTGCTCCATTACCTTTGTTGTACCCCCAAAAGAGTTTGCGTGGTAGTGTTTTTAATAAAAAAACAAAAAAAAAGAGTTATACGTATTAATATAAATGTTAATAAAATCTTTGAAGTAAAGTGTAAAAATTATACCACTAAAGTATTAAAAGCATTATTTTACCGGTTCAAATCAACAGAAAAAATTAAAGCATTATTGGTTACCTGATACATTTAATAATAAGTCACTGTTAACAATGTTAACACTAATATTATGACTGTTGGCGCCGAAAATACCGTCGCCGAAACGACCCAGCACCGAAACGTTACAACACGGCGCTGAAACGTCCGGGCACCAAAAGAGCGTCGCCGAAACGTCCTAGACCGCATTTTGGTAGTGTCTGCCATTCTGTTTTTTTTTGTTGTAACATAAGTAGACCAATTTTTTCTGATCAATATGGTTTACTGAAAGGTGATTTTTGCCATTTTGCCAAGCGTCTGTCATGTCTGTGTATGCGACCACTTTAAGACAACATACGATTTATTTTACCCATACACCAAAAAAATAATTTCTGTCAGTGAAAACTTAAATCATTATCGTCCAATGTCTTCATCTTTCGTACTATATGGCAAAGATGGAAATGCAGAACAATAACAAAGTGTCGCCACCATACGCCCTACCAACCACCCTAACTGAGAAACAAATTTGCAACATAAATGTTACAATTTGTATGCTGATTGATAATAGAACGTCGAACGTTTTAGTTTATCGTAGAATACTTTTATTTATAGGCGCCCGGAAGGGGGGCAAGGAGGGGCACTTGCCCCCCTGGAAGTTGAACAATTTTAATTTTATTGAAAATTTTGTATATGTCGTTTTTTTCTAGGCTTGTCCCCCCTCCCGGCATGTCGTTTATTCTAGACTTGCCCCCCTAGCATGCCGTTCATTCTAGGCTTGCCCCCACCCGGACAAATTTCTGCGGGTGCCTATGCTTTTATTGATTTCACTATCATTACAATAAGTTTTGTTTTATTTAGCATAAATATAAAATATAAATTTTTTGCTTCTTATTTGTTAATACTTTTTCATAGCACTGTAGAACATAATAGTTATTGGAGCAATTTATTTTATTCATCAATGAAATATATCCTAGCAGTCCACTTAAAAGTTTTTAAATTCTTGAAACCTTGCCAAAAGTATCTTTTAAATTTTCATAGCAAACAAATGACTCGTACGTTACATTACTTTGCCTTATAAATCTAATCGTATATAATGAAATATTTACCATATACCTAAGTATATGCTTCGTTTTTAAAGTAAAGACTAAAGAGCATCCTCTAAATTATACCTGAAGTTACAGCAGTAGCTCAAAACCTTTACGTGTAAGTGTACACTTTTTTGCTAGCTCACAAACGCATTTTCATTTTGATCAATGAGATTTGTTCAATCATCCATTCAAATTTCCACTACCACGAGCTAACTAACAATTAGCATTCAGCACCGGTCATTCTCCAGAGTCCTCCCACCATCCCTGTTTTACATCCTGTTTCCAACTGCATTTTAATTTGATGATTTCGCTGCAATTGTATTTAACTATCGAGTCCGTCATAAATTTTCTTCATCGAGCGATAGAGATCGAATGTAAATCATTTTGAATATGTCGACACCTTGTCTGATAGTAGAACGAAAAAAAGAAAACAAATATACCAGGGGAACAACGGAACTTTCAGTTCTATAAAAGCTAATAAGAAAATTCCAGCATCTCAAGTGGCCAGCTGTAGTAACACTCGTTTACCCTTACGTAAATCCTAAATATTCCCCTTTTACATAATGGAAGAGATGTAAATCGAGAGCGAGATAGGGTCTAGAATCGTGAGGCTATTCTAAAGAAGACCATATATTGAATCCTGCCAGTGCAATCCTGAAAACTGAAGCTATAAACATCAGCCGATGTGGTCGATACAGTTTGGAAGCGGTTGATGTTGGAGATGGGCACGTGAAAACCAAACTGAAGTATCTAAAGGTGGAATTTGAAGATTTTCTAAAACATTTATAAACTTATAATTTTATATAAACTTTTCAGAAAATTAATTTAAATACTTTCTTGTAAAATTCCTTTAAAATACAAAACTATGTAGGTAAAGCTCATCTCTTTCACAAGGCGTACGATCTGGGACGTCGAGAGACGTGAGAGCGTTGCTAGGCAACCACACCCGACTCCGGGCCCGGAGCAGCGATCAAGGTTACCGACACAGCCTGAGCTTACAAATTCCGGATGTAGAAGCCTCCGGCGAACGATTTGTATTGCACCCTAAACCACCAATGATGTCGAGTTGCAACGAAAAGTGTTTTTACGGTGCATAAATGATGCAATTAGTCATTGATGTTATATTTATGCGTGGTTTTGGCATTCATGCGCGTCCAAAAACGTAAACTAAAAATGAAATGTTCTATATCAAAGAGTTTGTAGTATGTAGAATGTAACCAATTAAGCATCATATAATTGATTCAATGAATAGCGAAAAACAATGCAGTTTTCAATCTGTGTTACGCGTACCTAAGGACCAATAGTTTTTAACTGGTTAAAAGTGCAAAGGCATAAAAAAACTCTTCGTTGGCGTGTATGGATACACTTACAGCAACGAACTAATAATTCTGATAAAATATTATGGAAATATTGGCCATGTGTTTGTTGTTTTATCCAATTGAGAAACTTCTTCCTGTTAATACCGATAACAAGAAGTAATGTCTGGATAAGTTGGTTTTATATAAGTCGTTAATAAACATTAACAGAAAGATTTGCTAAAAGTGAAAATGGTACATCCATAGTATAATTTTTTAATAATTGCTACAACCCATAGCCTGGAAACCAGGCCCCAGAAGCTATAAGCTTGTGCGGGAGGGAGGGGCGATTATTATTATTACGTAGGCCCTAAGTGCGGCTGCAGCCGACTTACAGAGGAACAGCGCAAATCCCACATTTGTGTCACAGCTAAGGAAAACTGCAGAAAACCTTAACCAGATCTGCCGGCACCGTGAATCGACCTCCGGCCGCTTGGGTGAAAGTCCAGCACTCTAGACATTACACTACCAAGGCCGTCTGTATTAAACATAAGAACTTACTAAACTGCTTAACATTTACACAATTACCCGTATTATAGGCAATAGTGAGTTATGGAAATTTAACGATGGGCTGGCAGTTTTTTTATAACTGTTTTTAATGCAAGAAAGTATTAATCGAATCCGACCGGAAAATGTTTAAAACAAATTATGTATTAATACACATTAAAAAATCTAACTTAAGTATAATGTTTTAAATAAGGTGCCTATACACAAGCGTTCAAAAAAATACATACACATACGTACTATTGCCAGATAAATAATTAGCACGTCAAATATTTCCTGTTTAAATAGGACTATCTTCTGTAATAAAAATATAAAATTTAAAACTGACACTGTCGAAGTCGGTGTAATATGGCAAAATGTTTGAAAATTCGCCTACTTTATAATTAACAATACCAATTATTTATCTCGCAACAGTTGTGATAATGTGGGGTCAAAAGAAAAAAAAACTAAAAGAAATTAATTGTAGTGAATAATAAACCCTCCAACACTTGATGAAATATGAAAGGTTATAAACTGCAAAATAAACCTGTTATTGTTGAAATTCACAAACACAAAATCACGGTAAAACAGTTTGAAAATATACACAACTAAATATCACTTACCTTTATAAAAAAATTCTCCGGCTATAATTTCTAAACTGGAAAACAAGTTTCATAAATGCATGAGACGAAATCAGGCGAGTCGCTAATTAATTAGGAAGCTATTTAAATTATATCTGAAAAACGTTGTTAATGGACCAGACACAAATAAAATTCTTTTTAAACATTTGAATGGATAATTTTATTTATTAACACAGAAAAGAAATAAAAATTTAAAATTTCATGAATAGAAAAGAAAACAACTATTAAAAATTAAAATTAAAGAAAATCAAATTAAATCGCGGTGTCAAATAGATTTAACAAAATAAGAATTAAGAGACATTCTAATTCTCTTTGTTCTTTTTAATTCTTATCTGATCAATCCAACAATCTTAAATTACTATTAATAAATAAAAAATTAAAAATTGAAAATTATTTTAAATTTTAAAATTATTTATAGTTGGTAAAATTATCTGCTTATTTGTTGATAAGATGTTCACATTCCATGTCATCCTTCAAATGGATTTTATTTGCGATTGTTGATGATAATTATAATTATTAAAGTTGCAACACGTATCTTCCATGACGTGAGTACATAAAATAATTCGGTTATTTGCAACAAGATTCCATCACCTTCTTTTAATTCGTTCCATGCAAAATAAATTTTAAAACATTTCTCAAACTAATCTGAACACAACTCAACAGTCTGAACACCAAATTTTTTAAAAACTGCACTTTCGTTTATTTCAGTTTAAGTTCACTTTGATTGTTCATTTTAATTATTATTAATTAAATTATTAAGATTAAATTATAAAAAAATTTAAAACAAGATGACATTTGTCATAACCTCACTTTGTTGACATTTAAGTGACATAAAATTCACCAACATAACTTCGAAGTTTTATCAAAATAACGTACAAACTGACATGACTTTTGATCTGTATAAAAATTCAAGAAGAGTAACCAAATTTTCGTGCTTTTTCTATAATAATTAAAAAACAATTGCGAATCGCTAGTGATTTTCCTAGTTGGAACTAGAAACAAAACAACATCTTTCCCACCAAAAACCTTTCTAACCAAGATGTTGATAAAAAATTAAATTAATTGTTTACCTAATTGGTACCTAAAACGGCTATAAAAATGTAAATTTAGAGTTAAGATTCATTGAAAACCATCTTGAATTTTCTGACAACATTTTCCATGCCAAATCAACACAGCTCACAACCCGACCATCTCAGATTTTCGTGAGATTTGGTAGAATGGTAGAGGACATAAAGTAACTTACGTTTGTAAAGTTATAGCCCTCAGTGATACACGGTATTCATACAGCAGGGTTGCAAACATGGTAAAAAATGTAAAATTTACGCTTGCAAGGTGAACAAAAACTATTCATAACTTTACTTGTAATTATAGTAGAGCTTTCATCTTAGGCTTTTTTTAAAGCTAAAAGAGCATAGTTTTCATAAAAAATTGTTTTATAGTAAAATATTAAATTTTTCATTCCAAGGTCACATGATGTGACCTTTGACCATGAATATCTAAGAAAGTGTACCTTCAATCTTTTTAGGAATACAATATGTTGTACAGCTATATGCAGTCTCCCTTTGGTGTAAGTTTCATTTTGGGAAGCCTATGGGAACAGGAGTAAAAAAATTGTTAAATGTGGTAGTTACACATTTCTTACACGAATCATGCATCTGTCAGTTCAAACCAGAGTACTGTATCAGGAATTTATTATACATCTGTGCAAATATCTGCAGTGGCGGATTTAACACTTAAGGGGTCTGAAGCGGTACAAATTTTTGGGGCCCCATAGTATAAATCAATTACAATTTATGTAGGTACCTTTTATTTTTTTATTCAAAAATTAAGTACATATGATTGTTAATATCAGGCGCGAATTCACGGAGAGGGGAGGTGGAGCAAATTGCTTTTTCAAGATTTTTTAGATAATTCGATTGCTTCTCATACCGCAGCCACACGAGTGTGAAATTGGCGTATTTTACGTGTCACACACTATACTTTATCTACGACCACAAAAACGTAATAAAAGACCAAGAGCTAGGAAAAATATTTAACCTAGAATATGATTTAAGATTGAGATGCTGGATTGTCAAAAGTAGACAATCCCCACAGTTTGTGGAAAACACGTGTTAGTTGTAAAAATTAAGAAATGCGTATAACTCAATTTAATAATCGTTTATTATTTAAAATTAATATGAAATTTGAACAATTATTTAAATTAATAATAGTAGTTTTGTTGGTGTCTTCAATTTTTTAAATGTCATAGATACATTTTTAAATGTATTTTGGACGTCGTGTTGTTCCGCCGCTGCTTTTTTGTTAATGTAAGTAAATCATAACCTCAATTTTACAACTACATTGAATACCTAATGCTTCATTTGAACGTAATTTGAGATAATAAATTCCCAAAACATTTTTAGATTTCAATGTACGAGTAATATACCGGTTATTCTAAATGTATGGATTAAAGTCATCAGAAAGATATATCGTTAAATCAATTTTACGTTAATTTAATAACAATTTTTGTAATAACTTTATATAGTAATCATAACTTTCTATACTGGTAGTCAACACAGTAGCTCAGAGGTAGAGATGTCGCTCAGAAAGTGGAAGGACCAGGTTTCGATTTCCAGCTGGGGTGATAATTTTTCTATGTGGATTTGCATTCAAAATATAATTTAAAGTAAAACATTAATTAAACAAACTAAATTAACACAAATAAAATACAAGATGAACACAAACGTGTTTCAATAAAGGCAATGTTAAGATTTTTTTTAAATTGTTTCAACATTGGAGATGTTGAAAATTGACAAATGATATTAAGGAATTTCACCCATTCGAAAGCATGGTACAATTCCCCTTCCCCGAATGTAAGTCGGACGACCGCGCAGAGTTTGCTAGAAGGCATTGAAGGCAAACTGTATATTCCGTTACAAAATTTTACGTATCACTCTGAATGCTTGCCTTTTCGCACAAAACTCTATATTGCGTCAACCGTACACCTTTTTTACCCGCCTGTACACGATATAAACTGTTGTTCTCACATTTTCCACTATTCTCGACAAAGTGAGTTTCCATGCCAATCATTTTCATTTGTCGCATGTCCACTGCGATCCTAGGCAAGGGTACTCTGCGGGGCGCCCTTACTTGTACAGCCTGGAACGACCGCTTCCACCGCTTGTGCGTAAATCCGCCACTGTTCATCGAATGTCTATCAGAAACCATTAATCCAAGAAATTAGTCATCATAGTAGTCGGATGAACGCGCTGATTGTGCGAGAAGACCAGCATTCGGACCGACAGAGATGATATATTCCTCGCAAGTCTGCTGCGAAACAGTATACTCCGTTACTATATTTTACTTATCGCTCTGAGTGCTTGCCTTTTTGTACAAAACTCTAATGCGTCAACCGTACACTTTTCTTACCAGCCAGTACACAATATGATCTGTTTCTTGTTTCACTTTTTCTGAGTGGTTCCCACGCCAATAATCTTTATTTGTCGCGTGTCCAGTGCGGCCCATGGCAGGAGACCTCTGCGGGGCCCCCTGACTTGTGAGGCCTGAAGCGGCCGCTTCAAACGCTTGTGCCTAAATCCGCCACTGAATATCTGCACTTTTATCTGCTAAGACAAGTGTAGGTACGATGTTGTAGCTGTACCTGCAGATACAGGTAACTATACAGGGTGTCCCATTTTAACACCGACTACTGACTAAACAAAATATTTAAGATGGCATTATGTGATTTTCACTACTTTGCGCTAATTTTCTTCAATTTATGTACTTATGTGCTTACGTACTTGTGTACCTATGTACTTATGCGCTTATGTGTTTATGTGCTTATTGCTTATGTGCTTAAGCACATATGTAATTATATACATACGTACTTTTGTATGTACGACGTTGTACCTCTAACCATGTACATAAAATGTTCATAAAAGAATGTTTTAATATAAAATATTGAATTTTTTAATATCAAGGTCACATGATGCGACCTTTAAGCTTGGTGTAAGTCTCATTCTGGTAAGCCTTTGGGAACAGGAGTAAAAAAATTGTTAAATATGGGAGTTACACAAAACATACATCTGGAAGTTCAGTCAAGAGTATTGTATCAGGCATTTAGTATATATCTGTGCAGAAACCTGCAAATCGTAACTACTGAGACAAGTATAGGTATGATGTTGTACCTGTACCTGCAGATGCAGGTAGTTATACAGGGTGTCCCAGACAAAAATGACACATTTTTAACGCCGAAAACTGACTCAACAAAATAAATTATGCGATTTTCACGATTAAGTTTTATTTTGTATTATTGTTTCGGCTTTGTTTTCCCCCATTTCTACAGGGTGTTATAAAATAATTGGCTATTTTCAAAGTTAAACTTTTCTACTTTACAAACATCTATAAATTCTTACCTTGCTCTTTATGATTAGAGAAGTCATTAAAATTGATAAGAAATGGTAGATGTATATTAAATTGAAAAAAAGTAAAAACACAACTAAATCTTTTGTCAAACTAAATATTTTAATATAAGTTACCTTTTTTTAGGTTAGGTTAGGTTAAAGATTAGTTAAATAGTTAGATTAGAAGTACAAAGTCGTACATACAAAAGTACGTATGTATATAGTTACATATGTGCTTAAGTACATAAGCAATAAGCACATAAACACATAAGCACATAAGTACATAAGTACACAAGTACGTTTGCACCTAAGTACATAAACTGATGAAAATTACCGCAAAGTAGTGAAAATCACATAATTCAATCTTAAATATTTTGTTTAGTCAGTAGTCGGTGTTAAAATGTGTCACTTTTGGCTGGGGCACCCTGTATAGCTACCTGTATCTGCAGGTACAGCTACAACATCGTACCTATACTTGTCTTAGTAGATAAAAGTGCAGATACCTGCACAGATACATACTAAATTCCTGATACAATACTCTGGTTTGAACTGCCAGATGCATGATTCGTGTAAGAAATGTGTAATTACTACATTTAATATTTTTTTTACTCCTGTTCCCGTAGGCTTCCCAAAATGAAACTTACACCAAAGAGAGACTGCATATAGTTGTACAACATATTCTATTCCTACAAAAATTGAAGGTACACTTTCTTAGATATTTAAGGTCAAAGGTCACATCATGTGACCTTGGAATGAAAAATTTAATATTTTATTAAAAAACAATTTTTTATGAAAACTATGCTCTTTTAGCTTTAAAACAAGCCTAAGATGAAAGCTCTACTATAATAGGGAGAAGAAGTGCATACGTCATACCGTGCCTGACGTCATAATTCTTTCCTCGCAACGCGCATGTACTTCAATAAGGCACATTATATTTTCATTTCTGATTATTGATAGTGTTAAAAAGGATGTTTACAAGCTATAAAAACACTTACCCAATGGCTTTCACCCATTGTTGTTTCAATATTTTATTTGTGATAGTACCTATCTATTATTTTAACCTCACAAAGTAGCGTCACGTGTTCTCTTCCAACTGTCAACAGTGTCAAAACTGTCAAACAAACGGTTTACAGCGAAGTAGAGCGATGCGAACATGCGCGTTGCGAGGAAAGAATTATGACGTCAGGCACGGTATGACGTATGCACTTCTTCTCCCTATTAGAAGTAAAGTTATGAATAGTTTTTGTTCACTTTGCAAGCGTAAATTTTACATTTTTTACCATGTTTGCAACCCTGCTGTATGAATACCGTGTATCACTGAGGGCTATAACTTTACAAACGTAAGTTACTTTATGTCCTCTACCATCCTACCAAATTTCACAAAAACCTGAGATGGTCGGGTTGAAAAGTTAAGTTTTTTGTGATGATTTGACATGGAATGACCCAAACATTACTTCACGAAAATTCAAATAAGAACATTTTAACATTTTGCTACATCCTTTTCTTATCACAAAATTAACCCTAAGATCCTATCAAACAAAAATTACGTAAATTTTGACAACAAAATTATGAATATAAACTAAATTTTAACGTTCTAGCAGACCCTGCTGAAACGTTACAATTTCGGGATTTCAAAGGCCTAAACCTTCTCTATACAAAATTTCCCCACTTTAACATTCTAGTGCCAAATGCACCCTAGAACTTGGTTAACCATATTGCATTAAAATATTTTACTTAGAAATTTAAATAACATTGAAAAATATCCATTTACTATAGAAAATTATGAATCGTCAAAGAAATAGAACACTTTCTTGAAATTCAATCATAAAAACTGTAAGTAAAGTAATAAGTACTTGTGTATACCTTCTCACCTATGCCTTTAATAATTTTCAGGTGAAAACATGCCATAAAGTGGCTTCAAAATATCTAAGTGTCAAAATATCAACCAACGACATAGGATCGTTCATCATGAAATTGAGTTTATGAAATTCAAGTGAAAAATCCGTTTAAAAATTTATCCCTTATCACTTCACAGTGTTGTAGTGTGTGTCTTCAACATAATTAATGCAAAATTTTATTTTTTTTAAATAAAACAAATTGTCAAATCCTTTCGCCTGGAACATAGGCAACACATCGTGCATACATGTTATGCGTGATGCATATATCACAACAGCATGTATACGAAGAGGAGTCTAATAGTTAGAGATGCAAATAATAATTTATATCGTTGTGTGTAAATCTTATACACATAAACAAGATTGTATCAAGTCAAAGGGGTGAATAAAAAATCCTATTAAACGATTATTATAATTATTGTTAGTTATAACTTATAAATAAAAAAAGGACGTAAAATCTTTTAGCATTTTTATCAAAAATATAATATTTATATTACAATAAAATAAAATTGCAAATAAATAAATAAATATTTGTATGATATAAGCACAGCATAAAAATATACAGCATATTCATTCGATTGTCAGTACAAAGTTATTTTTTTATATTTCACAATAATTATACAATCTATCCTTAGTAGAATAATAAGTATTTGTTATAACTAGTTCTGTACAGATGATGTACTCATAGGGCATCCAGAGAGCCTTCCAAAGGAGATTCTCTATAAAAACTTATTAACTAATAATCACTTATGAATAATTAGTACAAATGACAAATAAACTTTCCTGATATTGGTACTTTAATCAAGACGGGTGAAAAGGTCCGATGGTTTGAACATTTTTAAGCGTCTGACTTCACCTTCGTCGTCTCACAGTATGGTTGCCAGATCATTGGGGTGCATTCGGAGTTTAGCACTATGACTTACACTGAATTCTTTAATTTCCTTACGCACAAGTGGAATTTCTGTCACCGTAGATTACTACTCAGTAATCAGTAAGGTTCGCCTTAATTTTCCATTTTTGGAGCCAGGTTTCAATGTCATTTAAATGTGCTTGCAAATTTCGCGAGGCAGTGATAGGATTGTCATGCGATGCTAAAACAGCAGTATCGTCTGCAAATGTGGCAGTAGTAGTTGTTTCAGATACTGATAAATCTGCTGTGTAGAGTAAATAAAGTGTCGGCCCTAGCACGCTGCCTTGCGGGACACCAGATGATATCGGGAATAAGTTAGAATATGCGTTCTGATATTTTACATAGTACTGTCTATCGGTAAGGAGCGACTTTAGTATTGTGTAAAACTAGTGTGGTAGTTTGGATTTCTTTTTGTAGCATAGCCCCTTGTGCCAGATTTAGTCAACTGCTTGGCGTATATCAAGAAACGCCGCAGAGTACTCAGAGTAGTATCGCTTGGTTTATTTGTTTAATGTTCCGGTGAACTTGTTCAGTTGTTCTATGCATTGTTCGAAATCCGAATTGATGGCTGGGAATTAAACTTTGATCTTCTAGCACTGGCTGTAATCGTTTCAACAAGAGCTTCTCGAAAACTTTGGTTAAAAGTGGTAGCAGACTGATAGGTCTATATGATTCTATATGCATCGAGTTTTTTCCAGGTTTGGAGATCATTATAATAGAAGGCTTAGAAGCAGGTTTTTGATCGGAGGAAATTTCAATCCGAAAAATACTATTTGGGGATCTAGAGTAACCACCACAAAGGGGAGACAACTATTAGCGGCTGTGAAAATCAACAATCTAAGCTATCTGTCAACAAATGAACCCACTTATTGGCCAAGAGATTCACAGAAGTCACCAGACCTATTATAATTCAGTATTACTAAAGGCGTTAATGCAAGAAATTTTTTAACAGAATCATGTTATGAGCTCAACTCCGATCATACACCAGTAATCATAACCATGTACGCCCAAATGCTAGAGAAAACAAAAGAACCAAGCCTTTATAGTCGGAAAACCGATTGGGAACTATTTCGAAAAATATTAGACGATCGCATTAGTCTAGACTTTCCACTGAAAACTGAAGTAGACATAGCAACGGCGATTGAGACGCTAACGAAAACAATTCAAACCGCCGCTTGGTAATCAGAACCTGATCACAATGAAACGCACACCAAACAAGTAATCCCTTTTGATGTAAAACATTTAATCTCCGAAAAAAAGGAAAATCAGAACAAGATGGCAATTAACACATTCACCTGATGACAAAAGAAAACTAAATAAAATTACCAAGCAATTAAATCAGCTTCTCAACAAAATTAAGAATGATTCTATTCAAGAATACTTAAATAAACTAGATCCAACACAGGCCATGGACTATTCGCTCTGGAAGGCGACAAAACAATACAAAAGACTACAAACAATGACAACACCTGTGAAAACCACAGATGATATCTGGCTCAGAAGCAATAAGCAGAAGGCTGCTGCGTTCGCCGATCATCTCTCGTATTCCAACCGTTTGATATTGAAACCACTCCTGAAGACGAAAATAAAATTGAACTAATGCTTGACGCACCATTTCAAATGTGCCCACAAATAAAATGTATAACAACTACCGAAATACAAGCAGTTATCACAAAGTTATTTAAATAGCTTTAAATATCGAACACACCACGATCAGTTCGCTGAAGCTTGCCGGTCGTCATCGCCATCGCATGCTGTAATGACGCTTATTTAACATTTCCGTCATGAAACATAATAAACAAATGAAGAACAAATTATTTTTAATAACATAAATTAATTAGTTTTTATAAAATTGTTTTGTTATGTTTATACACTTTATAAAAAATATAGGTGCCTACTCCTATCTTTTACTGCATCTACTCTGTTAGGGCTCTACACAAACTCTCATGGAGTCCAATGGAGGAGATGGGGGTATTATAGCAAGTATATTACGCTCCCCGTATTCTACCACTCACAAATTCTCGTACCTTATCCTAATTAACTGTAATACGATTGTACTAAATTTTTTAAAAACCGTTCCAACCGAGATTTGAACAAATGTCCAATCGAGAGGCAGAATCTCTACCACTCGTCCACGCAGGGCCTGACATCAGGAATGTGTCGAATTATAAAAATATCACATCCGCAGATGCGGGTGATTTTCAAAAATTATCTTGCTCGCTGGACGTCTAGTGCCCTGGGCATGTCTTGTAATTATTCGTACATCAGAACGCAAGTTGCAAGGAAATACAAAGAAGGCCTATTTCTTTTATAGCTTTATGTGGTATGTATAACATGTAATATCTGTTTAGAATTCGCAATAAAAACGGCGGATACGGATATTTTTTGTGGATTATCCACGGGCACAGATATTGATACGGATTTATCCATAAACTTAGTTTACATGCATCGCCGTAGAAGAACTGGTGTGTTGTACCCTTATATTTTAGCACTGTCGAAATTCCGAAAGACACTCGCATGCGCATAATACTTTAAATAATAATAAATATTAAGCTAACTAAATCAAATGTTTAAAATAAAATCCCTCTGCAGCTTGACAGTGCCCAATACTACATGAAAAATTACGTATAGCATTCTGGAGGCAATCGGCTGGTATAGCTTGAATTTCATATCTGATTCTAGCTTCTAGCACTTGCAAGTTTGGGAATTCTTCTTTGTAGACTTGGGTTTGTTAATGTTCCACTTAAGAAAAAATCCAGGAGGTTTACGTCTGAAGATCTTGGTGACCATTCAATAGATTCTCTTCGTCGTATCCAGTGACCTGGAAATACCTTATATAGATACCTGCGAACATAAATTCAATAATGTCGTGGAACACCGTCTTGTTGAAAAAATACATGGCGGTTTAGCATTTCAGGTTGGTCTACATCGCGAAATAACTTTACAATATCAGTTACAACATTATCATCCAAAAGGTTTAGGTAAATGTCTGCTGTGAAATTTCCGTGTGGATGAAGGGTATGATTTCCATCCAAACAGAATTTTCACTCGACTAGTTGTTACTAAATTTTACTAACAAAACCTTTTAAATAAGGTTAAGGAGATTGTCAAAATCAAAGCTAAATTAAATGACGAACATCAATTATTTTTAAAAATTTCTACTTAGCATCAACCATACAAAAGGGCTATCTATTGCAAGGCTTGCCAAGATGTGATAAACATCTATAGTTGTAACTATGCAATCACTAGAATTTCAAATTAGAGTAGTTTTGTGTCGTATGGTTTACAGCTGGTGATATTTCCACAACCAGGAATCTCTGGTATGTTCCTTGATATTTTTTATTACTAAAAGGTTATTAATACTAAATATTTAAGTATCTTTATTAAACATACTTATCAAGGTAAAATATACTTTTAAGCAGGCTGCTAAGTATGGAGTTTCTATTTTAAATGGATTTATTATTAATTTTGATTCTAAAAAAACAGAAGATTTATAAATATGGGATTTTATCTGAAGATAACCTAACTTTTACTAAGATAATTAGTTTTAAATTATTTGAGAAATTTTATGTTTCTAAGACATACATACATGCTACATGTTTACAAGAATCAGCAAAAATCGAATACAATAACATGTTTCATAATTAAACGCACGATACTTCGTGGTATCGGACTTTCGAAGTTATGATCAGGTCTTGCTGCGATTTGGAACGCTTGACCCTTAAAGTACAAACTAAATACTTTTATTTTTCACTTTATTTTTCATTTTATTTGTTGTTTATAACTTTGATACGAACTATATAAACAACCAGGGCATTATAAACCGACATTATCATTTATAACGCCCGCTCAGCGCTTTGCAACTTGCAACTTTGCAATCCGTGCCGGCATTACGTTCAAAATAAATATAAACAACTTGATTGACAACGCCTACAATTATGAATTAAAAATAATTTTCTACTTGTACATATTCTCATAAAAAATAAAATCTTGTATGCGTTACTAGATGAATCACATCGAGTGATCCCCATCTTTTGGGCTGAAGGCACTCAGGATATTTTTTATTGATTTTTATGGCTTATTTTTACGAAAACTTGAAAGAGCACTTTTTTCTGAAAATTGTCTGAATTTTTTTAAAAATATTTTTATTTTAGAAAAAAAGTAAAATTTTTGAAATAGGTAGGTACAGTTTGTTTTAAGAGCTCTGGCGGTACGGGTTAATGACCTACAAGTCTCAAATTTTGGAAATCTTATTTTTTTGGATTTTCCACACTTCTAATTTATTTATTTGTGTAGTAATAACTCTCTTGTAAATAAATCAATTTTGCATCTTGTTTCAATTACTTAAATAAAATTCCCAGTAATCTCTGTTTACTTTATAACAATAATAATCATAATTTCTAGCACATATTTTTTATGGCAACGCGAGCCTCTTGTTATATAAATTAACTGCAGTATTTATATGAATTCTGAATAAAATAATTTATTATTTATTGGTTTTTCTTTGTTAATATTAATTTATATTTAACTTTTATGAAATATAAAGGATATTAGTAAATCTTTTCAAACGCACTGTTCCCTTTTTAAAAATTTACTTTTACCACTCAAAAATACTTACAAATTTGAATAATTTGCGCCACCAATAGTGCGATCTCTAGTAACTCAATTACAAAACAATTACCATGATGCTAAACAATGAAAAATAACCTCACCTCATATTGAAGTGTATAAATGATTTTTATGTTGATTAAAAATCAATTTTAATTTTGATTAAAGTAATAAACTTATATCATTAATCAAGTTTGCAACTTACTTTACAGTTAAAATGATATTTATTATGTATAAGCCCAATTATGCACAGGTAAAGTAAAATAAACTCTCCTTTTTTATATACTAATTTCCAATACTAAATTAATTATCACCTTATTTTAGCTCCCCATTATCAGAAAACATGTATAAATAGACAATCTCTACTCTTTATTTCTCTGGAGAACCAGCTGATGACACCTTTATTATTACTAGAGATTATATCAAGCATAAATAAAGCATTTAGTTTTATCCAAATGGTATCTGAAAATACTTTGCAAGAAATATGGGTTCCAAAACTTAGACTTACAGCACTTACACCACGATAAATAATTCTCGTACACCTTTTATTGGTAAATAAAAATTCAATTGTTTTTATCTAGTTTTACAGCAGTTTATAATTAATATAACAATATTTACCACATTTATAATAATTTAATGTATGTTTTTCTAATGTATCGAAATAATGCTATTATTTATTAAAACAATTTTTTTTAAATCAGAACTTGTTTTTAATTCTTTCTGGGAGACGTATATTGACAAAACTTACCATTCAAGACTAAACACCTTAAAATTCATTAATCGTCTTGAAAGATAGTTACATATTACACCTGTAAAACATTATTATTAAAAGTCTTGTGTAGACAAGATCAAGCCTCCTTGTAAAAAATCAAAATTACTAACCACACATCTTAAATATTTTACTTAAAAAGTTAAATAGGCAATAACATAAATTTAACAATTTATTCTTTTTTATTTTAGTAACGTTGCAAATCAAGGATGTCGAATATAAATACGAAAAAGCTTGTTAAGAAAAGAACTAAACTTCATAAGATCTAACAATTAAAAATTATCTTGACAATTCTCTTCTTATTGCTGAACACAATGAAATAATAACATTAACCTATAACTCTCTCTAAGTATGCTTTGTATTTCGAGATAAGATATGCATGAATAAATCACCATTTGTGAAACTATCATTGCAGTGACATTAATTGACATTTAGAATAATTTCAAACTAAGTAATGCTAATTAAAGTAAATAAAATTTTAAAATGTATGTTCTTTATTTCTGATTTGTACAACTTAGAATTTGAAGGTTTAATAGCCTACTTGATACTAAAATGAATAAGTGCATGTTTAGCAGCATTCACTAATTCGCAAAGTGGGAAAAGTGTAAAAGCGGAAAATAGCTCAATGTGAAACGTGCCATTTGGCAGTTTTAGACAGCTTAAATCTTTATTTCGTATTAGCAACGCTCGCTAATTGCAATTAGTGATAACTAAATTCATAGCCACCCAATGCTGTGTTTTAAATATCATTGAAAGAGTAGACATGAATAACTGAGTAATTTATCAAAAAATTTTTGCTTAGGGAAAATTCCCCTCTCGCAGCGTTAACAACCCCGACCTGATTATCCTGCTATCTTTAAATTCGAATTTTTGCAAGAACTAAATTGTGAGTAGATATAGCTTTAAAACTCTGCCCTGATTAGATAGCATCAGTAATTTCAAAAGGGTATTAGTAATTGATCCTAGCCCTTATTGGAATTCTCTCATTCATAGCTATTTCAACACCCACCCTAGCGGTAGGAAACTCTAAAGCTCGAAACTTTCTCTTTCAGCTTTAGATTCGCACACAATGTTTAAAACATATCAACCCTGGAAATTCAAGGTTTTCACGTTGTAACGTGGAATGAAAGCACGGATAACGAAAATGGTTTTTTGAAACAAAAAAAAAAATGAATTTTAAAGAGGACAATATATAGAGCCTCATATTTTTGCTTAATATAAAAGTTTCATAGAGCCTGACAGTTTATTTATTTATTCTCGTGACATTATATATAAAAAGGGAATTTCAAAAGTATTTGATTTATTCTCTAAATACATAACAATCACTTAAGTAGGAAGTATTAGTTTAGTCTTTTAGTGTTCAAGTACCTACATTTTATATACAAAAGTTTGAGATACTACATATTTTCCGAAGAAAATAAAATAGCTCGACCACAACTTTATAGAGGTAAAGAAAGACCAACTTCATTTAAGAACTTTAAAGATTTTAGGTCAAACAGTTCTTCCTTTAAAAACTCTGAAAAGGTTTGAACGACACAGTTGACATGAGAAAGCAAGTTGTTTCTGACAGCAAAAGAAATTTTTTTCAAGTACATACTTCATCTAAAAAAATACAAGTTTTACAATCTGGCCGATATTCACATCAAACAATCAACAATCATAAATATATATTAAAATTACCAGTATTTAAAATTAGAAATTTTAATTTTATTTGTTTGTAGCCCTGGATCGTTCGCTTGTTAAACCACATCGCCTACCGTTGACCTATCGAGATGACTTGCCATAATTTAGTTATCACTATAATAAAGTTACTATAATATTGTTACTGAATTAACGTAAAATTGATTAATTTTTTACATTATGATATATAATTGTTAATATAATATTATTCATTGTTATTGCTAAATTACAATAAATACAATGAAAACTTTTACAATTTGCTACATAATTCACAAGTACAAGCGCGATGGGTACACTTAAAGCTATCTTTCCTTGTCACCCACAATACCAGCAATGCCACAATATGTTTATGTTTCACGGCAAAGGGGTTAATAAACATGACAATTGAATTTTAATTGTTTAAAAAAATTATTTTTTAAAACGATTACATACGTATGATTGTTTAGTTGTAAGTACTGCAACGATCTGGTAGTGCGGAACAACATACCAATATGTGTTGCAATATGAGTTATATTAAATGTTATATTAAAAGAAATAAAATGCAAGACTTGTGACAAAACGTGTTTATTTTTCTAGTTTTTCTGTTTTGGTCATTTTGCTTTGATCTCCCGGAGTAATGTAGTGATCGCCAACTAAGATCACTACAGTACTAAGTAGTAGATTGACTGAAATTATACAGATTGTAAACGTATTATTATTATTGTCTTTAACAATCTAATGTTTACTTTTGTCGTTTTCAAAATTCTTGATTTATTATAGGTGAGTCCCATGATGGTATGGTAGCTCTAAACATCGTGGGAGCTGCTCACAGCACATATCTTATTTTATTGCCGGAGATTTCACGTAAACATATGAATGAGAGTATAAATTTTAAGTTAAATATTTTTCTCAGCTTTTGGTGTATTATTACATTTTTTGTTGTTGTAGATAAAGTATAGTGTGTTCGCGAGCTAAAACGTGAATTTCACACACGTGTGATTGCGGAATTCTACTTCATTTCATGCCGATACCAACTACCATATTTAACATTTTTTTATTCCTTTTCCAGACTTCCCAAAATGAAACTTACACCAAAAAGAGTCTACACCTAAATGTATAACATACTGTATTTCTAAAAAATTGAAGGTATACTTTCTTAGATATTCAAGGTCAAAGGTCACCTCATGTGACCTTGGGATGAAGAATTCAATATTCTTTTATAAAACAATTTTGATAAAAACTCTTTTAGCTCTTTTAGCTTTAAAACAAGCCTAAGATGAATTGTTTTTGTTTACCTTGTAAGCGTAATTTTTTTTTCATATTTGCAACCCTGCTGTATGAATACCATATGTCACTGAGGGCTATAATTTTACATACGTAGGTTACTTGATGTCCTCTACAATCCTACTAAATTTAACGAAAATCTGAGATGGTCGGGTTGAAAAGTTCATTTTTTTGTAATGATTTGGCATGGAATGACCCGAATGACATCGAAACAACAGTATTTGACCCCGAAAAAACCAACAACAGATTCGTGATCTTCATACCAAAAAGCTGTAGAAAAACTATATGAAAACCTGGAATTCTTGAAAACCTTTTTGTGTTGTACCGTGTAATTAAAGACCCTGCAACATCCTACATCATGAAGAAAAAAAAATACAAAGCAGAAGAAATTCAAGTCACTACTGTAAAATAAGTGTTTAAACTAGAAAATATCAAATTAATGTTGCAGCAGTGTATTGCCATCCAAAAACTAATATCGTGAATTCCTGAAAAACAAGGAAAACGTTTGTCATATGGAGGGGGAACTTTAATGCAAAAAATACCCATTGGGTTCCAGACTTACTACCACTAAAGCAAAAGAACTACTTGAAGCAGTTAGAGAACCTGGGCGCAATATGTTGTCTACAGAGATATCTACGGACCCGACTGACCCAAATAAGATATCAGATCTCATAGATTCCTATATTACCAAAAACATATCTGCAAACTTTTTGCACGTTGAAGAAGGTTTGGACACGAATTCAGATCATTCGCCAATAGTTTTAACATTAAGTGAAAATATTATTAAGATAGAGATATTGAGTAGTCGTTGGACTTTCGTGCAATACAGACGTGCTTATAAAATTGTTCTGAGTGTGCGGAATTCGATAACGCAATTATAATCGTAATCGCGCTCTAATTATGCGATCGCCGACCTTGCGAACCGCGAAGCCGGTCAAGTGCATTTAATTATTAAAATGGATAATCTGACGCCCACTAAAACAGCAATTAAAACACAAAATGAACAAATTTTGTATAACTCGTACCAAGCAGAAAAACAAGAAAGATTAAAATTAGAAGAAATTGTGAAACAACTACAACAGAAAATTGACTGTCTGCAAGAACAAGTACAGCAAAAGCAGCAACTGCAACAACCTAGACGAACATACAGCCCGGCAAACTCAGATGAAGAGGACGAACTGGTAGCTAGAGAAACAGCATGGTTACTGCCAAAAAATAAGAAAAGAAAAGCAACAAGTTCACCTGAACAAGTAAGTAAATCAGAAAGTAAAACTTCTAAGAAACAGAATCCTAAAGTCCCAAAAAATTAAAACCTTCACCGATCATATTGAGTAATGTGGAAGATTACAGCTGTATTAAAAACAAAATTAATTCAAAGAATTTAGAATACAATGCCAGTATGTTAAGCAATAAACAATTAAAAATTAATGTCGACACAGACATAGCGTACAAAAATATGACTCAGCTATTAAATGAAAACAAATACGAATGGCACAGTTATGAAAATAAACAAACACGACCTATAAAGGTTGTAGCAAAAAATTTACACCCTTCATGCGACTCGACAGAAATTAAAGATGAGTTAATCCGTAGAGGATTTAAAATTATAGAGGTAAACAATAGAATTAAGAAAGTTACAGTAAATAATAAACAAATTATAACGCCTTTGCCATTATTTATGCTAAGTTTTGACAACAGCGAGGATATTAAAAAAATATATGAAATACAACATTTGTGTAATATGAAAATTAAGATTGAAGCATTAAGAAGTAACAAATTAATCCCAGAATGCAAAAGATGCCAAAGATATGGACACCCACAAAAATATTGCAAACGCGAACCTATATGCGTTAAATGCGCAGGCAAACACTTAACAGTTGAGTGCTAAAGCTGACAAACCTAGTATATGTTCAAATTGTGGTGAACCACACCCTGCCAATTACAGAGGATGTTTGATTGCGCGCGAATTATAGAAAAGGCGTGACAAATCAAACAAAAGTAAAAATGATCCGCAACCGAAAACATTTACATCTAGTAAAACCATTGAAGGTGTATCATATGCTCAAGCCGCTAGGACCGACAAATCACAAATTCAACCCAATACAACCGAACAAACATCCATGGTACAAATGATGCAAAGTATGATGGATTTAATGAACAAGTTCTCACAGAGACTCGACAAATTAGAAGCTAGAAATACTGGAGCTATACCGCGTAATACAAATTAATGGACCAAAGAAATTTACGAATAGCCACTTGGAATGCTAATGGCATACAGAACCGTCTACTAGAACTAGAAGTATTTCTGAATGAGCAAAATATAGACGTGTGTCTGATTTCAGAGACACATTCAACTAAACAAACCTACATAATGATAAAAGGTTATCAGATCTATCAGGCAATTCACCCTGATAATCAAGCAAAATGTGGTAGTGCTATTTTGATAAAAAATAACATCAACCATTATGAAGAATGCCATGTTCAAAGCGTCGAAACTCAACTCACAGTTGTGACCGTTAAATCTACCAAGCAAAATTTGAATGTTGGTGCAATATATTGTCCACCAAGATACAATCTCAAAAAACCGTAATACAAAAACTTGTTACAGCACCTTGGCGAGAAGTTCATCGTCGGTGGTGATCTTAATGCCAAACATGTGGATTGGGGCTCGAGGTTAATAACAACAAAAGGAAATGAACTAAGACAAGCCATTAGGGAAACAGGATGTAACTTCCACACCACAGGTAAACCAACCTATTGGCCCACAGACCCAAGCAAAATACCAGATCTTTTAGATTTCTTTATATCTAGAAAAGTTTCTCCAAGCACACAAAAATATAAATTTAAAACACAATGGTTTTAATAATGTGAGTATTCATAGTTATAAAATAATAAAAATTTGAAAAATTTTACTTTTTCAATTAATGGACGACTATGCTCACAACATTTCAAAATGATATGTATGTAAATCACAGACAGCACCCTAAGACAGACTGTTTCGAGGTATTGGCTCTCATCAGTTAGGGGTAGCTGCCCGTGATTCCCATACACATCAACATTAACACCAACAAATAATAGTGGTGCCTCCTGTAGGAATCAGACCGCACTATGCGGTTTTCTTCTGATTATCCATTACAGGATATACAAAAGATACACTAACGATGTATCGAATGATGTGTATGGGAATCACGGGCAGCTACCCCTAACTGATGAGAGCCAATAGCTCGAAACAGTCTGTCTTAGGGTGCTGTCTGTGATTTACATACATATCATTTTGAAATGTTGTGAGCATAGTCGTCCATTAATTGAAAAAGTAAAATTTTTCAAATTTTTATTAGTTTCTCCAAACTTTATTGATATAGAAGAAGACTTTGACTTAAACTCCGATTACTCAGCAGTAATCCTCACTCTAAGTGAGAGAATAATAAAAAAAGAACAAAAACCAACATTAGTTAATAAAACTACGGATTGGGAAAGCTTCAGAATAGAACTTGAAAATTAGATAAGACTCAGTGTGCAATTAAGAACTGTTCCACAATTGGAAACAGAAGCTGAAAACTTTATCAAAATTATCCAAAAAGTAGCTTGGAGTAATACTAGAAAAATCACTCACAAAACTGCT
This sequence comes from Agrypnus murinus, assembly GCA_929113105.1. Classification (NCBI taxonomy): domain Eukaryota; kingdom Metazoa; phylum Arthropoda; class Insecta; order Coleoptera; family Elateridae; genus Agrypnus; species Agrypnus murinus. Next base: position 40,006,510 of record OV816028.1, read on the forward strand.
GGAGTTAACTATCCTATGGAAATCAGAGAATTAGTCAAGGAAAAGAGACGAATCAGAAGAAAGTGGCAACAGACACGTGATCCGGCTGAAAAATATTCTTAATAATAAAACTCAGCAACTAAAAGCCTCAATTGAAAGGTATCTCCAAAAACTAACAGCAGATGAAGATACTGATTATTCGCTGTGGAAAGCCACAAAGAAAATCAAACAATCCCTCACCCACATTCCACCCATCAGGCAAATTGATGGTACATGGGCTAGAAGTAACAAACAGAAGGCTGAAACTTTCGCAGAACACCTTGCTGAAACTTTTCAACCAAACGAAATTCAATCAAATGTAGAAACTGATGAAGACGTAATCTTGGAAGAAGAAGAAGAAGAAGACATCCAACAGGTCACCACAAAGGAAATAGCAACAGAAATTAAAACTAATCTTAACCCCAGAAAAGCGCCTGGATTCGACCTTATCACAGGTGAAATATTGAAACAACTTCCCAGAAAAGCCATAGTTATACTGACGTACTTGTTCAATGCAGCATTTATTAAAACCTGTGCCTAGTGTCTGGAACCACCAGTAGTGGCTACCAAAACCAGGTAAACCACCTAACGAGGCGAAATCATACAGACCTATATCACTACTACCGATTATATCGAAGCTCTTCGAAAAACTCTTATTAAAAAGACTTAGACCTATTATAGAAAGGAAAAATCTAATACTAAACCATCAGTTTGGATTTAGACAACAACATTCTACAATTGACCAAGTTCATAGCATAACAAATATCATTGAAATGGCATTAAAAGAAAAATTAATCTGCTCAACGATTTTCCTAGATGTGGCTCAAGCCTTTGACAAAGTTTGGCACGAAGGATTGATCTACAAACTAAAAAGAATGTTACCAAAACATTACGTTAAATTACTTACGAGTTATATATCAGACAGATTATTCCGCATTAAGCAAGAAAATGAATATTCAGAGTTAAAGGAGGCTAGAGCTGGCGTGCCCCAAGGAAGCGTATTGGGGCCCATCCTCTACTTGTTGTATACAAGCGATCTTCCACAACCGCAGAATGTAACTGTTGCCACATTTGCCGACGACACAGTGCTGATGGTTACTGGAACAACCATACAAGAAGCAACTGATAAGCTTCAAGAAGCCAGTGACGAAATACACCAGTGGACTAGAAAGTGGAAAACAAAGCTTAATGAATTAAACTCGGTTCATGTAAATTTTACTAATAAAAGGCTTATAAATACACCTTCAGTTAATTTAAATGGCATCATAGTTCCATATGAAAACACAGCCAAATACATAGGAATGACCTTAGATACGAAATTGCGGTGGAAAGAGCATATAAAAAAGAAGAGAATAGAACTTGGACTCAAGTATCGACAATTGTACTGGCTAATGGGACGCAACTCGCAATTGTCAATAAATAACAAAATACTTATATACAATTGTAGTTGTTGTAGGGTTGTAGTAGTTATTATGATTATTATTATTATTATTATTATTAATCAAGTTTTAAAACCAATATGGGTCTATGGCATACAATTATGGGAATGTTCTAAAGAAAGCAATGTCAAAAGAATCCAAACGTTCCAAAATAAAGTACTATGGAATATGGTAAATGCTCCATGGTACATCAGAAACAAAGATCTACATCGTGATTTACGGATTTCAGACGTGACAAGCGAAATCAAGAGATTCACCACTAATCACGAAGCCAGACTACATCAACATGTCAACGTCGAGGCATTACAACTACTCGACAACCAAAACATCATAAGAAGACTGAAGAGGACTAAGCCATTTGAACTAGTCTAAATACTGTGTAGGTTTCACCTAAGCTATTAATGACTGAAATCAAATACAAAATCAATTTGAAGAAAGCTCCTGGGTTCGATTTAATAACTGGTGAAGTGTTTAAGCAGTTACTACGAAAAGTTATAGTTGACTTAGCTTTATTATTGTTAAGAATATTAAAATCTATCATTCGAGAAAAAATTTAATTCCCCCTCATCAATTTGGATTCAGAGAGAAGCAATTAACTATCGATCAAGTACATATGTATAGGTAATCACTAATATTATAGAGAAATCGTTAGAAGAAAAGAATGTCTGTTCTGCAATCTTCCTGGATGTAGGTAGCTAAAACATTCGATAAGGTATAGCATGACGGTCTAAATTATAAACTGAAACTATTCTTGTTAAAGCAATATTCTCAGATCTAGTAACGTTGCGTTTTTTAAAACTAATAAATGTTAAAGGAATCCCAGTACTGTCCTGGCAGTTTATTAAATTCAATTGTGTCGGAACTAGAAATATTACATTAAGCTAAATAATGTTTTCCTTCAAGTACAAAAGAGTCATCTCGAAATATATTCGTAAGTCATATTTCAAATTTCAGCAGAATTTTTATTGGTGCGAGTGTTTATTTTGAAGCGTTCTCACGCTAACCAAATGTTTCTTTTCTAAGAAATAGAATGTTCTAGAACAAAATTGTTTTTAATTCGGTGCTTATAAGGGCTAAAATATAATATTAACCTTAACAAAAATTTTCTTATGGTTAAAATGCATTGAACCTTGAATTTATAGCTTTGAAACATACTGCGTTGAAATCTCTTTTAGTAGACAAAACACCGACAAACAGAATATTCTAGAATAAATTTGTCTAGACGACCACCTGTAAATAACATCAGGCTTTCTAGTAGGCAAACCCTAAGGGGAATTCCCGAAAGTTTTGTTGAAATTGTTCTGGAACAAGATGACGTAAATATACCACATTGGCCAAAAAAAAACCCGCCATATTTTCATTGGTTCATTTAAAATTTTACCCTCCTCAAAAGTTATTCTACCGCCGAAGTATTTTTAGTTTAAGACAGTTTTTACAATAGAATCTCATACAGTGAACAACAGAATAGACGGGCTGAGCAGAGAGTAATTTCTCGCGTTGTCCTGGGGCTGTCTCTTCAGAGAAACACCCGGTGAAGTTTATGTTAATTTTTGTTTTCAATATAGAACAATACAGTTTTCAATATAGAACAAAGTTATCGTTTTAAGACTATAATTAAGTTGTACGATTACCGTTTTGTGTGTTTGGTTCCGTTATCGTATCGGAAGCTCACTTGCTTCAATTTATCGTCGACTTTTCAGGGTTAATAAATTAACCAAACCATACAGTTTCCCGTATTATTACCGAATAAAATTAAACCAGTGGATGATTATTCCGCAATACAGTTTCAGCTAAAGTTCTCCAGTTGGTTTAGTTGAGTTTTAGTGAAATTGAGTCCGAAATAAACACTTAAAGAATGCGGAGCTCTCCGAATTAGTGTAGCATACGTACAGGGTGTCAGCCTTTGGCACTTCCCGAATACAGTAACGTGTTTTAGTTGTAAAAGTGCAGAAATTTAAGTGATTAAAATCGCTTTTACCGAAACCTAATAATTAGTTCCCATACGATTTATCGATTTATAATTAAAGTGCAGTTAGTATTTTGTAGCCGTATTCTAGTTTGTTGAATGATTTATTCTGATAGCAATACAGTTATTGTAACGAATAATTATATTTACCGAATTTAACTTATTGTAAGCAAAGGTTTTACAGGATTTCGTTTTAATGTAATTCATAGACGGAAATTTTAAAACTAAATAATTTCTAAACGGCACGTTTAAGCGTGGTCTTATAATAAAAATCTTTAATAAAAAAAACCTTTCTACGAACATTATTATTAACCAGTGGTGGTTTAAGAAGAACATTTCAAATAAACAATTAATAACTGAGTTTATATGGTTGTTTCAGTTATTTAAAAAAGGGAACTTTATCGGCTAATAGTTTTAAAGAAAGGCAGTTATTGCAAAATTTAATTTCTTAGTTCAAATTCAGTACCGGTGTCAGTAATTGAGGTGTTGTCCAGATTTCTTCAGTTTCATCAAGCAGTTGAGTTTGGTGATTAGTGTTTGTTTGTGATTGAAAAGGCAATAATGTATTAATAGCTTTGTAAAGTGAAATCGGATTGAATTATTCCATTAAAGTACTGTGACTTGGTGGATTTTATTTTGTTAAAGTTAATGTAAGTTGAACCATTATTTATGTATCAAATATCTTTGATCACTATTTGCATGTGCATAATTCCCCCGTCGCTAAGAATTCTTATGTTGGTATCTTTTTTATATTTAAATCTATAACGATGTCTTAAATGCAAACTTTTCATTTTTATTTTTTTTTTGTTTATAAATAAACTTATTTTTGAACCTAATTAGACTGAATATTATAGCACCATATATTTATAAAAGTCCATCCATTTCTTTCATAATTAGTGAGCTATGGAAGCAATACTTGCGATCTGAATTTAAGTTTGAGATCTCAAGCCGATGTAATCTTGAGTTGTACAGTAAGTATCAAATATTTTGTGTTGTACAGTGTTCAGTAAGAAATATATGAGCTTTATTGTAAGTATTCAGAATAATTTAGAGTAAGAAAAAAGCTTTGTTTCAATCTTGGGGTCTTATATTTCTGACAGATACTTCAGGATCAAGCAGAAAGGTGCTTATTCTGAATTGAAGGCAATTACAGCAGGAGTGCCGCAAGGAAGTATACTAGGACCGATCTTGTATCTCTTGTACATTTGTGACATTCCGACATTAGGAAACAACACCACCGCTACCTTTGTTGACGACACAGATATATTAGCAGTAGGACAAACCAATGCAAAAGGCACAGAAGAATCACAAATATATATATATATATATATATATAGCTATTGATACAGGTTACCGCTGGACAAGAAGATGGAGAATAGTATTAAAGCAAGCAAAACATGTGGACTTTACGAATAAGGTTATCCAATATTATGCTAGTCAAAATAAATAACAATCAGATTTCATGTTCGAACACAGCCAAGTATTTGGGCATTACACTTGATGCGAAACTTCAATCGAAAGCACCACTAGAAAGAAAAAAGAAGAACTTGGTATTAAATACAGAAAGATGGATTAGTTGATTAAACTCTGTCTCTACACAAATAAGGTTTTATTGTACAAGCAAATATTGAAGCCTATATGGACGTATGGTATTCAGCTTTGGGGCTATACCAAACAAAGTAACACGGGCATAATCCAACGATTTCAAAATATAGTACTGAGGTGCATAGTAGATGCACCTTTGGCCATTCAGTTCCTGTACAATACGGGATTAGTGAGAAAACTCTAAAGAATTAAACCATTTCAATTAGTGGAGTGAATAGTGAAAAAGCAGAGTATATTACTAGTGTACACGGTAACCGTAGTGTAAATTGCTCATTGGTCATCTTAATCGGATCGTAATGATATCAAAACATCTTCAACCAAACATCGCAATTAAGTTACGTATAACTGCACAACCACAACGCACAGTGGGTGAAAATACCCTAAAAGTACGTCAAAATTATTTTTTGTAATTATTTTTGTTGTACATTTTGTAATATTGTACAATGAGGTGATGAATATTATTTGAAACTACGTGCAGTTTATGAAACATTCATCCATATGAAACAAATGATCCAAAAATCTGTGGTTTTTGATGAAAATTTGCAAAACAGATTTGTTACTTTTTTATTAAACATAAGATACATTTTAATTAGAATATATCGGTCTGGTAGATTAAAAAAAACTAAAATATATACTTTTTTAAACAAAAGATTCATCTCTAGCGTGAAAGAAAAAATATGTGTAAGCCTGCTGTTGTCGCCCTCAATAATCTCACCTGGGTCTTCATTAGTGTCCAGAATAATAATAATAATAATAATAATAATAATAATAATAATAATAATTACTACAACCCATAACCTTAACCAAGGCCCCAGAAGCTATAAGCTTGTGCGGGAGGGAGGGGGCGATTATTATTATTATGTAGGCCCAATGTTGCGGCTGCAGCCGACTTATAGATGGAACAGCGCAAATCCCACATTTGTGTTACAGCTAAGGGAAACTGCAGAAAACCTTAACCAGATCTGCCAGCGCCGGGAGTCGAACCCGGGCCGCTTGGGTGTAAGTCCGGCACGCCAGACATTACACTACCAAGGCTATAAGGGGGAATATCATAGAAACCACGGTGTTCTATATTAGATAATACTTCACAAAGGGCTTGAAGATCTTTTAGTTTTGTATGATTGATCTCGATAGGTACAAGTTGTAATTCACTAGTAATATGGAGTCTTGCTTCTAATTATACATTGTCTCCACGTTCCAGACTAGCACATATTAACACAAAAATGTTATTACCTAAATGTATGCCATACATTTGCAAAAACTTTAGTGGAATAGGTAGAAGGAATAGGTCTTTACAAAAAACTTATCAGTCGACAGTTTGAAGTTAAAAATATCTTTCCTGGTCAACCCATTTGATAAAATATGCAAAATATGTTACTGAGTAATAACTCTAACTCTATAATAACTATTTTCACTGCTTTTCAAGGGTTTTTATCACGGAAATAATTCAAATGGAAATTGACTTACTAGAGCATAAGAGACATTAACAGTTTTTTTGTAGCTGAGAGTAGTTTCTTCTTTTCTCCATTTTGCAAATAAAATATGAATATATATTACTCTAGGAATTTCATTATATTAATCAATTCAAATAAGCTATGGTAAATTATAATGAAGTAAATGTCAGGTTATGAAACATTTGACATTTGCTAGGCAAACATAACCAATAATTTTTGCAATGTATATTTTTGGATCCAAAATGGCGGATTGACATTCGCGTTGGCTCAACTCTTATAAGTAATATAGAGTGACTCTAATGTAGGCAAGTATACTGCGCTCGTAGTTTATCATATATTATTATATTATTAATATAATCCACTATAACCACTCTGCCGACTACCGGCTACAAAGATAATAAAATGAAAATAAAAAATTAGTATATTTATTATATTCTATTAAATAAGACAACTTTAAAAGACAAACACAAAAGGTACAATAGTACTTTCATAAGCTTACTTTAGTAAAAAATTTGTGAAAAATGAAATTAACAAAACGTTAGAAAAAAATCTTGACTAGTAAAAAAACAGATTGGCCCGACCTGCCATCGCACCCCCATTTACGAATTAAAGTTAAACTTGAGATGGTATTCATCTCTAAAGTCTCTAAAATTGGAATTTGGACAGAAACGCCCTGTGGTAAGTTGTAACAAATTTTGTAGTTTTTGATTTCGGAACGTGCTTCAGTAACTGTTATAGACTCTTTTTTCGTATAACAACGTAACTTTGCCATTTCTACGTTCCCATACGCAGGGAATGCATAGCATTCTATCTTCATGCAGATCTTGTCTTAATACATATATTGCCGTCTGGTATACTTGTTTTCCACAAATACATATAAAGCTCCATCGCTAGAAAGCACCCTACGAGATACATTCTGTAATATGATTCAGTAGTTTGGCGGTTCTTGTAAACTTCCTATTTCTTCATCAGCTAATTCTTTTAAATTCTTTCTTTCTATAGGATCATTCCATGCGAAACCGATCACTAAAATGGGTCAATCTCACGGATTTCAATGAAAATCGCTTATGAGGTAGCAATCAACTAAACAACATAATTTTCCTTCATCAATTTGCTAGGTTACGCAGAACTTCGGAAATATCCAAACTGAAGAAATTATCAAAACTGCATGCACGTCTTGAAAGAAATATAAATATCTCGAAAGGTATTTACCCTAGAACAAATATTTTTCTTATATATTGCTCAAAAGAAGACGGGCTTTTTGAACAGCCTAATAATTTTTAGTTACCAAACGTATTTTTATTTTTTTTCTAAACGAAATATTTTAAAAATGCAGAAAAATTGGTGTGGTCACATTTTTAAAAATCTAAAAAATTGTACAGTTTCTTTGAACATTTCTATATTTAAATGCAAAATGGCAAGCTGGAAGTTTTAATAGTTTTGACATGGCAAATTTTCAATGACTGCGTTGCAGGCAGCTGGGCACCATAGTTAACGATCAACCGGCGTAACCCGCATTCGCTTCCTTCTAGTTACTAATAATACTGTCCATATTACCTAGGGTCTTGGACAGCCGCAAGAAAAACACTTTATGTAACACACCCGAAGAAATCGATTTAAATACATAAGTAATTAACTAATCAGTAGGTATAATCATATCCACACAGATACACATTTATCTTATGTATATTAGTTAAAACAGACCGCTGGTAATATGGACCGTATTATTACTAATTAAAAGGCAGCAAATGCGGGTTACCCCGGTTGACCGTTAACTATGGTACGCCGGCTGCCTGCAACGCGGTCTTTAAAGATTTGCCCTGCCAAGACTATTAAAACGTCCAGCTTGCCATTTTGCATTTAAATATAGAAATGTTCAAAGTAACTGTACAATTTTTTCAGATTTTTAAAAATGTAACCACACCGATTTTTCTGCATTTTTAAAATATTTCGTTTAGAAAAAAATAAAAATACGTTTGGTAACTAAAGATTATTAGGCTGTCCAAAAAGCCCATCTTCTTGTGAGCAATACATAAAAAAAATATTTGTTCTAGGGTAAATACTTTTCGAGATATTTATAGTTCTTTAAAGACGTGCAAGCAGTTTTAAGATAGCTAATACTAATTTATGTAACGACTTTAGACCAATCAATATGCTGCCTGCAATGGAAAAAATAATGGAGACAGTTGTTTATATGGAACTATTAAGATTGATAAAGGAATACAACAACTTGTGTGAGCACCAGTCAGGTTTTCGGTAGAAGTATAGTTGTGAGACTGCCCTTCAATGCGTAATGCATGATTGGAAAATAAGCATAAAAACAGGCGAAATGATAGGTGTGGGCTTTATTGATTTAAAAAAAGCTTTTGTGACAGTTGATAAAAAAATATTACTAAATAAATTATATAAATATGGATTTAGAGGTGGATAACTAACAACCTAACTAGGAGAAAACAAAACGTAAAGTGTGGCAAAGGACTTTCGACAGAGATTGAAATCATTGTGGGCGTTCCACAAGGAAGTATATTGGGACCTTTGTTGTTCATGTTGTATGTTAATGAGATTACTGGCTGCGTAAAATCACGTAAATTTCATCTGTTTACAGATGATACAGTGATATATTGTTTGTGTAAAAATAATTTTCGTGTTGTAGATGTAGAACCACGAAATGATAAATTTAAGTGGTTGGATGTCCGCAAATAAACTTAATAAACTCAATGTGACTAAAACAAAAGTTATGCTATTAGGAAATAAGTGTTTATATAATCAGTTTAAAGAGTCTTATACAAGAATTGTGATTGAAAATGAAGAAGTGAGTTTGGTGAAGCAGATAAAATATTTGGGAGTTATAGTAGATAGGGATTAGAAATTTAATCATGCTGATTATATCTGTAAGAATAAGAAGTTAAGGAGTATTGAACCGATTACAGGTGCTACAGCATAGAAGTATGAAAGTTATTTTAAAGTGCGATTAATATATATATTAGAGTTAGTGATACGCTTAATGAATTAAGGTGGTTACATTGGGTAAATATCATGCAATGGTATTTACGAGGATGAATTGATAAATCTCCGGCCTAACCCATATGGGATACAAATTTTTGCAATGTTTTTACGGCATTTTATTTTTTCATAATTTATCAGTATGGCTGTGAAATAACAAAAATTTCTGTCAAACAATAATTGTTTGGCAAGTTGTCAAAGTCGATAAAGTTTTGTGTGGTGTTAAAATGGAAAAAGCTGAAATTCGTGCGGTTATTAAATATTTTCACATTAAGGGTTTATCCCCAAAAGAAATCAAAGCTGAGCTAGACGGGACATTAGGCGAATCTTCTCCTTCCTATAGCACAGTTAAAACCTGGGTTGCGGACTTTAAACGGGGTCGCAAAAGCACAGATGACGCACCGCGTTCAGGAAGACCGAAAACTGCCACCACAACGGAAATTGTCGAAAAAGTCCATAGAGTTGTGTTGAATGATCGGCGATTGAAGTTGGCTGAAATAGCAGATACCCTGGGCATTTCAACGGAACGAACATATCATATCCTAACCGAAATTTTGGGAATGAGAAAGTTATCGGCACGTTGGGTGCCGCGGCTGCTCACAGTGGAACAAAAGCTGACTCGCAAAACAGTTTCAAGTGAGTGTTTAGACTTGTTTAATCGAAATTCAGTGGACTTTCTGCGACGGTTTGTAACAATGGATGAGACGTGGATTCATCACTACACACCCGAAACAAAGCAGCAATCAAAACAGTGGACTGCCAAAGGAGAACCTGCTCCGAAGAAAGCCAAAACAGTTCCGTCAGCCGGAAAAGTTTTGGCTTCAGTCTTTTGGGACGCCAAGGGAGTACTTTTCGTTGATTATCTTCAAAAAGGTAAAACAATCAACGGAGTATACTATGCTACCTTACTGGATGAATTAAAAAAAAATATTGAAGAAAAACGACCTGGATTAGCAAAGAAAAAAATTCTGTTTCACCAGGACAATGCACCTTGTCACAAGTCGGCAATTGCCATGGCAAAAATCAATGAATTGCAATTTGAATTGTTACCCCATGCCCCTTATTCACCAGACTTAGCCCCATCGGATTTTTATTTATTTCCAAACCTAAAAAAATTTCACGCTGGAAAGAAATACGAGTCCGATGAAGAAGTGATTGCTGCCACAAACGCCTATTTTGACGAGTTAGAAGAAAAGGCTTATAGGGACGGTATAAGAGCACTTGAACAAAGGTGGACCAAGTGCATTGAACTCGATGGGGACTACGTAGAAAAATAAAATTTTTGTTAACCTGATATTCTTTTGTTTTATTGCCTAGGCCGGAGACTTTTCAATTTATCCTCGTATATATAAATTAATTAGAAAAGATATGCCATCTTAGTTGCAGAATATACTTGTGTTTTGTGAGGACATTCATGAGCATGATACACGAAACAGATATAATTTTTATTTAAAGACTCCGAGGAAGTTTACTTGCATATACTCATTATTTTATCAGGGGCTAATAGATTATAATAAATTAAGTGTCAGTATTAAAGAAGCCAATAGTTTAGAGACATTTAAACGTAAGATAAACAATTAATATAAAATAAATTAAGAATAGTTTTATTTGACTTTTTATAGATGTAAGTGGTAAATAAAGAAATTACTTACTTACAACTTATTTGCTGTATTTAAGCACAGTAAATGTTCTTTGCGTCTTCTACGGTTTATCGACCCAGCTGACAACGAGGCTGACAACCGGACTTATAGTGAGTGGTGGACTTAACAGAGCGTTCACATCTATATATATAAAAGGGAAAGATTGTCTGTCTGTCTGTATAATATACATACATATATTATATGTATGTATGTATGTATGCGATTTTCTCCGCAACCACTGGACCGATTTGGATGAAATTGGTATCATTGGAAAGGTCTTGGCCCAGAATAGAAAATAAGACCAAATTGGACTCTGATCGGCCATCGTGGTCCGAAATAACAGCGAAAAACCCATATATGGAAGTTAAAAATGGGTACTGAGATTGATGTGACAAGAAAATATATATAGATATGTTGTCAATTGTCAAATTTGGTAATTTTTGAAATTTTTGAAAAGCGCAGCAAAGCGCGCCGGGTATTTGCTAGTTTATTATAAATACGAAATGCGAGCAATAACTTTTTAAATTAAGAAAACACCACCATAAACAAAACTATACATCAAAAGATATTATTGGAGCAGAATAACTTGATCGACCAGAAAAAAAACATTTAATTTAATGGATCCATTTAAAGCCATACTTAAAAGTCATGAAAAGTTCTACAAAAAAATGACCAAATAAAAAATAAAAATAATGCGTTTTAGACTTGATTAATGCAGCTTTTAATTTTTCTATCGCGTCTACCATTTCTGACATCTAAATAAATGCGGTAAAGTATAATCCTTGCTGCGTTTCAGCAGCAAACAAAAAACTCTGTGACATAAGATTAATTTTATCTTCTCTTTTGCTTTGGGGACTTTACTCCTTATTTTGATTGACTTGTCAGGGGAAGAAAACGCGTTCAATATATCTCCGTAAATGATAGTATTTTGATATCTTAACGTAACAATAAGTGAATGATAGACGAGAGTTACAATCCCAACTGTTTTTCCTAATGTAGATTTTTCCAACTAACTTTTTCACTCTTTCCCTAATGTAATATGCAAAACGGGGAAAATGGTTGAACCCGGTATTTTCGCAGAATTATTCTGTTAATTAATCAAGCGGAATTTGAGTTTTCATAAATGAATAAAGGCATACCCTCGGCTAAGAATAAAAAAAGATTAATTAAAAGTCGGTAAGCCCTTTAAATTAAATTTGCATAGCCTGTAATTTACGTAAAGAAACTTTTGTTATATAGACATATCTAACGAGGAAGAAGAAGAAGGTGAGTCTCATTTGTCATTTCCATTATTAACCTAAAATTAGAAAGCTCTTGCAGAATCATCACAAGAAATGCATGCAAGAAACAGAAGCTTTGTCTGCGGTTGACAAATCAGCACACAAAGGACACAACCTTTCCGTTTGTTCGCTTAGAATAAGAACAATTTGTTTCGGACCAACAAAACTTGGGATGGAGTAGTCCCCAGGAGCTTATAACTTTCGTAGCTTAAACCCCATGAGGAATTTACTTCGAAAACTATTTCACCGATAGAAACTAAAATTCTGGCAATGTACTGACCATTTAACTATTCAGACAGGAAAATGGATAACAGAATATTCCGTTCTCTTCCAACGCTGCTTGGTGAGATATAAATGAGAAACTGTATGGATATCGACAGTTTCGGACATTTTAGTTAAATCAAAAGTAAAATGTTCAATTGTTGAGATAGAACTGAATAACGTTTCTATTGCAATTAATGACACTATGTAATGGTATAATTATAAAAAAGAAGTCTTTTAACTGACATGAGTGATTAATCTTGCAATGTTTTTTAAATCTGAAATTACTGGGTTACATGTGACCCAGGCCATATTTTAAGTTAAATATTAAAATCTGCCTTTAATTTATATACAGGCATACTGCTAATAATGGTCAAGTTAACAATACGTATAAATGACTCCTTTTTTAAAATATAAAATTGCCTAAGCCATCAAATAGTGCTGTTCAAAAATTAATAATAATGTTGCAATGGTCTTACTAGTCTTTCATATTAATAAAAAAAATAAAAATAATCATTTACTTAAAAGCAAAGGATTTCAAAAAATTCCGCAAGTCCAAAGCAATTGATTGATTTTGATATCAGATACAAGATACAAAGAAGACGTATTGTGCAATCCAGTAAAGAATCGATGCAAGTCATCAGTAATATTCACCTGCTTCAAATAACTGTACTAGGTTAATCAAGACGTTCTTCAATTTATATTTAAGACAGCCATAAATCTGATTTATTGACATAAACAAAATAAACACAAATATGCACGTCAAAACTCTGAAGTGAAACTGAAGTGTGAAGATCTCAGTTTTGTGATGAAAATCTAATCTAACTATAATAATAAAATACTTCATTTTTTTCATTTCATTGCTCATATATAAAATTCTTATTTTGTTAGGTATGTAAAAATAAAACTACATTGCTTTTTATCTAAATTCAAACCACAGTTGAGCGAGTAAGAACTCTTTTTAACCGAAGAAAATTAATAACTGCTTTGAAAGTAATATACATATGTATGTGGTCGTCAAATTCTGATAGGCTTTATTCGTTTAAAAGAGGATTAGATTTTTTGTATATACTACGAAAATAATTTAATTTGTAATTTGAAAAGTGTTTGTTTATTAGATCAAACTCAGTTCGGATCGCGCGGGTCGGTCCAGTAGATAAGTCGTTCAATTTAAATCTTATATACTCATGTCATTTTATCAACAAACTCTCAATGCTTCGGCTAAAAAGCAAGGCAATACAATAAATACAGTGCATATTATTGAACCAGTCGTTAAAATAAATTATCATGGTAAATTAACTCAGAAAAATCCCGATATTAACGATGAAGATCTTATAATGGGAATCTTCGTTGAAAATACTTCTACTAAGCCAATTTGAACTTGTTGTCGCCAGAAATTACTGATACAGAAAAACGATATAGATTTAATACTCAACACTTATTAACAAATATTACTTGTTTATTGTTTCCAGCCTTATTTTGTGGAACTCCATAATCATGAAATAAATAAAGATTATTAAAAGTTTCACAGTTTTATTAAAATATACCTGACAATATTGTTTCGACAGCTATGCTGTCATTATCAAAGGTAATATAATTATAAACAAACACGTCGCTAAGGTAGATACAAAATAGGTAACTAGATAAAATAATAATAATAATAATAAAAATTAATAATAAAAATCATAATTAAACATCTAATACTTCCAGTAACGGAGAATTACTGAGCTCAAGTTGTTCATTCATTAAAGGTACCCTGAGTTTGTGTTTGTATATCTCAAAGGCTTCTAAAATGTCTAATTTGCGTTTGTTATTACAAAAATGTAGGAATTTAATATTATTTTGAGGAGTCATTGTGTGATTTTGTTCTAAAAGGTGTTTGGCGTAATTCGATTTTTCAGGATGTTTATTTTTGTAATGACGTACGTGTTCTTTATATCTTATGTCAAAATTTCGAAGTGTTTGTCCAATATATACCGAACTACAAAATATTACCTTCCTTACGATTTAGAAAAACAGATTAACCCAGAAAACTAGGAACAAAGTTTTCCTATAAAACAAACAAAAATTAAAGTGCCACCAATATTCCTAAAAGCAGTCCCGTAACGAGGGCGTGGAAAAGAAGGCGCCCGCCACGGGCGCAACTGGGTTTGGGACGCAAAACAAAGGATACCGAGCCTGTTGAGAGTTGCACGTGGTTTTTATTTTACTTGACCATTCTACTCTACATGAATCAACACCGACTCTCACTGGCCATTTTTCGTCTCCTGACCAATTAGACAGAGACACGTATTATTGCGCGCGCATCACGATCCCTCTCTTTCTTACACCCCTAGCCCGTGTTCACATGAGGCGAAAAGCTCAGCCAATCAGAACGTCAGGAGAAATCAGGTGACGTTGATATGACGTTCCGATTGGCTAAGCAAGTTATGTCAGATACGTTACGCTGCTTTTTCCCGCCTCATGTGAATGCAGACTCATACAAGAACGATCTATACTGTGTAGTGTATAGGCAAGGCGCTACAATTTTGTTGGTCTTTTCTCGTTCATAAGATCAAGTTACGAGAAGAAACATTAAATTATGACGATATAATAGATGTGCTTGCAAATGAAAAAGCGAGAAAAATTACTTTATAAAATATGCTGAATTGTTTTATGTTTTTATTATATTATTTTAACATATATCTATGCTTTGTATTTCTTTTATTTTGTCGTCATTAATTATGAATAAAAAATTGTTCTTAATTAGGTTATAGATTATTTATTCATACAAATATCTTGACAAATACATTATTGTATACAGGGTGATTCATTTAAAATGCACGCAGGTTTAAGAGGCGAACATGAAGGTGGATAGATCACAAATTGAAAATGATGCAGAAATGGTTACTATACAATTAAAAATTAAGAATTCTCTTTTTTAGTTTTCACCGAGTTAAAGGTGAAAGTAAATTATTAATTTCAAGCATGACTTTCAATTCCAATAAGAACATACTGTTAGTATTCAAGTTCTTTAAAACAAATAGGTAGCGGTTGTTATAAGATTCTGATAGCCCGTTATAAAATTGTGACCGTGAACTCGATAAAAGTACAAACACAAATTTTCTAGAAGTGTCATTAAACGATAAAATAACAAAACACTACAATGGGGGTTCCCCTTTATTATATAGAAAGCAATGCATCAGAAACGAGATCATGCAGATTCCTTGCCAGATTGAGGTAATAGAATACATATGACCTTACAAGCATATTGCACAATATGTTCATTATCATTAGTTTTGATTCTATTATTACTAGTTAATAAATATTTAATTAAGTTTCAAAACGCACCCGTATCCATCATGATGTATTTTATTTTGTAATTTTTGGCCATCCCACTATTCTAATAATATCGTATTCGTAAATGCCTTGTTACATGTGTTAGCGGTTTCCCGATAAGCCCGGAAGTGACTCAATACATAGTGAATTGCATTGTTATGAATATTACTTAATTATTGCTGTGTGTTTGGTATAATAAATCCGATTGTTGTTGATTTGTTATTTGGATTCTTAGTTTATTAGTTATCTCTAAACCTTGCTAACACATGTTAAGTACTTTATAACGGACTTTATTTTAAGCAGTAGTTGTAGTATAACTACTTTTTGTTTCGATACCAATAAAAACACATTTGGTAATATTCAAATTCTTTAAAACAATATACAAATAGTCATTTTTTAACAAACATTCTCCATAATATTCCGTTATAAAATTGTGACCGTGAACTTAAAGTAAAAAGAAGTATAAAAAGTAAAATAAGTATACGTAGAAACACAACGAACGATTACGCTCTCGCCTCTGTAATTTAACTGATAAGATAAACAGCAGACGAGTTTGAAAGGTTCAGTAGTCACAAATTGATTTTATTTAAGAAGAGCTAACATGATACTTAACGTGTACATTTTCGATTAAATTGTCCCTATTTTGTACTTTTAACGAATTATAGTTATAACTAAAAATTTGCATAATTAATTTTCTTTAAATGACGTCATTATACTATGACACTTAAAACATAATAAAATTTTTAATTATAACCCGTTATTAGGGTGTATGTATTCATCGATGACAAATAAAATGTTAAAATGTAAAATCTGCTAACATTTTTAACAGCCGAGGTAACATTAGATGCTGTTTACACTCTTACCTTATCATATATGTTTACACAGATGTTGATGACGCGTTGACCCAAATTCTTCAATTGTTAAGGATAATATGTAGTTGAGATGACGTGACGGTCGGCAGACAAAGCGTATACGTATTAAAAATTTTACTCGTAATGCAAGACATCGCTCTTTAATCAACTTAAAATTCATTAAGAATTTTTGCTCGTTCTGCAAAACACTCGCAAACCAAGTTACTCGTAATCCAAGGTTTTACTGTATTGCATTTAGTAAAATTTAACTTGTTACATTAAAATTTTTAATTTTTTTGCATTATTGGGTAACGGAGAGGCGCAAGTCAGACACTTGCCACAGGCGTTTCATATACCCTCGTTACGGCACTGCCTAAACGATGCAAATGATAGCCGTTCTCGATGATATCAAGAAGACAATGAAATCTACATTTACCACTACATATAACTCTAGTACATATCTACGAGTAAATTTAGATTCTGTAGAAGACTACAGAACCTTAACTAAATTTTATAAAGAAAAAGATATAAAATTTCACACCTTCCGAGATCCTGAGAAAAGACACTGTCTGTTGTAATAAGGGGCGTCCCGGAATCATTAAAAGAAGAAGAAACTAGTTTTGAACTTTTATCGTGCAATTCAGATCTACCAATTATAAAAATAACGCGATTTTTAAGCATACAAAAAACCACTTCTAGAATATGTGCAGTGAATTTAACGGATAATGATGCAGCTAAAAATATCTTAAATTACACCGTGATTAGCGTAGAAATGAGAAGACGTTCGAATGACATCCCTCAGTGTATAAGGTGTCAAATGTATGTGGGCATAAAAAAATTATTGCAATCTTACTCCACGATGCGTAAAATGCAGGGGCAATAATTTGTATAACGAATGTTCGAAGAAAAAGGAAGATCTTCCTATATGTGTCAATTGCGGTGAAAATCATCCTGCCAACTTTAGAGGATGCAAATACTTTCAGAAGATTAAAAGTCAAATATATCGCAATCAACAAACTTCAAAAACTTACCCACAGCAAAGGTTGACAACAAAAATCATTCATCCTAATACAAATTTATCTTCTCGCTCAAATCAAGAAAGATCAGACGCTAATGTAACTAGAAATGAACAATAACATGTTATTCCACCTATTAACTCTCAAAATACGGACTCATTCAAAACGAACACAATTCAAACCGACTTTATTAAAAGACAAAGACAATTATTTATTGCGTTCCTAGAAAGACACGACACCGACCTAGTTTGTATGAACGAAACTCATTTTCTGCCCAACGTAACAATAAAAACTCCCGGATACAACATGTTTAGAAGAGACCGTTTCCAAGAGGACGAAATTGGCGGCGTAACAATCCTTGTCAAATGAAATAACTCCCAATATTACTTATCAAATTTGGAATCCGTTGTTGAAGCAGTAGCAGTAGTTATTAACTTAAAAAATAATTGTAAATTCTAGGTGATTGCCGGATATAAGTGTCCATGATTACAATTAGTTGAAGAAGACATGCAACTGTTATTAAAAGACGACATTCCCACGCTATTGCTTGGTGATCTGCACAGTAGAAACACAACCTGGAGTTACAGAGTAAGTAATCCCAACGGAGTTCGACGTTACAATGCAATAAGTTAAACTTACATTTAATTCCTCTACCCGAATCAACTTATTATCCGCCAGAAACAATGCGCAACCTGACAAATTAGACATTTCAGTAGCAAAAAAATGTATATTATCTTTTCATCAAGCAGTTCTGCCGGAACTTGATTCCGATCATCTGCCAGTATTAATACACTTCGATTCTTCACCTATAAATATTCCTCGATTGCCACGGTTAACTCGGTGAAAAATAAATTGGAACGTATTTAAAGAAGACTTGGATAAAAATCTTAATCTGGATTAATACTCGTGATGATATTGACACGGCGGTGGAATCATTTACTGCAGCCATATGCAGATCTGCAAAGGCAGCTCCTAAAGAGATAACAACGCCGCCCAATAACTATGCACGCCCTCCTGAAACATTAGTTATTTACCACAAAAAAACATATCAAATCAAAGCCCCGCGATTGGGCGGCAGTGAAACAAACGTTATTTTTCTGGGAACAAAAGCAAAACAGATTACTTTAACTTTCAAAAGTTCTTACGCAAACTATACAACACAAAATATTCAATACTTACTGTACAACTCAAAATTGCCACGGCTTGAGATCTTATCTTTACAAAATTAATTTCAGGTCGCAGGTATTGTTTCCACAGCTCCAAATTATAAAAGAATAGATAAAGGTTTAAGACCCAAGAAATAGTTATTTATGGTACTAGTGAGTTAAGTAAGATATTATCCACGAATGAAAAATTAACCCACGAAGGCCGTAGGCCCGAGTTGGTTAATTTTTCTGAGTGGATTATATCATTAACTCACGTGTGCCATACAACATTTTATCCAATACCTAATTATATTTCATAAAAACATAATTTATTGAAGATTTTATACATTACAAAAATATTATTTCATGATGGTACATGCAATAGTAGGTGGCTGTGAAAGTAAAAAAAGTAGTAGCTAGTTTGCAGGTCTTGGTTTTACGAATTAGAAATAATGTTTGACGTTTCTTCTTTTAGGTTATAAGAGCGCATAAACAACTGTTATGTGTAATAAAGTAGTGGCAATCACTCTTCTTTTACACTGTTGTTGATTCTACTTTATCGTAAATAAAATATAATATTTAACATTTTCTATATTATAAGAAGAGATGCTTATTAAAATCTGAGTTTTATATCTGATAAGATTATATCTATGAAATTATAATAAGCATTTTACCCTATAATTTAGTTAATATAGAATTTCTTTTATAAACTATGAATTAATATTTTATTTAGGATAAAGAAAGTAGAACCGACAACAGTGTAGTAATCAATTCCAGCGGCTTCATTAAACATAGTTGTTATGATCAATTCGCATTGGTAGCCCAAAACTAGAAGATTACCAAATATCTATATGTTTTAAATAACTATTTCTTATTATAAACAACCGAAAAATTGATGTGTCTGTTCCTATCAGCTTGTGGTGATAACAATAAATATATTTGTGGAATGAAACGGAAGGTTTGTTTCTAAGGAGCGAGTTTTTCAAAAATAACCCACGTTGCCCCTAGCAACGTGGGTTATAGTGTAACAAAAGAGTAAACAATCACTTTCCTTATTTATAATGAACACAGTAAACATGGTATTTATAAAGAGGTGTTGGATAAATACATATTATTAGGGCGCCATCTGATTAGGAAGGTCTAGTAATTTTTATAAAAATATTGACTCGACATCAGTAACCAGGAACTGGAATCAGATCTAATAAATTTAATTTAATTCTATTTAGTCAAAATCGGTGATGTCAAAGTTAGGTTGAATAAAATATTTAAAGACTTTCATAAATATATGGTCCTGTAATATTCAGATTAATTAAATTTAATTATAGCTTTATTGATAAATGAAAAATAAAAAATGAAGTTTCCAAATAAAACACCGTTACAATATATGGATAGCGTTATTCGAAAAGGATCCAAGCGACAAATTCCAAGTTTTTGATCTATTAGTACCAACCGACTTCAGTTACAATGTACTAGTTATCATAAAAAGACCCAAGCTCTAGAGCGAATGTGGAGGCCTCTGTTGACAGGAGGACCGACAATTCAGAAATTGTAGATATTTAATTTATTGAAAACGAACCAAATGACAAAACTCCTTTTAAAGGTTGACTTAGTGTCGTTTGGTTCCTTTTTGATTTTTACATTTTTAATGTATTAACGTCTGCTATTTGTTTCTGCATAAATTAAGTGTAAAAATCAAGAAACAATGAGTGATAGAAGTAGGAGGATATTAACCCTGGCATTGGAAAGCAATAAAATATCTGCGAGCTTACAAAATAAAAATAATGTCGAGGTAAGTAGGTTTTTATTTTTGTAGGTTAGGAATATGACAAAATTAAATTGCTGATAATAATTTTATCGATATTGATTGGTTATCTTTCAATATTGCACTTTTTAGGGTGTCCTAAATGTAAATTTCACAAAATCTAGGCTTGAAGAGCAAATAAATACTGAGAATGCAACCCAAAGCAAAGAGAACAGTTTTAACGAGGAAATACGTCAAACGTGTTTAGTGTAAATTTACCTAATAGTGAGACTGTTATGGTGAGTGCTTAAAATTGGTTAAAGGAAAAATAGAAAAATACTTTTAATAAATTTTAGATTGCACATGAAGAAAGGAGACATTTAGAAAACTTTACTGACTTTGAAGAATCAGGGAGTGAATTTAATCCAGATGATTGTGAGTCAGAAGACAGCACCTCGTCAAGTCACAGTATACAAGATATTGTCAATCAGAAAGTTCCAGATCTAGATCAAGAACCCCTACAAAGAAACCAAGAACTGATCGAAGAAAGGGCTAATTTCAAGGGCAGGCCCAAAAAGGGTAGAAAGACCAAATTTCCTGGTCAAACATTTAAAACTAGGAAACAGTTAAAAGATTTAAATAAAAGACATTACTCGGTAAAGGGTAAACTTGTTGAGCCAAAAAGATTCATCGATTTTCACTGCAATTGTCCATTAAAATGTAATGAAAAATCTCAGCTCCTGAACGAGAAAATTTTTTTTTAAATTTTTGGAAACTGGGATCTTACAACACTCAAACAGGGTTCATATGTGCTACAGTGAAACAGCAAAGTATCAAGAGAAAAAGAAACAAAGACAGCAATAAAAGAAAAATGACTCGCGTGTATCAACTGAATAATATAACTGTTTGTAGAAATATGTACATTAAAACTTATCAACTATCAACTAAAAGAATCGATACATCATTAAAAAAAATTTTCACTGGAAATCTTAAAGATGAAAGAGGAAAATCAGGTGCAAGGATCAGTAAAACTTTGTCTGAAGAAACTCTAAATAAAGTAATTTCGCATATTGCAAAATTCCCTACATACATTTCACATTATTCTCGAAAAGAAACAGAATCAAGGTTCTTAGCACCTGATTTAACACTAAACAAAATGTATAGCCTGTACTTAGATGAATCGAATCCAAAGGTGTCGTTTTCAACTTATAAAAAGATATTTTACCAGCACTTCAATTTACGAAGAAAGCCCCCGATAAAAGACACGTGCAATACATGCGATGAATTAAATACTAAAATAAAAAATTCAGAAGATGACGACACAAAAATACAACAAACTGAGTTACATCACGAACATTTAAGGGCGGCAAAAGCAGCTCGAGAAATGATGAAAGCAGATATGGAAAGAGCAACCAAGGAACCAAAGTTTGAAATAGTAACTTATGATATGGAGAAGGTTTTAGGTTTGCCCAAAATACCGACTAACATAGTATACTATAAAAGACAATTGTCATTGTACAACGAAGGGATACATACAGGGTCTACAAATACCCCATATTTCTTTGTGTGGAAAGAGGGTATTTCTGGAAGAGGGGCGCAAGAAGTTGGATCCTGTATTAAAAAGTTTATTGATGTTTTCTTAGCTCCAGATACAGAAGAATTAACACTGTGGTCTGATTCATGCGGCGGCCAAAATAGAAACATCAAAATTATACTAATGCTTAAAGCCGTTCTAGAATCTCACAAGTCATTAAGGAACATTTATTTTAAATATCTTATACCTGGACACAGTTACTTGGCCAATGACACAGATTTTGGGGAAATAAGGAGAGCCGTGAAATATCAGATTAGAGTCTATAGTTTGGACGAGTTTAAGAAGATTATCACAAATTGTTCTAAAAAAGATATAGTATATGAAATGCAAAAAGACGATTTTTTGGGTACAGAAAACCTAGAAAAAATTATTACAAATCGGAAAACAGACACAAACCGCGAAAAAATTAGCTGGCTAAAAGCCAGGGTAATAAAAATTAGCAAAGATTGGCCATTTTCTATTTTTATGAAGTACACACATGAAGAAGAAGAGGAGTATAAAGAGATAAACATAAAAAAACAATTGAGGGGAAGACCAGCTTCAGAATCTAATTTCATTTCAAAATTGAAAACACTCTATCCCACGGGCAAAGTAATATCGGACAAAAAACTTGCTGATATTAAAAGTTTGATACCACTTATTCCAATAGATGTTCGAAGTTTCTATGAAAATCTACAATCAATGGATTTCGAAGATGATGTAGAAGGATTTGGTGAATCTATTGATTTTGAAGTTGAAGAAGCTTTACGTTAAGGAGTTTAATCTTATGTTATTCGTTTACAACACAGTTCTTTTGTAGTTTTTGTAACTTTTAGTTCAATATACATAATTTAGAAAGACCCAAGTATTATTTACTGCTAATTTTAAAATAGAACCAAGCACCAAAAAAAATCAAAAAACAATATTTCCTAAAATATTGTTTCTGTCAGTTAATTGGCATTAAATCAAGCACGAAATACAGGATTTTATTGAATATGAGTATTTTAGTAATTTCTAATATCTGATTTTTTAAGCAGATGGAACTTTTAAACCTTATTATTCAAAAGTTTAAAAATGTTGCTTGATTCCTTTTCGAATAACGCTATCCATATGCAAAAATGATACCCAACGTAAGAATTCTTAACGACAGAAATAATGCACATAAAAAATGTAGTCAAAAATATTCAATACAGAAATAATGGTTCAAACTACATCAATTATTACCAAAATAAAATTCATTAAGTCACAATACCTTATTCAGATAATTTAATCTGATTTCTCATTACAAAGCAATTGAAACAATATTGCTTTTCCATCAAAATAAACACATATCACCAAACTCGATCGCTCGATGAAATTAAAGAATCTCGAAAACACCTTACTAATGCCATTACTGGAATTTGCTCCAAGGAAGTAAAGTTCATAATAACGATCTCTCTTTTCTTATATAAAAAAATAGCCGAAATAACCATAAAAGTTCAATTATTAAGTGTTTATTAAAAAACATTCTTCATTAATAGAGGTAACGGCACACTAAAATATATTATTTAGTTTAACACTTTACACCTAGTATAAATTATGTTACAAACGGAATCCAATAAGGAACTTATTTCACGATAAGTTAAATTTAATAACTATAATTGTTCATTCCAATAACTGTATTTTGATCACACAAGATCTTTCATAAAAACTGAAAATACCTCTGCTAAACGTTAACTGCACTGTAAATTATTTATTAAGTTTCGGTAAGAGCGATTCCAAATTAATCACTTAAAATTCTGTATAATTCACAGCTTCTAAAGAACGGGAAACTTTATGGTTTGGTTAACTTATTAACCCCAAAAAGTCAACGATAAATTGAAGCAAGTGAGCTTCCGATACAATAGCGGAACTAGACACACACAACGGTAGTAGTATAACTTAATTATACTCTTAAAGACGGTAACTTTGTTCATATTAAAAAACTGCAGTGTTCAAAATAAAGATTAACATAAACTTTACCTGGGGCATCTCTTCAAGAGAGAGAGAGAGAGAGAGCCCCAGGAAAACGCGAGAAATTATCTTCCATTCGGCCCGTCTACTTGTTTACAGTTCGAGATTCTCTTGTCAACTCTTCTAAACTATAAACTATTTCGCGGTGGTAAGATTTTCTGAGGAGGGCGAAATTTATTAAACAGTCCAATAGAAAAATAGCGGGATATTTGTCAGCCAACGAAATATATTCATGTCATTTGTTCGAGAACCTTCCTAACTAAACTAAAGGGGATTCCCATTTGAATTTATACGTACAACACTGAAGCCAATAACACACAGATGGTGTCTAGACGGTCTGTTCCAGAAAATTCCTTTTGGCGGTAAGTTGTTCACTAGTGGAATTATTGCTCTGTATATTTTAAAACTGCAGATTCAAAGTTTATTGCATTTTAACCATAAGGAAACTTTTATTAAAACTAGTACTATATTCTAGCTCTTATAAACGCAAATTTAAAAATTGATTCGTCTCCATAAATATGAATTGAATTATGAACTACTTATCGGAATTACATAAAGCATATAAATTAATCCATCTGACCCAAATATATGCGAATAACAAAACAAATCTTGAAGCAACCCCAGACAGTAGCAACAATTATAATTAATAACAAAAAATATCTTAGTGACAATGATAAATTCTGTGCCATGGCAGAGCAGGATTAAATTATAAGATATTGCATCCTGAACTTCCAGTATATCTTTTGAAGATCTTAATAGTTATCCTTCCTTTCCGAAAGAATTCCTTTCTATATTGGAACCTTTACTTTATAGTATTTATATACACGACATTCCTACAAAGAACCAAATTGAATGTTTGCAGACTATACAGCTTTATTTTGTCAACATATAGATGTAAATGTAGCATTAATTCAAGTACAACAATACTTGCATGCTTTGTCAAATTGGTGCGAAAAATGGAAGTTGACTATTAATCCAGATATATGCCAAGCAAAACTATTTACCTTAAAAAGGACTTTCGAACCTTCTCATGTTACTTTAAACAATATACAAATTCCATGAAATCCATCTGATAGCTGTAAATAGAGATACTATAGCAAAATTGGTCCAATGGCATATGGTACACAACTTGAAAATTGTTTTTTGCAATTTGACCTTTGTGTCACTTTTCCTGTGAATATAATCACCACAGTATTTTATCAGGTAGTTCAAAACCTTCTACAGCTATTAACCTCTTAAAAAAACAACTGATCAAATTTGTAGATGTATTTACTTAACAATTATGCACATTTTTGTCCGACTGACTGCGCTCGTGACTGATCACCAAATTAAACAAAGTAGTCGTAATAATATTATGTATAAATGTTAATTGTAATTAATATCTTCAAAATCTTTTTCTTCTGATGAAGTCACCTTAATGATTATTTTCTTTTACAGGAATATAATGAAGAATTCGACTCTTCAACACATTGGTAAGTAACAAACCCAGCTCGAAGACGGTTTTTCAATTTATTTTCTTTTCTCAATTACTCTTACAGTATCGTTATGCCCTTTAATATTGCTTCCTGTAACTAATACACTGAAACTCTTCCTTTAATCAATAAAACGCTGGACTTTCTTTTTATGTTTATTAATTTAACAATTTTACTTCTTGAGCTTTATTATTTTACAAATTCTATTAACACATTTATTTTATTTACTATTATTTATAGAAATTTTCTCTTCAGTAAGAATTTTATAGGTTCTTTCAACAAAAAAAATTATTATTATTTTTTCATCTCCACGAGAGACCCCCTTTTTTCAACTATTTTGTTTGTTATGTTTTCCTTTTATCAAAATACCCCCTTTCTTTGGTAATTCTTTCTGTTTCCTTACTAACAATGTCTATAACCATAGAAGTTATTTTTTATACATTATTATTGAAGTACAGACAGAATTTTAAATATGCTATAGAAAATCAATATACCTTTAAATTATTTTTTTGATTGATACCACGATATCTTTACCTAATATACATGATTTTTAATTTTCAGGTTGACTTATGGCTAGGATATCCTTTCCTTTTATTATCCTTGTTAATGTTAATATTGTATCATGATACTATAATAAATATATGCTATTTCATTCTGTTTTATTATTTTATAATTCTATATTAAAATTTTGTATTCTTGGGATATCATCATGACTTTGTATGTAAGTTTATATGTTTTATGTTTTTATTTATTGATCCCTACGAACCATGTCTGTGCAATAATGATTCTTTAAATTTTTCTTTATCTTATGTACATGCTCATATTAATTTTTCCACTTCACATAATCGTGAACATAACAATATATACTTGTGCTTGATGTAAGGCGGTGTTATTCTTAACGACAAGCATAGGTAGGTGTTTGTGTCATTGTCGGGAACGACTGCTTAACGTGCTCATCCGACAGCACGGCAAAGTGTACTGAGGCTTTGCATGTCAACTAGAAAAATATTATATATATATTATAATATAATATAAATATTATATTATCTTTAGCAATCTTTAATTTTCCAATAATACTTTTGATGAAGTCTGGCTTTATTCCAACAATATTAATTGATGAAAACTCAGCAGCATTACAGAACTTAATGCGCATTGGAACTGTTGGTATTTTAATATCATTTTTTTGTGTCTCAACAAATATGAAAATTTCAAAAAAAAACAGTACTGTTTAAACAATTTTTTTTCAATAATTGTAACTATGTCAATAAGAAGATCAGTTTGGTGTAAGTTGGCTGTAAGAAAAAAGTTGAACTGAGAAAATTTGTCTGAAAAACAGACGTTTGTATATGAAATAATTGAAATGATGCAAAAGAAAGGTTATTAGAAGACTTCTCCCTGTATCTTAGCAATCCATGATTCGATTTCAATCTTGTTTGCACCAAAAGATTTCTTTTTTATTCTCTTTAAAATGAGTTGCCACAATGGGAGGGGTTGCCATTTAACGTTTTAAAGTTTGAGGGATAGGGAGCGGGTGAGATACAAAATTTTACAATGCTATATTTATGTCCTACATCACATCATTTTTGGTACATTAAATGTACCAAAAATAGTATTTATGTATTTAGTGCGCGAAATGCTACTTTGGTGGTCATGAATGAAAGTCCTTTGACGAGGCATAGCCGATCTCATCCGAGACCTCCAAAGTCATTTCGAGCACGAATTGCACACGTTTTTTCTATAGCGTTATTGAAATAACCAAAAACCTAGAAAAGAAATCATAAAAAATAACACAAGGAAATTTTAGCCAAGTGGGCAGTTTCGTTGTTGCTACGGAAACGACATTACTCAAATATGCATATTTCGCATTAATGCACGAAATACTTTTCGCCAACTTTTTGACAACTTAGTAGAAAAATTAAATTGTAACACGTAATGGTTTATTTATTACACAGCATTGGAATCTGCAATACTTTTGTTATGATAAGCAAGTAAGACGTTAAACGCAACTTCAATAACAAGATAGAAAATAATACAGCATTATAGGTAAGTACGCATTTTATCGTTTCGTTCTTTTATCGTCATGCGGCATAGAAATGAAAAGGAATTCCTTTCAAATTATTATTCTGGGTAACCATGCTTCTTCTATCAACTAGTCAAAGTATAATTATAGGTAATCGCAAATGCGTGCAGCTTCATACTTATGTGTTCTATTTTTATCTGCGACAATCGTGTCGGTAGCAAAGTAAGTCCACTTGTATCTTTTTAATTATTACGATTATTTAATCGCGTATGCGTTCGTTTGCATTAAAAACCGCCTGCTTCATTTCCTCGACTAAATAACAGCGCAAAAGTCGCAAGTGCGCACCTGTACTATTATTTTACTTCTACTATTATCATTAATTAAGAATTATTTCACCCTTCTTATATTTCCACAAATTCATGTTAATATTCAAGGACGATGAATGAAGGTTTCTAAATAAAAATGTGTAGTTAAATTCATTCAATAGACAAAGAAGTTGTTCTAAGAATTATTTCACTTTTTTTTAATTTTTACGAATTCATTTTCGAGGACTTTCTAAATAGGTTTCTAAGAAGGTTTCTAAATAAAAATGTAGGCTAAATTCTTTCAATAGAAAAAAAAATGTTCCAAGAATTATTTTACCCTTTCTATATTTCACCCTTTCTATATTTCCCCTTTCTAAATTTCCACGAATTCATTTTCCAGGACTGCATAAAGGTTCGTAAATAAAAATGTAGGTTCAATTCTTTTAATAGAAAAAAGTTTTTTAAGAATTATTTCTCCCTTTTTAAATTTCCACGAATTCATTTTAATATTCAAGGACAAAGAATGAAGGTTTGTAAATAAAAATGTAAGTTAAATTCTTTCAATAGAAAAAGAAAGTGTTCCAAGAATTATTTTCCCTTTTTAAAATTTTCACAAATTCATTTTAACATTCGAGGACAACGAATGAAAGCTTGTAAAATGCAAAATAAAATGTAGGCTTTTCGGTTATAGCTCATACTTGTAAGTTTTGTAGAAGACGGATTAGAAAATCTTTGTTGACGAGCACAAATGAAGGCACATGAAAAATGTTCAATATCTTATATAGCTTATATTTTTTGGAGACCAAAATTCGCATACGTCTTATTTTCGAGTAAATACGGTACATTCTATGGATGACATCAGCAATTGACGAACTCCTAACAGAAAACACGGTAAAAGGCAACCACAAAAGAAAGGGCTTACAGCGGACTTGACTTTATGAATATATGGACCTTTTCGTAGTAGCTGCAGAAATGAAACAAATACTATTCTACAACAAAACTAACGAGAAGATACCATTCTTTGAAATGCAATACAAAGTTTGCAGGAAAATTCGGGAAACCTGTATGATAACATAACTAAATTGGCAAAGCATTGATATAGCAACGAAACGAATCTGCACACTACCAGTCCTGAAAGATTCAGGAACAATTAAACAGAAGAAACTTTTGAAAAAATGAATGGTCTGATAAAGAATGCGAAGCTGAAATAAACAAAAGGCGTAAAGTGTTCATGGGGGAAGTGGATAAACAAATTTGGAAACAATATTAAGACTAAAGGAATAGCCTAAAGTACCTTGTAGACAAAAAAAGTATGAAAACAAGAGAACTTACAAAAACAACAAAATAAGAAAATATTGAGTTAAGAAAGTTAAAGTAGGCAAGGCCGACGAGAGGGCGTTGAAGACGGTACAAATTATCGGGCCCGAGCTCCTGGGGGGGGGGGGCGGTAAGAACTGAGCCCTAATACTCCATATAATACGCAATAACGTTGTTACAATTTAAAAAAAATTAACCAAGAATTCGAAAACAAGTTACGAGTGTTTCAGAACATTGAGGCATTAGATTTGAAAGAACTTTCAACTTTAAGACTCTTCAAATATGAAATAGCAGCTTACAAAAATCATTTGAAATAATTCTAAAACTGTGGTTGTCAAAAAGCGTTCTGTTGTGTTTTTAGTAAAAAAGGGGGATACTTTTCACATACCGCCTACAAGGAGTATAGGATATATGACACAAAAATCTAAGGCACCAATGGATGAACGTACACTAAAGTCGAAATAACCAAAACTTACATTTCCGAAAGAACCACAAAGCTCTAGCTCAAGCGAAAGTGATGGGGAATTTTTCGGACGATCAGACATCGAAAGTGACATATATTTAGATGAAGGCGATAAAGATATTGATAATTGCAAGCAAATAATAAAAAAGACGCTTATTATGCTGGGTTTTATGATATCTAATGGTATTTAAGTTGTACTAATGAGCTCACAAGCTCTATCAAATTTATGAAACGTAATTTGGATCGATAGTTGGCTTTGAAATGACTATTAAAAATAATGCCAATAATAAATTTCTTGCTCACGGGTCAGTATCAATAATGGAACCAAATGCTTCTTACATAAAAAACACGAATTAAAAAATTTAAAGGAAATTAGGAAGCAAGATCATTCATGAAATAAAATAGCAATAAAATAATTAATACAGCTTCACAAGATTTATTTTGATTTTTTGTCTAACAATTGTTTCGACATGTAATGCCATTATCAAAAGTAAAATTGAAAAAATAATCTAAGGTTATACTACAGGGCGTAGCTAATATAAGTACAAACCGCGTAATGGGGGGGGGGGTAGCTGTAATGATTTAGAATATATTTTATTCGGAATCATATGGTAATATGTGCATTCCTAACCGCCTCAGAGGGTGGGAAATTAACCATTCCTAACTTACTTTTAATTCCCTCTCTTGGTCAGGAATGTAATCATTCCCTACCTGTTATCCCTCTCTTGGTCAGGAATGTGATCATTCCCGACCTGTTGTAAGTTCGTAGTTTGCTCGGTAGAGGGCGGGTGCATTATTAGGTCAAGTTTGTCACTTCAGTTGTCAGTTGTAAATAATTATTTATTTGTTAAAAAATATGATGATTCCGAATAAAATAGTATACAAACCTCGGCGGGACGTTTCCTCCTGTCTCGAGCATTAGCTCACCTCGGGCCTGGGCCCTCGGTGAGCTATCTTAGCTCTCGACAGGAATGAAACACTTCCCGCCTCGGTATGTAATCTACTATTCCTTATCAACATAAAAATACTAAACAAAGAAAAAAATTTTTTTTGCTTGTTAAATAATAATAAGAAAGGCTTGTTGAGCCTCCACAGTTTCCATAAGGATTGTTGAGGCGTTATACAAACATTCAACGGCTTGTAGCGGCTAAAGTCAGATTTCTATGGCTTGTGACCATTGGGACTTTAGATCAGAATTATTTCATATAATATTTTACGAAGTTTCAGCCAATTTGGCAGAAACCGAATTTCCATAAACATTGAGCGGGGTCCTTTCCAATCTTTAACTTTCTAAAAAATTTGCGTTTGCGGTTAATAGATGTTTGTACGGATTGTCGAGTGGATAGCCACGCGGTAAAGATTGTAACTCTTAAGCAGGCGGCCTGGATTCGACAATCGAAACCGGCGAGAGGATTTCCCGTCTACGTATACAGGCTCAGTACACTTCACCGTGTTGTCTGAAGGCACGTTAAGCAGTCGGTCCCGGCAACCACCAGCCTGTAGATGTCGTTAAAAATAATCTTCGCATATACCACGCATAAGTATGTATATCATACTTCTATGATTAGGCAATGTTAATTGCATTTAACATTAATAATAATAATTAAAATACATATTCTGTTTAATAGTAGTGTCACATAGAGCTAAAATAAAAATACACAAAGCGGTAGTTGCAAACGAAAGTTTAATTTTTAAAAGACTTTCATTTCTTTATTTGAAAAAAAAAGCAACCGAAATTACATCCAGGTAGGATGCTGTTCTTGGGGATTCGTCACATTCGTTTTCCACCGTGAGTTTTTAAGTTTCGGAATACTAACGTGCCCGCATGCAAGACGTCCAGATTGGCAACCACACTAGAGATTGTGGATAAAGTCCATGCCATGGTTGATGGTGTTGACAGATCGCCGAATAAAAGTGCACAAAATTGAAGAAGCCGTGGGCATCTTTTATGAACAAGTGACTTTATGAACATTTTGCAAGATGGGTGCCACATTTGCTCAATCCGGAGTATAGTTTTGCTCGAAAAAGCTCGGTGATGAGTATCGCAACCCTCCCCATTCGGTCGCCACATTGAAAATAAGGGTGCAAACAGTTCTTTGGAGATATGGAGATAAAAATGGAGGGAAGAAAATCTTTGGGGCGTTATAACTTTTTTTATTTTAAATTTCTGCTTGTTTTTCTTAATCTAATACTTTTGAAGTACATGCATTGTGTTTTCATTCATTCATTCATGTGTCTCGGTACATTTTTTCTATGGAGACAGCCAGCGCTACCTAGCGCTGGATGATCCAAACCCTATTGAACTACGCGATGTAAGAGAGAGAGGTGAGGATCCGAGCTTGAATTATTTTTTCGTATTTCAACAAAAGCAACTGCTTACCCATTAGGGTAAGCAGTTGGCACCTAGTTATCATTATTTCTAAGAGTTTTACAGGGTCACAAAGCAAGAGAAGTTAAGGGTAAGTCATGCATATACATATGACAACCATGTCAGTATCTTTAGTTTAGATAATGAATAACTCATTTCCGCACTACTTATACCGTACTACTTAGGCAAAGGCTCTAGCATATTTTGTTCGGGGGGTGGGGGCTATACTGCCCTGCTAAGCAAAAAAGTCCTATCTGCAAAAATGCAGAAATGTACTATATAGAATATTAATGTGAGCTAAGAAAAAATATGGCAGTATTACTAAATTTCCGGATTTTTACGATAAACCACGGTTGCGATACATAAATGACCTAGACTATTAAATATTTCGGTGGGGGGGGGGTCCAGCCTGATACCACGACAGATGACATTCCTAACACCACTGGCATCAGACAGGGGGACGCATTAAGCCCCATACTATTTAATCTAATTATGGACCAAATAATACAAAGTATGAATAAATTAAGAGGATACGGAATGGGCCAACAAATTAGAATCAAATGCTATGCCGACGTCGCAATACTCCTTGCAAACACAGAGAACGATCTACAGCGGCTATTATACAATTTCGACATAACCTCTAAGGAATATAATATGAGCATCTCAATAGACAAAACAAAAGCAATGGTGTTATCAAAGGAACCTATACGATGTAAGCTAGTGGTAGAGGATAATACTATAAAGCAGGTGATAAAGAAGGTGAGTTGAAATATCAAGCCAACGAAGCTCATATTGTGAAGTAAGAAAACCGGCGCAGAAAGAAGCTAGAGTCTCAGTATATCTAAGGGATATAACGTGAAAAACAAATATCTACACAAAGACGCCAAGGTTAAGATATATAAAACAATAGTCAAACCAATTCTTACATATGGCGCCGAAACGAGAGCAGATACAGCAAGAACGAGGCAATTGCTTCAAACAACTGAAATGAATAACATTAAGAACAATTATGGGAACAACACGACTTGACAGAGTCACAAACCAGAAAGTAAGATGAATGCCAGATAACAGATATAAAAAACTTGTAAAACAAAGACGAAGATATTGGAATGAACATATACAAAGAGCAAGTAATGATAGATTCATAAAAATAGCGAGAGACTGGAGACCCCGAGGACAAACAAATCCAGGACGACCACAAAAGAGATGGAGAGATAGTATGGGAACATCTACAAAGTCCACGCCTTAATCATGTGCGAAGAAAAACAGGCAACAGCCTACTATGAAAGAAGAAGAATTACGTGGCAATTGGTTGATTGGTAGATGAGTAGTAAGTAAGCGTAGCCGTTGCACACTGGTGTAAAACTCACAAAAACGACGCATAAGGGTAGAAAATCAAGTTCTTGGAATCCTTAAATTATATGTCAGGTGTTATTACGAATGAATGGGGGCATCTTTTATGCACGACCTTGGAACTGATAAATACCCATATACTGACATAACACCCCCGTACTTGGTCATTTCATTATAGCGCTTAAAGAAAGTATACTAGTGCGTGAATTAAATGTATACCTAGTTAAACAGAAGGGTTAATTTGCTAGTAGAAAATATGGATTTAGATTTTCAAGGTAAGTAGTTTTAGCCTATGTTACAGTTATTTCGCTTGTATTTATTACGATGTATTAAATATAAGTACGAAGATTAGGAGTTTTTTTTAAATTTTAGCAATAACCTGCCATAAGTTTCGATTCCCGTCTATTCCTGCGTTCTAATTTATACATTAAAGAGAAGCATCTTTGGTGAAGATTTCCTGAAAATTTCAGATCCCCTTCGACCCCCCTTCCTGAGTTAGTAATTTTTAAATTTACTACTGCAATTTATAGTTTAATTAAAATTTAACATAAAAAGTGCAACAGAACATTCTTTGGATAATTAAACAAAAACTAAATGGTATCCAGGTTTTTTCTTGCACAAGTGGAAATTTAATTTTAACTAGGTGCCAACTGCTTACCCTAACGGGTAAGCTTTAGTAACTTGTTGCTTTTGTTGAAATACGAAAAAAGAATTCAAGCTCGGATCCTCACCTCTCTTACATCGTGTAGTTCAATAGGGTTTGGGTCATCCAGCGCTAAGTAGCGCTGGCTGTCTCGCCGAATACCGAGACACATGAATGAAAACACAATGCTTGTACTTAATAATTTAAGAATTGTCGTTAGTCGTACAAAACAGTTCAAACATTGGTAAAGAACGGTATTATGGCGAGCATTGTTAATTGACATAAACGCGATGCGCCAGTTTTTCGACTTTTACACCACAGTGCGTTGGTTGATTATTCGATGAGTGATGAAGCAGTTGGCGAAGATGAGTTGATAGTTGATTGATTGGATGGTGGATTGTAGAAGTTGGGCTTGCAGCCTACGTATAATTGATAAATGGTTGGTTGGTTGAATGTATAATGCACAAAAAACAGCTCTTCAGTCAGACCCACCCCCGAAATATGGCTTTCAGGGGATTTTTGTGTAACATTAAGCAGCAAGTCACTACACATTCGGTCCATTCCACCTTTTACCCCCTTAGATGTGACTAATAGGTCAACCTGGGATGGGAGCGTAGGATATTAGGACAGGCAGCCGTTAATGGCAACCCTGAGGACGTTCCTTATCGCCATCGAAGTTACAATCTCAAGCCTAATGACTGCCGGGAAAGAAGGAGGGTGAGTGTTCGTAGCAGAAGACCCTGCCATCCGACAAGCAGGACAAGCGACCGTTTGAGGTTCGTCCAAAGGTAGGAAGAGAGGGCTTCCTGGATCTAGGTTTAATCGACTTATCGATTAACACCACACAAACTGACCGAGCACGGTTGACGGCTGCAGAGTGGCCACATGATTGGTAACTCGGGTTCGCGGCAACTTTCGAGATGCTAATCACACGTATGTTCACTCCAAAGACGCCAAGCACAGTACTGGGACTACTAGATACTTACCCATTCGATTACTTCAGCCAATTATATGGAAGTGTTTAAGAGGAATGAAAAGAATCTTACTGAAGAATGAATACAATTTGTAAATATGGATGAGGCCTGGACTCACTATTACACGCCAGAAACTAAATAGTGGATTGGACACGGTGAATCGGTTCCGAAGAAAGTCCATGCAATCAGCTTAATGTTGCTGATTGATTATTTTGAAGGAACAAATACGATTATTTACCAATATTACACAGCAATTTTGGACAAGCTGAAAGCAGCAATTGACGAAACAGGAAACACTGGGAATGATCAAGAAAAAAGTGTCGTTTCACTGCGATATCTATCGATATCGATATGCTATAAGTCCAATATTTGACAGAATTGATATTAGAAATTATTCTGACAGAAAAGATAATTCGGTTAGATGAAGAGCTGATTGAGACCGTAAATGGTTATTTTGACGATCTTGAAGAAAGTCACTCCCGCGAAAGAATCAAGAAGCATATTTATCTTATTTTTTATTATCAGTCCAGAGACATTTCAATCTATACTCATACATTAGAATTATCTAGTTTTTGTAGAGAGAAATTGCATTGATTAGCTGCGTAATATCTATAAATGTAATGTATGAAGTTAATAAAATATAAGTCAAAAGGTTCTTCGAAAAAACGGTTTTGACTTTTCAGAATTATCAAATCTTCGTAGAGAAGAAACTCACCGATCAAGTGTGTAATACCTAGTGCCCGGTAGCGATTGGTTTAACCCTTGCCCCTTAACCCTAAAACTACTAGTAAAAAAAATTGAGGGCATTTCGTTTTCAGCAAATCAAAAAACATAAGAATTGTCACATTTTATTTCGGAGGGATTTTTAGCGTTGTACAGTGTTAGGCGAATGGAAACATGTGAGGAAAATGGCGAAATCCTGATTGAAATAATGAATAGTCAAGTGAGTAGAAGAGAAATAAAGGGAATACCGATACCAATATCACAATAGAAGAAAAAGTGGAAATGGATTTGAGGGAGATGAATATCACTAACTGGAAAGAAAAATAAGGGACAAAAGGAAGCAGTAAATAAATTAAACACTTTTGCCCGAAATAATATCTTAAAAGGATAGAAAATATCTTAAATAGTTATATTTCTAGTATAGAATTATACAGAGCTATTTATTTGCTATGTATAATATCAATCGTATAAAATAGCGTGCAGTATAATTGGTTGCCAATGTCTGCATAATGCTTTTACTTGATTATTTTTAAATGCAATATAGAGTATATTGATTGCATTTTAATTTAATAGCACTGTATAAGTCGACAGAAAATTTTATGAAAAATCTGCTATCCATATAATCTTAAATTCTGAACTGCAAGTAAAATAAATCTTGACATAAAACGTCCTTCCAGAGTAGAATACCCTAACATGTAAACAGGCTAAAAAGAGAACTGTACAACTAGCAAAATCGGATCACAAGTGGAGACCAAACGAAGACTTAAAAACAAGACTAACCTACCCTTGAAAATGGATTAAAAATGTCGAAGAGGGAAAGATTCTCTAAAGTAATGAACCTCTTTTAAGAAAAGGAAGAATCAAGAAGGGTATCAAATCAAGCAAGGTGTATTGCTGAGGGAGGTGAGCTCATGAAATTTTGTAGTAACTTTTTTAAGCTTAAAGTTTCTATTTGTTGCAGTTTTTTTTGTAATGTATTAGTTATTGAGCAAATAATGAAACTAATTATAAATTTTGAATTTTCTACCATGAACTTACCTCTTTTAGGAATGCTCCTTAATTTTATGCTTGATATAAAATTTAGTAGTATGTATTAAAGATAAAATAATTTTGATTAAGCATGGAAATTATTAAACTACGAAGTAGTCAAGAGTAAAGTAATAAAATTTGTGAGCTTCTGAGTTCCATTAGGACCATAATATACAAGTCTGAGATAAATTAGTGAGATTATTTCAGTGTTACCTAATCTGGAAATAATAGAGTTTGTAAGTTGTTAGAAAGGCACCAACAGTAATATATTTAATATCAATCTAATTAAATATAATAAAAATAACATCTGAAACTACCCCAAACGTATAAGAAAGAATGTAAGCAAGAACAAAGAAAAAAAGAAAATAATTTAATTTCGAGCGACTCTTACAGAATAACTGGGATGACACGAATTTTCCGATAGGACCTTTTTATTCGTAACGTCCTTCACCCGAAGTAAAATTAAATGTAAAGTGGTTAAAAGCTACTAAAATTCATTCAGTCAGTCGTCGTACAGACCTTCTTCAAATAATTTTATAATAAATTTACGTGTTCGTAAAACGAAGGATAGATGTTTTAAAAAACCAGGAAACCCGCGTTGCACATGCGCTTTTTAAATAATCAATGGGCGCATATTGTTAGGGGCAAATACAAACCCACCCTTATTGCTAAAAGCAAAGTGCCAGAGTTTGTGAAACATGCAACAAAGAGCAATTGTTACATTATTTTTGTGTTCGAGTTAACTTTTATAATTTTTTTTGTTTTAAAATTAATAATAATAATAATGACTTTT
The DNA here is from genome assembly GCA_929113105.1 of Agrypnus murinus. NCBI lineage: Eukaryota > Metazoa > Arthropoda > Insecta > Coleoptera > Elateridae > Agrypnus > Agrypnus murinus. Next base: position 40,044,272 of record OV816028.1, read on the forward strand.
ATGAATCTCAATATTATATTATTTTGTGTAAAAAATAAAATGATGTGAAGCCGGGATATTTTTGTTTGGAAGTTTGTTGGGAACTAAAAGTAAGTAAAAATCTTTCCCTGCAAATATTATTAACTTTTCAAATTTAATTAACAAATGTAAATTTTGCTCGGATCAGAAAAAAATATTAAATAAGTAATTTTGAAAATTAAAAAGGCAAAAATGTAAATTAACACGAGCGGTAATTAAGCAACATTTTTTTTCATCTCCCTGAATATGTATTCGGTATAAAAAAGAACAGCAATAAAATTCGTAAAAAGATACACAATTAAAGCAAACAATAACCCAGTAGGCCCGAATTTAACGCAAATTAAAAAGAAAGAAAAACAAAAACTACCAGCAGTTGCCAAAATTCTCGCCAAAACAAAATTCGCGCGTCCAATCGCGTTTCGCTAACAGGGGCGTCGAAAAGGGTAGGGATGGATGTATGGGGTGAGAAGGGGGTAAAGCGTGCGCATGGGGTGGAGACCGCCGCGACGCCCGCCGCGGCGGTACAGATAGTAAGTAGACTGACTGGCGTCGGCAGGTCTGCGACATCTGACAACCTCTGGTAAGTGTTCTTTATTACTCTTGCATTAATAGTGGTTGTGGTAGATTTCCTGTTTAGTCATCCTTATAGTAGACGAGCACGTCCGCCTATTCTATTTACCCTTTATTATTAAGGGACACCGTTGTAAAAAAACCCTAGATTATTATTTTTTAAAATGAAATTTTTTTAGTTACCCATAGTTTCCTGATATGGGTTTTTTTATAGAAATATCTAATATTTTTTTCATTTCGAATCAACAGAAGCGGTAGGTCAAACTACTACATACTTAAAACCGGTTTTTACTGTTCTGGGGAGTTCAAGTGAACTAAAAGTTAATTTTTGTGAAAAGTGAAATTTTCCAGTTGATTAGAAAAAAATTAGAAACAGGTAGTTCTAGTTTTTGCATACTTTTTTTTTGTGGTAATTGCATGTTTAGAGAATGATAGTCCGCAGAGGAAGATAAGATAATAAACCCCAATAATTCCGTGCAGTGATTAGATAGAAACATCATATACCAATTTCGTCCCTAAATAAAATTCAAATTTTGCCCTTTTATACCTTGCTTCCTTCTTTTTTTTTAATGGGTCTCTTATGTAAATTTGCTGCAACCTTCCTGCAATATATATACTATTTTCCTTATATAGTGTAAGCCGATAATGGATAGCGTTTTCGGTGGTTGTGGTTGTCAAGTAAATTGTACGGGGAACATTTATATACACACACAACCACCATCGCGAACATTTCATAAAATTCAGGAGCTTCCGTGTTTATGAACAACCTACTTAAAGGAATAACAATTAAAATTGATTTTATATTTATATCGTGTTTGATAAAGGTCACAGCATATATTAGTGAACGGGATACGACAAGACATGGTTAGGTTATGTTATACAGTAGTCACGTGGTTTTGGTCGGTTCCTTGCCGGCAAAGCAGCCGTGTTTATCGATTATTGCATGTGCTTGATAGTCATACGTGTGAAAAAATAATAATAAAATTATATTTAATCGATTTGTTATGATTAGGCATATAGTGCACGTTGTCGTGGGCTATTTTTAAAATTGTCTAATACCATAGAAAGGGATACTTTAGTCTATTTAATAATTGAGAGAAAATCATTCTTTGTTTTGGCTTTCAACTGACTAGTTCAATGAATTCGATTAAAACAAATTTTACATAGCAACATTTTTTCAATAATACCTAAGATCATTCAAAGAGGGCTTCAAAAATTGTGAAATCAGTTTAGAAATTCATTTTTCAGTCAAAAGAACATCTTATAGTCAAAAACTGCCCTACAAGGATCAGTAGACTCGCTGTCTTAGATCGAGTACATTTTTACAAAAATCTTATTTAACACTAAAATTTCTATGTTCCAAAATTTAATATTAATAAATAATGCAGATATCATGAAGGCTAAATAATATAGATATTATTATTATCATATTGACTGTTTTTGGGATAATATAGTTCGAACAAAAATCGTTGTACGGCCAAAACAGATATTTATAAATCTTTTTGACTGTGCCAAATTAATTATTTATAGAAATCCAAAAAGTGATAATGGCATTTTCAGTTAACCTTTTCAATTATTTATGGCCACTTCGTTTTTAAATGTTTCAATAAATTGATTTGATGAAACAAACTGTGATTTTTTAAATTAAAAAAACCTGCCCAAAAATTCTAAAAATTATATTAAAATTGGATTTTTGAATTTACCTTCTAGATATGTCCTTGACTGCACTGTTTGAATCTAGGTCCCACTATGGGACCTGGGAATAGTGGGTGTGTCCAAAAGCATCATATCACTCAAAAAGAACAATAGTGGCTTAACTTCTATTGCTTGCTCACAGGATGTGTAAACTATTTATTTCATTTTGATTCTCTATTAATTTTGGAAATATTTTCGAGATGCCAAAATCTTTGTTTTTGTTCGCTTTCTTACGGATTACCATATATAGTCCGTTTCTTTAGTTTGGATGCAAAACCTGGATGTCTTAAGCTTTTCAATCCCATTTTTATTTTAACAAGATTTATGTCCATACTTTCCTTTAATTGGGGTTAGTTACTGTTGTGTGCTTCCATGCATGCGACACTATAAACATTCTTATGTCCATTAAATTATTTTATTACAGTTTAAATCAGGAAATAGCTTTTTTATTATTAAGTGTGCCTAAGCATTGATTTAAAACATAAGATTAACTTAGAAGTTCTTCGCAACTGCTTTTTCTAGTTTAATGTGGAACTTAAAAAATTGTTTCTCAATAACAAATATAATACGTAAAATAATCGAAGCTACTTCGAGTGTTTTGGTTATTCAATTTTACCCTCTATGTCATCAAAAGGAGTTGGGAATTTTTGCTGGACTATTTTTGAATCACAAAAATCTTTCTCTTTCAGAACACATTTTTAAGAATTTTAAATTGAAGATTTTAATTTTTTATTAGTGCTTTGTGTGTATGAGAAGAAGATTGCTATGAAAAGCGTCTTCCATTGCAATCTTAATTGAAGAAGGTTTCTATTTTTTTCCATTCCATTAAATAAGATTTAATGCGTTCTAGACATGGCCTTTTAAAAACTTTCTAAAATTCAAAAATTACCCAACTTTGAAACATATCTTTAGAATTTACGTGCTGATTGATATGTTGCTTAAAATAACTTGTAAGCGAATACCTTCAAAGGCTTGAAGTATTTATTTTACCTGTGATCGTGACAAAGCAGATCTGAAGTTAGGCAAATTTTAATTTAAGACATTTTCTAGTACAGCATTGCTACGTTACCTTAGCTATTTGTTTTCTTTAGAAAACCATTAATTTTTTAAACATTTAATTTTTTATGTTAGGATGTGCCTTGCTATGAATTTGCATGTGTGTTGTTTATGCCCCCTTTGTAATGTGTTCACCCTGTATATTAACCATACAGCTTTATTGAATCGTAATCCTGCTGTAACAATGATTGCTCTTGTTTGTCACCAATAATAATAATAATAATAATCAAAAAGGTCTGCTGTTCTTTGAAGCTCTATACTATTTTATAAAAAGCCTTTAAACTTTCTAAATCAAAAATATCAGAACCGCAATGAAATTATAATGTAGATCAAACTAAACCCCTTTACACTTTAATAATGACAACTGCTAACTTTAATGCCACCGTCCAAGACATTTCGTATAATATAAGACATTTCTTAGATAGGTATACGTTTTTTCTATTTAATTCCCATAATGTGTTGCAGAGTAACTATAAATTAAAATCGATTAGGTCTCTCTATTTCTAAATTGCATTTATTGCATTTTTTAGCATATAAAAACTAGTTGATATTATTTGAGGTTAGGTTTTACCCCTTTAACGTTTTCCTATGGTTTCTGTGTATAGTTTGTATTATACACATCGATAGTCCGTGCATGGCACATTGTGACGTCACCATACAATGTAATCACGCCGCAATTAGGAAGGTAAACCACCTCCTTGAACTAGTTTCAGTTTTATTTCAGTTTTATCAATATAAAGAGAGCTATTTCTATTTTTATTTTTTCCGCATTCGATTACTATTATATTGTTGTCATTATTATTACTATTATTATCATTAAGATTTTACACGAAATTTTATAGGTGTCGGATCGATTACAATATTCTTGATTCTTATATGAAAAAGAGTTTCTATTAAGAAAACTTTTCTAGATTTTCACTTATGTATATATTAATAATTAATTAAATATATTCAAAAGAATATATCTGATAATAAGTACAGTAGCAGCTCTAGAAAATGACACATTCAGAATTAGCGAAATTCTCAATTTTTTAACTTCTCCATTTTTTAAATTCTCAATTTATCCCATAGTTGAAAATCTGTGGTGGTTTTAGTTTAGTAGTGCCTGGAATTTTCTCTATTTGTAACGATTCTATTGAAAAGTTCGCTCTGTTCATCGGTTCTACTGTATATTTTAACTCTACTGTTGCGTTATGTTACTAAAATATCTATAAACATCATTATTCATTTTATGCAGCGCATAGCCTTGATTGTATGCTTAAAGACCTTTAATTTATAATACCTGAAGTAGTTAACTATCTTGTAAGCTAACATGCATAATTCAGTCGTTTGTATATTATTAGAATTTATGCATTAAGGTTTCGATTTTAATTGTTAGTGTTTTTTCTTAAGTGGTGTTAATTATTAGGAACACTCAACCACTAATTAGCGTTTGGTTATTTTGGGTTGTTAACTAGTGGATTTGAAGAAAAAAAATAAAAATATAAAATATCTCGTATAAATTAAACAAAGCAGAAAAAGCCCAACGACGCAGCCGCATCTGCAACTCTGTAGGAATTATGTGACAAGAAAATGCTTGACATTGCTGCATCCTTGACTTGTCACGAGAAAACATGTAGGCCTAGAATAGATAGACTTTGACATGTGCTGACAAGAAATCGATTCAAGGAAACTTGGAATTATGTGCATACCTTCTTTTGGTAACTCTCTGAAGCCGGCTTAAAACATTAAACAAATTGACTAGGGTTTCTTTTTTCTGGAAACTCGCACGTAAACAACTTAGCTTTCTATTGCTAAATAAGGATTTTCTGTGAATCTGACAACACTGCTGCTTGTATCCTATTGAGAACACGTTAAAAAGTAACTATTTGCTTTCAAAAGTTCTATTCAAATAGGGTCCCATTTTCCGTTTTTAGGCGCAATTGCATTTGTGTAGAAAGTAAGAGCTTTGCAAGGGTCGTTTGGCCTTCGCATTCCGACTGGAGGTAAAATCATACGCATTCCTCTCGACAATCTGGACGGTAGCTTTTCTGAAAATTCTTAGTAAGGTGTTTCAACAACAAAATTAAGCAGTCTTTCTTTACAAAATAATAAGAAGATCTCTTCGATTGGTTACAGGTCTAAAGCTTTAACTAGTTTTGCCTTAATAGGAGAGAACGCGTATACGCGTAGATGGTCATCAAACAGAATACTATATACACTTTTAGTCATTATCTTTGTTCTTTCTACTTAAATACTAACGGTGTTCTACAGCTTGTTACAATATTATTAGTTTATAATAGATTGTTAATAAAAATACTCTAGATCCTAAATATGTTCAATACATTGTTTTTTCTAAAATTCTAACTTCAAGATTTAAGTAACATTTGCAGTAAAAATTCAATGGGCGTTCAACTTCTTTGAAATATTGTAAAAAAAGCTCAAAGATTAGATGCCAAAAATTCTCCATCCTCGACAAAGCTCTTAAACATTTTTAAATCCCTTATTTCTTGTCAGCCCTTCAATGTTTTATCTAGAGAATCCTCTAATGATCAAAATAGAAGCCATAATGTTTCTAGAAGGTTTATTTACTTTTGTTTCGTTATTCAGAAGCCTGTTTCGCCATCTCCAATCAAATTGAAGTTTTTCTTTATTAATACCATTATTGTCTTGGATTAACCGTGTTTATTTCTATATCAATAGACAAATGCCCGATCAGCTATGGGTGATCTATTACTGAAATAGCTTATAAACCGAAACATCTACCTCATTTATTAATTTTCAAAATTATTAATTATAATTATTATAAGCAAATGCATTGCGCAAAATAAACGCTTTTAGTTGAGTATGGAACCTTTTACAAATCGAAAGTTCCATTTCCAATAGATTCTGGATAGGCCAGGTTTCAAGCCCCGTCCAAGTTTTATTTTGAAAATTTCCAGATATATATAGAATTTTGCAAAGAGTTAAGACTTTTGGCCTAGCAAGATTCTTCGACATGGGCAAGCTTACGAGTCTATAAGTTTTCAATCGTGAGCAAGGCTTATGGCTTATAGAATTTGTTTAATAATATGATGATGTTTGAGGTTATGGAGACCTTTGTATGAAACTTTAAATTTAAATTCAGGCTGGATCGGTTTGACCGATCTCAATATTTTTCCCTCCTTCCTTTCCAATTTTTGTTCAACATAAATAGCCTTGGTAGTGGTAGGATCGGATCCCGGTGCCGACAGATCTAGTTAAGCTTTTTTGCAGTTTTCCTTAGCTGTAACACAAATGTAGGATTTGTGCTGTACCATCTGTAAGTCGGCTGCAGGCGCAATATGGGCGTGCGTAATAATAATAATCGCCCCTCCCTCCCGCACAAGCTTCTTAGCTTCTGGGGTCTGGTTCTCCAGGCAGTAGATAGTAATAATAATTATTATAGCTCCATTACCTCTGTTGCAATTCCATAAGAGTTTGTGTGGAACCCCGACACTGCGAAATGCGATAAAAGGGGAATGGATTATGTATGTATGATGTATGTACTAATTATTATTATAACTCCTTCTCTATCGTTCTATTAACTGTTACAATATCGTTATATTAATTTCGCAATTTCGCGATTTTTATTTAGGTGAGTATATCGAGATGATTTTGGTGCTTTTGGGCTTTTGTACAGAATGCTCTATTACTAAATAAATGTATCCATATGGAGGAGGAGATGCGTTTCTAAATAGATGCAGAATTTTGCAACGTAGAAATATCGGAAAACAAGTTTTTAACTGCTATCTTGTTTCTGCGGGATTTAAATTTATAACGACCTTTCTGATTTCTGTTGAATTATAATCTTAAAACCACCTTGATTACTTTTGTTATATGACTATCTTTGTCGATCTATAATAGTATATTCAACTAGTTGTATTAACTAGTTTTTGCGCTACCAAGACCTAACATTAGCACTTTGCATTTCTTGCTCAAAACATATACGAAAAATGCAATGTAAAAAAAGAAGCTTCTAAGTCCTAAAGTTCATTGTTTCTTCATTCTAAGGCATTGTTTCAGAAGCTGGTTTCTTATACAAATTTAATATTATAAAGACAACAGCAATGCGGGAAGACTTAGTTCCAACATAAAAGGACATTTTGCGAAAGTAGTGTTTGCGTACTCGTGCTTCAAAAACATGCAAAAAGCATTGGTCCTTTTAGGCTATCTAAAAGTAATTTGACTTGATAATAATAAAATTTAATTTAAAAAATGCCATGTTATCCATTTGGATATTAGAAATCACAAAAGAAAGACTATAGTAATTGTTAATAATTCCACTAACAAATGTGCGAGCGCCATCTATTGGCAACAAGAGAATGCTATTGCCTACTTGTGTTTATGTTTATTTTGAATTTGAGTCGGTATAAAAGATTTTGGTTAATTATGTTTTTTTTTATTGTTAATGTTCGTTTAAAGAATTTAGTGCAATACTCGATGCGCGAAGTCATCTTGGACGCATTCGCGCATGTTTTGAAATGAATCACTCGCTCGTTCGTCGCTCGTGTTTTGATAGTCTACAAATAAAGACTTCGCGTACTCGGTTCGCAAATAACTATTTTGCAAGGAACAGTTCAGTTAAAAATGTCTATTTTAGTAATAATACAGTTCAAAACTTTAGAAATAGAGAAGCAATATCATAGCAACAAACGGTCAAGACATGACGGTCAAAAGCATTGAAGAATTTCCTTATATACAACATTCGATGTGTGATTACAATCCTTTGGATTTGCATAAGTGATTATTTAAATAAAGGCAACCAAACATAACCAGTTGAAAATTCTAAGCGTAGCACTCCTCTCTCCCAGCTTACCCTCTTCTATTCCGGCATATATTTCCTCTCTGGCTTACCCCTCCCTGCCGGATTATTCTACACAAATACATACATACGGAAATTCTAATCGTACCTTACGAAATGATAAGAATAAAATCAAAAATCGATCTTGTTTAAAACATTCTTGAAAACCTCTATTAGTACATATTTCAAAAACATGACATAAACATAGTGTTGGCAAATTTCCTGCGTTTTATACAAACAATATGAAACTACTCTGAATAAGCAATTGCCATCAGCTATTATTTGTATAATTCGTCTGTTCATAATTTTCAACTATGCAGGTTTTGTCTACGCTTATTAATGATGGACGTGGACGGCTGCATCACCCCTTATTCTTATAAGCGAAGAGTACTTACGAAACTCACCACCGTGGAAGATGAGAGGGCGCCCCTACTGAATGTCCGATTCGCCCGTCTCAAATTAAACATTTTAGAGTTTTTCAAAGTAAAAATATAAACATTAAAAAAATATAAAAATTAAGTAGTGTTGACTAATCTACACAGCGTAAACTTTAATTTAAAAAAAGAAACGCGTAAATCGGCCTGGTGTATCTCTCAAACGAACTGGAACAGAAATAAGCCTTGTGCTTTAAATATATAGATATGCTTTCATCACCATTTGTGAATCCAAAAAGTCTTTTTTACAACTGTCAAAAAAGTCGATTTAATATGTCATTATATCAAAACGCAAAGTTTACAGTTTTTTACAGACTTTTTGCCATGTTACTAGTAAACAGTCAAAACCACGAAAAATAGATTTTTATCCACGGTTTTCATAAACGTTTTTCCACAGGTTTGATAACGTCTTTTCAGGCTATTTACTTATTATACCGTTATAGAAACAATATTGTTTATATCACATTCGAATGATTTAAATAACTAAAATTTAATTAAAATATTTATATTTTGCAATGTGGCGTTGTGTTTCCTAGAATTTCATGAAAAAGGATAGTGTGCATGTTAGAGCGGAATGGGTATGTAAGTATTTCATCAGGGGTGAGTGAGACCAAATGCATGTTGTCAATTTGGTATATACACTGACTTTGGTTTATGCTTGTAATTTTGTAGATCTGTTTGGTACCAATGAATTACAGATACCAGACAACAAATCGCATGTAATACCAGCTATTCTGTAAACTTTTTGACAGTCTAAATGTATATAAAAACCTGGCTTTTCCTCTCCATGGCTCAAAAGCGCAGTTTCGAATTTAGGAAGGTGACATTAAGGCTAAGAGGTAAACGTTTCTACCCAAATAAAGCTCCATTCTGAGTTTTACGAATCAATAGCTTTTGTTATGTAATATTTTCATTTCCTCTTCCCACTTTGATTGACGACATTAAACTTTGGGTTAAGAAGTGAACATGCACACCGCTACAGCTGACTGATTGCTTTTTATTCTTAAGCTGCAACAATCAATCTCGTTATGTTAGCAATGGATGTAACGCTTTTTCAAAAAAGATTTTGATTAAGCCTTATCAAAAAATTTTTAGTAATTTCTCAATAATTAATTTGGTAGTCGAAATCTGAAAAATGGTTAATCGATAGTTATCTAGTAGATTAATGTCTTATTTTTCATGGTGGCCCAATAAGAAAATGCCTAGAAAGGCGCAGAAAAAACTGTTACTAAATTAGCAATTACTAAACTTAATACTAAACAGCTTCAAGGAATTGCAAGCAAATAGTAGTCCTACTTATACCTCCAAAGTAAGTCTTAATAACCATGACGATATAGCATAAAAGATATAGACTCCGATTCAAGTAGGACCAGAACCCCGTTTCCTAAAGAAGAGAGATAGTGTATTGGGATATTTCTTTAGAATTAGGCCTTTTCATATATCGGGTTATTGTTTCAAACTCGCCTATAGTTCCAAAAGATTCATAGACCAAAAGATTGGTATACTATAGCTAATGAATTATCAATTAACAGTAAATGGCCTTAATTTACCCCTAAATAAGTCCAAAATAGCAGGCGAAACTTTTCATGTTATTAATAAAATCTCGATCCGCACGTATGTCACTAAATTAATTAATTTGTTACCTGTACGACCCAGATTTTACAAACGTCAATATTAACGTCTGCAAATAGAAATCAAAAAACCTTTTTTGTGTATATCTAAATGTGTTCTGTAACGAAAACTAACAACTTCATTTAGGAAACCGAAGGTGGGGAAAATCAAAGTTGTTTTTAGATAACAAAAAAGATATATAATTGAAACACTCCGAAAGATAATGTAGCTTTAATAAAGTTCCCAACAGAAAACATGGGCAGAACCTTTTACCAAATCACCGATAATTTTCCAGTAACGAACATGTTCAAACAACTACAATACTTGGCGTTATTATGATATTGATGTATTTTCATTTCATCGCGTCTTGCACGCAATGTTTTTCGTTATAAACAGTTATGTAGTATAAATTTGTACAGAAGCTTTCTTATTAAATAATGTTTAATTTAAATCAGAAGTGCATAATGTTGAAAAAAAAAGACTTTTCAGTTGATGATTCATGTCTGCGTTGATACTGATTTTGACACGAACCACCAAAGATGCTCGTCCATGTACATGTTGATTATAAAATATGTTTTTTAAATATTTACCTTCCAAGAAGAGTTATTTTTAAACAAAATCGTTTTAGTAAAGTTTCATTTAAAGTTAAGGCATCCATTATTGATCAAATAGATTGCATCATACCTACTGCTGCTATACTTATTAAGACGGAAGGTGCTGACTGTTTTGCTCTATTATCCTCTTTAATTCTTTTTGTTGGCTTCTTCATAATTTACTTTAATTGATATTATCATTTTGTCCAAAATAGTTAATTCCATTAATTTCTGAAAATGCATACAATAATGCAAAATTGATCGCCTAAAATTGAATACCAGACGAACGTTCGTCTATTATGCGGCCAAATAAATTTCAACTGCATTAAGTTGTTCCCTAGGGGTGTGTGGGGTGCTTTCTAGTTACCCCTCATTGTTCTACTACTACTACTACTACTACTGTATACCATGGTCAAACCAGCTCTATATTTGAAACGACACGCGTTTGATTTCAATTTTGTATGACTGGACTGCTGAAGCTTAAATCAGAAAGGGGTCCACTTCGAATTCCTCATTATTATACAATTTCCCACACATGTATACACACTTCTTTTAATTCCAATTAGCATTATAAAAAATTATCAAATTATCTTGCTAGACTAATTTAGTCGGTTGATGTTAGTACCATTCTATATAATGCAGACTATATCGGAGACAAGGAAACACGTCAGTAATTGATTAAACATAGAAAACATCCAAAGTAAAACTATAACCACCGCTATCGACCACACTATAGCCTAACACGTTCTAGTGGGGCCGTCGCGGCGCTGGATGACGTCACATGTCTCACGCTATAGTCACGTGTTGTAACAGCTGATAACGCACCCCTTCTGTAGTAACCAAAAGTGGCAACTAGGCTAATTACTGCCAAATTATTAATAACTTTAGAGAACTACTCTTGTTTTTTCGTAGATAATCTGGCGGATATAATCAAGCACCTTAATGGAGAAATGTTTTTAAAATCAGGTATCTTTACTTTCTAGGGGTTTAACAAGGTAGCTTTCAAGACGCTCACTAATTATTTTATCAGTAACTGCTTTGAAAAATGACAAATCTGGGCACAGTGATAAGTAACACAAGTAATAATTTATGCGCCTACTATATAGTGCAAAAGTTGTTTGAAAGGGGTGTAGGATTTGTTATGTGGCTCCAGAGAATAATTTCGCCCTGCTTTATAAAAAAAACTTAACAAACAAATGGTATCAAATTAAATCAGCTATCACGAAAGCTTAAAGATTAGATAATCTTTAATAGACCTCGCTGATAGTCCTAAATAATAATAATAAGCATGCTTTTCTGAACGATCACTTTCTGTCTGTTCTTTTCACTCAATCAATCACACTTAATTAAAACTTTGTAAAGTCTTCAGTTTGGTTTTATAAGAATTATTAAATAATTAACAATTATTTCGTAATGCTGGAAGAATTTTGATAATAAAAGTGAATTCAATTTCGTAGATGTTTCTGTAATTCGCTCTTTCTCTGTAGGCCATATAAGAAGATTTTTTAAGGGCGCGTAAATGTCTTATGAAACGTGTATTTCATACTATTTTGGTTCTTACATGTAAAGAAAATTCAAAAATCTGCATTATTTTATTTTTTAATTCAAAAATATAGTCTCTTCAGAAAATTGTATTTTTTATGTAGCTGTTGGTAACATTGGTTGGCATTTAAAACAATTTCAAACTAATGTCAATTCAAAATTTTGCGAGTTTTAGACAAAAACTATTTAGTGTTGTGAAAGCACTTCACTTTTAAGATAGTTAAAATTTAATTATGGAAGAAGAAATATGAATTTAATGGTTTTTATTATTTTTCTATCAATATTATATCATATCACTTCTTGTATGGATTCTTAAAACTTAAGATTTGAAGGTTATGTTTATTATTTTAGAACTAAAAAATGTAGGTCTATTGTTACCAAACCAAACAAAATAAATTTCGAATGATTTAAAGAGATACTTTATGATACTCAAATAGGTTTCATATAAAGGAGTCATTAAAGAACCTAAATAGAAAAAAAGTATTTTCAGTTAGGTACATTCCGTAATTTCTATTAATTGTAATTAACGTATAGCCACTTTACTTTCAAATAGTAGCAGCGACAGCAAAAGCATCAAAACGATATTGCGACATTGAAAGTTACCAGATTTGACATTCCGTTTGACAATAAATCTTATGTTTAATAATAGTCCTGCACAAAAATATTCACAATTTAACATTAATTTGAAATAAAGGGGCTATATATTAACGTATAGCTCCTTTATTTTCAAATAGTTGCGACAACGATTAATCTCCCCGCTGCTGGAGCAAAAGCACCAGAACGATGTTGGCGACATTGAAAGTTACCAGATTTGACATTCCGTCTTACAATAAATCTTAGGTTTAATCATAATCATGCACAAGATATTAACAATTTAGTATTAATTTGATAATGGACATTCATGTTCTGTAAAAACGACCATATTAATACGATATATACCTCCGTAATTATAATTTTTTAACAACTTGTTATTAAATTTCCTCTACAGCATGCACTATATTTTTATAAAAGTTTGTATCAGGTTTGCCGATGTCGCTACTATTTGAAATAAAGGGGCTATAAATTAACGAATAAAATAGCGCCATCTAACAATTTCATTTGCAATTACTCCAGAAAGCTTCAAATCTGATTAATACTAATTTGTTATTCAAATATTTGGGAAGTTCTGCTCCAGATCTTTTTTATTATTAGGGGTGCTATGTATAATTACAATTAAATACTTCCCAACGGCTTTATTAAAACATGATTTATATTAATAGAAGAATATTTTTTAATTCATTTTAAAATTTAGATTTCTGAAGAATAAAGTTTTGGCGTATTCAATTTTACCAACGATAAGTTTTATTACAATAAATTAAATAAGTTATGGACTTTCTGATAGCTTCTGGTGGAGGCTTTTTTTACTGTATAGGCTTTCGTTTGGAATTATTTTAAATTTTTATCTTTTTTCCTGACTGGAGACATTTTCCTTTCGGAAACCCGGAAGTCTGGACGCAGGAAATTAAATTTTTAAAGTAGGACATATTTTCCATCAGTTTCTTATTTCTGAAGAACATTAAGTATTATAACTATGGATATAAACTAATTTTGCCAAGACTTTGATAGTTCATATTTTTGTTATCTTAAGACTGATAAATAGCTTTAAGCTTACATTTATACTAACTGAATAAGAAATGTTTTATAATTATATGCTAGCATTCACATAATGGTAGCTGCAGCGTTGTGAGTGAATTAGAGATGATTATAAAAAATAAAAACAAAAAATTGAATAGATAATATTCTTGAAGTAAATAAATTAATTATGCCACTTATATGGAAGTAACTGAAAAGATTCGTTTGAGACTGGCTTAGAATCGGATTTTCTCGCAAAGAAATGTCTCAAAAACAATAGAGAATAGTAAAGTGTCAAACTAATAACATTTTTAAAAGTATTTTTACAATGGAATATTTCCAAACTTCTAAAATAAATCTATACACTATTTGTGGATCGGCAGTGCGACCGATCATATCGGCTTAAGCTTCTTTGGATTTATCGTTCCAAAGCCGCACTTGGAAACAGCACAATCCATTCCAGAGTAAGCTGCACACTTCAACAAAGCACACACACTTTAAGATTATTATTCAGCGCGGTTTTTGAGGAAAATCTCACAGTTACAAAGTCCAAATCTTGAACTCAATTGGTTCGCTACTATTTTATACATTGTTTTGGATCAAGAACATAAAATTCTCAGATAGCAGATTAAAGGCTTTGAGAAGGTATTTAAAAAACTTTGACTAATAAAGTCTCGATTTTTTATATTGACGATATAAAAAATATGGAAACAACATTGAATTAGTCCTATCTAAGAACAAGATAAACATATATCATCAATCAAGCCATCTTGTATGTTTGCTTCTTAATTCAAGGGCCGCAAGTTCGATCAGATAAAATAAATAAATATATATCTCAATTTTTAGAACATATTTCGTTTCTACGTAATTATATTTAGCATAGGGCTTTTTCCAAGTAGGCGTATTTAGATAAACATTTTGTTTCGAAAACATGCCTTTGAGTAATGCAATGAACTAAACTATAATCATAAAGCTTATTTTTTAGGAAAGGACGTGGTAGAATCTAGAGACTTGGTTGTTACTGCAGCATTTTTAGTTCTTTTGTGCCGTGTTGCTAGTCCATTATTCTTATAATTGTGTTTGCTTCATAATGTTGAAACATGACCTAACATTTCTCAAAAGTCAGAAATGCAATTAACAGTAAACAATCAGCTAACAAACCACTTAACAGCACTGTCTATATAATTGCTAAAGAAGAATGTTTCTATGGAACATCTTCGCATCAAACTTTTTCTCTCGATTTGAAGATAAACCATAATCAGCAACTGCTTGACATCCTCTAGGTAATGTTAGAGACTGTAGTACATACGAAGATTTGTTGTTGTTTTCTAGGGACAGGTCTAGTTATGTAAATTGCTCCCCGCAACTTCCTGCCTAGCAGGAGGGCCTAAGCTTGCGAGGGGTTTAGTAAGAGCAATTCGTTTTACTAAACTAACTGGCAACCAACATTATTAGAATTCTTCTGTTACACTTCTGCTATGATCACGTGTGAATCTGAATAAAAATATTTAAACCCTTTTAAAATTATTTTTGAGTTTTAGTTATCTATTATTTTAACGGTGTATCCTTCCCATCTCTCAATACGAACAGTAAAGGTCCATAGGGCATTCTTTATGGATGTTTCTGTGGAGTATCTAAATGAGAGTTTGAATTAGATAATAAATAAGCAACAAGCAGTCCTGGTGCAAACTTGGCGTGACCCATGACCTTTTAGAAGAAGTGTATCTGCTTAAGAAATAACTAGGTTGGTTTCAGTAACGGTGGCATCAACACTTCAGTTATTACATTTTCGTTCGAACATTTTGATCTATAGTTTTCCGTTACCATCTTTTAACAAATATTAGCTACATAAATAATCCGTTATTTTATAATTTAGGAATAATCTCTCAAGTTCTAGAACAGAATTTTAATGTGCTTGAAAGAAATTGCAAAGTTATACAAATTATTGTTTCGTTTCACATAGATAAAATCTATCTACTGTCCGATAACTTACTTATAGCACTTATGATCGGAAAAATAAAAAGGCTAATTTTGACCTAAACCTAAAATAGATCAGGTCAGCATGTGTTTCTGTTAACATACAACAACCACTTAAACTGAGATTGGCCCTAAATCCAGATGGCTAGGTTTGTACTATTTAGTCTGCTGTAAAGGCGTCGACGCGAGTGACAACAATTAACAACGACCTTAATCGTTTCCCATGCTATAGAACCTAATCCTACTTTAAAGTTTGGGCCATCGGTTGTTGATACCCTATAAAGTCGAAAATTCTATGTCAGCATAAAGTGTAGTGCAAATTCTTTTGCGGTTTTTAATTAATCCATGTCATAGTTAGGAATTAGTGGTGGTCTACTACCTTTCAAGCTTTTAAAAATAATCAAAAGCAACTTCCAATAAATTTGAAATAATTTCAGATAATAAAAGATTAACAGTTGATTCGTTTATTACCATTAAGAGATTAATCTATAGAAACCATAAAAATAATATTAATTCCTTTATCAGAAATGTCATTTCGAATTTAACTATGTCCCGTAATAGCGGAGCCATAAGGGTGTTACCTCCATTAACTATATCTGACAGATTTATTATTCTGTTATTAAATTATTATCAAGATAACTCCATTATTACTTCAGAATGTGTTAATTTAATTTATTGGTGCTATTTCTCAACAGGGAAATGCAAAGTGTAAAGTTATAAGATGAGGTCATTTCGCAAAGTTAAGGTCAACTAATTGTAAGTTAAAGGATAGCATAACAAAAAATTGTATCTCGTAAGACTTTCGATATGTATGTATGTAGGAAGAAATAATTTAAAACCTTTCTGTAATGCAATTTTGTAGTGTAAATAAGCTCTATGTCGTTTTTCATGTTTTCTGTCTGCACACTTGGCTCTAATATATAAGTAATAAGTACATATGAATTTAAATGTTTTAGATGTCGATGTATAGAGGTCGATATCCAAAGACCATTTGGAAAAATAGTGCAGAATGCACCGGTAAAGTATAATTAGTCGAATTAAACAAAGATGTAAGAACCTAAAGGACGCGATAACGATAGTAGAATAGAAGTGGATATACACACTATGTGCCTAAAGTAACCATATGTAAAACAAATCTTCATCTAAGCAGTATTAGCCAAACTGTGTATATTGAAAACGCGATACATTTCAACAGACATGAAAAAATCCATAAATCTCGGAATAAAACCATCCAAAACTCTTTTATATAACCATTACAACTTCCCTCCGAATATATTTCAATATGTCTATTGTATATTCATCTCTTTCAAATATAAATCTTTTTTACTCCAAAATGAAGCTTTATGTAGAACAGAGAAACTCGACCACATTTTCACATTTATTTATCAACCAAAACGTCATTAAACTAGACAAGCAAAAGCTAGCTGATAAATTAATGGACAAAGTTCTACCAGACCGGAGATAGGATGTTGTTTTTGATAAGTGGAAGTGTAATAATTCAGGATTTAATTAATGATGTCTTCTCTCACTTTCTCTCTGTTGCTATTAGGACAGCGAAAATAGCACAACTGGTGTTCAGATTCATTAATCAGTGGAGAATATTAACTGACTGACTGATATAATTTATAGCAATTAAAATTAACTTGAAAACAATTAGAAATTTTTAAATTTAATTATGATTAAAAAGAAAATCCAATAAAATAAATTTAAGGTATTCCAGTATCCCTAAAGGCCACCATCGGAAAAGTTTGCGTGACAACCTTACGTAAGGGCTATGGTAAATTGTTGTTAGAGATGTAACTTAAATTATATTTACCTGCAGTAAACCTGAAATACGTTGTATTACTGCCTGAAATGTATAATTTGGAAAATCTAATCTTTTCTTAGTTTTAATTGGATTGTAAGTTAGTATTTAATAAAATGGCCTAGTTGGCGACAATTGCGCTTCTGCGGAAAACTATTATATTTTCGCAATGTTTATTGTGTTAAAATATTAATATTACACTTTCCAAATCGTAAAGAATTTCAGCATTTTAGAAATATTTTTATTTACGATGAAAAGTCCAATTTAATTTTGATTAATTGTTTTTGAAACATCAAATTCTTTAAATAAGTGTGTAACACGTGAAAATATTACTAATCATTTAATTAATTTATTTTTATTTATTTAGTCATAGTTTAGTACACAGCGATGAAACAATTGGGGGGGGGGTAAAAGTTAATTTTGCTTTATATTAGAAAAAAGTTTGTTTAAAAATTTTGTTGGTTACAAATCTTAATTTTATAAAAAAATCTAATCAATCTTATGTTATCAAATCACATATCATTAAATAAGATTTATGTAAGAATTGTATTAATTTATTAAGTGATGTTATTCTAAACGTTATGTAATTTATTTATTTAATAATTTCTTCTAGACGTTTGCTTGTTTTTTTGTTGAAATCAAATAAATTTAAAAATTGTAGGTTGTTACACCTAATAATATTTGTTTAAATAAATAAGAGTAAATAATTAGGTAGGTCATGTTGAGTATCTTTTGTTGAGTATTGTAATAATTGTTTCAACGAAGGTTTATAAATGTTTGTGTACTTAGGACAGAAAGATATTTCTTTATGCGTGTTATACACATCTCTGGGATATACATATCCACTTCTAAAATGCATCGGATGTTTGTTATATTTGAATGAGTCATCAAAAAGTAGCATTGAGTTTTCTGAAGAAGTAACCGCAGTTTACTACAGTTTACAAAGAAGTATTTTCAACTAGTTTTGTCTGACTATTAGATTTTATTTGTATTATATGAGTAATAGCGATTAGGTAATATTAAGTGAAATAATACTCTTTACAGTCAGCTTAGATTATCTTACTTTTGCTCTGATCTAAAATTCTAAACGATCAAGTTTATAATAGTTTCGTGCTTCTATTTTCCAGTATTTTCTTATGCGATATTACGATCACTACACTCACCTCTAATATATATATTGTGTTTTTACAATAATTATAGTTAGGTTTATGAAATTTTATTTAATAAAAAAATCAATGTTTTTTGTTTTTAGTGTATGCAATATTTGTTTCATTAAAACAATAATATGCAAAACCATTGCAGGATAGGTTAGGCAAGTAAATAACACTAAAAATAACTTTAATAACTTAAAGATTAATTTTCTTACCTTTAATTAATTGTTAATCAATTTTTAATAAAGTGATCCGGTCGACGACAACTAATACATGTATCCTTCCAGAGGAAAAGTGTTGTTAATATTTGTAAAATAATTGTGTTAACTAGCCTTAAACTATTTAAATGAATCCGTATAAAAGTTTCCAATACTAACACTATGGAAAACCTTACACGAGTTAACTAAAACTATTAAAATACAATTTTAAAGTGAGTTTCTTCAGTATTTGTCGTTCTCCTAGTGTTCACTGTTGGCCTGTATGTACAATTAATTCATAAGGCACGCGGTGAATGCCAAGAGCAGACTTATTTCAACATTGTCAATTCTTCTACCAATATTTCATTTAATTAGTGATTACGTTTTTTTTTTCAAAAGCAATTGCAGTATTAAAATCGATCCTATAATGCTATAATCCAATAATGGAAATAATGTAAAAAGCGGGGATGAAAAGAAGAAAAAAATTGGGAACCGGATTTTTCATTAAAAAAATTTTTGATTACATTTAAAATCAAAGTGAACTGTGCACACGCATTACACAATATGACGAGGGGTGTCGTTTAGGGATAGCCAAATGGGGTGCATGTTTTATCCGCGCACTCACCCCTGCACTTTACTGGGGTGTTTGATTACAGATATGCAGCATTCCACTCTACTGGATGTCAACTTCACCAGTGGTGGCGCATCATTTTATTATTTCGAACCCTGAAACATGAGGGCCAAAAGACTTTTTGATTAGTACTTTCAACTCAATTAATTATTTAAATTTTAAAGAGTTGCGAATAAATTTATCTAAATTACAATTTTCATGCGAAATTCCCTGACTTGAGAAATGATTTTTTTTGAGTATACAATATTGTTGCTAGGCAACAAAAAAGCGTTTGTATAGCGAATAAAATGATACAATTTTAAAAGGGATTTGTCCTTACATAAGAAACTAATTATTCATGTACTTATTGGATTGTCCTTGTTTCTTAAACAATACAATTATACAACTTATTAAATTAACGAGCATTAGAGAAAATTGCAGGGTATTGATTAAATGTGTGTAATAAATTGTAACCGCTAATTCTGGGTGCCATGTGTTGAATTGTAAATTTACATTAAAAGCCTTTTCTGATTTTTTTGATATATCTTTTTTGTTTGGTAGAATTTAAAATGAAAATTAATTTTGCTTATAGCAACTAAACCAATAATAACCTAACCTAACATTTGACATCATTTTGTAAAAAAAACTGACTATAGCAATTCTGTAGGTATAGTAAATCTCAATTTCTTTTTTATTTTAATTCAAGAGCAGCACAACAAAACCTTGATAAGGGGAGGTGAATGTAGATAATTGTATGGCCAGTTTGGTCCTAATATATCCTGCCTAAACAAAGGAAGATAGTGAACATTTTAAAAAACTATAATCAGTATACCCATAGTGTAGCATCCTTGACACGATAGTGTGATAACTAAACAACACAATCTTCATTTTAACATACCGACTTCAATGATATCTGGCAAGGACTGCATTTAATTACTACATATGTGCCTGCCCTTATTTTACCTACCTTATAAACCTGGTCTCGTCTAATAAGAACTATTTAGATTGCCGACTGTGTAGGTAGTTGTCGGACGTCGCAAGATGCTTTTAGTTCTTTCTCTTCATTGACCGCGTTCTTCGCCAAATATCAATTTAATTTCTTCTTCTAAGATTTTTCTTAACACCTACAGGCAGGGTGCCTAGTCCTCGTCTTGAAACCTGTACCTGAAGTTGTAATACAACTTCAAAGGCAACGGTTGTATCTGTTACCTAGATTCTATAATTATTTTCTTCAATTCGTCAAAATTTCAATTATGTTTCTACATAAACCACTGAAAAAGTGATTATTTCCAAAAATTATATCCATAGCGTGAGACATGCACGCTATGGATATAATTTTTGGAATATCAGGTCAGATCAGAGATCATAGCATGAACTTTAAATTTTCCATACTTATTTTATAATTAATATATTTTTTCAACGACTAAACTGAGCCACTACCAAAATTTTCTATTACATTTACAGCTACTTATTAGGATAAATGGCCTTTTCAAATCTTCTAATTGTACTCTCTAGTAAACCGATCGTTTTAAAAGTTTGACTATACTTGTCAGTGCAGCAATTCTTCGAAACAAACAGATCTTCATTCGACGATATTATTTCCAGTACTCTTACATTCAAACGATCGGTGATCAAATTTCTTACATCTAAAGCACTGTATCTCTTCTGATCTATATAGCATCATTTTTTATCAAGATCATCGTAGATACCATCAAAAACGTATACTAACATTTTCTGTATATTTACTCTGCTTCTCATCTCCTTCATAATTAAAAAATATTCCTGAAGTGTTTTAGCTTTCTTCGTCCTTTTCGTCACTTAACATCTTATGAAGCCGAGTAGATGCAATTCTTACCGTAGTACCTACTTCAGACTTCCACGATTTTATTCCTCTTTTTCACTGAATGAAAGACTTGGCTACCCCTGTAAAAAGCTTATTTGCATAAATAATTCATAAATCGCGTCGATGTAATAAACCTGCAAGGTCTTTTATGTCAAGGAATCGCTTTGGCTACTGGATAGCCATTTTCAGTCTGATTTTCGAATTTGATGGATCTAAAATCTATACATTTTTACGGTTCTGTTCTAGTATCTCGTTCTTCTCTAATGTCACTCTTGATCTGTTCGATTTTGTTATTTGCGTTCGTGTAAATTATCTTTACTTGTCTTTTGGTGTTATCTTCATTCTTCTACATCTTTAAAGTGAACGTTTTTGTTTTTAATATTTATCGATTTAAAAAAAGTTTTAAATAAAAGTTCCTAGGCAAAAAGTACTTTGCATATCCGTGACAGCAACTTTTCAAATAGATTTCTACGATTTTTTGCATTTTTATAATCGCCAGATATAGCATAAAATTGTTGATTATTGCAAAGATAAGTAAATTTTTGGAAAAAATCAAATATTTCCTGACTTTGGCTCAGTAATGTAGAGGAGCTCTATCTTGTTGGAACTAGTGTTTCTGAGTCTCCGCAAGTTTTCTATTCCCGGGACTCCAGACTTTTTTTTTCAAAGTTCCAGGAATTCCCAAAAATCTCGGATGGTAATCTTACCTAAAACAAAAACCCAAATATTCATTTTTAAAATCTAATCGTCTAATCACTTCCCACAAAAGTTTCGATTGTAAAATAACTATATTTATTGAAAAGCACAGCAGTACATAAATAAATTCTCCTGTCATAAATATTTTTCTTTTTCTTCTCTCTTTTTTATGGCAAACCCTTTCTGTTTCGTGCTGTATTATTTGCCGGCGAGTTTTAAATCATCCATAGCTTTTACAAAACATTCTTCCTTCATCCAAGCAAGTTGTAGATACATCGATGCTTTTACACCACTTTCCTATTTCTATAAAATACCTTTTATTGCACCTACAATTTTTTATTATTTCTGGTTTATTAAGTGGTCATAAATATCTCTTTAAGTCGATTGAAACACCTTCAGAAATATAGTAAAAACACACTAGAAACAATTATAAAAACACACTATTGTCGTTACAAAAACTATCAAAACCTCCTTGGAACCTTTTACCTCTTGAAAATGTCTGCTTGTTAACATGATCAACAGCATACTTAAATATGATTTTTTAAGTAAAAATATTTTAAGTCTTTAGGTAAACTACTATTTAAAAAATAGTAGTATCTGTTTATAAATAAAATATGAAATTCCAAATAAAAACCTTTTTTTGAATATAATTGAATAGAAAGTACAACTTTATTTAATGAATGGCCTGGCCGGATATCGTATCGGTAATTTCTTACTAAAACGAATCCCTTTCCCTATATTGATTGTTTCTAGACAGGTTGTACATAATTTGTATGTATTTGAAATTACTGTTTAGTAATTTCGTTAAATAAAATTGGTTAAGAAAACCAGCTGTGTAACACTCTTGTTCAGAAGTTCCTTTTTTAATTAATAATTTGCTTTAGAAATTGAAATAAATAAAAACTGAATTCTAAAGTAAAAACTTGATTTGAATACCTTGCATACAAAAGTCCCACGTCTAGAATTATTTTTTCCGGGACTCGAGACAACAAGAAATGGAGCAATTCCCGAAATTTGTGTCTCAGAAATATCCCGAGTTAGAGACCCTAGTTGAAAACCAACATTGTTCAATTCTTCATAAGAAAATCAAGCTTGATATGCAGGTGCTACTTAATTTTGTAAAAGTTCTAACTGTCTAGCAGATACCTAGAGAAGAATAGTAGAATACCTAGCAGATAAGCTAGAGAACGGTCCAATGAAATGACGTCTGATAATTTCCCAATCCGGGATTGTGAGGCTGCTGTGTGTGTAATTCTTCCATACAATGAGGATTGTTTGTCGACCAATACCGACAATTGTGTTTGTTTACAGATCCATTAAGGCAAAACGTTGCTTTATTAAAGCAACGTTTTGCCGTTATCTTATGTTATGTTTTAACATATGCCGATATGTTAAAAAAAAGAATTCTCTTAGTAAATCTGAGAGTTATTACATCTTTCATCATTTCTTCACAGAACTGTGATCTTCTATCGAAGATTCTTAAGTTCTTGCACTTATTGAACTTTGTACGGATACAACTTCTTAAAATATATTTCTGACAATATGTTATTCTCAAGTGCAGGTTGCCTTGTAAAATGTTTGGATCTTCATCGAGGGATAGTTACGTCTAACACGTCTACATAATGCCTTATTTTCATTTGCTCAGACGTTCATTTTCTCTCTCCCCATCATCATCAAAAGGACAGTTTAAATTGAGTATCATTATCTTATTATTTTTTATTATCTTACATGGTGCAGATTTGCAACATAGCATATGAATACTAACCTTTTCATAATTAAAATCCTTATACAATCTATCAAAAATTGTATGCTACCAGAAGAAGAACAGATTTGAAGAAAGAAGAACTATAAAACCGTACAAATTCATCGGTTGTCATTTAAAAAATTAAAGTTGCAAATACTTTTTGTCTAGTAGATTTTGTTTAAATCTTTTTTTTTTTAATCCATACAAAGAAGTTATAGCCATATTGCGTCAGTTTTTCCCCACTCTGTATATTAGACTACACGAGTTCGAATTTTACAAAAAATTATTATTCAATTACAAAAAATGTATATATATTACGTAATAAATTAAGACGATTTCAAACTGATACAGTTTTTTTCTTTTGGTTTTCCTCTTTTGTCAAATGTATTTCACTATTTATCAAAAGTATTTCCCACCTATGTAGCTTTGACATTAATAATCAAATGAAATTCACTATTTGTCAAAACTCTTTCACGTTATTGCAAATTATTTTCCTCTTTTTTAATGTTTTATTAGAAAAAGAAGAATATAACAATTTACTAAATATACCTACTAATATTACATAATGTAACGCAATACTTGTAAAAAAAATGTTTTATAATTAATTAAAAATTTCAATTCTGTTGAGGCAATCTCCCAAATATATCTCCATGTGTCGAACATAATTTTGGCAATGTTCTTGTGTAATAGCTTCAGAAGCGTTATGAATTTGAACATATAGTTGTTCTTCATCCGTAGGCTGACTTCTTTTTATTATAGTTTTCCATTGGTGAAACAGCTCTTCAATGGGGTTTAAAAAAGGACTGTACGGAGGTAGAAATATTGGTACATGTCCATGAGCTCTGATCAGTTGTTGAATTTCATCCGTTCTATGAAATCCGACGTTGTCCATGACAAAATATGCACCTTGTATATGATCTGCGGCCAAGTGGTCAATCAAAGATGTCAAGAATTCTCCAAAGTGTTCTTCATTGTAAGGCCTGTCTTGAATGGTGAATAAATATAATGAATTAATACACATTGCAGCAGCAATCGAATAATTACGGCCTCTTAATTGGGCCTTCACTTTGTTGGCTCTTGTATTTTTCGGTGATCTTCCATAAGCTCTTCTAGAATTTACTTGAATCCCAAATGCATCAATAAAAAATAGTTTTTCTCTGTGAACCATTATTCTGTTGTATTGAACAGCATATTCAAACCTACTTTGGATAGTATCTGGTGTGTTACGCCTTTCTGGCACAAAAGAAACGCGTTTTACAGAATAGTGAAATGCCTTTGTCGCTCTGTCAATGGTCGATAAGCTCACCTCTAGTTGTGGATTTTTCTCCAACAATTTGGCTTTTACTTGTTTTAGTGTCAAGGTGCAATCCTCATCCATTAAATTGCAGATTTCTTCTTGCTCCTCTTGAGTAAATTTCTTGGGGCGATGACCAGCGCTTCTTTTATTCACTTCGTTAGTTATTTTGTACGTCTTGTAAATTTTTCTTACAGTGTTCGGCAAAACATTAAATTGTCGTCCTATTTGGACTGAAGAACTACCATCGTTCATTCCTCTGATTATTAAAGCACGTACCTCGTTCGAGATTTTGTTCTTTTGCCTTCTTTCAGCATTCATTCTTAATAATCAATGTTAATATCAATGTGAAATAGATTTAACAAATAAGGAAATAGATTTGACACAAGGGGAAATAGTTTGACATACACAGCAAACTGTTTAATAGAGATGGGAAATACTTTTGATAAATAGTGAAATACATTTGACAAAAGAGGAAAACCAAAAGAAAAAAACTGTAAACCAGTTATAATTTAGCTGCATGGAACTTCTTTCGTAAAATTCGGGTTCGAGCATCCATTTAATGGCGTAGATTAACTCCAAAGATGCAGGATTAAGATGAATGGAGTTCAGAGACTTATAGTTCGAGTTAATACCTCCAAGGAATTAACCTTTCAAGTGAAAAGAAAATCTTGCCAGAAATAACAATAGAATTTCTTTGACGTATACTTATATATGTTATAATCACTCTAGAAATACGCAATACATTACATTTGGATTATATCAATGCGTCGTCTTCTTAGCTTACCGACAAGTAATTTCTTAGCACAGGATACATAAATCTACAGTTCGACCAGCGTTTCATGGAAAGCGGGAATTGCAAAAGTTGAAAAGTGAGAGGGAAAAGCGATGAGAAATGGACTTGTTTTTGTATTCTGTTCACATTTATTAATTAAATTTAAAATCTAGAAAACTACGTAAGTTTTTTTGTTTTTAAAACTTGACACTTGGACTATCTGCATCAAATTTCGTGCAACAGTGCTCGAGATTTAAGCAAAACAATATGGCCAAGAGTTATATGTTTTTAATTTTCTGAGGTTAATATTGTAGGTTAAACTTGCTAATTTACATTTGTGAAAATAAAACAGTAGTAAAAGTGAAATAAAAACGTAAGATCAAGTTAAAAACAATATTTAATATTCTTCTAGGAGTTTTATATCTTTTATGTTTTACTTGCATATTATTTAGTGGTTAGGGCTGTGATACAAACTTATAAACAACTCCATAACAACCAGGGCAGTATGAGCGGGCGTTATAGTCTATAACGCCCGCTCACCAACACAACAAATAACGAGTATTTGCAATGCAGTTTCTGGGCGCGTGATTCAGGAATTCTTTTGTGCCGACTGCAAAAGTTTCTTAAATAAATTATTCTTTAGATAACATTAGTGCTTTACATTAGGGCTTTTTTGTTTTCATGTTAGTAACAACAAAAACATTTAAATTTAAATTGTCATATCTCTGTTTGACTTTTATAAATTTAGTAAAAGTTGTTACCATCCGACAAACGTAAAAATATCTAACTTTATAAATATATAACCAACGTCCTTGGCAACGTTAAAACATTATAAAACTAATTTTTCTCCTGTACGATATATTCTCGTGAAAAATAAAATTTTGTATGCACCACGAGCATTACTAGATGATAATGCCCATCGAGCGACTTCCATTACTCGGGTCTTTCGGGCACTCGGGGTGAAATAGCCTTCCTGGCATTATCATCATTCTAACGCCCTTGGTACATAAATAACTATTACATAAATTATTTTGACAGTAAGAATATTTTAATTGATTTGACAATTTACCGTACAAACAAAAACTTATTTTAATAGCTGATGGGGTAATTTAAAACATGTGAAATTGAAATGACATTATTGACTAGTTTGAGTCAGTTAATTTATATCCCGCGAAAGCTACTAGATCTGCATTTCCCACCTCTGTCGTTCTTACGAAAAATATATTTCCATCACTTTTCAAATTATACTATTGCAGCTTTGAGTAAAAAACTGGTTAAGCTGTATACACACAAAGTCCGAAATACCAAAGAAAAAATTTCTATAAAAGTTCTTTTGCAAAGAATGACCAGATTATAACGAAATTCTTTCACCCGTTGAAAAGCAAAAGTACAAACAACTCTCAAAGAGCTAAAGTATAGAATTTTCTAAGTAAGAATACTATTATACTTTTAGCCCATTAAAAATATTGATCATAAGTTATTAGTATTTGAATACCGCTTTTTTGAATAATTAGTAAGCTATACATTAGACGAACCGCATATTATTAAGTCAAATTCAAGGATGCTTCTTATTTCTAAAATAATAATGGTATCTATATACTTATCACAGTTTTTATATGTAAGACTCTAAATTGTATATAGGATGGTACATAAAGGTTGCAGGAATATAAAATTAATTAATTAATTTGTTTCAATCTACACATGTTTACCTCTTAATCTAAGGGTCGCAAGTTCGATCCCCGCATCGAGCTGATAACTTTTTATAGCGAAAGAAAACTCATAAAACATTAGT
Organism: Agrypnus murinus; assembly: GCA_929113105.1. Classification (NCBI taxonomy): domain Eukaryota; kingdom Metazoa; phylum Arthropoda; class Insecta; order Coleoptera; family Elateridae; genus Agrypnus; species Agrypnus murinus. Next base: position 40,072,086 of record OV816028.1, read on the forward strand.
TCTTTTTGAATAAATCCCTACTGGACGAGAAAGCGCTCCACGATTGAGTAAATCTTAATAGGGGTTACAATATGAATATTAGAATCGGTGCCAAGAGGTACGACGTTTTGTTGTAACATCTTGATCATGAGAGATCAGTGATGCTTTAACTGCGCTCATCTTGTCCTGGGTGTACTAGTGATATAGTTACCGAATAATTTTCAGTTATTATTTTAATATATTGGTTTATATCGTTAAAATATAAATCGAATCATTTTAAAGGCGGTAATCTTACCATTTCAGTGCTTCGAATAGAAACAAAAGAATTTCACCTAACAAAGAAAATTGAAGTACACTTACTAAATAGAAATTTTAGCTACTCTTATTCGTAAAGTCTCATTATTTACGGCAATAGATTATCACCACTGATATTAAGCATCAACGATGGCTGCCGTTATGTCTCGCACTATGACTGGACTGGTCTTAGAGTTTCCCATATCAGTTTGGGGATGGCCACAGAAAAAGGCGAGAGTAACTACCAAGAGATCATGTATTTAAAACTCTATGTGAGGTTAGACTGAAAAGATTGTGTATCGGTATAAATGATCGTGTTGAAGAAGTAGGTTAAAGGATACATTATCTTGGTGTTATCTAACAATTTAGTATCGAGTGCTGGGTTCGGTATTTCAACTCTTTTTGTTCTGATAGCTCTATTGCTAGATTTACAATTATTTACTACAATGGAAACCATAGAAATCGGGTTCTTCGAGTAAACAGATCTGAGATACACTACTGTAAACAATTCAATTTGGTAAAATTCAGATGGATATGTTAATTTGACATCAACTATGTACAAAAAAATCAACAACGTTATGCTCAAATATCGATTTATAGAGTGTAGCTAGATAAAGCAAAAGCAGATGACACAGACTAGCGCAGTTAAAGAAGGGAAGAAGGCAAAGAAGAAAACCAAAGTAAAAAAAGAAGAAAGTGAACGCAACTTTCCAAATACTAAAGATACCAATCAAGACATTCAGAAATTTCAAAGTAAACGGGATGACAAAACATCCCTTGTACCTCAGGTACCTCGGATTACTATGATCGTTTTACCAACCCCAATAAGATTTGTTCGAATCTTGGAGAAATCTAACCCCAAGTAGGAATTTTTATTGTGCCAAGACATCCCATTGAAAATCGAGAGAAGAAAAAAATTAACGTTAATTAAAAACATAAACGTCCGAATTTGAAATTCGAACTAAAGACTGAACATGCTAATCGAACAACATCCTAAGAAAGGAGTTTTAGCATTACTCCGTGAAGGCGGACAGGCAAAACAACTAGATAATGTATATTTTATTTGCAGTTTACATTACTTACATTTTTTTTTCAATTTCAAATAATTTTATTTTTTTAATAAATCTTGCTTTCATATATAATTTTTATATCATTTATATCCTTTTTACACACAATTCTATTTGCTTTCTTCAGCTACCTAACAAGTTTTCACTTTTCAGCAAACAGAAAACTTACTATACCACAATAATATAATAGTACGGAATACGGTATGTATTTGCTTGTTATTTTGATGACGAAAACACTTTGTCGCACTTCGGAGAACTGATCGTGCGTGTGTACGGTATTCCAAATTGGCTGAAAAAGATGAAAATGCCGACAGCTGAGTTAATCCATTGGTTTATTCTTATGCATTAACATTACTCCATGAAGCTGTACATACATACATTTTTTTGAAATTTTTACCATTACGAATACTTTGGAAATTTTTCGGAAATTTTTAAATATGTATTTTTTTTGTTATAAGAAATTATATTTAATTCTATATAATAACAGTGGTAAGATTAACCTTTGTTAAATACCTATCACTTTTTTGTAAATAGTGAAGACAATTTATTTCTATTTTGCAATAATTTTTTGGTAATTGTTTTTAATAAACAAAATAAGAATAAAATGTAACTTTTTTAATAAACTAAATTCCAATAAAGTAAATAACATATTATGTGAGAAGAGGACAAATAATTCCGGATTTGGATGTGCAATAGGGGGAGCTCACGTAATTATTAACAACTGGATACCTGTGTTGCTCTTGTAATCAATTTTATGTAACAATTACTCATATGTTGTTTTATTGATATTTTTGTAAAATATATTATGATATTATTATTAAGTTAGTTGGCGAAGAGTAAGGTTTATACTTATTTATTGTAATTAAAAATAGACGGGGTTTATTTAGAATTTCTTTTTTTATTAATAATTAACCGTATAACCCACATCAGGAGTGGGATCAATCTACTAAAAGTACCACAAAGTGTAAGTGTTGTGAAATTTTGGCATTATGAATGAATTCGAGCGAATGTTCAGGGGTGCCAGTAGACTAGCAGGAGATACGAAAGAGTGGTTTTCTTCGTAGCAACCAACAGAGAAAAACTGGGCGAATTTTAAGGCAGAGATCACCGATTTGTATTCAGTGAAACGAAACCTTAGTGAGCGATTCCGTAAGGCAAGCTTGTATACCAGTAGTAGTGCGACCGGGTACTGTTAGTATGCTAGAAAAAAATATCTTTAATAAAGGCATTGAATTTCAATCTCTCAGTTACACAAATATTAGAACTTGTAATTGGTGATATAAGAGATGCTAATGTTAAAACAGCTGCATTTAATAGTAATGTTACGACCGTAGCCGGTTTGCTAACGTTACTAAATAATTATAAGATGAATAAAAATGACGCTAATCCTTTGTTTAGTAAAAAATTAAAGCGTTCATACCCATTGAAAAACAAAGATGAATTGAAGTTATGCTACCATTGCAAGAAACCGGGTCATTATAGCCGAAACTGTTGGGAAGTTCAAAAAATAAATTCGATTAAATCCGGAAAACCCTTGACTGATAAAATTGTACTTTTTGTGCCAAAACTGGCCATCGTATTGATAATTGTTTTTACAAAATTAAACGGGAGAGACAACCTAACGCATCAAACGTTCATTATTTTTGTGTGAATTTGGACAATGATTTCTGCACTTCATTTAAAATACAAAATTTAGCAATCAATTGCTTAGTTGACACAGGAGCAGAATGCAGTCTGTTTTCCGATAAAATTGTAAGACGGTTACATTGTCATTTAGAACCAAGTTTTACCATGTTGAAGGGCATTGGAAATAATTTAATCCCGACCAGTTCCAAAACAACATTGATTATCGAAAGGGATGGTACTGCTTTTAAAATTGTTTTTTATGTTGTTGATAGCTCCTATATGACACCGGATGCTATCTTAAGTAGGGATTTACTAAATCATAGAGGAATAAAAATTTGCACTGACTTCCGCGGAACCTTATTTATATTGATGATTTCTGTAAAGCCGATACTAAAACTATCCAACATGTAACTATTTTATCAGAACTCGTGAAAACCCCGCTGAAAAGTGATCATTCGACTTGCTTACTAGACTTGCTTTAAAAATTCAGAGATAATATTACAATAGGAAGATATATTCCGCATGTCTTGTAAACGTAATAACTACAGATAATTGGCTCAAGATAAATCAGCGAAATGACCCGGAAACGCAGGAAATAAAATTGCAATTGTCGGAAGGTCGCATGACACACGATTATTTTTGTCAAAATGATATTTTGTTTAGAAAAATTAACCCTGGAGAAAACTCACCAATATATCGCGCTTTTGTACCTAAAGGCAGTCGTATTGGCTTGTTGAGAATGTTTCATGACGAGCAATGCCACATTGGTCCTCATAAAACATTTGCAAAAATTAATCATTATTTTTGGTTTCCTAGGATGGCAAGGTTCGTCAAGAAATATTGCGATCATTGCTTAAAATGTATCTCAAGCAAGAAATACACGGTTCCTAAGCAAGGAATTCTACACCCGATTGACAAGATACCAGTCCCTTTTCACACATTACATGCTGATTGTGTGGGACCGTTTCCTCAATCTCCGGAAGGATTTAAGCACATCCTTCTTTTGATTGACGCATTCACCAAAGAAAAAAAAATCAAAAACAAAAAAAAATATAGTTTATTTGATATGTAGAGCCATCACGCAGTGTCTGTGTAAGCTCTTAATTTTTGAAGTTTAGCTATCACGCAGTGTCTGTGTAAGCTCTTAATTTTTGAAGTTTAGCTATCACGCAGCGTCTGTGAAACCTTTTAGTTTTTGAAGTAGAGCCATCACCATGAGTCTGTGTAAGCTCTTAATTTGTTTTAAAACCTGGTTATCACGCAGTGCCTGTGAAGCTTATAGTATTTGAAACCGGGCCGTCCCGCAGTGTCTGTGTAAGCCCCGGTTTCCGACAATAGTTTTGATTTTTGCAAAGAAGAAGAATTGATGAAAGATTAAGTTATTCAAGGTTTTATGTTCATCTAAATTTTCAGACCGAAATCCAACATCTTAATTCGAGAGCGAATTAATTGTCATGCTTGCCGTGTGAGAAGGACAAATAATTACGGATTTGGATGTGCAATAGGGGGCACTCACCTTGATTTACGTAATTATTAACAACTGCATACCTGTGAGAAACGTACGTAGAATCGCACTATAGATAAGATCATGTTACATGAGAATTGCTTAAGATAATAAAACTCACGATATCAAATTACAGTTTTTTTGCTAAGTCTATGTTATCTCTATGAGAACTTCTTTGGCATTTATTCTCTCATGACCATGAGAACTGTGTAGGCAGATAAGGTATAAATACCTCTGTTTTAATCTTAAGTCTTTATTAAATATTCATTCAACACACAAGTCTTTATTAAGTATTCAACAAGTGTTTATCCTGAGTGAGTATTAAAACTAGATGTGGATTTTAAAATTGTCTTGCTAGTAAAAACATAAAGGCTCATTCGAGTTTTAATTAATTATTTTGCTTAATGTCATTTAAATGTGAATTCTAAAATTGTTCTGTTAAGTGTGTTAATACAAATTTAATTATTTAAACCCATCTTAAACTCGTTAAATAATTACAGACAAAGTAATATTAATATTTGTATTCTAAATGTTAAAAGAGATAAAGTTTTCTCTCGATTAAAAATAATAAAATATATTCTACTACTGCAAACGAAATATATAAATGTGTTTTATTATATTCAATAAATAATGTTTTAAAAAAAGCTTCGGCCACAGAATATAATCAAAACTTGTGTTGCTTTTGTAATCAGTTTTATGTAACAATTACTCATATGTTGTTTTATTGATATTTTTGTAAAATATATTATAATATTATTATTAAGTTAGTTGGCGAAGAGTAAGGTTTATACTTATTTATTGTAATTAAAAATAGACGGGGTTTATTTAGAATTTCTTTTTTTTATTAATAATTAACCGTATAACCCACATATACATTAAATATGACTGAACTTTATCTAATAAATTAATTATACTTAATCTTTGAAGAAATTAACTATTGCGTTCAAAATTTAGATTCGGACACATCAAAGTTAAAAAACTTAATATTTATAGGTTATGACGCCAATAAGCCGGTTTCGCCGATCGTGGTACGGCACCGAACGAACTCGTCTCAATTCTTGTGTCTTGCTTTACATACATGTCGATCTACAGTTAGATCAAGAATGAGCGTTCTGATCCTACACTACTTTCCACGAGCTCGATATCAATATTTACATCCATCAGAAAAAAAAACAGTAGCGCGCGATGACATTCCAGATTTCCTATCCCTACTTTCAAAATTGGATATAAATATTGATATCAAGCTCGTGGAAAGTAGTGTAGGATCAGGACAATCATTCTTAATCTCAGTGTATATACATTGTGCTCTGTCTATTACCATTGCTATCAATGCTATGAAAACGAACGTGCGATGTTGTCTCGTTTTTCCGAACTGATGATCGAATATAATACGAATGATGTATCATCGATATTTGTATTGTGAATGTTGATAGTCATAGGTACAATCATACTAGAAAACATTTGTTTTATTATGTTTAAAATATTAATTGTTTTTAAATATTTAATAAAATAATTTAATCTATTTTGTGATCTATAGCTTTGTTAATTATTTAGTTCTATTTTCAACGAAAAAAAACTACTTAATAATTCAAAATAATATCTATAGCATCTTTAATCTGACTGTCACAACAGAACTACCTTAAAAAACTACGTAATTTCTTATGGTAAGTTTATCTTGTCAAAATTACTACATCTAGTAGTGGTGCTAATCATGTTCAATTAGTCAAGAATCTTGATTCAACTAATCGAGAAACACATAACATAGATAGAAGAAAATCGTACTAACATTTTGAATTTCCATTTGTATTGTCGTAATAAACACTTACAGGTACTTTATCTAAAATAGACAGTTTTCGTAGCAACATACAGTTAAATACAAAATAATTCCAATTCTCATCATATGTGAATAGGCCAGTAGTAGTGAAACAACGGCAGAATAAGTAACCACCATAATGAACATTAATAGCATTATAATTTATAACTAATTAGTAATAGCTAGACAAAGCAAAAAAAAACAATTTTTAAATAAAATTCAAAAAATAGTTTTGGTGCAGAACTAAATTATTTGTACTGACGATTTCTTCGCGTGAAGAAATGTTAAATAAAAGGTATTACGATAAAAAAAGGTTTAATTTTTTTTCTTTAAAAACTACAGACGAAGATCTTTAACGTTAACCCCATAGAATACTACAGGCAATTCTTAAATTATGTAAAAATATGAATGTGTTTGTCTTTCCCTAACTACGGTATTTTTAATCAATAAAACAAAAGGAAAAATTCTCTGCTGTGCTCCCTGTAATTTTCTCGCGATATATCAAAAGTTCATAATATTTCTGATTTGTCCATTGGATAAATAATGTTCAACAAAACGCATACTATGTGCCGTAAGGACAAGGGGCGAAAACTACAATTACGTTATGTGGTTGCCTTTCTTGATTACGTTCACCTCCTTATCTAGAACTTTTATCATTTATAGAGTTAAACAGTACAATTAGGTAGAAATTTCGTTCGAATAAGAAGCGGGGCGAATGTACTAATAACCGAGTAGGAGGTAAGCAACTTAATGATTTTAGAATAGTTTGACCTTCAAATCATTTTTTAAATGACTATTAACAAGCAATTCTTAAAAAACATACAGTCATTATCGAAAAAAAGAAGAAATTCTTATTCCTATTAATATTGACATAATTTTATTATATATACCTTTAACACAATGATTATTTGACGGGGCAGATACAATAATAAATAGGTATATGTTACATACATAATAAAACCAAAAAACGTTGTATCCTATTAATAAATGTATACTTAGTACAAGGTCGAGTCTAAAAATATGAGAAATATCTAGATACAATTGTCTATTTAGATACACTATTTAAATACTTTTAGAGTGTCGTATCCATGTACAGTCATTAGCAAATGTCTTGTCCCGACCAGGCAACACATTTAACAATTCTGGTAAAAGAAACGACGTACGTTTCGGTGCTAGTTTCTTTTGTTTCAAATAACACAGGAAATCTAACCAGTTTTAAAGATTGCTACCCTATCTGGAGTGGCTTTGTATAACAACAATAGAGCAATAAAAACTGCTATTTTCAAGTGAGTTTCTTATTTTACTGGAATACAAAACAGCCGTTTCACTTCTACTATCGTTTCTTCTATTTTAAGAAATAAATATCGTATATGTGGGTTATACGGTTAATTATTAATAAAAAAAAAGAGATTCTAAATAAATCCCGTCTATTTTTAATTACAATAAATAAGTGTAAACCTTACTCTTCGCCAACTAACTTAATAATAAATCATTAAACCATAATATATTTTACAAAAATATCAATAAAACAACATATGAGTAATAGTTACATAAAACTGATTACAAAAGCAACACAGGTATCCAGTTGTTAATAATTACGTAAATCAAGGTGAGTGCCCCCTATTGCACATCCAAACCCGGAATTATTTGTCCTCTTCTCACACGGACAGCATGACAATTAATTCGCTCTCGAATTAAGATGTTGGATTTCGGTCTGAAAATTTAGATGAACACAAAACCTTGAATAGCTTAATCTTTCGTCACTGCTTCTTTGCAAAAATCAAAACTATTGTCGGAAACCGGGATTTACACAGACACTGCGTGACGGCCCGGCTTCAAATACTATAAGCTTCACAGACACTGCGTGATAACCAGGTTTTAAAACAAATTAAGAGCTTATACAGACTCATGATGATGGCTCTACTTCAAAAATTAAAAGCTTTCACAGACGCTGCGTGATAGCTAAACTCCAAAAATTAAGAGCTTACACAGACACTGCGTGATAGCTAAACTTCAAAGATTAAGATCTTACACAGACAATGCGTGATAGCTAAACTTCAAAGATTAAGATCTTACACAGACAATGCGTGATAGCTAAACTTCAAAAATTAAGAGCTTACACAGACACTGCGTGATAGCTAAACTTCAAAAATTAAGAGCTTACACAGACACTGCGTGATAGCTAAACTTCAAAGATTAAGAGCTTACACAGACAATGCGTGATAGCTAAACTTCAAAAATTAAGAGCTTACACAGACACTGCGTGATAGCTAAACTTCAGAGATTAAGAGCTACACAGACAATGCGTGATAGCTAAAGTTCAAAAATTAAGATCTTACACAGACACTACGTGATAGCTAAACTTCAAAGATTAAGAGCTTACACAGACAATGCGTGATAGCTAAACTTCAAAGATTAAGATCTTACACAGACAATGCGTGATAGCTAAACTTCAAAAATTAAGATCTTACACAGACAATGCGTGATAGCTAAACTTCAAAAATTAAGAGCTTACACAGACAATGCGTGATAGCTAAAGTTCAAAAATTAAGATCTTACACAGACACTACGTGATAGCTAAACTTCAAAGATTAAGAGCTTACACAGACAATGCGTGATAGCTAAACTTCAAAGATTAAGAGCTTACACAGACAATGCGTGATAGCTAAACTTCAAAAATTAAGAGCTTACACAGACACTGCGTGATAGCTAAACTTCAGAGATTAAGAGCTACACAGACAATGCGTGATAGCTAAAGTTCAAAAATTAAGATCTTACACAGACACTTCGTGATAGCTAAACTTCAAAGATTAAGAGCTTACACAGACAATGCGTGATAGCTAAACTTCAAAGATTAAGATCTTACACAGACAATGCGTGATAGCTAAACTTCAAAAATTAAGATCTTACACAGACACTACGTGATAGCTAAACTTCAAAGATTAAGATCTTACACAGACAATGCGTGATAGCTAAACTTCAAAGATTAAGATCTTACACAGACAATGCGTGATAGCTAAACTTCAAAAATTAAGAGCTTACACAGACACTGCGTGATAGCTAAACTTCAAAAATTAAGAGCTTACACAGACACTGCGTGATAGCTAAACTTCAAAGATTAAGATCTTACACAGACGCTGCGTGATAGCTAAACTTCAAAAATTAAGAGCTTACACAGACACTGCGTGATAGCTAAACTTCAAAAATTAAGAGCTTACACAGACACTGCGTGATAGCTAAACTTCAAAGATTAAGAGCTTACACAGACAATGCGTGATAGCTAAACTTCAAAAATTAAGAGCTTACACAGACACTGCGTGATAGCTAAACTTCAGAGATTAAGAGCTACACAGACAATGCGTGATAGCTAAAGTTCAAAAATTAAGATCTTACACAGACACTACGTGATAGCTAAACTTCAAAGATTAAGAGCTTACACAGACAATGCGTGATAGCTAAACTTCAAAAATTAAGAGCTTACACAGACACTGCGTGATAGCTAAACTTCAAAGATTAAGAGCTTACACAGACAAGGCGTGATAGCTAAACTTCAAAAATTAAGAGCTTACAAAGACACTGCGTGATAGCTAAACTTCAAAGATTAAGAGCTTACACAGACAATGCGTGATAGCTAAACTTCAAAAATTAAGAGCTTACACAGACACTGCGTGATAGCTAAACTTCAAAGATTAAGAGCTTACACAGACAATGCGTGATAGCTAAACTTCAAAAACTAAGAGCTTACACAGACACTGCGTGATAGCTAAACTTCAAAAATTAAGAGCTTACACAGACATTACGTGATAGCTAAACTTCAAAACTTAAGAGCTTACACAGACACTGCGTGATAGCTAAACTTCAAAAATTAAGAGCTTACACAGACACTGCGTGATGGCTCTACATATCAAATAAACTATATTTTTTTGTTTTTGATTTTTTTTAAAGATTATTCACAAAGGCATGCCATTAACTACGCACTAATCCTTACAATCATAATCAGGTAAAATTTCCATCAAATTCACCAGGCCAAGTCCTCAGCATGTCTAGGGCAACAACTCTTTTTCGATTCGTCACCATATTTTTTAGTTCGACACGATCGTTTGGCAACACCTGCTGGACTTCAAATGGTCCCTCATGTCTTGGGTCTAACTTGGATAAATGAAAGTTGCCAGATGGGTGGAAGACAACGTCTCCGACCTTCACCTTCTTGTTTACTCTTCGAGTCTTATTGAAGTAGTGCCTAGAATAGTCAGATTGTTGAAGGGTACGATCATATGCTAGCTTTCGATCGCGCTCTAAGTTATTGTTCATTGGTACTAAAATATTACTAATTAGAGCTTGTATGTTTGGATCATCAACAAGCTGTCCCGTTAAGAGATAAATGGGTGAAAACCCGGTAGTTTTTTGTACCGTAGTGTTAAGTGTCATTTGTACTTTCGGTACGGCGCTCGTCCATTCTGACTTTTTATCAATTTCAACCCTTAATAAGTCTAACACGGTCGAGACATACCTCTCTACTTGGCCATTGCCTCGCGGTGCGCTCTTAGCAATCAGATGTAGCTCAATACCCAACTTAGACAATAATTCCCGGACAACTCGATCGGTAAAATTAGTGCCTCTGTCACAAATCAATCTTTTTGTTGTTCCAAATATGTTTAAATAAATATTCAAGTTTGCACATGTTTCTGGACCAGAAAGTGTTTTTAACTTAATCTCTAATTCGCCACTCTTTATTGCGGTGACCGAATTTCCTATTGTAATATTATCTCTGAATTTCGAAAGAAAGTCTAGTAAGCAAGTCGAATGATCACTTTTCAGCGGGGTTTTCACGAGTTCTGATAAAATAGTTACATGTTGGATAGTTTTAGTATCGGCTTTACGGAAATCATCAATATAAATACGGGTTCCGCGGAAGTCAGTGCAAATTTTTATTCCTCTATGATTTAGTAAATCCCTACCTAAGATAGCATCCGGTGTCATATAGGAGCTATCAATAACATAAAAATCAATTTTAAAAGCAGTACCATCCCTTTCGATAATGAATGTTGTTTTGGAACTGGTCGGGATTAAATTATTTCCAATGCCCTTCAACATGGTAAAACTTGATTCTAAATGACAATGTAACCGTCTTACAATTTTATCGGAAAGCAGACTGCATTCTGCTCCTGTGTCAACTAAACAATTGATTGCTAAATTTTGTATTTTAAATGAAGTGCAGAAATCATTGTCCATATTCACACAAAAATAATGAACGTTTGATACGTTAGGTTGCCTCTCCCGTTTAATTTTGTAAAAACAATTATCAATACCATGGCCAGTTTTGGCACAGAAAGTACAAACAATTTTATCAGTCAAGGTTTTTCCGGATTTAACCGAATTTATTTTTTGAACTTCCCAACAATTTCGGCTATAATGACCCGGTTTCTTGTAATGGTAGCATAATTTCAATTCATCTTTGTTTTGAATGGGTATGAACGCTTTAATTTTTACTAAACAAAGGATTAGCGTCATTTTTATTCATCTTATAATAATAATAATAATAATAATAATAATAATAATAATAATAATGATAATAATAAGCTTAAGGAGGGAGGATAATAATAAAGAGGGAGGGGGCGATTATTATTATTATGTAAGCCTAATGTGCGGCTGCAGCCGACTTATAGATGGAACAGCGCAAATCCCACATTTGTGTTACAGCTAAGGAAAACTGCAGAAAACCTTAACCAGATCTGCCAGCGCCGGGAGTCGAACCCGGACGGCTTGGGTGAAAGTCCGGCACGCCAGACATTACACTACACATAATTATTTAGTAACGTTAGCAAACCGGCTACGGTCGTAACATTACTATTAACTGCAGCTGTTTTAACATTAGCATCTCTTATATCATCAATTACAAGCTCTAATATTTGTGCATCTGTGAGATTGAAATTCAATGCCTCTATTAAAGATATTTTTTTCTAGCATACTCACAGTACCCGGTCGCACTACTACTGGTATACAAGCTTGCCTTACGGAATCGCTCACTAAGGTTTCGTTTCACTGGATACAAATAGGTGATCTCTGCCTTAAAATTCGCCCAGTTTTTCTCTGTTGGTTGCCACGAAGAAAACCACTCTTTCGCATCTCCTGCTAGCCCACTGGCACCCCTGAACATTCGCTCGAATTCACTCCAATTGAAGGTGTGACTTAATTTTTCAATTTCTTCACACCACTTTGCGGCCCCCATATCATCTGTAGAAGGGTCGAATATTGGAATTTCAATTGATGAACTAGTCGCATTCACCACATTCTGCCCGGAGTTGCTATCTTTCAATTGTTGTAAGGTTTCAGTCAGGACCTGCGTTAATTGCTCCATAATGCCAAAATTTCACAACACTACACTTTGTGGTACTATTAGTAGATTGATCCCACTTCTGATGTGGGTTATACGGTTAATTATTAATTAAAAAAAAGAGATTCTAAATAAACCCCGTCTATTTTTAATTACAATAAATAAGTATAAATCTTACTCTTCGCCAACTAACTTAATAATAAATCATAATATATTTTACAAAAATATCAATAAAACAACATATGAGTAATTGTTACATAAAACTGATTACAAAAGCAACACAAGTATCCAGTTGTTAATAATTACGTAAATCAAGGTGAGTGCCCCCTATTGCACATCCAAATCCGGAATTATATGTCCTCTTCTCACATATACTTTTTTCTACTTTATTATAAACTCTATTAATTTATTTACGAGTTTGATTTGTTCATTTACAAAGTTTAATTATTTTGTAAACACTAAAAAAACTAAATTTTTAGTACTAACTGTAATCAGTTTTTTTTGCAAAAATTAACAAAAATAATAAATAATTAAAACTAATAATCATTCCCCGAGTTTCCAAAGTAGAATCTGATTGGGCATACAAACAAGGCATATTTAAACATTAAGGGCCGGTTTATTCACCTTCAGGTAAAATTCCCAGTAGTTGCCGGTCAAATAAATTAAGTTTAATAATAAATACAGTTTGGGTATATTCACAGGATTATATCTTGAAAGTAGTTAGTGGAATGTTTATGCGAAAGGGTCCAACTTTTGCACTCAGGTAATACATGCAAGAGAGAGATGGGTAATTGACGGAATAATGTGTTAGAGAGAAGAATTAAACCCATTGACTAATCTACTTAAAAGGAGGCGGGATTTAAAAAAATCTGTAATCTTTCACAAATATTTTCTAAAAATTTTAGGTAAACAGATATTAATGATATATATGATCTAAGGTTCTGTGCTTTGTCAAGGGTGTTTCTTAATTTTTGTTTTGTGACTGTTTTGTTTTTAGTACTGACTATATCTATGTTTCTAGTTTTTTCTTAGTTTGTAGTATTTTTATTAAAACAACTGAATATTTAATAACTTTTTAAAATTTTAACGTATTTACATAAATAAATATTATTACTTTATTTTTATTTATCGCTTACATTAATTTCTGCGATTATTTAATTATCTAAAATAATTAAGCCTCTATTTTTTGATGATTGTTTTCATTATTATTTTCGTTTAGTTATTTTTTATTAAAGGTAAAGAATGAAACATAAACACGCTATATAACTTTGTTTAACTAGTAGATGCTTCTATTTAAAAGGACTATTTTATAAAGCGTGTCAAAGAAATTTTGAATAGAATGAGTAACAAGAGTTTCTACAAGCGTGTTTTCAAAACAAGCTTTAAAGAATTTAAATATCTTGCCCAGGTAGTTGTCCATCTCTGTTTAATTCGGTCTCTTTCGTACACAGTATAAGGGATATTTCGATTCTTAAAGCAGCAACGTCCTTACTCGGGACAAGACATTTGCTAATGACTGTACATACATACTACTATTGGGTTTTAAAGAATATAAATCCGGCTAAATAATTTTATTATGGTGAGTAACACAGTCCCAGTATATTGCGACTCTCTCAGGTTTGGATCGCTGTGTAAAATATTCTTATATTTAAATTTTAGGTTTTCGTTTTTATATTTGGCGCCACATGAATTCCATCTCTAATCAGTTTCGAGTTTCTTAAACTCTATTTATCTCCCCATCTCTATTCAAAACCATTCTGTCATCTCCAAATACCAATCGACCCACAATGAAATTGATCGATTCGAATATAATTTCTACTCGAGTGGAAAACCAAATTATTGTTGTATTATTAAGATATTTTCTCTTCATTAGACACGTAAGTATTTCAATATTTCCTTATTATGTTTCCACTGATTTATCATTGACAAGGTTAAATAAAATTTATGAATTTTTATTATTACAATAATTATTTTTAATTGTTTAATCAAAACAATATTTAATTTGATGAACAGCTTTATACTTATACTTATATTAAATAAAATTCTGCATTCAATGATATACAACACTTAAGTAAAAAATATAATTATGCTTTTAATTTTAATCTCGACGATACAATATTTCTTTAATACTAAAAATTAACTTAATCTTATAAAAACACCTTTTTACACATTAATTTCTCCACAAATCTAAAGATTAAATCATTACTAATATTATCTGAATATTTTTAGATATTTTAGATGACAAAACTTTGATTTACAAATTGATTACAGATATTTGATACATAATTCAAATGAACGTTAGAAGAGCGCAGCTTATCTAACATGTTTTTAGGTGATTCCATCGACAACAACACCTTAACATTAAAAAGTGTATCAGTTCTGTGCATATAATGTTACTCTACTTATCTCCACTAAAACAATTCAGCAAACAGCTTTAAAATTTTGAAATTCAACAAGACTGCAAATTAAACATATCTCGTTAACATGAATATGTTCCAACAAGATTTCAATAAGGTAAGTTCAATAAGGTAAGGGCCCGATCTAAGTGGAGGAAGCCGGGCAAATGACCAGAACCGCAAAAATGATGGGCGGCAAAACTGAGGGCGCCGGACGGTTGCACGTCCTCAATTTTCTCTCTAGGAGAGAAAAATCTTATAAAAATTACTATGCTTAGCAGCCCGACAAAAAAGTGTTTTTTAAGGTTTTTTAAAAATGCTACTTTAGCGGCTGTAAATCCTTAGACGGACCAACATATTTTAAAGTGCTATTTTGTCTTATAATTTTCTTAATGCTGTCTCCTAAGAAAATTAAGTTAAGCTACTTAAGCACACCAAGTCTAAAGAAAGAAGAAGAAATACCTAAATAGGAAAGAAGGAACGAACTCTTTCTATATGTAACAATTTTTGAATTGAGAATACAAAGAAATTCTCCCGAGTTTTTTTACCGATTTTACATTTCTGACCTGACAACCCTTTTCGTTCCGTTTATGTTTGACGGGGATTCCCCACAAACGTTGAGATAAGTAATTATTTCCAATAGTTTGTATATAAGTACTATAATATTTTTGGGGGAATACCCTTTTATCCTACATTCCTACAACGCGACATTTTTGGGGAATCCCTAAAATAGGTTGATGATGATGAAGTTGAAAGATACATATGTCGATAAATAGTATATTATATACCCAGGGACTAAAGTGCATCTTTTAATCCCGAATGTGAGTTTATTTTACGAGCGTCAACGAGGAAAATAAACACATAAGGGATTAAACGGCACTTTAGTCCAGTGCTATATACGCTATTTTTTGCACGTCCTAAAGGACTTGATCGCAAAAATTCAAAATTTCGAAAATTTTTCCGAAAATTTCGTTACATGTCATGCTGACAATTGAACTCTGCAAACGCCAAAATCACATAGTTTCAGGATAATAAATCCTAACATGTACCGCGATTACTTTTTTTGTTGTTTACTTGTTGTTGTTGTCATGGAAACACTTTACACTACTACTTTAGGGAGTAAAAGTGCTGCTTTACTCCCTCTTTTGGGTTACTAAAGTAGAGCCTTATAATTATATAGGACGTGCAAAAAAAAGATTTCAATCCATTCAGTAGTTTCTGAGAAATTCTTTAATAGACATACCTATATACTTACAAACATACATACATACTCTCATGAACTTTTGTATATTTGTTCAGAAGCCCCAGTAGACTAACATAGGTGAATATTATACAATTCCAACAATATCACATATATAACATCCCATCTTTGGAATAGCGTGCTCATGACTTAAATGGTGTTAGTGTAAATGGTGGCGAATATTGTTTTTGCCCGGAGCGGCTAAATAACTAGATCGGGCCCTGTATATATTTGCATACACCTTCAATACAACATATTTTGTCTGTTCTAGTTGATTTACAACAGTTATAAGTTATGAGAAAAATTATGTATTTTCTATGAAAAACATTATTGCTAGATATCCTTCATCTGCTTAAAGAGTTATGTGCATATTAGTCTTAATTAACTAAATTTATTTTCATAAAGAAAATCTTTTTCAAAATGTATTTTTTAAACGCGAGGTTATGCAACCATAAATCGGGTAGTTGAATGAAAGGTGGGTTTCTTATTACAATTTTTATAAATTATTTATAATATTTATATTTATAAAGGATTCAAAGGCCTACAGAACTTTGTTTCCTAACTAATAAAACTTACTTTTTAATTTAGTGATATAACATGAAATTACGTCCTTTTTGATGTGCAAATAATTATCATTACCTATTTTACCGACAATCAGATGACAAAATGATGTTAAAATGCTCAATAAAAATAAATAAATGATGAGGAGCCGTTTAAACCAGAGTTTAATTAATATAAATACTCTTTAATGTAATGTTTGATTAAACGGGTCCAGGTCATCACCGAGAAATCAAGCACCGAGATAGACAATTCCCGATAGAAATCAAAACCGAGAAACCACAACCGAAAAAACATAACCGAGAAACCACACCCGAGAAACCATAACCGAGAAACCACAACCGAGAAAACCAAAGCCGAGAATGGAAACTACCGAGAATAGGTTTCTCGGTTTTGTTTTCTCGGTTGTGGTTTCTCGGTTATGTTTTCTCGGTTGTGGTTTCTCGATTTTGGTGTCTCGGTTTTGGTTTCGCGGTAGTTGTCTTTCTCGGTGTTGTCTTTCTCGGCGATGATCGGATACAGATTAAACAAATATTCGGAAGGTAAACATGCGTCAAAAAAATCTTTAAGCCTTGGCCGTAATAAAAAAACACATGCAATCCACTCTTTTGATGAAACACCAAATGCTCTAATCCTAAGATATGAGTAACTAACCAAGGCAAATAACTACAGTAAGAAATGCTCTTAAAATTCTGTCATTATACAGTATTTTTAAGAGTGGTGTATCGAGATACTAATCATTACCCACAAGGCAGTCTGTAAATTATTTATGTTCTGGCAGTATTGACCACAGTATCTTGCAGGTAATAAAACTTTTTTAACGATAATGTATTATACGCATGTGCGAATTGTTTGTATGAAGTAATAGTAAATATAAAAATGACAATCATATTAATCCTTTTTAAAAGTTAAGATTGCATTTTTCCATTTCTTAAATTCTTTTGATTTGTAATGTTTTAAGCATTTAAAACTAACCACTTAAAACTTTTCGTAATTTTTTTGATATTAGCAACAATGTACATATTATTCAAAACTTTTGAACGTTTAAAGATTAAGCAATACTTTGACAGAAACCAACATAACCTAGATATTTTTTTCTAAAAACCTATAATAAGTTGGTGTAATTCATAGTATAACATTTTGCATGTTCTGAGTACTATAATTATCAGTACCATTACACTAGAAAAAACACTAGACCTGGTTACTTTAGTTACTCTTCCTGTAAACGAATAGATTATATTATAGGTAGGAACATTTCTTACTTTTATTTTATGTACCTTGATACTAATTAAAAGTAACACCGACTCGTTAGATGAGTCATTTGCAACCCCACCGCGTTTCTTGCATGACGCTAGAGAACTAGACCTGCCTGTATACTTATCATCTCAAGACTTAACGGTTTGAACACTTTTTTCCTCTTACAAATGATTTTTTATCACAGCGCAGGTCCCAGAATGACTCGAAATGAAAGGCCCACCGGGAATTTGCCCGGCGACCTAGTCCGACACTGGAAAAAACTTAAAAAATAAAATCTATAGATGATACAATAAACCGGAGATAAAACGGCTCCTGTAAAAAACATAAAACGAGATGTGATAACCTAATGGAAAATGCAGTAGTTGGCAGGAAACGATCCATAGAAAGCATAGATAGTAAATTCGGGATAGACTAGACAGCTACTAATCGATGATGGTGATCTACCCCGACTGGTTTTAATAGTCGAAGCTACTAATCACTGTCATATGTTTACGATGTTTCTAAAATCTCACAGTGGCTGTAGGATTGTCAAGTATGCTGACGAATTCCGGTGGTGGTGGACACTCTAGGTCAATGCGATGTTTGGAACGAAAAATCCAGATTCAACTAAATCTTGTGGATGTTATTATGTTTTAATGTATTAGAATATAAAGATATGGGTTCTCTAATGATTCTTATAATTATTACCTACTAATGCTCAAGCTTGGAAGATGTAACAAATTAACATTTTGTTAAAAGTATAAAGTATAAAGATTTTTCATTTTCCTCTAATTTTCCATTATGGTCATGACAATTCTTTGGATGCTGAAATAGCAGTTACACTGCGTTTAATTTGTATTTTAATATAAAATAATAATTGAATCGTTAAAAACTGCATTATTCATAAATTTAGTAACTGGTATCTGATTAATTTGTAGCGTAAATTAGTTTTTGGAAATTTATTCTTATAGAGAAATTTTTCTTGTACATATTGTCATGTTATTTTGATCTACAGAATAAGGAATTCACCCACTCAATAGGTTTAAGCAAGTTTAGATATGAAATTTAAAGTGACGCATTAGAAGGGTTGCCTAACTTCACTTTTTAAGTTAGTATTATAAAAAATTTATCTTTTATGAAGCTAGAAACTGGTTTCTTATAAGTAACATGCACACTAGTACACTATAGTCAGAAAAAGGGTATTTATAAAACTGATTTTCCATAGAATTTAGGTAATTTTCTTTATCCAACTAACGATGTGAGAGACGATGATCTGATATGGCATTTGAATTAAGTTGAAACCATAGTTAATGCAATATTTAACCTAAAACAGACTAGGTTAGTTGTAATGTGGAGGTATACAAGTATTTACTACCTTACCTGAGCATTTTATAAGAAAGAAATATGTTGCCAAGTTAACGAGATTATTGATTTCATTAAGTTTTCTTCTATTTCAAAATTTAATAGTTCTTGAGTAGATAATTTTGATGGTGAATGGTGAAGTTGTTTCTTTACCACACAATTGAAGCTATCTTAAATGTAGGGGTTACTTTTTGCAAGTAGTATCAGTAAAACAACATACAAGTATGTGCGGTTATGCATCGTACACTAAAAAATATAATTGGCTTGCATCTTCATTTCGTTGATATCTGAAATAATGTAAATAATGTTTGTTAGCATATAAAGTTATGAGAAGGTGTGAAAAGGTATTCTTATATAAATAAGTTAATAAATAGTTGTGTAAAGATGAGATTTCATCGATATTTAATAGACGTTTTCTTGTGCAATGAAAATTCTATCAGTTTATCTAATTAGTTATTATAAATCAAATGTCAGAGCTCTTTTGTTTCATACAAAATTCCCAATAGAGTTCAATTGTTTCCCAGAAAAATATACAAACCCGGCCATTTTAGTAACAATTTTTCAATTTACATTTTAAGAAAATTGCATACCTGTTGAAGAGCAAAAATTAATTTTAAGGTTATGTTTTGAGTTAAAGAAACATGTAAACAAAGAAGATGTCAGAATTTTTAGGGTATCATGTTTGAAAAACGTTGAAGTATTTAGTACGTATTTTCGTTACGATTGGATTTTGTAAATAGTAAAAGTGAGTTAGTTAACAATAATTATAATTGTAATTATAATTATGTTGATGCCAGAAGCATTAATCCTCAGATAAAGAAGATTAGACTATTTTGAGATTGATATTTCATAGAATGTTGGTATCCAAGTTTAAATTTCCTTTTCATTTTATTTTTTTGTTTGTGTGTTAGTTTTATTAAATAAATCTGTGTTATGAAAAAAAGAAAAATTGCCTTATACTTGTTGCATATTACTGTGTTCCTAGATTTATATAATTATTTAGTGCTCTATTGAAGCAACCCGCCTGAGTGTCTCAATTTGTCGAGAGTTAGACTTTTCACGATAATTTTATTTATCCAAAGCAATTATTTTAAATGAACTGTAAGAGAGTGGTGAGTTGTATGCATCTGTATTATTTCCACCGCCGTCTGTTGTTTATAAATCTTTTTAAACTACGGTATCGTAACAATATGTTTCACTTTCACTACTCCTCTGCGTCTGGTTATTAATTTAAATTAACCGATTTGTAGATAGATGACTGGTCATCATTCATTTTCTAATCTCGAGGAACTCGCAATAACAATTTAACAGGTTAGCCTTTTTAAAATCACACTTCAATTTGATTACAAGCTTCTTGTTTTTGATTCTTATACTTAAGTTAATTATCTGTCTTACTTGTAGTATATGTAGGTATTGCTGCAACACAAATAATAGAAGGTTAAAACTACATTTGCAGTTAGATAATTGCAAAACTTTTGTATTTATTAAACAAAACTTTTCCTCCACCTAACTTAATAATAAATTACATTTGTTAGCGGCTATTTAATCAGCCAATTAGTTGGTCTTACGACTTCCTTTAAATCCAATTATGTCCTCCGTCTTTTTTGGTAATTTTTATTATAATATTAAGCTAACTGACTAACTTACTAAGCTAACTAACTTCTAACAATAAATAGCGTCAGTTTTACTATTTTTTATCTTTAGTTTTCTTGTAATTCATAAAAGACTGCTACTTCGAATAATCTTTTCCATAATTAAATCAAGAAAAGAAAGCTGAAGGAAATAATTTAAAAATCACCAAAATGTTCGAATATCAATTTTTTACAAAAGCAATTCAGGACACAGTCTTATATAACTTTTAATTGAAAAACTTTTCTGTAATTTTTCAGGGATTATTTTTTATTCACAAAAGGAGTTGGTCTTAAAGAAACTCAAACTTTTTATTAATTGTGTTAATAATAATTTTTAAATAGCAGTTAATTTAAATTTATTTTCATGAAACTTTATTTCTTCATTTCTCAATAAAGAAAAATTTGATTTTCATTTTTAGGTATGCTTTTTTTGTAATTTAAAAATATTTTCAAGAAAATGATTTTCAGTTCAAGTTTTCAACAAAAATATCCGAGTTTAATTTCCTCCTGAAACTACCTAAAACTAAAATTTCAGTTTCATATCTCTCCAGTGTATAGTTCCCTATAAGTTCAAAAAGCTTTCAAAGCGATTTTGTCTGGTTGAAATCTTATATAAGTGCTAAAATCTCAAGTCTCGGAACAATATAGGGCAGTGGACTGAAACTCGACCCTAGTGGGCCGCCACTGTAATCCTGCGAGAGCCGTCATCAACAGAAACTGAGGGTGTTCTAAATGACTACTGTTCCGCGAGGCATAACGCTCACAATAGGGGTTCGCTGGAAAAAGCTCTCAGCATCCAGACAGACACGTCCTTGATATTGACATTGTCATCTTTTCCATTGATTTAAAAAATCCTGTAGCTGACCATTAGCTTTAGTAAACACACGTGAAACGTTTTCCTTTATTATAGGGACAAATTTAGATCCTTTCTCTTTTAGGTACACTGAACACAGCACGCTTGGATTCTTTTTAAATTTTATAAACAAAATAAAAAGAACCATTGATTCAAGATTACTGTGTTTACGTCTTCTTTTGCTACACATGAAAAGTTGTGAATATTATAATTACATTAAAATCATAAAATTATGGCTATCTATGGCTATATTAGTATTGATTCATACTTACAATGTTTTAGACTGTTTGCTCCACTAATAGTCAGTGTTTATAGAGATGTGAAGTAGTTCGGAAAAGTAGACAAAGTAAACAGGAAAAGTCAACAATGACGAAGGTGTAGAAAAATGAATTGGGAGTCTTGTCATAACTTTTACAACATCTCGTTAAAGTTTTGTATGTTACCCGAAAATGTTTACTGAAGTGATAAGAAAACTTATAAATCAAGTTAGTAACTTTTCGAAGAAAATTTTTTTAATTAAGTGCTTCTATTTATAGATGATACCCAGGTAGCATCATATATAAATGAAACATTAAATTTTCAATATTTATACATAGAAAAGTTACATAGAAAACGACAGATCTTTTTATTTAAAAAACCTTTGATTTTTAATATTAAATATAAATATTGATCTTAGAATGTTGTTTAAATATATTTTATTATATATACTTTTAATATGATATACTTGATATAATACGAATATATCCGATAAATATTGTTGAATATTTGTCTGACTGAAAACTACATGAAAGGAAAAAACAAGAAAATCATTTTTCTTTGGGTTTATTGTCAGTAGAAAACCTATACAAATATAAAAAACTATTTAGTTTGATTTTGCAGAACCCAAACGTTTATTAGCAAACAAACACTATCATACATTTTATTATGCGCCATGTAATCCAACGGACTAACGTCGACTGGCCTAACCAACCTTTTTTTACACAGGAAATTAACATTGCCTCTTATGAATCTAAAGTTTAAAACTACAATTATATTTTCACAATATATTGTTTAAAAACGTTTTATAAAATGAAGAGGTTTTCACGCTTCATCACATGCTTTACATATTTTAATTGTTTAAGTTAAACTTGATATATCCTAAATTGGAAATATCTTTTGAAGATGTACGTTAAGTATTTATAAAATATGAAGATTTAAAAGTAAATTGTTTGTTTAAAACGAAACATTTAGTGAATATTTCTAATCATCTTAAATTTTATGTTAAGTATTATTGGCATATAAAATGTTTATCAAATATATACTTTTAGCTATTAATTTTCTAATATCATAAAACCATTTAATACATTTGTTACATCTTTATATATTTGTCCAAATATGTATTAAATATGCATGATATATAAAAATTCATATATAAATTATTCAATGTAAAATAAAGATTAAATAAATAACTTTTTCAGTCTATTTGATTTGTTTTAATATCACCCCGTATATTGGTAAAAATGTTATTTAGTTATCATTTAGAAGACACGGGTGTATATTATAAAATCCGATTTTCAATATTTATTTGCAACGCCATCTAGGTTTGGTATTTTTGATTGCGATTTTTCTTTGTGATAAATTAATTTTTATTATATTTTTTCTTCTGTTAATTAAGTTTAACATATTAATTACTAATTATTGATGTTTCGAATCCTGTTGGTTATCCTTTTTCGTTAATCAATAAAAAGTCTCTGGTTTGTTCAGTTGATCAGATTGATGCCTAAATTCAACCAAATAAAAGGCCGCATGTTGATCACGAGACCCACGCTATTCGTTAGAATATAATGAAATTAGATATTTCTTTGCGGGGAGCATTGATGTGAGCATCTTGAATGTTGTTTATTGTTTCCAGCCTTATTTTGTGGAACTCCATAATCATGAAATAAATAAAGATTATTAAAAGTTTCACAGTTTTATTAAAATACAACCTGACAATATTGTTTCGACAGCTATGCTGTCATTATCAAAGGTAATATAATTATAAACAAACACGTCGCTAAGGTAGATACAAAATAGGTAACTAGATAAAAAAATAATAATCAGAATTAAATATCTAATACTTCCAGTAACGGAGAATTACTGAGCTCAAGTTGTTCATTCATTAAAGGTACCCTGAGTTTGTGTTTGTATATCTCAAAGGCTTCTAAAATGTCTAATTTGCGTTTGTTATTACAAAAATGTAGGAATTTAATATTATTTTGAGGAGTCATTGTGTGATTTTGTTCTAAAAGGTGTTTGGCGTAATTCGATTTTTCAGGATGTTTATTTTTGTAATGACGTACGTGTTCTTTATATCTTATGTCAAAATTTCGAAGTGTTTGTCCAATATATACCGAACTACAAAAAGCACAATTTAAACGGTAAATGCCCGATTTCATGATATCATGTGTTCTGTCTTTAGCATTAAATAAAAATGAAAAAGTGTTAGTGTTGGTTTTAAATGTTATTTTATAATTGTTGGTTTTTCTTAACTTTTAGAACAAAATCACACAATGACTCCTCAAAATAATATTAAATTCCTACATTTTTGTAATAACAAACGCAAATTAGACATTTTAGAAGCCTTTGAGATATACAAACACAAACTCAGGGTACCTTTAGTGAATGAACAACTTGAGCTCAGTAATTCTCCGTTACTGGAAGTATTAGATATTTAATTATGATTATTATTATTATTATTTTATCTAGTTACCTATTTTGTATCTACCTTAGCGACGTGTTTGTTTATAACTATATTACCTTTGATAATGACAGCATAGCTGTCGAAACAATATTGTCAGGTTGTATTTTAATAAAACTGTGAAACTTTTAATAATCTTTATTTATTTCATGATCTTGAATGTTCCCTTTAAATTTGGAAGGTAATATTTTTATTCAAATAAAGTTTTTTTCTTGTTTTATTGATGTGATCAATAAACCTTTGTTCTAAAAGATAATTTTTATAGGAAAATCAGTCCAGACGTTAATTAAAGTATAGTGTCCATTTTGGATGATAATCTTTGGCGTTTGACCTTCATATTGGGATCCCTAAGGCTGAGATTGAATATCAGACACTATTCATGGTCTTGTATTCCGCAAAATGTTGAATATTCACTTGTGATTTTTGGGAGCTTTTGCCAAAGTATCTTAACAGACTAGTGATCATCTACTACGAGTCACTTTTGAAACAACGTGGGTACCTAAATCAAAGTTAGTTTATTGAAATAACCAGGTCGGGTTCTATATATTTTATTTTCATGTGAAGCGTTACTTAATTCGTTGTATCAAAATTTAAGAGTAAATTATTAGAATTATGTGTTAGAATGTTCATAGTCACAATTTAATGAAGACCCATGATATGATAAGAAATCAAATTTTATAAGATTCTCAATTTAATTTTTCAAGTAACTAATAAACTTAATAACGATTAAAGTATGATTTTCTGAGTATTTTTTAATTTAGTTATAACATTATCATTAACTATAATATTAATTAATAATAATTGCTACTACCCATTAGCAGAAAACCTTAATCAGATCTGCCGCTACCGGGAGTAGAATCCGGACCGCGTGGGTGAGAGAAGAGCACGCTAGTCCCTACACTTCAAGGCTATCACAACTGTAAGACATTAGCTAAATTACGACTGAAGGCCTTCTAGTTTATTATCAATTCAATGATTGGATAACGATGTTTAAATGTGAATAAATAAATAAATGATCTTATTGGAGTTATTTTATTTGTTGTGTGATATTTTTGTGTTATAATGGAGGGAATAGATTAGGTTCTTGCAGGGTTAGAACGGCTTCACTTTAAGATCTATAGCTCCGTTGTTGTGGAGAACTACTGATAACACTTTATTTGCTTAAACTAACCATGCTGGCGCCCATGATGCATAGCTCTATTAAATCAGCTAGCAGTCCAATTCACCTACGACCAACCTAAACCAAGGCCTCTTTAAGCATAACGTAAGTACTTTGTTTAATAGTTTGGTTTGCTACAAATTGGTGGCCATGCGTGAGGCTTTTGTTTTCGAAAATCAAAGAGTAGTTTTAAATTCTACAATCAAAAAACATTTAACAAATATTTATTAAATATAGTAGGTATGCTACTGGGGAATTGGAAATGTACAAAACTACAAATGCTAAATAGATAATAGTATATTGTTCAACGAGTGACGAAAGTAGCATTTTTTTAAGCGAGAGAACAGTTTACCAAACGAGGCGAAGCCGAGTTTGGTAATGTTCGCGAGCTTAAAAAAATGATTTCGACGAGTTAAACACTATACTTTTTCTACGACCTTTTTTATAATCTAAATAACAAATTTAAACGAATAGTTTATTTTCAATTAAAAATAACAACACAACCTAACTATAGAACATATTTAAATTACTTGTGATTGAAATATTGATTAATTGTTACATTTGAGCAATTATTCAAAATTATGGGTGTGTCACTATCAAATTTTTTATGTATTGAAGTAGTTGAGGCCACAGCTATTCCGTTATCAACTAGTGTTATTCCAGATGAAGATGCGTTGTTACTGGATTCCATCGTAGCTGTTTTTGTATTTTGTATGGTTTGTAAAAGTTTGGCTTGTATTTGATTTTTATTACTAGTTGATGCATCCACATATCCCTCCGCAACGTTACTAGATTTCCACCCGCCGTGTCTTTTTAGCTGAAGCAGATCGCCTCCTGCATCCACTAGTAGCGTAGCCGAAGTTCTGCGGAAGCTATGGCCGGTATATTGTTGAGGAAACGGCAAATTTAAATAGTGAGCTATTTCTATAGGAAGTTTACTGAATTTGTTAATTCCGACGACTTGTCTACTACACTTTCCATTCTGATAGTTAATAAAAAATCTTGCATTACTTTGATCCATATTTAGCGGACGAAGATTCATATATTTTTTAGAAATTTCATAAAAGTATCCAGAAATATGAAACGAACGTGATACCTTTGTCTTTGTGTTACGTATTTCAACAAGAAGTGTACTTCCAGAATCCTTTACATCATTTGTTGTCAAATCTTTTAATTCGTGGCAGCGGCAAGCGCCAGAAATTCCAAAAACTAAGGCAACCTAAAATCAGTAGCACCATTAATTATTTGTTAAAAAAATACACGATTACCTTACTTTAACCATTAAATATTTTGAATCGGGTGCATTTGTTAAAAACGTGTTTATTTCTTCAGCAGAAAA
Source organism: Agrypnus murinus (assembly GCA_929113105.1). NCBI lineage: Eukaryota > Metazoa > Arthropoda > Insecta > Coleoptera > Elateridae > Agrypnus > Agrypnus murinus. The sequence goes on from OV816028.1 coordinate 40,099,196, forward strand.
AGTTTTAGATTTCTTACTTTTAAAACCATCCGATTTTCGTTTCAGAAAAGAACGCAACTTGGGATATTTACTAATATAGATATCATTTTTTAATGATAATGTAGTTCTTAACATCGAATATTATAGACCAGGTCGATGGTCGATGGTTTTAAATTTTCGGACAATTTTGAAAAATATGCAAGGAGCACAGTTTCCGAATATGAATTTATGTGGTTATCAACCTTCCATTCCATGAATTTTGCATAGGTTTCTTCATACCTCTTTTTTGATTTCTCTGGCAATAAATCTGCACAGGTTTTCTCAGCTTGATTTATTATGTCAGGTGGAGTATTAGGAAGATCTAAATCACTTTCAGAATCAAAATTCATGATGAAACTACATACACTACATGTGAACAGCACAAACTGACATTTTATTAATGACGCGATACAACGACAGTAGATAACTAGATGAAATTAGAAATTAATCAACTAATTTTCGTCACTAGAGACGAAAGTTAACGCTATGGCGTTTTCTCTCACTAGTGACGGAAATCAAGTTTTCGCTGGAGTATTCGGTGACGAAAATCATCTTTTCATAAAGGGTCGTAGAAAAAAGTATATTTTAACACATTTTTGCAATTTACTTAGTAGAATTAATCAAGCCGCACGGCCATGATAGTTCTTTGAAAATAATCTGGTACGTATATGTTATTCATAAACTTAATTTGAAAATATCAGTTAAACAGTGTTTGTTTCAGAATAAAATAAGAAAAATAAATAAACATAGATGTCAAACCGTTTTGCTTCGTTTTGATTTTTCTACACAAATTTTTCAACAAAATAAGACACAGGTATTTGTACACAAAATTTAATTAAAATATAAAATTCTTATATAAATGTCTTCCATATAGTATCATAAAGTAAGAATAATTGATCTTGTTCAAGACATTCCTAAGAGTTATATTGAGAAAAGGCAGTTGATGATTCTTTACTAATTCGTTATGTATGGGAAAGTATTCTAATTATTCCATTACAACTCCTATAATTTACACACACAACACTTTTTCTACAATTGCTGAAGATTAATGTAGAAGCACAAGCAGAATATTAAATGCAGAGTTTTATATTATTAAATTGAATACAACTTCATGGAATTCAGTCCTCAAATTTATTTTGAACTTCTATTCAATTTCTCGCTGTAACTCACTGGTTGAGGCGAGGTTGCCTATCCACCCTCTACTAGCTCTCCAGGCTAGTACCGGAGCTATAAACATGCTCACCCGTCGGAGTCCGTTCCAAGAGACGAACCCCTTGTCCAGCGTTAGGACTATGTACGTATGTACCCGTCAAGGTGAAGTTGTCTTGAACGTGAGGGGCTATATATTCGCATCAACGCGGTCGTGACATTTCCGGAGGAGGCGTGTTTGCCGCTGGTGGACTTTGCGGAGGATGTGGCCTTCGAGGCGGAGAGAGCTTTCTCGTTATTTAATTTAAGCATAGTGCTCTAAACGGTTTCTGGGGAACTGCACAGTCAAAGCCTGACTCCCTTACTTTCATCTCCGAAACACTACTTGGCGGCATGCAGTTTTCCATATGACAGCGGGCGAACCCCCAGTCCGGGATAAATCTCACTCTGATTTTCCTTCATTCGTCTAGGTCATGCAGGGGGTAGCACCATATCAGACCCTGACGTCAGTTAAGAATCAAATGCACCCACACCGGTAGCTCATGTTAGCAGAACTTCTTTCGTAACGTTTATGAGTTATCGTCTCGAAACAGCGTGTAACTCTACCACACATTACTTTCTGACTATGTCATCAATTACCCAGACAAACCTAGGATTGGATAGCCAGCAGTCAGTTCTAATGGTGAACGCCTTGTGGTCTGCACCCAAACCGGTCTCGGATACTAACCACGGCCGATACCAAAACGAATCCATGCCCGCTACTTAAAAACGATTGCCTGGCCGTTCATTCTGCTATTAATTATTATCAACACTCCTGATTTCAGCACCAGTTATTTATTAAGTTTGAAGGTAAGAAATGGTTATCAGCTTTGAGAAGTAAATTAAACCAAAATTGTCATTCACTAACTTGGATGCCGGTAAACAACAAAACGATCCAAGAGTTAACATATTCCAGTACATCTAAAACTCACTAACTAGATAATACAATCCTTACATATTGTTATGGATAACCACTCAAGTCACGTCACTTTGGAAGCGATCGAATTCGCAAAAGAATCAGGAATGAATCTCCTTTCCTTTCCCCCGCACTGCAGCCACAAAATGCAACCTTTAGATATAGCAGTTTTGGAACTCTGCAGGCAGCTTTAAAAGCAGCTATGACAGGCTGGCTTGAAAACCACCCAGTGAAACCTGTGGAAATTTATCATGTTGAGGTATGAAAAACATAACTTCTGCTGTTAAATCTGTAGATTGTGGCCTTTAAATCGCCTAACTTTCAGTGATGATGATTTTGCTGCTTTCTCAACATCCGACCAAGCCTTGAACAGCCCAGTTGATTTAGAAGAGACAACACCAGCGCTGCTGCCATCTTCCACAACAGAAAATATTGGCATTGCGCTACTCTCACTTGTGGTTTACTAAAACCAGTGATTCCAGAAAGATGGTGATCACCCCGGAAGATTGCCGACATTTCCTCAAGGCACCTCTCCGAACTCGATAACCAAGAAGGCAGAAGATATCGTCGAAATCGACTAGTGTAAATACACTAGTACTTCAGCGAAAATAGAAGTAGAGTTAGCAAGAAGATTGAAAGAGGAAGAAGAAGCTGTTAAGGAACAAAGAGCAGAGGCCCGGCCTTGCAAGTCTCTTTTCCAGAAGCAGAAGAGAATTAGAAAGGAGAGTGATTCCTTTGAGTCTTCTGCAGAAGTTATACTTCAATCTGAAGGTAAAGGATAGGTAGGTAAAGAAGATAATGACTCAAATATTTTTGTTTCTAAGGAAGTCGAAGAAAATGACTTTGTCTTGGTGCAATTTAGCACTAAAAATATAAGTCATCAGTATGTTGACCAAGTCATGTCAAAGAATGAAAATGAAGTAAAAGTAAATCTTCTGAGGATAAGAATAAACAAATTTGTATTTGCTGATGTATACGATATGTCAGTATGTTTCAGTTTGGAAAAAAGACCTACTGGAACTGCTACCACCTCCAACTCAGGAACAAAAATACGATTTGATGACCTCACAAAATATGCTAGTTAGTATTGCTTGTACAATACAAACTCAATAAAACTGGACTAGGCTGCTTACAACTAAAATATCAAAGCTTGTGCCCATTGAGATTGTAGCGCTCTATGTCTCATTGTGTTTGACAAAGTAAGTCCGACGGAGAGATTGTCCACACTAACCCCGCTCTCCCCTAGCTCTTTTCTATAATGTATTTGATTCAATTAGAATTTCTGGGAGTTTATTTTTGTAGTTTATATTTGCTTCTTACAGTGTAATACCATTCTGAAACGACAAAAAGATACTCTACTATTAGAAGCAAATTTTTAAATTCATTACAATACAGCGCAAAGCAATTCTAGTTATTTAATAAAATTTATCTTTAGTTTGCTTATAATAGTTAAATTTACAAGATCTAACAAATTCGAGCAGTCGAGAGTCCGATATTCATGAAATTTATTTTGTTTGAACAAACAACGAAAACAGGAAATCCGTAAAATTGGAAAGCAAAAATTAATTTCAAAAAAATACAATTTCGCTTCTTTATAAATAATAAAATTCGTACTGCGTAAACACGCCGAGAGCTACAAGGTAAATGCATTAAAAATTTAATATTTCAAAAATAAAGAGAGAAAAAAAGATAAAAATGTAAAATTCAAACGACACATAAATAAATAAATAAAACATGAAAAACTCAGGAAAACAATTTTCATAATTTAAATTAGCGTAATCGTACTCGAGATGCTGTACGTACCTTTTTAAGAAACGGCGAGACCCTCTTAGTAGTTAAATCTACATCTTCAAATTTTTTAAGCTAAAGTTTTGTCTTTGTTTTTGTGTAAGCGAAGTGACTATCCGGACTTTTTTTGGATGTATATGAAATATGTAAATGTACATTATTATGCATTCTTGGTAAGAGATTTTCTGGAGATTATATTGTAGTAACAAAAGAATTATATACAAATATGCAGTGTGAAAGAATGGAAAAGGATTGCGTTATTGCAAAAAAGACGTTGGATATATACATTTTATCTTTTTTTGATCGAGATACTAAGATTATTAATGCGTATAAAGGGCGCTCTATAAAAAAGATGCAGCAGCAAAAGCATCAATTATTTAAATGGAACATCATGTATATTGTGCCATATAATTTGACTTAGATGTTAAGTGCAAAAATATGCAATTTGCAACAATAGTCAACTGTAAAACATTTGATTTGAAAGTGTTTACAGTGTATGAAAATATCAAGGCTCCTCTTCCTCCTGATAGGTAGTACATTAATTTTTAGTTTGGAATCACTCTACAAGTCAATATCAGCGAGATTAGCATTTTGATATACAGTGCGAGTCAATAGTAAGGAACCACAGTTAAACGCATCACCCTGTATATCCGAATAATATGTCAAAAAGTGCGGACTTTAAAAACAAAACTGACCTGTTTTTGGAATACTTTCTCTTTTATCGAATTTATTCCTTACTTTTGACTCGCATTGTATATTTCTCATGGTCAATGCGAGTGTAATTTAAGTGCAATAATTAATTTCTTGGTATATTTTCATTCGTGCTCATATTAGTATTTAATACATTTTAAATCCATTTCAATTTGTTTTCTTCGTTCATTTTGGACCATACATATTTTACATTCAGACAAACTGTACTTCGGCATTTACCTACAAACGACGTTTCTTATTGGCACAAATATACGGTAACTATAATGTGCAAAGGCAAGTGAAAATGACGTGAGAAACTGACCACTGAGTGACGTAAATGTCGTCCGTCGTTGTATGACGTAAAAACGACATGTTAATGACTTCCTAATGTATCAGACCAATAACGTCATATACTTGACGTTAATTTCACGTCTTAAGTAAAAACACGTTAATTTAATGTCTTTTTCAAGTTATATTTGGCACCCCTCTTACCCCTGATTTTTAGAATACATATGAAGACACTACTACTTTTTAAGGTTATATTGTTACCCACAAAATTGGGGTTGTTAATTAGGAACCGGTAACAACTTTTCACCGCAGCTAAATCTGTCGGCTGCCAGCTAACTAGTGTAAGGTCGTAGGTCTCACAAGGCGTCTTTTGTAATGGGCGCAAAGAGTCGTCTAAAATAGTTCCAGTATTCACCGACAGTATCTGTAATGAATAACACTTTTGCGACTACTTCTAATGTGGTCGACTTTTCTCAATATAGATATTTCGATAGCTGAAAATACAAAGCACAGATAACACACATATAAATAATAAGTCTTCAAGTAAGATATACAGTGCTTTATTATCAATTAAATAAAGTGAAGATATTTCAATTAAGGTTAAATAGCCTTGGAAAAACTGCCATATAACTCATTAATACTTATAAACATAAGAACGGGGTGAGAATTTATGTGAGTGGGACTAATTACTCTATACCTATAAGAAAATTCAATTACCAAAATGTAACCAAAGGGCACGGTCAATTAACGCGGCTATAGGTACTATCAGATTGCGCAATCGTTAACCCCGGTAGAGTATTGTTTAACCTTTACGGAGCAAAATTATGCGTATTCACTCGCAAATCATTCCTAACAAAGTAAATCTGATAAAATACCATATATGAAATAGTAGTTTATAAGTGTACAAGAATTGATTACATAGATCTAAGTGCTATAAGCACACAGGGGAAACCATTTAAAACACAAAATTATAATATACAAATATACAATGTTTTGTATACTACAATAAAGGTTGCCAAACGTTATTGTTGTCATAAATAGTTGTTACAAGACGTGCAACTCACGATATTGCCGTGTATTCTTCCAGCTGCAGAGGAATGTCATCAACCAAGTTGAACGTAGCTTAATCCAAAGGACAACCAGTAACCAAGTCACTATACGTGAGCGAGAAACTCCTCGTAATAAATGGTTTTTTAACAACCCAAATAAAAGAAAGTTGAAGAGACTGAATGAAGTTAGAGTAAAAGATAAAATAAAAAGGTCTGTAACAAACAAGATCAATTACCAATATGCACATAGCAAGCATTGAATAATTACCTTTGATGGAAGGCGACCTTGTGATATAGCTATACCGCTTCCAAATACGGCTTACGGTGATTAAATGACAAATCTTCAAGAACGTGTTCCTAACCTCCAAAACAATTAGCGGTAAATCCCTTACGGTACCAATAAAAATTGGAAATCATCGCCCAAAATTAACTTTATACTGCACGAATGCGATTTCCATTTCACAACTAAAGGGAAAAATTATTAATTTAAAAGGCGACGCCACTAAAACATTCTTTTAAAGAAGTTGCTTCACGAAAGAACGGAATGTAAGTTGACCTATGAATAGGAAATTGCATTCGATCAAAATGGCAACTAAACGAAGGGAGAATACTAAAATTAGCACGTAACAATATATTGAGAAATATAACATATATTGAAAGGTTATATACTAAAAAAATTATTAAAAATTATAAACAAGAATTTGCTCGTTAAAACTAAAGATAACGTAGTTCACAGTCTAGTTTCATTGACATAACTCGTTATTTCTAATGAATACCATCTAAAGTTACAATGTTTCATTTGAAGACTTCAACACTAAATCAAATACTATGAATAATAGACATCGCCACAAAACTTATAAACCAAAGCAATGAATTTACGAAATATTTCTGTAATAGGCAATACTTTAAGTTCTGACAGGTATTTCACCACAAAAATATTCAGTTCTAAACTTTTAACTCAAAAATGGTGGAGGAAGCAAACTCCACATAAACGACAGAACAAAGACTAGTACTGACAACCAAGATGGACTACGCGCACATATTGCGTAAGCAACGCCTACAATGATTGGTTTAAAGTATGAAATTTAGCGCCATCGTATTGTAGATCATGAATTACTGTTGGAATTTATCATACATTAAAAATGTACTAAAAATAATATTTGTAGGAAAGTAATAAAGAAAAAAAATTGATTTTGCCGCAATAACACGCTATACACACAATGAATCTTTACAATAGCCTTACTAAAACATATACCATTATGGAAAATATAACACAAACTGAAAAAGTTATCTTTGAAATAATGCTATATTATTACTTACGATATAAAATGCCATATTGCAACATTTAGTTTTTGACTTTGGAAACCGGTAAAATAATAATCTATAAATAAATCTATTACCTAAAAAGGACGACAATATGACGTGATATATATCACGTCATGTTAATGTCATTTACTAGACGTCATTATGTCGTCGACTTTTGGTCCACTGACGTCTTATGACGAGTTATCGCCAGATGTTCGCATGACGTATGACGTATCTTTGCTACATGGGTATCTGACCACCCCAGTTATCATAAAAAGCCTTCACCTCGATTAATCCACTTTTGGTATGGCGAAGTGAACCCATAAAGTGATTTTTTCGTGGATTTAATATGGGTTTTAATGGTTACTAGGTTAGAGAAAACCCGCTCCTAAAGATGGAAATTTTAATACCACCAATACTAGAGAACATAGAAGTTAAGGAAACAACATACTAACAAAAGAAAGACATAATGGAAAGATGGAGACAATACATTGAAGAGCTTGTAAAATTGAAACATGAAGAAGATGCATAAATTGAATATCGTGGAGACAATAGTAGACAACCAATAACTATTAAAGATTACACTAATCATTAACAAATTAAAATTAGGAAACTTCTGGTCAAGATCGAGCCAGATCACAGACGAGATGTTTAAGTGTATCGTATAGAAAGGATAGGAAAGTTTTCTTGACGTGTTAATGATAAAGTAAAAATCCTTCATAACTAGTCCACAGAACTTGAGACGAAGATAGACCTAGAACAAGGCTGCGTACTAAGCCCAATATTATTCTCCGTAATTATAGAAGGTGCCATAAAGAAATGTTAAAAAAAGAGCACATACTTGGAAATAGGATACTGAAGAATAAAGAACGATAACATACAAGAATTAATGTTCGCAAATGACAATACTGATAGCCGATTCTGAAAAATAATTCTAGCAGAACTTAATATATCAAACAGAACTCTAGAAAATAAATATGGAAATAAATATTGGTAAAGACGATGAGAAAAAACGCAAAATAGAAATAGAGGAAACTGCGTTAGAAAAGCAAGATGCTATTAGTTAGGCATATTGGGAAAAATACACAAGAAGATAAACGGAAGAATAGGGAATGATGGAAGAATATGCAATGCACTCAGAACTAGATATTTAGAAAAAAAGAAATACCGAAAAGGGTAAAAAAGATTATAATAATATAGTAAGACCTGCTTGCTAATGTGTAAGATATTGCTGTAAATCTTGGACAGGCACAGTAATGAGATTTGTAAAACAATTAAGGGAACTTTGTGAGAAACCAGTAACAAGAGGAAGCCAGAAAACGTTCACCTTTGCAGAATCTGAAATGACAGAATGGCAAAAAATATATATATGAAGCCAGAATATAGAGAAAAAATAAAATAGGGTGACCATGAAACGGTTGGAAAGATCAGGTGCCGCAAAAAATGAAAAATTCGCCAGAGGGAAGTAAGAAGATTGGCACAGGACAGGGAGATGCGGAAAGAGAAAAAAAATCATTAATATGAAAAGATTCAACCATACAGTGCGACAGCAGGCGGTATAAAAAGTAAATAAACAAATAATGTTCAATATATTTTAATACCAGTATAATTAAGTATTGATATCCTATTTTGAAATTCTAGTCTAAGATTCTTAATATTTGCTTTCGGCGTACACAATGTGTACAACATATTATTCAGATTTCAAAGGTTAACACATGTATATATACCGGAATTCGGAGAACTCAAAGTCTTATGCTTGCATTTATAGTTGATACTTAGTTACTGCTGGAACTTGAAAACGACCCTACTGGATAATTTTACGAGATTAAAACATCAAGTATAAGTACTTGTTTATTGTTTCCAGCCTTACTTTTCGGAACTCCATAATCATGAAATAAATAAAGAGTAATAAAAAAGGGATACGTAAAATATGAAATATCTTTACCGTTAAATTAATTTAATAATTGATTTTCTAATTGTGAGTACACACATATATGAAACAAACTTCGGTAAAAGCACAGTGAAGACATAGACAAAATATAAGCCACCTACCTTTACCATAAAAGAAAAATGCTCCGGCTATTATTAAATTAATTGTCAGCCTAGACTCTAGTCACAAATCTAGTCTACCAGGCGGATCGCTTCAATAGAGCAATGAATAAATATGGATCTACAAAATATTATTAACTACATACACACAAATAAAATAAATAAACAAAAGGTTACTTTTAATATATTTAAATAACAAGATTTATTTGACACCACCACACACAAAATAAACAAACAAAATTAAAATTGAAACGTTAAAAATATTAAAAATTTCAAGTAATTTGGATATCTCCAATAAAAGAAAAATTAATTCGAAGCCAATATAATTCTTTTTATCTTTAAAATTAATATTTTTAATATTTGTGTTACTAACTTTAAATAAATACCTTACATTATTTACAAAGATCAGATTTTTAGCGCCTTTTAAAATTACCGGCTGAAATTAGTAGTAACCTCTGAATGCTCTTGCTCCCACATTATTGAATGTCAAAATGGTTTAAATCTACCAAAACTTTATCTCTCTTCATGAAAAAGTTTTGTATTGCTGGATAAAATTGAAATTATAAACAACAGCTGTATTTCAAACGTAAGGTAAATCCATTTAAAATTATATACTGATAAATTTCCATATTCCATCCAAGTTTTAATGACCACTATTAATCTGATAATCCAGAAAAAAAAATTCTTTTCACAAAAAAAATTAAGTCACTATTAAATCCACATCACTGTTTATGCAATTAAATTAAATTGTTTATTATTAAAATCACTGACTAAATTCTAAAAGTCTTGACTTCTAGTTATCGCTGACATTTCTAACTCACTACATAACCTTTAATTTTTTTTAATATTATGCTCTGCACATAAACACGTGGTTTGTACAATTAAATTTACAGAGAAAGAGTCGCCAGATTTCCTGCTGTATTTATGTTTTCGAAAAACAAAAGAATGAATTGATTGTTTTTCTAGGGTAACACACTAATTTCGTATTTTTTTAATGGAAAACAACTGCTAAAATGTAACTAGATTTACATAACCATATAATAGTTTATAATTATTATTAATTGTTTAAACAAATTAGATAAGATAGAAAAAAATCCTTTTTCTAATGGCGTTTTAAATATTTGTGTTAAACTCAATAATAGAATTGCCATTCCATGTCGACTGAATCAATTTTCAAATGCATTCAATTATACATTAAAATATGAATTAAATAATTAATGTCCTTGTTTTATCTCTTTTTATGATTACAAAAACCTTTCTTAGATCCTATAGAACACTATTTAAACAAATTTCGATATCCAAACTACAAAATAACAACTAAATCACATAATTTTAGATTATTAAAGTAAAACGCAGAAATATGTGTTTTTAAACCCATAGATTTTCTATAAGAAATCATCCCCATATTTACCTATATGTCTCAGTTGTAATCAAGAAACTACTTGCAACATAATAATAAAATATTTAAGCATACAGACTTCATACTTTTGAAAAACAATAAAATTATAATAAAATCGTTAACTGTCAATTTTATAAACTAAACCAGCAGGTAAAGTGATAAATACTTGCATACATCTCCACTAACATGCACCTTATCTGTTTCAGGTCAAAATATGCCTTGAAACGGCTTCAATACGTATTTATCTTCCAAAATCAAGTAACGATAGAAAATCGTCAGCTGATCAAGAATATTTACCAAAATTAAGAGAAAAATCAACTTTAGAATTTATCCTTTTTAGTTTAGTGTTTCAATAACAACATGAAACATAATTATTTTATTTTAACCTTGTCTTATAAAGAATGATTTCCCTTGGAAGTTATGCATCCCAACTAACATGTTTGTACATCATGATGCCTATATTTTTAATCGTGTCATAAAAATAATGATAATATGTAATTTGTGTCTTCTGTTTAGATTAGTTATCAAAATAATATATCCCATTGACAACCTAGTAAGTAAGTATTGGGTTTCTAGTAAGAAACCAAATTAATCTAGTTCCTAACTAGGAAAATCACTAGTAATTTGCAATTGTTTTCCAATTATTATAAAAACAGCACGAAAATTTAGTTACTTTCTCTTGAATTCCCATAAAGAGCAGAAGTCATGTCAGTTTGTATGTTATTTTGCTAAAATTTGGAAGTTATGTTGGCGCATTTTACGTCACTTAACTGTCAACAAAGTGAGGTTCTGACAAATGTCATCTTGTTTTTAATTTTTTAGTTCTTAATAATTTAATTAATAATAATTATAATGAACAATCAAAGTAAACTTAAAGTGATATAACACAAAAGTACACTGTTTAAATTTGGTGTTGACTGTTATTATTATTTGGAGAAATTTTTGGAATTTTATTTTGAATGGAATGAATTAAAGGAAAGTAATGGAATCTTGTTGCAAATAACCGAATTAATTTATGTACTCACGTCGTGGAAGATACATGTTGCACCTTTAATAATTATAATTATTTTCATATATCACAAATAAAATCATCTTGAAGGATGGTATGGAGATGTGCTCATCATGTCAGCAAATAAGCAGGTAATTTTACTAACTACGACAGAAAACTGCTAACCAACTTAATATGTTTAAAATTTTGTGTGGCGCAAATATTTTTCAATTTTTAATTTTTTTTTAATAATTTAAGATTGATGAATTGATCAGATAAGAATTAAAAATGACCAAGAGAATTAGAATGTCTCTTAATTCATATTTTGTTAAATCTATTTGACACGAAGATTTAATTGATTTTGTTTCATATTTGTTTAATTAATTTTAATTTAGAATTTTAATAGTTGTTTTCGTTTCTCTTCAATGAATTTTAAATTCTTATTTCTTTTGTGTGTTCATAAATAAAATTTATCCAACATTTTCATTTAATGCTAAAGACAAAACACATATCATGGAATCGGACATTTACCGTTTAAATTGTTGTTTTGTAGTTCGGTATATATATTTGGCAAACACTTCGAAGTTTTGACAAAAGATATAAAGAACACGTGCGTTGTTACAGAAATAAACATGGAGAAAAGTGTAATTATGCCAGACACCTTTTAGAACAAAATCACACGATGCCTCCTCAAAATAATATTAAATTCCTACATTTTAGTAATAACAAAGGATAATTAGACATTTTAGAAGCTTTCGAGGCATACAAACACAAACTCAGGGTACCTTTAATGAATGAATGATTGAACAGATAGTTGCCTATTCTTAGTATTTACCTTAGCGACGTGTTTGTTTATACTTATATTACTTTCGATAATGACAGCTTAGCTGTGGAAACAATATTGTCAGGTTATAATTTAATAAAAACTGTGAAAGCATTTTATTAATCTTTATTAACTTGACTGTTAAAACTAGATAATGTATTATCGTGTACATAACCTGAATAGTTGGTGTTGCGTCCACATAAGATCCGCACCCGGATTCCCAAATCATTTCTGATTGATACAAATCAATAACACGACTCATAATTTTCGAATATATAATATTTATATATTAAGAATTTTTGGTATTTTAGTAAAGCTGAACAATTTATCCATTTTTTAAGCTAAGCATCCATGCCATGGGGTATGGGTTAAATTGGTTAAGAAGACTTTGGAGGCGATAATAATGAAAATAGTACTGTTAAGAAAAATATAATCACAAGTACTATTTAACATCTTTGATAAATAAGGTTAAATAATCTTTTCTAGATCACAAAAGTTGGTTTTCCAAAGTAAATATTTCGTCGATGAATATTTTCTCAGTAGAAACCTTAACCTTATAATGCGTTTAACGAACATATAATGCAATAACAACTTCTCAAAAAGTAAATTCACTTTTTAATTAAAATTTTCTGTACGCCATCAAAGTAATATATACCAGTACAGCAATATAAATAAATAAACAAATTTAATCTCGTTACAGTCAAACAAAGTAAAAAACCAGCAAACATAATAGAGTTTACAGAAGCTTTACGTATTGCAAATCCATTGCATCCGTGCACGTACTGCAAAGACCATCTAAAAATAGGTTCAGCTGCTGGTCCAGCCTAGCCCAACCCAGTCGAAAAGCTCTGGAAAAGCACACGTACATGTTCCCTGGAAAATGATGAAAAGCTCGCCCAGCTCGGCACATCGATCGTATCACCATGGCAACAACTCTCTCGCAGATTTCATCCCGCACTGAGGTACCAGCCCCAAAATTCACCACCCAAATATTTAACTAAATTATTCTGATTATTGCTATTATTATTATCATTATATCTCATTGAATTAACCATCGTCGATGTTGTCATTAGTTACGTAAATAGTTCCGGGAGAGGGATCAAAGAATATTGTGTTATTGAGACGTTTCTCTAAGGCTGCTGTATGCAATTTAATAGATCAGAATTCTTTTTCAGAATTTTATATGCTTAGAATTTATAAATTTAATTGCTAATTAAAAATGTCAATTAGGATAACGAATAATTTCAGTCTTTCAAAAGCCTTTTAAAAAATTCGAAAATTAAAAATCTTTAAATACTATGATCATCTGCTACAGTTGAACTTAACTGCTCACAATACAAATCAGTGCACTGTAATTTCATTGATCCTTCCTTTTGATTATCTACTTGTATTTTATGACTTATTGATCTGATCCTTTTCTTAATTCATCTCGCAAGTCGCTTCTGCAGCAGCTGTAACTTTCATTCTGTTTAGCACGCACCTTCTGTAATATGTACGAGACGCTGTAATCGATATGTTTTAGATAGAAAGTGCATCTGTTTGTGGGTTCGATCAATATAAAGTTCTTGATATGAACGACAAGCATGGAAATTTCTCATTGAGAAGTTTAAATTAGCTCAGTAGAAATTGTGATACATTAAAAGTGTTACTTACCTTACATTTCAAAATATTTTAAGCACTTTCAACTGCACATAATGCTAGATAAAATCTGTAATATTTACAGATGAAATATTGAACTAAAAAAATAACAATGGAAATCGCTTCCCAATAACTATTATAGAAAGTTCAACACTATCTTAAGCTGGTTCTTTTAAAGCACAGGCAACTTCTGGATCTTAAGTTTTTCATCAGACTGAATTTGACCATAACCTTCAAAATAGGATGGTTAATAAATAATATTGTATAAAATTACTTTGAATAATTAAAAAACACAAAAAAAGATTTTCCTTTCCAAATCCTAACTGGTCATAAAAGGTCAAACAAAGTAATCGGTGTCACGAAATGCGAGAGATGCGTAAGAACAAACAAAAAAATAACTGATGGTCACTTTAAATGAGATCATAATCATGCGATCCAAATAGAAACCAACATTATTTTAAACACTTTTTCTAAATGGATCTTACCTACATATTGTTATGATATATATGGGAATGATGGAGCTTACTTAATATTTATTGTAGGGAATAATAAACCCTCCAACACTTGATGAAAGATGAAAGGTTATAAATTCCAAAATAAATTTATTATTGTTGAAACTCACAAACACAAAATCATGGTAAAACAGTCTGAAAATATACACAACTAAATATCACTTACCTTTATCATAAAAAAAATTCTCCGGCTGTAATTTCTATACTGGAAAACAAGTTCCATGAATGCATGAGACGAAATCAGGCGGGTCGCTAATTAATTAGCAAGGTTATTTAAATTAAATCTGTAAAACATTGTTAATGAACCAGACACAGATAAATACACAAATAAATTTCTTTTTAGACATTTAAATGGATAATTTTATTTATGAACACAGAAAAGAAATAAATATTTAAGATTCCATGAAGAGAAAAGAAAACAGCTATTAAAATTCTAAATTAAAATTAATTAAACACACATGAAACAAAATCAAATTAAATGTTGGTGGCAAATAAATTTAACAAAATAAGAATTAAGAGACATTCTAATTCTCTTTTCTTTTTTAATTCTTATCTGATGAATTCAACAATCTTAAATTACTATTTAAAAAAATTAAAAATTGAAAATTATTTTAAATTTTAATATTATTTGGCGCCACACAAGAAAGTTGTTACCAACAAAATGGGGACTGCTTATTGGGAAACGGTAACAACCTTTAACCGCAGTTAAATCTGTCGGCTGCCAGCTAATTAGTGGGAGGTCGTGGGTCTCACTAAAGGTCTTCTGTAATGGTCGCCAAGAATCGTCTAAAATAGTTATAGTATTGGCCGACAAAATCTGAAAAGAACAACACATTTGCGACTACTACCAATGTGGACGACTTTCCCCAATAATGACTCCGCGATGGCTGAAAATATAAACTCCAAATACCACACATATAAATCATAAGTCGTCAAGTAAGAGATATACAGTACTTTATTATTAATTAACAAATTTTCAATTAAAACAAATTATTCAATGTGAAATAACCTTGGCAAACATTGAATATTGGTTATTAAATTCTATACACAAATTGAAAGCGAAAGGATTAATGCGAGCGCGATTTCTCACTCTCAAACTGACTCGACTCAAAGTCTCAAGATTGTAACAAACACGGTAAATTAACGCGAATACCTGTGATATAGATTGCGCAATCGTAACCTCAGAATTTAACTCTTTAACCAATTCATTACGGAGAAAAATCATACATACTCACTCGCAATTATTCCTAACAATATAATACAGTAAATAATATGTGACAAAATTATATATATGAAGCAGATATCTAGATGTAAGTGCTACACGCACACTGGTGAAAAACCATTTAACACAAAATTATAATATACAAATATAGAGATATGTTTTATATACCAAAAGGATTGTCGAACGTTATAGATGTTGTAAATAGTTGCTACAATATAACTAACTCACGATACGGTGTCTGTTCTTAGAGCTGAAGAGGATCGTCACCAACCAGCTCGAACGTAGCGTGACCCCAGACAACAGCAACCAAGCCTGCGTAATGGTCTTAACAACACAGATATACAACGTAGTGTATGTAATTGTTGTAAGACAATCGGGAAGTTATAAAATGAGTGACGATAAACCCAAGATAAAAAAAAGGTCTGTAACAAAGAGAATCAAATTACCAGAATGCACTAACGAACACTTTATAAATACCTTTGATGGAATGTGACCTTAAGAGATAATTATATCGCCTCCAAATTCTGCTAACGACGATTATACATCAAAACGGGCACGTGAGCTTCTACAACCTCAAAAGAACAGCGAAAAAAATATCCCATAAAGGTTCCAATAAACATGGAAATCATCGCCATAACTAACCACAAATCTGCACTAAGGCAACTCACAACACAAGGAAATAGATTAATTAAACGGCGATGTCCATCAAATTCTTTAAGGAAGTTCTAGTTTCACGAACGGATTAAACAAAGTGACAAAATCTCTTATCGAAAACAACCGGATGTTAGTTCCAAAACAAAATGGCAACTACAAGGAGAGAAAATGCGAAAATCCCTAAACGCTATACAACTTAACGCAAAAGCATAGCTATACAGGGTGCTACGAAATTAGCACGTAACAAAGTTAATCACCCTAACTTGAAGATGAGCACATTTCCATATCATCATTCAAATTGATTTTATTTGTGATTTTTGAAGATAATTAATATTATTAAAGATGCAACATGTATCGTCCATGACGTTAGTACATAAAATAATTCGGTTATTTGGAACAAGATTCCATTACTTTCCTTTAATTCGTTCCATACAAAATAAAATTCCAAACATTTCTCCAAATAATAATAACAGTCTGAATACCAAATTTAAACACTGCACTTTTGTGTTATATCACTTTTAGTTCACTTTGATTGTTCATTATAATTATTATTAATTAAATTATTAAGAACTTATAAAAGAAAATTTAAAAACAAGATGACATTTGTCATAACCTCACTTTGTTAACATTTAAGTGACGTAAAATTCACCAACATAACCTCGAAATTTTATCAAAATAACGTACAGACATGACTTCTGCTAAGTATGAAAATTCAAGAGAAAGTAACCAAATTTTCGTGCTGTTTTTAAAATAATTGGAAAACAATTGCGAATCGCTAGTGATTTTCTTAGTTAGGAAGTAGATTAATTTGGTTTCTTACTAAAAGCAACACAGCATCGTTTACACTAAAATTCTCTAACCAAATTGTTAATAATAAATTACATTAATTGTTTAAATAAATGTTATAAATCGAAAGGTGAGAGTTTTTCCTTCATTTTGATACTTAACATGGCTATAAAAATGCAAATTTAGAGTTAGGATTTATTGACAACCATTTTGGATTTTCTCACAAAAATTCAAATAAAAACATATTAGCATCTTGATACATCCTTTTCGTATCATAAAATTAATCCTAAGATCTTATCAAACAAAAATTACATAAATTTTTACACCAGAATTATAAATATAAACTAAATTTTAACATTCTAGCGGACCCTGTTAAAACGTTACAATTTTGGGATTTCAAAGGCCTAAACCTTCTCTAGTGTCAAATGCACTCTAGAACTTGCTTAACAATATTGTAGTAAAATGTTTTACTTAGAAATTCAAATAACATTGAAAAATATCCATCTACTATGGAAAATTATGGATCGTCAAAGAAATAAAACATTTTCTTGAAATTCAATAATAAAAACTGTAAGTAAAGTAATAAGTATTTGTGTATACCTTCTTGCCTATCCCTTTAATAATTTTCAGGTAAAAACATGCCATAAAATGGCTTCAAAATATCTAAATGTCAAAATATCAACCAACGACTTAGGATCGTCCATCATGAAATTGAGTTTGTGATATTCAAGTGAAGAATCTGTTTAAAACTTATCCCCTTCCATCTCACAGCGTTGTAGTGTGTATCCTCAACATATTTAATGCAAAATTTTATTGTTTTAAAAAAAATAGTAAAATCCTTTTTTCGCCTGGGAGATCGTGCATACATGTAATTCGGGATGCCTACATATACATCATAACATTATGTTTGAACTAACTCTATGCAGATGTTTAGACATGTAACAGTTTGCAATGAAATACGTTTCATCTATCGTATAGCGCTTCAAATTGCATTTTTAAGAGCGAATAGGCTCTAACATATTTCTACTTGATCTAGAGTAATATTGATCGATTTTTAGTCTTAGCCTGCAAGCTATAACGAATATTCACATTTTATAGATGAAGAGTGCCATATATGGCTGTGTGGATATGATTCAAAGACAAACTAACTTCGAATTCTTTGTATACTACTTACTACTAAAAATACTAAAAGGTAGACACACCAAATGACGTATTTAGCACTGTTAGGAAAACGGAAAACATACTGGTTACAATAGTGAGGGGGCTACTAAAAGACTTCCAGAATGTACTGAGGTATGCTGCTGGTAATCATTGGATCATTTTTTTTTATCGACGGTAGTTATATTCAACTAACTGCTCAAATCAACAGCTATACTCGGTATTATTAAAAATGATCCCTGAGTATAGTTCTAGCTCAAGATTGTATAACTAAGATGGAACGTCATTGCATCATCCTCTATTACATAGTTTTAAATACAGACTAAAGGTACATAAGTGTTAATCGCGCGGCTATAGACGCGCGACCATAACGACTCTCCATCAATTGCTGCTTCACGTTTAAATAAATTAACCCCTTGCCAATTAGTTAATTTTAGTCGTGCGGCAGAAGTGGCACCACAGCAATCCTTGCAAGAATAGCAGTCCAGTCGTAACAGCCGCTGCAGATTACACTGAAAACGTGTCTTTAGTGTTAATACTAACTTCTCTTCCAGGCTTATAGGGTGTCTGACAAGTCCACATGCTTCTTCAGGTCATTTTTAATCAGGGACAACACAAGATTAAACCGATTGATGTTAAGGCGAAAAGACTTTGAAACGTGCTGTCATTTTTAAAAATATCTGAATCAGCATACATATATTGGAAACCCTCCTCTTTTTGGGTACATAAAATATCATAGGGACTGCTCAATAATAATTAATAATTACTGCTAGCCATTACCTAGAGAACTAGAAGCTATGGAGCTTGTGCGAGAGGGAGGGGCAATTATTATTATTATTGCGCAGGCCTATCGTGCGGCTGCCGTCGACTTACAGATAGTATAGCACAAATCCCACATTTGTTTTACAGATAAGAAAAACTACAGAAAACCTTAACCAGATCTGCCGGCACCAGGATCGAATTTCGCTTTCTTGGTTGAGAGACCAGCACGCTAATCGCTACACTACAAAAACTGTCAAAGAATCTAATATTAGAAGTAGTAAGAGCTCTTCCTCCTCCTGATTGCCCCCCTCCTTCTTCTTCTCCTAAATTACACACCAACAACACTGCTCTCTCTGCATGACCAGGTTACAAGTGTTCTAAACGAAAGCGGCTACGATTGCATAATTGACACTCGAACAGGTCGCTGCAGCTGCATGCAAAAAGTCGCGGCTCTAACCGCTTCAGCCACGTAAATTTTTTTTAGTAAAGACATAAGTGTTAATACTATTAACACTGTTCTAGCAAGACCAACCATTAATTGTATGTTGAAAGCTTACACTAATGTTCAAACATTTCATCCAACAATGTTCTATATTTAAGTCTGTCCTAGGTCACTATATGCACTCACGCACTGTGCTCTGCTTTTAAACACTGCACACTACACTAATTCGGAAGGTTTAGTCCTTAGCCACGTAATTGACACTCCACCTTAATGACTTCCCATCAGTCGCTGCTTTACGTTGAAATAACTAAACCCGTTGCCAATTAGCCTATTTTAGTCGCACGACAGAAGCGGCTGTAGAGACCCTTGCGGCTCGACTGCACAAAATAGCAGTCCAGTCGTAACAGCCGCTGCAGATTGAACTGGAAACGTATCTAGTGTTGTTGTGCGACAATAGACTATTGCTTCTTCAGGTTATTCTCACCAGGGACAACGCAAGATTAAACTGATTGATGTTAAGGCGAAAAAACTTTGAAACTTGCTGTCATGTTTTAAAAGATGTCTCTTAAACAACATATTTTAGTAACCCTCCTCTTCTCGGTTACAGAAAATATCATGGCGACTGCTTCTCAAAAAATCTCTTCATTTTCTAAATTACACAGCAACAGCACTGCTTTCTCCACGGCCAGGTTGCAAACTACTGAGTTTGCATAATTGTTCTAAACGAAATGTGATCGCAATTAATATTCGAACAGGTCGTTGCAGCCAGATGCTAAAAGTCGAAAGATCTAGAATCTATAGCCACGCGGCTCTAAGCCGCTTTAGCCGCGTGATTAAAACTCTACCTTATGTCTAACCTTTACAACTGAAAAAAAGCATGTTAACGATTACCAACATTGAATACGATTTTAACCCTTATTTTTACTACGGGGTAAGGGTTACAATGGACGACAATACATCCAACCAGGTAATTGGTCAGCGGTTTACAAACTTTATGTTTAAACCGGCGATTTTTATTAACAATAGCCACGTTAGATTTTAACTTTTATTTCCAAAATGTATATTATAAGATTTTATTTATAAATATTAGTAACAAATCCTTTGGGTTATTGTTTAAACAAACATACTGCTAATTTTCATTTTAATATAACATCATTAAATAGTAGACTTAAAATCAGCTTAGATCAGAAACTCATACAGCTTCTTTTTGGACTTACAGCGCTTCTATGGAAGAAGCTCCTACCTGCAAAATAATACTGGTTTTGGATTATTTCAACTTTATATATATATTTGAATGCTGTTACCTGTTTTAACTTAGTCAAGTTTAAATTACACTTGGGGTTATGGAATATGTTATTCTATCATCGTGCATACAGTAAATCTAAGATATTTAGCGTCCTTAGGAAGCACCATTATTCCTAGTAAAGCGTCTTTTCCTATCGTAAGTGGTAGATCGAACATTAATTAATGCAGTAACAACATAATCTGCATAGCCATATTACAATGGTTTCCATTGCAGTTAAGACCCTGTTCCCTAGTAGACAGATAAAATATATTTTACGGTATACATTAGACATGAAAATGTCTAGATCTTACATTTTTCAGACAAGCTCTTCTTCCTTAGAAGGGCAGAAGTATACTCAGATATTACTTGTAACACGTTGTCCTACGTGAGCGACCAATGTGGCGAAGAGGAGGACACGGGCGAAGCGAGCAACTGGGGGTGCGGACGAAGCGAATTGAGAGTGTCCTACGTAACACATCTTCATAATCGCGAATAGCGCGAAAAAAATAGAACTATGGTCCCTAGTCTGGTGGAAGAAATATTGTTTATTTGGAGAGGATAAAAGGACCTCGCAAAATCCTTATGGTAAATGGCTTTCGCCAGATTGTTCTGAAACTGTGCTTTTTTCGAGTTTTCGAGGTGTAGATCGAAAGTGTCAATGGGCACACAGCCCAGAAAATTGTAGTTTATGAATTACAGTTAATTCTAAAACTATAATTTTTTGAACTTTGTGTCCATTGACACTTTTGATCTACACATCGAAAACTATATTTCAGCGTTTCAGAGGAATTTGGTGAAAGCCATTTTCCATAAGGACTCTGCGGGGTGCTTTGGAAAACTTCCATTTATTTAATATATTAATAAATTTTTCAAATTTATTTCACAATTATTTCAAAAGTAATAATTTTATTATTGGTTTTCCCGTTTAAAATTAAATTCAATCTAATAAAACATTACCTGCTATGCAGACTCTTCAGATGCGGCTAACGCGGTGAAGGCGGAAATATCAAATAATTTGATCGCGTTAATCGTCTGAAATCCGCGTCTAGCGAAGATACGGGCGACGCGATCTCGCGTAGGACACCTGCATTGTTTGCTTGGTTTTGATAAATCCGCGCCGGCCGCTCCGTTCGCTTCGCCCGCAAGTAGTCGCTTACGCAGGACAGCGTGTTACAGATAAAAAGATTAAAATATCATCTTTTTTTCGTTCTGTTCCTGCAAAAATTGTATAAAAACTAATGAATAAATAATCAAAAGCTTTTTTTTGTATTCATTACCGAAAACAGGAAATAATGATTCAATAGAGAGATGCAAGTGTTCATTTCGGCTTTTGCTAGACTATTCTACAGGAAATTACAGTTGGAATCAATAATTGATAGCTCAAGCACTCACACGTGTAACGTCCTGTGGAATTTGGTAATACCCAATATTACACGATTAAGACATAATAAAATTAGGAAACTAACACTTATCTGTAAATAAATTTTTATTTTTTTATATTTGTTTTTCGGGAAATACACCTAAAATCTATTAACCACATTCGGCTTACAATCAGTTTATATTACTTGACTTAAAAGCTCTTAATTCTTAATAAATTTTTGAACTACATTTTGGTTCCTCTGCTGTAACAGTATTAAGATTTCGAATAATCAATCACTTACTTTTCTTTTTCTCAATCTATTTTAGTAAAATCTGATTTATGTAGTATTTTATTTATCCCTGATTTTAATCTCATTATAAGTGTATTGCTATTTTACATACTTATTTGTAAAATACGTGCGAATCTTTGAGTTTTGGTTGAAATTAATTTTTTTTTAATATACTTTAGATCTCTAGATGGGCCGGTTTTACAAAAACGTGAACAATGACCTCCAAAGAGTACCGTTATCGGCTATTAGAATAATCAGAATAAATGTTGCTTTTGTTCATCAATCGCAATCAGAATCACATGGTGGGAAAAAACCTAAGAAATAATTTCATGATGAGTGCATCTTACAAAACATCATATGTGACCCCAAACTGCTCTCAGAAGTCAAATGGTGGCAAACTTCTCACTGAATCATTTTTGCAACAAATCTTAACTAGGTCTTCCAGACATTGCTGTAGGTTATATAACAGGTAATAAGAATGGCCTGTAAATGTGTCAAAAAAGTTTTATATGTCATTTATCAAGCGCGATGTCTGCAGTTTTTTCGCAGGCCTATCTTATCAAAAATGTAAAAAATAGTATATTATACAGGGTGTCTTATAACACACACATCAAACGCGGTAAATCGTTAGACATCTATGACAAACAAAAAATCCTTCTAACATTTTTTTTGGAAGCATAGTTTTCGAAAAAAATGCAAATAATGTTTTTTGCACATACAGTAGGGTTTATGTTCTTCAAAACAAGCTGTTTTATGGTTACCTTGCTGATCCTGTAACCTGTAAACTGATTTTTTTACAATAGTAGTCTTTACAGTAGAAGTTTTTTGACGATGACTTCAACGACGTAAAACTCAACGCACACTAAATCTGGGATTCTCATTATTAAAATGTTTAATTAACGTTAAAACAAGACGTCATAGTCCGAGGAATCCCCGCATCGTATCGCTGATATCAGAACTCGTAATGTAATTTCTTATAAAGCCGAATAGTTTTTATGTTTTTTTAAATTAAATTCAAAGCCGCCCACTCTAATAAAAATCGCCCTTTAATCTAATTAACTTACCTTAGTAGGAAATGTTCTCCTTAAGGTAGTACCGTCGTTTTAGAACTACTGTTCAGATATTAATGAAATTGAATATATCGATTCATTTTGGTCTAAAAGTGACCCAAAAAAATTTTTGTAAGGCCAGGGTACGTGAGAGAAAAGTTAGAAGCATTTGAAATATGACTCATTTAACACGTAGTCTTATGGGAATATCGTTTTCCAGCACATTTATCCTCAAATTGTATAAAAACTACCGTTCAGATTTATAAAGAAAACGCGGAAATATAAATTGGTTATCCGCCGAGAATTTTGGGCCCTTGAATGCATTGATTAGGTACATGTGAGAAAAGAATTGAGCAATTAAATGTAAAAAATTAATTAGCAGCGGTAATCGGCCATATCTTCGTAGATGTGTCAACACCGCAAAAGAGGTTAGGCGAGCCCTTTGTTTGAAATTCCATGTGCTGCGTAATGAAGGTTTTGAGTAATTAGAGAAAAGCAAAGAAATAGTTTATACTTAATGATAAGTAGTATTAATTATTTATATATATATTATATATATAATTCTTATAAAGAGTTATTTTAAAGCTGTTATTAGACCTTGAATTTATTTCAAGTTTAAGTCATTATTCTTAGCATTATGCAGCATAAACAAACTCGTCCTTTATTGCCAATTATTTTGTCTAGCTTTTAAATTTCAAAGCTGGCACTTATTAAATATATCAATAGTTATTAATGATATCACCGCGTTTATCATTTTATATGTACTTTTCTAAAAACGTCCGTCGAAATTACTAATATTTTGACTTTCTCTTATCAAAAAACTTTATTAAGCATTTTTTGTTCCTAATATAATCAGAAATGCTTTGGCCAAGTTTGGTGCAGGGGCTATAAGCCATTAAAAAATAAACGCAGCTTAATTATAAAATTATCTCCAAATATTTGAATGGCATTATATACAAAATTTTGATTACTAGATTTTATCTTTGTAATCCTATCATTTAAATTTTTATTTATATTAATCGCAAAATAGATCAGTATTCTTTATTTGGAGATTAATATTTTTAGTATCATCATAATTCTTAATTACTGAAATTAAAACTAACTACTGCTTAAAAACTGAGGTTTATATATTTAAATCGTTTTTAAAAATTTCCCCCACAAGGTTGCCAACTGTATTGTTATAAATTCCCAAATATACGCTCTCTGCTTTCATTTGTCTCGCCAAAGAAATCAAGAAAGTATGTCATTGAACTCTTTCAAATATTTTCATATAAAACGTTTTACTAATCTGAATTCCAAATCCATTTATTTGTATTATAAAGCTAAGTAAATTTATTTTATAAGTAAAATCCATTCATAATCCAGTCATAAAAAATTTTATAAGTTCTTCTTTATTAGCCATTAATAAAATTTCCATCACAGAATAAATCAACACTTGATTAACTTGAAGCACTTGAAAAATAATCACTTAGAATTACCGAACTTTCGTAAGACTTTAAACACTTCCGTCTACAACAGATGTGCACTTCTTGAAAATTGAAATTGTAAGAGAATTTGTTACAAAAATCACATGGGTTTATACTGATTTCGGCGAAACAATTGCATGTGCTACAATTTCTGCATAAAATAAAAGAAACTTTGACAACCCAATTTAACATAACCAAATTATTGTTTATAAATTTTAATTAACACAAAAACTAATTCTTATAGATAAAAAAAACTCCCAATCTAATGGTATATTAACACTTATGTTTTCATTACAAAACAAGGCCCCCATTGAAGGCCATCTCTATCTCCTTAAAACTTCACACCTTCCTATTTTCACATATTTAAACAGTATATCTTAACAAACAATATTTGCATGTTTTTAGGCATCAAAAATATGAAAATTCAAGCCAATTACAGTATTTCAATGTACGATCCAAAAGCGCAACATAATTATATGTTGTTTAACTGATATCGTTAATAAAAAGCAGCCCCTGCATTTAAGATAGTTACAATTATGTGGTAATAAAGCAACTTCCTAATCCTCCACCAAAATTATTTAACCAAGAGCTATACAATTTTGAAATAGAAGAAACTTATTACAACTGAGGTATCTCGTTAACATGAAAACACATGATTTTCTAGTAATTCCTCAAGACAAGTAGTAAATACTTGCATACCTCTCTATTACAATGCAGGCTGTCTGTTTTGGACTAAACTTAATGTAATACAAAATTAGATAATCATCTCCCAGATAGTTAATGGACAAAGATTAAAAATTAGCTAAATTCTATGGAAAAATTAGTTTTCCAAATATCCTTTATCTGACTATAGTGTACTAAATGTGCATGTTAAATATAATTAACCATATTCAACTTGATAAAAAAACAAATCTTTTAAGATTAAAATTATGAAATTGGGGTTCTGCTACCAATCTAACGAATCGTTTTGAAATTTCGTAAATAAGCTTATTTAAAACTATAGAGTGGGCAAAATCCTTATTTCGTATGTCAAATATCGTGACAATAAGTAAGTGATAATATGTTCGTCACTAACAGACACGTAATTGTAACGCCTAGGTAAGGCACTCGGCGATCTTACTATTCTTTGTGTTAAATACATAAATAATAATGTATACTCTGTTTTACATTATTTATATGATCTGTCTATGTTTTATTGTGTTTTGATTGTTTAGCCACCACTTTCTGTGTTTCAGGGCACTTAGATCAATAATTTAAATTCAATATTGATAAAAAAAAGCTCTCAAACACAATGGCCCTAAATTAAAATTTTATCGGACTTCTAATATACCTGTAGAATAATTATTAAGTCATATTTGAAACTGAATGAGCAATTGATTCATTCTCATGCTAGTCGTAGTAGGTTATAGTTTACGGTACTATTACGATTTAAAATGATCGTATTGCAGTTTATTAACAACCGTTAAAAATATATCGTTACATATTTTTAACTATTTATTTTACCATTTGTCGTGAGATATAAAGTTTAGTTGCCAAGATCGCAGTTAACATACCCACAATAACTTCAGTCTATGTGTCCAATTATAAATGATTATAATCATGCTTACCCTCATAATGCAAAAACCAATTTACGACATCACAGTAATTTGTGAATTGTTTCAAAACGATCTGTTAATTTATTAAAATGTCAACTCCGTGACACCAATGCTTGCATAACACGATTACGTTTTCAGCATCACTTGTCAAGTTCTTCATTTCCTTTTTCGCAACCATCAAATTCAAACTGTACTTTATCATTTTCCATAAGGATATTGAAACGCAAAAAAGAAATCTATAAAATAGAGCAAGTGCTATTTTATGATGTCGCGTCTTATACACTTTTTGTATTAGATTTTAGTAGAAATGAAATACAAGAAAAAAACTAATATGAGTTTGCCGGGGTAAGAAATTTTAGATTACTCAATTTTATTAAAAGCTAAGTTTATAAATAACTATTTAAAACAACAAAAAGATTCATATATGTGTACATGGATATTGATTTTGGCAGTTGTTCATAAAACTTTAAAACTTTTGTATTTATCACTTATGCAATGACAGTATTATAGCGCAACCACAGTTGCTTATGCTCCAGGAGATAGAATTTGTAATGAGCACTAAATAACAATGATGAAAAAGTCTGAATTACTCTAAGGAAAAATATTTGTAAGCTAATATGTTTATTACAATAGATATTAGTTAACGAATATAAATTATGATATTTTTAATGAGATTTCACTGGCTTGTAATTCAATTTATGGCTAGATTATTCCAGCCTTCATTGTTGTCTTCCTAACATGTCAGAACTGACATGTCGATTTCCCAGAATGCCTACACGAATTAATTGCGTTGCAAATCTTTCTTTTTACCTCTTAAGGTTTACCTGTTTTTACCTTATAAAATGCTGCCTCACAGTTTCTTTTCCCCAAAATTGTATTACGTACTGCCTATTTTTTATTATTTTATCCTGTGCAAGTAAACTGAAAAAAAAAGAATAAAATACCATCATATTAGCCTTGCTGCCCTAGATCATAATGAAATCACTGGTACATCACACAATCTCATATGTTCAAACTTAACGTCAACATTGAGTAAAACGTAATAACGCAGAGATGAGACTAATCGATTCACGGATCCGAATCGTATCAAAGAATTCGAATCACCTACACTATTAGTTACGATTCCTGTAAAAGAAAAAAAAAGATTTAAATTCACTGAATCAATTACTTTTTTTTAAATGACAAGTCCAGATCATTTTTTACTTGCCTTTAAGATCTGTATGTAATATTTATTCATAATTATTAAAAATATTTTTGTTTGAACATCTCGCCACGTACTCTTGATCTAAATAAACAAAATTGCTTCAATTATCCAGTTTCAGTTTCAGAAAAATTATGTACTAATTATTTTTTTATATCTTAAATCAAGGACGCCCATCATATCTATCCTGAAGCCTACACCATACCAAGATTCATAAAACTCTATTGGCAGGTTCTTTCGCATCGCTCCTCCCGTCTGCAATTATTAATAAAAAAATAAAAATAAAATAAATATTAATAGCGAAACATGCCAAAGAAGCTAATTTATTTATGTTAATTATTTTACATGCAATATTATTCTTAGAAATAACACATTATAAAAAAATAAGTTTACATTTTATCTTGCAAACATAACCTAATTTTCTGAATTTAAATTTCAAGATAGGATTCTTCAATTAAACATTTTTGTCTTTAGACTCAACACATGTTCTTATTCATTAACTCAGTCACGGGTTTGCGATTCACCTGAAAACAAATAAAACGGGTTATTACCTAGAGATTTATAATTAACTTTCTTGATTTCTAATGTTATATTATTTGAGTCTTTTTGCCACTGAACAATGTGTTCATTCAAAGAATTTGTTTTAATCATTTTGTCCATTGTTTTATTGTAGTTATCTGGATTATTGCACACAGTACAAAAACTGTTAGAGATTTTGCTAGTTTAACCTGTTTTAAGGCATAAAGATATTGAGTCAAAGTTGCACCATCAAAACGTTTCATCGTCGAAACTATTGTTAAGTTTTCCTTTATGTATTAATTTCTTAATAATGTAATCTATTCAAGAAAGCTGCAACGTGGTGTAATGTAGCTATACCATGTAGTGTTGTGGCTTGAACTCATGTAATTAAGATGTAATTAACATTTTTGCAATCCATTTGACAGTTACGATCGACGTCGATTTACAGCATTATTTGTTGTTGAAAGATACAAGCATCCTATATCATTTTGTTCACAATCTCATAGTCTACATTTATGTGTAATTAGTATAAAAAAGTTTGATATTTTTCATTGTTGTTAAAATCTGCTGACGTCACTCGTCACTGACGTCAGTGCGTTGAGTTTTGCTAAAACTCTATTTGTTTTTGAAAAGTGTATAAATAAGCCTGCAAGAAAAAAATTAGCATATTTAACCGACGTGGAAGGACCGTCTCGTTAACTTAAAATTATTTAAAAAAAGTAGGGTTATGAACCTATTGTTGTAAACAAATAAAATTTAAATCATACAAAGAAGATTATACTTACCATTTATAATTATTTTGGGAACAAGAAAATTGTATTTCTTACTACTTTTCTACGCAATTTAATGGATTGCTATACATAATAACCCATAATAACGACCCAGAATAAGGACCGATAATTCTTCCACTTTATTTTCTACCCAATCCATGGAACAAGAAAATAAGGTTTGTAAGTAAGAAAATCTTCAACGTCATAAGGTTGTCGATCTGAAAACATAAGGCTTAAAAGAAACTTGAAGAGACAAAAGAAAGGATAAATTACTCTTTGCACTTTGAAACTTAGTTTCAGGATATGATTAACTAACCATATCCAAAGAGTTAAGATCAAAAAGATATAAAGTCAGACAGAGATGACAGACCTAATCATCATGAAAATAAGCGATCTCGCAACAAAAAACAAAATCTAGAGATTTCTTTACCGTTGAGACTACCCGGTTAGTTGATCATCCAGGATAAGGTTACCGATGACCATTTTTTCCTGTCGTTTTAAAGCAACCCAAAAAAATGATCCCCTTTGTTTGGCCATTTATATTAAAGTTCACAACGTTCTGAAAAATTATGAATGATAAGAATATGATAACAGAATATGAGTTTTTAGCAGTGTTTCGGTTGCCCGGTCGAGAAAGTTATGTCAGAAAAGGTATTGAGAGGTTACGTTGCTGGCGTTCTTGATACAGAGAATCCAATCAAATTACTTGACTTTTCTGTACTGTACTACACTGTACTGACTTTGTATGGCTGCGGTGAAGGATCTCGGTAGCACCTCTGGCATGACCTAATGACTACCAGTATAATACAGCTAATATGATGCAATTCTAGGCAAAGTTCAGCTGTGCGGAAAAGATGTGAAAAACCTTGAGGGACGTCAGAATCAAAATCTGCTCGATACCGCCGTTTATCGATCAGACATATTGCTACGAATTTGGACATCAATCGTAAAACTGTTCGTCAGATTGTAGACGATAAATTAAAGACAAAAAACTGTCTGGGAAAAAATTTGTTCTGAAAAACCTTTCTATTGCGCAAAAGATACGACTAGTTGAAGTTTGTGAAGTTCGGCTGGCTGCCGGAGAAGCAGAAAACATTCTTGATCGCGTAAGTACTGCTGACCAGTCAAGGATTTATAAATACGATCCGGAAACTAAGCGTCAGAGTATGCACTGGTGTGCACCAGGTGATTCAAGACCATGAAGGTCCAAATGTTGCATGTCTTTTAGCGCATTTGCAGTGTCGGGGTTCCACAGAAACTCTTCTGGGAGTGCAACGGAGGTAATAGAACTATCGTAGCAAGTACATTACGTTACCCCATACTTTATCACTCATAGAACTTTCAGATCTTATCCAAACGAGTTCAAATAAAATTGTACTATTTTTTTAAATTCAGTCGCAACCGAAATTTGAAACCCTGTTCCTCTGAACGAGAAGTAGGATCTCTATCACTCGACCATGGAGTGATGTTTTTCGGCCGAAGGGGTGTTGTACACAAAGAGTTATTATTACGAGGGACTATTGGGGCAGAGTTGTGAGCAAACTCCTGACTACTGCATCGCGACAGTGCAGCAGTACATACCTCGCGCCAAAATTAGGATTAGTGCGAAATTTATTAATTCAATATTCGAGATTTATTTAAAAATTTGCAGATGACAACTGACTTTTATTGCTAAAGAAAAATTTATCAATCGATTTAATTTGATGTTTCCATTTAAATAATTCCAGTTTGTTCTTATTAATAAAATCTTCTTTAATGGAATTCATAAAGAGGTAAGTCGAAACTTTTATAAATGTTATTTAAATTTTCTTTAATAAATGTTTATCACTGAATGCCAATTATCCTCTTATTAAGTTATTTTAAAAGTTTAAATTTTATTACCTTAAAGAAAAACCTTTTATTCGCTTCAATATATTTATAACACTTTTACGAATTGAAGTTATGTTTAGCCCCCGTTCTTAATTAATTTTAACATCAGATTTAAACCTTGAGTAGCGAGAAGGAGAAGTGTTTATTCAACTTGTATCTATTCAACAATTTCAAAATTATACTAAAAACCAAAATTAAAAAGATAGAAAGAAAGCCCTTCCTTCCCTGATTATAAAATATATATATAACACTTTAGGCCTAAAAGCAACCTCACATGTCTTTGTTGATGAGAAACTTCAAAACTTTAACACTAATTTTAAATACCTGTATTGCTGTTTAATTAATGTTTTATAATACTTTTAGAACAATTACATCCGATTATGCAACAAAAGTTACACGAATCTATTTTAAGATGATAAACGCGGATCTATAAGAACGTTACCCTTCTTGATTGTTGATTGAAGAAGGTTGTCGGTAAATGGTACAAACTTGACATTTTTTAAGATTTTTGTTAAAGATACTTTTTTAATATTTGAACAATTTTGTTAAAGTTTTTGTTTATATAAAATAAATTACATTAGAATACCTAAAAACCAAAAACAATACAAATAATACTCCGCGATACATTCCACCGTTCGTGGTAGTCGTAAATAGTCAGTCAGATGATTGTTGGGTATTATTTCTAAGAAGGGTATATATGACATCACGCCTTTAATTAGGCAATTTTGCAAGAAAGATTGCATAGCGCTTTCTGGCAAAGACATCGGTCACTGCTTTGATGAACGCACAGGCGAGTACGAGTTCCATATTGTCCTCATTGGGTAATTACATCATGTCAATCCGCAATCTTCATCTAAAAATTTGGAGGACTGTTAGAAGAGCCTTAGTTGTTGCATTAGTAGACCTTGACAAATATCTACTGGGTTACCTGACTAAAAGAGTACATCCAGTCAGAATAATAAGTCCTTTAACGGACAAAGAAGTAACCATCAACGGTCAAGATACAGTATGTAGTTTAACTTATGTGGTAAATAAAAATCAAAAAAGTATTTAATTACCCGAAAAATATTTTTCTACAATTGTAGATTATTTATGGTACACAAAAGTGAAGAAGAAGCTTATCCATAACTAACGTTAGCTACGTAGGGCTGGATTATGTCATTTGTCGTCTATAGGCCCACTCATATTTACGGCCTTAATAAATAGACGTTATTGTTATGATTGCATGTAATTCATTAAATAGGCAAGCATATTGTAAATAAAAGGTATGTTTTTTAATTTGACGTCCAAGTTAACTATGAATTAGTTATTTTGTTAACATACCACACTTACACGTATCGAAACGTGCGTCAATGTCGAGGTGTTACTTGTCATCTGTTGTGTTACATAAATTATCTTAATTTATTTAATTTAAGTTTAAGAATTTAAAATTGCAACAGGTTAGATTGGCACAAAACTCGTGGGACTGAAGACAAAGGCGTACTCAGGATCTGAATTAGAGGAGGGCAACTTGTTCTAAACCGAGCAGCAAAAACTAACCGTTCTTACTCTCAGTGAAATGCGTGATGTGGTGGCTTTGAATATATTAAGTAAATAGCGTTTACTGTCTCCAGCCTTACTGTGTGGAACTCCATAAGCATGAAATAATATCAAAATAAAATCAAATTAAAAGATTAATTCAAAGTTTCACAAGTTTTATTAGATAAACTAATAAAACTTGTGAAACTTTGAATTAATCTTTTAATTTGATTATATTTTATATTAAATAAATAGTCGGGGGTTTTCTAATACCTTTACTTTATATACAATCCGACTTCAACTTGACATAAAATCATAAAAATTACAAATGCACACTTAATCCAAAAATATGACACTGTCTGTTCAGAGTCATATTTTTCACAGTCCATTCGTCCTATTCCATTTTCAACACAACTCATATTAGTTTCGTGGAAGGAGGGCAAAGTGAAACATGACGATTTCTTACAAAATAAAACTCAAAACTATTGCAAAACTGTTTTCATTAGTCACTAAAAAATGCGTACTGATTCGCATTCCGCCTCGTCACACATACGCATCAATTTGAAGAGGGCTTTCTTCTATTTTATTTTTCTTTTATGGGGACAGCTGCCGCCTGCCTCTCGCTGGGTACGTCATTGCTACTACTATAAAATAGTTTAACTTTTCCACAGTAAAATACGTGTTTTATTTTACTGAATGGCCCAAAGGGGCTAATAGTTCCTGTAAAAAGCAATAAAATAATTTGGATTCGTTCTTCGGTTTTATTGATACCATTGCTGTCTATCCAGATCTGTACTTATTTAACATTTGTTGGAATTTATTTGGTTAATTTCAGGTCAAAACCCATTGTGAAGTATGGATATTGACACTTTCCAATAATTATAAAATTTCGATAAATCTCACGAAATTTCTTATTTAAACACCTAAATCAAAAGGGCGATCGCTCCGAAGTTTGCCGCCCTACAAGATTTGCTGTCCTAGGCCCGGGCCTATTGGTTAATCAGGCGCTGTTAAGCTACTAAAGTTAAACTACAGGGATTATAAATTTCAATTACCCATTGTTGCAACTTGACGTCTTATTTACATTATTCCGTCATAACGTGTAATGAAAACTTGAAAATACAGATAGAGGCCAAGGTTAGTAACTATTAAGGCCATCAACTAATTTTCTCAGTTTAAGATAGTTAATACATCTTCCAGTTCTCCAATTTCAAATGTTTGTCCGTATTCTTCATTCTTGAGTCGGATCTTCATATTCTTTAAGCATCGCAAAGTAAATTGAGAAAAATCTAACGATGTAACATCTGCAGACAAAGTATTTTTAAAGCTTTGGCTTTAACTTTCTAATAAAGAGGCTTTGTCCATGCAAACCTTAAAATTCTAAAAGGATTCATTACAGAAATAACAATTTCATGTTGACATAGTGCACTTCCATTGAG
Source organism: Agrypnus murinus (assembly GCA_929113105.1). Classification (NCBI taxonomy): domain Eukaryota; kingdom Metazoa; phylum Arthropoda; class Insecta; order Coleoptera; family Elateridae; genus Agrypnus; species Agrypnus murinus. The sequence goes on from OV816028.1 coordinate 40,133,231, forward strand.
AATCATAACCGCTTTTCTTTTCTACCCGATTAGCTGAAGTTGATATTTTGGGCAGTATATCTTGTTACGTCTAGATCTAGTGTCCTACACTTTTGCAATAATAAGAGCTACTTTTTCATATAATAAGATTTATCGTAAGCTAAGATTACAGCAACCCTCATTATACAGATCTAAACCTTACTGCCTAGACGCAATTCATTTAATTTCTGAAAGACTTTGTTAAATTGTGGGGTTTTTTATTTGTAAAATAAAAACATTACATAAATTAGCTCATCAATTCTGATTACTCAAGTGAATAATACTAGTGGAAATTTGAAGGAAAAGCTTTATTATCTATGTTATGTTAGCGTGTTGATTCAATATTTAAAGGGGCGGGATTACAGATCTAATCATAATTGCCTGTATTTTGTATCATTTATCTTTAGCTTCATATTATGTACCCACAATACCTAAGAGGTCTATAAATCTAAACATATAATGTTGTTCTATTTCATATCTTGAGTCTTTATCCAGAAGTCCTAGTCAATTTAAATCCCTGACTTTGAAAACTAAATTTATAAGTATAGGGCATTAGCTATTTAGGACAGCGAGGATTGTCTCCACCGAAAGTTTAATACTCCGGGAAAGATTTAAAAGAATTCATTAAACGTTATAGGTCGATTTTATCTACTGGTTTTTAATTTGGCAAATTTACTAAGCGAATCAATTATATTAATAAAAAAGAAAAAATATTGCACTGTAACTTGGCGTTTCTATTGCAATTTATCGACATACACGTCTTATATGACACGCAGCCTAAACGTGGAATCTCAAAGTAGAATTCCGTCAGATCTGTCTATGAAATGGCGATGGAAATAATAAACGATATTTAAATTATATTTTGTAGTCCTTAATTGACACTCGGAATTAACAATTTTAAAATTGTAAAATAACATTTAATCTCGACAACGAAAACCAGCACAAAAATGTAAAATAACATACAAATGATGACAGAAATGGTAACCAACTTAAGAGACCTAATGTAATTTAGTCAAATAAAGACAATCATAGCAATATTTTTCACGAAGAAGAGAACAGAAACAGAAGTAATTGTATTATATACATGACTGTAGTCGACATTGTAGCTAAATTGCTAATTTCGAGTTTATGCCGACGTCTAAAGCGCTACAAGTCGCCGCGTTTGCTGTACTGTTCTTTGTTCTTTCCAGCTCGATTATACTAAGGGAAAAGTATTCAGATTAATTCAATAAAAGTCATACTATAAAAAGACAACTCGTAAAGGGCGTGTATAAAATGGTCATAAAATAAATGGTTTTTATTCTTTCGTATTTTTGTATCTCTTGTTTGTGTCTGTGTTTGGAGATTCCGAGGTATTCGATATCCATAGTGTCAGTTTTAATTAGTAGTAAATAAATAATGGAAATGTTACATGATATTTAAATGAATTGTAGCAAGTAAACGAATCGTATACTGGCAGTAAAATTTAAGTGAACAAAGGTTGTTATTGGAGGTTATGTAAGAACCCTTATGTAAGAAGAGTACACCTAGACATATTATCTTAATTTATAACAGTATTTACATCATTTATCTTAATTTCTATATAAAACTAAACGTAACGACACTGTAAATTCGCCGAGAGACTCGCTCTGTATCCGCTACAACATAGAATATTCATGGCATCTGCAGCGAGACATGAAGTATACATAACCCAGAATTCGACCATGTTATAGCTCCTTTTATAATGTATACATCAGTAGCTGTTGTGAGATATCCTGTGTGCAAAACTAAATTAAAATAAATTATAACTATAAATTCTTATCTTTCATGAAAGTAGGGAAAACTTTGCAGCGTTAAAGTAGCCTTTTAAGGCCTAATCTCCTCTTATATATATTTATTTTAATCTACAGACCTAATGGAAATCTTCAGTAAAGTGGACGATTAAGAATGTTAAATGATTAGATTGAAATTTTGATAATAGATTATCATTTGATTCAAAAAGAGAAGTCTTCCATTTGGGAAATGCCTCTCGCAAAAATTCACATGAAAATCTATTCTTCCTTGCCATTTGTTTGACAATGATTAATTTTTTCTCGTAGCCTTGTCACTCTGTATTTTTTTTATGTTCAAGCATTCGGACATTTTTTTATGTCTTGGACATTTCTCTCTGAAATCAAATCGCTTTTGATTACAAAAAAAGGAATGGGAACTGAGCTTAATGTACTTTCGTTTAGAATAAAAAAGTATCACAAATATTCTGATTGTCAGATTCATTCATACTATCCATATTCTTTATGATGTACAGCTTTTATAAACAAAAAATGTACCTTACAGCAATTGATTTTATCAGAATGTAACTGAAACAAGGTATTGTAGTGGTCAGACCTACAGTCAACCAGAATTATCAAAGTAGCTGTAGCAAGTCATTTTGTCACAAAACAATTTTCATAATAATCAATTTACCTAGTTCTGTTATTACATACAGGTTCAGGCAAAATATGTAATTTATTTTTAAAAATAACAACTATTTGGTTAAATATAAAATGTTGGGGATGTTTATTACAGTTTCTTTGGGGTTGATAACTTGATTTTATGTTTAGGGATATTTATTACAGATTCTATAATGTTGGTAGTTTGTGTTGCTAAGGGGTAGTTAAGAAAAGTTGGGTTTTTGTTTTTAAAAACAGGAATGAGGGGTTGGGAAAACAGGTAGTAAGTAGCCATATTGGCTTGGTTTTTAAAAAGGAATATAAAATTCATGTAAGTGTATATCTGTTAATTTAATTTATGTTGATTCTAGTTGTGTGGTGTAATTTTTATATTATTTAATTAATCTAAAACCCAAACCTCTAAATCTAAAAGATTCGTTTGATACTTTTAACAATTTATAAATTTATCCTTTTGATGTATAAATATTACTAGAAAATAATGTTTTATTAACGTTTGTAGTATCCTTACAACTGAGTATTGCTAACTAGGAATGTCATTTGTGCATTTATGTAGATACGACTACTACTGTTATGTGTCTTATTGTCAGTACTTATTGAGTTTTTAGGTTAATGTTTCTAACCTAACTAAATGTTATACTTTGTGACTGAGAGGATATTTCCCTAGGTATTAATCTCCACGGTGGTATGAAAACCCGTGATAGGCCGTGTGAGAAACCTTTAAACCTTTATTTATTTATTTGAGAGGAAGGCTCCACGGTGGTAAAAAAGCCCATGATAGGCCGTGTAAGAGAACCCTCAAACCATTATTTTATTTACTGATATTTCTTATTTCGTATGTCTTTTATGTGTATATAAATGTATGGTCACAACGTATCTATTGCTATGTCAAATATGATATGATTTTTGTTCAGTAGTTCTTGTGTATTCATTTTAATCTGGCACGTTTACCTTGCCTAGTTTATCTGTAAATCTTTTTGATTGACTATTTCACTCAATTTTGATGTTTTATGTTGAGAGATTTGCGTTTGTCTATGTATAAATACTTGGTATATAATCACACAACTGTATCAACTGATAAACTGATTTATTGATCTGTTTTGTTTATTGTAACCAAACTAAATAATCATTTGATCACATAATAAACTTGAAGCGTGTACGTATTTAAGCTGGGCTAGCATATAATTTCAAGGAGGTTTTTAGAGAACTAGCCATTTATTTGTATCAGTTTAAATACGTCCCTCCTCGCTCAAGATTAAGAATAAATTAATAAAATAATACAATCATATTTAATTGTACTTTTATTTGTGTTCTTTTACTTGTGTTTTCTCTTTCTCCGTCCGTATGAAGTAGATCAATCGTTATCAACCTTGGTCACATGTTACACAAAAAATAATCACAACGTAGGATCCAGTTTGCTAAATATCCATTTGGTTCTTTTGTTATATTTATCATTATAAAGTTTGTCATTTGTAAGGTTGGTAATACTGTGTCAATTTCCGGTTTGTTAAATATTTGAATTTTACGCGGGTAGAGTAAGATGGGCCGTGATCGTCTAGTGGGTAGGGACCCCGGCTCATTACAGTATCAATAATCAATAATCCATAAAACCCAGAATCCATGAACTTCCTATTAGGAAATTACAAATATTTTAGAACAGTTTCAACTATTTAATTATTTAACGAGAGGATATCACGGAAAAAATTAGATAAGTTAAAACGACAAGAGTTCAAAAAGAGGTCAACTTTAGTGGTTTATATTGCTTAGAAGGGTGTATTTGCCCACAATAACGAATTAAAAATTAAAATAAAATGAGAAACTACACAAGACAAATTACTTAGAAGCCAACGTTCTGACTGCTACAAAAAATAATTAGGTTAAAGATCCAAATACTAACAACGAGGTCACTGCACAAAAAAGCTACAAATAAAAAAGAAATGATACTTACAAGGAATTCGCGTATGAAAGAGATGGATATAAAACAATACTTCGCGCGAAAAGTAGGTACCCGAGATATATTTGAAATTCAAATTAAATCATAAGATAAACTGCAGTTATTTTAAGGTAAAGGTTAATTAATGTTTTACATTAAATCGCATTTTGAATTCAAATCCATATAGAAAGATTATTACTGGGAATTAATATTCCGCTTTACGACTGTAAACTCTACTGACTGAGCTACCGGGTGACTTCCAGTAAGATGATAATTTTTTTATACGAACTAAATAATCGCAAACATAAAAAAGGGACTAGATATAATTGCTTTATCTACTTTGCTTCATGGTCTGGCATTTCATCAGCAATACATCAACTATCAAAGCTAATTTGGATTTGTTTAAATACCTATATAAATAAATAAATTTTTATAATTTATATTACAATTTTGTAATATTCACTGAATACAAAACCGACTCATTTATTACAAATGATCTTACTATGCATTTATTTATACTATGTATAATATGTATGTGTAGTATGGATACTATGTAGTTGTACTAAATTTTGATCTAAAGTTGCTGTAAAATCTCGTGGTAGATTTTGCGTGTAAAGCAGATTGGTACTACGACCTATCTGTGGTCACCACTTTTTCATAAGGGTGACTGTTGTTTTTACCTACTTAGGTAATCAATACCGCTTGGTATCAAATTCTAAAGGAGATAATAGTTGAATTGATCAGTATACGTTAGTAATGATTTATTTGAAAATCCCCTTTGTTTATATACAAATTATAATTATTTTTATAAAGCTGTGATGCGAAAACATGTATATTAATTACATTAATTAAATAGGAAATTTTTATTCTAACATTTTGTTATTTTCTGGTTTGTCTAGTTAGCTCCTTAAGTGTTTATTTTAGCATAATGGTATTTTATACTAACCTACTGCTTTTAACTAGTAAGCATATCTTGCAATTATTAGAAAAAATGTGTTTAGTGAGTAAGATTATCATCTGTTGCCATCTATAGCCGCTTGGATAAGCCGCCGACCCAAGCAAGAGCACGCGCCCCTTCCTTAAGCGTTTATTTGACGTGCGCCGCTTCGTTTCACTCCTATCATTTTTCTCACGCTCCGAGAGCACCTATATAAGCAAGTGCGCTAGCCGATGTATTCAGTTCCTTCTCGTAATTCGAAACGAATCAACTAGCGGACCCAGAAGGACCCGCCTAGCAGCCAGCAGCCCGATCTAAATGGATTTAAGAGTAAGTGGATTTAACGGTAATTCCGATTCCCGTTCCGCCCCGATTTCATCCCTTACCCTTTCGGAGACCTCGCTGTCCGTGAGCCTGGTGGTCTCATCCCCCACCCTTTCCGAGACCCGCTGTGCGTGAGCCTGAGGGTCTCATTCTGTCCCGACCCTCCTTATCCGGTCCGTCTGTCATTACCAGACACCCTGTTCTTCAACCTCGTATTTCGATACCACACCACATGCTGTCTTGCTATCGTACGCTGTATTGCACCCAGCCTGCTGTAGCTATCATAGTCAATCGTATGCTTTTGAGGCTAGAGATATTGGTTGTTGGAACTTTGCTCAGTGGCGTAGCCAGAGTTGGCCCTTGGGGGGATATACAATAGTAAAAGAAAATCCGCGGACTTGGCTCTCAACGTATACCTATAATAGGTGTTTATTTAGGTTTTTTTATAAATTGTATGGAACAAAAGTGCAAATATTAAAGAATACTGAATAAAAAACAAAAACATTTTATAATGGGAAGGCGCATTTAGTAAAATATGTAAAATTACAAAGTTGGCTCGCCCTGAAACCTAACTAGCAGCCACCATGCTAAATTTTATATTACAGTAATACAGATGATATTAGGAAAATGACGAATGCAAATATTTTATTGTTCGTACTTTGGAATCCACTCTTCCTAAAAACTTGATCTTGGTGTCAAATTATATGTTTTTAGGGTCAAGGAATTCAAAGAAGTCTTTAACTTATTCATATATACAACCCATCTCTCATTTTTCAAAATGTGGACCAATATATGGCATTAAATGAACTTATATTTAATTATTTTTCAACTATTACAATCCTCCTTTATTAAACAAAGATAATGATATTTCTTCTTACTCAAACATGAAAACCACAATTAAAAAAATGTTGATTTGAAACAGTTACTTCAATAGTAATTGCCAGATGTCCCACTGTCACTAGCAACATGTGACGGATGTCTTCGTCTTCCAACAAATAAAGCCATGCTCGGTACAATTTTGATAGAACAATGGTGTAGATATCCTTCCTGTAGAAGAACCTGGTATGCGTACATGCTACATCATTGATGCTATGGGCGTAGTACAAGCACTCAGAAAGCCAAGTAAAGCAACAACTTTGGTGATCTAGCGGACTCATTTGTGAAGTTAGTATTGCAGAATTTCTATGATTACACTTCGAGAATTGATGTTGTCTTTGATAGCTACAAAAATAATTTTATTAAATCTGCAATTAAGGCCAAACGCAAAAGCAAGAGCACCCCCCTTGTAAGACGTGACATTCAAGATTCCCTTGCCACAGAATTGGAATCGATTTATTAATCTTCTTGAGAATAAAAGCTCTAACTCACTTCCTTTCAAATCAGTTGATGGATGTATCCTCTAAGAAATCCAACTCAAACCATGTTGTAGTGACAGCAGGTGGTAATAAACAGTGTGATACGGCTACTTCCACATCTGGAATTCTGTCAGATTCATTATTTGCAAACCACTAAGAAGCAGATACGAGGATTTTGCTTCATGCAAAAGATGCAACTAATAATGGATACAGTCGGATTGTTGTGCAATGCAAAGATATAGATGTGCTAGTTATGTTAGTAAACATGTTTCAATAAATTCACGCAGTCGAAGTATGGATGTCCAATGGAACATCATCACAGAAAATATTCGTCCCTATGCATACAATATTCTCAGGCATACCAACTGATGTGCGAGAATCTATTATTGGTTTTCACTCGAAAACTGGATGTGACACAACCAGTCAGCTAAATAGTATTGGCAGGAAAACTGCATGGGAAGTTTATCTGAAAAATCCTAAATTGCTTGCAGATATAGGTGTTGGAACATTATCGGATAGCGCAATTAAATCGGCTGAAGATGTTTTTATTAGCATTTACTCGCGCTTTCTACATAATGCAGAAACTTTAAAATCAATCAATGAACTCGGGAATTACAGTTTGGGAGGAAATCACCAGAAACGCTTCCTCCTACATATGCTTCATTGAAGCTACACATTCTACTTTACCAAGAATTTGTGTGAAGAAAAGCACTGGAGGCTAAGCCGTTGTTGCCTGATTTACTTGATGACGGATGGTACGATGATAATGGTGAATTAAAACCAGATTACGCTCGATCTAATTGTGTGTGTACAGTAAACAAGCTACCATGTCTCAAAGTGTGTGGGTGTTCTCTTGAGCAGTGTAAGAACATAAGTAGGGAAGGAATGGGGTTTCTGAAACCTCCTCCCTCCACTTTCTGCTTTCTGTCAAGGTCATGCTTCAAGGTTAGATTTTCTGGACCTCCTCCCTCCACTTTCTGCCGAGGTCATGCTTCAAGGTTAGATTCACTTCTGCTGAGGTTAAGGTAATAAATAAAAATGAAAGAATGTGCATAAACATTTATTTTTATAAATATATTAAGTAGCATATGTATTTTAATTTAATATTAACAATTATTTGAATTCATTTGCTTACAACAATATCTCGTAAACAATTAAATACATAACAATTATTTGAATCCATATCTCTCGTCAGGTAAGGCGTGACTCCCGAAGGAAAACGTTTTTCACAAAATCTGAGTTCTCTTTCATCGTTAAATCCTTTTTCCGTTAACCACTTTATTGCAGTGAACGTTGCCCAATTCGGTTTGTAAGGTTTATTACACCAAATGTTCCGTTCAGGTTCATCACTCAATTCATCCCAATCTGAAGTGCAGATGCATTTGAAGAAGATGAGGTTGCATTTATCAGGCAAAAGGTTAATAGCGTGACGATGTTCCAAAGCACGTTCGATACATATGACTCCTTGAGTATTCATGACTTCACCATCTTCTTTTAAATATAGAATTTCTAAACCAGAACACGAAGAATAACCTTCATCGGCTTCACTCAATATAACTATAGTATCAGGAAGTCTTCTTCTCTCAATTAACAAACCAGTGTTGTGTGGTTTATAACGAGAAAACACGATTTCACCATCATGGACAGTCGTTTCAAGTGTCCAAGAATGCAACCAACCCATTTCGATGTGTAACTGAGTAATACAGAATCTTGACTGAGTAATACAGAATCTTGACTGAAATCAAACTCAAACACTCCACCAGAATTTGAGAAGAGTGGGGAAAGCAATTGTTTCATTGACCACACCCTCAGCCTATACATAACCTCAAACTCTGGCTCTCGGAACTCATGAATAAAGATGTCGTTTGTAATGGTGAGGCGAGGATATAAGTGCAATAACACAAAACTTTTCTAGTATATGTTGTTTATTTAAAGGAATATTAATAAAAAACTCTTATATTATGTAATTTTTATTATATTGTATACATAATAACATTTTAGATAGATAATGTATAATTTACTTTATCAAAAAGCGAACGATGTACATGTGAGAAAATTCTACGTCCAAAGAAGCTAAATCTTCAAGACACTTTTCAACTTCGTGACAAGTTGGTTCTATTACATTAAGTTGAAACCAATCTTCTAACGGTTCAGTCACATAATGCGGATTTATTGTTATGGTGTGCGAAATGTCCACGAATGCTCCATTGATCAGTGTGTTCCACTAACTACGAAAGTGACTTCTGCAAGTAATTCAACATGTTTATTAAGAACATCTTCGTTCTCAACGGTTTTTAAAAATCGAGGAAACTGGCGTAGTAATTGTTCCCGCACCTCCTCCATACCGTGGATCACGTTATCGTTCATACTTAACTTTCACAACAGACGAATTTGAAATTAAACCGATAAATGGTTAGATACACAATAAGGGAAAGTAAATGGATGTTTTAATAGACCAACTATGTTTATCGGTTTGTGGTATAGCTGGATAGATATGCGTTTCCCAACTTCTAAATGCCACCTTAGTATCAATATTTTTTCCGATGTATTTTGTCAATGATAATTATTCTGCTAGCCCTGGTTGAATATGGGGAACTTTCCAATATATTTTTTTCAAGCTAACTTTAAGTTTTTCATTAGCATCCGTGAATATTATAGCATCAATATCGGAATTGCTTCGAATTAAAACCAATTCTTGACGAATGTTCATAATAATTTTTCCATAGTCTTCAAAAATTCCCAATAACATTGACAGAGGTATACAGGCGCTAAAATGACCTTTGCTATTCATCACAGTGCGATTACCTTCAGGAAACCATCCAGAACTTTGTAACTTGACACTATCGCTTGCGTTGTAGGAAAGATAGCCTTTCATGGTGGACGTGAGTCCCACTTTTGTTACAGAATCCACCACAACACCATTCATTTCATAACGAATATCACTAAACAGATATGAAATTCCGTTGTTAATAAGTTTAGCCGTAGTAGATGGGGCACCATCTTCTTTCAATAACGTGCCTTCTACGTACAGATAACTGCGAGAGTGTAATGTGGACATGTCTTCTTGAATCGGTATTCGAATTTCGTCATTGTTTTCAAAACGAGTTGTATAGGGTTGATGGGTGTGGAATTCGGCACATACGATCGAATTATCGACGAAAACTTTTTCGTTCACATTTAGTATACTCATTGTAGAACAGTAAAACCGAGACGTTGTAAAAATAAGCGGTTGGGCTGTGTCACTTGATCGGCTAGCGATTGCGGACTAACCTGTTTTTGGTGACAACAAGTTTTTTTATAATCCGAGCGAATAGTACAAGCAGTATTATACTTGAACACCATCGCTAATGCACTTCAAATGCAGTCCTATCGTCACGGTTTCTCCACGAAAATTAACCAGGTCACCATCTTGATCAACTATTTTAAGGGTAATGTTGGTAATTGTATTGACGTTGATTGGTAAGTAGGGTACATGGTCAGGCGCTTCAATTATTTTGAATCCAGCAGGAACACTCGGAAAAAATTGATGTATGACATGATTCGGAATTCTATTTACGTAATTACCAGTAGTAATATTACACGTTATAAGTAACGAGTTGACTTTAATAATGTTAATAGGAACATCGGATTCGTGACGTTCATTTTTTTCAACTTCAACGGCTTAAATCCTAATAAGGGTCCAATAGAGTGTTTAACCGAAAAGTCTATGACTTCGTCAGCTCGTATCATTGTTTTTAAAGTATTGTGATTTGGCTCTATGGACACAGTTATAGAATTTAATTGAGAATTAATGTAAGCTGCTATATCGGCTATTTCATAAGATCCGGTGGGTATATGTATAGCTTTCTGTCCAATTTTAAACACATTATTTTTCTCAGTAACGTTCGGAATGCTGTTAAACGTTTCGAAATTGGTCAATCCCATAACCCATTCTTTGGTCGTATCTAAATATATTGGTGGATTAAAATCAGAGCTTAATACGGAACTCTTATCGGATAAGATGAAGGACAACGACATGTCGGAAGTCCAATGCAGACTGTAAACTTTTATCGACCGTTATCATATAAAAAGTGCAGCACCAAGTGTCCACAATTGAATGAGTTGAGCTTTTGAAAAGAATCATAATTGTATTGAATAACGTTTCCACCATCGTCACTCTTAAAGTAATGAAGAAGTTCTAGTGGAGGTTTCATCTGACCAATACTGTCAAAGTACAAAATTTGTCTACCACGTTTTATATACGATGTCCAATGCGTTCCCTCTCCTTCCCCACTATCTAAATTTACAATACCGGTTTCGTTTTTATGGATTCGTTGCGGCAGTTCATTTCGCATAAAGATACCTCTAAAACAGGGAATATTTAATTTATGAATATACTTGGAAAGATCGATATTGGTCAACGCACGGCGTGGTAGTTTCAACGGTAGTTTTTTGAACGTAAATATAGTCCCAATCCAGTTTTGTATGGTTTCAAATATAAACCTTTCCCTATAGAAGCGGCTTCCATAGCCTTATTGTGTCGGTGTGTTTCTTCTAGGGTCTCCTTAGCCGCCTTGGCTTCGTTAACGGCTTTTGCAACTGCCGCTGCCCCACCGCCCAGTGAGCCCAGAGCTCCCAAAGCAGCAAATAAGGGAATGAGGGGCAGTATACCACCTTTTTTGGGGATGGGTGTAATTCGTGATCGAGGATTGACAATACGTTTCCGTTTCAAAGCTGACAGTGCAAGTCGAGCAGAGCGTTTTAAAGAGAACTTTTTTACTTTACCACCACTATGCTTTCTGGCAATGGCAACAGCTTTATTAAACGTAAGGAAACCTCGTTTCATCGCTGAAGACCGTTTCTTTTTTTTAATCCCCATACCCAACTTTATTATTCCCTTCATAATACCAGCCACGGTAAGGGCTGCGGCTCTTTCTCCAAACGTAGCGTCTTTAGAACGAAACCTCTTCCACGCTCTGTGTCTTAGGATTTGGTCCGCTTTATGACGTTCACTCACTTTATTGGACTGGGAGTAGGCTATGTCGTGTTGTTTACATGCGTCGTCTAATGGATTGATACCGTGATCTCCACGAGCAAGTCGTTCTCGCAATCGAGTGCCAGGTCCGCAGTAGTTATATCCAGGTAAATGCAATTCCACCGGTAACTTATTGATGAGAGTGTTGATAACACCTTTGCCTTTACGAGTTGACGAAAAAGTTGTACATTGTCGAGGAGTATGTTTCATAGCACTTACCCCTAAGACTGGAGAAGAGTGACTGGAAGTTCGCTTCTAGGTGTGTAATATGTATGTTAAACTCATATAGGATCTATCACAACGTTGTTCGTCATGGAACAGCTAAAGTTAGTGAGACAGAGAGATCGATTACCAGTTATAAACCGTGATACTTGTTCAGCAACACCGGCAGTCTTTAAGCACAGTGTATTATTGGGAGCAGGATGCAAGCGAGGACTAATCGTAGGTAGTTCCGGCTGCGGTAAAACCAACCTAATGGTTAGTTTATTGGAACATCCCAACGGCCTACGCTTCGCAAACGTATATGTGTACAGTAAATCGTTGTATCAACCCAAATATATATATATTTGCGTGATCTGTTTAAATCGTTACCCGTGGGATATTTCGAATACGACTCCTGCGAAACTATACTACCACCCAAGGATGCTAGAACAAACTCTGTAATTATCTTCGACGATGTGGTCTGCGATAGTCAGAGCACTATAAGAGACTATTTCTGTTTTGGAAGACATAAAAATATCGATTGTTTTTATTTATGTCAGACATATTCCGCAATTCCAAAACAACTCATACGGGATAACGCAAACTTCATCATTATTTTTAAGCAAGATAACACTAATTTAAAACATATCTTTAATGATCATGTCAGCGGGGATATGACGTTCAAGAAGTTCAAGCAGCTCTGCATGCAGTGTTGGAATGAGAAATATGGTTTTGTAGTTATTGACAAAGAGTCTCAACTTAACGAGGGACGCTATCGTAATGGATTCGATGCCTACTTCACCATAAATATCGGAGGCATTAACTAACAGCATTAGTAACCATGGATAAGCGTATGGTTGAAGACCTGGTTAAGGCACGACACAATGTCAAACAGAAATATCAAAGTCTTAAATCCGAAATCGCACGCTCCGATGTAGAACTTCAACGTCTCTATAAGCCCATCACACAACCTTTGCGAGAATTTATAACGGGTGTTAAAACCAAACTCCTAACTCCAAAAGAGGAACCCATAAAGGAAGAGGTTCCCTCATTTTTTCCACCCTCAACTCCAGTATCACGATCTCTACGTATACCTCAGGTAATGCGAACACCACATAGTGCTCCCAGATTGCATGCTGTAAGCACAGAACGATCCGGCATCGAACCAGTAGACGGGGAAGCTTCCGGGACACCTACGTTAGAACAACTCCCAGCTGCACTCGCTGTCGCCGGAACTAGTAGAGAATTCCAGGCTTATATAGATGCTACCTTTAGTGGGCGCGCAAAACGATACATGGAGAAAATGTTTACGGATACGAAAAACGAGTTCGATCATCTATACGGAGTACGATTCCTTCCGGAGAAACAGGAATATTTTATTGGCGACTCCGAATTCGGTTTTGATGACGAAAATATGCTCATTACGAAACCTAATGGTAAAACATTTACGTATGAAGGTACGCGCGGTTTATACGAATTATTATTTAAAAAGAAACCTCTCGGATATTTGCAAGCGGATTTAAAAAGCTACAAAGATCTTCTTTTACGAACCAACGCAGTCCGTAGAAATTATCTACATGATGCACCTTTGTTAGGAACCGGAACCAAATATTCCACAATTATCAAACCCCTTTTAACTGCACCTGGTGAAAAGGTAAGAAGTTTTTCTACTTCAACACCGGTGACGCGATCCAAAACGGGGGCATTAGCGAAAAAACGGGGAGCTGGACCAATGCGCGTGCTAAGTTACAATAATAAAAAGGTAGAATTCGTACCATGGAAAGATCCAAATAAATTGATAGGAAGGTTGAGACTTCTTCTAAGCTCGAAATCGGCCGGTCATACCGGTCACACTAATGAAATCATTTACATTATTGATGAGTTGCGAGCAGCTAAAATAATAGCATAAAGCATCCAACATGTTTAACACCTTGTTATTGTATCGTTGTCACTAGTAGAATCATGTCATTGGATAAATTCGGTAAACATCTTCACAAAACCCCTGTTCGAGTGGAACTCGAAACTCGTTCCAAAGTGTATCTTTTAGAAGATATACAAAATGTAAGGTACACAATAATGATGTATATGTGGGCGGACTCCGAGCCTGGGTCGAGCGAACTTACTATTGCCAACATAACGAAATATTACAATTTGAAAGGTAGCAACAGTAAACGGGAATACACAATACCGTTTACAGAAGGGACTGTACAAGAAGTTTGCAGCTCACCACCATGCATTATGCATGTAAATGGTATTGTAGTTGGTGCTGCTGCCAACTTAATTGGGAGACGATTGAGGAAAGGCGATAAGATTAAGGCGAAAAGTAAGTCGGTAGATCCGTCTGCAATCGACCCATTTTACTTCGAAGCTCTTATTAGTCATCCATATCATCATATATCATCATTACCTCAAAACGATGACTCTGGATAAGTTCGGTAAACATCTTCACAAAACTCCTGTCCGAGTTAAACTCGACGCTCGTGCAAAAGTATTCCTTTTAGAAGACGTGTCTAATTTGCATTACGAGACAATGTTGTATATGATGGGAATATACAATCATGAAAACGGTTATGCACTTTTGAACTCCACCAACTTCGAGTATGTCGTTCCTCTAACAAAAGGTAGCATTAAACAAATCAAATACTATCCCACAGATGCGCAAATCTTTTTAAACGATAAGTTATAGGATGCCGAATCACTCATCGGAGTGTCATTGAAGAAAGGGGATAAGTTTAAGGCGAAGAAGCCTGGATCAAAGGACATATTTATTTTTGAAGCCGTTATTAGTGTTCCAGCATTTTCCCAATGAGCATAAAACGTCAAATAATTGAGGAGCTGCATAAACCAGCTCGCAAACGATTTCGAAGAAGACGAATAATAATAAAGGGGTTATATGATTTATATATGGCGGATCTCGTGGAAATGATACCGTATGCCAAGACCAATAAAGGATTTCGATATATTTTGGTATTGTTAAATATGTTTAGTAAAATGGTATGGGCATGTCCTATTAAACGCAAAACCGGAGAAGAGGTAGCGCAAGGAATGAAGAAGCTATTACGGTCTGCGGGGGATCCTCCACGGAATTTACAAACAGCTATGGGAAAGGAATTTTACAACACACACTTTCGCAAGTTAATGCAAAGTCTGAACATAAATCATTACAGTACGTTTTCCAGTATGAAAGCAAGTCTGGTGGAATGCGTGAACCGAACTCTCAAAAACAAGATGTGAAAGGAATTTTCCATGCAAGGATCCTATAAGTGGCTGCAGTTGTTGCCTCAGGTAATTGCAAAGTACAACTCAACAGTACATCGAACCACTGGATTCAAACCTATTGACGTCAGACAGAAAAACTCCAAAAAAATTTTACAGACAGCCTTGAAGTTTCCAAAGACTGTTGACCCACAACGTACTAAATTCAAAATTGGTGATCACGTGCGAATCAGTAAGCACCGGGAAGCTTTCGCAAAAGGCTACACTCCAAGCTGGAGTACGGAAATTTTTAAGATTAAAAACGTTCGACTAACAAATCCTACAACTTATATTTTGGAAGATGTCAAAGGTGAGGAAATTTGTGGAGGATTCTACAATGAAGAACTGCAAAAAGTGAAGTTTAAAGACACTTATTTAGTGGAGAAAATTTTACAAAAAAAGGCAAATCGAGTATTAGTCAAATGGTTAGGATTCGATAAAACACATAATTCTTGGATTCCCAAACGTGATATTATTTAGAGCATTTTGTAACGTTATAGCATAAAACTAAATAGCAATTAGCTTCTAGGCATATTATTATTACTTATTACTCGAAATGTAATGCTTAACCAAATAAAGATTCCTTTTTTAACATTTTATGACTTATTATTATTTCAATTTAGTTATTCCATAAGGAAAGAACAATACAAATACCAAAAATAATACTTTTATTGTATATTATACATATAAATGTTAATTTCTCCATAAGGAAAGAACAATACACATAGCAAAAGGTAAACACATTTATTACACAGAAACAAACTATACATAATAAACTACACATTTAGATACATTCACAAATTCAAAAACTTACATATAGAACTAAAAAGATAATTTAACGTTTTACGTACATATTTATAAATTTATATACTATAATTACAAATCATCGACTATTGCTTCCATCAAATTAATTAGTTTATCTAAATTTGATTTTTGAATATCATTTTCAATGATTTCCATTAATAAATCTAAATCATCATCTTTTGCTAAAATCTCGTGATGACCCCAAGCTAATGTTTTAGTTGTTCCCGGTATAAGAAATCGCTTATCGTCGAGAGCAGATAAAGCTACTTTATTTCGCATTTCTGTATACACGTTATGCATATCCGACTTAAAAACGTACATTTTGCAAAATATTGTTTTTACTTGATTAGTAGCAACCGCTTCATAGTCGCTTTCTTTCAAAACTGTTTTTATAACATTTTTTCTTACACCTTTCGCTTTTTTATGTAACTCATCCGCGACGTTGACACAATAGGCTTTAGCAATGGCTCCGAAATAGCTTTTGATGGGAATACCTTTATATTCATCTTTCATTGCACCTAAAACGGATTCGTTGACGGGAATTCTATGTGGGTTATCATTAGCTAAATTTGATGTATCAAATAGTTCAATATGTACTTTAATATCATTATAAAAATTATCAGTACGAATTTCAATCACTAACGAATCCGAGTCGGTATACAATAAAGAAACATTATCTCCATACTTTGGTTTCAAGAATTCATAGAAAAATTTATAAATAACCGTTTTCGACATATCCAAAATACTAAAACCAACATAGACCGGCTTATCATAACAGATCGATAATCTTTCCATATCAATCGCTACCAGATTTTCCGAAAAAATGGTCACACTTTTACAATTAGGTCTAGCGATGTATGTTTCCGCACCCGGTTTTTTCCCGATTTTTTCAAAATGCGATAGAAATTTGATATCAATCCTATTTTCAACGTTTTCCATAGTCTTTCTAAATACACTGTTAACCATCAATTTAAAGAAAGCCTTCTCGAATGAATTGGTTGCCTTATTACGTAAAGAGGTGTTTAAATCAATATATGGTTTTTACCAAGGTGATTGATCAAATTTTAAAACTCTATGGATTTTTTTCAAAATCAATCCATGATCGAGACATTGTTTTAAGTTTCGATAATGAATCACATATCTTTCCTTATCGTACAAATTTGGAATCAATTTTTTTTGTTTTGCTTTTGGAATCGGCGGAATTAATGCCTCAGTCATAAAGGGAAGATCATTATGCAACGAGTGTAAATGCACCGGGTATTCAACATCCACTTTCAGAACGAAGCCTTGAGGAGATTCGTCGGGAACGTTAAACACATCAAACTGTTCGATTTCATCATTCGATAACCAAGTAAAATTACTTCGAGGCAGATATTGACACATAGCCCAACCGTATAAATTTGTAGCATTCAAGTACATTATGAAAGATGTAGGTTTCTTTGAATCATAATTTGGAATAAATCGATTGTTTGCAAAACTTTTTCTACCACAACACATACTAACTCCCCCTCGAATTCCTTTCCTGAAGAAATGTAACATGTCAATATCTGTTAAAAGTTCTAATTCAACTTGAGTACGTCGAAGCATAGCGTCCCACGCCAAACTTGGGGAAGTATAATATTGGCATGGGTCAAGACCGTAATGGTGAAGGCAAACGGATCTAAAGTTTTCAAAAATGTCAGCTAATAGTAATACATCCGCAGTTAAATAAACGTCCGAATAATCTCCTAAAGTTTTGCATTGACATAAATTCCACACTTTACAAGCGCGATTGTACTCGTCTTCAGACACGGTCGTTCCTCGTAACTTATCAACGAATTCGTTGCGGGGCGGTAATCGTGGCTCATTCAATTTGGAAAAGTCATCTATATAATATATTTCCTGCGCATGCATTTAAATTCTTATTCAGACCAAACTGCTTTCTAATTTCCTTACACTGATCATCCGATAAATTTTTAGCCAATTTTTCAAGAGAGTCGCCCATAAATCTAAAACTATCCAAAAATCGTAAACGTACAAATACCTTTTCCGAGGTCCCCCTATCATTAACAATATCATCAACCAATAGCAATTTCGAAAAAGACACGTATTTTTCTTTATTTTGAGCATTTACTTCCAGCTTTTCTTGTTCTAAAGCTAATTGTTTAATAAATAAGTGAGCATCATAACCAGACAAATTATGAAAGAATACAGGTACAAAATTAGGTAATTGAAAATTGAGATTACACTCATTGTGTGCAGCATTACGAAAACAACCGGTTAAATGACAATGATCTTTCACTTTAACCTCACCTTCCTCAAACCTATTATTACAAATATGGCAGACGGTGGCCGCCTCAAAAGCTCTTTCTTCACTAGGTGTTAAAGCGTTCATAGGTTTAGGTATTTTTAAATAATTTTGATACAGCTCTTTCACATCAGTATCTAATTTAGTAACAAATGGTCGAGCTGCATCGGGCCCTCGGTAAATCTCCAATTTTGAAAGCGATTCATCAAATGAGCATTTAATGTAGTAAGCAAACGAATGAGGTTCATGCTCCTGCACACGAATAGTAAACGGTTTTCGGAATCCGGTTCTACACTAGATATTGGGGTCAACACAGATTCAAAATTCACCGCCGGTTCCGAAAGCATCAGCGCCCTTCATTAGCAAGTTGGCGCCCAGGGCAAAAATACCTACAATTTGGCACCCGAACGGCGAAGCCTACCGAGTTTAGCGCCCGGGTCAAGCAAACCCGCTTACATAGAAAGGAATGTATTCCATACCCGACACTTAGACAGAACCGGAACTTGAAAACCCACACCGAACCGATATTTTCCGTCTGCTGGAACTAGAATCTGAACCCTTATCTTTCCGAAGCAAGTACCAAAAACAAAACCGTAACCGAAAAATATCTGTTTTATTTGGTTGTTTAGGTTCTCTAATAGAAATTTTCTTAAGTTTTAGGTAAGTAAGAAAGACTTTTCATGATGTGATTGCCATGTATTAAACATTGAAACAATATATGAGCGCGACCGTGGACCAGTAATCTTTTACCTTAGCATTTCTTCGGTAAAATCTGTCGGTCGATATTATTGTTATTTTTGCTGCCAGTTGGATACAAATTTCGTACTGGCAAGTTAATTCTTAGAAGAGTATACTGTACTAGTCAATTTTGTTTATCCAACCCAATACGTCAAATTCCTTTATTGATAAGATCTGGATATCGAGCAATTTTTTCTGAAGGATTCTTGCTGTAAAATTGAAATACACGATTTAAAACGAAACTGTTGCTTTATGGCGCCCCCTACAATTTAAAGCAAGTAAGGAATTATATCGTGTATTTCAATTTTACAGCAAAAATATTCTCCTAAGAATTACTTGCCAATACGAAATTCTCATCCGACTGGCATCAAAAATAACGATAATTAGTAAAGTCAATTTTTGCATTAAGTTCTTATTTTTTACTATCTAAAGATAGAGACTTGAAATCTTTTGTAATGCCTTCAATGTAAAATGTTATATGTTTAAAATGGGGGCACGCCCCCTCGGGTGGTTGAAACCCCCATAGGGCAGAGCGAAGGGGTTACATAATAAGATAACCAGAATAGTGTATTCCTTTGCAAAATCACATTTTAAGCACTTTTTGACTATTTAAGTTTTACTCTAAAATCAATAGAAACAGCGTAAATCGCATTCCCAATCTCAAATGCCGTTATTTTAGGACGGCCATTTTGGGTCCGCCATGTTGAATTTTTCAATTGTCTCATTGGATTCATAATCAGTGACCCCAGGAACCGTCCCCACATAAATTTCGCTCAATTTGGTTGCGTTATTAAATTAGGGGTACAAAATGGGGGTTTCAACCCCCCGAGGGGGCGTGCCCCCATTTTAAACATATAACATTTTATATTGGTCTAGTACTGAAGGCATTACAAAAGATTTCAAGTCTCTATCTTTAGATAGTAAAAAATAAGAACTTAGGCATGTTTTTTACAAAAATTGACTCTACTAAATATAGCCTGATGGATTTTGACAGAGAGATGCTAAGGTAAAAGAAGACTGGTCCTCAACGATTTCTTCTTAGCTACTCCATGACGAATATGAGACCACAAAAAGTTACGTCCGAAAGTTCCTTGAGCAAATTTAAATTTGCTGCAATCAAAATTTGGTGCAAATTGCTAATTCATGTATGATACATCTTCTTGCTAACAAAATAACACAAAGACAAGGCCCGGTACGAAAAAACATTTGGACATTTTTGGTAGGGAATTAAATAAACGCTGTTAGGGCGCGTGGTTTACCCTTATTATTTCTTCGACCTCACCGAGACTTTTAGAGGGTTATTTAACAGCCATCAGGGAAGGCCTATGCAGATATCCAAGGACTTACCTCAACTTTCCGCTATTTTTTCTAATTTGGTTGGACTATCAAGTGCATTTATTAAGTGCAATTAAATCCATTCAAATGTAATACATGCTGCAATATGTAAATGCCGACAATCATTAACACAAAACAACATAGTACGTACTACAACCTATCAAACCATAACGCAACACACAACTCATAACGCAATAAAATGCTATTTTAGAACTCATCAATTCAATGCACTTTTAGCTTGACATAGCATTAGAAAACTCTATCTATGCCGGAAATTATATAAGTTTTGTGAAAAAGATTTTATATAAAAATCGTTTCTATTAAAATAATCTACATTTTTAGTAATGCCATATTTTTTGCATGGTGGCATATACAGAGTAATGAATTAAAGTTTATTTCTTCACTCTTCAATCTATATATTTTTACTTTTCTAATGGCGCTCTTGAAGACAATTATAACTAAGAGAATAGTACCGCACTGTTTCGGACTTATTGACTATTATCTTCAGTAAATGGTCAATATTCAAATTGAGCTGTCAAAGTTGTTGGTTGGTATTCTATATTTATTATGGTCAATCTTATACATATTTTTGTTTTAAATTAAACTTATGTTGTATATTTTGTATAAATAGATAGCAACAGATGGCGAGTAGCTCAATTCAATGGTAGAGTCACTGCATCTAGTTACCTAGGCCAGCTGGTCGACCAGAGTAACGCAAACCGCCGCCATATTGGGGAAAACGAAGCACGAAATTGTTCCTTATTTCTTCTTCGGTCCCCAAAACCAATCATCATTAGAATTTCTATTCTCTCTCTTTCACTTAGATGGAGCATTTTGCGTTCAAGTTAAAACACCTACTTATTTTAACTACTATCACGACTAATGCCAGTTTCATAAACTGTGATTGTTACGTTTGTTTCATAGACTACTAGATTTCACTAGTTTTTGACTCAAAAGTACTTTTATTGTAAAAATCTCAGTTGGCCTTAAAATAAAACATATCGAACCCCATATTTTTGTAATCGTAATAAAATGTACTATTCAAAATTAAAATAATATACAGGGTGTTCCATTACAAATTTTGAAATCGGTATTACTTCCGGTTAAACCGGAAACTCAAAATTGTCAAAAACATTAAACGCAAATACACAATTTACTGTAATATCTGCCTACTCAATTTCATTCCGATATCTCTAAAAATCCCAGAGATATTTACTTGGTTCCATACTTTTGCCCACCTCTGTATATGGCTATCTACAGTAAACTGTCTTAAAGTTATTGATGTTTATCTTTAGGTACTAAAGATAATTTATAATAACTATATAAGCCAAAAACATTTTGGAACAGAACCACCCAATGACACCTCAAAACAACATTAAATTCTTACATTTTTGCAACAACAATCACAAATTAGACATTTTAGAAGCTTTTGAAATATACAGACATAAACGCACAGTACCTTTAATGAATGAACAAACTGAGCTTAGTAATTCTCCTTTATTAGAAATGTTAGATATTTAGTTTTTGTATGTATTGTATCTAGTTACCTATTTTCTGTATGTATTTATCCTTAGCAACGTGTTTGTTTATCAATCTTATCTACCTTTGATAATGACACAAAGTGTCGAAACAATATTGTCAGGTTAAGATATTAATAAAACTTGTGAAACTTTAACTAATCTTTGTATTTATATTATATTTCATGATTATGGAGTTCCACAAAGTAAGGCTGGAGACAGTAAACGCTACTTACTAAAACATTAAAATGAAAATTCTTCGGAAAATCTCTGCTTAAGGGAATAATTTGTAATAAAAATTTAATTTGTTTATTATAAATCCCTTATTGTTTATAAAGAATATCATGTTTTATTAAAAATATTTACTTCTTCTTAATCTTTATTCCCTTATGTAGAGATTTACCGGGGAATTTTTACTTTAATGTTTTAGTAGTTTAGAAAAATAAATTTTTCTTAAATGGTTGCGCAAAAATGTTATTGTTAATAACTTTTAAAAAATCAGAAATCTTATATAATCAATAAATTAAGGATCAGGTGACTACAAGGTTACTAAATGATACAGAGAAAATTCATATCAACATTGAACATCGTACTACTGATAAATACGTGGCCAACTGCACGAACTTTATCTCAGTAGGTAACAGTTATAAATGAATACTGCTTAGTGCTTATAGTTCAGTACTTAAGAAAGTCAAAAAGCACTGGAATAAGACAATTTAACCAATCCAAGCGAAATTGTGGAATTAACAAGGTGTATGTGTGTGCATAAAAATAAAGAAGGTTACGCCGATAACAGGGTAGCTTGTCCCAAAAAAGAATTAGACTAAGTAAAAAAAATAGCTAACGCAAGTTAAACATTTTAGAAGCTTTCGAGATATACATATAAACACAAACTCAGGCTACCTTTAATGAACGAACAGATTGACTTCAATAATTATTTGATTTAGTTATCTATTTATTATATTCACCTTAACGACGTGTTTGTTTATGTTTGTATTACATTTGATAATGATAGCTTTTTGTCGAAACAATTGTCAGGTAGATTAAAATAAATTTGTGTAACTTTTTGTTAATCTGATTTATTTATTTTATAGTTATTTATGGTACAAGTGAGTTAAGTAAGATATTATCCACGAACGAAAAATTTACCCTCGAGGGCCGGCAGGCCCGAGAGGGTTAATTTTAAACTTAAACTTAATTTTAAACATCGAATTTGCAATGTATAGTTAGTCTGTAGTTTTGACGGTAATACTCTAGCACGATGACTGGATTTTAATAATATTAAGTAACGTAAGCTGGTGATTGGTTGTTATCTTTGAAGGAGTGAGTTTTTTAAAAATAACCCACGTTGCTAGGGGCAACGTAGGTTATAAAGTAACATAAGAGTAAACAATCACTTTCCTTATTTAAAATGACCATAGTAAACATGGTATTTATATAGAGGTGTTGGATAATAGTTATTTATGGTACTAGTGAGTTAAGTAAGATATTATCCACGAATGAAAAATTAACCCACGAGGGCCGTAGGCCCGAGTTGGTTAATTTTTCTGAGTGGATAATATCATTAACTCACGTGTGCCATACAACATTTTATCCAATACCTAATCATATTTCATAAAAACATAATTTATTGAAGATTTTATACATTACAAAAATATTATTTCATGATGGTACATGCAATAGTAGGTGGCTGTGAAATTAAAAAAAGTAGTAGCTAGTTTGCAGGTCTTGGTTTTACGAATTAAAAACAATGTGTGTCTGACGTTTCTTCTTTTAGGTTATAAGATCGCATAAACAACTGCTATGTGTAATAAAGTCGTGGCAATCACTCTTTTTACACAGTTGTTGATTCTACTTTATCGTAAATAAAATTTAATATTTAACATCTTCTATATTATAAGAAGAGATGCTTATTAAAATCTGAATTTTTTATCTGATAAGATTATATCTATGAAATTATAATAAGCATTTTACCCTATAATTTAGTTAATATAGAATTTCTTTTATAAACTATGAATTAATATTTTATTTAGGATAAAGAAAGTAGAACCGACAACAGTGTAATAATCAATTCCAGTGACTTTATCAAACATAGTTGTTATGATCAATTCGCATTGGGGAGCACAAAACTAGAAGATTACCAAATATCTATTATGTTTTAAATAACTATTTCTTATTATAAACAACCGAAAAATTGATGTGTCTGTTCCTATCAGCTTGTAGTGATAACAATAAATATATTTGTGGAATGAAACTGAAGGTTTGTTTCCAGGGAGTGAGTTTTTTAAAAATAACCCACGTTGCCCTTAGCAACGTGGGTTATAGTGTAACAAAAGAGTAAACAATCACTTTCCTTATTTATAATGAACACAGTAAACATGGTATTTATAAAGAGGTGTTGGATAAAGATTTTTTAATGCTTAAGTCAGAAACTTTAAACCAGCAAGTCTTTAAACTTAAGGAAGTCTTTGATACTTTGAAAAATGTTAATAATCAGTGCCTGATTGTGAGGCAATTGTCGATTCGCTATAGTTATTTAACATTCAGCCACTTAAATGGCATTTGAGTGGTTAATGCAGCACAATGCATTGTGATAATATTTAGTATGTATACAATTTTCTGCTTGTAATAAATGCTCGGCAAATAACTCAAAAATGAATGATAACAATAAGCCAAAAGCCATTAACAATATTTATCTACTCTTAAACCTTTCATGGTTAGAGTTACATTATTATTTAATACAATACATAATACATTTTACAAAAAATCAGAAAAAATGAAAACTAGTTATGAATTTTGGATCCAAAAGAATCCAAGGTCAGTACCGGATCCAAAAATGCAATAAAATTTTAAAATTAATTTTCTGGAAAACTTCGTTTTTGACCTATACTATCAAGGTAAATTAGCTCTACTGCCTCCCCTCTACCTACCATTTAAAGGATATCAGTTATTTCTGAATCACCCTGTATACTAGTTATATGGATACTATACTATATGTCGGTATATTATGTTATGTGCAAGTAGATGGGTACGGTTACGATCATTTGCTAAGAAACAATGAAAAAATCATGGCAGCCGATTTTTGAAGTTCTTGTACAATGCATGTACAACGTATGTAAATTTATTATATGGTAATCAAGAATATTTCATTTTTCAACATTAGAATTGATCAGTCCATAAATCATGTCGAAAAACTGAGAAGTCGTTCATCGTTCCTTAGCAAATGATCCCAACTGTACATACTACTGTACAGAGTGCTCCCGCATTTTAGGGTTGAGAATGACTGAACGGAAATAGCCATATGACATGTCCCTCTTCCTAGTAAATTTGACGTGTCCGGCCGTTTTTCGAGAAATTGCGGTTTAGTGACTCAAAACGAGCTCGTTTCGTTTTCGGTGGGCAACCCTGTATGTCATATGCACGGTAATTCCAGTATTTCAAGAACGGTTCATTTCATTATATTTAATTTAATTTCACACTTATTTAAATTAATTTAAATGTATATGTGCATTTATAAAAAGAGTTGGTTTGATGACACTCACGTGTTAATCATAGCTATAAATATATTTATGCACCATTAGTTCGTTGAGCCAAGTATGTAACTACCATTAATTAATAAAATGTTACAGCTACAAACTTGGCTTTACCTTATTAATATTTGGCAGCTCTCATTACTCCAATATCAAAATACACACATTTGCACACTTACTCTACAAAATAATATTCACTTATAATACAGCTTGGAAAATAAGTAAGGAATAAATTCCATAACTCCGTTACTATTTGAGCTAGAGATATAGTCTAAAAAACATATTAGTACATTGATTATTGCCGGAAATTTCTTGAGTGACATTTCTGCAACGTCTTAATTGCACGACACGGAGTGGAGTGCAATTACGTTGCAAAAATGCACGAAATCAAAATTTCCAGGCAGAATCAATGCACGAGGCTATATTCGGTAAGAGAATCGCACGACGCACAGAAAAAAATGCATTATTATTAATTGGTTTTTATTTCTAAAATCAGTGTTTTATGTACAGAGACTCCATGTTTTATGTAGCTATATATCTTACAAGTATAATTTCCAAAAAATTTCCAAAAAATTACTCCTTGGTAGCATATATATATAAATTTCCGGAAAATTGTGTGATTGTCATAGATACAATTCAAATTTGAATTTTTCTATTGGTTCTCGGCATCGTCGTGCGATTCTCTATGAAACTTTTGGATGTCCAATACACAGTTTTATATTGGCTGGTTTGACAATATAGAGTAGGCCATTTTAATCAAATTAATTCTTAATTACTAACAATTATATATTTTTCTTTATTTATATGAAATAATGAATGAGCTAAAACAGTTTAGCAAACTTAATGTCAATTTAATTTTCTTTCGGTGGTGTTCAAAAAACAGAAATTGATTCGTAAAAAGATAAAATAATAAAAAATAGCAATTAATCTTCAGTTTGACTTACAATTAGTGTTAGAATCTACAAAATCAAAATTAATTTCTAATACTTTATGTATTATTTAATTATTATTAATGTAATGAAGAGTCTATAAATAGGTCATTGCAAAGAAAAAGGTTACTGCAATTTTATTCTGCTGATAAAAGTAAAATACATTTTTTACCTATTACCAAAGAAATATAGATGTATAAAGCAAAACATAAGAATAACTCAAACCTGAAGAGCTTTAAATCACGTTCTGTGCGCTGTTACTTTACCGAGTTGTCTACTTCTCTATATGTAAATTAAATAAAGTGGTTTATAAATGTTTACAAGATTATGTTCACATAATTCCTACATGCTGTTACACCTAAATTACACCTAACAGAAAAAGTTGCATTTGTCGTTTATAGTTCGTTACTTATATTTGCATCACTCCTGTTTACTCCACAACTTCTATTCGCAATTTTATGTATACGTTAAATATAATTTGAAATCTACCAGCAACATAACCAACACCTTTGCTACTCTCTTGGCGTTGCCTGAGAGTTTGTTGAGAGCTGAACTTATCTGTGTCAGAATTGGTGCCGTCACTCCTGTTCCGGCGACGAGTTTATGGAACATGTGATCCGTAATAATGTAACCTCAAAGTGCATATAGCTATTGTCATGATACATTGGCATGTGTTGAAAAGTATGCACCCCTTTACACAAACACTTTAATTTTTTTATATATAAAGGCAAGGAAAATGTTTTAATTTAATAAATATGCACTTTGGAACACACTAGGTAGTAAAAAGATAGTTTTTTAAAAAGTTTCGAGTTGATTTTTCTTACTTTCTTGGTAGATTGTCATTGTTCAGTTAGAGATGAAGTATCGTTACTTATTTTTGTACATAAAAATAAATTTGAAGCTATTTCAAGGCATATATGACTTAAAACAGACAAGGTACATGGTTGTGAGGATGTATGCAAATGTTTGCTACCTTACCTGTATGTTTAATTTAAAAAATATGTTTCAAATTAACCATTTTGTTAATTCGTTAAAAACTTCTTCTGTAGTAAGATTATTTAGCTTGTGGCTAAAATATTTCATAGAGTTGTTGTCAAGCAGTTCCTTAGGCACAATTTTAAGAATTAAATATAATAATATTGGTAATTGTAAATATACATTTGCAGAACACATACTCAGCGCAGGCCACAAATTTGATAGTAACACTAACGTTATAATTTTACATAACGAAGATAATTTTAAAAACTTAATTAATTTAGAACATATCAAAATTCAAAAAACAATAAATATCCCAGATTTGTGTTTAAATGAAAAAATAGAAACGCCTGATTTCTTAAAGTATGAGACAAACTCTCTGTTATTTTCAACATTTCAAGCAGTGCACTTGTGTTCAGACCAAAATTTTAAATATTGAAGGTTATGTTGTGATTTGAAAAATGTAAACAAACCCAAACGTCAAGATGTTAGGTTATACTTTGGTGAAATGTCAAAGTGATTATTAATTGTTGAAGTTCTTTGAATTTAACTGTTTTTTAATAATAATTGCTTTTAATTAAATCAGTATTCAATGCTGTGAATTCTATAAGTGAAATAATTTTCTTTTTCGTGAGAATGTCAACCTTCGTTATAAATTGGCTAATGGAGGAGAATTTATAAATTAACTAATTGAAGGGACTTACCTTATCTCAAGAAAGCAACTGGATTTAATTATTATATTATTACCATTTAATTTGGGCATTATTTAGAAGAGAGGTGAATTTCATGTATTCCAACCATTTTTAATTATAAACCATGTGGAAGACAGAGGATTTCTGTTTTATTACTACATCAGTTGATAATTTAAAAATGCGCCAACATTTTAATATTTTTTAAATATTTTAAGGTATTTATTTAGTTATAATCTAGTGTTGATTGATTTAAGGTTGAGATACAGAGATATTACTCCTGAAGATAAAAAGCATTAAACTTTCTTAGGATTGATTTTTCTTTTATTAAGGGTTTCAGAATTTCATGTTTTATTGTTCTATTTTAATTATTAGTTGGTTTATTTTCTGTGTTCTTTGTTAAATTAATTTTGTCATTTAAGTTTTAAATAAGTTTTTGGAATATTGTTTTGTGTAGTGTAATTATGTTTCTTAGATCCATAAATATTTAGTGCCCTATATGAAAGCGACCCGCCTCTTGAGTCTTATTTGTGGTAAGATTCAATCTTCACGGCAGTTATTTTAACCGGGGCATTTTCTTTTATGGTAAAGGTTTATATTTTGTATATATCATCACTGTGCTTTTACAGAAGTCTGTTGCTATTTTATATTTATCTTTATGAAATCAAAATAATTTTTAAGCAGCAACAATAAACAGTAAGCTTTTACACCTCCATATTAAAGCAATATTGTGCCTCAAACGTGGGGCTTTCTTAAATAATTATTCATCAATCGTACCATTGCCACCTGCATTTATTATAGTCGGTTTCCTAGAGGAAAATACCTCGTAATTCGTCTTTTAGGCACCGATTTTGATGTTTTTTTTTAATTGTAGGTAATCGACTATATTTCAAAGTCTAAATGTTAAATTTGCCCGCTAATGCCCTGTTTAATTGTTATTAAGGGCTCTTTCGAATGCTCGCGAAGCGGTTCTTTCTACATATACACGAGTTTACCTCTAATATAAAATCAAGGTATAGTTATTATAGAAACCAAAGTTTTTTCGAATTATTGTTATGTATAGAATCCCGCTACATCGAGTTTTGTTAATTATTGTAAATAATATCAAAATAATTTAAAAGCCGATGCTCGGCGTAACAGATTTTCAAAAATCTGAACTAGCAGATTTTTCAGACAACTTGCTCTCTAGAGGGATTCTAAATATACTTACTTGCTATGTAGTTTAAACAATGACTATAAAATTAAGGGATACTTTTATGTAATTATTCTTTTTTATAAATATTATAATTTAAAAAAAATTGTTTAAGAAATATATTAAATATATTATTAAAAAAAAGATTAAAGGAACTGCATACGATTTGAACCAAAGTTTTCTAGACGAAAATACAGAGACCGTTGCGCAGGGTTATACTGGACTGTCTGTTGACATTGCTTGCTTCTTTAATGAAGGTCATTTATTATCCTTTTTTGTTTGTATTTTTAAGGAATTGTTTATTTTATAAATAAACACAAAAAAGAATAATTACATACAATTATCCCTTAATTTTATAGTAATTGTTTAAACTACATAATATATGTATAATATTTACACGTTAATTAAACATAAAACTAATTGATTATACATTACCATATTAGTATTTAATTGTAAGTTATTCTATTTTATAAATATTATAATTAATTATAAAAAAAAGATTTGTTTATGAAATATATCAAATATTTTATTAAAAAGAATTATTTGAACTCCACGGGATTTGAACCGTGGATACCTAGCCTGAGATCCAGGCATTCACCCACTGGGACATGTTCCATTGACGTTGTTTGTTTATTTCATGAATGTCATTTATCATCCCATTTTGTTATTTCTTTTCTATTATTAATTTATTTATTACTACCTTTTTGATGATTTCTTACAATTACTAATTACTGTACATTGACTTATTAATTGGTTAGCATTAATTAATCAACAATTAATATTAATTTATTTACACACTCTGTTTGTGATATCAAAAATCTCAAATATGTTTCTCTGAATATATCCCTCTCTAAAAATAATGTGTGGTGGGGGCCTAGTGCGAGAGGTTCCCATCTCGTTGTCCCCTTACCGCTGCCCCCCAGCAGATGGTTCCGGACTGTTTAAATAAAGCCTTAACAAATTATTATTTTGTCCATAAGGGGCTAATTAATAATTAAATAGTTTCATCAAATTTTTATTTCTAATGCATAATTGTTTGTTCAAAGTTGAATAAGACGTCGAGTGAATAACATTAATTAATTTAAAAAATACCTTAATTTGTCAGTATTTTGTCAAAAACATATCTCCTTTTTAATTAACCACATTAGTTATTCTTTGATATAATTAAAATCTATACAAACGGAAACGACTAAACAAAAGGATTATGCACGCATCAATGATATTAAATTATCCAACAACTGAAAATGATATTGCTGATGGATATTTGAGACACACAAAAGGTTTCACGAATGAACGATTATTGTTCCTAAAGCAACCTGCAGGAATCAAAAGAATAATCACGTTTCAATTAGAAGTAAAAGTCTCTAATAGAAAGTAGCGAGGTTGGCTTGTTTCCAGTTACAATTCAAGTAAAATCTGATATGACCGTATTTAGGTGATTAATTTGATCGTTTTAAGACCATAGTGTTTATGCCAAAAGAAAATAGTCACGTATGCAATTTTGTCAGCCAGTATTTTAATAAGAACAAACCGGAAAAACATTTTGTTACTTTTTTTGCGCTACCGACCTGTTTTTATGTATTTCCGATTTGTTAATCGTTGCCGGTTGCTATACCAACAAGAAAATAACCGAACTGTTATAATTTATAACATGTCCGAGTGCTGTTATGAAAATAAACGAGTATAAAACACGTATAAAATCATTAAAATACCATTCATTGTGAACACGCAAGACGTACCTAACCTTACTTTTTTAATTTGGTGACAGCTGCTGCTTAGAATTTGACATTACAAAATTACAAAAGTAAGGTTAGTGTATTTTGAGGTATGTCCACAATGAACGTTTTGCAGCCAACGTCGACGTCAACTAAAAAAAATCATTATAATGTAAATATACATTTTTTCTAATTTGCGTTTGTAATACGTTTATTGACGTCTATCAGTAGGAGTCGTTTATGGCTATCTATAAAAGTACACTGTACTTTAATGAATTATAGGGTTATTAAGTTTTTAAGGGTTGGATGGGTAATGCGTGGAATGTGACAACTTCAAACTGCAAGTATCTGTCAAAATTGTCAACCTCCGATAAATCTTTAATTAATATCGTTGAATTGGTTCGCTGTTTGTTGATTGTTACTTACATGAAATTTCACTTGAAGTTATGGTCTATTTTTACTTGGAAAGAAGGTCAGGTTTTGGATATTCCTAATTAGTAACATAAACAAGTCTCGTACCTACATCAAATCTGCTTGGACAAATCAGTAAGTCCAATTCATGTTTGTAATTTTATGGTACTATAAACAAGACACGTATCATCGATTTAATCATCTTTGCTTTTTTTCGCGAATTTCGGGCTGAGTGCAAATTAAGTTGTCTTCGCTCATATTTTATTTAT
This sequence comes from Agrypnus murinus, assembly GCA_929113105.1. Classification (NCBI taxonomy): domain Eukaryota; kingdom Metazoa; phylum Arthropoda; class Insecta; order Coleoptera; family Elateridae; genus Agrypnus; species Agrypnus murinus. Next base: position 40,165,085 of record OV816028.1, read on the forward strand.
TTGTAACACTAATAAAGTAACAAAAGTAATAACTAATTTACTAGAATTTATTAGAAGTGTTAGATATTTAGTTTTGGTTATGTATTGTATCTAGTTACCTATTTTCTGTATGTATTTATCCTTAGCAACGTGTTTGTTTATCAATCTTATCTACCTTTGATAATGACACAAAGTGTCGAAACAATATTGTCAGGTTAAGATATTAATAAAACTTGTGAAACTTTAACTAATCTTTGTATTTATATTATAATAACTAATTTATTTGAAGTATCCGATTTCAAATCCTTTTGAACAGTCCACCATCGTTTCTCATCATTTCTTAAGACACGTACCTTCGGACACCAAACCAGAATACAGAATACATTTGCAATGATGAATTCTGGAAAGACTTGTTCAGGATTCAAATCAAAAACCAAGGTTTAGATTATGGATAAACTATTGCTACAAATTTTGAATGTTGCTTTGGTGCGTTTTTTGCAAAAATAATTCACAACGCATTCAACAATGACTCTTCTTAGACGGACTTGTTTGTGTGAATAGTAAAACTTATGCAAGGATGTTATCTCGCCGATAAAGTTATACATGTCCAAAAAAATCTATTCCTTCTGTATGTAAAGAATCTTAAAAAAGCACATCCTTCTAACTTTTATTACTATACTTTGATTGTGCAAGAATTTAGAAAGGAACTTTTCAATTGCGATAGTAGTCCGAACATTTCTTTAGGTACATTGATTTATAGAACACAGAAAATTTAACTATGCGCGGCGTTTCTTCATCACCAAAAAAAAGTTTTGTCTAAAATATATCTCTTTTTCTTTATTGATAACTAATTTGGAACATCTCCGGATCCAGTCCGAAAAATATCTGCTTTGCAATGCTTAACTTCCGTGTAACGCTTTACCAATTATTTAAAATCGACAAATTAACACACCAGTGGGTTACTAGCTATACATCAACTCTATTTTACTTCTGAGTAATCCTAACCTCACTCAAAATACCCCCAAGGAAATTAAGCGTGCCATACATTAAGCACCACCTCCTTAACAATGGAGTAAGATTACAAATTTTTTATTTGAAACCTAGTATTTCAGAACGCACCTGACGACACATTTTTCGACCCTGCTATTTCTGATGTCTCCCTCAAGAAAAAAAAAGCGCTACTGAAAGATGGATAACGAGTTAACTGGAATCAGGTAATCAGCTGCGGTAACGCCAGTTCTTGTTATCAAAAAACAAAAATTGCACCAAAACGTATTTAATCATTACCAGATAATAAATTTTGTTACCTGGTAAACGCTAAAACTGGCTTATTTTGAATAACTGGGTAACGAGTTCTGTAACCAGGTAATAAGTTGCGGCAATGCCAGTTCTTGTTACTGAAACACAAAAATTGCACCAAAAGGTGTTTAATTACTACCAGGTAATAAATCTTGTTACCTGGTAAGCGTAAGAATTTTCCAACCCTTCTGTGCATCTCAAAGCATGTTCTCTTTGAAAACAAATTCTACTTATAACTGAAATTTGACCTGACCCGAAAAATACCATAGCAGAATACCTCTCAAAATTGTATTAAAACCCGGAAATTTTAAATTCCAATTTTGTTGTACTGTATAATTAAACTTTGTCCATAAAAACAACAACATTTGTCCATAAAATTGTAAGATGGTAAAGCTAAATCTTTAAAGCAAAGACTCCAGAGGGTTAAAGTTGGACATAGAGTGTCTGAGGTGGCGAATATTACAGGAGGCGTTTCTCAAGGGTCAACACTTGGTCCGCTATTATTTACATTATATACTAATAGCAATTTCTAAGTGACAGTGTCACTGGTTCCATAATATGTGGCAGGATTTCTAATGACATTGGGATTTTCTTCGTAAATAGATGGTAATTAGCCAAAAGTAGACGCACCTGCAGTGTGTAATGACAACACCGCTGTTATGATACTTGAAAGTTGTAAAATGGAAGGATTATTTTCTCTTCTCATCTCTTGGCTAAGATATACAGTGTACACAAAGTAGAAGCAAAATAATCGTTTCCAAATGCAAACGGGCCTGCAAGTCCAAACCTCTAGGTTTATAAATCAATTTATAAATGTTTTTATCATTAAACGATCTAAAATATGCCAATTTGTAGATTTTAGTTACGTCCTAGATCGATACGGTCTGCTTAAAATTATATATGTGCCAGTTATTAAAAGTGATTTTCAAGTAGGACTTGAAAGGTCTAAATACGTCTACTACATTCAGTGGATAAAATGAAGAAAGTAAAAGATATATTGGATAGCACAGCAGGAGAGGTGTCAGGGTTAAAAATAAAAAGAACGAAGATTGATAAGACTACAACTTACAGTTGGGAGATAATTCAGAAAAGGCAAAACATCAAGGGAAGACTCAGTATAAGTAGGGGACTAGAACAAAAGTAGCACCTAACTATAATGTATATGAAGAAGTGAAAGAAGTGCCACGTGCAAAAGATAAGAGAAAGTTAATTGATAATCTAGTAATGAGTACACAGCTAGGGTGGTCCAACAAAAAAGCAAAGTCGGAAATCTTATGCTCTCATTCCCTAGGATTATTGTATATCGAAAAAAAGTACCCCTATTTTTTTATTTTGAAATCGGTCGATGTTTAGGGGTGCCTCAAAGCCCTTAAAGTTTCCCATGTATTTTATATGGGGGAAAAACACGTTTTCGTAGATTTGGTATAGAATCCTAGAAAATCAATATTTTTCAACCGGACTACTCTGTTTCTCTTCAGAAATGTTCAGAGAATGACATCCAATAATTTATTTGGTAAATTTCTTATATTAAGTATTTTTTACAGACCCGCAAAAAACCCCATAAATGAAAGAAATACAGAAAAATCGTTAAAAAATATTTATTACTATTTTTTAATATAAAATATTTTGATAAATAAATTATTGGATGTCATTCTCTGAACATTTCTGAAGAGAAACAGAGTAGTTCCGTTGAAAAATATTGATTTTCTAAAATTCTATACCAAATCTATGAAAAAGTGTGTTTTTCCCATATAAAATACATGGGAAACTTTAAGGGCTTTGAGGCACCCCTAAACATTGTCCGATTTCAAAATAAAAAAATAGGGGTACTTTTTTTTCGATATACAATAATCCTAGGGGGTGAGAGCATAAGATTTCCGATTTTGCTTTTTTGTTGGACCACCCTAGTACACACGCGCAGCAAGCAATTAAATCACATAACACCTTAAGCAAACAAAACCGTACGCCCCTGTAGGCAGCAAGCGCTATTAACAAGTATAATATTCAATAACAGATAAATAGATGGAAAAAGTATTATGAACAATCTTTACAAAACAAATAAAGCCTCAAATATAGAAATTGATGACAATGACGTGTGAGATAGATATGCTATTGATACTCCCAACATAAAATGAAGTAGTGGAAGCAATTGTCTTTTTCAAAAGAAATCAAGCATCTGGGACAGAGCAACTAAAGCAGAACTTCTGAAAGCCGATAGTACAGCAAATGTTACAGAAAATGTTGAACATATATTTACCAATTAGTTCTAATGTTTCCAGTTCGAGATTTAAAACTCATATTGGTGAAACTATTTGTATTAAGGCGTAGATATGCCTATAATACTCTGCTCATTCAGGTTCATACCAACCCGCTCTCGTATTTCTGTACGCTTTGTATATTATATTTATTTAGAATGCAGATTCATAGAGAAAAATGTATCATCCCTACTGGGAATTGAACACAGGGCCTTCCACTATCTAGGTTCTGTGATGCTATCTGGGTTCGATTCCCAGCCGGGGTGATACATTTCTCTCTATGAATTTGCATTGTAAATATTTTTCTGTATACTTGTTAATTGTTAATTCATGTTTTCTCCCTCTATGTATGAACCGTTCTAGCCTCAATAAAAGATAGAGACTATTTGGTTAGGCATTCCTTGTAAATTCTCTTTTCTTGTTTCTTGTTGTATGTATTTAATGTTTGTCTATATTTAATGTAATTTCTTGTGTGTTTTGTTGAAAGGACCTTTTAGACTATTATAATAAACTTTTAAAGTTATTTCTTGTATATTTGTGTTTCTCTATTTTTAAGGAAAGGAACTGTGAGACTTATTAGTGCTAGTGTTAAGAAAGGCCAAGTGTAAGTGTAAGTGCTATTACCAACAACAAATTTCTCTAATTACAATAAAATAAACAAACAAAATACTTACTAATTCCTCAGCACCGCTAGCTCAGTTGGGCTGGGTTTCATCATATCAAAAATGCAGTGGACGGCGAAATGAAAAACAATAATTAAAGATAAAACAAAATAATTCATTTATTTATGGACGCCAAGTGATTTGAAGGTTGACAAAATGAAATAAATGGTGATATTATGTTACCGATAAGATTCACAAATCACTAAACAAATCTTAATCTAGTATGAGTTAATTATAAACTAAAAGTATAATTAAGAACCCCTAGCTACCTAAATTCTACCCATCTAAAGAGTTCTGCTGAATATAAGGGTTTAAAATTAAATTAAATATCGCTTAACTAATTGATTTCGTATTGATTAACTATCATACAAACATTGGTCTCGATATTGATGCAAATACGATTAAATATAAAGCAACCAACATTAAAATAAGCACACTCAAGTACGTTTGAAAAATGTTAAAGAATAGAACTACTTATCTTGTCGAACCTGTAGAAGCGGCTCCAAGGGTCGGTATCTCTGTACCAGCAGCTATTATCGTCAGTTGATTCTTCAAACTCTACCAAACCCATACGAGTTTCTCCCGACCAATTTCTCCAGGGACAGTCTGAAGAACAATAATGTTTCTTTCCCTGGATCTTAATTATTCCCGTTTAAAAACGATAGGTCGACAAAAAAAAGGTTAAACAAAACCCAAAGTAAAAACCGCCTAAAATATAATAATTAACAAGAATTAGATTGACGTTATTAAATTATTAGTATAATTAGAAAAACTCCATTTACCTTCTAATACGAAGCCGGTGTATTTTTAATATTTTAACTGAGCGAGAAATCCCTGAAACGGGTGCGAATTATTCTAACCAACTCCCAAGGAATAATTCAAACTATTTGCCTTAGCTCCAACTTATCCAATTTCTACTCCAATTGTCATTAATAACCCCGTGATTAATAAAAAACAGGAACTAGAATTAACGCAAACCGCTCACGTTAAAACGATCGAAACAGTTCTCTCTGATAACATACAGAAAGAATATTAAATGTTTACAATACCGCATTTCTTATCTTTACCTAAGACTTTATTTTTCTATTTTACAAAAATTATCTCTATAAATACTAACTGCGTTATTTTATTAATCACAAATTAATAAAGGAGAAATTAAAACGTAACAGTGCTAACCATCGACATCGCGTCAACAGACTCTCCGTGTACCATGTACGCCCTGGTAGCAATTGGCGCCCAACGTGGGGCTCAGCAACATTCACTGCAGACGAAGAGGCCGGAGAGCCTCTGACCCACAGACACCCAGCCGGCAACACACCTCTCCATCGGAACCGACGACAGCATACCTCGTCAGATGCCAACCACTCGAGCGCAGACCAGCCCAGACATCACCCAGCCTAAACCCAGCATCAGCAAGAACCAAACAGATCTGGATCTGACGAAAAAATCCAGTAGCGCCCAACCCAACAACGCTTCCAACGTGGATCTCGTAGACCAACTACTATATTGCTTTCTAGCCATGAAAGAGAAACAAGCAGTCGCTCTTCCGACGTTTGGTGGGAGAACCTCTAGAAGACCCCAACGCATCTCTGGATTCTTTGAAAGCACACCTTGACCAGAAACCACCCAAAAACGACTCGGGTTGATAGCCGGCCAACTCCCATGACGAGCTGCCGAATGCGGGATACGTGCATGGACTTCTAACACACGGAAGCCGACATAAGAGAGTGGCTACTAGAGGCATTTTACATTCCCAAGATCAAGGCTCATCCAGGGGATGAGCCAATATTATTTCACAAATTTAATAAGTTTAATATACTATACAATAAAGTTGTATTAGATAGGCAGTAGCCCTTGCTTTTCGAAAAATAAATAATTAAATAACTTCACATTCTTTTTTTTAATTTATAAAAGTTATTAACACTTTTTTTTAATTTACAATCTATTTACAACGCCCAATAAGTACTTGAAATGTACTAAACTATAAGGTAATCTTCTCAGACACTCCTTCGCAAAAATCCATTCAAACCATGTTTCAATTCCGTTGACTTTCACCGAGTCTCATTCGGAAATTTATTAAATTTCTTTGTTGACGCCTATCTTAAAGCAAATAGTGACAAAAAATCCTATAATCTGAAAGGTTTTTCTAGGTTAATCTTGGTTTATGTAACAATCTGATTTAAATTCATTTATGAAAGGTTTTCTTTTTGATCTTTGTTTCACACTAGCACACTTTCTTAAATCTCTTTTTGAGTAAATCGTAATTAGATCGTTTGCAAGTTGGATTAACTGAAATCTGATTAACTCTGAGACTCAAATTTGAAAAATTATCAAGTTAGCCGTGCAACAATAAACAAAAGCTTTTATTCCAAGTCTTATTATTATCCGCAAAAGAATAAAATCGTAAGTGGTAGTCTTTAAGGTGTTTCAAAACTTATTGTGCAAAGAAGTTTTAGAATATTAAATAATTAATGTTTATAAGAAAGTGAGATTAATCTAAAGTCATAAAACTCGAGATTAATCTTAAGCGTAGTTTTATTTAAAGTAAATAATGTAGCTTAATCTTTGTAATACACATAGCGAAGCCAAAATAAATTTGTTTATTTAGAATTTAAGAATTTTAAATCGGTAAACTAGCTTTTATTATTGCAACGTTACTTCCCAGGGTGTTGTCAAATTATTTGCAAACAAGGTGGCGCTCATAAGAAACTTAGTTCATTTCGAATTAATCAAACTTTCGATTTTTCCATGCCCAAGGAGGATTTTAAGGATAACTTGTGTTTTGTCGACTTTGACTAGCTTTACCGTAATAATCAACTGTGAGCCTAACGTAAGTGTTAAACTTTAAACTTTAATGAAATAAATAAAGATTAGTAAAAGTTTCACAGTTTTATTAAAATACAACCAGACAATATTGTTTCGAAAGCTATGCTGTCATTATCAAAGGTAATATAATTATAAACAAACACGTCGCTAAGGTAGATACAAAAATAGGTAACTAGATAAAATAATAATAATAATCAGAATTAAATATCTAATACTTCCAGTAACGGAGAATTACTGAGCTCAAGTTGTTCATTCATTAAAGGTACCCTGAGTTTGTGTTTGTATATCTCAAAGGCTTCTAAAATGTCTAATTTGCGTTTGTTATTACAAAAATGTATGAATTTAATATTATTTTGAGGAGTCATTGTGTGATTTTGTTCTAAAAGCTGTTTGGCGTAATTAGATTTTTCAGGATGTTTATTTTTGTAATGACGTACGTGTTCTTTATATCTTATGTCAAAATTTCGAAGTGTTTGTCCAATATATACCGAACTACAAAAAGAAGAATTTAAACGGTAAATGCCCGATTTCATGATATCATGTGTTCTGTCTTTAGCATTAAATAAAAATGAAAAAGTGTTAGTGGTGGTTTTAAATGTTATTTTATAATTGTTGGTTTTTCTTAGTATATGTGCAATTTTTTCTGATATTTTGCCAAAATATGGTATAGATATGTAATTTGTGTCTTCTGTTTGATTGTCAATGGGATATATTCTTTTGATAGCTAGCCTATAATCTTTTTGTTTAATTAAAGTGTCAATCATGTTCGGATTGTAATAATTTGCATGTGCTAGTTGTTTAATGATTGATATCTCTTTGCTAAAATCTGATTTTGTTAGTGGAATAGTTCAAGCTCTGTGTACTAATGATTTGTAGGCTGTTATTTTATGTGTATTATGGTGACAAGATTCATTTGGTATTGTTATGTCTGTTTGTGTTGGTTTTCTGTATATGGAAAATTCAAATAGATTGTCTGCGTTAATCTTGATATTTAAGTTTAGAAAGTTTATAGCCCTTTGAACTTGTTGAAAGTTTTGTTCTGTTTCTAGTGTAAATTTTATGTTAGGGTGGATACTGTTAATAAGAATTAAAAATTCATTGATAACCTCAAAAGAACTATCAAAACAAGCTAAAATGTCATCAACATAACGAAACCAGAAGATAATGTGTTTAGAGAGGTTTAATTCAAATATTCGATCTTCGAACTTGTCCATAAATATGTTACCTAATAGAGGAATAATAGAGGAATATATCCCATTGACAATCAAACAGAAAACACAAATTACATATCTATACCATATTTTGGCAAAATATCAGAAAAAATTGCACATATACTAAGAAAAACCAACAATTGTAAAATAACATTTAAAACCACCACTAACACTTTTTCATTTTTATTTATTGCTAAAGACAGAACACATGATATCATGAAATCGGGCATTTACCGTTTAAATTCTTCTTTTTGTAGTTCGGTATATATTGGGCAAACACTTCGAAATTTTGACATAAGATATAAAGAACACGTACGTCATTGCAAAATTAAACATCCTGAAAAATCGAATTACGCCAAACACCTTTTAGAACAAAATCACACAATGACTCCTCAAAATAATATTAAATTCCTACATTTTTGTAATAACAAACGCAAATTAGACATTTTAGAAGCCTTTGAGATATACAAACACAAACTCAGGGTACCTTTAATGAATGAACAACTTGAGCTCAGTAATTCTCCGTTACTGGAAGTATTAGATATTTAATTCTGATTATTATTATTATTTTATCTAGTTACCTATTTTTGTATATACCTTAGCGACGTTTGTTTATAATTATATTACCTTTGATAATGACAGCATAGCTGTCGAAACAATATTGTCAACTTTTACTAATCTTTATTTATTTCATGATTATGGAGTTCCACAAAGTAAGGCTGGAAACAATAAACAAGTTTAAACTTTAAATCGTAGGGATTTACTTTGTTCGTTGCATACTACATAATTTCATTTGGACCATAATAGCCGGTTATAACATACTTCATAAAACTTGGAGTGTAATGCAAAGTATAGAAGTTTATTAGGAACACTAAAATACGGATTTGCTTGCTTTTGTAACGTATCCTTAAGTAAATTATTCTCGTTTTTTTTTTCAATTTTGCTCCTAAAATATTCAAAAATAAATTCTCGGGTATTTTACAACACTAGATGTATACAATGCGAATAATTTACACACGAGTGGAAAAACTCATTGGTAATTTGAGTTATTTCCCTTTAAACAGAAACCAGTTTAAACAGATGGTGGTGGAGTAACTCATATTTGCAGTTTTTTAACTTCTATCCCTGTTCCAACCAATGTGCTGTTTGTTAAGTTAATTCACTTTGTTCAAGAAATCCGAAGCTCTGTAACATCAGCACTTTCGAGAAGTTAGGTACATACATACATTTAACAAATTTACGTGGATGTTAATCTACCCTCAGGATTTACTTGTAGACAAATTAAACCATAACCGGAATAGTTGGTTTCGTAGGCTCAAAGTTCAGTAAAGCACCTTGAAAACTCTATCTCTCGCAAAATTCCCAAGTGCCCACTGGAAATCCAGCTATAAACCTGTGAATTACTTAATCCATGATTTTAAACTAAATTAGTTGCATTTTCCGAGATATAATTTTGCGTCTCATCGTTAATAATATCATCAAGAATGTTTTTACAATAAAGCTGATACTGGTGTAACAATAGAGAATTATTTATTGAACAATTGACTGTTAAATAGTACACTGGATGATGCTAGAACTTTATTGAAAGAACTCAACCTTAATATTAAGGTATTATGTTCTAGAGGCGTTGATATTAAAAATGCTCCAAGATAGAAATTCCAATACCTTTTCCTTTATTTTCTTCTCTTATTTCCTTTGTTCATAGCTGAGTCGATTTCATTCACTTTCGATACCTTTGCCGGTCAATGGTTCTTAAAATCTCCTCAACTTCTAGATGTTGTCGTCTTCGATCCGGTTGCCCATTTCCGCAAGTACTCGTATCTCTTTCTTTCTCTCTCTCTCTGAATTATTGATACCTCTCACAGGTGACTGGCCCAACCAATGAAGTATCGCTTCCCCGAAACAATTGGTCTTTGATCAGAAATTGGTTATTGGGGATGATAAGGATGCAATCAGATTTCTTTCGTATTGCCTTTGAAATGATATAAAAATAATGTCGAATTGGGAAAATAGCCAATATTTGTTTGCATGATTTTAACATTTTAAGATCTTTAGGTATTTTAGAACTTTTAATTCCGGCACTTTTTATAAAATAATTTATTTTTATTCATATCGCAGCTTTCGCGGTTTTCGCATCGATGCTACTTTTTACATTTTTGGTATAAAGTGTCGCCTGTTCTACATCATAGATTCTTCTTATGTAGGGTTTCTTTTCTTCTCTAATTCTTCTTGTTTCTAATACTTCAATCTCTACCCATATTTTATAAAATTAATTAGTCTTCTTCCAGGATTGATTTTTTTCATGTGGTTTTGAGTCGACTTCTGGATCTTTTTGCATAGGTTGCCCGTCAAGTGTCTAACTAGCTACCCCTTTCTTATCTTTCCGTGACGTGTGCCAATCCATCTCTATGTTCGTTGACACACTCCAATTGTCACTTTTTTTTGATACATAATTTCCCACAAAACACTATATCTTATTTTCCTTGCTCAAAAGATTTCCGTCACAAGCATGTATTTACAAAGGAGCATAAGTTATGTTCAATGGTCTCCTCGTTTCACTTCCGTAAAGCAATACTGATTTTACAGTATTATTAAAAATCCCTATTTTTAACGTTCCTAATAATATGATAGGACTTCCATATTTTGCACAACATTCTAAATTGTAAAAAGTATGTTATAACTGGCTAATCTGTTTGAAATGAAATTATGTACTCTAGTATGTAATGAACAAAATGTATTCCTTACGATTGGGCATAAAAGCTAAATAGATTTCCAGTTGATTGCTACTGCTGAGCTAGTTGGCAAACGACAACTTCTCATTAAAGTTTTTTTTGGGCATGGAAAAATTGAAAGGTTGATTGAGTCGAAATGAATTATAGTTTAGAGTCACTGCATCTAATTACCTAGGCCAGCTGGTCGACCAGAGTACCGCAAACCGCCGCCATATTGGGACAAACGAAGCACGAAATTGTTCATTATTTGTTCTGTATTGAATTTAATCAAATCCACGTTTACTTTAAAAGGTTTTTCTTATTCTGAAAGATCAAACCTCTAATAGGTCAAACACGTAAAACGTGGTTTTCATTTGCCCATTATTAAAAATAACCCTTCTCTGCCCCAATATGGCGGCGGTTTGCGTTACTCTGATCGACCAGCTGGCCTAGGTAACTAGATGCAGTGACTCTATTATAGTTTGGAGACCCTTCAATTAGAATCTGGCCAAGTCCGCCATTTTATATCACAACACGTGGCGCCAAATTCAAAAACTGCAGAAATGGTTACACGGCCGAATATTGGCGCGCAGGTGAACGGTATTTGACTCCATTAAAAAACACGAAATAGTGGGTTGTGTATATATAAAACATTATTTAGCAGTAAAATGACAAAATCCTCGCTTTAAAGTTCATTAATCCTAGTGTGATATAAAATGGCGGGCACCTTGGAAACGCATTGGCCAGACTCTAATTGAAGGATCTCTATTATAGTTTAGAGATCCTCTATTATAGTTTCCTTATGAGCGCCATCTCGTTTGAAAATAATTATACGAATACTCGATCCCTTTGACTCGCGATAATTTACTGGTACAAGATGCATCGTGCTCGTGTTCGTGGACGAATAGCAAATATTCGTATACGAATACGAAAGTTTCAAGTTAGTTGTGTACAAATAAACATTAAACAAATAACGCATGTGTGAAACTGGGATTAGTAACATATAAATAAACAACATTACTAATACAAAATAAAAAAATAACTATCATACTTTTATTTCACATAAAAGATTTTTTGGAATAAAACTTAATTGTTGTTTATTATTATTATTATAATACTATTGTTTATTATTATCCTTTTTTTATTTAAATACTGTTGATCCAATAGACAGAATAAAAGCATTACTTCTCAAACAAATAGACTATATAAACTAACGAGAAATGTTACGAAGGCTATCGCAATTAATATTACAAAGATAAAACTTAGTTTACTGATTTTAGATTTTCAGCAGTTTAAGAACTACATGAAATTTAAATCAATTTCGTCACTATGTGTATTACAGAGTTTAAACTAAATTATTTAAATGTTGCAAATAACTTAAAGACTGCTACTTACGATTTTACTTTTATTGCTTTATTTACAATAAATTATAATAAACATTTGAATTACTGAAAACAAGTTCCTGTTTATTGTTACACAACTAACTTGATAGTTTTTCAAATCTGAGTTCCAGAGCTCTTTGGATTTTTACTCCATCCAACTCCAAGATAAAAACCAGGTTAATCTAACTTACAAACGATCCAATTTACGATTGACTCAAAGATTTGAAACAAGAAAACCTTTAGTAAATGAATTTAAATCACGAGTACATTATTACATAAACCAAGATTGACTGCTTCTTTAACGTAGAAATAGATGAGTTACTAGAACAATATGTAACCTTCCAGTTTTTTATCGCTATATGCTTTAGAATTAGATGCCAATAGTAAAGATTCCATCAATTTGCCAATAATTGCCGAGCACCTAGAAAACTCCATGCCCGACCTTCTAGATCACCAATAATTACAAAAAAGAAACTCGAAATAGTAAGAAAATAGTAATCAAAAAAAATTTACATAATTGTGTAGGCTGCTAAAATTAAATCAATCGTTTAGAGATTTATATTATATTATATTATAATATATATTTTATGAGCGTATATAATATATGATTTTTTAAGTCTTCATTGCTTTTACACTTGTGATGTATTTCTTGTAAGATAGATTCTGTTAGTTTTGTGCCAACGAATCTGCAATCAAACAACTTAAAGACTATCACTTATGTTTTTATTGTTCCTCCAATAATAAAGTAATTAGTAATAATTACTTGAATAATTTCTTTAAACAAATTTCTATTTGTCGTTGCTCCAGCTACTACTTGATAATTTTTAAAATGTGATTGCTCCAATTTCTATAGCACTACATACCATCCAATTAATAAAAACCAGGTCAATCAAACTTGCAAAGAAGCCAACCACAATTTACTCAACGATCTGAAATATAAATATAAATCTAAAAGAATATTAACACATTATTAACTTATTGGACGTTTAAGGACTTAGGGGGCGTTGTAAATAATTTTTTTGTTTTTATTATATTAGTAACTTCTATAAATTAAAAGAAGAACACGGATATTATTTATTAAATATCTATTGCGATGTTCAAGATTTTTATAGAAGGGGATTTTCTACAAGGCGAAGCCGCCCCCGTTAATTTATTTGTGCACGTTATTAAATCATTTAGTTACCGGAATGTGCAAGTATATTGTGTTTATGTTGTAAAGCATTATTGTGTTAGACCTTGGTAATGTCATGCTAGAGTACAAATTAGTTATTCCTAAAATAAAAACGTATTAAAAACAAAAAGAGGTTTATTCGATTTATATACAACTTAATGCTTATCCTTCTCCTAACTTACCTGAGTGAAACTTTCTTTTCTTATAAATAAAATTTATTCTATAAAGGTAATTCGTTTCAGTATTAAAAAAAGTTCATATCTGAAAATAAGTAAGATTCATTATTTTTAATAACTAGAATAAAATTGGAGAAAACACATAACTACTTTGTCGTCTAAATGTGAGGTTGTGCCATTCAAAATGTTTATAGATTCGTGTAATATCTAATTCCTTTTATAACTGTCATCTAGATTGGAGATAATAACTTCAATTTAAAATTTATCATTTATAATTTTACAGTGTGTCATGTTTGGTAAGAATCAAGTTTAGATTTATTTATTAAGGCCAAATAGCCTCATCTAACCAATTAATCTATCAATAATTGTAATGAATCAATGATAATCAATCAGTAAATAAAATCAATTTACTTTTTGTCTTCATTCTCTCTTAAATATTAAATAGTGTGTTTAAATAATTCTTAATTTTTCTTTTATAAATTTGATTCAAATCAGTCGAAGACGTATGTTGGGGGTGGGTCTGAAACAGCTTAGTATTGCTTTGCTTCAAGATAATAATTAGTAGCACATTGTCTTCTTTTGACAGTGGAACACTGATAGTTTCAAACAAGTATTAGTAACTAGTCAAATTACTAATACTAGTCTACTTTTAATTACTAAATTAGACTTGAAATCATCGTTCGAGTTAATTTCCTAAATAGAACATCTTTGAAAGGAATTTTTCTCATATTCAGTTAATCAAACTAACACTAATTGCATTACAATTTTTTACAAACTTAGTGGCAAACAGGCAAAATTTACTCTGGGCTTTACTTTTATTATAAAATCTGTTTATGCTTATGCATTTTATTGTTTGTCAAGCCACCACTTTCTGTGTTTCACGGTGTTTAGTTCAACAAATTAACTTTAATCATCAACCAGGATTTTGCATACACAATGGCACTCCGCGATCATCGTGTTTTTTCTTATTGAACAAATTAATTCAATTATCAAACAAACAGTTTTCAGTAATATTCCAATACTCTAATACAAAGTACTTTATCTGTATCTAACAGGATCTACACACTTACAATTTTAACTATACTCTTACACATATAGGTTTATTTGAAACTAACATTGTTACAAAAAAGCATATCTTTGTCAGTTGTTGTAAGTTATTATTAACGTTCTGACTTTGACAAAATTACATACGTGACCAAATTCCCTTCGTATAAAACCGTGCGGTCTTAAGCGAGCAAATTAATCAACTGGATGTGGTCATATAAAGGCCTTAGTTGAATTTCAAGCTGGAAAAGCGCCAACTTTCCTCTACCTTCTGTTAGACACCTTCTGTTCTAATTGAAACGTAATTATTCTTTTAATTTGTGCAGGTTGCTTTAGGAACGATGGTCGTTCAGTCGTGAAACCTTTTGTATGTCTCAAATATCCCTCAGCAAAATTCATTTCCAGTTGTTGGGTAATTTAATATCATTGGTGCATGTATAATCCTTTTGTTCATTTATATATATTTTTTTGTTTGCATGAATTTTAATTACTTGTTGATAATGTAAAAAATTAAAGCTTTTAATCTGGAGTCCCTTTGTGTTTTTTGCTCAAATAGATACTACTTGTAATGTAACGTATCAACGATTGCGAATTTAGTACTTTGATGACAGGTTTTTTCTGTATAATCATTGTTAAAATGAAATGTAACGGCTACTAAATGAAACAATAATAACATAACTTACATTAGAGAGGTTAACTACCACTAGGTATGAAAGTATCGGAATATCTACGACGTAATTATTTAAAGCAAAGTCCATAAAGATTGTTATACATTATTACAAGAGACAGGCACTCTACTTTTTTTTATCTAGAAAAAATTATTAACCCGAGAAGAAGTGCAACTTGCATAGCAATCGGGCACATCACCAGCAATCAGTAAGTCTATATTCTTCATAGTGATATAAACACAATAATGGTAATCAATGACAACATAATTAATATGTGAAATGAGATATAAATCTGTTTTTACTTGTATATCTTCTCAATATGTATTCTAGATCACAAGCTGATAGATGATAATAGTGTCACGTGGGGTTTTCGTGACTGGAGGTCGTAGTCAGAGGTAGAAGGGAAAAAAACACAAGGCATAAAAACAACTATATACTAATAACAAAGTAATAGAATACAAAGGTATTACCATATGAAGGTTATATAGTTTGAGGAGGTGCAAGTCCTCCTAATTCTAACAATGAACTTCTGGGCGATCGGAACCACCCTATCTAGCACTAGATCTATAAACTAAGCGTAGGAGTCGAACCCTAGTGATCTACAACTAAGCAGATAGGGAGCCTTGGCACAACTCCCTATTAACTAAGCAAAATTAAGCAAGGTGAAGGGGACGGTAACCAATGCCGCTTGGCATCAGGTTCCACCCTTCACCATAAAACAATTATAAAGGCACTTACCCGCTTGCTTGGAGATGTCGTGTTGGAGTCATTTCACTGACTGAATCCTAAGCTCAAAGCAAGCGGTTTATATACGGTTCAACGCGGAAGAGATTAGCATTATAGTGGGAAGTCGTAGGATGATGTTCCAAGTATGGTAGGAGTTTCTTGCAGAGGCGAGTTAGCCGTGACAGGCACGGAGATCACGGCTTCCTGGTTGCAGGCTTGTGGGTCGCCGTGGGCTGGAGCTGAAATACTTTGAAGGAATGCGCAGCTGCTAGACTAGCGTAGGCCGCTTGACTGCATTCATGTGGACGAACGTGGGTTGTTCAGCATAGATGAGAGCAACCTTAGTAGATAAAATGCATTGGAATGGCCAAACGTGGGTGAGGCGGCAGCAGCTTGCGTTTCTTCGAATGAGTGTGCAACTGCTTAATATTTGCACTAACGGAGTGCAAGATGTAGAACTTATAAAATTATTCGAGTCGAAATAATTCCGTTTGTGACAATAGCTCCGGTACTAGCCTGAAGAGCTAGTAGAAGATGAATAGGCAATCTCGTCCCAACCAGTGTGAACTGATAGTACTCACACTAGTAAGTGACGCGCTAATTAAGCGTATCAAAATTGGTTGACCTCACACGAGGCCGCGGTCATAAACTTAATGTATGGTGGGCCACGTTAAGTAAATCAACATGAGTAGAAGAATGTGCTATGTGTCATCATCATGATATTTAGATGTTCCTTGTATGATGCATAAATTTAAATTTTCCGATTTAAGGTTCACATAACCTCAATAACAAAAATAAAGTTTGAAAGGGGGTTTCTGAAATTGAATTCTATTCAGGTGAGATTATATGAAATAGCTAAAATAAGTTATAATTAAGGTACATGCAATAGTAAACCAATTTATCTGAAGAAATGGTGTTGTTTTTTGGGATTTCAATATAACGACATTAATGAAGATGGGTTTCTTGTATTTTTTGTTAATTAGAATAATTTTAAAATAGAAAGTCTTATTAGAATTAAATTAGGTTGTATTTCTTTAAAAAAAATTAATAAAAACATTTCTCGTCTATTTTCTATTCTTTCATCTATAAGTATGTTTTATGTATATGTTTCAGTATTTAAAAGAAACACACCGTTAATAAACTATTATTATTATTATTAAAATGTTTGTAGAGCTGCGTTTTATCATCGTCAAATAGATTGATGTAAAATGGGTTGCAGATGGTGTTGTGACCCAGTTAGAAATATTCAAATAAATTAATTAAGCTTGAAAAAAGTTTTTTATTGATAAAGAGCAGTTTGCAAACGTGTTTTTATAGAATTCAGTTAGATAATAGATATGTTTAAGATGAAAGTTAATTTTTTAATAATAAATATGCTTTGATATATAATTGGTCCACATTATCTAAAAGTATTATCATGCAGAATTAACATAAATTGTTATATTTTTAGAATCTATGAAAAAAGAGCTAAAAGTTTGTCTTTTTAATATTTTGATTAATGAAATATTATAAAAAGATAATTAGTGCAAAAATATTTGTATGGAACATCTTTTTGAAAAAAACATTATTTGGGAAATT
This sequence comes from Agrypnus murinus, assembly GCA_929113105.1. NCBI lineage: Eukaryota > Metazoa > Arthropoda > Insecta > Coleoptera > Elateridae > Agrypnus > Agrypnus murinus. Next base: position 40,182,773 of record OV816028.1, read on the forward strand.
AAATCAAAATTAATAATTTAATGATTTTTTTAATGATAATTTAAGCGTATACTACCTAACTCAGCAGCCTTGCATTCTTCGTTCTTTTTAACCTTCTCTCAAGATATTAAGCCACCTGAACAACGGCCACTACTCTTATTTTTCTTGGATAACGTTCCATTTAGAATCTACTTAAAGTGTTCACCCTATTTAATATATAATAACTATAAATCTGTTTTATTCTTACTAGGTCTATATCTATTAAAACTCTTTTTTTTAATTTCTCTGTGACTTCATAAATTTGCTCTATTACATTATTCTTTCACTTCCTTTTTTGTTGATTTACCCAATTTTCTTATCCTTCTATGCCTTTTAAGCCTCCTCTCGGTAGAAAATATAGAATGAAAATACTTTCCTACCTTTTTATTTTGGTAGAGCCAATCATTTCCTTAATATTTGCCACAAATCTCCTTCACTAAACCATTGGCAGCGTATTTCATTTTTAATACTTTATTGCCAGTTCCAGTGTTGGTATATTTGCCTTTCTATTTAATTATCCTTCCAAAACAATATGCACTTCCCATATTCTCACTATATCCAAACACTTTTTCACATCAGAAAAATAATAGTGCTATATCTCTTATAATTAAGGGTTATATGTCCCTTTTTATACTCGTAGAATATTTCTTATAACGCCGGTTACTTATTTGTTTTATGTCATTATTTAAATAACACACCGATTTGTGTAAGTACGAAGATTTATTTACTTGCTGTAATAACTTTAGCAAGTATTTTCAATTTAATATAAGACAGACTGCACTTTACAAAGATTTAAGTAACTTTTAACAGTATGACTAACTTTACCATACTCAACAGCTTGACTGTGCTAGAGTAAAAGTATTTCTCATCGCCGTTTCTAACAGACTCTATTTACATTTTTACATACTTCTCGACGACTATTCTCGTTCGTCCTTTTCTAACAGACTGCACTTTACAACGATATAAATAACTTTTAACGGTGTGACTAACTTGACCAGACTACTTAACAGCTTGACTGTCTGTGCTAAAAGTAACTTTTACAATTTTATCGACGGCCGTACTCTTTCGCCGCATATAATAGACTGTTCTAGATTATTGTTTCCTAAGCTTATATACTAATATTTACATCATAATCTTTATGATATTTACATCACCTTATAGCCTAATCAAATATGACTATACACTTATTTATCCACATAATACACAGATTATAGCATTGATACAAAATTTTGAAACTAAATACCATCTGAATTACCTTTTTTGTTTCAAACGGGCGTTTCACATTTTCCTAAGTTTAAGAATCTTTTACGAGGTTTACAAGAGACAAGACCCGTAACAAGTAAATAGTTGTGAAATTTAAGATATACTATATCATGTTTGAAGAAACAATCACGAAATTACTTGACATCTTTGAAAAGTAAATAACCGAATGAATAAAGAATATCATTTGTTTCTTATGTTCTTAGTAATATACTAATACATCTACTTAATTTTCACGTGTCAAATATACGCTTAATTGTCGTGCGTCCAAATCTCCGCCTTCTTTTTGACGGGACTACCAGTTACTATGACTTGTTTAGAAACTACGTTGGTAGATTGGCCTTTCAACTTTATAATTACAGAATTTTTCATTGCATTCGATTTCTGATCGCTCTATAGGAATATAATACTATGAAAATATGAACCTTTCAGATGTGGGCGTCCAACTCCTTTAATCAAACTCCTCTTAGCGTTTTCACAAACAAGTTCCATTTTCTGATTATCTAGAACAGACAAAAGTTTATTTAGTTTGAATTCTAATTCTGAGTCTTAATGTAGCACTTTTACAAAATTCGACGCAAGTTTACCTTTCATGCCAAAAATTGGATCCAAAGAGTTTTTCCTGTTAGTTCAATTTCTGCAACAGATTTCTTTAGAAGGCCCGCTTATTAGACCACAATTTGAATTTCTTGTTTCGTAACTTAGTTTTAGTTCCCAATGCACCATTTTAGTTCTCATTTTCACTGTAGTTAAAGAATTCCAACCCTTTCGCGAGGTAGGGGATTAAAAATGTAATTATTTTTTTGAGAAATGTATACATAAAGTTCAAAAAATACAAATTTTATTGTTAATGAACATAATTCGAACTAAAGGACATAAAAGCAGTAGTTAAGTTGGCAACCTCTTACTATGAGGAATAACTGAGGTTTTTTATAAGTATAAGTATTTTATAAGTATAAATAGACGATGTGTATACAGTCCCTGTATGAGTTATTATTGAGTTGTTTACTAAACTTGAAGCGTATGTGTCTAATAATAAATTTACTGAAGCAATAATTTATTGAACTGGACATTAATACCAGATTTTGAAAACACAGTGGCGCTTCACATTTTTACTATATTCTACTTGAACTGGACGATCTAGTTTATAAGGCTTCATCATTGCATTAATAGGACTTAAATATAATAAGGGTGTGTTTCGTTCATGTTACCAACTGTGTAAAACTTCTCTCTCTAAAACTCACTCGGTGCTTACTGGTAATATTCGATATAATAAAAGCCTCTCCTATATCATTAATATCATTTGTGCTCATCTTTTATTTCATAAAGAATTCTTTGAATAGAAATAATTTAACATCATTATTAACTTTTGTATAAACTGATATTTACACAGCAAGCTTTCATCACAATTAAAAGTTTCACAAAAGATATATTAACATTTGTATCACAATTTAAACTTGGAGAGAAATACACAAATCTGTGTAACGTATTTCCGAATTAATAAACTTTTCTTTTTGAAGATTTCTAATTTATTTACCGAATGTCTTGCTTTTATGATTGTAAATATTAAAACCTTATTATCATTTCTTGAAAAATTCTTTCTCCTTTCTACTGCTTTAAACGCCATTAAAAGTTATTATGACTTTTACAAATCGAAAATAACGAGCTCCATTCGAAAATCCACCCAGAAGTGACGTCGTCTGATGTTGACGTACGAAAAGTGGCCAACAACAATTTTCCTTCCGTCAACTTGCGGACCTTAATAAAAAGTAAACGTTGGGTTCGACTGAAACAGTAAAATTTATTGCATTTCACATCTTTGTTCAGCTACGCATATAATTCAAGAAAATGTGACGGTCTTATATAAATTTCCATATAACAAATGTGGCAGCTAACTGAGACGAATGAGCTTGAGTTTAAGAGAAAAACGGCTCATTATTCTTCTTCTTTACTCCTTACTTTATATTCATAGTGTTTTAAATAAAAATGCATTCGGTTACTATCGTTTTTACATTGTATAGAGAGAATTTTCGTTTCGTATATGTGTAGTTCGGAAAACCTGGCGTTTCCTCTCAGCTTGCTACCTAGGGCACCTTGAAATGCATATAGACGTTTATAGATTAGATACTTCTGGCTCCCTTATACTTCCTTATCGACTGTATAAGAAGCTGCTCAAGCGGCAAAATCTTTTAACTTGACTGAATAGACTTCTATCAGCATCGAAATCAATATGTTTGAAGCTACCACTCATTGTAAATTAAAATCCATACGCATTTCTTTTTGTGCATGAACGCATTGATAAGATCAGCTCATTCTCTAGATTCTTACACAGAAAGAAATTAACTGAATTCTAAGTTGGTATCAGTTACTCACAGTGGCGTGCGGTCCATGGAAGCAATGGAAGCAATGCTTCCCTTGAGAATTTATTAAAAATAAAAACCAATACTAACAAAAACTAATTTTATAAAATTATGGTTATCGTTTATTTAAATTTGTAATATTTAATCAACTTAAAGCTCAATATCAATTCCGTACAGAAAAAAGTATAATTATTTAGAGTACTATTTTAAATTAGGCTCATTAAACTTGTACGGAAAGGTAATACCGATTCAAATGTGTTACATACACTGCATATAAGCACTGATTTCGTTGCTTATAACTGCTCTTCTCCTAGCCTTGGCGTGGATCAGCGAGGGTGATACAGACGATGCTGTTAGCATTGTTTGGCCGTTATTTTTAGTGTGCTTCATGCCCAAATGTTTATTTATTATAATTTGGTTATTTGTTCGATTTAGTGTTTGTTAAATTTGTGGAAGGTTCGAGTACTTCCGATACATCCGAATCGGATCGATTTTTTTGTTCAGTTTCTAATTATTAATAAAGAATTTTCTGCATACCGTTTTGGAGAGAAATTACAAATTATTAAGAACGGCAGATTAAAACCAGAACTTGCAAATTTAACAACGTATTTTGCAAAGAAAGGCTGGAAAATCGAGTTGCAGTATAAATACATAGTAGTAGTTTTTTTAAATTAAAGAATAATAGTAATTCTGGTTCAAGAATTTTCTTAGGTTCTATAAGGGTTCCGGAAGCAAACGTATTGACGTCACATTTTATGTTGGTATATAGCTCCAAATATTTCCAAACAAATATGACCTTGATAACTGACAGTCGATGCATGTTATGTTAAAGTATTGTTTATAACATGGGTGATAAATATATTTGCTCTTCGGCATTTCAACACTTTTTACTCTGAAAGCTCTATTGCTATAGTTACAATTATTTACAACAATGGATACCATAGAGACTGAGCTCTTGTAGTAAACAGATGTGAAATACCGAGCGCAGCTAATATAATAGATTTTTTCAAGATGAGATTTGTTTGGAAATATTCAGAGCTGCCAATATAAAATGTGACGTAACACTTTTCTACACCTTTTCCAGTTGTATTTCAGAATTTGTAAATTTTATTTTAGAAAGCGTCATTTGTATTTCATTTTCGTGAATTTGATTTCAGAAAGCGTCATTTGTATTTGATATTAGTCAATTTAATTTTAGAAAGTGTCATTTATATTTCAGATTGATCAATTTTATTTCAGAAGGCGTTATTTGTATTTCAAATTCATCATTTTAAATTCAGAAAGCGTCATTTCTATTTCAGAAAAAGTAAATTGTATTTCAGATGATATATCTATACATATGTATATTTTTAGAACATGTCAATTATATGGGAAAGCGTAAATTGCTTTTCAGACAGTGTGAGACCACAATTTATTTTTGCGTGTTTTTCCTGGACATTTTACATAGAACATTCTAAAATTACACAATATTTCTACTTAAATTAAAAGACTGCACTAAAGAAAGTTTTACAATGTAAGCACAATATACCAGCTTATGTCATGTTTTGTTTTAGAAAATTTTTATTGAATTATCTGAAATATATTTGACATTTTCTGAAATACATTTGACGAGTTCGGAAATACAAATGACGATTTCTGAAATCAATTTGACAAATTCTTATTTCTAAATGATTAAACTGAAATACAATTGACGCTTTCTGAAATCAAACTGGCCATTCTGAAATACAAATAATACTTTCTAAAATCAAATTGACAAAACTGAAATACAATTGATTATTTCTGAAATTAATGTGACCTATCTGGAATACAATTAACGATCTCTGAAATACAATTGGAAAAGGTGTAGTCAATTCACAGACTATTGGTCACTTAGTAGTGACAATGGATCTAGTATCAATATCAACTCAGTAAGAAATGGTTATGGCAGCGCTGTTGGGAGAATGTCTGGAGAATGTTGACTATTTTTTTACAGAGTCCGAAAATTTATAACGGTTCGGGTTCTCATCTTAACATTAACACGGATTTTAGTAAGGGTTCCGATTCCGGTTTCGGTTCCATAAAAGTAATCGATTCCGGTTCCGATTCCGGTTCTTGTGGGATCCTGTTCCAGTCCCTGTTACAAACACGTGCACTTTCTCTGCTGCTGTAGTCACACCGATGGTTCCGTGTCACTAACGACTGGAAAAACAAACTCAAATCCATTTAACCAACATAAATCTTGATGACGTAATTAAAAACTTTGCAACTCCAAAATTGGTTGCTACCAACCTAAGCTCCACAAAAACACCACTATCTAACCAAAACGCTATGCAAAAGCAAAATCAAGTTTTTTCGACCTAACTTACCTTATCTTAACTTAATCTAACCTAACCTAAACTAAACTTAACCTAATACAACTAAATTGTGTAACTGTAAATTACACAATTTGACAAGCATAGAAACTTAATATAATTGTTATTTATATCCATGGAGATTAAGTATTATTACTTTTGATCCCCAAATTGGGGGCATTCTCCCCAATAATAATTTACATATTCAGAATCAACATTTTTGGAGCCAAACTGCCCTAAGCCTCCAAGATTGGTTGCTACCAGCCTAACCTCCACAAAAACGCCACTACCTTACCAAAACGTTATTAATTTAGAAAATGCCGTTTTTCCCATTTGGGTATTAGAAATCACAAAAGAAAGATTAATAATCGATAATAATAATTCCACTGACAAATGTACGAGCGCCATCTATGGGCAACACTAAAATGTTTACTTTGAAATCGAAACAGTAATACAGACAAATACTTTAATATTATTAATACCGGAAACTCCATACACTTTAACAGATGAGAATAGGGGACATTTTTGTGGCGCCATCTTCGCAGATGGGTGTGCAACTAACAAATGGTTTTTCGGTGAGAAACCTTTGTCTAATTAAAAAATAGCACTATTTCTGTTAAACAGTGGTTTATTACTGTTTTGATAAAATATATAAACTTTTACAATTTATCTAAACTATTCAATTTTTCATTACAATGGCGATTTTTTAATTACCTTCCAAATATTTTAGAAATGTCAGGTTTATTTGTACACGCAAGAGGCGCTATTAAATTTTGTCTCACATTTTTCAAAATAAGTTTCCGGTATTAATAATATTAAAGTATTTGATACAGATTTTGGTTAATTAAGTTTTTTGTGCAAAACTCAATGCGCCAGGTCACTTCGCTTCTTCATCGCTCGTGCTTCAAAAAATGCAAACGGCTTCGCGTACTTCGTAAATAACTACAATACTAATGATACTCTACGATCTTATTGTAATATCAAATAATGTGTTTAATAAATAATTTATTTAGAAGTTGTTTTAGGGGTTAAATGCATTTTTGAACCCGGCCCCGCAAAAGGTTTCGCCGGTCCTGCAGGTAGAAACCAGATTACGATTTCAAAAATATTTCTTTATTGTCTTGAAATTGATATCAAGTTACACTAAGCAAATTACACTAATTGTAAATACTCCTCTAACTGCAATTAAATTGAATTTTCCAACAATTACTTTGTCGGCTTTTCACTAATTTTTGTTAAGTATTTTTTTATACTATTTTTTCTAAATCTCAGTGACATGGTTTGTCTTTGTCTTTGTCTCAAACATCATTTTTGCGATTCTTTTTTTCTCTAAATAAAAATGATCTTGATGATCTTTAAAGGTCGATAGTCTATACAAACGAGAAAACTAGATTTATACAAATAAACGTTAATTGAAGAGAAGCCACAATCACTCGCTTTACAAATTAATTCGAGAAGGGACCAAAATCCCAAAACGATTTATTCATTAAAGTAGAAAAAAGAGGTTTTGTTTATTAAAACACGTGCTCGTTCATGAACATGGTTTTGAGGCAATAGGAGTAAAAACGATTATATTAATTTATTCGTGTTTACTAAAATACATATTAAATATGTAAATATAAAAATAGTCTAATTAAGACATACAATGAATCGTAATATGATAAAATAAAATTATTTTACATTTAGTTAACAATAAATGTATTAAAGCCGACAGTATCCGAGTGATGTGAGAGCACACTACTCGCATCTCAAAGGTCGTGAGTTCAAATCCCACTTGGGGCGGCAGGATTTTTCTAAATTGGAGATACTGTTATTGGTCCAAGATGTATAAATAACCAGATTTTATTGGCCAATTTTTGATATGTGATAGATGAGTTAACTTTTCTGTAATAGCTCAATCTCGAGTGGATTTTTAACATTTTTATCTAAGAATTTGCCGAATGAACGTCACAGAAGAACACTGATACATTTAAGTAAAGTTCAGTTAAAATGATAATTTATCGAACTAGAACAAGAGTAACGAAGTCAAGCAAATCAGTAAAACAATATTAGGTTCAAAAACTTACATTTTAATAGCCGTCAGCATTATGAAAGGTTGCTTTGAGTCCAGGAGACGTTTGAAAATGATATTTTTTGTTTAGTGTACATACATCTTGACCATAAATGTTTCATTATATTCCATTTAATCATAAATGTGTGAAAACCTGGCTTGGTTCGTTGATAACTTTATGCAGTTGAAAATCCATTTGTTAACTATTTCCTACTAGTACTGATCGGTTTTCTTGCCGAGATTGAACCTTTTTGAGATCTGATCTGAAACGCTATTCAGGTATGTGTAATTGTGCACTTACCTTACCTGTTAAAATCAGGATACTTAAAATCAGCCTATCAGGACTAACTATTAGTTTAAATTAAGATTTAATAGGTAAACCAATTTCTATTTATTCATGTAATATCTTCATCTTCTTCTTCATTAGCCCCCTTCCATCCAATATTGGATATAGGCCTCCCCTTTTTGTCACTAGTTATTTCTGTTTGCCGCTAATCGCATCCATCCAAATCCAACTACTTTCTTGAAGTCATCCGACCATCGCATTTGTAGACGTCCTCTTCTTCTCTTTGCCGTTCAAGGTCTCCATTGCTGTATTTCCCTATTTCACCTTGTATCCGTCTGTCTCATTGTATGGCCTGCCCATTTCCATTTCAATGAAGCTATATGCTCTATCACGTCGATTATTTTTGTTCTCTGTCGTATGTCCTCTCTTGTATTTCTGTCTGATAGCTTCACACCCAACATCTGCCTGTCCATTGCCCTTTGTGTTTTTGCCAGTCTATCCAGGATGTTTCTCGTCAATGTCCCAGTTTGGGCACCGTATGTCATTCATGTAATATACCATCTCCACGGTAGACGAGTGGTGTTAGCGCATCGCTCGTGTTCCAAGAGTCGTGGGTTGGAGTCCCTTGGGGCGGCGGGGATTCTTCTAATTGGAAGATGCCGTTACCTCAACCATAGGTATGTTGTATTTGTGTTGTATGTTAGATGGGGGACATATGACCTTAGTTGGAGAGACAGGAAGGACTTTTTTGGCTCAAAACTTCACTCTCGATGGCGTCTCTTATCTTTTCCATTCTTGCCCATCCATTTTCAGTTTTTATCGATAGCATGCGGGTTATTGGGGTTTTCGGTTTTTTGGTTGCCTTCCATAGGGAATAATTGATAGCTTTTTCTAGTAGCACGATAGATTTTTCAGGTAAGTGTCCTCGGATTCGTTTTTCATCTTTTATTTTTATCTACGTATTTGTTGTGTGAAATGATTTCGTCTGATTCATCAATTGAGGCCTTGGTTTATTGCGATTTTCCCCGTCTCTTCTGTCCGTGGCAAGTAGCTGCGTTATTGTTTCTTTTAATTGCTTTTCAAGCAGCTTGTTTTATCCTGATCAATGCTTAAATTACCCTCATCATGATCTTAGGTCATGATTGGTTACGTTAGAAAATACAGATAGATTTATATAAACTGTACATCTACAACCTATAGGTCACAGGTCAGGCCCTCAAGATGTCACAATATATGTGTTTATTCGAATCCGAACAAGTGGGGTGTCATTGGAAATATCTGGGATTCCTGTTTAAAAATTTATAATAACTGCGCATTTGCGACCTATAGATCAATATCAAGGTATCAAGAAAGTCACAACATCTGTTTTTATTGAATCTTCATCAAGTAGGGTGTCCATGAACCGATCTGGATCTTCCGATCAAGAAATTATATAAACTGCACGTCTAGGACCTATAGGTTACAGGTCAGGGCACTAAAGGTCGCAATATCTGTTTTTATTCTCACACCATCAATGAAATTGGGATATCTGAAACGGTTTTGGTCTTCCGATCAAGAATATATAAAATCTGTCTATTTGCGACGTGTAGGTCATAGGTAAGGGCCCCGAGTAGGCCACAAATGTAACAAATGTAATGTTCTTAGTCAAGCTCAATTAAGTGAGATGTCCTAGAAGGTCACTTTATTTTTCAAAGTCGATCAAATTTAGATTTTCATCCTTCAATTTTCAATTCTAGATCGGGAAACCAAGATCTTTCCGAGGACAGATGAGATTTGAATGAAAACCGATGTTATGCTTTTGGAGACCTGACCTGTGACCTACAGCTGCAATTATGATAAGCAAGGGGATTCACATTAATAAAGTATCCTGATCCGTGAGAGGCAAGACGACTCACGTTAATCAAGCACCCTAAAAGCAGTTAATTTATCGACTGATCCTTTCATACCTCGAGTCAAAATCAGAAGTTTGCGTTTAAAAAATCAAATTGATCTTTAAATGTCCTTTGGGATTAATCTATCTATACTATATTTAAAACGCAAGGCTGATCTTTGTTCCAATTTGTTTGAGAGTTCCATTGAGCCGGTTTACATGATTCTTTTTTCATATTGAAGCTTTCGCTGGGTAGATTAGTCAACACTACTTCATTTTTATATATTTTTTTATTTTTATATTTTTACATTAAATAAATCTAGCATGACTAATTCAAGACGCATGAAATCGGACATCCACTTGGGGCGCCATCTCAAAATCCATCGTGTCAACTTCTGGAACTACGTTTATAAACAGACCACTTCCATCACTATATTCGATATGTGCTGCGACTATTATCTCATTATCTTAATCTTTCATCTTGATATTTTAGTCATTTAGTGGTTATATTTATAATATTCAAAAAAATATAAGAATCTTAAAAAGTAGACAAAAATCTATTTGAAAATAGGAAATATCTGTAGTTATTTCTGTATTAAAACACCAAAGTTTGAGTTTTTATCGTTTTTATGTAGTGTTGGCAAATATTTCCATGAGCAAATATTTTCAGATTGGAAATATTTCAAGAAGGAAACTTACAAACGATGATCCGATCCGTTTGATTTGGATCACCACAGTGATCCGAGTCTTCTACCCCTAAACGGCTATTTTGAAACATAGGATATTTGGAATTTTATACTCTGGAAGCTAGAAACGACGAAGAAATAGACTTTCAAAACTTCCCGCCAGCTCACTGACGTTATAATGTCGCCGTTTTTTCGGAAGTAACGACGTCAAATTGTTGTAAAACTGGCATTATTATATCACAGCCCAAAAACGTCATTAAAACGTCCTATACTAGGACAAAGACAGGAATTATAAATAAATAGTTGAATATTGGAAATAACATTTATTATATACTACAGTCAAAACATATCTATATTGTGACCACCTGCTTAATATGACCAGTATTCCTTGGCCCCTGATAAAATAATATCTTTTTAATGGAACTTGTACGTATTGTATTGTACGCACAAAAGACGTCGTTTTGAAGACGTCATCATTTATTAGTCATATGACGTCGTCGACTAATAATGACTTAAAAATAACGTCATTATAACCTCAGTGTGCTGGCTGGGTTAACACACCGAACCCTTGTAATTTCAAAAGACACAAGTTATAAAGCTTTAAAGAATATTTTGAGCTCTGTATGTTCTATTTTGGTATACATAATCTTGTGGCCAGTACCAATAATTTTTGTAATGTATTTGTATTGTAAAGCAAATAAAAAAGTTAAAGAACTCTGATCTATGGGGATCACACCAAAGATAAAAACTAGATGTGTGTTACAATATATTGCTGCTTAAAGTCATTTGCTAGATTTTTAACTTTGCTCATATTGTTTTCATTAATATTGTTATCAATAGCCGTGCACATATTTCGTGCAAATGATCTGCTTCAGTTTTGATGTACTTAATACAACCTACGACCTATGTTATTTCTGCAGGTACATATTAGAAAGCAACCCTATTCCTCTACAGCTATCATATGATACTACCATTATCATACAATCTATCTACCAAACAGATAATCTACAAGATTTTCAAGAATTCAGATCAATTTGTGGTCTGTTTGCCCACTATTACAGTTATATTTAGCAGTGGCGTGCAGTGAGAATTTAGCCTAGGGAAGCAACCACGATTTTAATTATAATACACCTAGGTACAGGCGCGGATTAACGGGGAAGGAATAATCCCCCCCCCCCAATTTAGAAATAAGTTTACATAGAATAGAAACAAATAATGTTTGTTTAATTATTATTTATTAAAGCAATTATTTTTCCAAAGATTTCCCCCTCAAAATACTTCTCTCGATCCGCTAGGTACAATAAAAAACAGTGTTATAATTATTAAGCTTAAAAGTTTTTCAAAGAAGCACTTTTACACTTTATATTTATGGAATTTGTTGACTATCATTCTTTATTTAAAAAAAACTACTACTACGTATCAATTTTCCGGTCTTTCTTAGCAAAATACCGGTACAGGTTTTAATCTTTGTTGTTAAATTTGAAAGATCTGGTTTTGATCTGCCTTTCTTAATAATTTGTAATTTCTCTCCAAAACTGTATGCGAAAAATTCCTTATTAATAATTTACAAACAGAACAAGAAATCGTCCCGATTCGGCTATATCGGAGGTACTCGAACCCTTCACCGAAGCAGTTGAATTTGCAGTCGTGACGATAATGCAATTTTAAATTTGCATACAGGCAAACTAAATAGAACTATTTGTCTTTAAAAAAATACAACTTATAAATTAAAATAATAAAATGCAACAAAATACAGTCTCATTCGCAGATTTACATTACTTAAGTAACACTAAATCGAACAAATAACCAAATTATAATAAATAAACATTTGGGAACGAAGCACAATAAAAATAACACCCAAACAATGTTAACAGCATCCGTATACTATAACACCCCACGCTCGCTGATTCACGTCAAGGTTAAGAGAAGAGCATTTGTAAGCAATGCTTATATGAAGTGTATGTATCACATTTGAATCGGTATTACCTTTCCGTGCAAGTTTAATGAGCCTAATTTAAAATAGTACTCTAAATAATTATACTTTTTGCTGTACAGACTTGATATTGAGCTTTAATTTGATAAATATTTCAATTTAAATAAACGATAACCATAATTTTACAAAAGTATTTTTGTTAGCATTGTTTTTATTTTTAATAAATTCTCAAGGCAAGCATTGCTTCCATGGGCCGCACACCACTGATATTTAGTCATGATAAAACAATGTACAGCAATTACATTTCAAAGTTAAAAGTACAAAGTATCGTTACTAAGTAGGTCCTACTTGGCTCATATTTATTACTTAGTTCAGCTATTAGATATCTATTATCTATTATAAATTTGCAACTTAGATAAAATATGAGAGCAAAATACTTTAGAGCAAATCGTTTAAATTTCGCTTTATTGCAGTGAATTGCAGTTTTTATAGAATAGAGAATGGTACTTTTTTGGTAGAATATGGAACAGCCATGTTTGAAAGTTGAAAAGAAGCTTAGATTCGATTTTATTACACTAGATTTCCAAATAAGACCTGTTTGATTGCAAACTCTGTTTAGGTTTCAACAGTTGCACACCGTACGCCTACAGTTATGTATATTTGCCAGATATGTTAAGTAACCTGCTAATAAAAATATATCAATATTCTAATAAGTTATTTGTAGGCTGCTTTAAACGTCCACATTTGTGTCTGGCATATCCAAATGTATATTTAACGGTGTTCCTGCATACAATTTCTGACTAATTCAAGAGATAATCTTGTGCATAGTATGCACGGCACTTCAGATCACAGACGTCCTACTCTGTAGTATTCTGCATGTTTTATTATGCATAAAATTGGGCCAATTTTCTGCAAAGAACTTTAGCAGAATTCTGTTGAGTTCCACATATTTATTTTTATTCACCATATTTATACTTATTTATTTATTTAATGTTACTGTGATTTACATTTGTGCAGAATCTTATTCCAGTAAGTAGTAAGCAAGTCAACTCTAGAAACTTCTTTTTCTAAGGATTTCCCAAGAGAAAGTAGGCAAGGAAAAACTATTGTTAGGTTTAGATATGGTAAGATCTTTTTTTATTACTTCTTTTTCCAGAACTCCCAGTAGTAAAAGTCCGTGTCTGAGTACACAATCAGCAATTCATCAGCATCCCGAAAAAAAAACTTACACCATGTAGTCATTAAATTGCTGGAGAAGGCCTACAGAAATATCTAAAATGGGGGCTTAATTGCAAATAGAACCAAAAAAAGTCCTGAAGAATATAAATACCTTTTTATCGCTTTTTATTAAATATTCCTTTTGAAAAAGTGGCCAAAATAGATTTTGGACAAAAATTCGATATAAAATTGTGGAAATTGGAAACGTGGAAATGGGAAAAAGCAATTTCAACTTCTTTATCTGATATTAGACTCATTGTTCCAGCAAGTGGGTTAATAAATTTTGCTTTTGCAAAATGCTTTACAGTGTCAAACACACAAATGGATACCTATACGGAACATGTAAAAATAATGCACAAAAGAGCCGTTTGGATAACAAGACGCATTTCGAAATCGCATTACAAAGAAGTCATAACGAACAAAGGCTGTAACGAACAGTTAATCATGATAACAAGACGAACATGAAAGCAGTAGATTAAAGGTGTTAACAAACACCAACAACGAGAGTGACCCCGGAACTATAACATGAAACAAAAACAATTTTACAAAGCATCATCACAGGGTAAAAAAATCATATAAAAACTTCAAAGAAAGGGGATAACGAGAAAAGAATAACACCGCTTCGCAAATTATATGTGTAAAAGAAGGCAAAAACTGCACTTGATGTAATTTTTTGGGCCGAGAGCTTCAGAGCTTTAGCATCCCTGAATGTTGGGAGTAGGGGGATTCCCTGTAAGATCAATATCGAGCTTTGCAGGGCCGTTACCATGGCGACCAGCTGCTGCGAGACAGTGTGCCGCCCACGCCCGGGTCGGCCACGCCTAATACGCGCTGTCCCTAACCGGGACGCCCCCGCAAAAATAACGAGAAAAGCGGCCCGAGCTTTGAAAATGTGCTTAATCGCTTTCAGAGTTGTCGTTTAGGAATTAATTACTAGCGCCGATGTGATTTGTACCTACCTGCATTATAAGAGTAAAGAACACGAATACATACTTTTTTCGGAAATTGCCCTTGATGGCCTTGATAACAGAACAAAATCATTTGCAGGAATTTTTTTAGGCTTATGTTGTTCCTTGTCATGTAACCTAGAAAGCGAAATGGGAAAATTAACAAACTGAAACTATGATTCCAAATGAATCCAAAGATTTATTGAAAACCCCACAAAATGTGTTTGGGGGTTATCAGGTCCCCAATTACTTACAATTCTTAAGGTTTTATTGAATTGTCCCAAAATAAGGAAAACTGGAATAAAATGGTTTATATGTTGAAGTTCCTTTTTATATTTGATTAAATGTAATGAAATTAACCAAAAGAAGAACACAATCGTATTACTACTATAAGTATTATTTTATGTACAATTAACTTTTAGATCTTCATATGTCATAGAACATAGAAACCTAATTTTGACTATTGCTAAGAGATCAGTATTAATGCTAATTTTTTCCAGAGAATCCTGAATTCTTGAATTTTCTTGTGAATTTTTGATAGTAATGGATGCAATAATAAGACACTGTTATCTATCTATGTAATATAATGCTACTTACTGTAGAACTTGACTATAGTTCACTATATCAACATGTCTCGTAAACAATGTGAAACACCTGCGATCTGCAAAATCATCTCTAGATGTGCTGCTGACAAAATTGATTAATAGTTGTTTTGTTCTGGTTTTGCACCAACATCACTATCTAATAACGTACCATAATTACGTACTCTAGTTGAGTTACAGACAATAATAGTAGGATTTAATTTACGCCCCTAATCTATTTTCTGAAAGTGCAGTTTTACATATTGCATATAATGCAATTATAGTCTGTATGTTTTGTTTTAATACTACTGAAAGCATAGCTTAGGGAATGTTAAAGTTAACAAACTTACCCCTTTCATTTTCACTGTAAAATGTTACATAAGGGGTGGACAGTCCGGACCGTCCTAATACAAGCATTTCCAACTGGGGATGTGTCCTGCATTTCCAAGATTCTAAATTCTTCTATATTTTAAGCATTGGAATTATAACATATTGAATTACACATGTTAAAAATTTATGAGTGGTTAAACTGATCTAGTTATGGTAATAGTAACAAAATTTACCATAGTTTTATAATTTTAAATCGACTTTATTTAAGGTGACCAGACAGTCTCGCTGCTCACAAAATCTGCAAAATGTCCTGCTTTTTATGGATAATTACGATTTTACGAACATAGGCAAAACAGCTACATTACTTTTATTGGTTGAAAAATAAACGTAAATGAGATCTTTTTAATTAATTTTCTTCTAACTTCTAAATTGCAGTAAACGTATATTTAATATACCAATATTAAATATACGTTTACTGCAATTTAGAAGTTAGAAGAAAATTAATTAAAATTGGATACCAATCCAACAGAGTTATACTTCTTTTCAAAAACTAGATATGATTATCTTAATTTAATTTGACCGTTCCAATCATAAAAACCGCACACTTTATTTGGTTTTAAATACAAACGCTGAATTAACATTAGCTACAACAAATAACCGTAGCGGCACCTATATAACGCCAATTACACTTATTATCAAACAAAAGTAAAATCTGTAAAATAGGGGAAGCCCACTCAACCAACAACGGTGTTCTTGGCTATTACGATGATGTGAAAAAAATGTATTTTTTACGTATTATTTTAACGCGCCAAAAATATACCGGGAGGCACGTAATTATTACATGCCATTGAGCATCACTTTGGAATATTATTTGTGGCATGCAAAAAGAATTAGAGGTACGTAATTCTCTTATGAATCTCTATTCCAGCGCTACTTGGACACAAAGCATCTTGCTACCGATAAGCATAAAATATATCCTCTTCTTCTAAGTTACACGATTTTTTCCGAAAAGTAATTTTGGAAACAAAGAAAAGCAATTAGCGTTAGCTGAAAAACTGTTTGAATTTGATAGTCAATAAAAATCAGAGTTTCCGGTCAATGGAATGCACATCTAAAAATCATTTAAAAATTGTTCGGAAATATTACTTAATAAATTATTTATGGGGGGGGGCATCCCTCATGTCCCCCTTGATTTATTTAGAAATCTGGTCACCTTTTTTACATTAAATTTTTTTCTACCACCAACGAATTTTCAGTAATGACGTCATCATATTTTTTAAATAGCAACCCTTACTTTTTTTTGCAAATTCTGGTTCTCCTGGAAATTCTTTATACGACAGTAGGAGATTTCATGATCTGATGTGATATTTTATAAGACTATGAACGTTTTAAATTGTTAAGATTAAAAACAACAATTCACAATTGTTAAGACATTTTTGCTGTTTTAATCAAAATAAAATGATTAAAACTTAAAATAACAAAAATTTAAAAAGAAAACATTAAAATTATTAAATTAAGTGTTCAAATTGGGATCCATTAACTTCTTGAAATAAAGCAGTTCGATAGATGAACTCATTTCTCACATTTTGAAGCATCTCTGACGTAATCGTTATGATTTCATTTAAAATTCTCTCCTTTCAGGTATTGATAGAATTTGATCGGTTAGAACTCTTCAGATAACCCCACAGGAAAAAGTCTAGGGGTGTAAGGTCATGCGATCATACTGGCCACTCAATTGCTCCGCTCCTACCAATTCATCGATCTGGAAACACTGTATTTAGATATTTCCGAATAGCAACACTGTAACGGGGTGGTGCTCCATCTTGATGGTGCCATAAAGTATTATTAGGAATGTCGAGTTCCTCATGATCGAGATATACCACGACTAAAGATGGAATGAAATGGTCTAGTTAAGTTTAGCCAAAGTTTAAATTCTTCGGCATATTGAGTGTGAGTTTTGGCCTAGTAATAAGTTCTATTCGTTAACAGCTCCACAGGGTGAACGGACAAGCAGTCGTTCGAGGTATCGGACTCCATTAGTTTCCGAGACTAGCCCAGAAGACAGACGTGTGAGCACTAGTATCCGAGACTAGCTTGTGGGCAGACCACACGGCGTTCACCCTTAGAACTGGTTGTTGTCTACCCAATCCCAGGTCTGTCTGGGTAACGGATGACGCAATCAGAATGTAAAGTGTGGTAGAGTTACACGCAAGTGTTTCTCGACGACGACTCTAAAATGTTGCGGAGGAAGCCCCGCTAATAAGAAGGTCCGGTGTAGGTGGTTTGATTCTTACCTGACGTCAGTGTCTAATATGGAGCTAGTATCCCGCTGTCCGACCTAGACGAATGGAGGAGAATCAAGTGAAGTTTATCTCCGTTAAAGAGTTTGTTCGCTGACCTAAGAGAAACTGCATGCCGCCAGGTAGCGTTTCGGAGATAACAGTATAGGGGTCCGGCTTTGGTTGTGCAGTTTCAGTCGTCGGATTCCAAGAAATCGTCTAGAGATCTATGCTTAAGGGACGTTGATGCAAAAAGTCATAGCCTCTCACGTCCAAGACAACTTCACCCTAACGGGTACACACCAGAATGCTACTTTGATGGGCCCTATGAAGTAGCCTCGAAACGAAGCTCTGTCAGGGGCACACCAGGGGCCTATAACTGGGAGATCGGGGTGGCAAAACCATTTAAAAACCAAGTCTCGCCATATTTGAGGTTGGATTCGATCGGGCAGTGGCTCCAACTGAGGCTGGATAAGGAACTTAGAAGGCATGAAAGAGGGCTGGAGTGTTCTGATAAAGCTAACCTAGGTGAGGGAATAGTTCTAATGTTGGACGAGGAACTTAACCCCCTATAAAAGAGGACGGGAGCGTTTCGGCGGATGAGCACGTATTAAGTTAATCGCTCCTCGGTATTAGCCTGGAGGGTCAGTAGAGGGTGGATCGCTCCGACTAGAGAGTAACTGGGAGCATGTACCAAGCATATGCGCTAAATTTTTTTTTGTTTCAGTACTTGAGAACAAAAGACCGACCAACCTATTAGTAGCCGAGACTTATTAGTAGCTAGTGTTCTTGTGGTGCTGTAAGGATTGTCTTACACTTCTAATAAAATATTTAATTAAACTTCGTCTGGAACATGGAACTACGTGGTGTCGGAAGTCGTCTCTAACATGGCCCTTTTCGGAAAACCTTTTTGTTTTACTTACAGTATAAATTATGTAGTAGTTTAAATATCCACACACACAAAAAGTACAGTTCGGCGCCATAGTAGAAGTAGGTGCTAAAAGCGATTTGACTTTTTTTCCTGAGTTCTATCGGCGTCTTCATTGGCTACCATGATCGTTCTGATGTCACTTCCCGTATTTCTTTGGGTTAATAATCACAATTTTCAAATTTCCAAAGCCGTGATGAGCTGCTTCAGGAATTCATAGGGCCTTATCAAGAATATCAACTTTTGTTAAAAGAAAAATAAATGAAGATTAAAATAAACGGTGATTTCTTCCAAGTGATTGTCAGCGTGGTTAATGGAATTTTAATCATATTCAATCATCTTGAATACATGTTTTGCTTATGTAATGAAAAAAAAAAGTTAAATAATCACAATCACAAATCACCATCAACACTACCTTACCCCACTATCCGTATCCGCTACACTTACAGAAGGTTGTGCATTTGCATATAAATATTTGTATGTATTGCAGACTTACCTGACATACCTGCCTGGTTGAGGAATTGAAATACACACAGTAAGCGCGTCACTTACTTATGTGAGTGATGTCGGTTCTCTCCAGTGCAGGCGAACTTACTGTTCATTTTCTGCTAGCCTTCCAGGCTAGTGCCGGCACTATTTTTGCGTTGGCCCGTCGGGATTCGCAGTCCACATACGCCTAGTCCATCATCTTTCTACTTGTTCCATCGTTTCCAATCCAATTGTGGGTTGGATTTGGACAATTTACCCATTCCGATGTACCAATTAACTACAGCGCCACTTCCACATTTACCTAAAGTAAAGACTCAGCGGTTACCGCGTGGAGGTAGAGTAGTCTTGGATGTGAAAAGTTATATGTTCGAGTCAAAATCTCGTAAGATAATGTCCCAACTTATATTTGTTTTGCTGTGCCGTATTTGTATCTGCTCCGGAAGACTCCAAACCACCTAAGGTTTAGGAAACTCCTTATAAATACTCCACGGCCCTTCACACCAAAGAATCCGAGTTTTCACCATTTTGTCTATACCAACTTCCTGCTAACATGGTCCTCTCGCGGGTCAGTGGTCAGGAGGAAACTGACCGGGCTAGACCTGGCTAGTGTCTCCATCTGGCTCCAGACTTAATCCGCGACCACGAGTCTGCAAAGTGGCGAGGATTTGAGACCAGTCTAGTAGTGAAAGAGAGTCGTGCTCATCTCAGTTAGAGGGTTGTGCAGGGGAGACCGGCGTTAAAATACAACAGCTCGTTACATGTAACGAGAGACTACAAACTTGCCCGTTTCACATACTATTTTATTTCTAAGCACTAAAGTAACAATAAAAATACCTATACTCCAAGTGGTGGAGAGTGAGTTTGGTTTTATACACCCGTAATCACCGAGAACAAGCAATTTAGGGGTTCTTCAAAAGTTCAGCATGATAAGCTGCTCGTATCTTATGCGAGTAGCAGAGTGTCATAAGTGAGTGGAATATTTTTTGCCTACGTTGCCTTGCTACAGTCCTCTTTGTCCCTCCCCCCCGCCATCCCGTGGTCGTCTATGGCCCTTGCCAACCCCAGGATTAGTCTCTACAGTCATCGACTGTTTCTCTGCTCGACTCAGTTCAGTTTTCTTAGCCTTCAAGTATGGACTTTGCACTACTTCCGTTTTCAAATCGATAAAAGATAGTGGAAAGAGGCAAGGCGCACACAACATGCACACCAATCGCAATCAGTGCTATGTTTAAAAGTGAACTCCTCCACGCATGTTAGTTCAATTAGTTTATTGTGTAATCAGAAAGCACCAAATGTTACACATGTTAAACTGCGGGTCATCTAAAGAAGAGCAAACATCATACCTCATCCAAAATAAAGATATCGTAAAAACAATATCGCATTAGAGCCTGCCTAAACCTGAATCCCAAGACAAAATTACGAGAGGCATCATCGAATCGCTTACCGCTGCTGAGTAATACGTTACTTGAATGAGCGTTATTTAAATCACAACGTCAATCACTTACCTTCTCATTACCAAGGGCGCTGTGTATTAATACGTTGACAAAACAATCTACCAGTGACATGAATTCACTCCTACGAATCTTTATCCATACTGTTACAAGGATGCCGTCCGGACAGGACGAGACCTTCGGCTGAGAAAGCTGTTCAATTTTTTATACGATCTTTGCAGGAAATGAGAACAGCGTAGAAACAGCCTCAGCAAATTGAAACATTTAAAATCCGAAACATTGAAACTGTTAGACTCTAAAAGCTTGAAATGCTAATTTTCAAAGAGAAAATTCTGGAATTTCTTGCATATTTTAAAGATCTTTAAGATTCTCCAATTCTGCAGTTATAAAAACTAAGAAGCTTCAATATTTAAAGCAATTAAAAGTTGAAACTCACCAAACTGTGGACAACTGAATACACATTAACTGCATGCTTTACGTGGAGTCCCCGTGTAAACATACCTTTACGTTCCTTTCCTTGGGTGGAAGTAATTGAGATACGCTCAATCAGCGCCCGAATTGCATAGCAATTGCTCCCAGTCAACTCACTGGTCGGAGCGAGGTTGCCTATCCACCCTCTACTAGCTATCCAGGCTAGTACCGGAGCGATCGACTTAACACGTGCTCATCCGCCGGTACCCTCCCGTCCTCTTTCATACGGGGTGAAGTACCTAGTCCAGCAATAGGAATATTCCCCCAACATAACTCAGTTGATAGAGGAACCCTCCAGTCCTATTTCATACCTTCACAAGTTCCTCCCCGAGACAGAGGTTGGAGCCACTGCCCGGTCGAATCCAACCTCAATTGTGGCAGGACTTGGTTTTTTTTAATGGTTTTGCCACCCCGATCTACCAATATATAGGCTTGGTGGGCCCTCGACAGAGCTTCGTTCGTAAGTCTACACGTTATAGACTCCCAGTGTGTACCTCAGTAAGGTGAAGTTGTCTTGATTGTGAGAGGCTATGTATTCGCTTCAACTCTCCTTAATGGCTTTTAGAACTTCTCCCAATCACTGTACCCAGCTGCAGTCCGGATCATAGGGTGGTCGGGATAGCTCCTAAGCACAGTTACCTGACGGCATGCAGTTTCCCACAGGCATGAACTCCTTCAATACCGGGATAAACCTCACTTCGATTCTCCTCCTTAAGATTCAGTCAAACAGCGGGTTCCTTTGGTGGCCATAGATGACCTTGGTGAAACAGCGGGTTCCGTTCGGTGACCATAAATGACCTTATCCAAGGCGAGACTCGAATACGTCCACACCGGTATCATATACCAGGGCTCCCCCTGATCGGTATGAATGACCGTCGAGAATTCTCACGAATTTCTCTACCACAGACTTGACCTGACTGCTTCATCCATTGCCTAGTCATGTTTCCATGTTTCAAGGATAGGGTAGAAGACAGCCAGTTTTATGGGTGAACGTCGTGTGGTCTCCCGAACAACTGAATACAGTTGCAACTTCAAAAACGTTAACTTATTAATTTTTTGAATTGAATTTTAAATCTTCAAAACTTTGAAAATTAAACTGAAAGACTGAAGTCAACAATGTGTTAAACCTTGAAAGAGCATAGCCTTAATATTCAAATTGTGTTACTTTTTAACCATAGCAAATCTAAATCCTGAAATATTACTATTCCTCTTGGAAGTTTTACTAGTTTACACAGTCTGAATCTATTTACATATCTTTTTTTCTAAAGATTTCAACGTTTAAAGATATTGGAGGAGACTTGGAGTTTTAATCATCGAAAATCTACAGCCTTTTGAGAATCTGAGCTGCTGATGGATGGGGCATTTTGAGACTGAATGTCAGAATTTTTGAAATAATGATCGGAATTTCCAATTTCTAAAATTTTAAAAATCTGCATTTCTGAAACAATGAAAGTATAAAGTTCTGAGACTTTGAGAATCGGAATCTCTGAAAATTGGAAACTATGAAAAGTAGAAAGTTCAACGGTTTAGATTTGGTTTTAAATTGTTGGTTTGCTTCATTTAATGATTTAAACTTATCTAACTCTGTAAATCGAAAACCCTGAATCTCTATTCCTATTAAATCTAACTGAAACTCAGAGTTTGAGTAACAATGTTGTTTACTATTTTTTCTTAGTCAATAAGTCGAGGACCGTGAATTCATTAGCTGTCCTAGGTTATGGCCTTAATGCGACCTGTGTACCTTGTGGGAGATATTTCTCACTTCTATTGTCGGCTACTGATCCCTCTATGGTTAGTTTTTCTAGGCCTCCTCTACATATGACATAGACAACATTTTTTGTTACCCTCTATGCTACTACGCAGCCTTTTATTTATTTCAATTTCTCTCAAAATTGACTGATTTGTTTGTCTGCCTTTTGGATTGCACTTCTCCTTCTTATATCCTCGCCATATTCGCCTTTATTGTCTAACGTGCTGGACTTTCACCCAAGCTGCCCGAGAACGACTCCCGGTGCCGGCAGATCTGGTTAAGGTTTTCTGCAGTTTTCCTTAGCTGTGACACAAATGTGGGATTTGCGCTGTTCCATCTGTAAGTCGGCTGCAGCCGCACGTAGGGCCTACGTAATAATAATAATCGCCACCTCCCTCCCGCACGAGCTTATAGCTTCTGTGGCCTGGTTTCCAGGTTATGGGTTGTAGCAATTATATATTGGTTAATAAGGATATTGGCACTTCGTCGTAATTTATTTTCTTTGCGTCCGGCCTGTAGGTATTTCGGCGGTCTATGATTATGCCTTTAATTTTTATTTTGTGGATTAGCAGATTGGTGCTGCCTTTCTTGACTTTTTGTATGAGAGTGATTAGCTACACCTCTGATGCAACTATTAGCGTGGTGTCATCGGCGTAGTGAATGTTATTCATTCTGATGTCGTTGATAGTTATCCCCCCTGTCCAATCTTCAGTCGCCTTTCTCGTTATCCATTCCAACAGCATAAGGCTTACTGTACAGCCCGACATTAAATAGATCAGTCAGGTTCTGTATGACGTGGTGTGCTCCTATCAGCCAGGATCTGCCATATATTAAACTCTCTAGATTTTTCAATAATTTGTCTTTGTTTAAAGGTTGTTTCCATGTTCCGATACGAAACTTGCTTGTTCAGGTGGGATGTCATTCCGGCATGAGCGCCAGCCTTTGATTCGAGTAAGTGTAAACTGTGCAAACGCGTGTGCTTTAGAAGTTAAATTATCCTGTCGTTAACTAATTCTAGTGATACAAATATTACTAAATAGAACTTATAATTTAAATTTCTGTGTATTATAAATTGGCTTGGTACTGTTATCTACTACTACTGTTAGCTATGCTGCTGTCAAAACCCCAAGTAGAAGAAACGCAAAATTTATGTACGAAAGATATAAAAGATATCTTCATGAATAATGAAAAATTCGAAAATAGCATTGCTAGCGTTTTGTCTAAAGCCTTACTAACCAACATAACTAAGGAAATGGAGCAATTAAGAACAGCTGTATCTAAATTGCGTAATGATAATCTCACTTTAAAAAAGAAAACGATGAGTTCAAACATGAGATTAATGAACAAACACAAACATAATCTGTACACAGTAAAAAATATGTAGTTAAATTTAACTAAATGTTTAGTCCAGACGATCCGCTACAAAATGTTGTGCACTTAACAATACTGGATTTTGTTAGCTCTAACATAAACACCTTGGTAAAATTTACAAAAACTACTTGTTAAATCATATTCCTGAACAAAGAGGACTGCAAAAAATATTGTTACAACAACCCCGTTATGTATTAAATTGACAATTCTGTATTGTTGGCAGTTCAACAAAATTTATTAGAAGTGCGAAATTAGTTGCAGAAATACACAAATTATAACATATATTACACAATTATGTTATCAGTATAACAACAAGGGTTTGTTGAATTCAAAATATTAATTGTGATCTTATTAAGCATTGTTGTAGTTTTATTTACTATTTCGGTCAGTTACTGTAACAAAGATCTATAGTAATTTAACACAAAAATTAGTTAACTCCAAGTATTTCTTTTGTAGTTTTATTATACGTGTTGTAATTTTAACATTTGTCTTTATTTATTTGCCAACACTGTTTGTTACTACAACTAAAAGTATGTTGTTACTATAACAACAACTGTGTGCTTTTTTAGATATGATGTAGTGTTAAAAGAGCAATCAACATTATTAAATAACCTTATCCATACAAACAACTTCAAACATTTTAAATAAAATTGAATAAAACACTGGAACCAACTGTAATTTTAGATTTGCAATATATTTGCTTTTAAATCCATTCTAATTTGGAAGAACTCTGAATCTGTACCAGCACTTGAATTTAAGCTAAGTTATAAAAATTCAGAAGGATCCAGTCCTCAGAAAAAGATTAGAAACATTAAGTAAATATGTTGTAAAACTGCAAATTCTTTGGTCAGAGTGTTCGATTTAATTAAAATGGTCAAAGTTGTTTGTATGAAAAAGATATTGGGTTGATAATTATTCTTTGCATCTTCCAGCCAGGGATATCCAAACGTATATAATAACCTATAGGCTAGCTTATATAAATATATATAATAGTTATTTATGTAACAAGTACATAATGTAGGACATTATAAACAAGCCCAGTTTATGGCCGAGCGAGCGAAGCGAGCAAGGCCTATAAAAAGGGCGAGTCTATAAGGTATGATTATGTAAGAGTTGCATACAAAGCTTTATGTTCGATTCCTAAAATTGGCTAATTATCAAAAAAAAATTAGTTTATAAATTTGACATCTATTCTTGACAGAAGAAAATTTGACATGTAATATACAGTTGTCATACTTTATTTTACTACTATATACTTTATTTTACTACTACCACTTTATTTTACGAGTACAATAATAAGCCAGTTCACTGCCGCAAAACAATACAATAAACAGTACTTTATAATGCAATCGGACATAAATATATTTATATATGTACTTACCTGCACTAATTATCTCCTTTTTTTGTACTTGACTCTAAAGTACATTTTTTGCTTGGGGGTTCGTCTAAGTTATACCATATGGAAGGTGAATCATCCATGGTTAGAATTAAAGTGTTAAAACACAACCACCAACTATAAACGCGGTATAATATAATAGGTATAATAGTGTTTCACCTTTATACCAAAATGCAAAATACAAATGCCGGGCTACGTTACACAACTCTTTCTGCGCGAATCATTTCCGTCGTGGATAACATCATGGGCTAAATCCTGCTAAATCCACAGTTTCAAATCATCGCGACGTCAGAATAGAAAAAACTGAGGTTGTTAATGCAGTAAATGTTTAACTGAAAAAACGCGAGTTGCTGCATGTGCATTTATAAAGATAAGAAAAAAATACAATATTCTTGTTATTATAACTAAAACTGAAATCCATGCACACATGCCACTGTCCAATATAACAGAATTATTTGTTATTTCACTAAAACATGTTTTAACTTTTCACTAATTTAGGTTTTGATTTCTGTAGCAAGTGCGTTCGATATTTTAACTAGATTATTGTCAAATAACTCGTCTAGTTTTGTTAGTCCTTTGAAATATTTTTGTTAAAAATTCATTTATTTCTGCACAATTGATTCTATATTTTGTTGAAAACGTAGAACAAAAATGTTGTGCATAAATCGCAAGGATTATTGTTTACAGTAATCATTTATTTAATAACTTCTACAAACATTTTGCACTTCAACAAAATACTTGCTGTATTGACAACAAGTTTCCCAAGCAGCATTTAAGTAGCAGTAACTGAGATCGGAACTTTGATTGAGTAGTTGTTACGTAACTGCAACTAAATTTATGACTTTATAGGTTTAATTTTTTCAATTCGGAATATTTTAGTAATTGTGTAGTTGTTTCTACTATTTATTGGAACTATGTAGTTTCATTACTTCTGAGTAACTATTAAAGTATGTGGAACGGTATTGCCACTTAGTATACTTACTTTAAAGTCGTTGCAACTTCAAAGTGGTATTATGATTGTAGCAGTAACTTGCCCGAAGCTACTTTAAAGTTTTTAAAACCTTACAGTAGTATTTAATGTAAAACTTACGTTTTTGCTACCCAGGAGAATCACATTAAAGTAATTTTTCGTAAACTACTCCATCTCCATATTTACTTGTAAAATGTTGGACTAATCAATAATCATTAATCAATTTGCAATTTGTTATGATTGTTAATAGATGTTTTACTATATAACCTTCAATAAAAATAACAATTGGTGCCAAATTGTGCCTTAGGGATTGTTATGTATGTAGCTTGAAGTTAGCAACATTTATTTGTAGTGATGTAACTAACCAATCCTGGCCCGTCCCCTGGGCGAGCGTCCGTAACACTTGAGCCGGCTTGGAGGATACACGTCTTCTACAGTCTATGCATTGTGTATGAAATTCGCCCTGCTCACTCAATATTAATAAAGTTAATTAATGACAATAATTGAGTATCTTTTATTTAAACACATAAAAGAACATAACAGGAATAATATAAAAATGGTTTCTATCATGTGTAGCAACTTATAAGTATTCCGTGTATATTTATCATATTTTATTAAAGACTTTTTTTACTAAAAAATATATTTAAAGAAGGCGCGTTGTTATTTTTCGATCTATCATCATCATATTTAACAGAAAAGTTGCAATGGTTTATAATTTTGGTGTACTAGAATGACAAAATAATCAAACATTTCATCGTTCTTTGTATTAAGTACGTATTACAAATAAACTGGTAATTCAT
This sequence comes from Agrypnus murinus, assembly GCA_929113105.1. Lineage (NCBI taxonomy): Eukaryota > Metazoa > Arthropoda > Insecta > Coleoptera > Elateridae > Agrypnus > Agrypnus murinus. The sequence continues at coordinate 40,210,547 of OV816028.1, forward strand.
TTTGTGACACGATCCAGCATTATATAGTATAGAAAATGATAGAATATTTGTTAAGTTGCAAGAGCAAGAGAGAGCAACCACGCGACACGATGTGTCAAAGAGAAAAGAAGTTCCACGAAAGTAGCAATTACTACGCCGCCACGTACCTGCTACCCAAAAATTGTTCCCCATTTTGGTTCCAGGCACGTAACAAAACCGTAGCAATTACGTGTTTGTGACTAGTAGCTAAAACTTAATAGTTTCATCGGTAGTTGCTGGTACGTAGCGATGACTAAAAATGCTGCTTGGGTTTCCTTTATTAGCAATAGCGCCCGGTAACAAACTACGTGATATTTGAATTTAACTGAATTATATCAGAATTTTAAACATTGTTGCATAGAATTGTAGTGAATGTGACAAAATGTAACTTAACAATTATTTTTTACTGTGTATCGACAGGAGCAATACAGTAAATGAAACTGCGTCCGTATCTTATGTATTGCTGAAGATAAAAACGAAAATACTGATGAAATGATTTTAAATTTGTTCAATAACAAATTGGATTTAAATGAGGTAAAAGATGACCTCGATCGTACGCACTGAATTGGAATCCCAGATAAGGTATCGGCGGCGGCGGCAAGAAACAAAGACAGGTCTATAATAGTAAAATTTATAAGTTAAGTACCAGAAGCCTAATTTGGTCTTTAATAATAAAAAATGTTGAAGGGAACCGGCGTCTACCCGCGGCGACGCACCTAGCTCTGGTGATACCCCGCAACTCTTAGTACTTTTTTGTGGCATTGGCGTCGATGAGAACTTAATGTAACACAGGAATTAGCCTTACTCCACAGCATGCATGGCACTACAAAAGGAGAGGATATCTTCAAAAAACAAACTACAAAAAACACTAACACAATATAATTTGGACTGGAATCGTCTGCAGTGCGTGGCAGTTGATGGAGGGAAAATGTCTGGTATAAAGATGAGCTTGATTTGGACTAATCACAGAAGCTTGTGTGTTTGCAGGAGTATCAAAACCAATGTTTCTTTACTGTGTTATCCACCAACAAGCACTTTGTGGAAAACACGTTGATATCAACTATGTATTGAAACCTGTTGTTTCTATGGTAAGTTTAATTAGCTCTCATGCACTTAATCAACGCCAGTTTCGGTGTTTTCTCGAGGAATTTGACTTTGGGTATGTTGACTTGACATATTATACTGCAGTTCGATGGCTTAGTAGTAAAAAGGTTCTTCGCGCTTCTTTCAGCTCAGGAATGAGATATTTCTTACCATTTCTTGCGGATACAGTGAACCACATAAACAGTGTGAGTTTAAAGTTGCAGGGCGAAGTTAACTTAGTTTATGATTTATTTGCTCATATCAAGGCATTCAGAGCAAAGTTGAGATTTCTGGAAGGCCAGGTGAACGATTGTAACTTTGCTCATTTGCCATGCTAATGCTGTGCAGAATTGTATAGAGAAAGTACCGCAGAATTTCTTTCCGCGTTTGCAAATTCAGTCATTTCAGATTTGAAACGAGAATTTCAAAAGCGATTTACTGATTTGGATGTCAATGCAAAGGAAATTAGACTGTTTCAAAATTCGGTTGAATGTGACGTTACAGATGTCCCAAGTCCGATTCAAATGGAAATTATTGATCTTCAGAAAAAATGATTATATCAAAGACAAATACAAGGAAGCAAGCTTGATCGACTTTTATAAATTGTTGGACTTTGAGGAGTTTCCAAATTTGAAGAAGTTTGCTTGTAGATTTATTTCCATTGTTGGGACGTCTATTTGCGATACATGATTTTATCTGATAAACATTTGAAGTCGCTACTAGTGATTAATGTTTCAAAATGTGAACCTCACTTTAATGAGATTTTAAAAACAAAAAAAAACAGTTCCATCATTCACATTGATGGTATTAATTTATGGTGAAATTTGACGGTTTTGTTTGTCCTTATCAATAAAATGTAATTTCACATACTCAGTAATTAGTATATGAAATTTTATGCTTACATTAAAACTCATGTACCTGTAGTAGTTATTTATCTTTTTTTCATTACGGTCCACTGAAAAATACTGAAGTACCCAATGTGGCCCACAGTTCTAGGAAAAATACCCACAGGAAAAAAGCCCACATGAAAAATACTCACAGAAAAATGCTCACAGGAAAAAAGCCCACACGGAAATATGCCCGCATAGAAAAAAGCTCACATGGAAAAATGCTCACTTAGAAATATGCTCACACGGAAAAAAGCTCACATAGAAATATGCTCACATTGAAATAAGCCCACTGATAAAAAATTCACTTAGAAATTTACTTACATTAATCAATCAATAATTAATCGATTTGAACATCGTACACCTATTTGCGTTTTTTAAATAAATATTAAAACATATTCTAACCAAACGTTTAATAAATCATCAAAATCGGACTACACTTTAAAAAGTTATGCGTGGTCATATATTAAAAAATTTATACAGGTGATTCAGAAATAACTGATATCGTTTAAATGGTAGGTAGAGGGGAGGCAGTAGAGCTAATTTACCTTGACAAGTATAGGTCAAAAACGAAGTTTTCCAAAAAATCAATTTTAAAGTTTTCAAATTCAAATGTGAGCATTTTTCAATGTGAGCATATTTCCGTGTGGGCTTTCTTCCTGTGAGCATTTCTCATGTGGGCTTTTTTTCCTGTGGGTATTTTTCCGGTCACGGTGGCCCACATAGAGAAAAGTTTGGAGACCCCTGGTTTAGAGTAACGATTTTGCTTTTATTTTTACTTTTTTTAGATTTTTATTATTTTGTAGGTTCTTTATTATTTAGATATGAGACCTACTATAAATATATCTACAGTAAAAAAAAGTTGATTATCAGAAGATACACCCACTAGTGTTGTAATTATTAAAAATTTCGAATTGATACGTAAGGATCGTGGTACCCATATATACACCCCGTGGGACGATGCTTATCAACTTTAGTACAAGCCTGAAATCCAAGACTGGCCCATGACTGGTCTAAAATCGGGATGATAACTTCGTGCCAAGCTTGTTAATCAGTCATGGCCCTAGATTGTTGATACATCTTGGCCCAATAGTGAAAACCAATATAGTGCCGACGCTAATACTGAGTCTTGGTCAAAGATATATAACCAATATTGGGCCACTCTTAATATTAATGTGGTATCAAGGCTGACAATCTTTGATAGTGTAGGTTCGGAATCCAACGGTAGCTCCGGGTTATTACTGACCTTTGAGTATGAGACCAACCTAATATTTAATATTGTACTATAGCTTATTAAGACTTGTATAAAATAACTTTGATGAAGAAAACAAAGTAACACAAACATTCTAAATTATTACCAATTATTTTAATTCGTTCAATTATTAGTAACATAACAACGTAACTTAAAAAAATTGTGACACAAGAACAAGGCTGAGACTAATTTTATACGAAATTAATAATATTTTAGGTGTTTAACAAATAAATTTAAAAAAAGTGACTTAAAAAATTGTTTTCAATCATACAAGTTTAATTTTTACTACTAAAAATTGTATTTATTCTTATTAGCGTAGCTTTGTTTTTCAATAAACACTTTTTATTTCATATACATTATTTTATTTATAATATTACAAAACGGTTAAACGTAACATCACTCATGGTAGGCGGATGAACACTGACTAATACGTCGGTAAAGGCTTCCCCTTGCAGCTGCCGCGTTACTGACTTTTCATGTCTGTGCTTGTTTCGAAGAAACGAAGCACGCAAAAATTTGAAAGCTGAATTTATATTTAGTAATAATAATTATAATCTATGTAGGTATATTTTAGTTTAACTTTTCTCATATCTTTCTCTTAATTAATTACTAGCTGATATAAGAAAGACAGAAAACTTCACAAGCTTAATTTGGTAGAATATGTGAAGATTGACCCAAACTTGGTTCAAGGGTAAGAAACCAAGTCTAAAAACACTAGCATTGGTTGGGGCTTGGGCAAACAGTAAGAAACCGAGACTAGGGCGCTGAATGTTGGCTCTGACTTGGGCAGAGATTAGAAAGCCCAGCATTGGTACATAGGCGTTGGTTGACCCTTGGGCCACGACAAAGCAGCCGAGGCGTAGGATGTGAAAGTTGGCCTAGGCTTCGACCAATGTTGAAATAACGACATTTGGTTATCCAATATTCAGCCAAGCTGGGGCCTATTGTCAAAACTGGCAGTTCCTACATGGGTAGTCGGGGTGGCGGGGTCTTATTTTATATAAAAAACAACTTCTTCAAATATATTTAGTAGAACAATATACGAGTAATATGGTATACAAGTAATTTAGCAGAACAACTATCGATATTCGATATTAGTTAAATTTAATAATAGGAGTATTGGGCTGGATGTGTTTTATAGACCCTAACCTTCAACTATAAGAACCTTATTTGATGGAGTTGAAAATTCTATTATGTTGTGTACACCATGTGTACACAACGTGCACTTTTAGTTTTATTCAAATAATCACGGAACCCACTAGAAACGATTACTTATTAGATATCATTATCACTTCTCAACCATCACTAATTCAGAAGTCTAGTGTTGTAAATTGTCATTTTTCTCGATCTAGAAACTTGCGAAATTGCATGTCAAAAAAGTTCTATGCTCTCCTGTTATTCGTACTTATATATTTTTTAAAAATTTTAATCTTGATCATTTCTATTCCGAATTGCAAACATTCTCTTTAGATGATATATTTTATGAAAACGGTATTAATAAAAAAATTCGGAACTTTGAGCTCTAGAATATTAAAAACCTGTTTGGTAAACATGCACCTTGGGAATACCATTAAAATAACAAAAAAAAATCTGCGCCACGGTTAACTGAGAATATTCGATTATAAATGAACTTAAGGGATAAGGCAAAAACAAATATAAAAACCTAAAAACTAAAACTGCATGGAAACATTATAGGAGGTTGCGCAATTACACAAATACTGTCATAAAGAATGAAAAACGAGCATACTTGCAATTTAAACTTACCCATAGGAACAACTCGAAAGTACTATGGAAGGAACTGAGATCGTTGGCTATCGTGTCTTCTAAATTTAATGAAAATAATTCTTTTATTGGCCATGTTGATGAAATTAATAGCTATTTTGTTAATAGTATTCCACATATTCCAGCTCCCTAACATATTTCAAACTACTATAAAAACAATAAATTATATAATACGGGAGATTTCACATTTAAACTAGTAGACAGTAATATTATATTTAAAATAATTAATTCATAAAAAGTAATTCGACGGGATTGGATGGGTTAAATACAACAATAATAAAACTATATTGCCCTTTTATTCTACAATATTTAGTACATATTATTAACTCGTGTATTTTAAAAAATATTTTTCCCGTCAGCTGGAAGTCTGCTCTTGTAACATCAATAGTAACAACTAAACAACCTGTGAAGAGTAAGGATTACAGAGCGATTAGCATTCTACCAACACTTTTAAAAATTCTGGAAAGATAATTAACTCACAAATTAGAGAATATTTAAACGCTAATACCCAAGCAGCATTTTTAGTCACCGCTGCGTACCAACAACCACCGGTGGAACTATAAAGTTTTTGCAGTTAGTCACAAGAACGTAATTGCTACGGTATTGTTACGTGCCTGGAAATGGGGAACAATTCTCGGGTAGCAGATACGTTGCAGTAACCTCTCCGGAACTTGTCCAGCTACTTTTAGGCTACGTAGCGGGAACGTGGCGGCGTAGTAATTGCTACTTTCGTGAAACCTTTTTCTCTTTGACACATCGTGTCGCGTCGTTGCTCTCTCTTACTCTTGCAACTTAACAAATATTCTTTCACTTTCTCTACTAACGCTGCGGTCGTGTCACAAAATGGATTACTATTTTATTTGTAATAGCTACATAATACATAAAGAGATGAAATGTTTCGTTATTTTGTCAATCTAGCATACCAAAATTATAAACCATCGCAACTTTTCTGTTAAATGCGATGATGATAGATCGAAAAATAACAACGCGCCTTCTTTAAATCTATTTTTTAATAAAAAATGTTTTGAATAAGATATGACAAAAATACTTACAAATTGATAAACATGATAGAAACCATTTTATTTTATTCCTAAGGCACAATTTGTTATCTTTATTGAGAGTTATAGTAAAACACTTTTTAACAATTGCAACAAATTGCAAATTGATTAATAGCCTTCAACATTCTACAAGTAAATATGGAGTAGTTTTGAAATAGTCACCTTAAAGTAGTATTAACTGTAAAATGTGTGTCTAAAGTTTGTGTCACTTTATAAACAGTAACGGGAATTAAACAAATTCTACTTCTAGGTTGTTGTTACCACGAAGTATAAAATAAGTTAAAATATTCTGGAACTTTCAAGTGACTCTTACTGTAAAACGACGTCAACGTTTACGTAGCCACTTTCTAGCTCCTAATGTCACTGCAAAATTCCCATTGGAACTTAACCTCAAATTTAAACGTCAATCGTAAACAAACAACCAATATTTTTATACTGATTGCTACTTAATAACAATTATTATTTAATTATGGCTTATTTTAAAGTTGTAGCGACGAAAAAAGGGAAAAAGGGGAAAATATTTCACCCTTGTTTACTACATGATGGTTTACCAGTGATCTCATCCCTATTTTTTTCTATTTTGTATTGTAAACAGTTGATGTTGTTTCCACTGATTTGACCTAACTGCTGTTTTAATTTTCTATAAAAGGTGGACATATATCTAAAATTCTTCTTTTTTCTTATTGCATTTGCCTTTGACATTTTTATTAAAAACTTGCAAAACTACTACCACTGCAAAAACACAATTAACCTCCAAATTCCAAACTAACCTACAGGAGATATGCCTCTTTAGAAGTTGCTGTCATTTCATTGTAATTTTTTAATAGTAACTGGAACTTTCTAGTAATTCTGATGCAAAATAAGTAGTGAAAATTACTTTCAAGTGATTCTCCTGGGTAGCATAAACGTAAGTTTTGCTTTCAATACTACTGTATAGTTCAGTTACTTTAAAGGTTAAGCAATGGTTTCAGACCAGTAGCAGGAACTTTCGGTGCTACTTTAAAGTTTTAAAAACTTTAAAGTAGCTTCGGGCAAGTTACTGCTACAATCACAATATCACTTGAAGTTTCAACCACATTAAAGTAACTATACTAAGTAGCAATACCGTTCCACATACTTTAAAAAGCTACTTAGAAGTAATGGAACTACATAGTCCTAATAAATAGTAGAAGTAACTACATAATTACTAAAATATTCCAAATTGAAGTAATTAAACCTATAAAGTCATAAATTTAGTTGTAGTTACGTAACAGCTACTCAATCAAAGTTCCGATCTCAGTTACCGCTACTTAGATGCTGCTTGGGTAATCTGTTACCATCTTGCCAGTCAGGTTTTAGATCTGCACACAGCTGCGTAACCGCTTTGCTAAAGATAACCGATGACATTTTTAAAGCGCATGACGAAAGAAAATGTACGTTATTAGTTTTATTAGATTTCAGCAAGGCGTTTGACACAATAAATCATCATTTACTGCTTAATATATTGCATTACATCGGTTTTGGTAATAATGAGGTCGGTCTGATCCAAGATTATCTCTATAACAGACACAAACAGTTAAGACATCTTATAGTGTCTCTGTGCCTGTGTGTTGTTACAAGAGGGGTGCCGCAGAGATCCGTATTAGATCCTTTGCTGTTCACCTTGTATACCAGAGGTCTTTGTGATTGCGTGAGAGCCTGTGAGATTCACATGTATGCAGATGACACACAACTGTATTATTCATTCAATCCGAGGAATGTGGAAGATGCTGTTAATATATTGAATAATGATCTAAAAGCTATAAACAAATATTCACTTAACCATGCGCTAATTTTAAATCCATCTAAGTCTTGTGCCTTACTTTTAGGGAATGTGAATAGTAGTTATCAATTGCCACTACCTATAAAAATAGGAGATATTGATATTCCTGTAGTCGAAAGTGCCAAGAATTTAGGGTTAATTATTGACAACATATTTAGATTCAAAAAACAGATTAATAAATATATACAAAAAATTTAAAGCTTCTTTATGCGCACAAACACTACTTGTATATAAACACAAAAATCTTACTTAGTGAAGCCCTGATACTCTCACAATTTGCTTATTGTACAACCGTTTATGCTTCTTACCTTGATTTCTAGACGTCACGACGTATGCAACGTGTTCAAAATTCTTGCTCACGTTTTATTTATGGACTACCAAAGTTTGCACATACAATCTTCTAAATTAGTAGAAACGGGTTGGCTTGATATGAAACAGCGGCGTCATATACAGACAACAACGTTTTACCATAACGTAATAATTAATAGGCAGCCACCCTATTTATATAATAAGATAAGGTATAGAACAGATGTACACAACATAAATTTGCGACATAGAGGTCTATTGACAATACCTAAACAAAATACTGTATTTTATAAGCGGTCATTAAATTGTAATGTCGCAAAAATATATAATGATGTACCCCCAGCATTCAAATCACTATCAGTCAAACAATTCAAAAAAGCCTTGATTAAGCAGTTGGTTACAAATTATCATTGATGGTCCAGATCGTAAACAATTGTTACTAGTTATGTAAGCATTAAGACGATTATTATTTTTTATTATAGTTGACTCCATGCCGGAATAGTAAGTTAATATTAAAGTTTCATAAATTTGCTAAGAAATGGGTTAAGTGAAAGAGCAGCGATATGACATGTCATGAAGCTGAACTTCGCCTATGCATATCTAAAACATGTACATTTGTAAATTAACTACCTCTAAAGAATAATAAAGACACTATTATTATCTGTGGCAAAAGGTAGGTATTGATGCAAGTGCATCGCCAACTCTAAGACTACTTATATCACCTTGCTTCCATATGATATTAGAACTATTGTTCGATAGTTATCGCCCTCATCTTTTGAACGTTTTTTATGCAGTGGGGCATATATTGACTTTATCCAACCCTCAGGTATTTCACTGGAGTCTCTTATTATGTTACAAATTCCGTGCAAGACATCAACACCCGGGTTCTCAGCCATCAGTAGCATTTCTAAAGCATCTCATCTGCCCCTGATGACTTGCATTTCAGTTTTTTAATTGCAGCCTCTGTTTCTTCTCGCAGTACGGGTGGTTCTTTTTTTGAATATTTTATTTCTTGCGGCTTATTTTCTGGGTCATTGGTATCGCACATTAGTTGCTCACAGTAGGTTTTTCATCCGATTTGCCCTTGGCATTTTTTTTCTGTTAACGGTTGACCATCTCTTGCTGCTTATGGTTGATTGTTGTGTAGTGAAACTGCGTGTTATTAATTTATTCAATTTTCTTAAACGCATCTCTTGTTTCATTTTTTGATGTACGACATGTTCGATCTCTCGATATATGTATGCCATTCAGATTTTTATCTTTGTCAATTCTACATCGCTGTTTAATTCCCTTGCTTAATACTTTGTATTTTGTTCCAGGCTTTCCTTAATTATTGTTTACTGAAATTCTCTTTATGTTGTGATGGTGCTTCCAGTAGTGCTGTTTTTTGTCTTTTTCCACAAGGAACTGGCGCTGTGGCGCAAGTGACTTAAAGAATCCATCTTAGTAATTCCTGCCTTCGTTGCGGTTATGAAGTTATCGACCATATGTTCTTGATAGGTTTTCTCTGTGTAGATCTGAGTTTTACACGTAGTTCCACTGCGAGAAAATGATGGTCACTCCGACAATTCTTTTCTGGGTAGATCTAGTTTCTGTATCTGCCTCCAGGGAACGTCCATGTGTATATAAGTATAAGGAGTGATGTTAAAACCTAGTATTAGTTATACATGAAGAGACTGTTCTCCTTGTGCAGAATTGGAAAATCGTATTTTTCATTCCTTTCGCCCAAACCATACTTTCCAATCATGTTCATAGATTCTGATCGTTATCTTTTGTCCCTTTTTTTGTCATTTAAGTCGCCCATAGTGATTGCGATTTCTAGGTGTGACAGGCACGAAAGTATGTTTTTTTTATTTTGGACGCTGAGCCATTACTGGAGAAGTTTCTTTTGATCGGTACGTTTTCAGTGTGACACTATTGAATGACACATTCCAAGTGCCAATATTTATCCAATAGTTATATTAAACACGTATCCAGTTCCGAAACAAAAATTGTAAAAGTTGAAACTCAGAAAAAGAAATATTTTTGAAATTTTTTTTAACGGCATCGTATTCTTCGTCAAAGAATACATACATTTTATCCACTGCGTTTTTTTCCTATAGTGCTTCAAATTCCTTAAATAGAAACTTTATTTTTCGACTTTTGACCAGCTTTTCGGGATTTGGCCCCACTGTGGCCCGGACCCTGAGTAGCGCTAATTGCTAGTTGGATCGCTCGACAGAACACCGTCCTTGGGACAGTATTTGGGTTTTTAGAGCGCTAACTTTCAAGTTAGTATACCTAAAATTTACGAAGAAATGAAAAAGACGTTAAGCTATGTTATCAAGTTTTCAAACGAACCTTTTTTATAGTCACAAGCTTATTTCAAAAAAATTCTAAGTTTTTGTGATAACTGATAAAGTAAAAAAAGTAAAGTTAGCAAATAAATACAATCTACAAATAAAGAAAATGAAGTGAAGTATGCCAATGGAATATGTACTCTGAAGTTAATTCCTATTACATTACATACCCAAGGCTTCAAAGTTATATTTTGTTTGAACATGTACCGGAGCTAGCATCTCATAAGACCTCCATTATGTTTGACGAATACTAAATTATGTTTCAGCTAGGATTAAATTTCACCTGAACAATCCCTTGCAGATCCTTGAAACTTTTGACGTCTCTACGGATAAATTGCAAAGCATCAACATTAGATTACTACACGTAAACCTAATTTCAGATAGCAAATGGATGGGTAGAATAGAGTTTGTTTTTCGCAAATGACACCATCAAATAAATCTGCACATCGTAAAGGAAAAAGGTTGACTTTTTAAAACTAAAGACGAGTTGTTTAACGTTGCGACAGGATATTTTTCTAGGATAACTCGATACAGATCCACGGCTTTCCACATTCTACAAAATATCAAGATAACGCGAAGGGCCCTAGAACATAAGAGACACAATACTTTATCACAACACATCAATAATGCATCAACAGGAAATCCGAAGAGCTAAAGAAATGATAACCTTATAACGAATTTGCTCTTGACAGCACATATTTCATGTGTTAGAAAAGGGTCGTTTAAGAAGAAGTTGCCAGGTATCAGGAATTTTCGCCACATTTAACAATGCATAGAGGGAGGTTGCGATTGCGAAGGCGGAAGTCTCCTACTCGATTAGTGTTTTAGTTGAGCATGAGGGAATATTATTTGCAAGATTTAAGTGTTTCCACATAAAACTATGAAGCAGAACAACTTGAATACAACCCCGGAGACCAATTCCATGTTTCATTTAAACATGCTCTGCAAACTTACGAAGCAGACGTGCTATAGCAAAATAAAAATATCTTTGTATGAAAATGGATGAAAATTTGAAAAATAAGAAAACGGTGTAATGGTTAGGAGGTTATGTACTATAAGTAAACATTAAGTAACTCTACCTATAACATTTGGAACTCCTGAAAAAAGTAATCGACATTTTTATGAAGCAGCTCTAGAAAGTTAGAAAGAGAAGTTTTAACTTCTTTTACTTGTTTTCCATTTGTTCAATGGCGGACTAATGTAAGTTTATACTCGTTCTGAATTCCCTTAGCGAAGTCAGCTTGGCTACGTGCCATTTGGAACTTTGTATAGAGCCACGAACGGATTGGCGGATTCATTCTGAAAAGTTAGGTCAACATAACGTATACATATAAACTCGTACTACTGTTACTACTTCGTCTCAATAGGTTCTGAGAAAAAAACATTAATCAAACCATTCGTAAAGAATTGGTCAAATCTATTTTGCTGATCACTATGTGAAACAGATTTTTATATTGAACATTTTATTAAAAATTATCTTAATTGGTTAATTTTACATTTTGCATGCATTTTATATTTTGTTATTCAAAAGTGTGAATTGTACAGTTATAAAATAATCGAACAACCATTGAAACCTATAAACGTAGATTTTAGCTTAAATATACATTAGAAGCATAAATTGTAGCTTATTTTATCAGAATCTTGAAATAGAATATCATTAAATAACATATTTACAAGATCATATAAGTTGGTTTCATTAAAAATGCATCTTATGTTGCAGAAGTGACACAAATTGTATTGTAATACACATAGTTTAGTCTAGCTAGCACAAACTTTACGCGAAACTAGTAGTAATTGCAATACAGCTTTTGTCAAAGATTCCTTGTAGGGCAATGTTATTGAATTATAAGAAAGTGAGAAGCTTCAGGATACTTTTACATTTTCTCTATATCTTAAGATTTCGTATATGTTGCTGCCCTTAAAACATTTGTTTCATACTTAAGACAGTGATAAATAATTAACGTGAATCACGCCGGGTCATGATGGGTAACATGTGACCCGCCGTGATCGTGTGGTATCAGTTTCAGTGAAACACGTGACTACGCGTTAACATGAGTAGCGCTAAACTCTATCGGGCGTACGCTGACGCTACGTGAACCCTTCGATCTTCCGATTCGCTGACTTTCAGTTTCGGCATTTCGAATTTCTCGCACGTGCCCTATTCCCAAGCGCCAACCGACTTTCCGTCTTTTCGAGTCCCAACCTGTCGCCGCGTCGCCAGTCGCAAGCTCGTTAGTTTTTACATACTAACACGAATTTATAAACTGTACAAATAAATGTTATACTTATAATTGCTCCTTTTTTCATTCTTCCATGACTATAATTGCATAATAATACCTGCTTAACGTGATTCACGCGTGATTTATGCATGAATTCTTGCGTGAAGCACGCGTGCGGGATCGTGACATTCGTGGCTACTGTTAGAAATTTGCGTGAGTGACGGGCGTTACACAGCCAGGATCAGGCGCGTGCTGGGTCAATTCTAGGGCCCGGGAAAATATTACCTTAGAAGGCCCTACCAACCCACTTCGGTTAATCTTTTAAGAATAATTTATTTATTTAGATTAATTATTAGATTATCTATTATATGGGATTCATTAGTAACTGTCAGTACAATTTTACGTTCCTCTTGCGCAAAATACTTGCAGAGAATGAAGGTTTGTTGTGGCCACGAGTCTGGGAGACGAGAGAGCCATGGAGGTCCCTTCCACCGCAAACTATGATTTAGTAATTGTGTGAGCAAAAGTCTGCGTGAGGCACTATCAGCCGGATTATCTGCTGATGGAACGTAGTACTATGACGAATGAAAGCTACTCGGTTAGCTACAAATGTGTTGGAGTCTGGGAGTGTTCCAAAAGCGATCGTATCGTCAAACGTGATCTGCTTCTTCAAAACATTAATGAGACCTTTCTCCAATTTTGCTGCCAATACAGAACGCACAATTCCAAACGTGGGATGGAGTTAGTTTTGAGAGGTACAACTCTAATTTTCCTGTACATCAAGAAAACTCTAAGAGAGCCGTCAGAATATTGAACCCTTAAATACGCTACAGCAGCGGACCGCAACCGTAGGGTCGCGACCCAATTTTGGGTCGCAAAAGTTAAAAAATGGGTCGCATAAATATTTATTTTATCATTTAGGTTTATGCTAAAAATGTATGCTATAAGGTCCTGTAATTTTAAGTAACCCCCCCCCTCTTCCTCTCGTATGGGTCGCCGTATCATTTTATTGATATTTTTGGGTCGCTAGATAAAAAAAGGTTGCAGAACGCTGCGCCTACAGCGCTGTAACCAATTTCAAGTTCTTTTTGACGGCCGAGTCCAAATTAATAGGCCAGGCAAATTAGTATTGGTACTCAATCGTCACAGAATTTAATGCTCCACATTTTTGGTGATAATGGACTTTTCGATTAAACGCTTAGTTTCAGAGGAATTCGAGAAAGACCGGAGAAAATTCGAAAATTTTCAGTTTTTTTTTAACATCACGGTTGAAGCTCCACTCGGAAATCGGGGCAAACTCAGATTATTTATATCAAAGACCTGCTTGAGTCATTAAAACGGTTTCCAGAACTCCATCCGTTTTTGGAGGCAGCCTCTTTTTTGGGCATAATTTTACGCGTATATAATACATCTAGACAATTTTAAATTTGAAAGTTTAGGATGTTCCAAATTGAACAAATTCCAGTGATTGATCACTGCCTCAAGAACAAGGTAATCCCAATCTATTTTCGCCATCCGTAATTGCTGCATCAACCTTTTTGCAAAGAGAACCACTGGGGTTCAAAATCTTAAAGAATCGTAAATTCACGCTACTTCCGATAAGATATTTCTTTTTGTGCAAAGACAATCTATGGGGTGACACAAGTAGAAAAAAAACGTCGGCCATGGGGTCTCAATGAAGCCCTAAAACTTTAATAAAGATGTAATAAATAAATATGATTGAGCAACGTATCTGCAACATTAGGATACTTCGATTCTTCTAAATTAGCAAGTTCTTGAATGGTTTGAAAGGCTAAAAACGGGGAAGAAGATTAGATTAAATCGTCGCTATTCGTCAGGTGTGGTCTAGTTGAACAGCGGCTAGATATATTGCTTTTACTTAAATATAATTTAATTGTTGATAACCTAAGCTCAGCCGTGTCGTAGGGCCCTTCGACGCAACTTTATAAAGGCCCACCGGGAAACTCCCGGTGGGCTAGCACGCGCCTGGCCAGGATAAATCGTGAGTGGGCACGAACAAGCACTGAAGTGCCTATCTCTGCTGGGGACCTGCTATATTTAAAACTTCTGAGTCTTCTTCCACCTTCTTTTTCCATCTTACTCTGGGACTTCCCTTTGTTCTTTTTCCACCAAAACTGTTGTCCAATATTATTTTTTACATTCGTATAAGTTACGTTAAATTATTGGTCTCTTATATTAATTTTGTTAAATGAACCACATACAATTTATTGTGCCAAGCTATAACAAATAAATATTAATCTTCAGCTTCGTTTATTAATTCAAATTTACGAAACACGATTACCAACCAGTGGCGTGCGGTCCATGGAAGCAATGGAAGCAATGCTTCCCTGGAGAATTTATTAAAAATAAAAATTAATGCTAACAAAAATATTTTTATAAAATTATGGTTATCGTTTATTTAAATTTGTAATATTTAATCAACTTAAAGCTCAATATCAATTCCGTACAGCAAAAAGTATAATTATTTAGAGTACTATTTTAGATTAGACTCATTAAAATTGCACGGAAAGGTAATACCGATTTAAATGTGTTACATACACTGCATATAAGCACTGATTTCGTTGCTTATAACTGCTCTTCTCCTAACCTTGGCGTGGATCAGCGGATGTGGTGATTCAGACGATGCGGTTAGCATTGTTTGGCCGTTATTTTTAGTGTGCTTCATGCCCAAATGTTTATTTATTATAATTTGGTTATTTGTTCGATTAAGTGTTTGTTAAATTTAATGTTACTTAAGTAATGTAAATCTGCGAATGAGACTATATTTTGTCACATTTTATTATTTCAATTTATATAAGTTGGATTTTTTAAAGACACATAATTCTACTTAAGCTTGAGCTAATTTGCTCTGTAGGTATGCAAATTTAAAATTGCATTATCGTCATGACTACAAATTCAGCTGCTTCGGTGGAAGGTTCGAGTACTTCCGATATATTTTTGTTCAGTTTGCAAGTTATTAATAAAAACTTTTCTGCATAGTTATACAGTTTTGGAGACAAATTACAAGTTATAGAGAAAGGCAGATCAAAGCCAGAACTTTCAAATTTAACAACAAAGATTAAAACCTGCACCGGTATTTTGCTAAAAAAAGACCGGAAAATCGAGTTGCATTATAAATACATAGTAGTAGTTTTTAAAAATAAAGAATAATAGTCAAATTCCATAAGTAGAAAGTGTAAAAGTTCTTCTTTGAAATACTTTTAAGCTTAATAATTAAAACACTGTTTTTTATAGTACCTAGCAGGGGCGGATCCAGATAATTATTTTGAGGGGGAAATTTTTGGAAAAATAATTGTTTTAATAAATAATAATTAAACAAACATTATTTGTTTCTATTCTATGTATACTAATTTCTAGATTTGGGAAGGGGGAAATTTCACCCATTCCACCAGTGAATCCGCGCCTGTACCTAGGTATATTAAACCTAAAATCGTGGTTGCTTCCCTATCCTAAATTCTCACCGCACGCCACTGTTACCAACATAAAATATATATAAAACGAAAACAAAGTATAATTACCACATGAAACCTAAAAATATTTCGAGCATTTATACATTAACTTATTTAGCGATCTCGTTCTAAATACAATTTTACTATTTCTATAATCGAGAACCAAATTTCCATTATTACTATCGTGGATAAATAATTAATTTCAAAATAATTAATTCATTAAAAGTAGGTTTTGCCAATGATTATCTTTATACGTCTGCTTAAACCTTAATTCAAATTGATACTAACGTATGTAAAGACTAATCATCACAGTAACCCAAAAATCAAACACTGTCAATACTAAAGATACTGGAACATAACAGTTGTAGTTAAACTCTGAACCTCTTTTATAAAACTGAAACTTTTTTACTTTATTATTTATATTTTAAATATTTAGTTATTAAAGTACGGTAATCGGAATTGATATCTATACAAGACTGGCTCGACACTTATTAATGACTTTTTTAAGTTTCTAAAATCCTGGAAGTTAATTTGTCATTACTAGAACACTCAGACTTTAACACGTATCAAAAAAGATGATAACCACGCTGAGACAAATTCTCTAATTTCTCAAAGAAGTCTAGGTTGCACAATTAATAGTTTTAATTTTTGGAACGCACAACAGATGGCGGCAGCTCTAGATTCACACGCACAATGGTTTGAACAATAAACACAACTAAACGATACCATAACCAGAACTTTCTTAAAAGAAATTCGAAAAGTTCTAGGTAATATGTATTCTACTAGCAATGCGAAACAAATTCATCAAATAGAGGCTAGACGGCTGAATTCGCCCAAATGGGCCCTGCTGCTGCCCTCGGACGCGTGCCTTTACGCGTTCATTTTGAGACTGCTCCCTCAAAGCGAAAAATGTGCATATTTTCTTAAAATTTAAGAGGGTCGATAATGTTCCAGAACTATTTACCCAATCATACGTTAAACATAACATTCTTACTACCAATAACAAATTTAGATAAAAATCGCTCTCCTGTTTTTATTAGCAGGTACAAAAGTCATAGAATTCTAAGGCTAGAGCACGTTATCAGAATACAAACCATAACGATTTCTAGTAAAGCATGAATTTATAGTTCTAAAAGCGTTTTGTTTCTTTGTGGACATTTTAATATGGATAAAATTTGTCTCAAACTAACAATATGTTTGCTTAGAATGAGATCTTAAAAAATGCAATATTTTTGTTAAAACGAATAAATTATTACAGTACTTTAGAAGAATTAACTTTTATTTCGTTCGTCTTTTTACGATACATAAACAGCTATGTTTTAGAATCGTTACTAAAATGGAATACAAACCCGTTAGTATTTTATTTTAACAAATACAAAGACGGAAATATTGTAAACTTTTACCTTTTTTTTTTAATTTAAAACGAAGCGAAATAAATATTCTGAAAACTGAGCTCGTTAATTAGATTATTCTAAGAGTTCTTTTTGTTTGCTACTGATTGCCGCCTTAAGTACTAGAAGTCGATAAAATTTTTGATAAATCTTATTTAGAAAGCTGCATATGTACATGATGAGAGCAAAAATTATCAAAGAAGACTGCAAATGGACTTAAGTTTTAATTTTAAACAATTTTTTTCTTGTAAAATGTCTTTGTATTTTCAAAAAAGAGGGGGGCTTTACTGTGCAGATTTCATATCTTGTGTTATAACTGGTACACCATGCATGCCAACTTGCACCTCATTGGTATTTAATAAGTTTTAAACAGCAACTTTCTGCGATAAAACTTTTTTGCCAAAGCTAAGACGTAATTAATGAAAGTTCTATATGGTGTGCATTTCTTTGACCTCACTAAAAATGAAGTATACCTACACCTTAGTCCACAAAATTAATTTGCTTGTGCAATTTTGAAATTATAAAAATGGGCATGACATGACAATGGCAATATAGGCAAGTGATTGTTGTTAGGTTTATTCATAGGTCTTGTATCAGCATACTATTCTTGTTTACGTCAATTTTATTGCAATTTAAATTACTATATAATTTACTATAATTTAAATATTCATGCGTGATACTTCACATTGAGCTATTAAAAAAGAGATTTTAAAAAGGCTTGTTTTACATTGTTAAAAATTAAAAAGACAAAAATCTTGGTTGGAACTATTTCTACTCTACCTTAGTAACAAGTATTCTGTTCTGAAATTACAGTGCACTGAATTATTTATTATTTAGTAATTATTTTATCCACGATATTTCGAAACAGTTTATGTATAATTATTTTCGTGTATGTTGGATGCACAGAGCTTTTCAGCTATTGCTACTGCATTCAAAAGAAGTTTCTTGCAATAAATTAATAAGTTTTTGTTGTATCACTTTACACCTTCATATTCTTGACTTTCTGTCACTTTTGTGCATGGTATCTATATTCCATTTTGTTACATTTGCTGTAAATATAACTTGTTGGGAGTTGCGACCTGTGATAGTTTTTCCATTTAAAATGAAACTAAAAGGAATTGTGAATGAAAAGATAAGATTATAAGAGACAGCTTTGAAAAATATTTAGTGTTTGATTTTTATAGTAAAAATGATTTAAAATTTTACTTTAATTTACTTTAAAACTTTCCAAACGTTTGAATGAGTTACTTTTGCACAAATGCAATAACAATAATATGTTTGTATACTTTTCAAAGACAAAATGCACAAATATGTTCCTAATTAGCTAGCCTCGGTGGATTAGTGGTTTGCATGTTTGCTTCATAATGCAAGGATCGCAGGTTCGATCCCCGGCCGAGCTGGTAATTTTTCATAGCGGAGAAAAATTAAAAACATGCCTTCTTCTCGGATAGGAAGTAAAACTGTAGGTCGCGTGTCAATGCGATGTTTGGCACGTTAAAAATCCTTACTGGGGGTGGAATTCTCCCAGATTCGGCTAAATTCTAGTAGGGTCGGCCAAATGATCACAGCAATCGGTGCAATGAGGTACGAAGGATGCTCCGCCATCCTGATTCCTCGTCCAAAAATAAACAAACAAACAATGTTCCTAATTATTGCTTTTAGTTGTATACAGTCTGTTTGATTTAAAGCACCCGCTTTGTAACAGCTTTATTTTCAGTGAGGGAGGGCTAACGGGATGGAGCCACTCCCGATTTTTTTAATGGTTCAGGTCATTTATGTCAAACTCTAATAAGTATTTTGATTCGGAATTTTTATCTTCCCCTCCCCCGAGAAAAATTTGTAAATACTCCACTGGAACAACTAAAGTTTCGTTATTTACCTAAGCTTGCTAAATATTTCTGTTTTATTAATTGGAGAACCAGAAATCAAAGCCTACTAGTCGTAAATTATTTTTCATGGTTTTTTTGAAGATTTTCTAGAGTATGAAGAGTATGCATATTTATTATGGTTGAAAAGAGAACACAATACTCTATCGATTTGAGTAAAAAAATACCTATCATGTAATTTAAAAAAGTTCGATAACGTCATCACGCTCACGCCGATTTAACATATACGAAATTTTCTGAATCAAAACAGAGAATTTTATGCCATTTAATAATATATTTGATTTATACCATTTGCGACAGAAAATATAGTTGCTACAAAGCGGGGCGCTTTAAATCAAACAGACTGTATACTAATACGTTCTCTATCGATATCAAAAAAGCATATCAATAATAGAGGTCGCAGATTAATTTATGCGAAAACGTATATAAATCGAGAGGTGGGCGGGAAATGAAATTTCGTCAAGTTAACCCTTTGTGTTTGCAGAAATGAACAATAGCAAATATTAATTGTTTATCTCCACCCCCTTTAGTAGTGTATTGTTTTGAAAATCTTTCGATTATTCCACTTTTACTCGTTTAGTATGCATGAGAACGAGAGGTTTGTAAATTCCCAAGCTCAATAGATAAACGACAACCCTTTTGTTCCGTATAATACTGTGACAGTAATTCCAGAGGGAATTTGCGAGAATATGGAAGTACTTATCAAAAGTTGTTAAAAAAAGATGAGTGTATATTTAGGACCCTGGATTAACATAAAAAACAGTTTTTGTTTTAGAATATCAAAGCTTGTCAAAAAATTATTGTAAACAGAAAGGAAAGATATTTTAAAAGCCACCATTGTTAAAAATTTAATAAACGATTTAGTGCGAAAATTTAATAACAATTAAACAGGGTAAAAATTCTAATGTCAATATTTGTAAAAAAAAATATCAATACCCTTTCTCAGTTTTTACTTCTATGATCTGTAAGTGATAGAAGTTGTATTTATGACTGATTGGCCATGACTGATTATGATTGATACTATTAATGATATGATCCAATTCTGGAAATCGCTGTTTACCCATTGACTAGGTCGTGAACATCTTTGTGTTTATTAATTTACCGTGTGATCCAAAATGCTTGAGGACGGTTTGAATTTACCGCCACATTAAATTATTGTCACATTGGCAACACGAATACTTTTCAGATATTTGTATCCTTCTTTTATTTTAAAATGGCGGCTCACAAAGGAGTGGTCTAGGTATATTACAAAATTACGTATATAAATTGTGACAACGTGACAAAGCACAACGATGTAAACGAGAAAGTGAGGAGTTGACTCTTAACACATTTCAATAGTAACATATACTAACAACATGAAATACACTAAAACCTGCATTACACAATTCAAACCGTCCTCAATCATTTTGGATCGGACTGTATTTCCATTTAAGCCGTGTCTTCTTTTTAAATATCGGCGGTTAAAGCAAGCGGTGTAAGCTTTTGTGTGGATTTACATTTCTTTCTCAATGTTGGGACAATAAGTTTTAAAAATACAAAATATTAGTTAATAACGCTTGACGCACAAGCATCTCGTACAAATCGAACACATATTTCAAAATCTACAGTGTGTAGGACAGTTCAGCAATATGACAGCGAGCTTTTCCTCGAACAACGTCAAAACCATTGAAGTCTTGAAGAATTTTAACTAGGATCCTCGAGCTTCCATAAGTAAAGTGGTTAAAAAACACAGTCAGTTGCCGATTACGATTGACGTTATTGTAAAAAGAAATTTTTTACTGCTCTGCAAAATAATGGTGCGGAAGATTGACACAGATGAACAATACGTTAAGAGAATTGTATTCTCCGGCGAAGACACATTTATGCTTAACGGTAACGTTAACTGACACAGTGCGAGATATGGATTACCATGAGTGTTTTACGTGGGGTCTCCGTGTTAACATACCCCCACGTTCCTTCCCTTGGGAGGAAGTAATTGAGATACGCTCAATCAGAGCGCACTCGCATATCAATTGCTCCCAGTCGCTCACTGGTCGGAGCGAGGTTGCCTATCCACCCTCTACTAGCTAACCAGGTTAGTACCAGAGCGATTGACTTAACACGTGCTCACCCGCCGGCACCCTCCTGTCCTATTTCATACGGAGTCAAGTGCCTCGTCCAGCATTAGGACTATTCTCCCAACTTAGGTCAGTTCAGTACAACCGTGCCACTAACGAGTTAAGGCCACTGCCCGATCGAATCAACCTCAAGTGTGGCGGGACTTGGTTTTTAAATGGGATTGCGACCCCGATCTCCCAGTTATAGACCTGGTGTGCTCCCGACAGAGCTTAGTTTCGAGGCTACTTTGTAGGGCCCATCAAAGCAGCATCCCGGTGTGTACCCGTTAAGGTGAGGTTGTCTTGAACGTGAGAGGCTATGTATCTTCGCATCAACCTCCTTTAAGTTTAGGTCTCTAGACGATTTCTGGGAATTCGACGCTGGAACTAACAGCATATGCCAGACCCCCGTACTGTCACCTCCAAAACGCTACCTGGTGGCTTGCAGTTTCTCATGGGTTAGCGAGCGAACTTCCTAACCGAGATAAGCCTCACTTGAATCTGCTCCATTCATCTAGGTCAGACAGAGATTATCTGTATGTTTTACGTGGAGTCCCCGTGTTAAGATACCTCCACGTTCCTTCCAATGAAAAAGTAATTGAGATACGCTCAATCAGCGCGCAATTGCATAGCAATTGCTCCCAGTCAGCTCACTGGTCGGAGCGAGGTTGCCTATCCACCCTCTACTAGCTATCCAGGCTAGTACCGGAGCGAACGACTTAACACGTGCTCACCCGCCGGTACACTCCCGTCCTGTTTCATACGGGGTGAAGTACCTCGTCCAGCAATAGGACTATTCCCCCAACTTAATTCAGTTGAATAGAGAGAGCCCTCCAGTCCTATTTCATACCTTCACAAGCTCCTCCCCGATATAGAGGTTGGGGCCACTGCCCGATCGAATCCAACCTCAATTGTGACGGGACTTGGTTTTTTAATGGTTTTGCCACCCCGATCTACCAATATATAGGCTTGGTGGGCCCTCGACAGAGCTTCGTTTAAGTCTACACGTTATAGACTCCCAGCGTGTACCCGTTAAGGTGAAGTTGTCTTGATTGTGAGAGGCTATGTATTCGCTTCAACTCTCCTTAAGTGTAATGGCTTTCAGAGCTTCTCCCAATCACTGTACCCGGCTGCAGTCCGGAACATAGGGTGGTCGGGATTGCTCCTAAGCACATTTACCAGGCGGCATGCAGTTTCCCATATGCCAAAAGGCGGGATAAACCTCACTTCGATTCTCCTCACTTAAGATTCAGTCAAACAGCGGGTTCCTTTGGTGACCATAAATGACTTCGGTCAAGCAGCGGGTTCCGTTGGTGACCATAAATGACCTTATCCAAGGCGAGATTCGAATCCGCCCACACCGGTATCATATACCAGGGCTCCCCCTGATCGGTATGAGTAACCGTCGAGAATTCTCACGAATTTCTCTACCACACACTTGACCTGACAGCTTCATCCATTGCCCAGTTTCCAAGGAAACTAGGATAGGGTAGAAGACAGCCAGTTTTATGGGTGAACGTCGTGTGGTCTCCCGAACACCCAGTTCGTCTAGGTCAGACAGCAGGATACTTAGCTCCACGAAAGACCCTGACGTCAGGTAAGATTCAATCCACCCACACCGGACCCTCTTGTTAGCAGAGCTCCCTCGGCAACGTTTTAGAGTCATCGTCGAGAAACACTTCGGTGAAACATAAACGAAACACCTCTGCATAACTCTACCACACATTTCATTCTGATAGCGTCATCCGTTTCCCAGAGAAGCCTGGGATTGGGTAGACGACGACCAGTTTTAAGGGTGAACGCCGTGTGGTCTGCCCACAAGCTAGTCTCGAATCCTAGTGCTTTCCGACATCTCTAACGACTGCCCTCCCTCTATCTTCGGGCTAGTCTCGGATACTAGTGAAGTCCGACATCTCCAGCGACTGCTTGTCCGTTCACCCTGCGTGAGATACTGGAGTGACAAGAACCAAAACTGGATACACGAAGCGCACATTCACCGATCCCACAAGATTAATGTGTAGGTGGAATTGTTAGAACCTCCGTCATCGGGCATTTTTCATAGAGAAAACTCTAGAGTATGAGATTTATGGGCAAATGCTACGAATGCAAATAGTTCCTACTATTGGAAACGTTCTAGCTCCAAGGCTTAGTGGAACATTAGAATGTGTTGTTTCAACAGGATGAGGTTCCCCACATTTTGTAATGCACGCTCGGGCAAGCTTTAATCACATTTTGCCATGCAGGTGTATTGCAAGAGCTGAACTAGTTATTGAATGGCCTTACGACTTACCTGACTTATCTCCTATAGATTACTTTGATAAGAACAGAATTTTTAACTTGAGATCCTAAAATCTAGAAGATCTGGAGGATAGCATTATTACTGCAGAATCGCGTCGCCAATAACTTTTCCTAACTCAAATGGAGAGTAAGATCAAAGACTCTTTGGAATAGAAGAAAAATATAGTATATTAAGTATCGAGAACAGTAAGGACAGTTTACCGATTGACGACAATGTTTGGCGACTGAGCGAAGCGAAGTCGCCAATATTGGAGGAGATCGGTAAACTCCTTACTGTTTGAGATGCTTATACTATTTTTTGTACGACCATTATGAATACAAATGTATTAACTATCTATGTATTAAAATATCTCAAAGATGGTAAAAAAATAGATTCAAGATAATTTATTTTTGCCCTGTATATCCACCAACCATTAAGTAGGTTTTGTCGTTACCATGGATACGTTTGTAATTTTATTTTTGAATGTCACGATATTTTTGTCGTTTCAATATAAATAAATAGATAGCATCCGTTGTTATTATTATTTATTGGGTATTTTTTCACAGCAAATTTAAATAAAAAACATAATTTTTTTTTAAATAGTTCAATAATTATTTAGAAAATAATGATTTTTCACGAAAGAGACATCTAAAGATGATGCATTTATTTTATAAATTACATATAATTGACTTACCGTTCTGTTTTTGACAGAACTGAACGGTAAGTAATTAATTACTTACCGACGCGTTGTTGCTTAGTAACCAGTAAACATAACCTACTGTTCTAAAACCAAGTTTGGTAAACAATCCGAAATAGCAGGGTCGTACAAAAAAGTTTTTATGGATAACGTTTGTGATCACAGCTACCACATGTCGTTGATACTATATCAATGATCAGTATAGTTTCCATCGGTCGTCTTAAAACTTTTGTGGTCAAGTAAGGACAGTATTTATTTATAAAAAAGTTGTGCAATTTCTTTCTGCTTGTTGTGGCCGATAAATCTAATATAATCCGGCTCTAAGTCAAGTGATCTATAAATTGTCGCTTAACTCCGTCTTGTAGGGAAAATCCACATTAGCAAGGTTGCAATACAAGCATCAATCAACTTATCATCATCGCAATCATATTGGGCCCTGATATAACCTAACATTTTTTTATGCCTGTTAGGTATCACTAGTTTATCTATTACCTACTGTATTAATTTGAAGTTAAAATTTAAAAATCTGACATAATTTATTCTAATTCGCTCAATCTAAGTTATTTAACCAATAAATAATCAGTGACCTATGTTCCCAACTCATGAAAGTGGGTTCATACTGTATAACTATTCATTTAAACAAGGCATATGAAAGAAATAATGAGCAACTGCAAACCATACTATATATCGGCCGCCTAGTGGCTTCCGGTACAAAAAACCATTTGTCTCATTCTGATGCTAATAAAAGTTTAGAAATATCGAATTTTTGATATTACCTATAAAGGTTGCCGGTCCAGATTAATGGTCAATATGGGGGTAATTTGTGGGCTCCTCACCATGAGCCACCAAGAAACGATCAAAAGTAATGCTACGGTTGCCGATGTAAGAGCCAAACAAAATTTTGAAAAATGGCAAAACTTTGACCCTCTCGTTCTCCTAACCTATTCGAACTTTAATCCACACCCTAAATTTGAACTAATTGAACTGAATGACTTTTTCGTAACAGGTATGATTACGTGATGACGGTTCGATCGAGTAACTTTCACATTACACATTATTTTACATTACGTGCTGCAATTTCAATTTGCAGCGACGTTCTAGGCAATTTTGGCGTATTTCCCAACATGACGGCGACTAAAAAAAATCAAGATTCTCTAAGACGACTGTCTTTTGTCGACATTTGTTGCCCATCGTGTCACGGGTAGATAGATTTTACACCGCATACCGCAAACTACATGTACTTACGCCCTATAATTTTGAAAAAGTCGGAAATTGCCTCTCCTATTCCTACGCCAATGCAAATTGGAAAAGAATATATTCCGTGCAACCGTAAACAGGTCTGACCTCGCTAATCACCTGATAATTTTCTGAACGATACTCGCAGAAACCACCAGCGACACTTCATATAAGCAACATTCAACTATAACTAGAGCGTCCTAAACCTAGAGTCCCTCTATATTAATATTAAATAATAAGAAGAAGAGTTGGAACATGTACAGTTACGGCCCAAAAATTTTCAACGGTCTATTGCGACTGCGTAATTTCGACTTTTAAATTCTCATAAGAAACGTCACTTTTAGTCATTTCATATGTCATAAATAGCATACAAGCCAGTTTCATACGATGTGAATATCAGAAAAATCTGCTAACTTGATAAATTACCGTTGAAAATTTTTCGGCCGCACTGTACCATGCGGGAATCTAATTGGCTGGATCCAATGTCAAGGAGTACATGATCTTAATAGTCTGGCACTTAAATTGTATAACAAAATCTACATTACTTTATATCCTAATAAATATTTTTCTTTATGGAATTAAATTTTCATAATAATAATAATAATATGTATTTTTATTAATAAATAAATATTAATCGTATTATAATAATATTGAATCAAAGGATTTATTGACATCTATGCACTATTGGTTTCATAATGATCTAGGTTAGCAAGGCTAATATGATGCTACTTTTTATTATTTTATCCTATGCATTTACACTGGAAAAAAAGAATTAAAAAAAAATCAATAGTACCTAACTATTGTACATGCTTTGTCAAGAAGCAATTTGTCAAATCAAACAACTGAAAGTTGATAGGTAAAAATACTGTATGAGAGTATTCATTCTTGACATTGGATCCACATGTCCTAACACTTATCTTATATAACCTATTACTATTATAATACAGGAACTCTACCTAAACCATATGACATCAGCGCAGCACGCTCTACTATTTTGGAGTAGGTACAAATATTCTACAATCGGAGTGGGAAACAACAATAGACCAACTGTGAATTCCGGGCAAGTTGCGTTTTCCTTCACCTTAGGCAACCAGTTTTTAATACAAAATGCCTCTTAGCGCCTGGACTATATTATAATAGGTTTATTTAATACATTTTTCATGCACATATGTAGTAGCATGTGATTAAATAGTCCCGACATTAGACTTGTTTTTGAGTTTAGTTGACCAATAACTTAATATAAGAAAACATGTAATTTCCTTATAACCCCAAAATTTCCATGACCTACTAGGATGACAAGGCTATTTGATCACATGATACATAAAAGCGATTATTCTAAAATGATTTTATTGAAATATTTATAAAACAAATTACAAGCACTTGAAAAGAAAACTATCCTTTTACAAACAATCAAAACATCGAATGACGCCAGATATCAAATGATAAAAGTCCCCCTAAACGTGAGCTTAAATGCAATTCCTGCAGAGTTAACGACTCGTCCTTCCTGTCCTGCAGTTTCGTGTTACAACAGTCCCTGCTACCGTCAGGGCTGAAGTACCCACTTAATGTAACGTTACATTCTAGGTCCTGCTGCTATGTTTAACCACTTTATGAGAGATGTCTCTTTATGTCGGTCGTTGAAGCTCTGCCGCGTCATTTCATTAAATTTTGTAGATTGGTTTTTGTTATGTAACGAATTTAAAGTGCGTAGATGCAGAGAAGCAGCCTTATTCACTTCTTTTATATTCATTTTTAATGGTAGCATTTTGAATAAACCACATCAAAAAGATGAGCATATACCCGAAATTAGCTAGCAGGAACATGAACGATACGATTTTAAAATAATCATTTTTAAATTCTTTTTGGTTAACGTTTCAGGGAAATTTCTAAAAGTTATAAGTTAGATAGGAAACTGCTATCATTCACTTGTTTGATACTAATTTTGAATAATAGAAAAATTAGATATTGGCTTTAGAGTTTTATATACGGATATCAGATGTGTTTGGATGAATAGAATGGTTTTTGCTATAAGAGGGCACATACACTTAGAATATAGATATATTATTGATTACCGTACACTTTTCGACATTGTAATATTGTTCAAACGTTTTAATTGATTTTGCCCGAAGAACAATTGAGTAATTGTCATTTTTTTCTATCAAGCAATCCTTTGGTTATAAAATTGATAGAATGACTGCATCAAGTCCGAGATTAGGAAGTATGATCAACAATATAAATGACACTGTTGTTGATGGTAGGAACAGCTGGATGAATGTGTTGGTTGGTGTGATGCTAATGGTGGTACCTCAGCTCACGCGTAATAGTGGTAGTGATTGCAGATGTGAAAATTATTACCGAGGAGTCAACCACTCGCCGCAATACATGTACATTTTGGTGGCAATCGCACGCAATCCTTAGCAATCACAAGGAAATCATCAGAAATCTCGCAGTCTTTATTGGCAATCAGCGAAATCTTTCGCAATCCCGCAATCAACATCGCAGTCGTCGAAATCGAGTATAGTAGAAGTGGTGCCATCATTAATTTGCGGGAAATTCGATAGTTATTCATACTTATTATCAGTACTTTTGCCAAAAGCGGCATTTAGAGAATCGTTAAGTGAATACGTCAATAAAGCTAACACTCCCACTTCAAGCAAAACGAAAAAACCCAAAAAGTACCAAAAAAATTAATATTTTTTATGGCTAAAACCATTTATACACAATTCGCATTTCAAAATTGGGGGTGTTAACTAAAAGATAATGAAGCCATAATTAACTACTAATTAAGGACAAATTTGTACCACAAATCCTTTTTTCGCAACTACAACTCTATAGTCGCTATTCACATATCAAGACCGGCAGCACAAACTGGCAATTAACTTTTATAAAAATGAAAAT
Organism: Agrypnus murinus; assembly: GCA_929113105.1. NCBI lineage: Eukaryota > Metazoa > Arthropoda > Insecta > Coleoptera > Elateridae > Agrypnus > Agrypnus murinus. The sequence goes on from OV816028.1 coordinate 40,239,244, forward strand.
TTCCTAAGCTGTCGTTTAGTATTAATTAAAGACTAATTTGTAATCTTTATTTTTGTACTTTGCGTTAACAATGGGCTCATTGTGACACCGAAAACGATTTCATAATAGAGGCTATTATAACATCGTTTCTGGGGTCTATTTGTTTTGTAAGATTGGTAACATTTAATTTAAATATAAAAATTAAATGTGTTTTTCTATTTTGCGTCTATAATAAAGTTGTTAAAGCACCCAAAACAGTGTGTTAATAGCTCATTTGAGTGCTTTAATAGCCCAATTTTTTCAAAGTTGGTAGCATTGAGGAAATAATGGAAAAAACAGAAAATTGACAAAAACTTTACTCAATTTTGTGTGACAATCAATGCATTTTCAAATGTCACATAAGTGTTGTCAACTACCACAAAAATCCCTAAATTTTGAAATTGCGATTTTTTTATTTAAAAAGGGAATAAAAGACGCAAAATAAAAAAAATAGCATAAAAAACTCGTCTCATAAGTCATTATTGCACTCGTCCTTTAGAAAACTCGCCGCAAGCTGTCCGTTTTCTAAATTTGGACTCGTGCAATAAATCTTTACTTATGAAACTCGTTCTTTAAAATACTATTATCTGTAATATATAAACAAATTAATTTTGTCACATTCTAACCTCACAAAACGTGAAAAGTCATGTTATAGCTTTACCACATGTTAAATGCAAAAATAACTAGATCGTAATGCAATGTTTTTAATAGCTTCAATTTACAATTTCTATCAAGCTAATGACTCAAAGTATAACAAATAGTATAGTATACTTGTTTTATAAACGTATTGTAGGGCTAATTCCTTTCACAACTCGTTCTACAATAGACCGTCTTATACAACTCGTATAATAATATACTATTGTACCATGATTAAAATGTTTAAATAAACGATTGTTTAAAACGTGTGCCATCTGTTTCGAGGTTATTAAAAATTGATTAAATATAGAAATGTCACCTGTCAACTTTGACATGGCTTATTGCAAGTATTTTTGGAAGCATAGGTGATTGCCTCACAATGTCTTGTTACAATTAGAATATTAAAAACTTTCCCATATGGATCCAACTATGGCAGACACTGCATGTGACACATAGTACACCGGGCGCACAAGTTTTAGATGATCAAACATTTAAAATAAAATTTTTAAAATCTAAACCAGACGAGTATTAATATTTGGCCAAAAGAAGAGGATGTGCAGATTGTAAAAATATATTTTTCTTTTATGGGCCTATCGAATTACAGGACTCGATTATCCGTCAAGCATTGAAGGATAATCGAAAAGATGTTTAACAGAATAATGGGGAATTTCTTAATGAAAAAAAATTTTTTCTTTCTCAAAATTGTTTTATTTTTCGAGAAATTATATGTATGTAGTAATAGGCAATAGTCCATTTCGATTAAAAAGCCATGGCAAAATGTGTATTGAAAAAGGGTATAAAAATCTTAGAAGAAGTCAAAACTACAGTATCTGGCCATATTATTAGGGACATTTAATAATTTTGATGTTAAAAGTTATGTATTTCTAATACCAGGAATAACAGATTTTAGGAAATGTTTGACGTATGTTTATTAAAGCCTGTTGTAATAATAAACAATTCAATAAAAGAATTGTAAATAATAAATTGGTATTAACGGTGAGTTTACTGAACATGCCAATATCTGAAGGAGGTAACGTCTTGAGGGTACTAAACAAAATAATGAAGAAGATATTTTACTATTTCTGTAGAAAATAATCGTAGAACCGTTTCCAAGAAACTCTCTTCTACAGAAATAGTAAAGTATTTTCTTCGTTATATTTTCCAATATCCTCTAAGACATTACTTCCTTCAGTTATTGACGTGTTCAGCAAATTCGCCGTTTATACCAGTTTATTATTTATAATTATTTTATTGAATTGTTTGTTAATACAGCACGTGCTAATAAATATACGTGAAACATTTTCCAAATTCTTTTATTCCTGGTTTTAACAATACATAACTTTTAACATCAAAATTATTGGATGTCCCTAATAATATGGTCAGATACTTTACCTAACAAACACATTTTGATTAATTGTACTGTTCTTGTAAAAAACAACGAGTATAAATACTATCGATTTTGTTCTAATCTTTAGCAATCACATTAAAAATCACTTTTCAAACATTAGCACGTCAATGAAGAAGCAATTGCATTCTAGAAATCATCCCGCAATCCTCGGAAATCATAGACATTGCAAAAGCAATCCTTGGAAATCGTAGAGATTGTGATCGCAATCCTTGGAAATCATATATTGCGAAGGCAATCCTCGAAAATCATAGAAATTGCAAGGAAATCGTGGATTTCGGCAATACATGTACATTTTTTGGAAGAGTGGTTGACCCCTCGATTATTACCTTTTCTGCACCTAGTAGAATATCGAGATACTTTTATCTGGGGGTGGCGGTGGGCGTAAAAACACGGGGTCTCTTATCCTGAACCAAACAAGTCGCATGTGGACGCATAAGGTATGCACAGACGGTTGCTTCGTTGACCTGGGCTTCTTCAACTTCAACTGAACTGACCCAGCAGACTTGCGGCAGCGCAGTGATGGTGCCAGTAGCACCTTTACACAGAGTTCGCGCTTCCTTTCAAAGCACTACCTACACGCCAGTTTACTACACAAGCTGATTCATTTTAAATTCATTTTAATTTTAAATAATTAAATTCACTTTAAATTTAAACCGCCTAGAAACATCAATTTTTCAAATCTGTCTTTGGAAAACGTAAAATTCTTCAAAAAGAGTAAATCTTTTCTGTGTAGTTTTAACTAATAAGACCGACTTTTTTAGAAACGCAAAGTACAACTTTCAAGGTATAGAATCCAACTGAGAAAACAGAAGATGTTTGTTATATGAGTAACAAAAACAAAACACATTTATTATGGATTTCCTTGAATATACCGTACTATTAAACAAAAATTATGCTTACAAATACATTACTTTTATTACCTGAACGCTGCTGCGTCGAAAATACCTGTAGGATTAGCAGAATCCCTGACTTATGCAGGTAAGAAGGGATTTTCAGTAACGATTACCACAGCTGCTTATGGTAACTCTTAATTATATAAAGGGTATATAAAAGAAGTATATAACAATGTTGAACAGATTTATAAAAGTTTTGTAAGATTACTGTAATCTTTAAATATATAAGGGAGCGATTAAATATTTTCATCGTCATTGTACAAAACTTATAGTAACTTTAGCATAGTATACAGGGTGTTCCACAATGCTATTTACATGCAATATCTTCCTTATTTGAAAAGATAAAGAAATCAACCAAAAACTATTGTGAATGACTCAAAATGGACCTTCAGAAAACATCCTTAAACGCTGCTTGCAGAGCAACGTTTAAGAAATCATGCCAACTTGATTAATTTTTCAAATTGCACCCTCCGTTTTTTTTTCAGGGAAATGTATCCTTAACTTCACTCTACATACGGTAGTATGCCTTTCTTAATTATCTAATGTGCATTTAGGGGTTGAAAAAATATTTTTTATAAATTGAATTTATCTTAAACTTAAACCAAATGCTCAAAATGCCCTCCTGTGGACTCTTATGGACTCTACTGGATAAATAATTTAGTTAGTGAATATGAAGTGTACAATTTATAAAAAATATTTTTTTCAACCCCTAAATGCACATTAGATAATTAAGTAAAGCATACTTACTGTATGCAGAATGAAGTGAAGAATACATTTCCGTGAAGAAAAACAGAGAGTGCAATTTGAAAAATTAATCAAGTTGGCATGATCTCTTAAACGTTGCTATGCAACCAGCGTTTAAGGATGTTTTCTGAAGGTCCATTTTGAGTCATTCACAATTTAGTTTTTGGTTGATTTCTTTATCTTTTCAAATAAGGGAGATATTGCGTGTAAACAGCATTGTGGAACACCCTATATCAACAAACTGAGACAACATTGTTTCTATGTACAATGCTATTTATTTACCATGCAATATATGTAAATAGTACAAAAGAGCGTGCTATATAATTGGTTGCCTATATGTGCATAATGCTTGGACATAAGCGCTGTATACAGCAACTGACAAAAAGTGTGCACCATATGCGAAACTTTTTTATTTTTTGTTTCTGAAAAAATGTTTTCTTTTGATAAACGTTTTTGCTTCTTCTAAGACATTAGAATAGGTTAGAAACATTTAATCTCGCTATTTTGGTATACGAGGTATGTTTAGAAAATTGAAATATCTCCAAAAGTAAATAGAAAAGTGTTATTAGGAAAACTTTTAATGATATTTTATCCCTAGATTCCAATTATCCAATTATTGATGTTCGGCCTTTAAAAGTAATTTTTTTTATTTTCAATTTTTTTTAAATTTACCTTTTATATATAAAAATCAATTACTTAGTCCGAAACAATGGAATTAGATATTGTAGCTAGTGTTAAGATAGTTTTCAAGAAAATTGATTAGGAAAAACACACAATGGTAAAAAAATAAACGCCAAATATTGTTTTCAGACATTCATTTTTGTGTCTGGTTCTATATTTGGTAGAATTCGAACAATGTATACTACAAACAGTTCGCTTATACAGCAGTTAATTAAAAGAATTGAAAATCTATCAAGGATTTTTTTCGAACCTTGATAACTAAAATTTGAGTATAAAATATTATTATGTACAAATAGGTTTTTTTTAATAACTATTGCCCATATAACATTTTTAACGTTCTAAGCAAATTAACTTTTCTTGACGTAGAAAGGCGTCTTTAAAAATGGTACTTTATTTTTAAAAACGCAAAAGACGGAGTCCAAGTTACAAAAATGAACACAGTTTACTGTTAAGTACAATAAGATATTTATTCGTCGTGAAGTTACACAATATGCACTTGCATATTCACTTAAATACTATTATACAGGTTCAACTTTAAACTGGTAATAATGATGTTCAGAAAGACCGAGGTAAACAGTAACCCTGGTTACCAGTTTCTACGGCTTTCTGGATGAGTATAGCTTAAAGCAAGCTAAACAATTACCCTGGTAATCAGTTTCTATCCCAAGCCCGTCGTAATTCAGACTGAAGGATCTCATCGAGATCCGCTGTTTATATACTATCCTATGGTCATAAAATGCGCCCACTTAGAATATATTAAGTCGACTTAGCATAATATTATGCAAATGCAAAATACGATTCTCAGTACCTTGCATACATTATGCAAATGCAGAATACGACTAAGATAAGATTTCTAAGTACGTTCGCATACATTATTTAAATGAGAATAGATTATGTAAATGAGCATAATATTATAAGCGTTATCTAAAAGGGAAAGCATATAGTTGATATATCGTCTTATGTGACCGACTGCATAAAGGAATGTTAACTAGCAGACATTTTTATCAAAAATAGTTTTTTTTTCAGAAATCGAAAACAAAAGAAAAGTTTTCCATATGGTGCATACTTTTTGCCAGTCACTGTATGTTATAAAGCTTTTGATGGCGAGTTTGGTAACCAATATTTATAAAGGTATATTAGTTTTAGTACATAAAAACTATCCTTATAAATGGATGTCATGCCTCCTTTTAATATAAAATATAGCGGCAATGTGCCAGTTCTTAATTCATTAGCTTCATTATTTTGTTGAATGTTGTACTTTAAGTGTGGATAGTTATTAAGGCTTATTAAGGCTATATTTAAACATTTCCGAACCATTTGCTGGGGGTAACGGTAAGGAGACAACGAGAGGGAAACCTGTCGAACTAGTCCCCCCACCACACATTATTTTTTGAGAGGGATTTATTTAGGGCAACATTGAGATTATTGATACCACAGCATGCGTAAATGAATTATTATTAATTGTTGATTAATTAATATTAACTTATTAATAAATGAATGTACAGTAATTAGTAATTGTAATCATCAAAAAGTAATAATAAATAAATTAATAAAAAAGAAACAAACAAAATAGGATGATAAATGACTCATTAAATAAGCAAACAACGTCATTAGAGCATGCCTCCGTCGATTAATGGCTGGATCTGAGACTTGAGAATCATAGTTCAAATCCCATGCAGTTCGTATATTTTCTTTAATTAAAATATTTAATATATTTCATAAAAAAGCCTTTTTTTAATAATTATAATATTTATAAAACAGAATCACACGATTAAATACTAATATGGTAATGTATAATCAATTAGCTTTATTTTTAATTAACATAAATATTATACATGTAATATGTATTTAAACAATGACTCTAAATTAAGGGATCATTTCATGCAATTATTCTTTTTTATAAATATTATAATTAAAACAAATGTTAACGAAACATATTAAATATTTTAATAAAAAAACTAGGAGGAAGGAACTGCATAGGATTTGAACCGTGATTTTCTAGACGAAAATACAGACAATTCCACAGGGCTATACTGTCTGTTAACATTGCTTGCTTTTTTAATGAGGGTCGTTTATTAACCTTTTTTGTTTGTATTTTTAAGGAATTGTTTATTTTATAAATAAACATAAAAAATAATAATAATATACAATTCTGGTTCATTACAACAGTGGTTCTAATCTGAGATGAGCCATGCTCTGTTGACGTCTGCTTATTTACTTACTGTCATTTATCATCCTTTTGTTTGTTTTTTTTAATTAATTTATTTATTATTATTTTTTGATGATTTTTTACAATTACTAATTACTGCACATTCACTTATTAATTGATTAATACCAATTAATTAACAATTAATATTAATTAATTTACGCATGTACATGTTTTCAAATCTGAAATTTTGGGCGTTGACAAAGAGGGCAAATGAGTTGCCATGGCGAGGGCGCCACCGATCAATGATTAATTAATTTTTGCGAATATACTTCTAACAAAAAAAAATAGCGTATAGGATTATCCTCAGATTTTGCGCAGTGATAAGTAATTATATTTACAATCCCGCTACAGAGTAAGTTGTCTGAAAAATCTGCTAATTCAGAGTTTCGAAAATCTGTTATGCCGAGCATCGGCTTTTAAATTATTTTGATATTAATTACAATAACTAACAAAATTCGATGTAGCGTGATTCTATAAATAACAATAATTCGAAAAACTGGTTTCTATAACTATTCCTTGAATGTATGTTAGAGGTAAACTAGTGTATATGTAGAAAGAACCGCTTCGCGAGCATTCGGAAGACCCCTAAGAACTTTGGAAGAAAGTTAAATACAGCAATACTTTTTAAAGATAACTTTTCTCTACGCTGAAGGTAGACAGAACTAAACAATTGTTAAAGATGGAAGCTGACGCCCCGGTTCCTTTGTTGTTATTACATGTTATTAAAAGACAAGACAGCACAAAACATGAAAGATTAGAATTTAAGGTTAGGTTATTTTTCTATGTATCACTGGTTGCCTAACTAAGAATAAAGGATATATTATAACATCACTTAGAGTAATTTCGATTACTATATTTTTAAAATACTTCTGGAGACAAGTTTTAAAACAACACTTCCAGTAACGTTATATGGCCAACATCTTTATATACAGATTTTATAAGAGTAACCGTGCAACAGATACAAACCTACTATACAATTGATACGTTCAGAATAACTTTTTGGTTGAGGTTTTTATCTTCTTCTTTGCCATTTGTACCAACCTGTACCATTCACCAATTCTTGATCAAAATTCTACAGGAAGCTAGAGAGAAATCTATCGGCTTTTTCTTTTCGTATAAGGAAGTACGACCATAGATCTCATGTTAATAATCTCTACATAATCGAATTTGCTACGGACTTACACTTACTCGACATGGCCAATTTTGAAGTTTAGTGTGTGTTACCGCTTCTCATTGTTGTAGAAACAATATAATATTACAAATAAAGGTCCATGACAGTGATTGCGAGATGAAACGAGTAACGAAAATTTGATAACCGAAAGATTGCCAACATCTTTATGCACAGATTTTATAAGAGTAACCGTGCAACAGATACAAAGCTACTATACACTTGCTACGTTCAGAATAACTTTTTGGTTGAGGTTTTTATCTTCTTCTTGTCCATTTGTACCAACCTGTACCTTCTACCAATACCTGATGAAAATTCTACAGGAAGCTAGAGAGAAATCTATCAATTTTTCTTTTCGTATAAGAAAGTAAGACCGTAGATCTTATGTTAATAATCTCTACAGAATCGAATTTGCTATACTCTAACAAACAAATGAAGAATCTAGGTCGCCGCGTGATCACCACCTGGTAAACACATAAAATATAAATCAGATTTAAAGCAACACTGATATTATTTAAGCTGTTAAAATTGTCAGTGACGTACGTTGCCCGCGTGATTCACGATGCTGTATGCAAGTTAGCTCTCGTGATTTCGGCGACCTAGATTCTTCATTTGTTTGTTAGAGTATAGGGACTTACACTTACTCGACATAACCAGTTTTGAAGTTTAATATGTTAGGCCAGTCACCGTAGACACAAAAATCGCGTTAGGTCGCAAAAAACCGCACTGCGCTGATTTTTTGGGATGTTGTTAGTATAGATACCAATAGTGTAAAACCAAGTTTGCAGCTTCGAAAGACTTGTGCTAACTCCGTGATGCTCGAAAAACCTCGAGATTTTCGGATTTTTTTTATTTTTTGACTTATAGCTTCTAGAAAGTGCATTCTACGAAAAAGTCACCCGGTATACTTTTAAAGTAAACAAAATTTGCTAAGATTTGCGTGAAACCGCAGCTCCGTAGGTCCAATAGGTCCCGAGATACAGCACTTCAAAGATTGCCCATTTTTCCCAAAAAGTTCCTTGTCCACCCCCCAGTTGATGGACTCTTTCTCTATCCCCCCTCCATTTCTGCACCTGGTGGTAGGTTCTGTAGGAATGTTGGGCATCAGCCGTTTCGGTTGGGGGTAGACGAGCGAGGTGGACTTTGGCGTTGGTAGCATATCGGAGAAATATCCCGTAACGCAGAGCATTGAGGGAGTCGTCTTCTCCCACACCATACAGCGCCACGAGACATTTGTTGCCAGCAGAGGCTATATCCTCATGAGTGGCGTCATAGTTGAGAAACGTGGTAGCTGCTTCAAGTAGGTCTGGCTGTTTTGAAAGGACGTACAACATCTTCATTTTCCCTTGCCAGAAAAGGGCACAGGTGGTGTCGCAACCAGTGAAGGCGTGAAGGAACAACACTATTCCAGGGGGAAATGGCTCTTCTCGAATAATGATGTTGAAGAGAACTGGTCGCAACCTGTTCCACCCCTGCCACTTTTCTGGAAGAAAACCACTTTTGTATGCTGGATCCCAATCCATTAAGGAGCACCAAGAGGTCGACATCCTCTCCAGCGATTATGACGTGCTCCCACTCCTCGCTCTTCTCCAATGCTGTCCTCACAATTAGGCAGTTGGCGTCCTCTGGGGGTTGTTTCATTTCGATTCCTTGTATATCCAGTCCAGTGCAGATAAAGTTGATTACGCGCTTTTTGTTTTTAGGGTTGGACAATAATGTTTCTTGGGACACTTTGATCAGTGTCGATTCTTCAAAAATACAACTGACACATTTTCCCAAAATAATTCAACGTGTAGGTAATGTCAGCAGCTACTGTTTCCCTTACTGAGCTGTTCCGTTGCCATATAACCTTGTGTAGCAAGTATCGTCCATCCACTACAACAAACGTACCTTCTCCAACAACGACATTTTCTGGGAGGGGCGTTAAGGCAGAGTAGAACGTCTCCATTTCTTGGAAAATCCGATTTCCTTAATTTTTCGTTTTTTCCTGATAACAAGGGAAATATTGGTTCTACAGGGTTCCGCTTGTGTTTAAATTAACGCTAAATAACTTTGAAGTGCTGACGCCACTCATGAGGAAATAGCTTCTGCTGGCAACAAATGTCTCGTGGCGCTGCATGGTGGGGGAGAAGACGACTCCAACGCCAAAGTCCACTTCGCTTGTCTGCCCCCAATCGAAGAGGCTGCTGCCCAACATTCCTACAGAACTCACCACCAGGTGCAGAAATGGTGGGGTGGTAGAGAAAGAGCCCATCAACTGGGGGTGGACAAGGAACTTTTTGGAAAAAGATGGGCAATCTTTGAAGTGCTGTATCTCGGGACCTATTGAACATACGGAGCTGCGGTTGCAAGAAAATTCTAGAAAATTTTGTTTATTTTAAAAGTGTACAGAATGACTTTTTTCATAGAATGCACCTTTTAGAAGTTATAAGCCAAAAAATGAAAGAAACCCGAAAATTTCGAGGTTTTTCGAGCATCACGAAGTTAGCACAAGTCTTTCGAAGCTGCAAACTTGGTTTTACACTATTGGTATCTATACTAACATCCCGAGAAATCAGCACAGTGCGATTTTTTGCGACCTACGATGTTTTAAAAGGACTGGCCTATGTGTTGCCGCTTCTCATTCGGTGATGTTTTTATTTAAGTTAAATATTCTTCATTAGGAGTGTATTTTGGCTGTTGAGGAATTGAATATCTGTGTCATATAAATTAATTTTTATAGTTATTCCAAAGGCTTTTTCTTTTTAAAGCATTCTTTAACACATAAGAGCACATCAGTCCTGAAAAGTAGGTGTTAAAGTCTGACAGTACATTTTTGAAAAAATCACGCCCCCGATCATGACGTGCAGTTAAGTTCTATCAATTGATTGGACTAAGACTAAGTAATTATAAATTAGTTAGTCGGTAATCAATTATTTAGAGCAGACAGTCATATTCGATTATTGGTAAATAGTGAGATAATCTTTAGTACGTTCTTTATTACTTCCGTTGTATCCATACAAGGTATTTATGTAAATATGTGAGCTAGCATAGTTTCTTAATAAAATATAAATAATACTCCAATACTATCTACCACTATCAAATAATAATTATTTAACAGAATTTACAAAAGCTAATTAAATATTTTGAAATTCCCAACGACGTACATTTGGAATTGTTGAATGCCAGCCCAATTTAATCATTCGGGCAAATAACAAAGACCCTTTGCGTGCTGATTTAACAAAAAATTATAAAGATCGTTTTTTCAAGGAGCAGTTAAGAAACTTTCACGGCCTTCTTTCCGATACGTCCACAGAATTCGACGAGTTTTTCGCGCAGAAACGACCCCTTTCTTTTTTATGCGCGACATCATAAAACTTACTTTTATTAAGAAGTAGAAATCCTTTTACGCTCATTTTAAGGATAAAAAGTAGCCGATAATAAGTTAGCATCCTGTTAGTATAACGTCTTTGGATAATACCTTCATGTGGTTGCCAGGGTTACGCTTTCGAGATCGATGTTCACCCCTGTACCCCTTGAGAATGCTGCTTGTGCGGCTTGGCCAGGGTAACCTCGGTTACCGGGTGATTTAGAAGGCCCATAATAGCTGATGGTGATGACCCAAAAGAGATCTACTAGGTAAACATCAAGATACAACCGTTTAGGGTACGCTCGTGTTTGCGGCACATTTGTGTGGACCTCGAAATTAATTTTTGAGGTTTATTTTATGAAAATTGCCGCCGCGAGACGCAAAAGTTCGTGGCCTTTTGCATATTTTACTTGAAACTTTGGAAAGTGTCTACTTTATCTCTTTTGTAAATGCATATTTAAGAGGGTGGTAAATAGTGGAAACGCTTGTTTCTAAAATAGATCTCTTGCAGGATCTACTTTTCTCTAAAGCGCGGTAAGGCCTTTAGCATTTTTTCCTCGGAAGATTCGCTTAATCTCACTATCGCGACTGTTAAATTTATGAGCGAAATTTTTAAACTCTTGATAGCAACAACTTTAACAAAGAGCTTTCTAAGAAACATTTACGAAAAAATATAATGATGAAATTTAATCATTTAAATCTACCCATGATTAATGGCTAATGTCTTCTGTGAGTTTCCTCGTACTTTTCTTCTTTGTTATCATTTTTAATTTAAATAATTTTACTGGTTCAAAATTATCCGCCCCATTTTTTCTTCCTCTTTTTTTGATATTATCATGGCTTTAATCTTCTTAATAAAATAAATCTTGCAAGTATAAGAAGAAGGTTCATGAATAAGATATTCTTTGCAAACTGTTGCGACATCCTTGAAGTAACCCTTTATTTAACTTATATTTGCAAAGTTCTCGTTAGTGGCTTTAATAAGATGAAAGCTCAGCTCAAGCTGTTTGTGAAACCACGAGTTTTACCCAGAAACGCCTTTAGCGGTGTTATTTACCGAAATATACGCATTTTGTGATTGACGTAACGAAATCGAAATTTCTTCGCTGTGACGGGTTGAGGATACTTTTAGAAATAATCACTGAAAAAGTTTTATTCCACTGATTAATCTGTCAGAAGCTTGCTTATTTCTTGTAGGGGAGAGCGGAAGAAAAAGGTTAATTTTTAGTTTTGGCTGTTTTTTAGTCGACAATAGTTTCAGAAACATTAGCTGACAGACCATAATAAGCTGACAGACCAGATAAATACGTCTATTAGAGTGATTAAGAAAAAGGAGCACTTTCAAATTTGTATGGTGTACCCCTTCATAGCATATTGAATACAAATAAAATTAAGCGAAGGAAAAATTAAAATCGATTAACGTTTAGAAATCGCTGCCAGCGATTTTTGATTATTGTACGACAATAGAAAATCTTTATTATAAAATTTGTAATTCTGAAATTAATAGACATAAATATACGCAGTTCGTTAAAACTAGAGTTATCTTCGTTACCGAATCCAGGTACAGAGGTGATATTAGGAGAACTATTAGGAACGGTTTATAAAAAATAAAAAAGAGTGCGCTCATGATTTCGTAACAGTTGATGCTTTATGATATTGAAGTACACATCGCACCGCTAGTTCTTTTTCTACATGACGATTACTGTTTAATAAAGAAATGAAAAAGTCTTTGTTTTCAAACTTTTGCTGGGTCATAACCGCAATTTATTATGATTATGTTACTTATTTCAATTAAATTAAAAATCAATTTCACAAAGAGAAAATTAAAAAATTCGTAAAAGATTTCAAACACAGAAATAAATTAATATTAAATTAAATGAGAAAATTCTAGAATGAATAATAAAAAACCTTTATTGTAATCTATAAGACTATAAAAAATAAATTACTAGAAATAAAACTTTTCCAAAATTCTAAAGGTGTGCAAACAAGTTAACATTATAAACTGTATGCAGTCATATAAGATAATATATTCGCTGGTAATATATTCAGAACCTTATCTTAATATTAATCTACATTTGCATTGTGTATGCAAATGTTTCTCCGTACTCAGAATCTTTATCTTAATGGTTGTATCTATTAGAATACTAATGTGGCCTTCTAAAGACTATGCAATATTATACTAATTCGACTTAATATATGCTAAGTGGGCGAATGTTACGACCACAGAATAGTATATAAACACCGGAACCTTTCAGGACCGATCAGTTCAGGTTGCAACGACGCTCAGAACTTAGAAATTGATATCCAGGGATATTGTTTACCTAGTTCACAACTTACCTACTCAAAAGCCTTAGAAACTGGTATCCAGGGATATTGTTTACCTAGGGTTGCTGAGTGAATGTTGAAACTGTATAATAGTGTTTAAGTTATTACGCAAGTTCATATTGTGTAATTAACGATGAATAAATATCTTATTGTACTTAATAGTAAACTGTGTTCTTTCTGTAACTTGGACTCCGTCTTTTGTGTTTTGAAATAAAGTATTATTTTAAAAACACTTTTTAAAGCCAAGAAAAGTTAATTAGCAGTCCTCTTTGTTTGCAATGCAATAACCTAAACCTCTCATAAAAACAATTTGACAGCAGGATTAACTATGCTTTATGCAATCGGCTACAATCTACTTTCACGAACTTCTGATGAAGCCATACCTTCTATAATGTCCCGTTCGTTTTTGCTACGAGTTAAAGCATAGGTTCCCAACGGGGGCGGTACCGCCCCCTAGTAGACGGTGGAGCTTTTCGTGGGGGCGGTAGCGGGTCCAAAGGCAAATGGGGGGCGTTATAACAGTCAAGGGGGCGGTCGCGGCATACCTACCTAATTAGAAATTTAATATAATAAAATCCTTTGAAAATACATCTATTTTCATGAAAAACATTTTATCTAGCCGTCTAAGATGTTTATCTTATTATTATGGCGTAAATAAACATTTAAATAAGCATTAAGTATAAAGATAAACTAACTAATTGATTCGGTTTAGGACTGTCGGTAACAATTCTATGCAAGTTGGTAAGCAAAGACGTGATTTACGCAATCAAGCATGTTTCGACAAAAATACGGGAACTTGTAACAACCTGTTTGCAGGGCAAGTGCACCGGGGCACCGCAAACAAACAAAGGCATACAAGTTGTTGCGTGCTCGAAATCAAATCTTTAAAAGGCAGGGATAGCTCTTCTAATGTCTTATTGTTTTTGTGTGCTTCGCCAGTGATCCATACTCGCGCGTGACTGATAAAGTAAAGAAGTCATTATAGCCATTAGTTTTATAACTTTCTATAAGTCGGTTAAAAAGTTAATGTATTGAAATTGTGAATTCCAAAATGTCTGAAACTAAGAAGAAATGTCGGCAGTACAACATTGAGTATTTGAAATATGGATTTACGCAATCTCCAACAAACCAATTATTACCTATGTGTTTAATTTGCCAAAAAGTATTTTCAAATGAAGCCATGAAGCCTTCTAGGCTCCAAGAGCATTTGAATAAAATACATGCTGATAAAAAGGGCAAAGATTTATCTTATTTTCAAGGACTTGAAAAGAAATATTTAAAACAGCCAACTATATCAAACCTATTTGCATCGTGTTCTAAACAAGAAGATGATGGACTACTAGCTTCATATAATATTTCATTATTAATCGCAAAAGCAGGAAAACCACACACAATTGGTGAGGAATTAATTATGCCGGCAGTCAAAGAGGTAATCGAAACTGTTCTTCATCATAAGACGCCATCAGATATCATCAAAAAATTTCCTTTGAGTAATAATACAGTGCAAAGAAGAATCGATGAAATGGCGAAAGACGCTGAACTATCATTATGTGACTACTTAAAGACTTAAAGTTTTCCATTCAACTCGATGAATCAACTTTACCATATAAGATACAAAGGGAGAATCCATATTTAATATCCAGCTTTGTGTCTTGCATTTGTTGGTTAAGTTATAATTTTGTTAATATCACTTTGTATGGTCTTTGTCTGAATTAAATGTTTTTATTATAACATGTTTTTGTATTTTTAAATAATTAATAATCACGACCCTCAGCCACGACCACGAGTAGCACGATTACAGAGAGACAGAGAGAATTAATTTTTAATTTGTGATTATTGATAGATAATAGACAGACATATAAAATTGGTATAATTAACTATTATGTAAAGGGGGGCGTTGGAGTTTTTTTTCTTGTAAAGGGGGCGGTAGTCCATAAAAGGTTGGGAACCTATGAGTTAAAGTGATGCAGGAAAATTCTTAATGAGTCGTTTTTATTGTTAATAAATAAAAGAAAAATTAGTTTTTCAATGAAAATCACATATTATAATTCGATAGAAAAATTATAATTCAAATAATTATAAATTCATTTTAAATAAAACTTTTAACAACAGTTATAAATGATGGAATAACAAAAATCAAGTGGTGAGCTTAATTCTACCACAAAAAATTTTAACTTTTTGAAATAATTTAATCTTATAAAATCAACAAAAACTTATTAACCATAATGTAATTTTCAACTGAAGAAGGATTTAGTAAATAAAAAAAAATCCGAAATGATCATATTGAATACAATTTGATATTTTTATTTATTAACAATAAAAACGACTCGTTAAGAATTTTCCTGCGTCACTTTTAAAGTATAATAAAACAAAGTCGTTATTAAAATTTAAACAAATTTTTTTATATATCCAGGAAGTAAATTTTCGAAAATCAAAAAAATCAAACTTAAAAGATTAAGTGTAACAATTTCTTCCATAAAGCGGTTGCCTTGACATTAAAATAAGTGCTGATTAAAGTTAGGTAACCAAAAAAAATTGGTTGAACAATTTAGCGTAAACGTGATATGTGAAGATTTATTCTCATTAATTTTTATTCTCCATTTATCTAACCATTCTTCTATCAGAATTAGATGGTCTTGTGTCTTGAGCGATGCTGTATTTGGATCTTCACTGCACGTCAATATCGATGTGTCATCAGCAAAAGTGCCCATAATACTGTAGTCCATAGTCGGAATGTCGTATGTGTACAATAAGGGTCTCAGCACGCTACCCTGGGGTACGCCTGCTTTAATTGGTTTTTACACGAGAGGTTTCGTTTCCGACTTTGGTCTGAAAGCATCGGTATTCTAGATAAGATCAGAGAAATAGATTATATTAGTAGGGAAGATAGTAGGAAGATAAGGTCTTAATTTTACACGACTGTTTCCAGTGCCAGATACGGTCAAACGCTTGTCTTTCATTCAGGAATATTGCAGAGCAGTATGCATTATTTTCAAGCGCCGTTTAAATTGTGTTGGCTACTCGATGACACTGTTGGGTGGTCGAATGTTGAGCACTACAAGCCAAATTGATGGTTTGGAACCCAGACTTTTTGTAACTCACTTTGATTAATTCGTTTTAATATTAGTTTCTCCAGCAACTTGAAAATCAGCGGGACCAGGTTGATAGAGCTATATAATTTTAACATCATTGGTATGTTTACAGGGTTTGACGATGAGGTTTATAAGAACGAATTTTAACTGTAGCGGCCAGTATGTGAGTCGTAGTGTTACAATTTTTATTTGGCTTTTCCCCAGTTAAATTTCACTTTAGTGTTTAACCTAAGATTTTTCTTTTTAATATCAGTTTTGACACTCCAAATATGGTCGTGTTTGCGGATACACCTTTTTATTGGTCATTCCTTATTTACGTTTCTGTTCAGGCTTCCTCATTGGTAAATTTGGCTTTATCACTGTCTTATAGAAACTTTTGATCAAAAAACCATTTTTCTCTTTTGTGAAGTTCGTTGTAAGTTTTCTTGCAAGTAGTTAATTGTTAATTTCCCTCTTCCCAAACAGTTTCTTTGTGGATAAAGTACATAATAATTCCTGGTAATTAGTTAGTTTCACGAAGGTGATAGTTTAGTGTCACAGGAACCCAACTTGTTGGTCTTTAATCACTACTTAGGTACACTTCCTAACTAATTTATTCATTATGATTATCTCTAACAATTCCTTTTTTGTAGAAATACCTTTCAACTATATATTTACAAGCGGTAATTATCTTCCCTCTGTGCATATATTGTTTTTAAGCCGATCTTATTCCGGTAGGTCATAGTTTACGTTGTTAATTTGTTAATTGATGCAGAATTCCTCTGCAGGCTCTTTCTTGTCTTAAACTACGTTTTTACCTTATTGGCAAAATACCTTCCAAAACGTTGGGTATTGTTATCCATCAACCAAGCTATCATTTGGAGCCGCAACTAAATAGATTAGTGTATCACCATACACAAAGAAGACAAAAACTATAACATTCTCTAATAAGAATTACCATCCATCTGTTGGAGATCCATAGATCCAACTGTATCTATAAACATTTTCTCTTTTCATTCTTTTTAGGTTATGTAATACAGTAACTTTATTATTCTTTTGTTGCTTCAAATATATTAGTGGCGCAGTTGCCAGTTGTAATCTAAATTACCTTTTCTGAAGAGATCGTAAGTAGTATTCTAATATTCGTTTCTGTTAAGAGCTTTAATTAATTTGTTTTTGGCTTATGTGTAATTATAGTATTTTAAGAACTGTATAAAAATCATTAGCTAGCCGGTTAGGAAGTTCCCGTTATAGTAGAATCCCATTAAATAGGACTTGAAAGTACTGAATTCTCATTTCTTGAAGGTGCTTTAATATTTCAGCTGTTATGAAGTCATATTCTGGAGGTTTTTTATTTTCTTCTGTATGTTCTTGCTTCGATTACACAAAAACAAGACAAGACACGAAAAAATGTTCTAAGCTTTTTTTTATGAAATTGGATAAACTTTTATCTAACACGCTTTATGTCGATAAGCTTAATAGTTTCTGAAAGAAACTAAAAAAACCGTTTGGGGAAGTGGTTCACTGTCATAATCTCCTCTGGCTCACCACCTTCAAATTGTGACTTTTAGAAAATTATTTAATGAATAACAAGAAACGTTTATGCAAAAATTCCAGAACCTGCCTCAAGTTTCCGCTATTCATGAAAATATGATCTAAATTGACTGGACTATCATATAAAAAGTAAAACCCGGTATTCTTGAAAAGTGAAGGCCCCTTTTTTCCAAATCATTAAAGATAGCTTTTTAAATAGAATTATTTCTCTTTTCCATTTACTCTCATTTTCCCAAGTATTCAATTATTATAAAATAAAATATGTTGATTGCACCATTAATCACCATTATTCATAGAGGTCCCAAGACAGATTCAATATTTCAAGCATAAATATCTTATTTCAATTAAGATCAGTCTTTAACATATCAATACTCTAAAGAACAAAACGGAGATGAATTATTAATTTTATTTGTAATATAGTTACAGATTCTCTATATATAGAAAAAATTCTAAGGCTAATATAAATAGATTGTAAGTATATTTATTGCATATACAGTAACCCAGTATTTTTAAATTTCACTGGGAAAGTTGACACAACATAGCCACACCTCTCATAATCCAATGTTCAGGTGGTTTTATAGTCGTCAAGAACATCGGAATTACAAAGTTGGTAGAATGTCCTGTAGTAGATAGCACACCCCTTCTTTCTGACGTTTTATAAACAGGGCAAGTATAAGTATGCCTGGGCTGCAGGTCTTCTCTTTTTAATGGTATTAACCATATCTAAACCACAAGATTATTGTAAGGGCACAAGTTTGTATAATAGATAGTTTTCGTACGATGCCCGATAATAGTTAACTTTAAAAGCAGAGACCCTTGGTTACCATGGCTTAGTCTATTATCGTGTGTCGTGCAAAAACCCTCGAGCAAGTTAATAACAAAACTTACAAATGGCATAGTATCGTACAGAACTTTAGGAAGCGGTTCATCCAACGCCATAGTATCTTGATTCCAGCGGGCACCATCCAAAAACAACCCATAAACGTATACACCATCAGGCGGTGCTTGATAAAATGCTTCTTCTTTTCTCATCTTTTTAAGTGCAAGAACAGATAATTAGAGTAGATGATGATAATAATCAAGAATTCTTAGATGAGACTTTTCTAGTCACTAAGTTAATAAGAATATAGCAAAAGAGCTATACAGGGTGCAACTAATATAACTAGAAATCTGTAATGATTTAGAACATATTTTCCTTATCAACCTGTAGTCGCTTCCTGCTAGTTTTCGAGAAAATCGCATTTTATTATTATTTTATTAATTAAATTATTATTTAGTAAATTTTTTTGCTTGGTTCGTATTTTTAATGTAATGTGAGTTCAATGAGCGTACTTAAAATTTAAAATGCGATTTTCTCAAAAACTACCAGAAAGCGACCACATGTTGATAAGGAAAATATGTTCTAAACAATTACAGCCACCCACCATTATGAGGTTTCTAGTTATATTAGTTACACCCTGTATAGCTATAATAATAGTTATGATAAGTATATCCATTCGTATTCGAGGGTTTTTGGTATTAAAACGATTTTACTTGTAAATTCTACTTAAACAAGCCTCACTAGCTTCTGGTCAGCGGTACTGAATAAGTTTGCTAACAGCATTTTCCCAGATTAAAAGTAAAGTACATGAAAATATACACTTGTTTTATAACTTATTCCATATTAACCGGGGATATTAAAAAGCACATTTGCAAGAGCAAAAAGCACACAGATAAACAGCACATTTGCATAAACAACGTAATTAAAAAGCAATTAATCTATTAAGAATATCTCTAAAACGAATGTAAATGTCTTTTAAGGGCCGGCGGTAGACGAGTGGTGTCAGTGCATGACTCGTGTTCCAAGGGTCGTGGGTTCGAATCCCACTTTGGGCGACGGGATTTTTCTAATTGGAAAATTCCGCCACCTCAACTATGGATGTGTGTATTCGTGTTGCATGTTAGATGGGGGACAGATGACCTTAGATGTTGGTTCCCCCGTAGTGTAGGCGTGAAAAAAATCTTTAAGGTTTTAAAGTTTAACTAAGTACCTATTTTATAATACAAACAAAAAACTTCTACATTTTTTCTCAGAAGCGTAGTTTTCGAAGAAAAAATGCAAATAAAGAAGAACCATGGAGGATAACGTTTTTAGTACATACAGAAGGGTTTGCTATGTTCTGCAAAACAAGAAGTTTTATGTTTTGTTATGTTTACGTCGCTGATACTGCAACTTGATCATGTTTTGTTGATAAACAAAACAATTATGAACTCAGTTAGTCAGATGATAATTCCGAGAACGTCGATAATTAAGAAGAGGAATATTAGTATAGGTCAAGTATTTGTAAACAATCATATTAACAATGTAAATCATGTGGAAAATTGATTATATTAATATTAAAAATCGCTCGCACTTAATTTAAAAATCGCCCTTTAATTTAAGATTAATTTACATAATTTCCGTTTCCCTAAATTTTTGTACTGTTCGTAAAATTTTCCGCACATTAAACCTTGAGTTCTCATTATTATAATGTTTAATTAATGTAGTCAAAACAAGGCGTCGTAATCCGGGAGTTCCCTGAATCGCATCGCAGAATTAGAATTAGAATTCACAATGTAATTTTCTTAGAAAGCCGAATGGTTTTTACGTTTTTTTTTTAATTAAATTTAAAACCGGCCGGCTACATTAATAAAAATCGTCCTTCAATCTAATTAATTACCTTATTAGGTAATCAGATTTTCTCTTTTGTAAATCAGAAAAGATATTCAGACATTCTCCTACAAATCAGATTTATTTTAATGCTGTTTTAGGCTTTGAATTTATTTCAAGATCGACGGTCTCCATTTTTAGTATTATGCAGCACAAACAAACTCGTGCTTTAATGACAAATTAGTTTGTCTAGATTTTAAATTTCAAAGCTGGCATTTACAGTTATTAATAATATAGTTCTTGTAATTATTAATAATTATGCACAAGATCTGTAGCATCTGTCATGGCAGATGTTAAGAACAGCGGACGTAAACATGCTTCAGGAAAGAAGGACGCGAGTTGCTTTTAAATGTACATGATTATTTTTCAAAAGAAAAACAAAATGGTGGGGCATTAAATTCGGCAGTAAATCAACCATCAGTGATGCAGTATAAGTATCATTATCAACTGTAGAACCAGTTCTAAATTCAGTTTCGCCAAGACTGGTTAACAACTCGTCTGACACCCACAACCTAAATGTAAAAATTTGCCAGATGCAATTAAAATTAGTATAAAAAATGACATATAGCAAAGACAGGAGCTCATGTCATAAAATTATTTGTTACAAAAATTGTGAATGTAAATTAAAGGGCGATTTGCAAATTAATCCATTTTATTTAAAACAGAAAACACATTGAATAAACTCTAGATAATAAAAATAATTAGTTTATAATAACAAGAATGCTTACGTTTATGTCATCGTTTACAAAGACTTGACCTTGACCAAAATTCCTTTTCTTAATTCGACGTTCTCGGAATTTTCTGTTAATTCGGCAGGCTAACACATATCAGCTTACAATGCTTTGTTTACTTTGACTTGATGACTTTTATTAACTACTAAATTAATGCAAAACATAACAGGACCGTATTAGCAAAAAGTATTGCAAATTTTTTTCAAATTAAAATAAAATTTATTTTTCAAGCTTGATTTTTTTTTAGTTTTAGATTCTACCCCTGACATTCTTTAATCCTCTGCGTTATTTCTCGCTTTATTTTGAGATACCCTGTGTTACAAACCCTTCGGGTATTACAAATAACGGAATTAAAATACAGAAAACAAAGGAAAACGATTATTCGCCATAAACATACAAATGAAAACGTTGTAAGAGGATCGTTATTAATAATTCATTAAGTACTAGTTGTATAGGAAGAGAAACACATTATATGTTTATAACAGAGAAAAAAATTTAAAAAATTATTCTGCTATTGCTCAGTTTATACAAAAATCAAAACCATGTTTGTCCAAATTCCAAGCAATTTCTAAAATCATTTTAGAAAAGTGCAGTTTTCTTTGTCCCGCTTTTGTGAAACATCCTGTATTGTTGAACATATTGTTAAAGTATGCATCTTTGACAACCAAGAAACTTTTGTATTGAAAAAGTCTTTCGCGATATTTAGTAGTTTAGAAGATATCGAATCATAGCGCACTAAATGGATTCTCAGCAGTATACTTCAAATAGAGAGATTTTTCAGTTTTGCCGTTTACTTTTCAAGATGTAAGCTTTTTTAGATCGTTAAAGCGCAATTCCACTAAGGCAACATTTAAGCAACATGGGGCATCCGGCAAAGATGCATGCTATACTAAGGCCCTTATTATGTAAGCTGTTGTTGTTTAACGATGTCGATATTGTAACAACACACATGGTAACAACACTTTTCTAAATATTTATGCTGCAAAGCTGTTGTTAACTGCTAATGACAAAATAAGACCAAAGGAACTTTTTCTGATAGTTGGTACTACTTTTTGGAATTATGCGAATGATATTTAGGTCTAATGAAATATATATTTTATTTAAATATGCTTTTTATATGAATTTGACGATGCTCTCCATAATATATCCTGTATTTATTGTTAATTTATATAAAAATTACGTACGCAGCCGTGGAGATAATTTTTTATTTCAACGTATAACAACTTACTTTACGGAAAATAAGTAACGAAAACAAGAAAAGCTGCTAAAATCAGAAGAAGACAGTATAGGATATATTTAAAAGAATTACAGACAAATAATCTCTGTGGCAAAATCAATGCTTGTGGAGGACCAGTAAAGTCAGAACAAGAATGGAGATGAGTTAGGAGAAAATACTGTAGACTGTATGGATATTTACCTACTGAAAGTCCCAAATAAAAGACAGAGTCCGTGAATTAAGAGTAGCCCCAAAAGAAACGGAAAATATAGACAATAGACGAAAGACTTTGACTGATATAGAAGACACGCTGCTGCATATCATTGGTCGTGTTGTGTTGAATGGAATGAATGATGTTCCTCAACAAGGCATAGATAAATAAAACGTCTGTATTGTGTAAATCCGCAAAATTGACGTGTCATTTTCAACTGAAAATCATACTGAGCAGTTAGGAAACTGCGTTCAGAATATTAATAAATAACCTGCAAAAAATGAAGAACCTATTTAAAACGACAATATACCTATACTCACATCAAAAGTTGATTTGGAGTGGAATTCTCGAAAATATGTCTACTCATAATCAACAAACAGGCTGGGTTCAAAGGGAGATGAAACAGTTTGAGCATGTAGTATCTGGCCCATGGGCAGATTTCTCATTAGATGCAATGAAAGTAGAAAAATGACCTTAATGACAGTATACTTACTGTAACAACACATACTTAGATGTTGTTACGCTTGTGACAATCTCGTCGCCATTTGTTGTTAATGAACAACAGTTATTAGTTACAGAATAGGAAAAGTCATTTATCAACGACTGTCATTAAATAAGAACGTCGTTAGACGTTACAGAATAGACCCCTGAGTGTTTCAACCGAAGCAACATGAAGCGACATAAAGCTCGCGTCTTTGCCGCATGCCACACGTTGATTGCCTTTGCCCGTCACATTCGTCAGCAACGCTAGACGACATGTGGCATGTCGCCTAGTGTTGCATCAGTGGAATTGCACCTTCACATGCCACATGTCGTTTAGCGTTGCTGACGGATGTGACGGGCAAAGACAATCAACGTGTGGCATGCGGCAAAGACGCATGCTTTATGTCGCTTCATTTTGCTTCAGTTGAAAGACTCAGTATAGCATGCGTCATTGCCGCATGCCACATGCTGCTAAAATGTTGCCTCAGTAGAATTGCGCCTTTAGAGCTGATCGATTCAACTCTTTGCAACTTTATCAGGTGCTAATTAATTGCTATAACCCGTAACCTGGAAACCAGGCCCCAGAAGCTATAAGCTTGTGCGGGAGGGAGAGGGAGATTACGGGAAATTAGGGCGCGACCACTAGGGCGCTGCCATTAGAGCGCGGCCTTTAGGCCGCTAGGACTCTAAGGCGTATCAGGGCGCAAAGACGTAGGGCGCGAGGAAATTTAACGATCAATAAACTAACTATTGAAACCATTTATTAGTAAAGTTTAAAAAATCTAATACAAAAAATAATTCAGTGTATATTCAGTAGGTAATAGGGCACTTGGGGCATACGTTTTTAGTGACTTTTTTGTTTACGGTTGGTACCCCTGGGGTAAAATCTAGTGACTTTTATGGTGGTTAAGTACGGAATCTATATTACGAACATTCTGTATTACCAGGCATTTGGCTCGGTACTCGGCTAGATGGTAGCGGTGTTGCTGGGCAATCCGAGGTTCATTTGCATATCGCGATCTAATTATTTTAATTCGCGATGTCATTTGCATATGTAATGTTTTATATCTCGCGGGGTCATCTGCATATCTAATTTTTGTATCTGTTATTTTGAATCACTTGTATCTGTCAATTTTTGTATCTGTGATTTCCAACTTGTCATCATTTCCCGCTGAAAGATTTGAAGACTATTTGCTAGACTTTTACAGCATTTCTGACCCTTCCTCGTACTATTGTGTTTTTAACATACCATGACGGAATCCTACTGCCCGGTCCCGTTTTTATTATCCTTCCTTGACCAGCTGAAAGATTATTGTCAGTTTGTTTAGTAACTTGTTTTCAACAAAATATATTACTATATAGTACAAGATTTGAAAATAAATAGTTTGTAGGAGTATTTAGCAAATCACTTCAGTACAGTTACTGAGTTACCGCTCGTTAACGGTTACATAAAATTATTCGCGCACAACTAAGGTCCAAGAAAGACTTGATCTATCAAATATCTCAATAGAATGTGAAATACTATTAGACACCTTAGATTTTCACGATGTAATAAAAAAGTTTTCAGAACTCAGAGCTAGACTATTGAGGTTTTTCAACAAGTATAATGTATTTTATTTATGACAAAATAAATGTAAATAATTGTAGGTATTAAATATAAATATTCCCACTATGTGACATGTTTCGTTTTTTTACAATTTGTACGTCAGTTAATATAAATATTATTAACATTATTATTATTATGAATTCCTCCTTTCCTTCATTTACATGTTATACAATAATATACAGCATGTTGTTTAATTTGTACAATACATATGTACAGTTGGTTTCAAAAAAATCGAATACACTTTATAAATCAGTAGTCCATGATTATGAAAATTTTTTACAATGTAAAATGATCTTTATTTATTTAGGTTATGTTTTGTGACATAAGTTGACAACTAACTTTGACATTTTATTTGTCATTGTGACAACATGATTTATACCACTTAAAAAGGCTGTACTCGATTATTTTGAAACCAACTGTACTTTATATATGTAATCTCTTTTATCAAAAAATAAATATTTATTATCCTATATAAAACACCCATATTACTAGGACAATCTGCCCTTTTGACGATTACATGGAACAAAATAAAATATCTAGTCACATGAATCCATTTTTGTAATATTATAATATAAAGCATTACCCTGCAACCACTGCCATTCCATTCATCAATACAGTTTGTACTACCTACATGTAAAAATATACGTATCACAACTTACTATTTCGCGCCGTAGTGTCCACGCGCTCTAATGTCCTTGCGCCCTAGTGTCCCGCGCTCTACCGGTTGCACCCTAGAGGCCGCGCCCTAGTGGCCGCGCCCTAATGCCCGGCTCCGGGGGCGATTATTATTATTACGTAGGCCCTACGTACGGCTGCAGCCGACTTACAGATGGAACAGCGCCAATCCCACATTTGTGTCACGGCTAAGGAAAACTGCAGAAAACCTTAACCAGATCTGCCGGCACCGAGAGTCGATCTCGGGCCGCTTGGGTGAAAGTCCAGCACACTAGACATTACACAACCAAGGCTGTGATACAATTGTAACCATAGCAATTAACTTCCAGATAAATTTAAAAGAGGCGAAAAGACCGGTCCTTAAACAGGTCAACGTTGCAGTTGCATGTAAAATTTTCTCTTGGAAATAAAGGAATAGTCGCTATAATATTAATCACTAATAACGACATCCAATAAGCTTTTTTAACTTGAATTATGTTGGCTAGTTTGACATGTCTAAACAAGTATTGTAAGAGGTTATGTTCATTTTTAGATTTAATTTCTCCGGTTTTTAATTTATTTTTGGCGTTTACAATGATTATTTTACAACCAAAATGATATTACAAGAGAGATTTAAATAATAATTAATCTGTTTAAGCCGCATTAGCAGGTAAATTATTTTATACCAAAACTCTCAAATATGAATTGGTTAGACTATACAGGTGTGGAAAAACAAGAAGGAAGTATCTGCGAAACCATATGTGTGTATGATAAGGAACGCGCTAGTAAAATAAAGAAGGGTTTATATCGGGCCCCGCCTTTGCTCTTCTTGTTTAGTTTGTGTTAGTGGGGTTGGGGAACTACACCAACGCTCGGTTTGTTGTTTACTAAACAACTTTAATGCTCGAATGTTCCCCCACTAACAAACTAAGACGAGCAAAGGCGTGACCCGATATAAACCCTTCTTTATTCTGTTAGCGCGTTCCTTATCATACATATGGTCTCGTACGTACTTCCTACCTGTTTTTCTATATCTGTATTTATGGAACCAGTGAATAAAGAGAACTTTTATCCATGATGAGAAAATTAACACACAAGGTGTATTCATTTCCCGAGTTGATAATAGCTATTTATGTAACAAGTACATTTTGTAGGACTTTATGAACGAGCCTATAAAGTCTTACAAAATGTACTTAGACGAGTCCAAAAGGGCGAATCTCTAGTATGAGCAAAAAGTAACTCCATCAAAGCTGCCTTTGGAATTTTGCACTCATATGTATTATAACACCAGAAAATTATATTAAATTAATAATAAATGTCACTGTCAAAGAAATCAGAGTTTTTTGACAGTGATGACATGTAATATATAGTTGCTTATTGGAAAACTGGATATGTTATAGTGTGCTTTTGCCATGGCTATACTTCATTTTATTACTACTATAAAGAACTACTTTACAGCCGCAAAACTATGTTAACTATAAACGGTACTTTATAATGCAGTCGTACATAATAGGTCTTTGTTCACGTGTACCATAGAATCTTTGATCCAACACCCGAATGTTTAAGTTCAAATATTAATATTTAAATACATAATTTAGTCGAGAAATTCTGACAGTAATAAATTTAACACTCTAGCCTGGTGATGCAAATTAATAGCACAAAGTTTTTAAAAATTAATATTATACTTGTTTTATCTTTTATATAAATATTGACACACTCGTTTGAAAACAAGTCATGCTACAATAGACGGACTGTCTTATAAAACATGTATAAATATACACTTTATGGATATTAATTTTCAGCTGTTTGCTGATTGGTGTTGTTTTGAAAGCCTCTGAACTTTATTCAACTACCCAATTAAACCACTACTACGACACTAACCTCAAAATCGAAGGCCAGTAAATCAATTGGTATCTTGTATTTTCTGGCATAATTCTGCTGAGCGCCGGTTAAAAATGCTTGAGTAAAGTAGAATCCAGAAATCCAAAATGTTATAGGAGGTCCTTCATCAAACCATTTCTACAAATAATATTATATTTTATAAACAGATGGGTTGCGCAATTGTCAATTACGTACCTGTAAAAATTCTAACCGTGCCAGAAAATCGTTGACATAACTTCCTAATGGTTTCAGCGACGGATAAGAGCTTTTCGCCCACATTGCAGGAATTTTTCCAGTCAACATACTTGTAACAACTTCTTCTAGAGCTGGTGACATCACTATTACACCTAGTCAAGCAAGAATTTTATTACCTATTAAATTTCTTAATAATGTGAAATAAGGGAACCTTTGATGGCTTTCTTGACATTAATCAAACTGCTTCGAATACAAGTGAGCAATTTATTGAACCTAACCAATTCTTGTACCAGCACGGTATTCATACTCTGCGCATATTCAGTTGGATACTTCTCCATTGCTAAATCCCGATCGAAGTTTGGAGGTAACTTTTGTAAGATATCTGTTGCAACATCCGCTATGATCTCGTCTTGAGATTTTGCCGCACCCCCTGCTGCCATGGTATCCTGTTAAAAGTAAGAATTTGGTAGAGGCATAGAACTTAATTCTTATGGATATTAGTTGTTGAATAATACTATCCAAGGCAGTTAAATACTTAGAGTAATGTAGAGTTCTACTATAGTACAGAATTTTAAAACTAAATAGGTAAGAAACAAACAAGAAGTGGTATAAAACAATAAAAAAAGGTATGAAGCGATCCTAAACGTAGGTATGATTCAGTTCGATTGATTGAATAAGCGCAGTTTTATCGAAAAAAGGCAAGTGTTCACCTGCTATAGAGCGTTCGGCACTTTTGAAAACCACACATCAATGCACTGTGCTTCTTCTGCTATACAGAATTAGTAAAACTTCGTTTATAGATTTGGTTTTAATGTGTGAGCAAAGAAAAGACAGCGAATACTAATTCATCTGAGAAAGATGGATATCATCGCATACTTGCCAAACTTTACAATTATGGTAACGTTTTGGTAAGGTTGGTGCTATAGATAACTATTTTTAAATATAATTGATGTTTGTCATTTTGACACAATAACCTCTAATCTAATTCGTTTGTAGGAAGAGTAACTAAAGCAAACGGATTTAGTGACTTTTCTAGTGTAACAGTATTGATATAACAGTATATCTAGGTTATGTTGGTTTCTGTCAAACTTTTCCTTCATGTTCAACCGTTAAAACTTGGTGAAATGTATTCAAATTATTCATATTCTATGTAGATAAAATATCTACACAAATAACACGTTTATGATGCTTTCATAAGTTTTTGATATTTAAGTTTTTTTTCTAGATGACGATCCTTCGTGACGTTATTTCTCAATTATGTTTATTTTTTTACCTATACGTTATTTAGTGTAAGTTTACGTTCACGTCATTACTAAATTATGACGTCAGACCATGCGCTGTTGCCATATGGAATTGGACATTACTTGTTTGGTCGAACACCTCTGCTGCATATTTTCAGTGTACGTTTTTAAAAGAATTACTCTCTTATGAACAATATTATTACTTGGTTCTTTTCCATCCATCCCCCCATCATCCCTTGTCTTGGATGGTCATTCTTATAGTTTACGAATCCAATTTGTCGTAAGACAATGGAAAAAGAACTTCTACTTCCTTCATACATGAACTTGGATTTCAATTTTCTTGACAAAATATTAAGTGATACATGTTCTTCTGTAACCAAATATGGTATATCAATTGCAGAGCACAGCTACACACAAGAGAATAATTCTTTTAAAAACGTAACTGAAAATATGCAGCAGAGGTGTTGGATCAAACAAGGAATATCCAATTCCATATGGCAAACAGCGTATAGTCTGACGTCATAATTTAGTAATGACGTGAACGTAAACTTACACTAAATAACGTTATAGCAACAGCCCTTTCAACAGAACATTAAGTGGACGATATGGATATGCTTGCAAGAATGGCTGCCATTCCTTTATTTTAAATGATTTCTATTGCAAATAAGAGCAACTACCTTCAACTTCAAGAGAATCTCGTTGAATTTTGTCAGACCCAGTTATATAAATGTTCAACACAAGCATAACAAAACGTTAACTGTGAGAACTCGGGTAAAGACGATGCAAAGCTCATCTTTAGCTGAACGGATAATATCCACTTATATGATTTATATAATGTGAATTATTTCTGCAATTGTAACATGACAATCGCCCGATAGAGATGCAAGAAGGTCAAATAGTCCAGTTACTTTAGACATAAATATGGCTTCTGTTCCAAAAATCGGAGCTAATTATTTTTTGTTTTAATCGCTTGAATTTGTCGTTTTAAACTATATATTAAAAATCTAGGGTGAGATCGCGCCGGCATTAGAAGATATTGAAGGTCAAAGGTCAAAGAATTCGTTGTTTTTCGAATATCGCACTTGCTATGGCTCGGAGGTCAATTAAGGTCAATATAAAAATGACAAATAATTAAATTTCCGACAAAAAAGGTTATATTCATTTTTTTACGTACAGCAAACCGTTTGCGAGAAATACGGCAAAGAAGGTGTATAATGTAACGTTGTATCCATTTCCATAACACCTTCGAGGAAGAATATAGGATGTTTACATGGTTTCTCCTGTAGGCTTAATCTATGTTTAGTGTTAAAAGATTACGTCTCGTCTTCGTTTTTGTCAATTTTATGTACCGAAGGTGGTGCGGAAATGGATACAACGTACAGTTGCGATCATTCACTAAGGAACGATCGAAAAATCATAACCGCCGATTTTCCAGTGGATGGGAAAATGTAAAAAGCGCGCCTTGTATTATATCCATATATTCTCTGAATCTCAAAGGTGGCGTGGAAACGGATACAACGTACATTATACACGCTCTTTGCTGTATATCTCGCAAAAGGTTTGTTGTACGTAAAAGATAAATGTAACCTTTTTTGTTGAAACACTGCAATATCTCAAAAACGACTTGGACTATCAAATGCAATTCGGGTCAGGTAATTGGTAGAAGAGGGGGCACATTTTGATGTAGGTTTTATATATTTACCTCTTCCCATTTTTAAGGGGTGTGGGGTAGCTTTGGGATTTTAAATGGAATGATACAACTTTCTTTCTGAAATTTAAATCTACCTACGTAAAAAGCTACGTATTATTAAATTTACCCCACTTACTGCAGAGATTTTAATGAGATTATTAAAATAAAAATTATATAAAAACTTTAAATGAAGAAGTGTGTATACATTTCTTAAGAAACTAGTTGCCCCAATTATTATTAAACATAAACCCTGACGTGTGTTTTCAGCGGAATGGGGCACCACCTGATTATGCAATACAGGCCTGCAATTATTTAAACGAAGTGTTTGAGAACAGGTAGATTGGTGGAGCTGGCCCGATAAACTGGCCTCCTCGATTACTCGATTTAGCCCCCTTGACTTTATCCTGGGGGATTTTATAAAAAAAAGTTATGGCGACTGTAGCCACTACAGAAGAAAATTTGAAAAATTGTATCCGACATGCTTGCCAACTAGCGACGCCTGAAATGTTACACCGAGTATGAAATTCGTTTGGGAAAAGGGTGGAAAGGTGTGTAGAAGTTAAAGAAGAGCATTCCGAACATTTTCTGAAGCATGATAGACGTTTAATAAATTGAAATAAAATGATAAATTATTTTTATTTCTAAACTAATAATTAATAAATTATTAGTCCCTTAGGAATGGAAGGGGGTACTTTCTACCAATTACCTGTCCCGGAATTCATTCATATAGTCCAAGTCGTTTTTGAGATATCCCCGTGTAACACTTTAAAATCCTCACCCTGAATAAGGAAGATAAAATGAATCAAGCGATGTAAATCATTATAAAATAATGATGTAACTTATAAATATAAAAATAAATTGTTTATACTTATCTGAAAACAACTTATTTTTGCAACCCATAGATGCTATTTAAAAGTTACAATGCAGTAATCGATACGTAAATATAGCAGAATCTGCTACCAAGATTTCAAAAAAATTTAACAACATTTTGATAATTCTTCACTAATAATAAGTAAAAATTATAAATATTGATAGTTTTATATAGTATTACAATTAATTAATGTGATGGTTACTATGTAGCCTTTTAGATGTTCTGTTAGCAAGCGGTAAACGGTGTACCCGTGTAAGCGGCCGCAAAGCATATGCCCGCCGCTAGGTAACACAATATCTAAAAGGGCACGTAGTGCCCGCTACTGGACTAGGTACGGACAAAGTGTGTCAGTTTCTTCAAGAAATCTGAATTCAAGCTCTATTTACAATAAAAGAAAATATAGATATATAAACACTCATTCTAATTTGAATTTATTAATTAAAAAACAAAAACCAAATGCAAATTAACCCTTACTTACCCTTGCTCTCTTTAAATCCTTGATTGCAAAAAAAAAATCAGTTTAAGTCTTAGGTAAGTTTATTGTATCAATCGGGTGCTTGAACATTTCCGAGCGTTAAGTAGTCTTTGAACCGTGTACCTCTGTCTTACAAAGAAGTTCGCATTTGCAGTCATCGAATCAAAGGCTACTTACCCATATGTGTTTCTTGAACACTCATACATACAATATACATATATAAAGTTTGTCAATTATAACTTCAGACTGACGTTATCCGTCTTATATCATCAGCATAACGGACAAGCAGTAGCTCGACGTGTCGGACTCCATTAGTATCCAAGACTAGCCCAGGAGACAGAGGCCTCTGGGCAGTCGTTAGAGGTGTCGGGGGAGCACTAGTATCCGAGACTAGCGTTCACCCTTAGAACTGGCTGTTGTCTACCCAATCCCAGGTTTGTCTGGGTAACGGATGACGTAATCAGAATGTAATGTGTGCTAGAGTTACACGCAAATGTTTCTTGACGATGTAGAAGGTCGAAAAGATGTCAAGAAGGTCCGGTGTAGATGGATTGATTCTCACCTGACGTCAGGGTTTGATATGTAGCTAGTTTCCCGCTGTCTGACGATCGGGTGTTCGGGAGACCACACGACGTTCACCCATAAAACTGGCTGTCTTCTACCCTATCCTAGTTTCCTTGGAAACTGGGCAATGGATGAAGCAGTCAGGTCAAGTGTGTGGTAGAGATATTCGTGAGAATTCTCGACGGTTACTCATACCGATCAGGGGGAGCCCTGGTAATATGATACCGGTGTGGGCGGATTCGAGTCTCGCCTTGGTGAAGGTCATTTATGGTCACCGAAGGAACCCGCTGTCTGATCGAGGTCAGTTATGGTCACCAAAGGAACCCGCTTTTTGACTGAATCTTAAGTGAGGAGAAGCGAAGTGAGGTTTATCCCGCTTTTTGGCCGATGGGAAACTGCATGCCGCCAAGTAGATGCGCTTAGGAGCTATCCCGACCACCCTATGATCCGGACTGCAGTCGGGTACAGTGGTTGGGAGAAGTTCCAAAAGCCACTACACTTAAGGAGAGTTGAAGCGAATACATAGCCTCTCACAATCAAGACAACTTCACCTTAACGAGTACACACTGGGAGACTATAACGTGTAGACTTATGAACGAAGCTCTGTCGAGGGCCCAACAAGCCTATATATTGGTAGATCGGGGTGGCAAAACCATTATAAAACCAAGTCCCGCCACAATTGAGGTTGGATTCGATCGGGCAGTGGCCCCAACCCCTGTCTCGGGGAGGAGCTTATGAAGGTATGAAAGAGGACTGGAGGGCTCTCTCTATTCAACTGAGTTAAGTTGGGGGAATAGTCCTATTGCTGGAAGAGGTACTTAGCCCCGTATGAAAGAGGACGGGAGGGTGCCGGCGGGTGAGCACGTGTTAAGTTAATCGCTCCGGTACTAGCCTGGATAGCTAGTAGAGGGTGGATAGGCAACCTCGCTCCGACCAATGAGTTACTGGTAGCAATTGCTATGCAATTTGCGCGCTGATTGGGCGTATCCCAATTACTTCCTTCTGGAAGGGAACGTGGGGGTATGTTGATATAGGAACCCCAGGTAAAACATACAGACAATCTTGTCTGACATCGACGAATGGAGGAGAATTATTTATCTCAGTCAGCTCGATGAGCATGGGAAACTGCATGCCACCAGATAGAGTCTCGGAGATGACAGCATGGGGACGCGGCTTTGGCTGTGCAGTTCCAGTAAATCATCTAGAGACATACGCTTAAGGAGCGTTGATGCGGAGATATATAGCCTCTCACGTTCACCCTAACGGGTACACACCGGGATGCAATTCAGTGGGACCTATGAAGTAGCCTCGAAACGAAGCTCTGTCAGGGGCACATCAAGCCTATAACTGGGAGAGAGGAGTGGCAAAACCATTTAAAAACCAAGTCCCGCCACATCTGAGGTTGTATTCGATCGGGCAGTGGTCCCATACAAAAGACTGGGGGAAGGAACTCGGCCCCGCATGAAAGAGGACTTCCGACTCGTCGGAACTAGCCCGTCCGACGAGTGAGAACGTTTATATGACTCCGGTACTAGCCTGAAGAGCTAGTAGAGGGTGGATAGGCAATGTCGCTAGCATTTGCTAAGGAAATGTATCTCAATGGCGTCCTCTCGGAAGGAACGTGGGGATTGAGTCTAACGACAGATGCTGTACTTAAAACACTCTTGGAATTTGACGTGATCTGTTAGACTAAATCTTGTATAATATAATCACGACTTAAGTATGATGTTAACAACATACTAGACAGTGTACATTCCTCTTCCTATAACCTAACTCTTCCTAAACACCTAGGAAACATTAAATTTTCTGATACATAAGATACTTCCAGTAAATAAGGGCAAAGTTTAGTTGGGTAATGGCATTCATTAGTCCACACACATACATAAATGTCTCATTTGCTACTGATGTCAGTTCAAAGTTCTAATGAATAGAATTAATTTATACATACCCGTAATGTCGTCAAGTCCTGTTAAAATTTATAGGAAACAATTAATAAGCAGTAATAATACCAATAATATATACTAATAATAATAAGCAGAACGGATACTGTAACTATGCGTACATACTTACTGTTCGATCCTACAATTCGAAAAGCATTGAAAGAGAATAAATAATAATTATAACACAAACTATGATAAATCTAAATTTTCTTACTAAGCAAATGTTTATTCTTATAATAATAAGTCATATGATCAGGCACGTAACCGGGGGGGGGGGGGACTCGTGGGGCTGACCCTCCCCCGAGTTCATTTTATTGTATAAAAGAATTTTTTTGCAATAATTATATTTGATTTAATATGTTGCCTCCCCCCTTCCGAAAGAATTTTCGGGTTACGGGCCTGCATATGGTATTCTTATTACCTGTGTCAGTAGTGTACTACTAAACAGTAAATTTGTTTCCTGTTGATCTTTCATGATATCAGCATTTTCATTCATTCCAAAAACTTCCGGGTGTGTAATTAATGGCAAGGATTTTGTGTACGCCATATACTCATCATAATCAGAAAACTCGGGGCAATAGTATTGGCCTAAAAATTATAAACGATTAAGATTCGAAAATGCAGTGCATATAAGTGGAACTAGGAAGATTATCCACCTAGCTGTAAACCAAGATATATGCGATTTTCGAACAATTTGTTTTTGCACAATGAATCAAGGTGGCGGAACTACCTTAGCATGGATTGCATTGATCATATGGCGACTTTATTAAATTGCATCCTAGTTCAGTCAATAGAGATGTGAAGAGTGTATTTTCGTGTTAACAACTACTTTATTGCACATACCTATTTAGAATAGAGTGCAGAATAATATATGTAGTTGCGTACTAAATCGTAGTTACAGCAGAAAAGTTATTAACAACTTAAGACGCCATCAACCGTTTTTGAGGTGTTGTTCTTCCGTAGATCATCAGGATGGCTTACTACGAAAATAAGTTCAGTATATGATTTGTTTATAATAAAAATAGCTACAAAATGGCACCAGTTCGATTGTTATAACTGAAATAATTAAATTGCAAAATCGAAAAAACTGCCAAAATCCCGTATGTTTTTTAAGTTTCCATAAAAATTTAAATAGTCAACCAATGTTGATGAAACTTACATTAAGTATAGTTTAAATTATGTACAATAAACACTCAAAACCCGTATGCCAGGTGCCAGGCATGCAAAACTTTTTGTTTAACAAGTTTTTTATAAATCTACTGCGCCTAAAACTTTGGAAGTTTGCAAAAGCTGTTTGAAGCTTTGCATACTATTGCAAATGTGCATATATAATATAGCTTAAGTCATTAGCAATCGAACGCAATTTGTAAAATTCGATTGCGTTTATTTTTGCAATTTTGGTGACGTTTTACATCTCTTCATAGTTTTGTTACGTTTATAAATAATTAGTTTTTTGGTTCGTATACGTGGCTATTTATGAAATATTCCATTGGGTTCGAATAGATGGCAAAAAATGCGCAATTTAATAAAGTTCAAGTTTCGATGCTTGGATCCTGCGATCTTTTGCGTAAGTATGCATTAGACCAGCAGCGTGCAGTGCATACGAA
Source organism: Agrypnus murinus (assembly GCA_929113105.1). Lineage (NCBI taxonomy): Eukaryota > Metazoa > Arthropoda > Insecta > Coleoptera > Elateridae > Agrypnus > Agrypnus murinus. The sequence continues at coordinate 40,275,354 of OV816028.1, forward strand.
ACAGTGGAAGCAGTCCCGAAACGACGTATGCGCTATTACGCTCGTACGCAATGTGTACGAGCGTGATAGCGCATACGTCATATCGGGACTGCTTCCACTGTCTCGTATGCACGGCACGCTGCTGCATTAGACTAAGTAGGCGATTGTCCGATTTTTGAGCGCGCGTCTCACTCTATTTCAATAATTTCTATTAGAAATATGCAACTAATAATTTTGGGCAATTGCATACTTATTCTACAAGGTTCACACTATACACACGATTTTGATTCATTTCAATTCATTTCATGGTAAATAATATACGAGTAGTGAGTACTTACGCAAAAAGTTTAATATCTCAGGATCCAAGCATCGAAACATAAATTTCTTTTTTTTAAATTGTGTGTTTTTTGCCGTCCATTCGAACCCGATGGAACATTTCGTAAATGACCACGTATACGAACCAAAAACTAATTATAAATGAAACAAAACTATGAAGAGATGTAAAACGTCACCAAAATTGCAATAATAAACGCAATCGAATTTTACAAACTGCGTTCGATTGCTCGAATCCGTTTGTCGAAAACACCTTAGGTAGGGAATTTGCGTTTTTCATTGTAACGTAAAATCTTTTCTCATGAAAGTACACATTACCAAAGTTTTTTCATCACTATTTAGTAAAAAATATGAAAAACTGTTATTTGCACCTGTAAATATGCCAGAGACGGCGGAAAATGCAAAGAGTCGGTTTTTGCGATTACAGCGCCACCTGTTGCCAAGATAAAAAAATGTTTGAAATAGATTATTCATATTTTGACGAGTAGAATCTAAATTTGTAATAAAATCTAGGGGTTTTCATTTGAATTTTCAAAGTTGCCCCCTTACCCCCTACAAGGGGGAATCAGGGGGATTCCATTTTGGGGTCATTTGAAAGAGCACATCGACATTAGTAAGATCACCCATCGTCTTGTTAAAAACTTTTAATCCCCCGCATTTTAAAAGGGGTGTACGGGTGGTCTGGACCACCCTGTATATGCACATTTGCAATAGTATGCAAAGCTTCAAACAGCTTTTGCAAACTTCCAAAGTTTTAGGCGGAGTAGATTTATAAAACCTTGTTAAACAAAAAGTCTTGCATACCTGGCATACGGGTTTTGAGTGCTTATGGTACATAATTTAAACTATACTTAACGTAAGTTTCATCAATATTGGTTGACTATTTAAATTTTTATGGCAACTTAAAAAACATAAGCGATTTTGACAGTTTCTTCAATTTTGCAACTTAATTATTTCAGTTATAACAATCGAACCGGTGCCATTTTGTAGCTATTTTTATTATAAACAAATCATATACGAACTTTTTTCCTAGTAAGCCATCTTGATGATCTACGGAAGAAAAACACCTCAAAAACGGTTGATGGCGTCTTAAGTTGTTAATAACTTTTCTGCTGTCACTACGATTTAGTACGCAACTACCTATATTGCTCTACCCACTATTCTGAATAGGTTTGTGTAATAAAATAGCTGTTAACACGAAAGAACCAAAAAACATATACTTTTGGTTCCCTGCCGACTGGACTATCCGAACCTGAAAGAATTCTCTCCTTTAGGGATGTTTAGGTGGCAAACATCGCATTGTGAAGGCTCCTACGATTTAATGTTCTTGCCCAAGATGAAAATATGTTTTTCGTTTTTCCGCTATAAAGAATGACCAGCTTGGGTTCAACGAGGATTGAACCGGCGATTCTTGGATTATGAGGTAAATACCCTAACCACTACTCTAGCCGAGTTAACTAATAATTTTATTTTTCAATGTGTTTGGGTTGTGCTTTTCTAACTGAACTACTAACTAAAGCACCAAAGGCATTAGAAAGATTTATTTTCAGCTGGTAGCAAAATTTTACTACACTAAAAATAAAAATTAAAACAATTATCCTGATAATAAGTAAAAGCAAGCTTGAATTTTAGGAATATTGATACATTCTAATACTATCAGTCAATAAAAGTTAAGTAACTTTTTTTAACAGTCACCATGTAAAGAATGTCACATAACAGTCTATGAAGTGAAAAGCAAATTTGCTTTTCTAAACCTAAACGACTTTCCTGTGCTAAAACCTCATGTAGTTCTATAGAGGATGATTTTCCCTTTATTTTTTGATGTCCTGATTTACTAATGGTAATTGTTTATTAGTTGTTTGGTAACGTTACGTTGTTTTTAATTTGTTGCAAAAAGATGACATTTAAAAATACAGTTCATGTGTTAAGCCAAAAATTTATTTATTTGTGGGTTTTGAAAACAATTATTGTTTATACAATTGGTCCTTCGAGCCGGATTTTAAAGTAATTAAAATAAAAGGGAAAACATCAACGATAAAGAGTAAATCACTAAGAAAGTGATTATTGTAAATGTCAAGTCAGAACCGTCGCCTGGTGGAACAATTGTGGGAATACTTGCAAAAACACTGGTCCTCGCGAGAATTCTACACTTTAGCAACCATTTAAATAATTATCACTATGCAATGGTAACATGATTATAAAAAAAGGTTATGTGATCAAATGGTTCCGTCGCCCAGCTGGTCTTGGAAATTTTTAGGGTTATGGATAAATTATATGTTTTTCTTATAGTACTAAATTTTTAGAAACGTCAACTACAGCCTACTATATAAAAACAAGCCTACGAGAATGACGAGACCATTTAATCACATGATATTTCGTCTTCGATTTTATGCTCTTCAGGCAGAATTAAAAGAAATCTTGTGACTTGTCGCAAAATTCTTTCTCGCACTAGACGTGGAGATTTTCCGAACAAGCGTAGCAAGTAGGACAACGCGTCGATCTCCAGATTTATTTGGAAAAGTGACCCCGAAAAGCCTTATAGATTAGGAATTTTAGAAATATATCCTGTAAGACCCAAGCGATGATTGTTTGAGTTTTCTTACAGAAATCTGAACGTTCGTTAATTGTCATCAGGTTGATAAAGGATTGACTAATTTAAATTTAATCTCGCTTGCCACGAGCACTGAAGTGTATGAATTTGTTTTATTGCAGCTAGGTAGATAAATAGTTATTTCTTTTCAACATTGAAATTACTAACCAGTTGGGTCAAACGGATAGTTTGTCGTCTCAACTAGTGCTGGACAATAAAATCGATTTAATATGGTAAGCAAAGTTCTTCTATCCCAATCATCAGTAACTCTTCCTCCATAGTTACATTCACCCGTAAGATACCTTATAGCATCATATTGGATGTCCTAGTATTTTGTTAAATTATTATTTAAAACACCTAACAATGATATCTCAGTACTTACATCATATTCATTTAAAAACATCTGAAGTTGCATAACACTTATTCGTAAGTCAGTTTCGTTAAATTCATATGCTATATTCCAACCCAAAGGACCAAATTTCCTACGTTCCTGAATTAAAGCATGGAAAAAGCATAGACCATACAATAATTTTTTAAAAGCAACGGGCTGCTTGCAACCCTCAAACCATTCATTATCACAGAGTGGATCACTTAAGTATGACCTAGTAATATTAGCTCTTAATCCTTTAGGAGGTTCATTTGTCATTTTAACGCCATTTTGTAAAACCAATACAGGAAAATGGTCCGCAGGATAGGAGGTCAACCATAAGCGAAAATCAGGATGTGTTGTTTCTACCGTGAAGTTCTCACAAAGCTGTAATTAATCGCAAGCTTACAAATGTAAAATATTTTAAATAAAAATAATTAAATACCCTTTCTAGCGTTGGCATAAAACTCTTTGCTAAGTGGCAATTTTGTAAAACAACCCAAGTGCCATTTCGAATTCCTTCATCTATTAATTTTATCGCAATTGGTCCTTGCCCTTGCCCCAATGACAGAGAAAACAATCTTGAAGCACCGAATCCTTGGTCATCAGCAAATTTGAGTAAGACATTCATTGGGTCAGCTCCGGGTGTTAATATAAAAATTAATGGAATGCAACAGTGTGAGTCGGCGTAAGATGAAGTTAAATCAAACGGAGGAGGTTCTATATATTCTTTTCCAAGGTTTGCTATAATGTTGATTAAAATCTTATTTGCACGTTTTATTTAACTGCTAACAACATACCCAACACAAAATCTTGTACACCTGGTATTATTTTATCCGGACGAATACATCTTAACACAGATAGCTTTTGAAATTTCGAGAGTTTTGTATCCCACGGAGATGGTAATGGAAAAACATGTGGCTCTTGACTATCGAACATTCTCCTCCAATCATCCAAATGCTGTCCAAAGTGTTTTTTGATACCTCTGTAAGTTGAGAAATAAAATAAATTTTGCAATCCTCGATATCCGTAAAGTGTTTACTTAAATGCTGGGTAATCATTTAATCTACAAAGTTCATCCCATGATTTTATTACCAGCCAGTTTGAAGGATTTACATTGGGATTATCTAAACCAACACCTCCTGTTAGTAAAAACATCCATTCTGCTAGATCTATAAGATCTCGACTTTTCAACAGATTTATAGTTAAGAGTAAGGAAAATAATAATTTATCCTGAAAGAAAAAATAACAAATTAGTACCATATAATGTACGAGTTGTTAAATTATTTGAGATTTCACTAATTAAGAAGAGTTTAGAAGAATTGCTATAACTAATAAGACGGATAATACAACAGACGGGCGGAAAATACACGTTGCCGCGGCGCATTTGTTTATATTTACTTTTTACCAAGAGTGAGAGTGACAAAATTACACGGAGGACTATCCGCAACAGATTTGTATTGTAGTTTGTCTGGAGAGTTGAAGAATGGACAAATGGACTTTCAATTGGAAGGTAAATTCAAACTTGTAGACAACGAATCTATCTGCCACGGATTATCCGTCGATTTGTCGCCACACTAAACGTGACGCTACCTTACTTTCTCGAAATTAACGGCATTCGACACCCAAGTTGGAAAGACATTGGCGGCGTCGACGCAACAGATTTGTATTGTAATACACCAGTTCACCTTAGCAGGTTGCAGTTCACAAACAATCCACCTTTCAAGGCACGCCGCTGCTTGCAAATATCAACCCGTGACAGACCGTTGCGTTCCGAGAATAGAACGTCATCGGCTTCCTCCTTTCTGGGAATTCTGGCTCAAGAAATATCGTACTACATCTTCCTCCTATACTTGCGTTGTGCGTGTTTAGTGATCACAAGTATAGGGGACCTACAGCTTAAGGTGGATTCCGAACCACCCCAAGTACATAGTACTTGGATTTTTCATTAATTTCAGGAAAATTTCCTGGGCAAAGTATACCTTGGTGATTTTCCATTACCTTCCAAGGGAGAAGCGACTTTCTTAAAAATTTAATGATATATTGGCCAGGATTCGAACCCGGGTGCCTTGATCTATAGTCTCGCACGCAACTAATTCTAATTCTTATTTGATAAGTAGAATGTGAGTAATATGGTCAGTACAATATCTCACTATTTGATATTAGAATCCATAACGGACTTCTTATACAAATTTGCCAAACATCTCAGTTTAAGGTTAACACTTTAGATATTCTTGGTATATTTGGATGAAGTATAGGACTTTTTACTGGAATACTTGTTAGGAACTTCATTCAACAATTTTCCAATTTTGAAAATCTAGAACTTTAGTACTTTTCAGATGTTAGAAATACGAAATAAGAATTACTTGCTTTTCGATTTTAATTCATTAGTTAGAGAATTAATGGTTTTGTTCTTTCTATCTAAAGTAGTGTGTAGTGTTAAACTGCGTCTGAAATAAGCTGTCGCAAGACGTAAACAAATCATAAGCGATGCTATTGGTCGGCGCACACGTGGTCTCTACTACTCTCTACTACTTTACCTACATGCGGAAACACGTACATATATGCAATCAATTCTCGTTAACGGTTGCATTGTGTAGTTTCGAAAGAGAGTTGTGTTTGTGTCAGTGGTCAAGAATGGCGGAAAATCAAGAAAGCACTCCTTTAAAAAGGAAACAAGTCGCAATTTCCAGACGCGAAAAGGAGATCATAGTTAATAACTATTATTTAAAAAAATTCTTTTCTAATTCTAGAAAATTCTGTTTTAAACTAGGCTTTATTATGTTTAAATAGCGAGTGACGAGTCTAATTTAATTGCGGTGTATTTAATTTTCATAACTATCATTTTCCATTCCATATTACGCTGAAACCGTAAGAGCGAGTTAAGCACACACGGTATGCAGACGCGCATCATCTTAAATGAAGCTTCAAGAGTAAGCTGACTGCAAGTTTGTTTACATCTTGCGACAGGTTATCTCAGGCGTAGTTTAGTAAGTAGTGTGATTCTTAAATTATTATTTTTAAAATTGATCGAGATATCCTTATGTAGGTCAAAAAACCATTTCAATCTGTATAAAAACTCGCAAGACCTACACACCTTTTCAAATAAACTTCTACATATATTAACATAAAGCGAATATGTGAAACCCTTCTCTAGATCCTTTAATCGTTGATCTACATCTTCAACTCTTTCAATATTGTCAAATGACATTTTGAACAAGTTTATAAACCAGACTAGCGAATATTGATACATTGGATCTATGTTGGCCAAGTCAGCTGAAAAATAAATATAAATTGTTAATACCTATATAAACGCCAAATACTTTACTGAAAATACAAACCAATTGTAAAGAACAGAATTGTAGAATGTACTGCAATTGGAGTATATGCAAGTCGGGCTTTGTCGATATTCTTTTCTGTTATTTCTGCCACCGCTTGTTTACTGGCAATCTCATTCGCTAAAACTTTAGAAGAACTCAAGATCTGTACAGCGGTCTCATCTTCTAAAATATTTCCCTGTGATTCACTAAGTACCTCTAAGATTTTATCTTCTATTTCCTTTAGCATTCTGTAAAAAAAGAAAATAAATAGAAGAGTATAGTAGTGATTCTTGAGATTTAAATAATAAACCAAAAATTTTGGACGTTTAGATTTACTTATGTAGTTTAATTACATGATCCAATTTATTTAATTCATTTAGAAAAAAACAAAGATAATCCGAATACGAAACACCACATTAGCACAGGTCTTGCTATTTGACTTCTTGTTCGAGAAGATTGAATTCTAAACTTTTCTCTGCTATAGAGAAGTACCATACCAAATTGGAAATGGAAATAATATCTGTATGTATTTAGACAATGAGGCGGGTACACGTATCATCATCATTGGGTTGAAGGTATGTATCCCATCACGTTTCCAAGTAATCGATTAAATCCTTAACGGAAAGCTAACACGAGAAGAAATAACATGATATCCTCGAAGAAATAGTAGCATTTTCTGAATGCACCTACGTATTAGCCTTCATTCTCGGTAAAGCAATAGTTACATATTCCCAGTCGGGGCTGAAGTATGACTTACATGTTACTTTTTATCTCTAGGTACTAAACAGGCATTTTCATGATAAAGGACACCGCACAAAACATATGGGAACCAGAATACAATCAAATTGATCAGAAACTGATGTGTGTTGTAGTTCATGCCATCTTGATCAAAAGTTCTCTTGGACGCAAAGTATGTAAATGACCAGTTTTTGAGTTATGAAGACTCAAGGACACGAAGTAGAGTTTGGAGTTGTTTAACGAAATCATCTGGATGTGTTAACATACTCATGCTCATAAGAAGAGGATTATGTGCATACGATGTTTATGAGAAAACACTATGACAGTTAAATTGGCAGAGGTTCCTTAGTTTGTTGGTGGCTGTTATAACGTCTTATATGCTAGGAGGAGATGTCTGTGCTACAGGTGATGTATACTTTCAAGTGATACACTCATGGTATAATAGAGTTGCTAAATAAAAGTTAGTTTCCGTTGTTATAAGACGACAATGTATATCTTTCCTCAGCAGTGTGCGGTGCATACGAAACAGTGGAAGCAGTCGCTATTACGCTCGTACACGTTGCGTACGAACTTGATAACGCATACATCGTATCGCGATTGCTTCCACTATTTCGTATGCACCGCACGCTGCTGTCTTTTCCTATTCTTTTGCCGATTACCAGTTAATCAACAAATGTAATATATTTTGTTTCATCCTTTTTAAACTATGGGCTAAAAGTAATTGGAATTACTTGTAAGTGCAGTAATTAGAGTTTAAAATAGTTGCTGAAATTGTTATTTCTTAGTTGTAATATTCTTGCTGTGGAGAGAAAAATGTGTGTATTGTTAGCGGAAAGTGTCACTGCCGCTCTTGAAAGATTACTTATATCGGCAATCTATCAGTTTCCGCTCTTAATACACAAATAGTAATTGCCGCTCTTTGCTCGGGATGAACGGACAAGCAGTCGCTGGAGATGTGGGACTTCCATAGTTAGTATCCGAGACTAGCCCGAAGACGGAGGGAGGGCAGTCGTCAGAGGTGTCGGGGAGCACTAGGATTCGAGACTAGCTTCTGGGCAGACCACACGGCGTTCACCCTTAGAACTGGTCGTTGTCTACCCAATCCCAGGCCTGTCTGGGCAACGGATGACGCGATCAGAAGGAAATGTGTGATAGAATTACGCCTAGGTGTTTCACCGAAGTGTTTCTCGACGATAACTCTAAAACGTTGCGGAGGGAGCTCTGCTAACAAGAGGATCCGATGTGGGTGGATTGAATCCTACCTGACGTCAGGGTCTTTTATGGAGCTAAGTATCCCGCTGTCTGGCCTAGACGAATGGAGGAGGATTAAGTGAGGTGTATCTCCGTCATGGACTACACTCGCTGACCTATGAGAAACTGCAAGCCACCAAGTAGCGTTTCGGAGGTGACAGTATGGAGTCCGGCAATGGCTGTGCAGTTCCAGTCGTCGGATTCTCAGAAATCGTCTAGAGATCTACACTTGAGGAACGTTGATGCGAAGATACACAGCCTCTCACGTTCAAGACAACTTCACCTCAACGAGTACACACCGGGATGCTACCAGGGGTACACCAGGCATATAACTGAAAGATCGGGGTGACAAAACCGTTTAAAAACCAAGTACTGCCACATTTGAGATTGAATTAGATCGGGCAGTGGCCCCAACCCTGACTCGGTCAAGGAACTTATGAAGGTATGAAAGAGGAGGGTTCCGATGTACTGACCTAGGTTGGGGGAATAGTCCTAATGATGGATGAGGCACTTGGCCCCGTATGAAAAAGGACGGAAGGGTGCCGGCGAGTAAGCACGTATTAAGTTAATCGCTCCGGTACTAACCTCGATAGCAGTAGAGGGTGGATAGGCAACCTCGCTCCGACCAGTGAGTAACTGGGAGCAATTACTATGCAATTGCGCGCTGATTGAGCGTACAGGGGCGTCCCCAGCGGAGTGCGAAGGTGTGCACGGCAGACGGGCAGCCGAATTCTGGGGCAGCCAAATGAATTTAAAATGAATATACTACCTATATGGCGATGTGCAACGATAACAAATTCCAAATTAAAATCGAAAATACTATATTAAAGTATGAGTGGATAACAAGGTCTTTAAAACACGCGCGAGTTTTCGAGCACGTTTCTCGAAATAGAGCACGTGTTTTAAAGACCAGTTATCCACGAATACTTTACGCTATTTTTTATTATACCTGCAATACTGGAAATAAATTACGCACTAAAAACTTAGAAATCATTTTTGCCGTGATAAATCGAGAGGGCATAATAATATTGCTACTATAGTTACGAGAATTGTTTACGTTTTTCTCGCGTCCACGTCCGTCGTTGCATTCAGTCGTGTCAGCAAAAATCGAGGAAAAATGAGTGAAAACGAGATTTCACCCGATATAAAAGCATTGGCCGAACAAGCGGAATCGAAAATACTACCGTCGAAGTCAAAAGACGCATACATAAAGGAATATGAAAAGTTTGTAAAGTGGATGGAACTGAAAAAAGCCATAAACGTAGATGAAACGTTGATGCTTGCTTATATGTTGGAAATGGTAAGTTGATAAACACATTAAATCGGGAATGTTATATTAGACTTTTTTTTTTCAGTCTAAGACATATAAATGTTCAACGGTATGGTGCGTTCATTCAAAATTGCAGGCAATGTTAAGATTAAAAAGTGGGATAGACATATCAAAATATAATAAGCTACATGCATTTATGAAAAGTTTGAACAGGGGGCACGAGGCAAAAAAGTCTTGGGTGTTTACAGACGAAGATTTACGAAAATTTTTCATCGACGCTCCTGATGCTAGCTTCTTGTTTTTAAAGGTGTGTATGAATTTTCTCTAAAAAAAAGTCAGATAATGCTTTCAATTTTCAGGTTGTCACCATTTGTGGAATTTTTGGTTCGTGTAGGAGACAAGAAATGTGATTTGCGGATGTCTGATGTTAAAGAAGAAGGTTCTATGTTGGTGGTCAACATTCGTCCGTTAAAAACGGGCAAAGGCCGGAAATTCGTTATTGTAGATGGTGACGGTGGCATACCATACGTTCAGTTGTTTAAAAAGTATCTTTCTCTTCGCCCAAGCAATGTTAACACCGACAGAGTATTTTTAAAATATGAATCTGGCAGATGTATTCGCCATGTTGTAGGAATTAATACTTTCGGAAAATGTCCCTCTCTGGTAGCGCGTTTCTTAAATCTACCAGACCCTGACAAATACACTGGTCATGCATTTAGGTAGTTTACTCTCATTCTACTATAAATGAATTAAAGATTAACAATGGTATTTTTTCAGGCGAACGTCTGCTACAATTATGGCAAATGGCGGAATGGACATAGATCAACTTAAGCGTCAAGTTGGTTGGAAGTCTTCTACAGTTGCAGCGAGTTATATTGAAGAATCCATCGCAAACAGGACGAAGGTATCAAAACTCATTGCTGGAATGGTCAGTGGTGAAAGTACTAGTGTCTCAGTTGCTGCTAATGAGGAAATAAACTACGAGTTTAGATCATCTACATCACATAATGGTCGACATAATGTTACTGAAAACCAGAAGACAAAATCGGGAGCTAATCAGATTCAAATATCTAACAATGCAAATTGTACCTTGAATTTCTACCTTAATTAGGTTTATGTTGTTATTTCAATAATTTATTTTTAATAAAGAGAGCGATGAAGTTATAATGTTACCTATATACCTCGTTTCCTTGACAACCTTTAAAGCTCGGCGTGCTTTAATCGTCTGTTTTCGCACGCTCAGGCGTGCTTTAAACGGCGATTCTGATGCAGGTATAATAAAAAATAATATATGATGCTATTAAAATAGTTGAGGTTAAAAATGCCAGATTGTAAAGGGTCTACCAATAAGAATGATAGAAATTTGAAAAGCGTCAGTGCATTAGTTCAATTGTCATAACGCACATACCTTTAATTTGTGGTCAGTATAGTTTGACATTTCACCATGAATCACTTAACCAAAGAGCAACGTTTAGTAGTAGTACAAAGGTACTACGAAAATTCGAGCTCGGTTCGGAGTGGTTATCGTGCTCTTCGCGCAGATTTTGGCCAACGTGAACGGCCTTCTGAACTCGCTATCAGGCGCACAATTAAAAAGTTTGAACGCGATTACATTCTCCTGGATTGTAAGCTGCCGACAAGACAAGGAAAAGCAAGTGTTGAAAATATCGCTGCTGTGCGGGAAAGTGTGAACGAAAATTATGTGTCTGTTGAGCGCCGTTCTCAGCAATTGCGCCTTTCACCGATGTCTACGTGGCGTATTTGGAAGAAAGATTTGGGCGTACATCCTTATAAGATTGTTCTCACCCAAGAACTCAAACCTACTGACCATGGTTTGCGGAGAACGTTCACCGATTGGGCGGTATTGCAGTTAAACCAAAATGCCGAGTTTGATAAGAAAATCATCTTTTCATATAAGGCACATTTTTGGCTTAATGGCTTTGTCAATAAGCGAAATTGCCGCTTCTGGTGTGAGAACAATCCCCAGCAGATAATGAAAGTTACTGTATGGTGTGGTTTGCACGCCGGTGCAATCATCGGTCCTTACTTTTTTGACGACGTTGATGGTCATACAGTAACAGTAAACGCGGAGCGCTATCGCGATATGATAACAAACTTTCTTTGGCCTGCAATTGATAATGGAGACTTGGAACAGATGTGGTTCCAATAGGACGGGAGGGAGCCACGATCAATTTACTGAGAAAGAGTTTTGAGGAGCGAATAATTTCACCAAATGGTCCTATCAACTGTCCGCCAACATCGTACGTTCTTACGCCGCCAGACTTTTTTCTTTGGGGATATGTAAAGTCCCTTGTGTACGCTAACAAACCTGCGACTATAAAGGACCTGAAAGCCAACATTACCCGAGCTATTCACAACATACAGCCGAACTTGTTGGAAAAAGTGATTGAGTTCGTCGTCTAGACTCCTGCAACCGCAGCCGAGGCGGCCATCTCACTGACGTCTTATTCAAAACATAATGTTATGTAATTTGCTACAAAATAACATACAAATCAAGGAAAAATGTTCATTTGTTTTCATTTTATAGCATTTTGAAGTTCTATCATTCTTTTTCGGAGACCCTTTATTATACGTACTTATTTTTCTAATAAACGTATTAGACCAAGAGCCAGCAACGTATTTCGAGTTGTCATTTCAACAGTCGTGGAAATTTGGGTACTAAATCTTATGTACCTGCTGAACACTAAAAATCAATTCTGACAGCCCCCTGCAGCCGGTTTATACCACCCCAACATTACTAAGAGGGTGAAAAATAAGATTCTCTCTCTAACCCGCAGGCCGCTATATAACTGTCTCGCTCGCACTAACATGTAAACCTACATATACCTACTTTATTTATTGTGTCAAAATTCAAGACTTAAAATAACACAAATGTCACTTTTTTAAATCAACATTTACAGCGTTTGGCAACATTTAGTAGGGGAGGAAATGTTCTGGCAATATTTTTTATAAATAAAGAATACTATAGAAAGTAACCTCCTGAAATTTCATGACTGTTACTTTAAATAAATTGAATCTTATTTCTCACCTTCTTAGTAATTTTGGGGTAGTATCCCGGCCGCAGGGGGCTGCCAGAATCGAGTTTTAGTGTTCAGCAGGTACATAAGATTTAGTACCCAAATTTTCACGACTGTTGAAATGACAACTCGAAATACGTTGCTGGCTCTCCGTCTATATTTTTGTTATAGTATTTGTTACAAGTTAACATAAAATTTAAAACTGTTGTCTGATCTGTTTTATTACTACGAGTATGATCAATTAAAGGGGGGTGGGGTTCAACATATATAAAAATTTGGGGACAGCAGTAGTAATCTTTGCACAAGGGCAGCCAAATATCTAGGGACGCCCCTGTGAGCGTATCTCAATTACTTCCTCCTTAGGGAAGAGGGGGGAACGTGGGGGATTGTCACAAACGGAATTATTTCGACTCGAATAATTTTATCTTCTAAGTTCTACATCTTACATTCCGTTAATGCAAATATCGTGCAAGGTTACACTCAGTTACCTACGTTAGTCAAGCAGCCGCGGGCTCGTCGCCAACGACTCTTAACCAGCTGCACACTCATTCAAAGAACGCAACTACAGCTGCTGCCGCGTCATCCACCTCTGATCATTCCAATGCATTTTATCTACTAAGGTTGCTTCGTCTATGCTGAACAACCCACGTTCATCCACATGCAGTCAAGCGGCCTACCTAGTCGAGCAGCTGTGCATTCCTTCAAGGTATTTCCGCTCCAACCCACGGCAACCCACGAGCCTGCAACCGCCAAGCCGTGAGCTCCATGCCTGTCACGGCTAACTCTCCTCTGCATGAAACTTCTACCATACTTGGAACACCATCCTACGACCTCCCACTATTATGCTAATCTCTTCCGCATCGAGCAGTATATAAACCGCTTGCTTTGGGCTTAGAATTCAGTCAGTGCCATGACTTCAAGAAGGCACATCCAAGCAAACGGGTAAGTGCCTTTAGATTTATTTATGGTTAGGGGTTGGAACCTGATACCAAGAAGCATTGGTTACCGTTCTCCTCACCTCACCTAGTTCTGCTTAGTTATGAGGGGATTGTGTTAAGGCTCTCTCTCGCTTAGCTCTGCTTAGTTAATAGGGAGTGCCAAGGCTCCCTATGTGTAGACGCTTAGTTTGTAGATCTAGCGCTAGATAGGGTGGTTCCGATCGCCCAAGATCCGAATCGCCATCTAACAAGTTTGTTGTTAGAATTAGGAGGACCTGTACGTGCTCAAACTATACAATCATCAAGTGTAAGACCTTTGTATTTGTACTTTGTTATTAGTATATAGTTGTTTGTATGCCTCGTGTTTTCTTCCCTTTCTACCTCTGACTACGTCCCTCAGTCACGAATACCCCACGTGACAGTATGTTAACACGGGAACCCCACGTAAAACATTCATATAAATCTTTGCTATTTAAACAATCGCACAATATTATCGTACAATATTTTTTGCGCTAACGACACTATTCGCTGCCGGGAACTGATTCTTGTTAATTTTAATCCACTTGTATGCGATCTACCGCATGTTAAATGTTCTCCTAGCTTTCCATTAGAAATTAGTTATAAATCAAACTTTTCCACAAATAAGTCTTCAAGGCTTCGTAGGATGGGCGTATGGAGGTAAGGGAAAGGCTTGAGCAACTGGTCAGTACTATTCTCTGACAAGTTGCTCGGAGGGGAGATGGGCGGCCTTATAATTAAAAAATAATTTTAAATAAATAAAAATGTATTTATAATGAGTTTTTTTGGCTGCGAAACATTCATTGTGGGCATACCGCAAAATATACTAACCTTACTTTTGTAATTTTGTAATGTCAAGCTCAAATTACATAAGTAAGGTTAGGTATGTCTTGCGGTATGTTTACAATTAATGCTATTTTAATCATTTTATACCTTATTTTGTTGATTTATTTATTTATGTGCGAGGATTCGGAATAGCGGAGCATCCTTCGTACCTGATGGCACCGATTGCTATGATCATTCCGCCGACCCTACTAAAATTTTGCCAAATCTGGAGGAATTCCACCCCCAGTAGGGATTTTTATTTACCCCTTCTATGTAAATGCCACTTTACAGGCCTTTAAGCAACTAAGTAAATGGGTAATTACAGCCACACCCCTGTAAAACTTTACGGGCTCCTAAAAGAGGCCTGTAAAATTTTACAATGCTCGTCAGCTATGGCAACTAATGTGTTGCTTAACCACAACACCATGGCAACACCTAGCTATAAATTGTGCTACCGCCTTTGATTTCAAAATGTCTTTCTATAAAAAATATACAATTCATAAAAAAATGCTGGTGAAGGTGGAAATAAAAGTTTTTACGCGACACGCTTTGCAATTAATCGTTACTAAAGATTAATTTACAAAACTTGGCACGTAAATAACTATTCTCGTGCCAAACATCGCATTGACACGGGACCTACAGTTTTACTTCCTGTCCAAGAAGAAGGCATGTTTTTTATTTTTCTGCGCTATGAAAAATTACCAGCTCGGCCGGGGATCAAACCTGCGACCCTTGGATTATGAAGCACACCACTAATCTACCGAGGCTTGGCTTTTATACTCATTTATGTTCACAACAGCACCCAGACACTTTATGAATTATAACAGTTCTGTTATTTTCTTGTTGTCATAGCAACGATTCGGTAATATCAACTTACTGCGGCAAATAACAGATGGAGAAACATAAGAACAAGTCGGTAGCGCAAAAGAATATATTACCACACTTTTAGTAACGGGTTCGTCAGTTGGAAGTTAAGATACTTACCGTTTATTTTCCGCTCCCTGTATAATCAGCTGATTTTTCTCTGCTTCTAGATCCGGTCGTTCTTTAGCTACAGTAATACCCAACAGTTGGTCTTCTAACCCAACTGTAGTTATCATGAAATTCACCAAAGTCACTTTTACGGCAACTTCAGGTAAATAATGCGGATTTCGCAACTTAGTTGTAATATACAATCTAAAAGTTTATAATTTGTAGGTTATTGCACATTGTTAACTACGTCAAACCTAACTTGAATGCATTATTATATTCAATTACAGAATCGCCAAGTTTTATACAAAGAGCACCGCCTTGCTTAAACGTTTGTCGTGACAAAACTGGCTCCAAAATTGGATCCAGTTCCTCGCCAATATTTTCTAACAAAACCTACAACATTTTTGTAGAATGTTGGATTGTACCTATTATGAGTGCATAAGATTGTTTTCAATAGTTATCTTACTGGTTGACCGAATTGTATGGCATTTTCTAAAACACGAACGTAGTCCGGTTGATTCAGACGTATAAGAGCCAAATTGTTTGGTTTCTCCATGTTTCTTATCCACTTATTGGCTTGTCCTTGTGGATCAACAAGTAGAGGCCATCTTCGCGCGTTTCTATAAAAAAGAGATAGTATAGTGAGGAAAACACGAATCATAAAAAGTTTAACTTACGCAACAATAATTCCGTTATCCACGCTAAATGAGTCGCTCGGTAGTCCGTAAATATTCCACTGGCGAATAACTACTGGTTCTCCTAGAATAGCGGTTAACTGGAAATCCTTTGTGCATATTACACCCAATTCGGTGAGTCTTGAGGACCATTCTGACACTTGTTCTGTCCTAAATTGCATTGTGAATGGCCCTAGATATGCCACAACACCAGAACTTATCAGTATATCGCCTAGAAAATAGGTATTTACGATTGATAATAGTCTTCCTCTAGATGTATTCTAGTTCCAATCTATTGAGCATAATCGGAATAAAAGAGAAGTTCTGAAGTTATATCTTATTTCTTTTTATTTCATTAAGGGCATCACTAGGGTCATCATAAGTTCGATGCTGCAGCCGAAAACTTATTTCTAAAGCATAGGCTCGAACTTATGTCGGTCCTGAATGACTTTACTCAGTCTGGGTCATTATACTGTATCTAAAGTGAGAGTAAAGATGACGGTACCTCTAGGCCAGCCGGATAAATTTCAATTGTTACATTTAGTTTATAAACAAAGTTACTTTTTGCAACGTCTAGAAACATATAGGAGCAAGATTCATTCCATAGAAAAGTCAACGATTGTAATTACTTCATTCATTCATCTTATTTGATTATCATAGATAAATTTTTTAATGTCGGTAAAGCTTTAAAGTACTAAAGTTTATTAAAAAATTATTTCACTCATTGGATAATCGGGCGCTAGACTAGAAATATACATCCGCTTTGAATCCAATACAAGACGTCGCCGAAAGAAACTTAAACATCAGAAAGACAATTTTCCACGCTAACTGCGAAGAAGGTTTTTTCAAAAGGTCGCTTATCCCAACTTTTATATTTTTTTTTAATATTTTTTTTAGCCGTTTTTTATATTTCTCACAGAAACTCACGTTCGCACCTGCATTATGTTATCTTTATTTTTCTCTCAAGTGAGCAAAGTAGGGAAAGAACGGGTATAGTGGAACCACACAACCTTGACCTATCATTTGACCTCCTTTCACTTTCCCCCTCTCCAAGCTACACCTTTTATAAGCCACGCCTCCCTCTCTGCTTTCCCCCTTTCTACTTGCCTTACTTGTCTCCAAGCCCCCCCCCCCCGCTTGGTAAGCCACGCCCCTTTATAGATCACACCTTTTATAAGCGACACGCCTTTATAGCATTTTTAGTAATTTTTGCTATAACATTGTATACAATCTAAACAATAGAGTTAAATACATAACAGTTATTCGGATTACAGTCTGCAGAAATATACGTCTCCGGAACTTTAAAATCACTATTATGCACCTCAGGTATATGTGGGTTACGTTCTTTTGAAAATCTAGTGAAGTTCATAGTTCTTTCCTTGTGAAATTCTTCTTTAGTCATCCACTTAAACGGTCTATGTTCACTATTATGCAACCATGATCTATTAAACTAAATGTAGCGTTCTATATTTATCCATCCACACATCAGAGATTTCGCTATCCCACGTGCGACATACACATTTAAAAAGTACGAAAGAACATTTATCCCCCAAGAGATATATGTCATGAATATGTTCAGTACCCGACTTCGTACATTGTATTCTTTGTGGATTTTTCTGGTTTAGCATCTTCAGTTAAATACAAAACTACTGTATGTGAACACACAGTGTGACCTACATCTTCTATGCTTCGTAATTCCACAACATTGGGAAGGTTATCTGATTCCATTAAGAACCCGGTATTGTGAGTTTTAAAACGAGAAAACTTAATTGTGCCAGTCCTGCGTTCAATAGACCATTGACACCCCATTGTGCACTGGAGAAGTAACTATAGGAATGGAAACAGAGCTTGAGGTTATGTAGAGATTAAGGGTGTGGTTTGGGGACAAGTATGGTAAGTAGAGAGGGGCGTGGTTGTAACTATCTAGAGGTAGGGGGGTGTGGTCTATGAGACAAGTGATCTATAAAGGGGTGTGGCTTATAAAGGGTGTGATCTATAAAAGGGCGTGGCTTACCAAGCGGGGGAGGCTTGGAGATAAGGGGGGCAAGTAGAAAGGGGGAAAGCAGAGAAGGAGGCGTGGCTTATAAAAGATGTGGCTTGGAGAGGGGGAAAGCAAAAGGAGGTCAAATGAGGGGTCAATGTTGTGTGGTTTCACTATACTCATTCTTTCCCTACTGAGCAAGGAAATTCCACTCCCTGTCCTATCAACAGAAAAAAGATGTCGAAGACAACCATTTTTTGGATCTCAGCGACCATCCTGTCAAATGCGGACACAAAGTTTTTTAATGAGATATATACTATGATGGGGGTAATGTGATTGAAGAATGTGCAAACAGTAACCAATCATACATTACGGCCAAAGAGGTGACTAATAGATAAGGTTTCTGACCCGGGAATTCCCGGAACCCAAGTACCGGGAATTATTCTATTTTTTGTCGTCTCGAGTCCCGGGAAAAATAACTCGAGACACGGGACTTTTGTATACAAGGTATTTAATTAAAATTCTTACTTTATAATTAAGGTTTTATTTGTCTGTTGCTTTGCACAGATGGTGTTCTTAACCAGTTTTTTTTAAGTACTAAACAGTATTTGCAAACACATACAAATTATTTACAACCTGTCTATAAACAAGCAATAAAGGTAAAGGGGTTAGTTTCAGTAAGAAAGTACCGTAATTATTATTCATGAGATTAACGAAAACCATTTATTATGACCAACCAGACCAACCTGGTATGTTACAAAATAGTTTCCCTTTAAATAATAATCCTTTAATGGTAACACTGCTATCATACACATCAGCTGACTTCCTGTCTTCAAAACATCAATACATAGATCGATGTCAGAAAATAAATTCAACCAGAATTTATTTAAACAATCACATTCACTTTATATAATTGTGGCACAATAATTAAATCTTCTTTCAACTTTTAAAAATGTTCAGGTAACACTTTAATTTAATTCAAACTTTATTTATACATGACGTTTACGTCAAACACATATGGTTGAAATATCTAACCTCAAATTAATTACAGACATTTTATCCGGAGTCGGGCATAGGTTTTGCCTTGAACGTTTTATCGACTGATTTTGTTACAATTTGCTCCAACTTATATAGTTTATGCCAGAACAAAAACCGACGATGACATATTTTCAAAACAAAAACACATCAAGTAAACTTGGTGGCGTCACTAATCTGCACAGCTGTTATTAATCGTCACTAATCTTAATTCTATGATTACAGGATTGTAGCCCTTAAAACAAGGATCAAAAAAGTATCATACATTCCATGTCCAAAAATGTATCGTAACGAAGGTATAAGAGAAAAACGATTAACAATATACAAATCTCGTTACGATTTAAATACATATAAAATTCAGCAAATCCAGGTTCATCCTTTACAAACTAGTTACATGAATACTCAATACAAGTGACACAAATAAATTCTCCATAGGAGCATCTTTACAATTTACTACAAACATAAATTTTTACAGTACGAACTACAATGAATAAACCAATTAATGCATTTGCAAGTTTCAGCTTAAATATTAATTCAAAATTAATCAGTTTATAATCAAAATGTCCAGCATACAGTACTCCAAGCACTTACATAAAAACAATGGTGAGAAAGAATAGGATAAGAGTCAATAAGAGTCACAATCTAACAAAACGACACGATTTCAACCTTCAGTAATTAAAACGATCAGAAATTTTATAACCGAATTCAAAAGTTAATTGTATTATATAAGTCATAACAAGATTGACCTAACTTATCTATTTTCAGTTAATTAACAACGTGAAACTGAGCTGGTCTCCTGGCAAATAGAAAAATTTATCTAACGTTGAACATCGTAATTTCTAAAATTGAATAAGAAAATTACTTCTTCCTTGCAAGTGGGGAAAACATCCCAAAGTGTAACTTGGGTTGCATAAACATATTTATGATCAAGCAATCTGATTGATATCCTTTTTTTAAAAATGTGAAACCTTTTTATTATGCATAAGAAATCTAGGTTATGTTTGCATGAAATTTTTATTCTTAATTTTTAATTTAAATATTAATGAACCTAACTGTGGTCCTATATATAGCCTTTATATTAATTATGCCTATGACATAGCATGTCTCTCTTTTAATTTAAATCTGATATATAAAATGTTTGTTTTGACGTTTCCGTTCTGTCGTTAATACAATTTTCAATGAGGTGATTTGATATCACCGCAATACCTATTCAACTTTTCCACTATCAACCACTGTAGAGTACAACACTCGGATCTCAGGACTCTTTGATTCACGCTTGCATGCCTTGCTTCTTATTATTTGTGAATCTCACACGCGCCGTCCAGGCTTATATACTCGCTTTGAATTAACATCAATAAAATATTGATTTTTTTGAGATTTATATTTTAATTATTGAACCTATTTGCACAGTATACTGTAAGATTGATTCTTATATTTCAATAGTTAGCTCAGCACTAACGGGTTGACAGTTGGACGCCATGGTGTGCGGTATATCGTTGTTTTTCCCATATCACTACGGCATTGAACATTTGGATTGTTGTTGTGGAGTAAAGATGAATGGAACACTTTCGGAACACGGAAAATTGCAAAATATTTATATTTATGTTATGAAAATACTTACATTGACTGTAAAGAAATGTCAGCTTAGAAATAAACTTCAACAGTTCACCGACGTGTGCAAATGCTATACGCAACTGCTGCTTCATAGTTCGTCAATTAGTCTAGGAATCAATCAAGGTCACACTGGGCGGCTGAAATTATTATCGCGAGTGCACCTGCTGGTTATTTTTATGCTGTGATAATGTGCAAGGTAACGTATACGTTAGATTTATTAAAAGATTGTTTTATTTTCTACACATTCTTGTTCTTTTTAATCACACTATTCCTATTACCTAATCAAAACATAATAAAATTTGTTTTACTTATAGTACACCAAAATGGACCGCCTGTGCCATTTGCCCAGAGCAACTGATCATCAAGGCGCGTCTTTTCAATCCGATAGGATAACATCCAGGTTGCAGTATCATGCCTAATAGCTGACGCGGTCTTATAATACATTTCGCAACGTATTGCAACCCTACATTGTAAGATTGTAACGGAAACATTACTTGGTTCTAAAATAATAATAATAGAGGATAGGTGCAAGATTTTAAATAAAGCCTTTCTTACTGAGAAGCCCGTCTAACTAAAAACAATTTTTAAGCAATAAGCTTTGTTTATAAACTAATCACCATTGTTGACTGAAATATGAATATGACTTATTCAGCGCTCAAGATCGAGTTATTAAAAAAAACGTTTTCAAAAGTCTAAACGCATTTTTCTTGCATAAAAATAATATTCAAACCTGTTAATAAATAATATTTTTCGCCCAAATCCTTTGCAGTAGCTGACCACCGAGTTTTCTCCCCACCTAACCCACCAATTAGTTCTTCAGCCCTCTGTAGCTTCTTTGCACAAAGATCAGCCTCATCAGTTAAATTCTGAAACTTTGCATTCTCTGCTTCTAATGTCGCCTCTAATTTTGCAACTCTTTCCCTGGCATCTCTTAATTGCCCTCGCTTCAACTCCAATGCAGCCATGGCAGTCTGGAATTCACCTTCAGCCTTTGCAAGCGCTTGTTTTTTAGGTGCAACTACTTTGGCTACTTTATCATATTTAGAGATTGCTATTACCCACTTGCACAGACCTGTATTTACTTTTGATTAGTTTCATTTATTAATAATAACGTTCAGTTTTTTCACCTTCGCAAGCGGTTGATGCCGTTTTAACCTTGTCGGGATCAAAGTTTTCATCGTGTAAAATTTTCTCAGTTAGTTTCTGCATAATCCTGGGTTGTATGTTGTCTTTGTCAAAATTTATTAGACCCTCCAGAAATTTCATATCTCCCAAAACTTTTTTTGAAGGTCCCCAATAATCTTCAACAGTACCGATGCCACTTGGTGCTGGCACTTTATCAGGCTTAACATCCTATATTATTAATGTGTGAGAAAACTGCAGAATAAGAACTAATTCAAGCCTTACCTTTACAATACATATAGCTTCCATGACCAGTTTTACACCTTTCGGTGGATTCTTCATGGTTTTCACAATGGTAATATCAGCAGGTGTTAAAGTATTTAAAGCAGCCAGGGCAGCTTCTAGAATTGGCATAGCTTCAGCAAGATCAGCATCACATTCATCTTTTATAGCTTGAGCAGCTTTGGCCTGTAATATTTCTCAGTGTAATACTTTTATGCACTGTTGTTATTTAGTCAAGTGGATAGATAGGTTCCAATTGATAAATGTACGAGAATTCTGCAACTTTGGGAATTTGTAAATTTTGATACCCTTCAATAAAATACTTGTCTTGACATTTGATCTAATTCGGTTTCTACTTGGAAATAATGAGTTGTAAAGATCCGTACTATTTTTTCATATTTCATTCATGAGCATCAAAATCTACGAATTTACAAAGTTGCAATTTTTTCGATCAGACTCTATTTTTAATTCCCCACATACTGGCTAAATTTTAGGAGTATTATTAACATACCTGCTCATTGGCAACTATCTCATCAGCCATGACAATTTGTTCCACAGCTGCTGCTTCAGCTGATTCTGCCTCAACCTTTTTCATTGTCTCGCCTACTTTAGCTGCTGCTACAACAAGCTGCGGTTGCAACGCTTCTAAACTAGCCTGCATAATAGCTACTTGAGAACCAGCATGGTTTAATTTTTCTAAGCCAACTTCATATCTTTTTTTGATTAACAAAATTTCACTGAAAGATTATCATGCAATAAATATTATTATGCCTAAACCATAAATACAAGAAATGAGTCATCACAAATCACCTGGGTTACGGCGGGTTGCTTACAAAGCATTATAGTATTCCATCTCTCGCTATTGTGTAACGAATATATGAAAAGAAAAAAGTAAACAATAAAGAGAGAGAGAGAGATGGAATGCACTAAAGTTTTGGGAATCGCCCATGGTTGCCCAGGTGATTTGTGATGACTCATTTCTTGTATTTTTGGTTTAGGTATAGTACTTTGTAATGTCATAACCATAATGTTCTAAGCATACAATACAATATAAAAATACTTTAAAATCAAAAAAAATTTTACTTAGAACCCTATAATTCTGACGTAAAGATTTATCCTACATACTGGCGTTTCTTAAACAAGAAATCTTTAAAGGTATTTATCAACTCTAAGTAAGAAGTTGGGGTAACATAAGTCTGTCTTCTTAGTCTGATATAAAAATCAATTGATAACTCCTGTGTACTTGTATGAAATAATTGGCACATTTCAATACAAGCTGCTCTCTCCTTTTCTGTTAATTCAATTTCTCCCAGAAATCTTGTTGCTACTGCTAATAGAGCATCTTCGGGCCAAGGCTAAAAGGTTAAAACGATTAGCGGAACTTTTTTTAATGATCTTAAAAACTACTAATCTAGCAATAACCTACCTGAAACCAATCAATCGTGCAGCAATTGACAATAGCTGGAAATTTTCTAATTCTGTTCCTAAACCCATCACCTATGGGACTCATGGCTAGTGCTACATGCAACTGTTCACGAACTATTTGAACAAAAAAATTAAATAATGCAGCAGGGCTGCCATCAGTTTGTAATGATTTGTCTCTTTGTCGATCTAATTGCCGCATTTTCTCACATAATTCAACCCTTTCTTCCATGGTAAATATATTAGGAACCTCTCCTGAATTTAGCAGATTACTTATGTCCTCCAAGAAAGACTCTTCTTTTATCTGAAAAAGAAAATGGTGTGTAACAGTTACTCAATTAACATTTCTGATGCACTATATCTGTGCTCATTTTTATCACATTTGAGATTATGACTAAAACTAAGCATATATTAGTAGTCAAGAGTGCTGTTGTTTTGGGACCGGCATCGGCAGATGGAACACTGCTTTGATTTTGCTGCTCTGCTGATCTTTCCGTAACTACTACATTTATTTGACTAGGCAAGGCTGACTTAATATAAATTATTAAGGCTGAAGTTAATATGAAGTGAATCGACCTAAAGTTTATTCGTCCATGAATCTTATGGCTCATGCATTTTGACGAATTTTCCGGATTTTTCTGGATATGACGTTGTAACGGGTGGAAATTTTCGATTTATTAAAAATATAATTTTGTATGCATAAATGAAAAAAAAAACCTTAGTGCGGCCCTATACATTTTAATATATTTTAGTCGAGTTAAAAGTGCGACGATATTAAGATTTATCTGATGTTCTTTTACCAGGGGACACCTTTTCATGTTTTTGTACAGATAAGATTTCTTCTAGATAGATCTCGTAGACATCATTTTGATGTATTTGCAGTCCTTGTAAAATACCAAAGGTTAATTTTGAAGTGTTCCCATGATTCTAAAAGTTGTTTCGCAGGAAAAAAAACCTTGATAAAATTTAATTTATAAATATTTTAAAGAAATACCCCTTTCCTACAAAGGATTTCAGTTCTTAAAATGCATTCAGCTTTTATGTATGGCTTCATGTGCATGTCTATCAGTAAATTCTGTACAAACAAACTTCCGATCCCAGACGTATAAAATACAGCTTGCGGCCACGTGTAGATTCTGGTAACTTACGCGGCAAATCTTTGTTCTAGTATCTTTCCGAAGCTTTCAAATGCTTGTTCCTCATTTTAAAATCGTCTCTCTTTTCAATATTTAAAAAGTAGTACAGATTCGCATCTAAAAAGTTCAGTTGGGCAGTGGGTCTCGTACCCTAAATTATTTACGTACCCTAAAGTAGCGTCCAGTCGGACGGTGGGTGTTTTACCCCAAGCTGGTGGGTTTGCCCCAGCATTCCCGTGCTATTATCGTGTGTAAGCGATTTTACAATTAAATAATTATAGTCCAGTTTAAAACAAGACTACTTTAAGTGTTATACAGTACCGATTTTGTTGTTAGAAAATTAATCCGGTGGAGGATTATTCCGCAACTTTAATTTGAGTGCAGGGTTAATTCCCGTTTATTTGACCTTTGATTGGCTTAATAGAACTTGTTTAATGCTAATCAACAGTAAATCTTGAATTAAACACAAACTCATTTAATTAATGAAAAATTAATAATAAGAATACGTTATTTGTTACTCAACAAGTAAAATAACTATCTTCGAACAACATTCAAGTACTTAATCATCGTTCCCGTTAATAGTAATAATAATAAAGAATTTATTACTTAATAACAATTATGGCAAAAGTTCAATGAACCTCATTAAGATAAAATAGTTCAGAATTTAAAATAATTAAGTGTTCCCGCAATGTTTCCGCTTCAGTTTGCAGTTTATGTGATAATTTTGTGTTATGGTCATTTTGTTGTGTTGTAGTGAAATGTTTTCAGCCTTCTATTTGTGCTAAGAAATTTATGAAAATGAAGAGATATTAAGGAGATCTGTATTAGGGTTATGTTCCTGTTTATGTAAGTTTATTTATGTTTAATTTAATAGTTGGTTTGGATCCCGAAATATTTTTCGAATATGATGTATTATTATTGTATTTTTTTAAAGAGAAACTTTTCTGACATGTTTCATTTGTCTATTGTATTTCTAATATTTTTGTACTTTATGCAATATATAGATTTCAAATTTAATTATCGTATGATATAGCTTGGCTCAACAAATTGCTGATGTTTTTGTCAATTAAAATTCATTAGTATCGATTGATTTTTTGTTTGTTCCTGACTCTATTACTTAATTTGAAGCTTTTGGGGTTAACACCCACACCTGAATTTAAATTTGCAGAATAAGATATCTTTACAGCCGGAACATTCAGTACAGTAAGTATCCAGTAGTTTGAATTTTAGAGTAACAAAGAAGCTTTGTTTATTGACGCCTGATCGTGGGGCTTTTGTGTATCGAAAACAGATGTTTCAGCGTAGAACTCCGCCAAAGTAGCAAGAATTTTCACCAAACGCGTGATGCTTCTTTTTTGTTTCAATTGTTTTTGAGCTATGACATCACGATCAATTTTTTAAATAGCAGCCCACAATTTTTCATCCGTATTCGATAAAGTTCACTTGTCTGAGCACGCTGACACCTTAAAAGTGGGATCTGCTACCTACCCTCTACAAATTATCACGTGACTTCCCCCAGAAACCTTTTTCTTCTAAGAATAAAGTAGAGATCTTAATTTTAGAAAAACATCATTTTAATTGAAGGTAAGTGAGGTAATGTTATTATAACAACAGTTTAGAAACATTAATTGACTACAATAGTTACAATAAATATTCAAATTGAGCACCTTTTGTTGCTTGGCTGTACCCTAAACGGTGAACAGATCATTATGTACGTTTCTAATCGTTTCGGGAAAAATTAGCTCAGCTCTGATTGCATTTTTAAGTCTACCCCATAAGAAGAAATCGGAGGGCGTTAAGTTTGGTGACCTGGTGCCCATTCTATTGCACCGCGTAATCCGATCCACCAGTTGGGAAAGACGTAATGCGGAGGTGCGCCATATTGTTGAAACCATAGCTGTTCTTCGATTAAAATGATGATTTCTACAATTGAGAATCCTATAATTTATTCTTAAAACAGGATCTCTGGGGTGAGGGTCTCATGTCATAATTTCTAGACTGTAGGTAACAGACCCCACTTATGAGGGTATCAACATGCTCAGATAAGTAAGTAAAGTAAAGTAATAAGTAAATTCTGATGAAAGAATTAGAGATTGCTATTTAAAAAAATAGCTCAAAGATAATTGAACATAAAATTAAACGAAATTGTTGAAAAAGGGCTTCTCAAAAAACAATAATCGACGTGTCTTGGCGTTTTTCAAAAACTTTTCAAAAATTCGCGTTTGTTTCACACGCGATATCCTTGACTTTTGTTACACACTGTATATGAGGGGCGCAAACGTCAAGTCTCGCAAGGGCGCGCAATCTTACGTAGTTACGCCACGGCTATTCAAGTGTATGCTGTCATAACAAAATACACTATTTGGCACATCGTTGGAAAGGTCTCATTTAATAGGTTAAGAATAGGTACCACATGATGAATCTGTGAACATTCATATAAGGTCCAAGTCATTGGAAAGGATAATTTGTGGACAATGTATGATTGCAGTGAATATGCTGCAAAAACGATATTTCCTGCTGCACCACTTAAAGAAACCTTTTGTACCATGACATCTTTTTACAGGGTTTTTCTTTTAAAGTTTTGTCCTTGATATTACTAGATTATATGAGAAGATATAAGATGCACCTCTACCCCTTACAGAAGTTTACACAAGTCTCAATTGTGGCATTATTTTTGGGAGAATAATTTTCAATGTTGTTGTATAACTAGGCAAATCTAATGCCATACGAGCACTTTGTTTTTAACAGTTAAATCGAGCCCCTCACCAAATGGAATATATTACAACTTTTCTAAATTTAAGAATTTATTTTTGTTTTATTTCTTTATATTTAATAGTTATTTATGTACCAAGTCAGTAAAACGATTCTTTATCGAACGTGTCTGAGATTATAAGAAGAGCGAGCAAAGCGACCGAGGCGAATAACAGGCGAGTTCAATAAAGACACTTTACTAGCGTGGTGCATACAAAATTTTATCGCCAACCATATTTGCAGCAGGTAAAATGCTTGATTTGTAGAGTAACCATAACTGCGGCAGGTAAAATGCTTGATTTGTACAGTAAAATAAAGTGTTTGTTTACTTCCACAAATTGCTATGGTAATGCATGGCTTTATTGATGGTTGGCGATAGAAAACATTATCGGGAAAAAAACTGAATATATACAGCCTAATAAATGAATCCATAAAACCTTATTAAACATTAATTATTTTATCAATTTCATATAATTTAACTTGTATTGATTTGAAACAATTAGTTTATAAAAAGGGTTAAATTTTTAAATTTGATTTCCTGCTTGCAACGCTGCTGTGTATACGGCATTTTAGTCTAAAATTTCTGGACATATATTAATTGACTATATAATTGAGTAATTAAGTCAGACAAATTACAAACGTATTTTATACGTTAAGAAAAGCTCCTAGAGCAATATAACAACAATAAAATATTATAATACGTAATTATATATACAGGGCGTCTCAAAAATAACGAATAATACTTGATTACGAGATAGTTGATGATGTGTAGAGAAAGCTTTTCTTATAACTTTTTTTTCTGAAATGTTTACATTCCAACTTGTTCAAAGTTCAAGTTTTCAGTCCGGTCCTGTACTCTGCTGGACTTTCTCCTTATGTCGCATAATACCGAGGATTGTAGTTTGTTGAACTTAAAATAATTTGTCTATTGACGACTTTGTCTATGCCGCAAAATAATAAAAATGACTTGACGAAGATGATAGTTGATTTTGAAATACATTCGTAAATAAAACACATGTCCTTTTTACTTTTGTTGCAGTCTGTTTATCTTAAAATAAATGTCAATGGCTAATAACAGCTTTAAAATAAAAATATCTGATTTTTAAAGAGACCATTTGGTGTCCTAATAAGGTAAGTTAATTAGATTAACAGGCAATTTTTATTAGTTTATTAGTGTGGGAAAACCATTCAGCTTTATGAGGAAATTACATTAAGAGTTCTAACCTGCGATGTTAATAGATTGTTGACAACCTGAATAATTACTTGATTCCAGTAATCCTTTTCAGTAAAACTGAAACCATCATTATGATCTGATAGCGGCAATTTGTATTAAACAATCTTTCTTTTGTACTCTATGCTTGTAAATAAAATATTTCGTTCTGTCTTATGAGTTATGATTTTTATAAAGAATACCTAATTCTCATTAGTGTAAATAGTTTATTGTGATTATTATGTTTTTTATTTCACACCTACACTACGGGGGAACCAACAGCTAAGGTCATCTGTCCCCCATCTAACATACAACACGAATACAAACACCCATAGTTTAGGTGGCGGAATTTTCCAATTAGAAAAATCCCGTCACCCCAAGTGGGATTCGAACTCACGACCCTTGGAATACGAGTGATGCACTGACACCATTCGTCCACCGCCGGCCCATTATTGCGATTATTAGATTATTTATTACAATAAAATCAGACTGCACAAGTCAGTTGTGTATTATTTACGGTTAATGTAGAAAACTGGTCAATGTCGATAATAACCGGCCATTATCGTCATACTCCATTTAAATTGGTTAATGACGTTAAAAGCCGGTCATTGACGTAAATATCCAGTGAATGTGGACAATGTTGTTTAATATAAAACTCATTAATTAAATTGAAACGTCAACATCATTTATACATTTCTAAAATTATTTTGAAGTATAAATCTAATCAAAAATATTTAATAGTTGTGGGCAAAGTATAGTATTCTACTTGCATGTAATGGCTATTATTCACAAGCATAAAGTTTCATGTTTGTCATCATTGTATGTTGGATAATATAGGTACTATTATTAGACATTTACGAAAAATATACCAGATCAATCAGATCACTATGTCGGCCTTTTTCTTTTTAATCTCAGTAATAATGGCAATAATAGCAATATGAGATCAAACTGATTCAATTTTCATAAATGTATATTATTATAAATACAACTATAAATATTACTTTTATTTAAGACTTACTAAACTAATCTTCACCCACACTGTTACAGTACAAACCTGTGAATCAGTAAACAAAAACACTCCATGTTGATCAGTTGCACTGGCCTTTCTTAATATCACCTTAACATCTTCATGCCATTCATATGCTCCATATTGACGAGTGATTTCAACTTGGAATAATTCATATTCAGAAATGTGGGCAGCCAAACGTGTTAAAGACTGCCTGCCAGAACCACCCACACCAACCAAAAGGGCATGGCTTCTTGGTTGTTTGACAATACGGCATATTTTTGACAAATGTTCAATGGCAAATCTACAAAACAATAACATTGACAACAACCTTTTACTTTCAAATTGAAAAACATGCCTGAAAAGCACTAAATTCATTGGTTTCTTAGACATATTGTTATATTCATTTAAGTATCCTTCTACAATTTCCCTTAAATGATTCAAATCTAATACTTCTATGTAATGTCTAGTATCTGCCTTTGGATTAGCAAAATCACAATATATCAAATGCCTTAATTCAGTTTCTCCTATCTAAAATAAAGAAATATTTAATTTATTGCATATTGATGGAAGCCTTTCCTTCTTACATATTTGACACCTGGTGTGGCAAGTCGTTCAAACATTTCATCCAAATCTTGATTTAGCTGGTTCGTACACACTTCATGCATCATATGGAATATCCATGTTCTGTCTGTATCATCAACTAGCCTATCATAATAAACCCTTAGGACTTCATGCACCCATAAGCGTTTCATAGAAATCAAATCTTCAATAGCTTCAGGAACAGATAATAGCACCCCCTAAAGATATATTAAATTTTCTATCAAGTTTTATTTCAAGCTTTTAGTCAAATCTTTATTTTACTTTAAATCTAGATAGTACCTGAATGACTCTAGAAAAGTCTCGCAAGTTAAACAAATAATGAGACTTTGCAGGTGTTGGTAACAAATTGGCTCGACACTGTTTATACACCTCTAGTGTTGCAAAAACAATTTCTTCAATACAAGGATCAAAGTCTTTAGAAAATCCTCTTGTATCCAAATGCCATAGCATTATTTTACTAAAGATGTTTATCATGACTTCATCACGGAATTCATCTATGCAAATGTGATTGAAATGCCTTGAAAAGCGTGGAGTAACTGTATTACCACCACTTGGTGGCCCCATAGCACACATAAACTGAAATTTATAAAGTATATTTTGAAAACTTATCTTTCAGTTATTAGCTGTGCAATAAAACTTACCTGAATATCAATCAATTTCATAGGAACAATTTCTTTTAAATCATACCACATTTCGTGATCAAACCATTGCCTCAATAATTCAATAGGAGGTTGTGCACCATATATTTCTTTTAATGGCATACTTACATCATCTACAAAAATTACACACTTCTTGCCGACAGGAGGTCCAAAAACACCTAAAGCATAGATAGTGTTTTTAAACACATATTACATTTGAAAAGATAATTTAAACTCTGTAAAGTTTAAGATTGCATGTGTACCAATTAATAAATAATAGACAATAACTAATTAGTGTACATAAGCATTTAATTATATGCTATCTAGTTCATTTATAGTTATTTATGTTGCACTTGCATATTATTTGTTTTTTATACCTGTAATACAAATTATATAAACAAGTTCATAACAACCATGGCATTATAAACGGACATTATGGTTTATAACGCCCGCTTAGCGTTTACTTTGCAATCGAAGCCAGCCAATAGTAATTGTAGGATCAATAGGCCAGAAACTATATGTTTGTGTACAAGTGATGATCGTACAAGTATCATTTATTTACTGTTTGTAGAGAATTTCTAAAACTACTGTAGTACATATATCTAATCAATTTTATATCTAATCATTTACGACAGCTTTTAATAAAATATTAATTGTACTAAATACTTTAATATTATTAATACCGGTAACTCCATATACTTTACCATATGAAAATAGGGGACATTTTTTAAGCGCCAGCTTCGCAGATGGGTGTGCAACTAACAAACGGTTTTTCGGTGAAAAACCTGCATCTAATTAAAAAAATAGCACTATTTCTGTTTTTTAAACTATGGTTTATTACTGTTATGCTAAAATACATAAACTTTTACAATTTATCTAAACTATTCAATCTTCTATTACAATAGCAATTTTTTAATTACTTTCCTAATATTTTAGAAATGTCAGGTTTAGTAGCACACCACACTACAAAAGGCGCTATTAAATTTTGGCTCAAACATAAATAAGCAATAAATAAAATATTTTCAGATAAAACCCTGAACCCAATAAAACATTAAATATTTTTGAAAAATTTCACATATTACATTAAAAAAATAATTTCAATAGTTTCACAGCAATATTAGACAAAAACAAAATTTAACCATCACGTTATATGACATGTCACAAATTTAAGAAAAAATCAAATACAATGAATACCTTAGTAAAGCGTTATGATCGTAGATAAAACGTTGTAAGATGCACATGTAAAAAGTCTCTTCATTGGACTCACTTCTTTTAAGACATTCGCTCGTATGTTACACCGTTCGTGCAATAAAGAATGGCTTTTTACACTTGTATCTTAAATATCTATTAGGTTAAGAAAATGATCACTTACAGTTTTACACAGGATCATTAAGAATTTATGGTAAGTTAGCCTTATTCAACATTGCTCCTATAGAACTGATCTCACTTTTGATTATTTTTAGAATAACACTAGCATTGCCTTTATTATCACTTTTTTAACAAAGTTATAAAAGCAGCAGTTACAACAAAATAATTTAATTGAATAATTAAAACAATTTAATAATTTAAAAAACTAAATAAAATAAAATAAAAGAGCTAAAAAATCAAATTACAGTCTTAAATAAGTATATTTGGTTTATATGCATTTATGTTTGTGTCATTAGTTTTTTATTAATTAATAACAAAAAAAAAGGTTCAGAGTAGGAAAAAAATAATTGTTAGAGAACGGAATTATGGAAAAATGGATCCCTAAGTTCCCTAAGCCACCACCATTACACACATACACATCACTTTTTTGATTTATTACGAACCTGGTATCCTGCGATACATGAATATTTTACCTTTTTAATATTAGCTCTTGAATAACGTTCAAGACTAAAATTTATGTTTCTCCTTCCTTCTTTATGTCTAAACAGCTGGACACGTCTTCGGCTCCAACAGCTCTTTTAGATGTGAACGATTTTAATTAACTTTTACAAGAATCAACCCTTGTACGACCTTTTTGTTTTAAAACCCCTTTTTTTCTCTATTTTATTTACCTCTTAGTAACTAAACATTCTTTTAGATTGTAATTATTTCACATATCTTCTTGTTGTTTATATTTCAATCCAAATTAGCCTGCTTTTGTCATTATTTTAATATCATGAATATTGTAAACTATGTAATTGCATTTCAAGACAGATATTGGTTTGTCAGTAACCGTAGTTAAGACTATTTTGTTTTGTTATATTAAGTCCAAATTATTTTAAGTAACTGCAAGTGAAAATCCTATCAACCCAAAACAACTTCCTTAATCAAATTATCATTATGTACATGTACCAAATCAATAAACTCAACTCAAACTTTAATCTTTTTATGGTAATTTTCTTATAAAATTTCTTATTAAAGTTCCTTTATTGAGTATCAATAAAAATACATGAATCATCTAAGAAAGTTTTTTTAACTTCAACAGCTGAGGCAATTTATTTATTTATTTATTTATTTTTGGGCGAGGAATCAGGACGGCGGAGCATCCAGGCATTCTCATTAATATTATGATAGAGAAATCATTACAGTATGCACCAAGGAAAAAGCAAATGCTGCAAGTCAAATTCTTTTAAACAAAAAAAACAAAATGAAGCAAGTCAAATTTAACCACATTTCAAATAAAGTTGATTACAATGTTTCTTCCTCTGTACCATCAACTTCCGGTGGTATTATTATCATTAGTAACGTTAGCAATATATCCAAACACTTATTGAATAAAGAATAAAGTATAGTATGATGTAAATGTAATATTGAATTTAATAAATATAGTTTTGATAGATGTGATTACAATTACAACATATAGAAAGTGTTAAATAATAGCCACCTTTAGAAAATGATAAGGAGTTGATAAGTTACTTTTACAATTTATTTTTTTCTTGTATTTTAAATATTTGATAAAATTGTGAACATGCAATGTCTACAGTATTTCATATTTGACTACCACTTTTTAGATAAATTTATAAAACTTTTATTTGTGACACACATGCAGTCTTAAAGTGTATATATAGACTTTAGGTACCTTTACGGCGCTTATCAAGTTTACTCATAATTATACTTTGCGTTTGATTGGCTGAGGTTTGAGCAGAAAAGTTGATGAATAAAGGTGTATAAACCTTAGTGTTATTTTTCTTTAATAAGAAATTCTAAAAAAGAAATTTTATACTCAAATCAGGAAATTAAATATGAAAGAAATTATTCATACAGTAACATAAACTGACTTTCCAGTTCCAGTTGGTCCAATAATCATCACCGCTTTTTGATGTTGAACTAACAACTGCATAAGAGCTATATTTCTAATTGTTTCGACAGTAGTTACAATAATTTGATTAACTGGAATATCTCTTGGAATAGGAGGAGCAGTCATTAATTCATCCATCCAAGGTTTCCATTTTCCTTTACCCTAAATCATAAAGATTCAATTGAAAAATATTTTTTGTATTCGATAGTTATGATTTCACCAGCTACCTCTTTAATAAAGCGGAAATCAAACACAGAATCTCCAGCAGGCATAGTGAAAATGTAAGGCTTATCAGGTTTTGGAATGTCAAATGGAATACCCAACTTCTTTAAAAGGTCCTCTGGAAATTCCCTCTCTAACATTCCTTTAAATAATTCGCTAAATTTGGACCTGCTGTTTGAATCTAATGTTGCACCTAATGACCAAATGCAAGAAAAAAAGAAAGCCCCTTCCAACTGTGCCCTGACATCCAAATCTGATATATTTTCCATAAATTTCTCATCATAAAAATCATCCAAGAAACAATCAAATAAATTCATTGCAGATCTCATTAGATTTGATTCTGAAGTAACGGCCAGTTCCTAATAAGCAATTAAAATAAAAACAGTTTTAAATATGAAAACTAACAATTTTCATAGTATTTAATACCTTTACACCGCCCTTCCGAATAAACCATAAAATCGGTTTTGCAAAACGTCTAAACGTTTGGCCAACCATTTGTTTGTGAAAATCGTTTAATAATGGTGGCAAAGTATTCATCCAAGATATTAATAATGGTTCCCAACCTAATGATAAAGGTTCCATGTATATCATACCGCATCTTGAGACCTTTAATAAACCAAAACATAGTTTGCATCCTGAAATTTTATATACGACTAACTTACCGTAGCAGGTGAAGCTACCTCCAAATCCATTGGTTCGAATATCAAATTTGTAGTATTAGCTAACTGAATAATTTCACCAGACATAAGACACAACTTTTTATTATCATCCAGTACAGTATTCATATTTTCAATCCAAACTGCATCAACTGGTCCATCAAATATTAACCATTTTCTAGAAAATTTAAAGATAACAACTTTTCAACTTGTCTACAAAGTTAACAGCAGTTACAAGATTTTAAACTTCTAGAAAAGGAGATCAATTAATAATATTATGATACATATATTTATAAGGGGTAGGCTTAAAGTAATGAGAATTATTCGTAATAAAGCCAAAATAATATATAAAACTAGAATCAATAACTAAATATTTTAGGAAGATATACAGTATTATTATAGTTATTATCATACTGATAATAACAGGGCATTTCAATACAAAGTTCGGAAAGGAAAAATGTAATGCAGACGTAGCAGGAAAAGAAACCATTCATGAAACCAACGACAACGGAACGAGACTGTGCAGTGTGCAACCTAGCTTCAATGACAAAAACATATATTGTGAGTACAAGGTTTATACACAAAAAAGAACACAAGATAAGTAGACCACATGCTAATCTCAAGAAGATGGCCATACAGAGGGGCAAACACTGATACTTACCAGATACTAGTAATAGCAACAATAAAAAGGAAAATACTGAAAACGTGAAATATGGCAAAAGAAGTAACGCCTGGAATGTTAAAAAACTAAATACAGAGGATATAAAGAAAGATACAACACAGCAGTAAAAAATAAGCTAAAAAAAGAGGAGAAGAAGAGACAGAGACAGAATGGAATAATATAAAGACAGCAATGCGGAAAGTAGTAGAAATAACAATAGGACTAAGGAAAAACGACAAGCCAAAAGAGTCGTTTGACAAAGAATGCCAAAATAAAAGCGAAGAAAGAATGAGAGCAGGACGAAAATGATTACAAACACAAACAGAAGAGGAGAGAAACAAGTATAAAAAAATTAAATAAGAAGCTACGAAACTATTCAGCAAGAAATTGTCGGACTGGATAAGTGTGCAGATACAGGAGCTGGAGAAAAATAATAGAGATAACAGTAAACTTTTTCAATACATTAAGCAACAGCTCGGTAATAAGAGAATAACCAAGATCAAGAAAGAAGACTGGGAGGCGCACTTCACAAAGCTGCAAACACAGAAGTATATGACCCAGCCAGCACACTGACGTTATAATGACGTTATTTTGGTCGGTTGTGGTGATGAGTTTTGGTCGGCGACATCATATGACTAATAAATTATGTCAATAAGACATCATGTTATGAGACGTACGTAGACGTCTTCAAAACGACGTCTTTTAGACGTACAATTTGGTCCTTTTTAGACTTCTAATATTCCATAAAATATTTTTTATTTTTACATTTGCGGAATGTAAATAGAATACATTCTGTTACTGTTTTCAATATTCAATTACACTTTTTTTTGTATTGTCAGGTCCACTGATATACGAGAGGCAAATCTAGCAACACTGTTTTACTTTATTTTTTTACTGAACTGCACGTGACCACATGTCGCAATACAAACAACAACAACGTCTTTCGTGTGTATTTGTTTTGCTCTTTAATTAGTAACGTTTCTACTTTCTACTTATTATTAAAGTTGTTGACATACCTATATTTTTAGTGTGTGTGTGTGTGTAGGTGCAATTACTGCAAGATAATTGTGTGGTTTGTCACAAAGGGTGAGTATTAATAATTACTTGTTCCGTCGCAATTACTACATAACCTATACAATTTTACCCGTTCGACGATTTTGTGAGATTACTATTCTTAATAGTTTCTTAGTACTTACTAACATTATTTTAGTATCATCAATTATTCTGCATATTGTTTTAGCAGTTTTTCAGTTAGTAAATGTTTACTTTTGTTTAATAATTACGAGATGTTGAGTTAATAGAAGATATGTATGTTCTGTTATTGAATGTTTACTTTCGTTTAATAATTATGTATGAAATAGTGTATAATAAATATTATTTCCAATATTCAACTATTTATTTATAATTCCTGCCCTAATCCTAAAATAGGACGTTTTAATGACGTCGTTGAACTACGCTTTAATGACGTCTTATATTGAAGTCCTTGTGCTGTGACAATAATGCCGTCAGTTTTACGACAATTTGATGTCATTTTAATACGTCATTTGACGTCGTTATGGATATGGATATGGAAGAGAAACATTACTAAAAAGGCTACATAAGTTAACAATAAAAATATGGAGAGAGGAGAGAATACCGACGGACGGGAGAAATATACTAATAATAACAATCTTCAAAAAAGGGGACCCAACAGAATGCAACAATTACAGGCCCATTATACTACTAAATATGACATACAGGATACTAACAACAATAATAATAGACTAACCAAATACACGGAAGAGAAATTAGGACAATATCGGCAAGGTTTTAGAAAGAGTAAATCTACGATTGTCGCAATACATATACTGACACAAATTATTGAAAACGGATACGAACACGACATCGACTTATACATTATATTTATAGATTTCAAGCAGGCGTCTTGACAGTGTGTAGAGACATCGACTAGCAAATGAAATGAAGAACATGGACATACCACCGAAATTAATTAGGTTAACCAGAATGACAATGGAAAATTCAGCGGTTATGGTCATAACAAAGGATGGGGACACAAGAAATGTCAACATAAACACAGGGGTAAGACAAGGAGTTAGGCTATCCACGACCCTCTTCAACATTGCCCTAGATGGTGCGATAAAGGACTCAGAACTCGACACGTCAATTACGCAAAGCTCGGTCCAAGTTATAGGATATGCGGATGATATAGTGTTGATAGCAAGAAGAAAGCGAAAAAGCATTTCTGAAACTAGCAAAAGAAGCTGAAGAGAGAAATCTGAAAATTAATGTAGAAAAAACAAAATATTTTATATATTCAAGAAAACCGAACAGTGCTACAGAACTGGAGATAATGATTCTAACCTACGGGTCATTCCATGCGAAATCGATCACTAAAATGGGTCGATCTCACGGATTTTAATGAAAATCACTTATGAGGTAGCAATGAACTAAAGAACATAACTTTCATTCATCAATTTGCTAAATTATGCAGAACTTCGGAAATATTCAAACTAAAAAAATTATCAAAACTGCTTGCACGCCTTTAAAGAAATATAAATATCTCGAAAAGTGTTTACCCTAGAACAAATATTTTTCTTGTATATTGCTCACTAGAAGACGGGCTTTTTGAACAGCCTAATAATTTTTTGTTATCAAACGTATTTTTATTTTTTCCTAAACGAAATATTTAAAAAATGCAGAAAAATCGGTGTGGTCACATTTTTAAAAATCTGAAAAAATTGTACAGATTCTTTGAACATTTCTGTATTTAAATGCAAAATGGCAAGCTGGACGTTTTAATAGTTTTGGCAGGGCAAATTTAAAGATCGCGTTGCAGACAGCCGGCGCACCATAGATCACGGTCAACCGGCACAAACCGCACTCGCTACCTTCTAGTTAGTAATAATACGGTCCATATTACCAGCTTAACTCTTAACCTTAACCTCTCAACTAATGTACATAAGATAAATGTATATTTGCGTGGATATGATTATACCTACTAATTAGTTAATTACTTAAGTATTTAAATCGATTACTTCGGGTGTGTTACATAAAGTACTTTTCTTGCGGCTGTCCAAGACTATAAAATATAACGCAACAGCTTTTTTAATTTAAGTCTTAAGGTCAGTTGGGGTAATTGGTCCATAGATATACAATTATTTTGCTTCAAACTCTTTATCTCATATTTTATCGTGAAGTATAAGTTTAGGACCTTGTTTTATAGTAACTAGATTTTTCTGCATTTTTAAAATATTTCGTTTAGAAAAAAATAAAAATACGTTTGATAACAAAAAATTATTAGGCTGTCCAAAAAGCCCGTCTTCTAGTGAGCAATATACAAAAAAATATTTGTTCTAGAGTAAATACTTTTCGAGATATTTATATTTCTTTAAAGGCGTGCAAGCAGTTTTGATAATTTTTTCAGTTTGAATATTTCCGAAGTTCTGCGTAATTTAGCAAATTGATGAATGAAAGTTATGTTCTTTAGTTGATTGCTACCTCATAAGTGATTTTCATTGAAATCCGTGATATCGGCCCATTTTAGTGATCGATTTCGCATGGAATGACCCCTACAGTGACCGGAATACTTTAAATATCTAGGGGGTAACTGTGAAACGTAAGAATCTTAACACAAAAGAATGCCCACGTTGGCAAAG
Organism: Agrypnus murinus; assembly: GCA_929113105.1. NCBI lineage: Eukaryota > Metazoa > Arthropoda > Insecta > Coleoptera > Elateridae > Agrypnus > Agrypnus murinus. Next base: position 40,314,927 of record OV816028.1, read on the forward strand.
CCAATTGAAACACTCGTTATTTTCATCAACAAAAGTTACTTTATATTCTTACTCAAACTGTACAATTCAAACATAAAAAAAATAATACGTCGCACGATGGACGTCTAAAACTCATAAAAAACCTCAAATTATTTAATACTTACTACATAACTCAAAAATTGCACAGGCTGTTGAGATCTCTATTATGCAAATTTAAATACAAGTGTGGGTGTTAACCCCAAAAGCTTCTAATTAGATAATGGAAATCAATAACAAAATAAAAACATGTTGGGCGCCACCAAATTGATAACAAAATCTAGAAATCTGAATTTGAAAATCATTTAAAATTGACGTTAGATTAATCAAAAACGTATCAATCGATACTAATGAATTTTAATAAAAAAACAAAACATCAGCAATTTGTTGGGCCAAACCATATCATACGATAAATTAATTTGAAATCTGTATATTAAAACATAAAAAGAAAAAGTTGAAATAATAACAAAATTAAAAAATACAAAGTTATCATACAAAAAGTAATTTCGGGATCCCAAATAAGCATTACAAAAAAACTTAGTTAATATATATTATGTAATTAGGAGATCAAGCGATACTTTAAATCCGAGAAGAAGTATTATAACGCTGAGGCGCCAGCCGAGGCATTATAACATCTTCGAGGATTTAAAGAAGCTTGATCTGCGTATTGCATAAGTTGTTTTATTTTATTTCTTATTTCAAACTTAATTTCTCCCTTTTAAAATTCATCCGAATTTATTGTATAATGAAGCAAGTTGCCTTGTCTGTGTCATCATACGCGTAACCAAGGAGATAAAAAGCAGCATGTTACGTTTGTTTGTTTGTTTTTGGGCGAGGAATCAGGATGGCGGAGCATCCTTTGTACCTCATGGCACCGATTGCTATGATCATTTGGCCGACCCTACTAGAATTTAGCCGAATCTGGGAGAATTCCACCCCCAGTAGGGATTTTTAACGTGCCAAACATCGCATTGACACGGGACCTACAGTTTTACTTCCTATCCGTGGCTGTTATGGAACATCAAATGTTTTTTACGTTGCCAACAACAACGGAGATCAAGAACGTCTTGAACTCCGGTGTCATTGACAACGGAGATCAAAATATACTTTATTTTAATAATAGTGGTATATAAACAATTGTTTGAAATACGAAATGAAATAAAAAAATTAATACCTTACATTTTCAATAATCCAACAAAGTTCAAGATTTCTTACTCAAATAACTTCGAACACTAGAAGCACAATATTAACATTAACTTAATTTTCACAGCCAAGCTGCTGACCTAGAAAAAGCCAATGCAGGAACAATCTTCTGAATTCTGAACTATATTTATTTTAACGACAAACTTCAACATACAAAAATTTCCGATAACTGATAATTCTTTTTTTTTAGCACTTTCATAACTGGAACGATAATTATATTAACTTGAATGCTGCTTGAGGATGGTTATTTTAATTTGTAAATTTAACTGAAATTGCTGAATAAATCTCTTCACAACTCTTTCATTAAAATCCGGTAAACTGAATTATTTGCGTAAATCTATTAGCATTTAAAAACTTTAAACGGTAACTTGAAGCAAGTAGGCTTTCTGTACGGTACGATAATACACAAAACTGCATTAACACAAATAATTATTACTTGTCAAACTGTAACATTAAACACACCGAATATCATAATAATTTGGCAGGGGGTCTCTGTTTTCACGAAGAAGGCACAGGCCTCCCCGCATGGCAAACGCCACCTTGCTTGGTTGTGTCTTTTTTTAACCAGCCCCTATCTTAAACTTACTTCGACTGACTGTAAACTAAAAACTATTTTGCGGTGGTATGATTTTTGAGGAGGGCGAAACTTTAAACAATCCAATAGAAAAGTGGCGGGATATTCATTAGCCAATAAAATGTTTACGTCATTTTCTTCTAACAAAATCTCGAAGGATCTTGAGGGGATTCCCTTTTGAATCTATACACACAAAACTTAAGCCAATAACACACAGATGGTGTCTAGACAACTCGTCCGAGAAGATTCCTTTTGGCGGTAAATTATTTACTAAAGAAATGTTTTAAAGCTATGAATTCGAACTTTCATACGTATTTAACTATAAGGAGGTTTTTGTTAAGGCTAATATTAGATTTTAGCCCTTATAAGCTCGGAAAATAAACAATTTTGTTTTTCTAGAACCTCCTATTTCTCAGAAAATAAACTTTTAACCCAGTAAAAGCGGTGCTTTTAAAAGGGAATCTGCAGATTTTTCTAGAAACAAATTTTATCGATCTGGGAATGTTTCTTTTAGATGACCCTTGATATTTTAACGGACATATTTTATAGAGAATACCAACGTATTTTTAAATCAAAAAAAAATATACAATAATATGCAGAACCGCACTAAGGGGTTTTATCATTTATGCAAGCAAAATTGCATTTTTTCGGAAGTTAAAAAAATGAACCGTTACAACTGTAAATGACAAAAACAACAGAAGCGCAGAGATAATCGAAAGACTGGAAGCGAGAAACAGAGCATGCTGGAAACACCAAAAATAAAAATATATAAGGCAGCAGTTAGACCAGTTATAACGTATGGAACCAAGACTATGTGCATTACAAGAAGAGATGGAGAAAAGCTAAGGGTACTAGAGAGGGAAATACTAAGGAAGATATTCGGTCCAAAACGGGTACAAGGATAATATACGCTACTTATGAACAATGAAATCAATAACACAATGGATGGAGAAGACATAATCAGATTTATAAAACCACAAAGGTTAAAGTGGTTCGGACATAGCCACAGAAGAGAACCTGATGCTAATATAAGAAAAATATCAAAATGGAAACCCATGGGAACTCGACCAAGAGAAAGACCAAAGATAAGATAACAAGACCAAGTGATTGAAAACATCAGAACCATGAGAATCAACAACTAGAGAAAGAATGTTATGGAAAGGAAAATCTGGAATAAAATAACAAATCAAGAAAAGATACAACAACCACTAACAAAGGCCATTTGAAGAAGGAAGATGCGGGTTGATCTTCTGCACGAATAGAGCTCATATGAAGTGCGGTCTATACTCTGAGTCAAAGTATCAGGCCTATATATATGTATATAAATTCAATTTAAAATCTTTGAGTTTAAAGGCTAATATACAAACCTTTCTAATGTAGGCGACATAGCAAACACTCTATAGCTAACAGCTAAAACGCCATCAGACCATTCATGAGAGACTGGATCAAACTGTCCATAAAGTTGCCCCATTGTTATAGACTTCGGATTCATTATTGTATAAATTGCTTTATTTTCATCAATACCCTATTCAATAAATCATTTTATGCAAATTTAAATCTAACTAGGCATGCTCTTACTCTTTCTTGCATTAGACCTAATGCATCAGCTAATACACGATATGATGATGTTTTACCACCAAAAGGCAGCCCAACAATCATTAAACCATGTCTAACAACAATCATTTCGTACAACTGTTGAATTTTCTCCAAGAAAAATGGAGTGCATTGCAAATTCTTCTCAACACAAATATCTGCCATAGCTTGATCAAAGATATCATAGTCTGGCGGTGGCAGTTCAATTCCAGGGAACAAATCTGATGTTATACCCTATTAACAATAGATGTTTAATAATTTACAAAACTAGCCATAATTCAAATAACCTGAAATAGAGGAACATCTTGATTTAAGAATTTAGCAAGGTTGACATCTTTAATAGATCTTAAAACTAATATATCCTCTTCTTGGTCTGGATATCTTAATTTAAGTGCACCCGCTGCTCTTAATACAGACTTTACAGCTCTCATTCCTGGCACGAAATTCAATAATGTATAATTTGTGTTAAAAAGATTATAAATTGTTAAGTACCATAATCATAGTGACATTGTGAAGATAACTGTTCCGAACAAAGACGATATGTGGCAACAATTTTAACAGCCAATGGTTTTGCATTAAGGAATCCATATGAATACAATTCAATTTCAGATATTAATGCATAATCCGGTACCATCATTGCCACAGACCTAAACAGCGCCTAAAAAAAACTTGAATGTTACAGTCAGAGCTCATTAATTAGATTAAAGAAATACCTTTAGATTGTCTGGTAATTCAGATCTTCCAGCATATCCAGGATTCATTGTAATGAAGACAGCACATGTTGGATCAAGTTTCAGTTCAGTTCCTTCAAATATCATCTTTTCTGCACCAGCATTGATTGCTCTCTGTATGGTCAATATCTGTTGTGCAACAACTGAAAGGACTTCCAGATCAATTCTATTAAATTCATCGAAACAAGACCAAGCACCACAAGATGCTAAACCCTACAAAAGTTTCTTTGATTACATAATACTTGAGTTTTAATGGAGTAAAGATAAGAATCAACCTTGAAGAATTTGCCCAAAGCGATGTAATCTAAACCATCTGAACAGTTGAATACAACACACTGTTTAGCAACAGATTTTGCTAGATCTTTTGTTGTTTCAGTTTTGCCTGTTCCTGCAGGACCTTCTGGTGCACCACCTAGAAAGTAATAAGAGTACAGCCTGTTTGGTAGATAACTCAAGCTTAGCATCTTTATTTGTAAAGCTACACTCAGCAACATATAGATACCTAGATGTAAATGCAGGGCACCAAACAATGTTCTGTAACAACGATCAGTTAAAGGTGTTACTACAAGTCGAGTAGTATTTCCTAAATATTCATAACCATACATTAATGTAGAATTGATCATACATGTAGCCATTTGATTGTTCTAAACAAACATCATAAATATAAATACTGTGTAGATTAGTCACGTGAAACAATTATACCTCCCAATAATAACGAATTTGACATAACCATTGGAAATCATTAATGCTTTTAACTTTATACTCAATCAATTCAGCTAGTACATCCCTAGCATGCACGTCTAGCACAACTAATGCACCTGAAAACAAAACAATATTTATTTAGAAGGAACTGCTTTGTCAAGCAATAAAAAGTTTTACCTAGAGTAATTCGATTTTGCATGTTCAATCTTCCTCTAACTAAATCAACCACTTTTGATATTTGATCATTGCTACGTCGTAGAACTATTCGCATTTCTGCAACACTTATTTTTATAGCTTCATGTACTTCTGTGGTCCAGTAGGTCATGGCAACACTTTGAACCTGCAAAATTTTCCCTTCAATAGTTTGTTTACTTCAAAATAATTAGATTTTACAGTTTGTCCTGGCCACACCAACACCCAAACATCTCTTGGCTTCAATGGATAATCCTGTATAGCACCTGCAACCATCTTGTGTACCGACTTCTTCATATCACCTTCCAATTCCAAAAGCCATTTTTCCACCTGCCCTCTTGCTGCAGATGTCGAAATTACATCCACCAAAGGAACTTCTTCGCCCTCACTGGACTTCATTTTAGTTACATCTAAGTCTTCGGTAAATTCTAATTTGGCGATACCCTCAAAGCATTTTTTAAGATGAGGTTGAACTCTATTGGCAAAAAAATAAATGCATTAGATAGAAAATTTAACATAATTAAAATATAAATAAATGAACAAACCTGGTAGGATCTTTAGTTTCAGACAAGATCTCCAATAATTCATCATTGGATAGGAAAAAGAACCTGGGGAAATATAAACGTTTCTTTTCCAGGTAATCATTTAGACCACGTTGAATTAATTCTAGCAATCCATTGCACTTTTTCAGTCTTTCCAACATTTTATCGATTTCAACTACAACCATTACCTTTGGATCACCGTATACTGTTTTCATTATGTCTCTCCAGATCTAAGATAAAAAGTTGAAATGTTTTTGTTAACAATTTTTTATAATTACAATTTCTAAGAATATTTTGAAAACAAACGGTTTATTTCAATAAACAAGCACTAACCTTATCAACAGCACTAAATCTTCGGCCTTCTTCAGGCATCTGTTGTTGAATATCAGGAGATGAGAAAATCGGTTCCAAGTACATCCAAGTGGCCTGGACTTTCAGCCAGTCATCTAAAATTTCTTGGAGGAGAACCAATTTAGCTTCCCATGCTCTAAAAGAGTTTTGTAATTAAAAGAAGTTCTAATTTAGAAAAAAATGAAAAGGTATTATCTATTAATACCACAATGATAGGTTACATGTTATTATCCTCAGTCAGCAGTCGGAAAGAACAGTCAAGCATGAGTAAAGATTCTTATGACTGATGATTACATATGACATGACTACATCAAAATTGTCTTATCATACTGTAACAGCATTATCCCAAAAAGGTTTCTATTTGAAGATGATGCATCAAGTAATGCTAATTAAATTATAAAAAAAGTGTAAAAAAGTGATTGGTGTGATTAGTGATTGAAAGCATTTCCCTATAAAGTGGGGAACTAGTATCTCAGTAAGAATGCGTGACATTACAACACACAACAACCCAGCAATAAATATCGAATCCATGTTTTAAAAGACACATTTTCATATCTTCTAATTTCATATTCTTGCAATTCAATGTAGAACATGAAGTGAAATTCTAACCATATACAGTGTGTGCGTAAATTCTCTTGCAAAATGGAAAAATTATTTTATTATGTATTTGTTTTTCGAAAACAAAGACATTTTTGAAAAAAGCTTTCCTTCACTTAAAACTTCAAGTTCTGTCATTAAGATTAATCTATTGTACACAGGGTGATCAAAAAAGAGTGCCTTTGATTGTAATGTTTCCTTTTTTTAATTTTACTTTTATTATATTACATATAGCATAGTATTTGATTACATATTGCAAGCAGTTTTCCAAAAAGTGTCACTTTTGATCCATGACCTCTCTTAGAAGGAGCGGGGATTGGCCAGGAATCAAATTTGATTTGATGTTGTGATTTTGTTGTATTCAGTTTTTACTGCCCTTAGTCGGTTGATTATCTATAGAAAACAAGCCCTTGTGGGAACAGTTACACATCGAAGTCAATTTAGTTGATGTTCTTTGATATCTTATTTATGCAGAATACGAGTGTATGATACAAAAAGGATTTTCACAACATCAAATACATAAACATTTAAGATACACTGAATATTATTCAGGGGTCGTTTGCTCTTCTCGTCATCATCATCTGGCACTCATTCGTTAAGAATATGACCGCCCTTATAGCTATTTGAATCCAATTCCAAGGATGGATTAGTCCTTATTTTATCTTTGTTTGTCTCTTTCTATTTTGTATGTTTATGTGTTTTATGTGCTGTATTTTTGCTGTTCATACTACTTTCTTCCATTCTTTCTTGTCCATTGTTAAATTACTCCAATTATTTATGCCCATGTCTCGCAGATTTCTAGTTACTTCTTCTAACCATGTTGTTTTCAATCTTCCCTTTCGTCTCTTATACACCGTGTTCGTTGTAACATTTGCTATAGGAAATTAGTATGGAAAATCTGAAATATGCCAAATAGTTCGTTCTCGAACTATTCGTACTGCTCAAAAATATTACCCTTACCCCAGTAGCACACAATATTTTTTTAATATTTAAAAAATATAAAGATAATATTATATGTGTTTTAAATATTTAAAAGATTAGGAAAATATTTATATAATATTGAAAATGAAATATTTAGAAATATATTAATATACATATTAAATAAATATGTTAGTTGTGTGTAATTTTTAATATTATGAAACAAATATCAAATAAATATTTTATTTTTATTATGTACAGTAGATATCTATTGGTAAACATTGAATTGTAGATCTTGCTTATGACCTTGCGCGATCGTGTATCGTCGCGTACGTTCGTAGATGGGAGGCAGGACCAAGTGCAACGACGCCATTACATTGTGTTGTTTTGTCAGATTAATAAAAGTTGTTTTGTAAGGTATGTACAGGTATGTATTAATATAACATAAAGTATTGCTCATCTTAGTTATTTGTATTTATTGCGAATTATTGTGGTGTTTCGTATAAGAGAATATATTTTTAACAGAAATAGTGGGCAGAAAAATTAATTAGTTATATATGTACAGTGTAAGTGTAAAGTCTGGAACTATCGAAATAAAATCTTTAAAAAAATCGGCGAAATTGGTGCTTGAATTTTATGTGGAGTGATATAGACATTTTTTTGTTTTACAGGAAAATGCCATCATGTAAAAGAAAATCCGTTCTTGATCTACAAGGTATTTTCGTCACCTGTGTAATGATACCAAGAAGTCAAGAAAAGCTGCAACAGACCCATCTGTAATTGATAATTATTGTTTGGAGAGTTTTTAGTTCTTGTGAATCTTTAGAAAATTGTAATAAATACACCGAATTAAACATTGATAGTAATGAATTTTCTGAAGGAGATCTAACAGGAGAGGAATGTCTGTACAAAGTACAATTGCATGAAAATCAAGATTATGATTATAATAAACTGTTTAGTACAGATGAACCATGATGAGGAAGTCACTGGCATAATACTTTTTCCCAAGGTCCCAAAGATAACCTTATTACATGACTCCAGTGGTGATAACAAGGTAAGAAGTGACTATTCTACTCCTACGAATAAAAGACCAAGAGAATAAAATAACATGATTATTCAACCAGCTACAGATTGAGTAATGCAAGTTTGACAAAGGTACGAATAACGTATGTTTAAATTTATACTTTTTTAAAATTTTAAATATGTTTTCTAGAGTACAAAAGAAAAACCGAAAGTGACTTCATCAGCTGAAGTTGGTTTTTGCAAATATTGAGAGAGCAAAGTCGACCACAGATAATTCCTGATGATGATCAGAATTTCCACGAAGATTTTGAAGGGAGACTACCCATGAAGAGCGAAGAAGACATTGGTACATGTGAAAGACGCCCAAGTACAAAGAATAAACAGAAAAAGATGATAGGTACTTGGATGCACATATTGCTTTTCTTATAACATATCTTATTATTTTCAGTTATCATTCCTTGCCCGAATTGAAAGTCATGGGATCAACACTATTGTAAAAAATATTTTAAAGAAACTTTACAGATTCTGTCGCCTCCTTATATGACTGGAAGGGAAAGAAAATGTTTTCCTCAGTAGTATCTGACTGTATCAAAAGTATGTTAAATCTTCATTGTTTTTACCGATATGATTATTATTATTATGTTATTAAATATTACAGAAGCAGCAACCCTAAGCCCAAATGCTCAAGTAACAACCGAGCATGACATCATAGCAGCTATTAAGAATTGGTTGACATGCTTCGACAAGATTAAACAACAGCTAGTAAGTACTTTTTTTATCTACCAGCTTACCATATGTACGAAAAGCTCAAAGTGTCCACCAGTTATGGGACACCTAGACCACCAGGAAAGAGGAAATGATTTCAGATCTAACTAATTTAAATTAAAGGACGTGATAAATAAATAAATAGATAAAGAGGCGTTAAGTGATAAAAGGCACTTCTGATTTTTAACTTGAATTATTTTGATTGAAGTAACTTGTAAAAAATCTGAGTTTTATGCTTGTATACTGTTTTGAAAATATTCCATTAATTTTAAAAAATGTTTAATATTGCTTAATCACATTTTCTATTCTTGGTCGCCCCACATAATGGTATTGGACTTGACTACATTTACAAGACAAATTTTACAGAAAATTAGCTCACTGTAATTTATGTTTAAATATTTTCCTCAATATTTTAAAGTTAAATACTAAAATGACTCTTTGATAACCCTAAATCTTTTTTTTATTCTTACAGAAAGAAGAATTATGAATTCCAAGACAACGTTCCTATTGAATAATTATCGAGTATTTATATATTTTACTGAGTGAATAAATTAGTTTTGCTATAATATATCTTTTATTCCAGTCCTATTCCATGAGGTTGGAATTATATCCTTAATATACCAGCGAATAAACTGCTATTAAATTTAATATTTCAGTTATAATTATTGAAGTCTTCAGGATGGATGAGTAGTTATTTTTTTATTGGATTGTTGTGAATTAAAATGAGCTGTAAAAATTTTTGTCAGGTGTATAATCCATTTCTTATACTACCTACAATTACAATTAGAGAAGTAAAACGTTAAAATGTGTTCATCAACATTGACACTGTTTGGCATTTTCTAATGGTTGATTTTGTGTCAGAATTTAAAAGCGACTCCTTTATTTTTCTAGGCCCCTAAAACAGGAAATAATATTTTAAATGTGCAATTTATCTAGCAGATATTCTCTATAGGGTGTGCAAAAGAACCCCTTATTGGCACTAACTCTTTAAATGTTCGTTCTATCAAACAATGTATTGAGAAAGTTTGTATAGAAAATTATGCTCTATAGCAATATTAATTTTTCCTTCGGCACTCATTTTCTTGTTGACGGTCATTTTACCATTCCAAAAGAATATACATATTTAAATTCAAACCCAAGTGTTTTATTATTAAGTGTAACTCTTGTGCTAAATAAACTTGAAACGCAATTTTTTGAAAATTTTCTTATGTAACGCCTGTTAGAGAATATGGTTTCATAAAGAGAGCTAAATTCTCTTTTCACTAGAAGAACAAAATGTATAGGGTTTTATTTGAAAAGTTTAAAATGACCATCAACAAGAAAATAAGTGGTGAAAGGAAAATTGAAGTTCATGTTGCTATAGAGCATAATTTGCTGTGCAAAAATATTCTTAGAAACATTCTAATAATATTCCAAAAATATAAAAATAATATTCTAGGAATATTATATGAATCAGAAATATAACATACATATAAGATATCCTAACTAGAATGTTAAATAAATAGTAAAAAAGTATATTGAGGATATATTTTAAATAATATATTAGCTAAATATTTAGTCGGATGTTAAAACAGATATATTTTAAATATTTGAGAATGAATATTTATATAATATATTTGTGCTACTAGGGGTATAACATTCATAAGATATCCTAACTAGAATGTTATATAAATATTATTAAAATAATATTGAAGAAATATTCTAAATGATATATTAGCTAAATATTTAGGCGGATGTTGAAAAAGATATATTTTAAATATTTGAAAAAAATATTTATATAATGTATGTGTGCTACTAGGGTAATAACAATCCCAATTCTTCAAAAATTATAAATTCATGAATTATTTGCAAACCATTAATTTAAAAGCCGAAACCTGAAAAACTGACGCGACGCCTCCGTGGTTCAATGGCAACCGTGGCTTGCTAAACCGCACGGGCTGGTGGAATGAAAGATCGAACCCCGTCACAAGCAAGACTTTTTTTTAAATTTTATTTGTCATTAATCTTTAATTTAATAACAATTTAAATAATTTGTTATTATTCTTTTATTCGAAAAACGTACAAGAAATAATAGATTAGAAATGAAAACTGATGATGCTTTTTCATACTGCATACTTACTACAAAAACCAGTTTTTACAATATTAGTTTATTAACACTAAAAATCCTGAAGATTATTTAAATACATTTAAAGTTTCAGTATTGACAAGTACTTATTTTACATTTTATTTATTTTAGTTTGAAATAAATACGTAATGAGAATTCTTGAACACACGTTTTATTAATTGGTTATCATTATTTTTTATTTCTAATTTATTATTTTTTGTACGTTTTTCGAATAAAAGAATAATAACAAATTATTTAAATTGTTATTAAATTAAAGATTAATGACAAATACAATTTAAAAAAAAGTCTTGCTTGTAACGGGGTTCGATCTTGCATTCCACCAGCCCGTGCGGTTTAGCAAGCCACGGTTGCCATTGAACCACGGAGGCGTCGCGTCAGTTTTTCAGGTTTCGGCTTTTAAATTAATGGTTTGCAAATAATTCATGAATTTATAATTTTTGAAGAATTGGAATTGTTATTAAGGGTAATATTTTTGAGCAGTACGTTAGAATATCTTATCTATCGATTGCAACTATTAATTTCACCGACTTTTATTCGAGAACGAACTATTTGGCATATTTCAGATTTTCCATACTAATTTCCTATAGCAAATGTTAGAACACGGTGTATAACGGTCTCCGGTTTGTTAGGGTTTTTAGTGAACTTTCCTGCTTAGATCTCATGACATGCCCTAGCCATCTTATTCTTTAACTTTTTATAAATTTCAGTATATGTTCTTTGCCTATTTCTTCTAAGATTTCATAATTCCATCATTTTCGGTACTCATTACTAATCTTTTTAGGTCCTAGTATTCTTCTTACAATTTCTCGTTCAAAAATTGTCAACTGCTCTTCAATTTTTTTATTCATGTTCAACGTCTCTGAACCATATGTATGTCACTATAGGTCTCACTAAACACTTGTACACTCTTAATTTAGTTTTTTTCCTAATTCTTTAATTTCTTAATATCCATCTATTACTGTAAAAAGCTTTATATCCTTCCTGAATTCGTTTCTTGATATTGGGCTCTTAATCAAGTTTGTTATTTATTTCAACACCTAGGTTGTGAAAGGAGGTTACCTCTTCAAATACATACTGATCTATCGCAAGGTTCTTTTTGTTATCTGCCATAGTGATTGAATGTCTCATATAGTACTTCGTTTTCTTTTGGTTAATCTTTAATCCCATTCTCTAGATGCGAACATCGGAAACGCTTTCTTTGAAATCTTGTCTTAAACTTGATATAATTACTACATAATCAGCATAGGCTATTATTTATGCTTCTGTTTTGTTGATTGTTCATAAGTTACCCATTTTCCTCATTATACTTAGGTATATATTTGCTCTTTTAGCTCAGAAAAATAGTCGATTGATGAAGCACTGTATATTTTCACATCATATAATCCTTTCTGTGACATTGATCCATTATGTGGATATAAAATAATCTTGTCGGTGTAATTCAATTGTTTTCTAAAAAATGTGTTAAATTTGACAGTGTGCTGTGTTTATAAATACTCGCAATATCAAGTTAAAATATGCTCTTGAGATACGTTAACTAAGATGATTTTTTTGTAGTCCACAGTTTCCAGTTGCCCTGTACAATTATTACCGAATGTGGACTAATAAAAAGTAAGCACACTTGAACAGAAAATACTGAAATTAAATTTAAATTATTGATTCTGTATCTCCATTATCATATCTAAAGCCTATTACCCAAATTTAGTAAACATTTTCAGAAACCGTTAGTTAGCTTCAATTGGACACACGTTTTTACAACCATCTAAAGAGTTCAAAAGTACAAATACTTAATAAAAATCAGATATCAAGGGATTGGTGTCATTGTTGGTATGTTGGGTAAATTGATCGAAGAAATGAGCCCTTTTGGGTATAATACCTCGCAAATCAGCATGTCAAGCTTTTGCAGTCAAAGGAAAAGCATAGAACCTTCTTGCATTAAACATCCACAGAAATCCACCATCTCCCCGGGCTGTATTCTAATTATTTTCTGAGATAGTTTCTGACCTCTGGAGATTTGTGCAGATTGACTTATGTTGATGATAGTATTTCTAAGTGATCGTCTAGTAAAGAACAGACATTTTTTAGAAATAGAATAGAGAAAGGAGAGAGAGAGAGAGAGACAGTTCGAATAGAATAAAAAAATATCCTTTGTAAGAATGGGGATGCCGTTACACTCTTCCCATATTTGACCCTTTAATCACACCCATTACTCAAAGTAAGAAAGAAACAAGAACTATTTCCAGAGACAAGACTGACCCTGATCCTATGTTAATGGACTCCACATAGCCAAAATACTAACTGCAAGGCATTAGCAGTAGAATCTTCGCAAAAGTTAAATATTGAACAGGTAGGTTAAAGATTGTATTAGAGATCGATGAGTGTACGTAGACTGCCAACTTGCCGCTTTGTAGTTTTATTGCTCACTATAGTGGAGAAATAGCAGAATAAATACGGTGGGATGGGGAAATGGAAAAAAACTACTTTTACTTGTTAAATATACGCATTATTATACTTACAAAATTTCCGTCTCAAATGGCTTAATATATGGAGAATTCTTCATAGTCTGTGTTTTTACAATATGATCATCAAGTAAAACTTGGATCTCATCAATTGCAGATAAAATGTAAGTCCCAGTATCCCTAAATTAAATTAGAAAAATATAAAGAAGACCTAATTATAACATAAGATAGTCACATTTACCTGTAAACCAAGACACTAAACTCTATATCAACCCATTCTGAAGTCATCTTATTCAAATGCTTCTCGAGATTATTTTCTTTGGTGGCAGCTTCTGAGATCGCTTCAAATTTAGGCACATATTCTTCAAGTTGATAATCAATTATTTTAGCCAGCGTCAATTCTTCATCAACTTGAATAGGAAAACCAACAATTTCTGATATTTTTTCCCAATGGCGCTCCTTCATGCCGGGATTGCCCAACGTTTGTATTATTGGCATTTGTTCTTTAAATGATTCTATACGTTCACGTACCTGTATAAGTCAGAATTTGATTAATATAACTCTTTAATAAAAACAACTGTGCAGTCTTACAGTAGATGCTAATTGTTGTGTCGCTGGCTGCTTATCAGCAAACATTTTTTCTAATTTGTAGATGTTTCTGAAGAACAGTCCAACATCTGTTTCAATATCTTCAGGATCATAGCTGCCAACTCTTGAATTCATCCAACTGTCACATTTGTTTAAGAAGTCCGTAGAGTAGTCATATAGTTGTTTATATGGTTTCAGTTTATCGTGAACTTGCTTTCGCAAGGGATATTGTGATAACTCAAAACCATACGCTGCTTCTTCTTCATTAAATGCATCAATTTTCTCCATAGCTGTTATTAATCTAGAATAATTGAAATTGTATTATTTCAGACAATAAACTGAGACAAAACAATAACAAAATGATTACCTGTTATCTAATTGGGTAGCCTTCTTGTGATACTTGGGCAAATCATCAATATTACCATTATGTTGTAATTCATCTACCATCTTGGCATAAATTTCTAAATCATCTTGGAATTTCTTAATTCTTATTTGCAATGAATCTTGGAATTCTAGCATTTTTATATCAACTAGTTGTCGGTGATCTTCTAAAATTTTTGGCATTCTTAAAAACCTATAAGAATCTTTTAAATTGAATTGATAAAAGTGTTTTGCACCAATTTATACCATAAAAAGGTCATATTATTTTGCTTTATTTCAACTGGTGTAAATATAGTGTGATCAGCCAAAAATAAGATATATTTTAAAACTTCGTGAAGTTTTGTTTCCATTTCCAACAATAACACGTGTTCTACTTGTCTTCCATAGTAAATCAAAGTCATCAAATCTGCTGTATTCAAAGGTACTTCTAATAATTTATCTGTTATTGCCTGGTATTCTTCGCTTAAACTGTAAAAATAAGAAGACATTTAATCATTGAGATTTTGCCTTGGAACTTGTCTACCCACCCCTTGCACATGCTTTGATAATCATGTGTCATTCGGGCCAACAACGCATCTTTTAATGCCTGACCAGATAATACTAATGTTGTAATCAATGCAGGTCTATGCATATCATACATTCCCATTGTGATGACATGTTCTTTTACTATAGGTATATCTTCTATTATTTCTTTTAGCATGAGGATCTTATCAATATATTCATTAAACTGATGATCTTCTGTTAAAAATCTATTTGTTTCTTCTTCAGCCTAAAAATATATTTTTAGTTTGCCAACTAATCATTTGCAAATCTTCTCAATGTATCATTAAGAAAAGTCTTTCGTTTGTGGTATTGGTATTATTACAAAGTCCTTGAGGGTGTACAGATATTACTTTGTGGTATCAGTAGAGTTATATTAGGTTGAGAAAACTTGAAATAGTTCATTCCATTGGGCATACCTTGTAAAAATTTCCAACCTAGCTCATCTCTAGGTTAAGCACATTTTAGTTGTCAAAAAATAACCGTGTGGGGGCAGTAGAGGGGGGTTTTAGTAAAAAATGGGTGAAATTAAATTTTTATGTTATTTGTTGCAGGACATCACCCATTATTTTGTGACAGACGGTTACATCGAAAAGAACATTTAAGATATACATTTACATTGTTCCTCCTACTTTTAAAGTCGGTTGTTTCGAAACAGCACTTTTAAGATTTTAACAAAATCACATTTAACACTTAATATCTTCAAACCTAGTTTTGCGATGATTTTCTGTGAACATAATGGTGTGTTTACTTTTGTCATATATGTCTAGCAAAGATATTTACAAAACAACGTAAAAAGTACCGCGTCTCGTTTTTGCTGTTGGTAAAGGGATAGGGACTTAGCACGCTAATATGCATACATGAAGCTACATCTCACCCACGGTAAACAAATTATATTTATCTACGACTGCTTGGATATGAACTCATTATGTCATTCATTTGAGTAAGGTAATGAAGTTCATGATATCACTAGTTAGGTAATGAATTCATCACATAACTGAGTTATGTAATGAAATTTACAAAAAAAGTAGTGGATTAAACCCACAAGAATACTACTTAAAAAATGCGCCTCGCACTCAACCTTAAGGTGGTGTGGAATAGAGTATCCATGATATCCGAAAATACGCTTTTTACTTTTAAATGGTAGGTTTCTCAAATATGATTTGTCGTGCAGAAAACTTGACCAGACCTTTTCGATAGAGAATAATTTTCTTGATGATTTTGTGCATATTTTTCGTTGTTGTAAGATCAATAGGAACGGAGATGTGCGCCAAGAACCAATAATCCTCACCTTAGTAGGGGTGTAACCAGTGACGAGATTTGGGTTGGGAAGGAGGGGAGCAACTGCTCTTCCAATGTTGGGACAACTAAAAAAAAAATGTTTGGCTTATCATTGGATATTTAAATTAATCAAATCTCAAGAGCACAACTTTGCCCCACCCAATCACAGACTTGAAATCCCGCCACTGGAGTGGTAGCACCTGACGAAATCATCAGGACTTTTCAGAATATGTTAGAATGATAAGATATAAAGGTCTCTACCAAAAATCAGCTTCTTCAGACTTAATCGGAGATTTTGGGTTTTTCATGTCTATGCTTATTGATTAACTATTTACCAATTAACGAATTAAATTTTTCAGTCATTTTGACGTATAAAGCCAATATTTTCGCTGCCATTTTTCAAAGTATAATTGAATTTTGATCATTTGATGTTCTGGTCATTCCTGTGTTTCCAAGGCATAGATAGTTATTCTTTGCATAAACGGAAGTTTTATTTTCTTTATTCTTTCCAGTTCTATAATCAAAGATAATCCGCAATCAAAGGCATCATTCGATTTCTAATTTTTTTTACTGTACTCCTTAATATATTTACTGTAAAAAAATAAGGAAGGACTTTTAGGATTTTGAAACAAAATGCACGTAAAAGTGTATTGTGCGTGGAACTATTCTACATCCTGTATACTCCTAGAACTTAATCTCCAGAACAATGCTTAAATTACCTTCAAAGCAATCCAATGTATTGTCTGACCTCAACATCCCGGTTAACCCCACTCAATTGAAGATTCTATATCGGCAGTTCCCACTTAATTGCTCACGAAAACAAAGCGGTTACCCGGGGCGTGGAGCAGAAAAGCAAAAGTTAATCTTATTTTTGGTTTTGTGTATGTTGAATTCAAGGTTTAGATTGTTTATAAAAAGCACAGCAGTCGAATATGTTACCAAATAAATGGCTGAGGCTGATATCAGATATGATAACTTCATAAAATTTCTCAAGATAAGCGATTCACACAAATAACCATAACCATAAAATTACTTTATAACCGCTTGCAACTCTGCTCTTCCCACTGGGTACAATTTAAGTTCCCGTTTTACAACTTGTATGACGTCATCACTGTATTCCCCTACACCAGTTCTGCCGCGAAAACGTTGCGGTTACAAACACTCACAAAGTTGCCGTTGCTTCACCTTGAACTAGCGAAAAAAATCCTTAAGTGTGAGTGCATTATACTGGTTCACCAATAATAATCATAATATATACTACCCCCCTCCTTAGTTAGTCAGTTAGTTAGTTAGTCTACTAATTTATAAATATTCCAGTAAGTATACCTCTCCATTGATTAAAGACATATACTCGTCAAAATCTTGTACTCTCAGTTCCGGTCCAATTCTTTGATCTTCTAACAATGACTTTAATTCAGCTTTGTATCCACTAACGAGTGATTCTGGTATAACTGGCTGCAATTTATTAAACGCCATTTTGAATGTCAATGCTACTATACTTCAACCGTAAATGCAAAAATGAGTCATTTTCGTAATCACACCTGAATAAACAAATACGACCCAGGGTGAGATAAGATAAGAGTGCACATTTCATGTTGCTACCAACAGATTTTCATTGCTAATTTTACATTAATTTTTAATTAAAAAGGGGTTTGTTTGCTACTGAATCTTTCTAGCTCATTTATTGTTTATTTTAGTATTTAGATTACAGCGTGGCCTTCGCGTAATTCTAGATGCTTTTTACATTTTCACCCACGTGTTTGTGATGACTCATTTCTTGTAGTTTTGGTTGAACTATAGATTGTGAACATGATTCTAGTTTGTTTTCTTACCTTTAGATATTCAATTTCCCCTTGGTAATCCAAATACAGTTTTGTTTCAAGTCTAGGTATGGCCATAACGGCATTTATAATATTATCAATTATCCTGATCAGAACATCAGAAAAATTCTTAAAAGGCGGTTCAAATGCTAATACGTTTCCTTTCTGAACTAAATGAACTTCAAATCCTTTATTCTGATACTAAAAGAGTCAAACAAACGAATCAGAAATACATGTTTAACAGATTCATCTTATGCCTACTTTAATGTCAGTTATGTAATCCATGTATTCATATAAAGATTTCAAACATAGAGCCTGCATGTGATAGGTCATGATGGTAGCACATGCGTCATAAAACTTTTTCATTCGTTTAGGAAAAGCTGGATTTGGCAGTTTACCCTTTTTATTTCCTAAAAGAAATATATCAACCACAGAATTGTAGTAAGCATTCATTATGGTATCTTTGGCGTGCGTAATTTGTTTATTAACCGTCCACTGAAAATCTTGTAAATCGTAAGCCGTAGCGCGTTGTTCGCGCAATTTTATTGTATCTACCAAACGTAGCTTTCTGTAAAACAAAAAATATAATAGTACTAGTAATATTAATTAAAAACGGGCAATTCCATGTTTTACCTGAAGTTCACATACCACAAGTCTAATAACTGTGCCAAGCAAGGATTGATACTATGCAGGCTCTTTTCCAGTCTTGCTTTAGCTTTGTCATAGTTAGGCCTCCATGTTGGACCTTGTTCTTTCACTTCGTTTCTTTGAGGCGAATCGAATTCAGATACGATTGATTCTACAAAGGCGGGATCTCGAAGGACAAAGTCTACAATTGCTTTTTTGATGGCCATCATAAAGTCTTCTCTCATGTCGTCGACACCTTGCACCAAGGTGTCACGCCACTTCTTTAACCTTGACGGGACCAGCTCTAATACCTGTAATTATTCTTAATTAATTAAGACGTAATAGTTTGCGCGAAGGTAGCGAATAAAGTTTGCTTTAACTTTTAAATCGAATAACAATTTACATTTGGTTCAGCTAACAACATTTAAAATCTACTTACTTCATCATGTACATGTAAAGTTTTGTACTTATTCATTAAATTATCATACCAAATTACATTCGAACTTTCTTTTTATTTTCGGATAAATTTCCAATTTTCAAACTCACATTTAGTTGCTGAACTGCACTCAACAAATTGTCAGATAAAACGACTCGTCCTGGCGAACTCGTCGTTTTATCGGGAGCAACTTGTTTCGTCCAGTTACTCAGCAACTAAGTTTTAGTTAAAAATTGGAAATTTATCTCTCAAATTTCGTTAAAAAGAAATCTCTCGCGTAATTACTAGTGATGGTCAATTAAAGGAATTAAATTAACATCAGATACGATACCTAAATGCGATTCTTCAACGATCTTTATCCGTGAAAGCACCTTGGATAATGCTATAACTTGATAATTCATAAAAATGTTCCATTAATAAATTTTGGATTAGAGATATTTGACAGTTAACCGTGTTGTTCTAGCTCTTACCCAGAGGCGTAGCGAGGACAATTCGCGCCCGGGGCATTTTCTAAATTTGCCCCCTCCCCGCAGTAAATATTCGACTAAAAACAACCACAATTTGTAACAAAAAATTCGCTAACGAAACAGAAGTTATATAAAAAGTTATACATTACAATTGTTCATAAATTATTTCATTTATTTTGTTTTTTTGTAAAATTTTTGCGGGCGTCAAATTTCTGGAAAATTTAAAAAGGTACAAAAATTTTAAGAAATCAGGAATTTGGGAGCGCCTAATTTCTGGAAAATTCCGAAATTTGACACCCTCCCCCCCCCCTATTATTGCAAATGCCCCATTCCCTACGCCTCTGCTCTTACCTTCTTAACCTTATTGTAAACACGACCGACGAGAAACTATATTTTCGTTTTAATTTTAGTAGTTTTTTTTCTATTTTGCGTCTATAATATATGTAGTACATTACGACACGTGACCGCTAAGCACTTATTTTTTAATTGGCTATTTTTTTTTATTTGGACTGGTGTAATAAATATTGCCTTATAAAGCTCATTCTTTAATATACTGTTGTATTATTTGTTTTGGGTAGTTTTGCACAAATAATAAAACTTTGATGAAGGTATTTATTTTTTTTCTTCAAGCTAGATTATATGTTTTAAATATAAGAAAATCATTTTTTTTAAGTAAAATAAAGTAGCAACAGGGTTTTGTGTAATTTATTATTGAGCTTCCTCGTATAATATAAAAGTTTATTTAAAATGGTACCTATACAATAATATTTAGAAGCTGGTCTGAGCGTAGCAAAACAAGTTCATACCTGTTGATATAGTATATTGTGTCTCAAGGACAGAAAATTATCATTTGTAGCCTGCAGTTGTTTGATGCCCGAGCGAAGCGTAGCGTAGCGAGGGCAGCGGACAACTTAGGGCTACAAATGCTTTTCGGTCCGAGTGACATACAAAAGTTTTTCGCCTACCTGTTTGAAAGTTTAAAAAAGAATTCCAAAAGTTAAACAGTAACGTAACTTATTAGTAAATTAAATAGGCATATGTTAGAGGGAATGAATGAAAATGAAAATAACGCCAGACGTTTTTAGTAATTTATTAACTAAATTAACCTAATAATCATTACACTACATACAACACGTCCGTATAGTAAATGTTTTCAATATTATTGGTAAATAAAAGGAACAGGATATGACTTTTAATTAGGATGAGTAATTAATCTATCATTGTATAATTTATTGAAATTACAATTTTCTTTTTATTAATTAATTGTCACAACCTCCATTTATACATACAATGACACTGTGAAAAGAAAAAAACAAACGACAAATTTATCGACGAAGACATGAAAATCAAAGTTATGATCTAAGAAGCCTAGAAAAATTTGACGTATGTTTTTTATATTTTTAAAGGTTATGTAAAAATATGTTTGAGATTGCATTTTCCGTCATATTCTGTTGCTAAAAGTTTTACGAATGAGTTATATTTTTAATGTTAAAAACTAATGATTTCATTTTTTGATTAAAATCTTTTTAGGATAATGCACAGGAGTGGTCAAAGTATGACAATTTAAAAAACAATTACAAGTTTTACAGTATCTCCAACTTAACATAAATAAATCGTGGTTTCATCTAGTAGTAGTGTAGAGGTTATGTATTTGACATAAGAGGCCCGCAAAGAAGCCTTAACTGCCCTCAAAACAGGACATTTAAAAAGCACTTTCTGATCAGGTAGGCGAAAAAAATATTAAATTATAGCTCTGACAACATTTTTGTTTTAATGAAAATTTTGATAATGATATAGTAAATTATGATATTTAATTTAAATAAGTTTATACAGTATGGTTATTGATTACATTATTTTATGTAAATTCTACATTGTTTTAGTTGTGTAATTTTTTCCTTTTATTTTGTTTGTTGACCTGTAAAATAAAAAGAGATAAATAAGAATAAAAATGCAACAATATGAAAATGGTTATCAGAAATGTTGGAGTTTTAAAAAGGATAGTATAGAGGGATAGCTGGTGTAGGTCAGTTGGAAAAGACATGCCCGTAAAAATGTGTACCTAGTTATTGTAAGGAGCAAGTTAGAAAAAAGTTAAAGGCAAGGAAATAATTGTGATTAAAAATTAAATAAGTGAGATAAAAAGTTTTATACTGATAAGAGAAGAAAGTGAATAAAATTTTAGAAGTGAAAAGTGATAGTGGATAATAAATCTGCCTAGTTAACAACCATTCTTATGAATGATTATTTGTTAGATCAACTTATAATTAAATTTAAATTTTGATGCATAAGAAATTAGAAGGGTCAACGAAAATTGTTAATTTATAAATTTTTTTTTATAAAAGGTGATTTTGTTTGTGCAAGGCTTGTATTTGAAATAATAAAATTTAATTTCTGTTATAAGAAAGTCTTGTTATTGGAAGTAAGGAATGCTGAAATATAAATAAATAAATAAATACTTACCAAAAAGGAGGATCATCCTGAAGCCATCGTTCATCTGGAGATTGTATGCAGAGGCGACAACATATAAGCAGTCATCATATCGTAAATAGTGTAAGTAATCAATAATCTATACCGTATTTGTTTTATTTTGTGTTTCCAAAGCGGAAAAGCCAACAAAAATTATTTATTTTTGTAAGTTGTAGTCATCACAGAGGTGTTTTGCAGAGCGATAATTTAATTATAATTTTACTTATTTTGAACCTTCATAATTTTAAAAGACCCTGAATTGTCTGTGTCTCTTGTTTCTGTAATCTTAGACAAGCTTAGTCAGATATACAACAATACCTACTATCATTTTATTCGTTTTGTCAGATATACATCTAACCTATATGTAACTATATAAAGTGATATGTAACTAAATATATATTTTTTTGGTGGTAGCTGTATATGCTTGGCCTCTTTTAAAGCACTTCGCCGTTTAGCTAGCGCGTCCTAGCTTAAATGTCGTCCTCGAACCTAGAAATTGACGTGGCAGTACACTAGTATATTATGTTATAAATGTTAATTGTAATTAACATTGCCAAACCACTGAAGTAAATACATACTTGTGCATGGTATACGGCTGTGTTATTTTTAATGACAACCACAGAAAGATGTTTAAGTGGTTGTCGAGACCGACTGCTTAACGTACCCATCTGACAACACGGCGAAGTGTACTGGGGCTTTATCGGCGAGAAAGATTCTCTCGCTGGTTTCGGTGATTAAACCAGGGCCGCCTGAGTAAGAGTTGGACTCTTTACCGTGCGGCTACCCACTTCACTATCGCGGTAGTTATTTATGTTCCAAGTGCAAAAAAGGTGCACAAAACCGGAACTGCGTTTGTTGACCGCCGCTTGAATCGAGGCAAGCAAACAAGCGAAGCTACTAGAAAAGCACTTTTTGCCGAGGTGCATATTACATTTTTCCGTTGACCTTATTTCTACATGTACAAACACGATCACATGTCATTAAAAAATATCACAAATAAATGCCATAAGTGTCTGTGAAATAAAACAGTTGCGTAGTTTGCTAGAATCTTCATAATATGCAAAGCCTTGGTTTAGGACTCACGTATTCGTCCGAAAACTTGTAGTTTTCGTTCTCGTATCATAAATAACTATTTTGCCCGATCGGGCGTTTTGGTTGATTTACAAACTCTGCTCTCAGGGCAGTAAGTTCAACTTATCGCCCAAGGCTCGGTAATAAAGTACCTCGTCATATAAGTCGAAAAACACTCACTATCATTCTAAAATTCGTTTGGATTGAGACAAAAATTGTTATTGTTTATTCATCTCCATAACAACCAGGCACATTAACCGACTGAAAATTCACATTTTCAGTGTGTTGTGTTTAATGTTTACTCTATATAAGTATTTAAAATTCACTCATAGATCCGATCGGGTAAAAAATAGTGTAAGCATTACGGGCGTTAGGTACGCTTTACCAGTCTCGGCTAATATGAAAACCTCCGCTACGCGTCGGTCTCCACACTATTGACAGAATGGAGTTTTATAAAGCACATCAAACCTTTGACAGGTAAGTCAAAAGACCAGTTATTTAAGATGTGTACAGATTTCTTTTCATTTAACTGGATTGATGGTAAAGATGTATCGATGTCTAAGCTCAAGTCACTGTGGAATTAATTAGATAATGGTCTAAAAGCAAAAAAGGAGAATGCTTTACCAGACTTATTAGTAGTGTATAAGACGCTGCATATTTTGCCTAGTTCTTTCATTAGTTTTAAATCAAGCTGGATGATATTAAAGGATGATCAAAATAAGACTTTTGAAGATTTAACTGTTCTTTGAAAGAAAATTTATGAAACAAGAAGGCACAAGCTCAGTTTCTCAAGAGAGACAAGAGGCATTAATAGTGGCTAACACAAAGCATAACAGTGACGTGCGGTGAGAATTTAGGCTAGGGAAGCAACCACGATTTTAATTATAATACACCTAGGTACAGGCGCGGATTAACGGGGAGGGAATAATCCCCCCCCCCAATTTAGAAATAAGTTTACATAGAATAGAAACAAATAATGTTTGTTTAATTATTATTTATTAAAAGAATTATTTTTCCAAAGATTTCCCCCTCAAAATACTTCTCTGGATCCGCCCCTGCTAGGTACAATAAAAAACAGTGTTATAATTATTAAGCTTAAAAGTTTTTCAAAGAAGCCCTTTTACACTTTATATTTATGGAATTTGTTGACTATCATTCTTTATTTAAAAAAAACTACTACTACGTAACAATTTTCCGGTCTTTCTTAGCAAAATACCGGTACAGGTTTTAATCTTTGTTGTTAAATTGAAAGATCTGGTTTTGATCTGCCTTTCTTAATAATTTGTAATTTCTTTCCAAAACTGTATGCGAAAAATTCCTTATTAATAATTTACAAACTGAACAAAAAATCGTCCCGATTCGGCTATATCGAAGGTACTCGAACCTTCCACTGAAGCAGTTGAATTTGCAGTCGTAACGATAATGCAATTTTAAATTTACATATAGGCAAACTAAATAGAACTATTTGTCTTTAAAAAAATCCAACTTATAAATTAAAATAATAAAATGCGACAAAATACAGTCTCATTCGCAGATTTACATTACTTAAATAACACTAAATCGAACAAATAACCAAATTATAATAAATAAACATTTGGGAACGAAGCACAATAAAAATAACGACCAAACAATCATCCCGAGTATGTATCCATTCGGACTCATTTAACGTACATGTGTTATGTTAGGAATAACAGGTACAAATAACAGGCTACTTAACGAGAATTAATAAATTCTTTAGATTTGTGACATTCGCGGCAGAAGCAAAAATTTACTAAAGGCTTAGCTGAAGCAAATAAAATAATTTAGATAAACTAATGTATATTAACACTTGTATGTTATTATTAACGGCATCAAAATTGGCGATGTTTAGATTTATCTTTAAATTCAATACAACGTGGATAAAATAACATAACAGCGAAGGATACGTACTATAAATGTAACAGCTATGCCGTTATAACGTGCTGTTATGCTATAACGTATACGTTAAATGCAGTTCTAATGGATACATACTCGCACTGAATGTTAACAGCATCCGTCTACTATAACACCCCACGCTCGCTGATTCACGCCGAGGTTAAGAGAAGAGCATTTGTAATCAGTGCTTATATGAAGTGTATGTATCACATTTGAATCGGTATTACCTTTCCGTGCAAGTTTAATGAGCCTAATTTAAAATAGTACTCTAAATAATTATACTTTTTGCTGTACAGAGTTGATATTGTAGTTGATATACGCTATGTATTTTTATTTTTAATAAATTCTCAAGGCAAGCATTGCTTCCATGGACCGCACGCCACTGAAGCATAATAAGAGTAAAGTTAAGAAAAAGCAAAAGAATTTTACATATAACTACTGCAAACAGGCTGGACATTAGGTTAAAAATTGCCAAAAATGGATTTCTGACGGAAGACCAAAGAAAACCCAACAGGTTACAGCAGCTGATGTTGCAGGACTTATGTTTGTCGAGGTAGAGGCTATGTAAACAGATTCGTCTACTCATCCGTCAAGGTGGTGGATAGACAATGGGGCGACGAGACATGTAACATGACTGATTTGTATTACATTGGTTTTAAGAAATTTGAAGCTACGTCTGGCATAAAATTAGCAGGAAAATAAGTCCTTCCCGCCATAGGCACGGGAACAGTAAGAGTAAAAACCTTGGCAACTGGGGAAGAATTTTTGCTAAAGGATATCTGGTATGTGCCACATTTGTGTAGAAATTTGTTCTCTGTTCTAGCAGCACAAGACAGAAATCCAGAGAGTATACGAGGCTCACGCTATATATTTTGAGATACACGAAAACTACAAGACTTTTTAGTAAAATGATTTTATTTATGTTCAAAGTAATCACCACCTACATCAATACACTTTTGTAACCGAAGCTTCCACAACTTAAACTCTGGAAGCCAGTCATCTTTTGGAATGCTCTCAAAAAATTGATGAATTGCTTCATCTATCTCATCCTCCGTCGTGAAACGTCAACCATGTAAATGTTTCTTTAGGTTAAAAAACAACCAGAAATCACACATGACCAAATCAGGCAAATAGAGTAGATGTTCAAACGACGACTGCATTGTCATGATGCAACATTAACCCGCAAATATTGACTGACTCAAGCACTGCAAGTAAGCATTTTGTGGTGTACCAGTTTGCTGTAACTGTACGTTGATCTTCAAGCTTAATTGCTTTCACTAATCCTGTACTACGAAAGAAAACTGCGTACATAACTTTTTTGACAGACCTTTGCTTTTTCGCCATTGTTGGTGTTGGTGCATCTTCGTGAATCCACACACGGCTCTCCTGGCGGGTAAGAATATCATAAAATGGTATGTATGTTTCATCACCTGTTACTATTTTAGAAAGAATACGATGCCCACCATTATTTAACATTTCTAACGTTTCCCGCGCGATTCTTACTCGCTCAGCCTTTTGGGAATCGTTAAGCGTATGTGGCACCCAACGAGTAACAATTTTTTTCATATGAAGATGATGGAATTTACTGTTGCGGATCAAACACCAAGAGTTGCCTCAATCGCTTGATAGGTGCATCTTGGATCTGCTTCGGTCATACGTCTCATAGCCCAGGAGCTGGCGACCAAAAAGTGTAAGAGTTTTGTAAAGGCTAATATTTTAATATTAGCTTATATTGAGGGTGTAGATAAATATCCTACACAAAATAAACTCGGATATGGGGACAGACGGCGTCAGCGCAGCTTGAAAGTTGTAACAAGAAGTAGCGTCATCTAAGTGTTTTCTAAAAGCTGAAAATTGATCACTAAGCAGTTTATGTAATGAGAAACTGGAAAACAGTCGTCAGGCAGCGTAATGGTCGAACGCGTTGCATCAGCACCAATGCTGTGGTCGCATGTCTTCAAAATGAGGTCAATGTAAAGAAGTGATTTGAAAAAGCTGAACTTTGGTACAGTGTTAATTTATTGAATATAGTTTCTCAAAAAAACAGACTTCGTTTTGATAGAACCGAGCTAGTCAGCAGTCGCTAGAAGTAACAACTGCTTCTAGCGGCTGCTGACCAGCTCGGTTCTATCAAAATAAAGTCTGACTGTTTTTTTGAGAAACTATATTCAATAAATTAACACTGTACCAAAGTTCAGCTTTTTCAAATCACTTCTTTACATTGACCTCATTTTGAAGACATGCGATCACAGCATTGGTGCTGATGCAACGCGTTCGACCATTACGCTGCCTGACGACTGTTTTCCAGTTTCTCATTACATAAACTGCTTAGTGATCAATTTTCAGCTTTTAGAAAACACTTAGATGACGCTACTTCTTGTTACAACTTTCAAGCTGCGCTGACGCCGACTGTCTCCATATCCGAGTTTATTTTGTGTAGGATATTTATCTACACCCTCAATATAAGCTAATATTAAAATATTAGCCTTTACAAAACTTTTACACTTTTTGGTCGCCAGCTCCTGGACTATCACTCTCTCAATGTTTTCAACAGTAACTGACGAACAGGGCCTACCAGCAAGTGCCTCATTACCAAGCGATATCCTTCCTCTTTTAAATTCGCTATACCAGCGAAACACAGTTGCGCGTGAAGGACTTTCATTACCAAATGCGCGTTGCAACCGTTCAAGACTTTCTTGTTCACTTAAACCTTGACCTTGAAATCATAGTAAATCATAGCGCGCACATGTTCTCTTGACAAATCCATGTTTCGACACGACAAATCGTATGTACCACGTTTACTCTGTGACAGCAGCGACTCAACTGTTGCTGATGAAGGATGGTGGTATGTAACAATGCCGTGTCGCCAGCTCTAACTCCTCTAGTTTCGTGGCATCTCACAATATACAGCGTGGCCCAAGTATTTGAATCAACAGCAACAGAGTGCAGGCTCTCAAATCAGGGAAAGTTGATGCTAAGTGGATCAAGAGAACTGGAGAGCACTTTATTCGAGGCAGAAATTAAACCAGTGCTACCAAAAGGAAACCCTGAGGTAAATTTTGTTGATAATAAATTACAGTTGTACCACGAGAGGTGGCGCCATCAAGATAAAAGGCACGTACAAGCTAAGATGCAAAAAGAGCTGCATCTAAAAATTTCAAGCGAAGAAAAGCTATTATGTGAGCCCTGTATCTACGGCAAAGCGCACAGGCTGCCATTTGGCCATAGGGAAAAATCAACAAAACCAGGGGAATTATTCTAGGCGGACGTGTGTGGACCTTTTGAAGAGTCATACAGTAAGAAAAAGTACTTAGTTGTTTTTAAGGACATTGATACAAAGTTTAGATATGGCTCCCTGATGTCAGAAAAATCAGAGGTGAAAGAAATGGTACTGCAACACTCAAAAATGTTGGTCATTCAGAGAGTTGACTAATGACAACGGTTACAGCCGTATGAACGTTCTCGAGTGTCCCAAAATTAGTTCCCTTGAGGTGATTTTTCAATCTCGGGAAGAGGAAAAAGTCACAAGGACTCAAGGCGGGCGAATAAGGAGGCTTGGGAGCCACAGGAATGTTTTTACTGGCCAAAAACTCGTTTATTGAAATTGCTGTGTGACAAGGCGCATTATCGTGATGCAACAGCCAGTTGTTCTTGATGTTTGGTCTCACTCGAATGACCCTTTTTCGAAGTTTTTCAAGAACCTCTTGGTAAAAGTGTTGATGCGACGATCTGAACGCACAAGATCCCGGATTCTGTTGACATTTTCATCGGTTCTTGAAGATGAAGGCCTTCCGCTTCGTGATTCATCTTCAATCGACTCTCTTCCTTCTGAAAATGCCTTAAACCACCGAAAAACCTGCGCCCTTGACAAAACACTGTCTCCGTAGGCCTGCTGAAGTTTTGCAAAAGTTTCCGTTGCACTGTGCCCAAGTCTGAAGCAAAACCTGATAGATAGCACACCGTTGCTCGAAATTGATGTCACTCATTTTTAGAACGCACTAGAAAAAACTGTTCCACGAAAAAAATCGCTACGGACAACCAAATGACTTTAGCGAGTTCAAACTCGTACTGAAGGCGTATCACATGTTCACCTGCCGCTCCTCCAAGTCCCGCGTCCCAAGTGTCGCCAGATGGAACGCTACGTTGCCAGTCTCATTACTTAATTTACACACCTCGTATAGCAGGTACTTGAAGTTCGGGAATACGGTTCAGTGCAGATGGCAGTTGCAAGTTTGACTTTTAGTGGCATATGCAGGAGGGGCCGTGTCATGGCTCAGTCAAAGACAACAATTGATTGCTACGTCAACAAATAAGGCGGAACTGGTGGCGGCAAATGAGGCACTCAAAGAAATTATATAGCTGCCTAGACTGTATGAAGAGATGGGCTGTCCAAAACAATTTCATACTCTTCAGATAGACAACCAGGCAACGATTCGTCTTTGTCATAACCCGGAGAATAATCATAGGACAAAACACATAAAAATAAAGTATTTCTTTATAAGAGAAAAGGTGTTGGAAGGTGCTCTTCAAGTCAAGTATATTCCTATTGAATAGATAGCTGACATCATGACCAAGCCACTTCCAAGACCACGACTAGTGAGTTTAAACAATAAGTTGGGACTTTTACAAAGTATGTAGAAAATATATTGTTTAATAATTTTGTATGTAAGTAACTAAAGTTTGTTCAGTTCATTGTTCAATTTTTGTTTGTAGTCAAAAGAAAAAAGGGAAAGTTTTGAGATTTAGGGGAAAATTAGTTTTTTATGTTTTTCTTTTGTAATGCTATTTTGGCAACACTGAAATAAATAAGATTATTGTTTATCGTATTAAAAACGTACAAAAAGCTGTTGTTTATCTTTTATATTTTTACATTTATTCTCTGCAAAATATCAAAATAATTACTGCAAGACTTGACAGATGTCAAAAACAGAAATTTTTCCAACACGACCGGCCCTGTAAGAGAAGTTTGTCTCTTAAA
This sequence comes from Agrypnus murinus, assembly GCA_929113105.1. NCBI lineage: Eukaryota > Metazoa > Arthropoda > Insecta > Coleoptera > Elateridae > Agrypnus > Agrypnus murinus. The sequence goes on from OV816028.1 coordinate 40,345,283, forward strand.
TCGAGGAGGCCATGTGCGGTAGGATAACTGTCATATTGGAAGGTCTGAAGGTTATGTTACAAGTGAAGCATGCATCTCATTGGTTGCCCACATGATCGCCTACCGCATATCGACGTTATTTTGTTTAATTTTGTTGCTGTATAACGTCATCTATATTTATTTGTGCGTCAATAATAAGTTAAATCAAGTTATCACTATTAGTAAGTTGTTTAGAAAATGTTGTTTAAGAAATTAATAAAAAAATCAAATACCTTGTCTAGAAGTTTTTGATCTAATGGTGCCACATGAATAGTATCGACACCATGCCTTATGTAATAATAATATCGTAAAATTTCCCTTTCGCCGGCCGAGGGAATTTCTTCTGCTCCGATTCCTTCCTCCATTTCTTCGTCTTTACTTACAATTAAGTCAACCAGCCTTTTTCGGAATTCTTCCCTTTGTTTTCGTAAGGCTGTGTAGGATTTCATTTGGCCTTCTTGTGCGGCCGCTTTGGTGTAAATTTAGGTAAGTATTTTTTTGATGATTTATAATTTATAATAGATTTTTACCTTTCTTTTTAGCAATTGCCAGGCTTTTGCGATAGCCTGGATATCCGGAAGCTAAAACAGGCTTCATAAGTTCGGGCGGGAGAGAGAATAACGTTTGTGAATCGATGTTATAGTCGGATGGTAGAGAAATTCTGGGCACCTTTATTTTGATGTCTCCCATAGTTTCTAAGCGTGCCCGTTTTTCCGCTATTCTCTTCAGTAGCTTCTCTCTTTCGAGTTTCTTTTTTGAAGCCATTTTGTACTAAAAATATATTACCTACATAATAAAGTTTAAATACTACTGGAGCTTTGAAAATAGAACTTTTGACAGTCACTGCACTGACAGGAAAGGGTTTGACAGAGTGTGGAGACTGCAAGGAAATTTAAAAGGAAATATAAAAAAAATGGTAAATACTTACCTTTAATATTTACAGCTTTAATATAGTTTTAGGATATGTAAATATTGGATTGTGTAGGTAAATTATCTTTGTGTCTACATTCTTTTTGCCTCCTTTAAAAAGTTTATGTATAAAACATTTGTTCTCGATAAAATTATGTTGTTTATTGCCATGACTACCCTTACAAGTATCTTAATAATAAAGTTATCTGAAAATATCAATATTGAGGGTACAGTATGATGTATGAAGCCTTTGTACATGATTGTGATATCGCTGAAGTAAAACTTCCATCGAAAGTCTAGTTTCTTCTATAGATATATAAAATGAAATTTAGATTAGTATTTATTAAGAATTGCAAAGATATTCTAATTATTAGAACTGATATCTTTTACAAAATCACTCTTCTGAGCAATCAATTATTACCACTTGATCACTGTTAACATAACCTCAAATTTCCATTGAATTTTGAATCATCTTGAATTGAAAACTGTAATTGACAATCTTATAATTAATAAATTTATTTAACTATATATAGAATTAGATTTATGCTTATTAGATATGTAAAATAACATAACTACCATTTCATTCTTTGTTAACCTAAAATAGATTAGTTGGTGATTAACTTTTAAAATGCATGATGCTTATAGGTATATCTCTGTAATAATGTATTAATCAAACTTTTTTGTATGTGTATTAACTATTTCCATATAAATGAGTTGTGTTAACATTATATTATTCACATTTCACAGATGTACGCAAAAACTATTGCACGCTATCTGCACATAAGACCTTCCTGTTGGGCATCTGAAAAGTCTCAGCTTGCTACATTACGAAAAAAGACAGGGTACACATTCTCAAATTGTAAAAAGGCTTTGGAATTGCACAATAATGATCTAGTGCAAGTATGTAGTAGATTCTTCCCGAATTATCAATAATCATTTCTTTTACTAGAATTTATAAATTTTAGGCAGAAGGTTGGTTACACAAACAAGCACAAGCGTTGGGATGGTCAAAGGCTACAAAGTTAGAGGGGAGGCAAACCTCCCAGGGATTGGTAGCTGTAGCAGTCGACAAGAATAATGGTGCATTGGTTGAAGTTAATTGTGAAACTGATTTTGTAGCTAAAAACAAGACATTCCAAGAAATGGCTGAGGCTGCTGCTCAAGCATGTTTGCACTTTGCTGAAAAACAGCCACATGTTAGAGGACCTGTAACAAAGGTATGGTACACAATTTATACTTAAATGTACCATCCCGAGTTTGCTAAATTATATTTTAAAAAAATAAATACAGTGCTTTCATATTAGGTAGAAACTGTCAAATTGTTGTTAAGTTGGTTATCCTTATCAAATTTTACAAATAATTGGGTGCATCTATCACACCGCTGCACTATGGGCTGAATGTTACTATTTCTTGGCTGAAATGAATTTTTTTCACCATCTGTTTTTAAGTAAATAAGAGCAGGCTAATTTTGTAAACACATGGGGCAGTTTAAAAACCCATCCGTCTTAACGATGAATCATTTCTGGGTAACACTTAGCAAAGTGCCCACAATTTTACTGTCATTTCATAGTATGAAATTGCAACAAAATGTGCAGAAAGTTTAAAAGCATAAAACAGTGTTGTTATATAAACAAGTTACATCAAACTTTCAGCATGGATTCATAAGTCGATGGTAAGTGCCTTTAAATAGTTAGAAGTATTTGTAAATTGAATTTTTTCACATTCTATAAAAGATTTTGGGGTGTATTTAACGTAATTCAAACTTTGCCAAAATAACGGACACCCTAATATACAGGGTGTATTATCGATTTTGTTACATAGGCGTATAGCATGTAAAAACACAATTTCTGAAATATTGGCTTCCCTAATTATTTTAGAGAAAAAGTCACTATAGCAAAGTTGTAGATTTTATTGAGTACTGTTCAAAACATTCCCACTGTAATGTTCTGTGTTACATAGTTTCCAATATACAGAGGTGGGCAAAAGTATGGAACCAAGTAAATATCTCTGGAGTTTTTAGAGATATCAGAATGAAATTTGGTAGGCAGATATTAGAGTAAATTGTGTATTTGTGTTGAATATTTTTGACAATTTTGAGTTTCCGGTTTAACCGGAAGTAATGCCGATTTTAAAATTTGTAATAGAATAGTACATTTTATTACGATTACAAAAATATGGGGTTCGATATGTTTTATTTCAAGGCCAACCGAGATTTTTGCAATAAAAGTACTTTTGAGGCAAAAACTAATGAAATGTAGTAGTCTATGAAACAAACGTAACAATCACAGTTTATGAAACTGACATTAGCCGTGATAGTAGCTAAAATAAGTAGGTGTTTTAAATACTCGATCTAGGTGAAAGAGAGAGAATAGAAATTCTAATGATGATTGGCTTTGGAGACCAAAGGAGAACGCATCAAGAAGTTTGTGATCTTTTTAATGATATTCATCCGGATCGGCAAATATCACGTTCGCTAGTAACAAAAACTTTACAAAGGTATACCACAAGTAGCACAGTCAGTAATTTACCAAAAAGTGGACGTCCTAAAACTTCTACAACAAACGATGTAGCTGAAAATATCGCAATATCTTTAGAGGAAAATCCTCATTTGTCTACTGCTGAACTCGCCAATATACACGCAATAAGCCGTCGTTCAGTAGGAAGAATATTAAAACGAGAAAAATATCATCCCTACACAATTCGCCTTGTTCAAGAACTCTCCGACGACGATTTCGACAGACGGTTAGAATTTTGTGAAACAATGATGGATCTTTGCAACCGTGATAATAACTTTGTAAGAAATATTGTGTTTTCGGACGAGGCTACGTTTTGTTTGAACGGTACAGTAAATCGACATAACTGCCGCTACTGGTCGCAAACTAACCCTCACTGGATACAAGAGGCTCATACGCAACATCCTCAAAAATTGAACGTTTGGGCCGGTATTTACAACAACAGAATTGTAGGGTCTTTCTTTTTAGAAGAAACTTTAAACGGGGATAGATATTTAGAGCATTTAGATACACAAGTTATTCAGACCCTGGAGGAAAATGGACAACTGCCAAATAATATCTGGTTTCAGCAGGACGGGGCACCACCCCATTTCGCTCGCATTGTTCGAGATCGGTTAGATAGGAAATTTTATCATAGGTGGATTGGAAGAAGAGGTACCATTGAATGGCCTGCGCGATCCCCCAACCTTACTCCACTGGACTATTTTCTATGGGGTTATTTGAAGTCCAAAGTTTATCTTAATCGACCAAACAGTTTGCAAAATCTAGCTGAAAGAGTAACCGAAGAGAGTCAAAGAATTCCACCAGAAGTAATAATCAATGTTACAAGGGAGTTTACAAATAGACTAGCCTTTTGTCAAGAAGTAAATGGAGCTCAGTTTGAACATTTACTACATTAAGTTTATTTTCCCTTTACAAAGTACTCCTGTTTTATTTTCCTGTTTTGTATTAATTTAATTTTGATTACTAATGTGATTGTTACGTTTGTTTCATAGACTACTAGATTTCATTAGTTTTTGCCTCAAAAGTACTTTTATTGTAAAAATCTCAGTTGGCCTTGAAATAGAACATATCCAATTCCATATTTTTGTAATCATAATAAAATGTACTATTCAAAAATAAAATAATATACAGGATGTTCCATTACAAATTTTAAAATCGGCATTACTTCTGGTTAAACCGGAAACTCAAAATTGTCAAAAACATTCAACGCAAATACACAATTTACTGTAATAGCTGCCTACCAAATTTCATTCCGATATCTCTAAAAACTCCAGAGATATTTACTTGGTTCCATACTTTTGCCCACCTCTGTATAAGTGATTTGTTGATATAGGAAATTAACATTGTAAAGCAGAAATTCGCTAATAGCAATTACCACCTTAGATTTAGACATTAGGTGTAAATGCAAGAATTAATGGGCACATTTTCTTGGAACAAAATCACTCGTCAGAGTTTTACAATTGTAATAACTGCCTACCAAATTTCATTCCGATATCTCTAAAAACTCCAGAGATATTTACTTGGTTCCATACTTTTGCCCACCTCTGTATAAGTGATTTGTTGATATAGGAAATTAACATTGTAAAGCAGAAATTCGCTAATTGCAATTGCCACCTTAGATTTAGACATTAGGTGTAAATGCAAGAATTAATGGGCACAGTTTCATGGAGCAAAATCACTCGTCAGAGTTTTACAATTGGTACCGATGTGGAAGAAATAAGATGAAAATTCTCCAAGGAATTTATTTTTCTAAAATCTTATTAGCCATGACAACAATCAATCTTATATACTAATTCATGAAGACAAAACTGTGGGTTATCTCATTTTGAAGCTAAGACCCGCCTGGCGTCACGAATCGGGTTTTTGTCGTTTTTTTTTAATTCATGAGTGGGAGGAGGAGACGGAAGAGGACATTAAAGGTTTTGCTCTTTCAGGGACAGTTTGACGCCGAGAGTTAATCATCACTAGCGTAACAAGCCCGCCCAGTCGGTCTCCATGAGTCAGTTGGTAGAAATGACCTGTAGAGACCGAAGTGAGTGTGGTTGACCCAACTGAAAAAAAGGTGGGTAGACCGAAACTAGAGACAGTGGCGCAGAAAAATAAGACGGAGAGCTACAACATAAAAAAGCGCCACCGTCTCTAGCTTCGGTCGACTCACCTTTTTTCGATTGGATCCACCACATTCACTTTGGTCTCTACAGGTCATTTCTACCCACTCACTCATGGAGACCGACTGGGCTGGTTTGTTACACTATAAAGTTAATAATTGAATAGTTTAAGGGCCCGTTATCGCCGCCAGTGTTAATAATAGGAAGCTTCATTAACTATAAACACCTAAAGATGGCGCTACGGTCTCCAAAAGGCATGGCCAACTGCATTAATAAACCTGGGGAGGTTTATCTGGCTGTCCCAATTAGGCAAAAAAAAATGTTTATTTTGACAGTCCTCCTACTAGAGACCTCTTGCTGATCTAAATAAAATCAATTTGATTAAATGTCAGAATTTAGAGGTTAATAATGGCAAATGGAACGAAAAATAATGTTCAAGTTTTTAATGTATATAGAATTATTCAGTTTTGTTATTCTTTGAATTGGCGTTAGTGTTCTTCTAGATATATCTCGCAAATAACTAATACTAACAATAATAAAAACAACGTAAACAGTAAAAGCAATTTTTAGTTAGTACTTTTCTTTAAATTAATTACAATTTTAACACTCTTCTACTAAGTGTTAAAAGATGTCTTTTAGCAAGTATCTGATAGAGTCAAAAGTCAAAGACTGAAACAGTGGTAAATGTATTGAATGTAATTTTGGAGTACTCCACAGAGATTTTTGAAAAGAACCACATAAGAAAAAATGTTGGCTAAAATGTTACCAGTGACAATCCGTACTACAGTGAATCCGCAGTCTGTTGCAAGTTCCAAGACTTCCCATATCAAATAATGTAATTTAGCTGTTGTAATTGATTGAAGTGAAAGAAATATCTTACTAGAATAGTAAATGTTATTAGACAGTCTGTGGATAACAAATCATCGCATATTATGTGAAAGTCTTTATAAGTGTCAAGTTCATAAATAGGATTATCTGCCCTACTGAGGGTTTACGAGATATAGTAATTTTTTTCTTTTAAACTTTTCTGCTAAGTGGTTTATTGTTGATAAACTTTCTTTTTATAGAATTACTCTCTTCCAAACAGATATTATTTAATACTGGTTTTACTACCATGCTAATGATTAATTTGCACAATTCTGCTTTGTGCGTGGGATATTTAAACAAGTAATTCTTAAGTAAGTTCAGGTAAAGCAGATTTTCCAATTGATTACAAATTTTATTAGGTTGTAAGAATGGTAAAGCATCTTGAACTATATCAGCTAAATTTTTTATAAGTCCTACAAAGTAGCTAGTAGGATATGTTAAACCTCCACGATTCTGAAGTGTTATTAGCTGCAATAATGGTCCAGGAATAGTTGTAGAAAGTAGTGGTTCCAGACAAGTATTGCAGTTAAGTTTCTGCTGTGATCTCATAAGAATGTATCCAGATAGAAATGCTATTGCAGCAGAGTATACGTTTTCCGGTGGGGTATTATTATAGTACAGCAAATGAACTTTGAATCTGAGTTGGATGGGTAATATATTTAAGTTGTTCCATTTCGGTATTTATATCAGAACGAAGATACGAGGTAGTTGATGAAGTAGAACGTACAAAATTGAAATGTTGTGCAGTATTAGCCAAAATGGAACCTTGCACTATACCACAACGCAAGATTTGTCGTAAAGCATATACTGCTGATCTAGCATCTGTTAGATCATTGGAGCCACCTTTTAAACGTACATGAGAAAATGTTGCTTCAATAGCATCGGAACTGAAAGATCTCGTTAAAACATAGTAAAATCCTTAATTAATAAAAATTTTACGCATAGGCATGTGCTTTGCGCTGTAAATTTTAAAACATGTGCCGTTTCTTTTGTTAATCCTCGCAGTCCATGATTGGCTGATGATTGTTGTATGTCATCAATGTATTTCGGGAAAGTTTCACTTAACTACTGCAGTCGTTCATCAGAGATGTGGATGTAGGGAGCAATACTATCGTTTAATGATCGAATGTAGTGAGTCCTGCTGGATACATTATGAACTTCATAGAAATGATACATGTTTTCCATGTATATAACAGTTGCATCAACATCAATAAAACAAGGTTCCCCTGTTTCTTTTAAGAATTTCAACGTAGCAGTTACTGTTGGTGAAAATACTTGTATAGCTTTTAAAACATTCATTTTATCGAAATTACTAGGATAAAGATGCTTTTTAGTCAAGTATCTAACAGGTTTTACTGGAAGGCCTTGCTGTAATTCATAAATGGATTTTAAATAAGAAGAAGAGATTAGACCTTTAGAACTTAACATGTCATGGTCTAAAAATAAATTCCTTGCGTTTTTTAAAGCATGACAAAAGTCTAAAGATAGAAATAATGGTAAACGTTCTAGAAAAGGATGTTGAACATAGGTTTGTAGTAATCCTTCGCCTAGACTTTTGAAAAGAGCCACCTTAGAAGAAATGTTATCAGTGACAATCCGTAATGCAATGAATCCGCAGTCTGATACTATAGTAAAAATCAAATAAGAATAAAGTGGATGGCGCATCGATTCAAGTTACATTTACACATCTAAAATTAAGACTGCGGGAAATTTGAAAATTAATATTGTTTAGTGTTAAAAATATTTACTGAAGAATATATACAATTTATTTCTGTACTTTTATACAAGATCCCAGTGTATTAATGAACGATTTATAAATAGAACTAATGAATAATGCACACTATCATAACGCTGTAATGGCACTATCATTCGAAAAACCTTAAAAATTATTTTATATTGGCACAATATCTCTATGTTCGTCTGATTCGTTGTTCCGATCCTAAAGTTTTTGTACTGGCGGGTTACTTTTTGGAGCTCTTGCATTAAATCTTTACATCTGTCTTGCAGTTCACTAATTGTAGTTTGTGGGGTAACGATGGGAATTTCAAATGAATCAGTAGTCCCTGAGGCACTGTTTGATTTTAGGGTGTTCTTAAAATGAAACAAATTTGTAAGATTGCACATAAATAACAAATTATCCAACAAAATAACTCATGAAAAATATTCTTACAAATAAGGATGGCACTGCTCCTGGTATTAGTCAGCAAAACTTTGCAGTATGGTCAACATATTGTGGTTCAAAGTGATCTTTACATACTACACAATAATCTATGATAGTGATATCTCTGTAATTAAAGCTAACTTAAAATTCTTGCACTAGCCTTTTTTAATCTTTTTCAATACCACAATATTTTTGTACAAACACAAGCCATTTATTTCTAATAATAAGATCGCTTGGTAATTGGAAAAAGGGGGATTTTGTACTTTTGCATAATAAGCAGGATTTACCCATTTTTTTGAAATATCAAAAATTAGAGCGCGGCCTTCTCAACTTTTTATTTAAGTTTGTCCCGTTCATTCATTTTAGTTCCTTATTTTTCTGAAAAGCGGCGCTACGGGGAGGACCCCCGGCCTACTTCCCCCAAACAACATTTTAACGCGTATGAGACGGACATATAAACCCCCCAGGTTTATTGATGCAGTTGGCCATGCAAAAGGGAATTCATTTCTTTAAAACTAAAATTTGAAAACGTAAATAGAAACATATTTTGTTCGCATTGCAGTTCTCTGCTCACAGTGTTGCCAGACATGCGTGAAATTTCAAAATATTGTAAGGTTAACTGAAATTTTTAATTTTTAAATGCCAAGGAATAATTTATGGTAGTTGAAATTAAAAAGGGGAATATAAAACTAAATATCTTTAAAAATATCAATTGTTCTTGTTGGTTTTTAAGAAAAAGAAAAGTATTACTATATTAAAATATTGAAAATATATATTCGTTTTAAGAAATTAATCAGGACTAATTAAGAGTGAAATAGTTTATTCTAAAATTAACCGTCACATGCTCTTAAGTAAAGAAAAACAACATTTACTTCGGGAATTTATTAAATAATAGTCAAAAGATTAGGAAAGTTAAAGTATGGGAAGGGATATAAACAATAATCTGTTACTTTACATCGGCAATCACAAAAATATATGTAAATTGTAACAATAACGAAAATGCGTTAAATGTATTAACAGTCAAATTAAATTGGCTCGCCCAATATTGGCTCGTGACTCTTAGGTTGGGAAACGCTGTAATAACCTGTAATGTACGAGTGGTATAATCATAAAAAAAATCCCAATTATTTATTTAATGATTCATATGTCTAAAATCATTTCTCATTTCAGATTGGGTTAGATTCAGAACAACTACGTCAACTACCAACAAAAGATGGCAAACCATTAGCAGATCAACTGGCATTAATGATTGGAACATTAGGAGAAAATGCATCATTAAGAAGAGCAATGTGTTTCAAAACGGACAAGAATATTCATCTTTCTGCTTATGCACATCCTTCTGGAACTGAACATAACAACATACTACTTGGCCGTTTTGCTGGTTTATTAGCATTAAAACAAAATGAACAGAAGGATATTGACATTAAGACATTAGGTAGAAACCTATGTCAGCATGTTGTTGGAATGGACCCAAAGAAAGTTGGTACATCACAGGATGAACCAGCTAAAAATCCTGATGATGAAACATGTTTGATTTATCAAGAATATCTCGTTGATAATTCCAGTAGTACTGTAAATGATATTTTAGAAGAGCATGGCGTTGAAATAATTGATTTTAAACGTTTTGAATGTGGTGAAAATTTAACGGTAGGCATTCAACCATTATCTCAACTGGAAACATGCCAATAATCACAAAATACTAAAGTAAAATTAATTTATTGTGTTTAAAAAACAATAAATTTCTGCATAAATATAAAATAAATTTTTAATGTTAAATACTTAACAAATTGTATAAATAAAAGGTTTAGAACTGTATAAATAAAATGATTTTGTCAATTATGGATTTTTGCATTTTGTAATTTTTCTCTTAACTCGCCTAATGATCTATTCTTTTTGTGTTTATTACTTTTCCACAACCACATTCTACAATCTTTCTTCCATTTCGTTGCAATATCGCTTAAAGAATATCGCTTTCCTCTGTATGTTAACATTTCATCTTTAACTAGAAATATTTGGTTTGAAATTACTTCTCTGGTTTCATATCCTTTTTCATCAATTTGACTTTGAAATTGTTTATTATCTGAATAAATTTGCTCATGACAATTGATACTACCGCCATGCTAGATAAATGAAAAATATAGTTTTAGTAAGAGCAAAAATGAAACTCTAAACCTTTACATACGTTTTTATCTTTGATTGCAGCAACTTTTAATTCTTCAATGGCACCAGTAAAAGATTTGGCTTCACGTAAGGCCAGATTTTGGTTGCCAACACTTAAACGTATTGTTGAAAGTGATTTCTTTATAAATGTGTTTAAAGAATGTGGTCGCATCTTTGTACAGCTATCATCCAAATCCATAATTATATAAAATCCTCGGAATGAATAAAAGAATGGATAATTAAAAATTCATTAACCAAAAACGTCATATGATTTTGAAATTCAGAAATTTTGTTTCATTAACTGTCTTGGATGTTTATAATAATTCAAATATAACGAATGTTTCTGATTATTACAGGGTGGCCAGCTTTTATCATATCAATTTCAGATTATTTTAAATAGTAATTGACTGAGAATTTGGCAGATTTTACCCAACATAGCTTGATAAGATAAGATTAACAGCAGCTGGGTTATAGAAATTAAAATTGAAAATTTTGATGCAGTATAAAATGTGTTGTAGAAATGATCATGACCTACTTACTTGATTTAATATAAAACTATTGTAGACTTTTTTCTTATGGTTTTTGAGTTTTGTAGATGGGTTCAGTATTTAGAGGATTCATCTTAAGAGCGAAGATTACGAATGCCTCTTCAAGTTAACCACTGAAAATCTCGTCTTGCCGTTGAACGTTAGCTTTAAAGATTTGCAGCCTTCTTTACCGCCACTGTTATAAAGTGTGGAAATAAAGTAGCGGATAAATTCGATAACTTCGTTAAAATTAATTTTTTGGAAAAAATCTCGAAGGGGTATAGCGATTTTAATTACTTGACGCTATACTGTACCATTTTCAACTTGTTACGTCATTTGTTTTTAAAGTTATGACATCATCAATATTTTTTTTAAATGACAACTTAAATATTTTATTGTCGATTTCGGTAGTACTTTTTATTCTCTTTTCAACTGTATACAATTTTCAATATGTTACATTTGAAAAAAATTGAGAAAAACCGCCCAAAAAATTTGAATATTATAAATTCTTTAAATTTGCAAAATGAATCTAGTCACCGTATAAAAACTGTTACATTTAAAAAAAGTTGAAAAAAACAGTAAGATTCTAATTAGACTAAAAAGAAACTAAATTGACTAACAAGAAAAAAACTCTAATAACAATAACATTAATTACAAAAATAAGCACAGAATAACAGTTTTTATTACACTAGATGTTCAAAATGGCGACCCTGTACCATCTGACAATACCCAAGGCAATTATGAAATTCATTTCTCACATTCTGAAGAGTTTCAGGTACAGTAGAAACTCTTTAATCCGAATCTATAAATGCAAGGCTAATTCGTATTAACGAGGAATTCGGATTACTGGATGTACGAATATAAACATTGCTTTATGCCATGGTATTTTATTATAAAGAACTTAACTTATATAATTTACTAATTTTATTACAAAACTTTTATTTCTAATTAAGAAAATCAGTAAGGTTTTTGCTTTAAGTTTTCTCTTTCTCCTTTTTCTAGCGACATGCTCTCATTTCATGGTCATAATTTAACTGTTTTTCTATTTCCTGTACCTTTGTCAGGAAATGAGACATACTCTAGGATTTTAGTTTTTTTCTTTATATCACTGACTGTCAATTTTACCGACACCGTATTTTAAATCAATCGTTAAACACTAACCCAACATTTAATTGTTGAATAATACATGTCATTATATCGAGTGTTTTTTTAAATTTGACGTCGGAAGGCGGCTATGGGTAGTTGATTGTGAACAGATCTTGATCGTATTAATAAATGTCATTGTCAAAACGTTCAAATCCAACCTCTGTCCAATAATTCACAATCGACTATTCACAGCCTACGTTGACGTCAAATTTTAAAAAACACTCGATACCAACAATTGCGACAAAACTGCAACGTCGAAACATTTTGGATGCCTTGTTATTACTATATTTATAGCTTATTTTTTACATTTGTAGCCTTCCAGGTTTTTATTGCTCTTAATATTAATAACAAAAGCGATTGTTGGTTGATCTTCATAGAATTTGTTTACACCCGTCAGGTTGTACCAGTATCAGCTAAAAACTGCATCAGCAATCTACTATAATCTCATTTAGAATTAATATTCAGCTTCCAAGAACGCTACATATTCCATTTTAGTAGTATGTACATAGAACTTTCGTGTTCGGATTAAAGAGATTTGTTCGAATTAAAGCGAATTTCGGATTAAAGAGGTTTGTTCGTATTATAGCTTGTAAATGTTGCTGTTCGAAATACAGTGTGTTCGGATTATGGAGTTCCTACTGTAATATTAATCTAATCTCCTGTCGAATTCTTTGCTTGAGATCTAATAAATTATTGGGTCGATTTTTATACACTTTACTTTTTAAGTACCCCCATAGAAAGAAGTCTAATGGCGTTAAATCAGGGGACCTAGCCGGCCATTCCATCGGACCTCTTCTTCCTATCCACCTTCCTAGGAGAACTTGGTGCAAATGGCGTTGTACATTAATTGTGTAATGAAGCGGAGCGCCATCATGTTGTAACCAAACGCTATTGTTTGGTAGCTCGGGATTGGAAATAATGCATTGGGAAAATAATTGGAAAATAATGCAGGCATCAGTTCCAACTGTAAAAATTGCAGATATATTTCTCCAGTTAAATTATTTGCAAAAAAGAATGGCCCTATGATTTGGTCACCAATAATCCATGCCCACACATTAAGCTTCGGAGGAAGTTGTGTATGAGTTTCCTGCATCCAATAAGGATTTTTTTCTAGCCCAATATATACAATTCTGTTTATTAACCATGCCGTTTAAACAAAATGTTGCTTCATCCAAAAATAAAATACGCTGGGAAAACATTGGATCACGAAGACAAATCTCCATCATCTGGTCACAGAATTCTTGTCTACGATCGAAGTAACACTGCCAACTCATGAACCAATTGCAGCTTATATGGGTGAAATTTTTGAACTTTCAAAAATTTTAAAACTGAAGTGTGGCTTATGTCGTAGTCCAAAGCAATGCTTCTACTAGTTCCATGTGGATTGTTTTCAATTTCTAGTAGCACATCAAGTTGTACATCTTCATTTAATGTCACCGGGCATCCACTTTTTGGAAGATTCTTTACAATGCCATGCTTCATCTCGAAATTTCTTTTCAACCCTACTAACCGTTGATTGACTTATGGGTTGATCCGGGTACGTTTCTCTAAAAAGTTGACACACTTCTTGATGTGTTCGAATTCTGTCGCCATAACCAATCATCATTAACACTTCAGTTCAAAATGAATATTACAAAAAATTCAAGAGAAATAATAATAATAATAATAATAATCATTTATTTACGGTTTCCCATTATACATACTACATAACTATTGTATTATAAATCACTTGTTACTTTATTGGTTACATTTAATTCCATTTTACAACGATTTTTTAATGCTATTTATGAATTTATTGTAAGTGACATTGAAGAAATCAACAGTACATGAGTTTCCATACCTCATTATTCGTTGCAGAGGCGAACAATAGGTGTAATTAGTTAAATTATCATAATCAAGTTTAAATAAAATTTGAGATCTAGTTAGTCTTGAAGGTACATGAAAGTTTATCATTTGCAATAATTGAGGACTGTTAATATAGCCATTAATTATCTTAAAAAGTATACAAAGATCAAAATATATTCTTCGGGATTCTAGTGTCTGTAGATTAATTATAGTTAGTATATATGAAGATCCAACCTCCATATATGACAAATTGCTCTTAAAAGCTATATAACTTAAAAACCTTTTTTGTACTTTTTCTATTTGGTATATTTGTGTTTGATAATATGGACACCAAATCAGGGTACAGTATTCTAATGTGCTACGAACAATGGCACAATAGAGGCATTTAATAGTTATTATGTCAGTAAAGTCCTTACTGTTACGCATTATGAACCCAAGTTTTTGCAGCCCTTTTGTTTTGATATGATTGATGTGGGCCTTAAAATCCAGTCTGTAATCAAACACAACACCCAAATCATTAATGGTGTTTACTTCATTTAATAAGGAATTACATAATTTATAATCAAATTTGATATGATTTAATGAACGGTAAAATTTTATACACTTACATTTATCTATATTTAAAATCATTTCATTATCGTTACACCATTTATTTAATCTATTGATATCGTTTTGAATTTTGTTACAGTCTTCAATAGTGTTTACCACGCCAAATAACTTAAGGTCATCCGCAAAAAGTAAGAATTTACAATGAGCAAAACAAGTGCTAATATCGTTTATGTAACAGTTAAAAAGAAGGGGGGAGATATGACTACCTTGTGGCACACCTGATGTAACTGAAATTTCAGTAGAAAATTGATTTTTTAAGTTTACAATTTGAGTACGATTTCGAAGGAACCCATCTAACCATCGTAACAGAGAGCCATAAACACCTAATGCTTCCAACTTATTTAACAGTATGTTGTGGTTGACTTTGTCGAAGGCCTTGGATAGGTCAGTGTAAATTGCATCTAATTGCAATTTATGTTTAAATGCATTTAGTATTTCATTTTGATAAATTAAAAGATTAGTCACTGTTGAGCGACCTTCGACAAACCCGTGCTGCTCTTCAATTAGTTGGGGTTTGATAAGTGGGGATATTTTATCAGTGACAATTGCTTCCGCAATTTTGGGAATAGTAGATAATTTTGAAATTGGCCTGTAGTTTTTAATATTGTGCGGATCTCCTGATTTGTGTATTGGTTTGATAAAGCTGGATTTCCAAATATTAGGAAATGTACCCGAATTTAGTGATATATTGTATAATCTACAAAGAGGTTCTGCTAAAACAAATCTGCAATGTTTTAAAAATACTGGAGGTATGTTGTCAGGGCCTGAGTTTACATCAGTGTTTAACTCCTGAAGTTTATTGAATACTTCAATTACATCAATAAGGACGTTATTGACATTTACAGTATTGTGAGTGTGATTGTTATTTGGTGCTTCAGAATTAGAATTTTCGTACACCGATTGAAAGTGAGAGGCAAACAGATTCGCTATAATTTGCGGGTCTTCTGTATGTATTTCATTTAAATACATGGTATTTGGAATAGTATTTTTTTGCGTTTTATTGTTAATAAAATTCCAGAATTTTTTTGGATTTGTCTTAAGTTCTAATTCCTGCATTTTTACATATGCAGTGTAGTTTTCATTTGAAAATTTTTTACATTCTTCGCGAAGTTTACTAAAGTGAATGTAATCGTCTATGGATCTGGATTCCTTATACTTTTTATGTGCTAATTTTTTATGAAAAATAAGTTCTTTTAATGTTGGACTGCACCAAATAGGGAATTTTCTATTTTTCAATGTTTTTTGCGGTATAAATAAATCGATTACATAATATAGAATACTATAAAATGAGTTTATAATTTGATTAACATCACTACTATTATAAAATAAGGAATCCCAATCTATATACGACAAAAAGTTAGTTATAGATACATAGTCTGCATGCATGTAATCATATACAACATAATTATATTTCATGGAGCTTAGGTTCCCACCTATGTTGAGGCTACATACTAAAGCTGGATGTGGGGCATCCAGTGGTAATAAAATGTCATCGGCTAAGTTCACATTTATATCGTCTACATTTGAAAGTATAAGATCTAAAATGTTTCCGTATACATTGGGAAACTTGTTTATTTGTTTTAAATTTAAAACTGACATAGCTTCAATTAGCTCATGTGAAATGTCTGAGTCGGTAGCTGATAGGTGAGATTCTGAGCTTTTGTTTGTCCAATTGATCTTTGAAAGATTAAAATCGCCAAATAAAAGAAGTTTATGACTAGGATATTTATATACTAATTCAAAAAGGATATTGCAGTATTCTTCATATACGGTGTTATTTGAGTTCGGTGGAAAGTATACATTTCCTATGATTATAGCTAACCTGTTTATCTTCACTTCTACAAAAACCATTTCAATAGTATTTGAACTAATAACTAGTCTTCTAGATCTCAAGTAAGATCTTATTAAAATTAACACACCCCCGCCACGTTCATTTACACTTGTTTTAGGGCTTCGATCTTCTCTATAAATTGTATACTTTTTGAAGTTTAATTCATCGTTAGAAATAATATTGAATAACCACGTTTCACTGAAAATTATGAAAGAGTATTGGTTTGAAACTTCAATGGCACACTGTAGCATTTTTATCTTCGTTCTTAAACCTCTAATGTTTTGATAGTAAAACAGAATTTCGACGTTCTTGTTATTATTCGTTTTGTTAGTATGTATAAAGGGATTTGTCTTCAGTAATTGCTATTCAGTTTTTTCTGAAATAGTTGAACTTTTACGTAGGTTAATGTATTTATTTATACGAGCATACCTGGGCCATATTTCAGGATTTAACAATTTTTGGACGTTTTCTAACGGAATCGATATTTTGAAGGACGCATATTCCTGCGGGTGTTTCGAGATGATCTTATTTACTGCGTATGTTTCGATATTGTTCATTTTTAAGTGATTTTCAATATCTTCCAACTCACATTTTGGATCTACTCTGTATAAGTGAAAATCTGAAAATTTAACAACTCCTTTAATTTTAATATTTTCACATTCATTACCAGTACCTGAAATAGCTTTTCGGTCCTTGTTATTTCTTTTTTTAGTATTTTTTACTACTTGCCAATTATTATCTTCATTTTTAATTGGATCTTGATTTTTATTTAAAACTTCCGTGTAGGTTAGTTTTTCTTTTAATGTAGACATTGCTTTTGAATTCCCTGAATTCTTTGAGGGGTCTGATAATAATAATTTGTTTTCGATGTGTTTGAATATTTTATCTGCAGTTTTATTTGTACTGGTTATCGTTGGTTTCTTGATAATATCCTTTAAGTTTTCTGTATTTGTTAAATTTATGTTTATTTCACTTATACTGGGATTATTTTCATCGTTATTGATTTGATAATTATATTTAATTGTATTATCTTCTTGATTAGTGAGGAGCTTTATTAAGTCTATGTTTGATTCTTTTATAACTTTTAATTCTTTTCTAAGAAAGGCAATTTCCGTTCGAAGAGGTTCTATTGCATGCTGAGTTATTTCTTTTATTAATGTAGAAAATTCTTCACTTTTTATGTATTTTGGTATAGTTACCGCCATGGTACATGGTAGTAATCTTTACGCAATTTGAAAAAGCGATATTTTGAACAGTATTAGTTTATGTTCGTGTGGAGCTTAACAAAATCACGTCTGCTCTCTTGAACACTACACACAATATGAAATCTAATTATTGGAGATGGAAATTGTTTGTTCCGAGCGATAAATTTACGAAACTCAAGAACGTTATAGAGAATTACGTATTAATGCCTTAGAATATATTGAAAGCCACTGGAATGATTTACGTCAGTATATACACTTAATTATGAAGATGCTAATTTAACTTTTGAAGAATACTGCAATCAGATGCTTAAAGATGGCTCATTTGGAACTTCACTAGAAATATATGTTCTGTCCAAACTATACAATCTTTGCTTCAATATATATCTAACCAAAAAATGTAGTACCAAATTCCTTAATCATCCCTTAATCATTAACGACAATGACAATTCTGACAATAAAATCGTCTATTTACTACTCATTGGGAACCCTAATAATGGGCATTTTGAATTAATTACACCAACAGTCAATGAAAGTCAGCCAGGAACTCAAAATAAAAACAAATCATATGAACCATTGTCATCAAAAACTTCTTTTATTAATGAAAATACAAAGTTAGAAGCTATTTGTGGGAAGGGATATAAAAATTCAAAAGGACTAGGAATACATTTAAGCAAAAGTCATCCTAAAGAATACCGTAAGCATCTTTTACTAAAGCAGCAATCAAAAAAGATCCAAGAGAATTCTAATTCTCTAGAATCTAATTAATGAAGATTTTAATAATTCCCATACAAATGATTCTGATTCTATAAAAGAGTATAATAATATGTTTATTAACGGGACAGGCCCTTTTTCTTACATAACAGATTTTACAAACATGTGTGAATGTGGTTAATATAAATTGTAAAAATCTACAACTGAGAAGAAATAAGTATAATACATAATAACATTTATAAATATTTCACATTAATTATTTTCAAAAATACATTGAAGGAATTATAAAAAAAATCAACTCTATCATCTTCGCCGACAAAATTGCCATCCTTCATTATTCTAATTCACAGAGAACTGTAATTTGTTTTTATTGTTGGAATGTCAAAGAAGGTTCTGTTCCTTAAAGATCTAGGTGGTATATGAAAACGAATATTCTCTAAAATATCTGGGCATTCAACTTGGCCATTTATAATTTTATAATAATATATTAACCCTCGGGAAGTCGCGCTCTAAATTTTTCCGTGGTAACTCGCGATGTATCTGGGAGATACATTTATTAAAAATGGCCCCCAAATGCTAAACAAAAAATAAAAACACTTTGTATAGAAAATGTTTATTTATATCAACGTATATATCTAATATATAATATAGATATAATGCATAAAAAAATAAAAGAGTAGAATAATATTGAAAAACAAATGTTATCAAAAAATGAAATACTTTATATAGTCACAATAAACTATCAACCAAAATATATTTTTTTAATTCCTTGCAATAGGCTAATTTGAATCTTCAGATAAAGGATTTTGATCATAACATTCAGCACAAACAATAGTACTGTGTTCAAGACAAGACACTTTTCACAAGATCTACAAAAATATTTGGAAAATCGTGTTTTTTTTTGTGCATAGCAAGGACAACACGTTTTTCTTTTATTACTTGTAGTTGGTACATCTTGAATTGTCTCCGGATTGTCTCCAATTTGGGGCTTCAGAAATTTTTGGAGCTTTAGTTGCAACGAGCTGTGAACTCCAATTGTAGCTTGTGACCGCCGATTTAGTTCAGATAAGAGGTGTGTAACTAAATTCCTAATAAACAATCTACGACGAGTTTTTACATTTTGATTGATCATATAAATAGTCTGTGCATTGATGGCTCCAATATTCAAAATCGTGTAAAATATAATCATTGGCCACCTTCTGGTATTTCTTGCGGCATTATATGAACCAACCATTTGATCTACGGTATCTACTCCTGATTTAGTCTGATTATAATACTCTATTATTTCGGGCTTTTGTGAGTCTGGATTTACCGTATCGTCAACATGCATGCTAGACACTAAAATAATGTTTTTACCCTTTTTGGGCACATGAGAAACAAGTGTGCAGTCAAAACTGAAACCAAACAAGTTAGATTTTACAGGTCTGTTTTTTGTATTCACTAAGATCGGTGGAAGTTGACGTTTGTTTTTTCTAACTGTGCCTACATATGACAGCTTCTTTCTCTTTAGTTCTGTCACAAAGGGTATGTCCGTGAACCAATTGTCAGCAGTTATGTTGCGTCCTGTATTGTAAATTGGCTCCGCAAGTCTTTTGACTACATCTGTTGGCTTGTTGCTAACAAAGTATGGGCCTTCTGGCTGCTTACCCGCATATATTTCGAGATTTCCTGTGTAAAAAAGTTTAGAATCAACCATTGCCATGATTTTAATTCCATATTTATTAGGTTTGGAAGGAATATACTACCGAAATCCACAACAGCCTCTAAAACCAGCCAGCATTTCATCTATAGTTACGTTTGGCCCCAAAGTATAACAAGACTTACAATTGTCTACAAATAAAGAAAATATATCTCTTACAGCTGCCAACTTATCAATTTTCACTCGTTCTGGACGTGTTGATTTATCGTCAAATCTGATACAGTTGTGAAGAAATTGGAATCTACGTAAGGACATCGTTAGTCTAAACAATTCTATGCCAGTACCATCAGTAGTCCATAGATCCTTTAGATTCAGACGATTGTTGTGATGAAACCCGGCTAAATACAAAAGGTCCAAAAATGCCTTCAGCTCAATTTTGTCAGTTTCTCTTGAATCTCTTGCTCTTGAATACTGATTTTGTACTGAACGGATGTAGTTATTTGTATGAAGTAAAATTACATCCAATATATCTTCTAACACAAAACAGTTCCAAGCCTCAAACTCCGTTTTTGCGTCTTTTGCTTTAGCGCGAACTTGAGCAGCTTCAGATAAAATATTATGTGGTTGTCTTCGGATCTGGTATTTATTTATGGGCCTTTTCATCCATTTTGAAGTTTTATCTTTTCCCAAATAATAATTAGTTTCATCTTCTTCATTTTCAACTTCATTTGTAACTTCTTCATCACCTTCATTTTCAACTTCATTTGTAACTTCTTCAACATCCTGATTTTCAACTTCTTCAACATTCTGATTTTCATCTTCTTCATTCCCACTCAACGCACTTTGTTCGCTATCAGAATTTTCGGAACATATTTCAACGTTATCATTTTCGTCTAAATCACTTTCGTTTTCGAAGTCCATTATCTCCTCTTCATCCTCAGACTCTTGCAACATGCGTTGCATTTCTTCTATATGTTTTGGGTTGTCAAATCGAAACATTCTTTCCGCGATTTTCAAAAATAGAATTAAAAAAATAGCAAAAAAACAATACTAAACAGCAACGCAATACTAAACGTACGTTGAAGGTCGCGGTATCTGTTAGATACAAAATGCGTACGCCCCGCATCAAACTGCACTTTACGACAGGTTGGTGACAACTGGCGCCAAAAGCGTTATTGCACTCGATAGACAAAACATGCGTGCACAGCTGTTAGAAGCCGCGGGGTGAAGAAAGGCCCATTCAAAGAAATATTCAAGATTGAAATTCACATGTATCTGTCAGATATATCGCGACTTCCCGAGAGTTAAAGTATTAGTTTCATAAGACACGTTTTTAGCGCACGCGTCCGAGTTTAGAAAACGACCCGCGAAGCGGGGAGTTTTCTAATAAAGGACAAGTGCGCTAAAACGACTTATGAAATGAATACTTTATACTATTTTTTCTATTTGCCTTATTTTTAATCATTTTAAAAAAGAAATAATTTAATTTTAAATAAAATTTGTTAGGGGAACCCCTTAACGTTTTTAACAGTTGGCAATACTGAAAACTCAGGTTCCGCATTTGTTTTTCTTTACGGCATTTAATAAGTTTGACATTTTAAAAACAGCTGTCCAATACTGATATTAACTTTAAAACATAAAATGTTACTGTTTTCCGTATTCTAATAAATCTCATTAGGACACGCAAAATGCGTGTCCTAATGGCTTCATTAGGACACGCAAATATAAAAAGAAATTTTAACCCTGCTATAACTCGTCTAGATGTTAACGTTTTCATATTTAAAAAGTTTTGAATTGTATCATAGTTATGGTCTAGTACTCTTATGTGAGATTTATAGGCAACGTAACATACAAATTTTCTTTGTACGAGTTCAAGTCTTAAAGAATAAACTTAAAATAACTGATCATACTACAAGTGAGATCTTACTAAGGATACATAAAGTAATTTTAAGGCTGTAACAGATTGAAAATCTAACGTAGCATGCCTAATAAACCCCAACATTCTTAAAGAATTTTTAACTACTAAATCAATATGGGGCAAAAAACTTAATGTTGTATCAAAAATAACACCTAAATCGTAAATCCCTACATTCAGACTTAGAGTTTAGATACGAGTTACTTAAGCAGTATGGGGGTGGAATTCCCCCAGATTCAGCTAAATTCTAGTAGGGTCGGCCAAATGATCATATCAATCAAATCATCAATCAGTACCATGAGGTACGAAGGATGCTCCGCCATCCTGATTCCTTGCACAAAAAACAAACAAACAAAACTTAAGCAGTAATTAAAAGAATAAGGCTTTTTAATATGAAAAAATCACATCACGAAACATTTGGATGCATTTAGGTCCATTGCATTTACTCTGCACCATCTATCCGGATTTATCAAGTCAATTTGTAACAAAATAGTATCTAATGGAGATTTAATTTTGACAAAGATCTTTAGATCATCTGCAAAAAGCAGAAAATCTGCAAATGAAATAGAATTTTCAATATAATTAATGAACAAAATAAACAGCAATGGTCCCAAATGTGATCCTTGGGGTACTCCCGAAGTGACAGTTATTTTATTAGAAAAATAGTTCTTAACTTTTACTATCTGTGTCTTGTTGGTTAAATAGCTTTTTATCCAATTAAGAAGATTTCCACCCAGGCCCAATGCCTTAAGTTTAGCTAAAAGTATAAAATGGTCAACTTTATCAAAGGCCTTGGAAAAATCTGTGTATATAGTATCAACTTAACCCGATCCTCCAAGGCACCTGATATAAAGTTAGTGTAAAGCAAGAGATTTGACTCTGTAGACCTTCCTTGACAAAATCCATGTTGTTCCTTGATAATTTTGCTTTTAAAACAAGCAGTTAATCAGTCATTATACTCTCAAAAAGTTTAGTATAAAAGTAAACTAAAGGAATGGATTTCTAATTAATTTAATCTTAGATGATGATGATTTTTGCTGCAAAGTAGACAGTTTCTTACATTTTTTAGCCACAGCAATTGATTTTTACCGGGACCAAAACACCCTACTAGAAAATTTTACGAGAAACGTAAAAATAGAAATTTTATAACTGAAAATCGCAAATACGCTGATTCCTCAAACCCCATACAAACAAGAGAGATCGTGAAAAACGAAAAAATAAATATACTTACCAACTCGCACTGTTTTTATATTACAATGTCAGAAGAAAAACGGTAAAACTCGTACTTGGGGATGATGCAGTTAAATGTAAAATAAGCAAAAACGATATACAAACATATATTCTAAATCAAATGATAATCAAAGATCTTCTTATCCCCTGACAATAATAGAAAATGAAAGAATTCAATGAAACTTTCGACACTTCTATTTCCAAAGAAGTAACAGCAGCAACTCGAAGAATGGCTGTTGATACATCTCTTGGTTCTGACCATGTTTTAGTAAGAGCATTAAAAGACGATCTGGCATATCAAGCAATTGCTAAGATTGCTTCAAGAATTCTACAAACTGGTATTGTACCCACTTGCTTTAAACGGGCAACCACAGTTTTAATCTTTACGAAAGGAGATGAGAAAGATCTTTCTAATTGGAGACCGATCACTATTTGTTCAGTAGTACGAAGGTTGATAGACCATATTTTTGAGAAAAGACTTCGTAATTATGTGTCAAACAACAAAAACCAAAGAGGATTTTCTTTCACTCCAGGTACTATCATTAATACTTCATTAGTCAAATCTGTGTTGGATAATGTTAAGCAGAAGAAAACTACAACACTAATGTTTCTAGACATAACAAAAGCTTTTGTCAATATTGGGCATGGGGATTTACACAAAACATTGCTTTCTTTAGGTGTACCCAATAAACTTTGTAGCGTCGTATTTAATCTTCAGATTAATAACTTTACACAAATTAAAGGAAATTTGGAAAGTACCACATCAATAAAAGTTACAAAAGGGGTAATGCAAGGTTCACCTATTTCGCCGCTTCTCTACAATATAGTAACCGATCATATCTTCAAACAATTTAGTGAGGAATCAATTGCTAACCAATACGGTTATCAAATAGACCCGAATCTTCCTCCATTTCACAGTATTAGGATTTACCGATGACATCGTTGTTATTGCAAATAATCGCAGCTCTGCAATACATCACACTGACATCATAGCACAAAGATTTGAGGAGATTGGCCTTAATATAAATTATAATAAATGCATAGAACTTACTATAGAAAGCAGTTTTCTCAAACATGAAAGTCAAGATATACACTCAAACTACAATATCCCGTCTAGCAAAAGAAAAAACTTGGTGTATCTTTTAACAACAACATCGTATTTAATGCTAAGACTACATTATCACAACTGTATAACAAAATAGAACATCTCACCTCCTCGCCATTACTAAATAGCTATCAGAAATTCACTATTTTACGTTCTTCAATATCACCAACCCTAGAGTTTTTAACCATTCCTCCAACAAAATTACCCAATTCCGTTTATATCAGCAGCAAATAAAATGATTAGGAGCACAACTAGGGAAATTCTTCAGATACCAGCTAGCACATCGGACAGTATGTTATATACAGATAACAAGTATAAAGGACTGGCATTATTTAACTTTCATTGGGAGATCTATCTGCAGCACATAAACTCTTGCAGAATTTCGCATTATGCGAATAATGTTCACCTTATGCACAAACGCGATCTATTTCAAGAAGTTATTGATTGTCTGATAAATTTAGATTTAAAAAACTTTACAGAAACAACTGGAAGTTTCACTTGCACATGTCTTGGAATCATGCTCATACAGCGATAATTAACGTAATGCACGTAATCATAATGTCAGAACAATGACTGCTGATGCTTTTCGAAAAAAGGGATACAATGTATTCGAAGAAGTACCTGGAATTTCATCAAATGGAAGTAACAAACATATAGACATTATAGCATTTTAAAAAAATTCTTCGATTGGCTACATAATAGATCCCACAGTACATTTTGAAAAGGCCATTGGTCAACCTGAAGAGATAAATAATGAAAAACAAGAAATTTATAATTCGACCATACCCTACCACAAATGGAAGTACAATCTCAAAAACATTGAAGTAATCGGTTTAATGATTGGTACCCGCGGAACAATACCAAATACCTAAATTTTTTGTGGAATTTTGGAAAAACTTCAAAATCAACATTTTGGGCTTAAAAGACATCGGATTGGTGACATTACAAAAATAAATTTATATTTTTCGAAATCACTGTTATAAAACTTTTAATAATAATTGTAATATAATATATAAATCTAGTTGATTGTTATACTATTAATTATGATTTCAGTTTTTTAGTTACTTTAATGTTTATTTTGTTACACTTGTTCATCTTTAATTGTTATTAAAAGAAATTAATTTATTGTTAAACACTTTTGTATGTTATACTTTCTCATTTGGCAACCCTCTTAATAGTGGGAAGTTGTTATGTGTAATATATAAATACTAAATAAAACATAAGAATTTAATGAACGATTTAAGATTTAGATTATGAAAATTTGGCTTTAGCCATTTTAAATTCAAAATTTGGAATAATTCAAAGAAGTATTAATTTATCACCTGAGAAAAAAGCACTTTTTTAGCTTGTTGTTATTTGCATCATTTTCTAAGAAATGAGGAAACCAACATCTTATTGCAATGTAGGACAAATTGATACTGAAGACCTGGAAT
The DNA here is from genome assembly GCA_929113105.1 of Agrypnus murinus. Lineage (NCBI taxonomy): Eukaryota > Metazoa > Arthropoda > Insecta > Coleoptera > Elateridae > Agrypnus > Agrypnus murinus. Next base: position 40,371,218 of record OV816028.1, read on the forward strand.
CGGAAAGATTAGTCGCAGACTTTTGAAGAATACAATCTTCTTATTCAAGAAATCCTTTTAAAGAGATAACTTTTGTAATTATTCTAACACTGAGGGAAAAGTGCTCTGGTAAACTAAATCTTGCTAATATATTTACACTTACGGTATAAGTATACTAGGGCGGGAGCAATACCATAAGGTATTGCTACGCTTGTGAAATAAAAGCTACGAAAAAGTCGGGAAGAAGCTGGAGAAATAAACAATTTAATAAAAAGTGGAGAAAAGCTGTGGATTTAATACATTTTAAAACTGTACAAAAATCGATGTGTAAAGTTAAATCAAGAGTGTTAAGGTTCGGTTATGAATTATCGCATTGTTAAGAATATAGATGATTATTTAAATAATGACAACCACAAGTGTTTTGTAAAGTAAAAATTACAAATTAGGTCATAAATTTAAAGTGATTTGGGTGGTTAGGTGTATAACGGGGCTGAACTACTGAATTCTACATGTGAACGGCCAAAGGTCTAGGACCAGTCTATTTCAAATCATGCTTTTTCGTTGGCTTTACAGTCAAGTTAATGAAAGCCTTAACATTCACACATCAAGAAAACTTAAATAAAATCTAAATTCAAAAACTATTTTTTCTTCTTTATTTTTATACAATATAACATACATATTGTTTTTAATATAACATCATCATCGTAATATACTATATAACTTACAAAAAAGAAACTGCACATAATCTACAGCATTTTCAAAATAAACAAAAAAAAGATGACATTTGCTGTTTTGTAAGTATTGAGTATTTATGAACTCGTTTTACAATATGTTTTTTTTATTCTGGAAATTATTCAAAAATAAATAAGTCAGTTAAATTGTACCGAAAATTACAAAATAAATCATATTGTAATAGTAGTATTTATAATAATAATAATATTAATAATTGACTTACATTTATCATCACACAATCTGTTGGATCAGAACATACATATATTATTAATATATAAAATTTAATAATGACTTTTTATAATACTCAGATACTTAAAAAAATATTGGGTAATTTTTTCTTGAACTTTCTTTTCATCTTAGTAAGTATAAAACTTCAAAAACATAACAAATATTTACAACTACATATTAATTATGCATAATTAAAAAATTATAATAATATAAACTTTCACATAATGCTTCTCTTTCACTTAAATAATATTCGAAGTTGACTTCTAAACTAACAAATGTATAATATTTACAAAATAATATAATTAATATATATGGCATACACACATCTTTAGTGAATGAAAATAAAATTCTTTTCAGGACATAACGTAAAAAAACAAAAGCTATGTTTTTGAACATTACAAGCTGCTAAACGTAAGCAATCCACAATAAATACCTTAATAGTAAAAAATGAGTACGGAACATGAAATGTTTCACAAAATGATGACCTCCACCAATGATTATACTGAAAAAAATAAATGTATTAGAAACAAGATTGTGCTCATAAATACCACACATTATGATAACTAGTGATGAGAGGAAAACTACATTATAAAAAAGCTTTTTTTTCTAATATGTACAGCAGCAGAATTACATAAATTTCACAAAAAAACTGTGAAAACATTCATACACAAAAATATAATAGTAATCATTATTAGTAAAGACAGTCAATACAGATTACATAATTAAAAGCAGCTAGTATGCACACATACAAATTATAAGTTAGATTATAATTTTATATCTCTCTCTTTCTAACTAAAAGATTAGTTTTGTAAATTAAACGTATATCTACTACTCAATAATGCATACATAACTCTACATGTACGTATATTAACTGATAGGACACACAGTAACAGATATTTAGGGTTTGATTCACAATATATGACATCGTCGTTGCACATTGAATACCATCAAAACATGAAGATTTAAAAAGGTGTTAAGTACAAGTAAATTTCGTTCTAAAGTCAAAAATGTATTTAAAAATCTGAGAATAAATATTTTTATTAATTTACAATAGTATATTAAAGTATTAGTTACATAAGACACGTTTTTAGCGCACGCGTCACGACCCGCGTAGCAGGGAGTTTTCTAAAAAGGACAAGAAAACTATTTTTTATATTTGCGTGTCGTAATAAAGCCATTAGGACACGCATTTCATGTGTCCTAAACAGATTTATTAGAATACGGAAAACAGTAACATTTTATTTTTTAAAGTTAATATCAGTATTCAACAGCTGTTCTTAAAATGTCAAACTTATTTATGTTGTAAAGAAAAACAAATGCAGAATTTGAATTTTCAGTGTTGCCAACTGTTAAAAAGTTAAGAAGGTTCACCTAACAAATTTTGGTCAAAATTAAATTATTTCTTTTTCAAAATGATTAAAAATAACGCAATATTCGTTTGATAAGACGTTTTAGTGCACTTGTCTTATAAAACTAATACTTTATTATACTATTTTTATTTATTTCGATTGACAGTTTGATTAAGTGATCATTGATTTCTTTTTTTTTATATTGACAAAAATTGTTACTATAAAAAAGGATCTTTCAAGTTAACGACACACAGCTGGGTAGTAATCGATTACCGAGTAACAGGGTAATTTTCAGATTGAGGGCAAATTTCAGTCGTCTAGGCATAAAAACATTAAATAAAGAGAAAAATCTCATAAATGTTGTAATTTTGCATAAAAACATTGTTACTCTGTAGCAAGTTACGTACAAAAAAATAATATGTTGAAAATACAATTTGCAAAAAAATTTAATCGTCCAAATCGTCAGTCCGGTTAACTGTCTACACCTTACTTTGTTATACTTAAGAATGCATTATAAAAACCTGGGAGGAAATTTAACCTATAAAACAATCTTGATTATATTTCTAGTATCCTTGGTTTTGTTCTTGATCAGATTTAGAATTGGTAAAACTTGGATTAATACAATATATTCCGCGAAAATGATGTGTCTCAGCTTTAAATGAGTGTCTGTATGGGTTTTGAATTTGCCGCCAATCCCATCGAAAACACGCGAAATGAAACGCTGCGCCGTGTTTTAAATCAGTGGGATTGCTAGGGGAAATTGTGTACATATGGTGAATTCTGAGTTCTGGAGCCGTTTCAGCATTTATTCTTGAAAAACAGGAAAGTAATACAGCGTACATTAATTAAGAAACAGCTCGGTAACGTTCATAACTTCGTTGCTTTAACACTTACCTATTTGAAGTAAAGAGTGAAGAGATAACATTGAAGTTCAAATCCAACCTAACATTTCTAGGCCATTAGGGCGTTAGTTAAGGACGTAAATGAATAATACGCAACGAATACTCAGTCCGGTAACGATCAGTTCGGTAACGGTTCCGTATATGATGTAACGTTACTGTACTGATTACGTCTTACAGTAGCGTAACAACAATCAAACAGGATCTAACAACATCAAAAACATTTATGTTTAATATTATGTTTTATCACACTGATTTCAACGACTAGCGTCGACACATACTTATTTTGGTAATGATCGCGTCAAATCCGTAACGTTACATCACTTCGGGAAACACTACTAAAATCATCAGTTTTCGCAAAAAAATTTTAATTACGAAAATCAAAAGCCATTGAGGCATTTATTTAATTGTTATTAAAGCAAGTAAATCAATGTTTATTTACTGTACTTATTCTTACATTATGTATTATAAACTTAAGCTTTAGTGGCAGTGATATTTTGTTACAACACACTGTTTGTGCTTTATTTTATAAAAATATACAGAGAACAAATAATTGCAAATCATTTTTTATGTAACTTTGACGTATTTAATGTAACATGTTAACAAGTTGTATATTTTTTAAAAATTTTCATCGAGTTTTTTTAGTTTGAAAATCGTTACCAAAATGAATAATATAAGTTCTCTCATGGCAGGAAAACTTTTGTTTGGAAAAGTTTTGGTTTTGATATTATCTCTCAATTTGAAAATGACCCAACAGGATTACTGATTGGATTAACTTCAAAAAGTAGTTGGTAATCAGATTCCTTTCATGAAAATGGTAATTGAATTACTTCAACTACTTTTTTTGTTAATGTAATTGGTAATCATTACTGTTCTACGATCATCAGATTGCTTTTCAGTAATCAAATTGCTTTCTGGTAATCTAATTGTGTTAACTAGGAATAATATTCATTGTTATTTGGAAATAAATTTTTTAGAATAAGACATAAATTAATCAAAAGAGTAATTAAGATTTTCGATTACTTAAATACATTAATCAGAAGTCCGATTACTTTTCTTGTGAAATAATTCAATTACTTAATAATTAGATGTTTTGGTGGTGGTAATTGATTACTTTTTAATGGTAATCGACCCAGCTTTGATGACATAAATTTTCTACAAAAAATTCTAGACTTGAATTATTTCCATACATGCACTCAAATTTCATCATATTTCAATGATATCCAATGTAACAATGAAAATACGTATAATGTAAACAGGACTCCTTACACATTCTTTTTTTTAATTCAACAATAGAACACTAAAAAAACTGACAAATTTGTTGCACCATGCCTGATAAAATATATAACAATCATATTCAAAATTACATTCAGTCACTAATACCTAGATTCTACTCTACTACTAGAGAATTAATCTTGCAAATTCAAAGAATAATATATTCAATGAAAATTGTTACCTTGGTCGAAAGTGCTTGGATTGATGATGTTGATGAGTTCGTGTTCTGACATTGTAGCAAAACCAGAAGACATGATCATACTTTCTTCATTTTTCTTCTCACTCTGGATTTGATTGGAAATGTCTTTAACAACACTTACAGGTACTACAAAATTTTGTTTACTATTTTCTACAAGCGATTTACTTGTTATTAAACTTCCGTTTAAATTAGTTTGGTGCATATTGTTCCCCTGATTTGGCAGTTGATTAGCTGATGGATTGTGCGATGGAGCTGATGTTGATAACATATCACTCATGTCGTTTATGATAACTTGTTCGATGCTACTTGTTGTGGTGAGCGTTTCTAATTCACTTATTTTCTTTTGGGTTTCTAATAAGTCAACAGCAGCCTTTAGTAAAATAGCTTTTTCTGGATCTGTGGTATTTATGACTGATGTTAGTTGATTTGTTAACGCCACTGGTGAATGTGTTGGCGTTAACGATCGAGAAGATGCATCAGTAGTCATTAGAGGGGGAAGAGGATTTTGTGGGGAAACACTTTCAGGTATAGCCATTTGTGGTTGAATAAGAGTTGTTTCTGGAGTTACACTTGACTGACACATGGTTGTTAAAAGTCCTTCTTGAGATAATGCTGAAGTGCTGCGGCACATCATACTCGGTGATATTTGAGAGTTTAATATAATGTCAGGTGATATATTAGGTGCAGTTTGAGCAGTAGAACTCACTTCTGGTTGTTCCAAACTTGTTGATGATAGAGATGTGTTTATTGTTGGAGGAACCATGAGTGAATTTTGTGAAGGTGCATTTAATAAAACATCTTGCGTAGGTACAGATGGAATAAGGGGCGATTTATTTCCAATTAACATATCTTGAGGAGAGTGATTATCTCTACTGGAGTCAAGTGCAAGGTGTTTTTCTATGGACGAACTCATTACAGTAGATGTAAGAGGTTTTGCAAGAATAGACCCATTGATGGCAGATTGCATTACATTCACATTCGCTTCAGTAATCAAACCATTATGCTGCAATAGCACTTGTTCGCCAGTTGTTCCTGTTGTAGTGGACAAAAGTGATGGTTGTGTGGTATTAAAATTAGTCACAGTACCAGTTACACCTAGATGTGTCTGAATTGCACCTAAATGTGTTAAATTCTGTGTAGTCGTGGTGGGTAATAAGGTTTGTGCTGGTATTATCTGATTTCTCATAACTGGTTGTGAATTCATACTTTGCTGAGCTGAACTTAAAAGCTGTGTAAGCTGTAGCGCATTAGTTGTTGACAAACTCATTACAGCTCCATTCAGCGCTTTTGTTTCAATTGTTGATAAGTAGTTTTCAATACTTTGAGCAGTTTGTGCTGGTAGAGGTGCACCTGTTACTTCCGTAACACCAAAACTTTGCAATGTTGCCAAGGAAGGTGCGTTTGTGTTTGCTAAATCAGCAACGGTAGCTGGTGGCATTTTCATCCGTAAATCCATAACTGCCAATTCATCTCTTACAATAGTTGACGGCATTTCAGTAAGGGAATGACTGTTGAGGCCATTTGATGCAATACAAGCACTTGTTTCAGCCAATGATAACGAAGAATTAACCAAAGGTACATCCATAGAATTTTCATGATGTAAACTTTGATTAACCGAATTTCTTCTAACCATCATTTCAATTCCATTATCTCCCATACTGCTCATGGAATTCTCGTTAATGTTGTGGTTGATGGCATCTAAAGATGTAGAGTTGCGTCGTAATAGATCCATTGTATTTTCATTTAACATGGTCATATTTGAATCTCCTTGCTGGACATCCAAAGAACTCTCTGATATACATCTATATCTATCTCGGTTGAATTCCAAAGAATCCATTACAGAATTTTGACTGTTTTCATCTATAAGTTCCTGTTTGAGACTGTGAAGTGGCGGTGAGTGAACCTCCGAAGGGGTCACATTTATAGAAGGACGGCGTTGAGAAAGCGGCATTTGTGTAGTGCCAGGCGGTGGCATTATACCTTGTTCATGTTTATTGACAGCGGCGGCAGACCAAAGAACTTTATTCATAAACGATGAGGATTGTGTGGTTTCCACGTGAACTGTAAAACATATAAAACATATATTAGGTTAAGTACTTAGCACAGTGACAATGTATAAATTGTAGCTGCCGTCAAAAGCCACTGTAAAATGAGGAGGGGAGGATGTGCCACTCACGCCAGGTTGTCATTAATCAATCAAACAAATAAATTTAAATTTTGAAAAATAAAAGATAATTAATATTACAAAATGTTTAAATAAAAAAGATAAAAAGAAGAAAATATAAAAGGATTATTTTAATTATTGTACCATGGCTTGATAGACATGACCCACAATATTGACGCCCGATACACGCGCGGACACAAACAAATACCCATATTTACGACATTCACGCCACGTATGCTGGATGCACTCATTTAAAACCTGCCTCTAACAAAAGGATTCGTAGGATTTACGATAAGTGTAAAATGTGATGATGCAATTAATTCAGGCAAAACAATAGTATGGATAAAATGCATTCAAGAAAAATAAGAAACCTCTCTACCAAAATACCTTCCACCTGTTAATAATAATTATAAAAATATTGATAGTAATATAATTTATATTATAAGTAAATTTAAAAAATTTTATTTAAAGAGTGAATTTGAAATATATTTTTGAAATTAAGAAATTAAAATATAAATCTTTATTTTTGCTAAATATTTTTCTAAAATTCTTGGGAAGGATTTCTTACCACTATATTACAATACAATGCTATTGTTTGTAAGGAAAAAGAATCAAAATAAAGTCATCAATTTTTATTGGTTAACGTGTGCAATCTGTCTCAAAGGACTAAATAATTAATCAATATCCTCTTTCAGATTATTACATAAAGAAATGAAAAAAGATTTTGAAGTTGGTGCCACTTCCGGTGTGAAGTCATAGAAAGATTTGGTATAGTACAAAAATGGGGAATCAGATTTTAACTAAGACACCACCAAGTTTCAATTAAATTGTTTGGATACTTTGAATTAGAAACTATGGTCGAGACAAGTTTCTGATTTTAAGTAAGATTTGGCAAAAGTAAATTGGTTCGCTTGCATAAGATTCTGTAGCATAAAATCGATTATTAAGCAATGAATAATTTGAAACAACTTCAATACACTACTCAAACACTTAATGATTGATCAGAAAAGTATTAGCACTTAATAGAAAATCCTGATGACGGTTTGGAAGTTCAAAACACAGTATCAACAAGTTTTCTTTGTAAATTTTTTGGACCACCACAAAATAATAGGCAAAATGGTACAATGACATCTACAGAGAAATCAGTTTAAATGGGTACAAAGATCCTATAAGACCATTTATTTTTAAACAAACGAATCTTGTTTGTAGCAATAGCATTGTATACTTTACAAACAAATAATTGATTCTAAAATTTTAAAAATATCACTGACTTAGCTTTTCAATTAAAAATATTTTTTTATCAACATACCAAAACAAATGAATTTTAATATTAGATGCAGTTATGAATACAATGTTGTTAATACTGAAAACATGATAAAAGTACTCATTTTTTAAATAGCATGAATCCATATGTGGTTGAAGCAAAACTTACAAAAAAAAAACCAAAAAAAAGAAGAAACAAATGAAAAGCTTTGGTTTCGAAATTAATCTTTTTAGGGCAAGTGTAAAAAAATCCCAAAAGAAGCAAAAAAAAACACCACGCCATCTCTGTTTTGCTGATTCAAGCTCATAATGATTCACGCTATGTCACCACAATTGCCATAAAAACTGGCCATTTTGAAAATGTAAGGGAAAAAAATGATATATGTGTGTGTGAACAATAAATAGGTGAAATTGTATACAAAGTGTAAAATTTAATTTGTAAAAGCAAACAAAAACAAAAGAAAAGAATTATCATAAATTAAGTATAAGTGCTATAAGAATGAAGCTTTTAGTAGTGTTAGAATAATTAATAATAGAACTCCCCATGCATACATGAATATCGGATGTAATAATGGCATGCATTTGAAGGAACAAAAAGATAAATCAATAATAACCAAAAACCTATAAATAAACAAACAAATTATAATTATGCAGTTTGTAGAGAGGATTCTTAAAATTAGGAATTTTGTATAGGAAGTTTTTTGGTAATCACGGAAACTTGACCTAAACAAGCATAAAAGCATTCAACACCACAGACATATCTCGCGTTAACATTATGGGTCGAATTCAAGGTTCGTCTGCCACACTGCGGTAATCCTGCAAGAGAAAGAAAAGGTTCCCCGGTCCATGGGCCTAGCTGAGGGAAAAAACATGCACATCCAGTAACTTTGAAAAGTCTAATTTTTTGTTAAATATTAGATTTTAGTACACCTAATAATAATAATTGTAATTATTTTAATAAAAACAAAAAAAAAACTTAAAAACTATAGATGCTGCTTTATAAAAGCAGCTCCGATTTGAAATGACATATAAACGTTAAAAATATGAAAAAATGATCATATCAAGCATTTTAAAATATTCTTATAATTACTGTGTAAAAAGTAAATTGAGCCCATGTAAATTGTTTTGTGTATGTATGTATGTATGTATGTATATGTGTAATGTAAATGTAAGTATGTGTAATCAATTCGTTCTTTTTCGAGTTCTCCACATAATTTTGATACTCACCAGGGGTCTTCAAAATACCAAAAATTAAAATTTTATTATTATGAAATTCACTTTTTATATATAAGATAAAGACATGATGGACGACCTGCTTTATTACTATTACCATAATTTTCCAAAAAATAAAGAATTTAGAAATATTGCAGTAGAACTCAGTAAAGAACGATACTTGCTATGTGAATGTAATAATTGCATATAATTAATATTACTTAAATGTTTGAGTGTATGTGTCGTATTCATGTTTTTTTTAAGTACCCGTGATGCGAGAACCTGAATGACGCGGACTTCGGCGTAGGTTAGGCCCCGCAGGCTGAGAGAAGTCGATGGCAGGCGGCCCCTCTGCGTATACAGAGCCTGTATGCTGTACGAGACAAAGTGGAAAAAAGCAAACGCAATAGAAAAATTGTTCGTAACAACTTTTTTGTTTCTCATACATTATATATATATATAAAAAATAATTGTTCATATAACAAGTTGAAAAATTTTTTGACAGCTGCAGCTAAAATAATAATGATCGAGAAGTTACCGCAATAACTATTAAAACAGTATATATATACTAAAATTTGTTTTATTAACATATACCTATATTAATTTTAATAATATCGGAAATATTTAGTAACTGGGAATGTCTTATATATATATAAAGCTCTGTTATGTTCTAAAGATGAAATTTAGAAAATTTATTAAAAAAAAGTAATTCAACGCATAGAATTGGTAACTGTATAGTAGAGGTGTCCCTGATAAAATAAATCTTAAACTAGTACTTTTTATCATAAAGGTGTCTAGAATATAAACATGGTTAAGCAGCTCTGAAATGTAATAACATTATTGAGATTTGCTTTTTCTAACAGTTATTATTATTATTATTATTATTATTATTATTAAAACTTTGCCATTTGTGCTATGAATTCATACTGTTGTATCATAATTATACACTATTTTAAACTAGTCAATGTGGTAACTCTCTTTGACAATGATACTAAAAACACACAATGTTAAAGAAAAGAGAAGAAGGAACAAAACTCGTTATTGCAGCAGCTGCTTTAGCTTCACACTAATGCAAGTCAAAAAATTTTACAGTACACAAGCTGAAAACAACAGTAGCCTTGGCTTATTTTTTTTTCATTTTTTTAATGTAAAAACACTTAATTTCAGCGTACATGAAAAACATGAAACAAATAATATACAATAAATGTAGGGAAATTTAAAAAACAGTCACAAAGCAAACTAAGAAAATTTATAAAGATGCCCTAATAATAATAATAATAAAATTCAGCAATTACATTTATTTAAAATACAATATAATAAATGTAATTTAACAATTGAATTATAAAAATGAGAAAATTAATAATAAATGCACCCTGCTTGCTGAAAAAATACAATTTTATATATATAAACAAAATCAATAAATTGTCAAAATTTGTAAAAAGCCATTGCTACAGGATTTCATAAGTTCTGTCTTTTTCTTTATCATTATTATAGAAACAATTGAATTTACAAACTTGCATAATTACAAAGTTTAATTTAAAAAATGAAATTTGAATAAACAATTTATGAAATCCTTTAGATACATATGGAGCAAATAACGTACTACAACATACAATCAGCTTTCAAAACCAATCGATTTACACAAGATTCACCTTGGAGATTCACACTACCATTCCCACTCGTTTAATCCACTATCCCTCTCGCAATCACAAAATAAATGATGCACACTTTAGTATGTATTTGCTACCAAATTTTCTAGAAACTCACACTGTCTTGAAAAAATGTCATTCTTTATTTTTTTTTTTTGTATCATCAGTTTTAATAATAACAACTTTGATTTCGAGCAAAAAATTAAAATTAATTAAAAATTTGTTCCAAACAAAGAATAACACTTTATCAAATCCATACAAAATGAAAAAGTACAACAAATAATAAAAATCATCATTTTAAATTCGAAAGTTTACAAATTTCCATGTTATACTTTTTCATTCCCCGTTCATTCTGTTAGTTCATGCACAGCATGCAAAATGTGAGATCAATTTAATTTCTTTGCTGTTTTAGTATGTTTTAGAATTAACAACAAAATTTGGAAAAACATTGTTAATTTAAAAACGTTATTAATGCATCAATCAATTAATACAAAAAACAAACATAGAACATAATGAAAGAATATAAATTATGATCACAGTTTTGTTAATAGATGAGGAAAAATAATATGCAGAAGTCATACAAAACAACAATATCAAGTTGATCTCAAGTTAAGTTGTTATCAAGAAACATATCAGCAGCTTACCGCTCGACACTGCCCCACTAGTGGGCGTGTATACAAACTGATGTGGTTCACTAGTTTTTCCGCTAGATACCACTAGTAACCGTACCGTAACCGGTTCGGTTATATCAGTCCTAACAAATGGAGGTACTACACACACTAAATGTGTCTGAAAACGAAAAATATTAAACATTAGTAAACTGAATAAAAAAGAAATGTAAAGAGAAATAATTATAATGATCAACATGTTATGAGTAACAGTATACAAGAGGTGGACTTCAAATGCGGCCACTTTACATGCCAATTTTTAGTTTAAGAATGCTGTGAATAACTTATACAGTAAAACCTTGGATTACGAGTAACTTGGTTTGCGAGTGTTTTGCAGAACGAACAAAAATTTTTAATGAATTTTAACTTGATTAACGAGCAATGTCTTGCATTAGGAGTAAAATTTTTAATACGTATACGCTTTGTCTGCCGACCGTCACGTCATCACAACTACATATTATCCTTAACAATAGAAGAATTTGGGTCAACGCATCATCAACATTTGTGTAAACATATACGATAAGATAAGAGTGTAAACAGCTTCAAATGTTACCTCGACTGTTAAAAATGTCAGCAGATTTTACATTTTAACATTTTATTTGTCATCGCTGAATACGTACACCCTAATAACAGGTTATAATTAAAAATTTGATTATGTTTTAAGTAACATCATTTAAAGAAAAGTAATTATGCAAATTTTTAGTTATCACCCGTTAGAAATACAAAATAGGGAAAATTAAATCAATTTAATCGAATATGTAGCTCATGTTAGCTCTTCTTAAATAAAATCAATTTGTGACTACTGAACCTTCAAACGCATCTGCTGTATATCTATCAGTTAAATTACAGAGGCGAGCGTGTGATAGTTTGTTTTATTTTTACGTATACGTATATGTATTTTGTATTTTTGTATTTTTTATAAGAATAATAAATAGTTGTGGAACGAATCATCTGAGTTTCCATTATTTCTTATGGGGAAATTTGCTTTGATTTACGGGTGCTTTGAATTACGAGTACATGCCCGGAACGAATTATGCTCATAAACCAAGGTACCACTGTAGACCAATGAAGAGATTATTGAAAACCATTTTGGAATGTATCACAGTTGTTCAAAATATTTCTTTAAGAAGTATTTATTGAACACTGTTACTCAAACAAATCTTTCTTTTAAATATGCAAAACATTTACCTGTTGTAAAAATTCCTTATCTGGAATAACAAATTGTTCCCATCGAAGACCCTGTTCGTCGGCTTGTTGAAAGAATACTTTTGTGTCCTTTAGGAAATTCTTGCCCAAAATAAATAATTCAAGTCCTCCTGTGGCAGGACACGAGGTTAATGATTTCTTACATATCTCGGGAATACCAGGAGGTTGAGCTGTAACGTTTAAGAAAAAAATATGACCATTAAAACTTTTTGACAAAATATTTAAATTAACTTCTCCACTCTTTCTGTGTTTTGTATGTGTTTCGATTGATTTTAATCCTCTTTTTATTAGATGTTATGGGATGTGAGTATCTACAACCCAAAAACAAAAACTGTTACTATCTTGAATCAGAATAGACAGTGTTATACAGGGTGATCTAAAAGTCTGAAATGAATTCATTTATTTTTTTGAAATTGCTTTTATCAAAAAAATGATCTGATTATGGAAAATTATGGTTTACCATTTTTCGGCCGGCATTTATAAATATTAAATATGAATTAATAGAAAGTTGACAAACTTCAAGATAAGTTCTTGAATGTAATTTATGTGAATTTTTGACTCCAGATAACTGTGAATGGGTACGTTCCGCATTCTGATCTAGAGTACTCTGTTGCACCGCCTAATCACGTGATTAGAGTAAATCGTACATACAAAAATATTCAAACGTAATCGATTACATCGGGTTGTATTTTGGTTACATAACCTCAAAGGTTACTCTTTATTTTTTAAGAAATGAAGAATTTTATAAAACAGTTTGTAAAATTAACTAGAGAATATTGTTAATAATTTTTATCGCTTTTCAAATCAAAGAAGTACATAAATAACAGAATATGAAAGAAGTAATATTAATTCGTAAATTATAAAATAATCATTTTTTTTTAAACTATTTATTTAGACTACAGAAAGATGTTTATAAAAATGACGAAATAAAATAAGAATTTTGTGAGATGAAACTTATACAATTATTTAATAATTAACAATATTCAAATTAAAAATTATGTACCATAATGGTGATGCGAAACCAAGTATTGATACATAGAACAATGGTGTTAGCTCTGTGAGTCGAGACTAGTTGGAGTTTACATCAATTGCTCTCATCTGATAATGTAGAACGCAGCAAAGTTAGCAAGCCATTAATAAAAAGGCACCCCGGAGTCAATAGCATACTCTGGATCAGAATGCCGAATGTACCCATTATAGCCATTACATATTGTTAAATTATACAAAATTTCCAGAAAACAATTTAATTACACTAAAATGATCAGGTTTAGTAGGACCCTTATAATAGATATTTTTGTAATCGATGACTGAAGAGAAATTATATGATGTAAAAGTATACAGGATGTTGCATTTAAAGATCTTATCACTAAATGATGCTTTTTAGAAAAAACATTTTGCATTTTGTAAATCAAAATATGTTTTTAAGATATCCAGTGTCAGAGCATTTTTCGTAAAACTGGCCATTTTAGAAAAAAAATAAATTTCTTCCAGACCTTTGGTTCACTCTGTATTATTTTTTTATTAAATTAAAGTGAGAGATTGAAATAATAAACAGCAACAGCAAATAAGAAAGTTATCATTTTGTTTATTTAGAATTAATTTTGTAGACTATTTAAGATTTATTATCTTGGCATTTATTATTATTTAGGAAGGGGTTTCTAGTTTTCAAAAGTATCATGCCATAAGCCGCTAACCAAAATTTTTCTAACAGGTACACAGTGTCAATGTACTTATTGGCAATTCTTCATATAACTATTGCATGCAATAAGCATATAATATAAATCTTGTGTTTCTCAACCTTTTGCATCTCACGACTTATAAAATTTGGGCAAAAAGGCCAATTTATATACAGTGATGGGCAAAAATGTGGATCTATTTAGATATATTGCGAGTTACTGAAGATACTATAATGAATTTTAGTATTTGGGGGTTTTGATATACCGTGTGGGGTAATATTGTGGGGAAGTCCGATAGCTCCTAAACGGTAACAGCTAGAAAAATCGTTCTAATACGGATGTAAACAGTGGATAGAGGCGCACTAGAGAAATTATTTTCAAATATCCAGGGTATTGCCCCAAATATTTTTGCATATTTAACACCTCGCTTGGCAGGTTTATTCATATCTAAAATTTTAGCGCCATCTAATGACCGGTTTTGGAAGTTAACAGTTTACCGCTTTCACGGCCGCAACTGTGAAGACGAATTTAAGTAGGGATTTTGTTGCAGGGGCTTGTAGGGTGCTCTTCCTTAAAAGAAAATGAACCCACCATGTTTAGGGTGTTCAAAATTAATTTTTAAATTTAGAGACTTCAAAGCTAAAATTCACAACTTTTTCAAATGGAACACCCTGTATATTTTGTACCTTTGTGATGCACAATTAAATAACGAACATTTTTTGTATCCCTATAGCTATCTGTAACAACTTTTGATTTATTGAGAAAAAAATGCAAGAAGCACACAATTAAAAACAATTATTTATTTAGTTGTCAAGTGTGTTGGTTGTTTTTGTTCAACAAAACATTAAAGCATCTAGCAATTGTTGTGCACGTATGCAAAATGTACATTTCTCGCAGTTATCGACCATCAGTGTTTAGTTCTAGTAGGTGTTTTAGTTTTTACTAATTTACCACCCACACCCACAGAATTTACCACCAACGGTATCCTGAACAGAGGCTCCCTAAAGTTAACAACTTTCAAAACCTGCTCGATAGATTTGTGAGGACCGGCAATGTACAGTATGAAAAAAGTGAATCAATTAACAATGTTGTGAACGAAGAAAATGAGTTATCTGTTGTGCTGACAACGATTGAAAATCCCCATGTTAGTCAGAGAGAAGCGAATTCATCTGTAGGAATAAGTAGACGTTCTGTTGGTCGAATCTTAAAGAAAAATAAGTTTCATGCATATCACATTCAAATGCACCAGGAATTAACTGATGACGATTTTCTAAAATGTTTACAGTTTTGTAATTGGGCCATAGGTAAAATGCAAGACGATGCTACATTCTTCAACAATGTTTTGTTCACTGATGAAGCAACGTTTCATAAAAATGGATTTGTTAACAGGCACAATTTCCATTATTATGCTACAGAAAATTCACAACTTGATAACCAGCACAGATGGTCCATAAACGTTTGGGGGGAATTATTCGAGAACATGTAATAGGGCCACATTTTTTTGATGCTACATTAACTGGAGCTATTTATCTTCATTTAGAAGATGAGAACTATCTGCCACAATTATTGGCGAATGCGGATCTGAAATGGGATGTGGCTTCAGCAAGACGGTGCTCCACCGCATTATTTACATGCAGTAAGAGACCACCTAAATAATATCTACCCACATCAATGGATTGGAAGGAATGAACCCACTAAATGGCCTGCGTGATCTCCTGATCTTACAAAAATGGATTTCTTTTTATGGGGATCTGTGAAAGAAATTGTTTATACAGAGACACCAACCACAATCCAAAATATGAAGGATAGATTAATACATGGTTTTGGAAGTATTACGCCGGCAACGTAGGAAACGTACGAAGATCGTTCCAAAGGCGCATCAAAATGTGTGTCCATGCAAATGGGCAACATATGGAGCATTTGTTGTAGTTTTTTCTTTCGTTTGGATAATGTAAAACTCAAAATTTTTTTAAAAGAAATTTATTACTTCTAAACCGGTCATTAGATGTCGCTAAAATTTTAGATATGAATAAACCTGCCAAGAGAGGTGTTAAATATGCAAAAATATTTGGGAATTCTATTTAAAAAAAATTACCTTAAGCATGCCACACTTTTCTGCAACACCCTGTATATTTAAAAATAATTTCTCTAGATGCGCCTCTATCCACTGTTTACATCTGTATTAGAACGATTTTTTTAGCTGTTACCGTCTAGGAGCTATCAGACTTTCCCACACTATTACCCCACCCGGTATTTCTACTCCAATATGAATATTTTCATTCTAATTTCAAAAATGTAGGGTTTCATATTTTTATTAAGTATGGAGATATTAAATGCAAATTGAATAATTTAATAAAGCAGTAGAATTGATTAACTTATGAACACAGAAGAAGCACGCAACACAAACAATGATTGCAGTTGTCAAATTGTAAATTAATGGTTCTTCAATAATTTACGCCCTCAAAAATTTTTAATTAAGTGAAAGAAAGAATAAAAATTTTAATGATAAGAATCTTGAAAAAAGAAAAATATATCCAAACAACATTAGTCTTGTTCAAAATACTATCGGAATATAATTTTGACAAAACATTACAAGTTTATGATGGACATCTGTAATAACAATTTTGTAAACACTCTGCGTGCGTTCCTTGTCGAACCAACTTTCATTATCACTCCAATTGCGGATGACACTGTTACATTCTATTTTAAATTTTTTTATGTTCTTGTACATATGACAATTGGTATTCTTACATAAAGAAGAAATAACTTTTTACAGCCCACTTTTAGAGCTAGCGCGCACTATGAACCTTTATCGTCCAACAGTTTAGTCGGCGGAGTGAGGTCTGTTGCAACATACGGGGATGCGCGCACTACCGACTAAACAGTTTACTCAACTTTTCTGTTGGGTCTTGTCACAAACCAGAATACGACTGAACTGTCGGCCGACGCACTTGGAACATACGATTTCAATGTATCTGCGTGCACTAAATGACTAGATGGGCATAGAACTTCACCCGGACATCCTTTTCTTCAGAATACTTGCATTATTTTGTTGAGTACTAAAATAATAAGTAGATAAAAATGAAAAGAATGCTGTTATAATTACCTATTTACTTATATAATTTCATTTATCATTATCATCAGAAATCATCAAAATGTTATTTAATTAAGTTGCTAAATTTCTAATGTATAAAATCTAATTGTTTTAACATTGCAGATTTTAAGAAATAATTGAAAATTGTATATAAACAAATTGTTATTTGAAATAAAGGGTGTGCACAAAAAATCTGGCCACGAAAACATCAAAAAAGTAGAGTCGTCGGAAATTATTTATGACTTAAAACTATTATCAACTTTTAATTATATGTTCCTCCTGAAACGCATTTACATATATTGTACATTATTACTGTCTATAACTAAAATTTTTAACTTTTTGTTTCACATCAGACATCAAAGTTTGTACAGCCATAGTAATATTTCTTTTGTCGCGTTATTTCAGTTTTTCTGAAAGTCAACAATATCTTTAGTAGTTTCTTTTGTTTGCTTTACAATAGCCCAGTATTGTTGATCAGCCGCAGTTAGGGACCGTTTGGTGGATTGCTATCTTTAGGTACAAAAGTGATTCCATTCTTTGCATGCCAATCAGTCATTTGTTTGACATGGTGACATATGGCCAGATCTGGCAAAAATAGAATAAATAGAAACATTATGACTTCTTATAAATGGTAGCAGGCACTTTTTTAAACATTTTAAATAGATTTCAGTGTTGATGGTGCCTTTCGTTACAAAGCTTCTTCTTCTTTCTCGCCCGTAAGTGCAAGAGTGCAAATCGCTTGCCAGACCAAATATTTCCTAGAAGATTCCGAAATTTTCTTTTGTTTGTATTGGTCCTCAACTCCAAATAGTTGTTTGCAAGTAAGAAATTATTGACCGGGAAGCTGTTGAATGTCATTTTTGATGTACGCCCCGTCGTCCATTGTTACGCAATCTGCTTTCATTAAAAGATTTGTGTACAGTTTTTTTTTGCGAGAGCCTTCACCTTGGAATTTTTTTGCGTCCCGATCCGGAGCGTTCTGCACCTTGAATGTTTTCAGTCCACCCCTGTTTTTTACTTTTTGAACATGTAATGGTAGATGTTCCAACCTTTTAGGCCACATCCCCCACTGACAAGTTCGGATTGTGCTTGAAAGCTTGCATCACTTTCCTTTCTGTTTTTTTACATATTGCACCCGATTTCCTACCGGAACCTGGCTGCCTATCTATTGTTAAGCGTTCAGAGAAATTGTTTAAAACATTTTCTACAGTCAATTTTGATATTTTTTGACATTTTCCGATCGCACAATATGACATTGCAGGATTTGCACAATGTTTGCGCAATATTTTTTAATGACGTTGGTATTCTTTTGAATTTATTTGAAAACTACAGAACGAAAACACTTTGAAACTGTCATTTACAGTAAGATATCAATTCAAAGAAGCTACTGCTGCAATTCCACTTTAGTACCTGTATGTAGGGGTGCCTGATATCATATTTAAGTGGCCAGATTTTTACGTGCACACCCTTTATATCATTAGTAAGCCCTACTGATCAATTTAATTACTTTCCTTCGAATCTGGTAATGTTGAGTTATTAATAAGGGAGGCGGGAATAATTCAGAAACACAACTTGTAAACGAGCGCCAGCTATTACAGCCATTCCAAGCATTGGTGTTCTTTACACACTCAAATCCTTGAACGACCTTTTAGTAAGTGTTGGCTAGTTATTGGATGAACCGAATATCGTCTATTTTGCTTTTCTCAGTGTCTAATGAGTAACGACTAATGCCGCGTAGTCAAAACTAACAACAAAAGCTCCTTCTACCAAATCGATGTGATCTGACAAAAGCTCCTATTTGACATTTTTTACCTCCTCTCGTAAAGTTAGCGTAACAGTAGATACGAGCTTTTGCCAGATCACCCGCGATATCCATTTTGAGCCTGTACTATATCGACGACACGACGACAGTTAAGTTTGTATATGCGCGCAAACCTCGGGGAAAAAAACAGTTTAGTTTATTAATGCTCCCACATCCGAGCATTCACCGACCAAACTGTCGTTGTAAATGTTACAACCCAACTTTTTTGGTTGCGATCCATGGGTTGAGAAACACTGACAAAGACTGAATTTGTGTAAGGTTTATGATGTTCATTAAATTGGTGTAATCTTTTTAAAACTTGGTCCTCTGTGTCTCATATTTTTGTGTGATTTGTTTAATGCATGCAAATGAGTCATAAAATAAACATTTGAAATGGAATGAAATTTTCTCTACGAACTTATGATAAATGGTTAGGTGCATTGCACAAAAATCAAAACAAATTACTTACTACAAACAATAGGCTGTGAGCAGACTTGTAATGTTTCTTGTACTCCACTTTCATGTGTAATTGTAGTTCTGAAGATCATTCGGCATCTAGTCGATTTCTTTTTACTCCTAGACCCTATCTGATCTGGAAATCTGTGTTCAACATCCACATTGCGTTCTTTCAATATACCAACACAATCGCACGTGCCAATCATCTCTTTTCCAGGATCCAGCTGTAGTTCAATTACCACTGTACCATCCAGTTTCTTTTCCACACAGGGCGTTGAATTTTTACCACTCACTCTACATGCTTGGTAGAACATGTGTGGGGTTACTTTTCCCACATCGGTTCCTATGAATACCTAACAAAAAAAAATAACAGTATTAAATATAAAGTAAATTTTTATAAATAAAGTAATATAAAGTTTTATAATATAAAGTAATTTTTTAAGCAGTATTTGAAACAGTTAGTATTTTGTAAACAAACATTAGGTTGCCTGGTTGGACAACGTTTCACCAAATAGATTGTTAATTAAGGGAATTTATTGGCTACTGACAAACATAGACAACTACTTGAAGTTATTAAAATCTATGCAATTTTTACTGTCTAATGAGAATACACTATCGTCAAAAAATTCTAAAACACACGGTTTTGAAGAATTTTGGCACATTACACCGATAGAAGAGAGTAAGTCCTATTTAAACAGCAAAAGCCTACCGTACCAATTATCTCGGAATAGTACATAGAACTTTCTTGTTCAGATTAAAGAGATTTGTTCAAATTAAAGGGGGTTTGGGATTAAAGAGGTTTGTTCGGATTATAGCTCGTAAATGGTGTTCTTCGGATTACTGGATGTTCGGAATACAGTGTGTTCAGATTATGGAGTTTCTACTGTGCTTCCAACTCGTAAAATTCCAATGAAAACTGAGTTATTAAACGGCGAGTAAGAATGGCTTTTAATTGGTAAAAAGTAAGAAAACTTTTATGCCAGTATTCGTTAGAGAAAGTTGATTTTGAGAAACGAAGGATATTACGAAAAATCACCAAAAGAATGAATATTTCTATAGAATAGTCTAACAAAAGGAAAACTGGCGAAGAGAATGGGGCAGCCCACGAGCAACCACCACCACCAAAAGATAGTTACATTATAACTACAACTAAGTGCAATCGAGAACTGCTGAAGGAGGAAATGCCAGAGAGTTGGGAGAAAGCTATAATATGTCCCATCCATAAAAAGGGGGATAAGCTGAACTGTCGAAATTACAGAGGGATTGCTCTTCTAGACACACTACAGTAGACCAGATATACACCATAAATGAAATCCAAAGGACAAGTCACAAACACAAATTGCAGACACATCTGTTCATTGATTATAAGCAAGCCTACGATACAATAGACAGAGAACAGCTATACCAAACCTTAATAAAGTTTAATATACCTGGGAAACTGGTGAGACTCATCATGATGACACTGAGGAAAACAGAGAATAACGTCAGAATAGAAGGGAAACTCACAACATCATTTGAGACAAACAGAGGCCTAAGGCAAGGGGATCCGTTGTCCCCCCTACTGTTTAACCTAATACTTGAGGAAGTGATTAGAGAAGCTAAGATCATCAGGCAGGGATTAATTTATAACAACTATCATCAGTGTATGGCATTTGCTGATGACCTAGTATTGATCACAAGATCAAAGACGGAGTTAAAAGCAGTTGTAAGAGAGATTGTAACAGCAGGGGAGAAAATGGGGTTACGGATCAATGAAGACAAAACGAAATACATGGTATGGGAAGACACGGAACGAGAGATGCAGCAGCTGAGGGTACAAGTAAATAATATCGAGCACAGTTTCCAGGAAGTGGAGGAAATAACATATTTGGAGGTGGTTATAAAAAGAAGACTAAACAACAGTACAGAAATAAAGGCAAGAATAGCGGCAGGAGATAGGTACGTATTTGCACTTAAAAACATCATAGCAAGTAAAGTGATATTGAGAGCGACGAAAGTGAAAGTGTACCAAACTATAATAAAACCGGTAGTGTTGTATGCGTGTGAAGTGTGGGTAATGACTAAACAAGACCAAAAGTCATTGAATATATGGGAAAGGAAGGTCCTGAGGAAGATATTTGGGAGAAAACTGGTGGACGGAAGATGGGAGAGAAGGACAAATGAGGAAATAAAAGCACTATATGGGAAGGCAACAATAGTAGGAGTTGCAAAAGCACAAAGGATTGGATGGTTGGGACACCTACTCAGGATGGGAGAAACTAGGATACCAAAGAGGGTATGGGAAGCAAATCTAGGAGGGAGGAGACGGAGAGGTAGACCAAAGTCCGAGTGGAAGAAGTGCAATCGAAGGTGGTTCATAAACAGAAAAGTTTAGCTTGGGAACGTGAACATGAACATTGGTTTTTGAACGACTGAGAAATGATCCATTTGAAACTGATTCTGACCATCAGAAACTCGAACAGTTGGCCAATAATTTACGTTCCACATAACAACCCTAAACATTCAGCTAAAATTTGTAAAGAATTTTCACTAATAAAGAAACAAAAATTATTTTTATTTCCTGTGGGGATTTTATTTTAAATCTTTTGGAGGTTACGAAAAGATTTTGCTTTTGAGAATTCTCACATTTCACATTTTATCTTATTCCTTTAATAATTACATCAAAAATTTGTAGGTGCATCACTTTATAATATTACGGTTTTCTTTTGGTGTTGTGTTTGGAAACGCTTTCAGGAGATGTATTAATCTGAATTATTTCGAATTCCTTTGAGGATTTTATTCTAATCTTTTGGAGGTTATCAAAATATTTTACATTTGGGAATTCCCACAGGTTTGTTAGAATCACTACATCTACCACATATCTGTTTACACTGCAAGGCCACCTGCTATCGTAGGTATGGTATCGCACTTGTATCTATTTGCATTTTAGCAATTGGTTCGTTCTTTTTTTAAATATCTCTTATGCAAACACTCGTTCTACTTGGATGTGGTTAATTCAATATTGCCTAGTATTGCATCTGGGGGCAACCAGCTCTAATTACATGTATATTTAAAAGCCAACAATCGTTTCAATATTTAGATGAATCAATCAATTTTTATATTTTGCATAATATAAGTGAGGACCTGACATTGCTATCACTTGTTATTTAACGTTTAGTTTCTGATTAGTAGAGTATTTAATTATCTCATATTAATAGGCAATCATTATTGCAGATTATTAGATATTTAATTAGTCATTTTAATCAGTTAGCCAATTTGTTTGACTTTTAGTTAGCCAATAGTTAATTTTAGACGGCTGCTTGCCACTGTGGATTTATTACATATGTAAGTTTATACATGGTGTAATAATTCGATTAGAAGTCGAGGTACTGTTAGTGTTGGATTCAAAACTTTATTGCAGTCGGCTCTTCACACCTCTTTGAAAGGACATCTCGTAAAAACCCTAACCTTACGATAACAGAACTAACTGTAGTTGAAAACTACTTCTGCCATGCTAATAAACCTTTACTATGCCGGTTTGTAAATAACATAGAGCAGAAATAACACTAAAGATTTTCTTCTCTTGAGAAGGTAAAATACTTTTTGTACCACTCATTAATGTCTGACAAAATCTCCTCTTTCAGCTTGATGCCTTGTTTCTGATGCATGTATTCATCTACTACACTTTGCACTTCCTTCTATGTAAATCATCAGCCCCATCTGCCTGTTATTTGCCTCAAACGGCAAGATTCTCTCTAATGCAATACTTGAAACTGTCAGGGCTTTAAGGAGATCACAGGTCCAATGTCCATGAAAACTAGAAACTTGAAAATTGGTATTTTGATTTACAATTTCCTTCTTTACTCTTGGAAAATCATCCACAGTCACATCAAACATCAATAATTAATTAGGTGGATGCTTCTTCTGGTTTTTTGCTGTTTTGAAGTGTAAAGATTGCACTCAGCTAAAAGTGGCAAGTTTATCAGCACGTAACTCTCTTTTCGTTCTAGAGTTGTCTTTTCATTCTCCTAAATGCCCTTCTTTTATGTGAATGCTGTTTAGAAGTCTTTAGTATCATGTCTTTCAGAGGTTCAATGATGTGCTTCTAACTAATCTAAGATCTATTGATAGTAAAATAGCAGAGTGTTGCTTGCAATGTTTATTAGAAGAGTTCTTAACAATCATTGCAGCCTTGTCTAGTAGGATTACAATGGCACACTTGAAATGCACTTGGCGTTGAAAAGTTTGACATATTCCGACATGCTACTACTGCTTGATACTACTGCTACTTTTTTATTTTACATTTACAATTCTAACATCATCCGAGTTTGTTTGTATTCTAAAGAATCAATCATGTCCAAGTTTGTTAATCAGTCTTTGCTTATCTCTTCCACGTATAAAAATATCTTTCCAATTTTTTGAGTCTTCCAGGGCACTTTCAAAAATGAAATACCCACAACCTGACATACTTCTGAGCACTCTTTCATATGATATGCTTAATCCAGTTTCGAATACCATATGTAATCTTCAGAAAGTTTTGCATGATTGTTGACTATCCCAATCCATGGTGGTCCAGAAATGAAATGCCATTTTGGAAGATTAACCTTATTATAATTGTTTTTAAGCAAATACAGGGATCTTACATGTTTTTTCGTATGGCCCAAATATGAACAGTCTAAAATGTTTTGAATTGAAAAAGGGGTATTTGAAATGAAAAATTTGAACATTTTTATGTAATTTTTTAGCAATATTTCAACTATATTTGTGGTGTCCCATTTTCTCCAGACCAGAAATAGCATTTAGAATATTTAAGTGATACAAGCGTGATTCTGATATTTATAAAAGCAGTTTACAATTAAGACATCATTGAAAAAACATTATGTATTGTAGCACTCTTACCTGTAATGTCGCTGGCTTATGATATCCAGCAAGCTGCACCACAGGGAAACCATTTCCACTTCTGTCTTTTACTGCACCTCTGCTACCTTCAGTCTGATATCGAGCTCTGTGTTGCTGCTCTGGCTGGCTTACGATCCTCAAGTAGATATCACCTATAATTTTGAAATCATTGTTTAGGTAATTCTATTTCATTTTGATCAAAAAAAAACAAACTTGCCTTCTCGTGAAACACTGCTCAATTGTGAAATGAGTGTAATGGGTTGAGATGGGGAAGATCGAGTACTAAGGGATGTACACCGCGGTACTGCTCTGCTTCCGGCGGTGCTCTGTGTACCATGTATATTAAGACTTGGTGCGGTACTGGAAGGCGCTGTACGTATTATACTATCAACAAAAAAAATATTTATTCGTTTAGGAAACGCTAAGCGCGTATGTTTGTTTTACCTCATTGTATCTTTACACGTTCGTATCGTATCAGGAAAACTAAAATTATCATTAAGTTCGTCATCTTCTAATTTAATGTCCAATCTTGGTCTCTTGGCTTCGGCCCGTTCACCAGTCCACGCTAATCGTTCTGTTATGCTCGCATGGTGGTCCACGTGGTTATCAAATCTTTAACAAAACATCAACACAAGGCTGTACTAAACGTTTTTGTTAAAGATAAAGTCTAAAAAGAAGCTGTTATATCCGGCACAAAGACGCACGAATATTTTGCAATGCTCTAGGTCAATCTTACCCTAATCCGCTATCATTTGAATTATCACAAGGGTCAAGGCTACGTCTGCTAGCTGCTCGAATCTTCCCGGGAAATGCTCGTGCCATAGCCAAACGTTTACCACTGGCGATTCTTCTATCTGTCCTGCGTTCCCTTAATGGACTGCGGGGTGCTATCAAAGATTCTGCCAGAGTCATCTTGGATGTTCCTGCTGAAAGAAGAAAACAGATTGTGAAATTAACTGGAATAATAATGCATCAACAGAATGAGATAAATAATGCAAACATAATAAATAATGGTAAGATAAAAAAACTAAAACAATAAATAGTAGAGTTGTTTAATAAAAAAAAAGAGTCGCTAGACAAATATAATTACTCATATTACACGTGCTGAGTAGGTGTACAATTTACGCTAACGTATATAAATTATTTGAGTTAACTGAAAATCCCAATCAAACATTGGGTCTACTAAGATCACTTGGTCAAGGACGTGCAATTCACACATGGACTAAACAAATGATAAAGGAATGATAAGCTTATGTTTTAGTAGTCAATAATAATAATTATGGTATTATGGGGCCTCCTTATTTATTTCGAGCATACATTATTAAATAGTCCAAGATAATCAAATGTAGGAAAATCTATTAATAATTAAATACATGTAATAAGTTAATTATTGGCTATATAGTTGATTATCTCCTGGGTGTAACTTTAGAGATTTGCTTGTTATAATAATGAGCTTGTATTGTTATGCTGTTTATCTTTTGATTAATAATGAGTAATAATACAAACGTTTAATTTTGAGCGCCATATGGTTTAATGTTTGAGATTGTTGCTATGATCTCGAGATTAGATTTGTTTAAATTCCATACATTTTGCATCTGTAAGAATGAGTACCAAATAAAGAGTGTAAACTGTCGCGAGCTCAAACAACTGTAAAATTAATGAAACACTGAAATATCATCAAAAAATCTTTATTACAAGAAACTTTAAATACTTTTTCTGCAGCTGTCAAAAAATGATGACATTTTTTCATTAATATCCGTGTGCAAAATGTCATATTGGTTTTGTTTACTTGACAACGTGCACGAAATATTTTTCGCTCTAAAGGGACAAGTTATTTTTGCGATTTATGCATATTTGAGCAATGTCGTTTCCATAGCAGCAACGGAACTATCCATTTTGCGCTAAAGTAAAAATTCTCTTGTGTTATTTTTTATAATTTCTACTTTTTCGGTTATTTCAATAACGCTGTAGAAAAGACTTTGGTGGTCTCGAATGAAATTTTGACTCAGCTACGCCTTGTCAAAAGACTTTCATTCTTGACCACCAAAGTAGCATTTCGCGCACTAAATACGCAAATAACTATTAAGTGCATTTTAGTCTGCAAATTTATTTGTTCCTTTCCACGCCGGCTAAACTGTCTCATTCGACTTTTTATTTTACTCATTGATTTCTGCACAGAGTCATTTGGAATTGTACTTGTGCATTTACACCACTTACGTTTAAAATCTTCTATAGAATTTGCAAGTTTACATGTTTTTCTTAGTTTGAATTTAATATGAACCCAATATTTTTTTATTGGTCTCAGTTCTGGACAGATAGGTGGGTTAGTTCAGATCTGTTTACTCAAAGACACGGCTTGTACGGTATCCATTGTTGTAAATAATTGTAACTATAGCAATAAAGTTTTCAGGTCAAAAAGAGTTGAAATGCCAAACCCAGCATAATTATATTGATGCTATTTAAATTGTACCAGTTCATAGCTTTTGAAGAATAATGGCAACTTCCTAAATCTGGCCAAAAGCCAAAACAATATCGGAACTGAATGCTTTTTTAAAAACGGCACTAACCTTCTTTGCAAACATTCATTCATGTAAATATCACTGTTAATAGTGCCGGTACATATGAAAGGTCTGCTTCGTAGCCCGCATTGGTACAGTATGGCTTGCCAGACAAGATACTTCTTTGGGAATTTATCGACTTGAATGACTATTTCTGACTTGCCCAGGTTCAAATCTCTACAACAATAGTAGAATTGATGCCTGGGAACTATTTTAAAATCTGCTTTGACATATTTTAGTCTCGTCATCTATTACAACACAGAAGTTATTTTTCTCCAAAAGCAGTTGATACTCTCCATGATAGTAGCTCTGTTATATTGTTCTTTGGACTTAACTCTTTTAATTTTTTCTACATTTGCAGTACTAGTTCCAACTTTGAAACACTGAAACTGATTGGTTTTTCTTATACAGTTGACTCACCTTTTGATCCATCTTTCTATCAGGACTTCATGTTGATCAGCCACTGGGTTTTTCTATCGATGGTTCCAGTCTCTCGCATTTTCTTTATAAACCTCTGGACCAATCTCTGAGACGTTTTACAAATTTTTGCGAGCAGTGATGTCGACATTGTCAGATTCTCGGTCCATTTGCGCAAAATCGTCCGACCAACAACATA
Organism: Agrypnus murinus; assembly: GCA_929113105.1. NCBI lineage: Eukaryota > Metazoa > Arthropoda > Insecta > Coleoptera > Elateridae > Agrypnus > Agrypnus murinus. The sequence goes on from OV816028.1 coordinate 40,399,120, forward strand.
TTGTTCATTTAATGACATTTTGGCTGCTATAAGACAAAAGAACATCAGCTGTGCAACTCTAAAGAGACCATGCCTTCTAGATTTCCGATCATAAGAAATTGTATTAATAATCTTTCTTAAATGAGATATTCGATTGTATAATATATTGCTTGATAAAATTTCCGATCTTTTTGTCTATGACACCGATACTTATAGGACATTTTTATTCTGGCCCATTATAATAGGCAGATAATTATAATAATTATTAGACACCCTGTATTTCACACAAAAACTGGGTTTTTCATGTTGGTTTCGTTCTAATAAAATTATTTACAAAATTTATATGTTGTTGTTTTGATTGGCTTTTTATTGCTATTGCCAATACACCAGTCGAAATAGATAAAAATGGCGTCATTTAAATGAAGAAACTCTTGTTTTTGATCATTCTTGCAACTATTTATTAATGTACAAAAACTACAGAAAAACTGACAAAAAGCTTAAATACTGTTCAGTATTATTTACATTTTTAATGTCAGGAATGCCAACCATTGATATGCAATATCCTTAATGACTTCTTCTTAGAAATAGGCCACTCATATAAAATTAGTTTAATATGTTTTAGATTAGGACACCAATTAGTTATAAAAGTATAATAATCACCATTTACAAACAGATTATTACAACTTTCACCAAACAAGGAGTAAATATAGTAACAATAATAACCTGATTGTCAAAAAGCATGGGCATTATTATCGATATTGGTTTGAAATCAACATAAATGGTACAATCAATTATAGATATTTCTGGACTCAAAATAAAACAGATTTAAAAACAGAACATGATCTATGCAAAGCATAAACAGCAGAAAAGAAAAACTGGACCCTTAATTATATTGTGAAGCTTCAATTCTAGGGTCTTCGGGAGTGGGGATGAATTAAGATGCAATCGACTAATTATTTTAAAGCTTGTAAAAACTTTTACGGCAGAACTGAATAAATTTAATGAATCTTATTAAAATGTTAACAAATCCGCTTTCTTTGCCAAATACAGTTGGGCGATTAATAAATAAACACAGTTAATTTTATGATCAATAATATAACCGACTCCTTTCCAATAACATACAATCTTCGCCAATTTATTTATTCTAACCACATTGATGGAATTTCCAGTTTCTTTTAGATAATTTCAAACTAATAAATGGAATAGGAATGATTCATAATTAAATAAAATCTATCACTGCTACATATATATAGGGTGTTTCAAAAATAATGTACATAATTATGTATTTCCAAATCAAGTACCTAGGCCTTCACGCATAGAATTACTTTTAAGCATGACGGTGCACAAATGGTGCACAAATCCGGAACAATGTTGACGTAATATGTCCAAAGGATACCAAAATATACATCAGACACAAATCGGAACTTCGCTGGCAAGCCATGTGGGATACCACAAATACCGCATTGAAAAAGATAAGAACTAGTGTGAAGCTACAACCACAGGAAATTATACTTACCCGTAAAGAACAAGCGACACTCTGTCGGCTAAGAATAGGCCACACTCGTTTAACTTCAACCTTTCTGCTAACAGAAGGAAATAGACCTAATTGTCCCACATGCATTACTCCACTCACTGTCCAGCATATTCTTATAGAATGTCGGGAATACACCAATCAGAGAAACGCCTGTGATTTATCTGACAATTTAAAAGAAATATTGAGCAATAGTAAAGAAAATATTTTAAAATTATTAAAATACCTGCGATGTACAAACTTAATTTCTAAATTGTGAACTACGTAGTCTGTGATAAAAGCTATTAACTGTGATATTTTTATATATTTTAATTATGTTTACTTATTTACACAACTTATTTTAACACGTTTTATTTATTTTACATATTTATATACCTGTTACCGTCTTATTAGTTTTTTGTGTCGTATTTTATTACATATTTTAGTTCATGTTGGTTGTATATACTGTTGTACTCGTCGTTAGTTATATTTATATGTTATTGCATAGTGCTTATTACTGTACTTACTCATACAACAGCAATATTGTGTAGCAAAAGCGACAAATGACCCTGGCAGTCGAGTCGCTTACTTATTAAAAAAAAAAAAAAAAAAAAAAAAACAGCATACAAAAACAGTTCATAGATAAACTTGTCGAAGAAAATAAATTATTAAATAAAAATTGCACTTTGAAACCCTGCACAATGTTCTAATAAAATTTAATATGGTGTATACGTCACTACTATATTCGCATGTCCACTACTTAACAACAATCAGTACGAAATTATTGTATAGTTAAATTCATTTATCTGACTGCAGAATTGTTGTTAACTTGCTTTGATTATACAGACATATCTAACTATTAATAATAAGATTGTTTAAATAACAAACCACACACATATCCATGGATTATTTCACTATCTAAACAATGCTACTACTATCATTATTATAATTATTCAGTAATGATAAGCAACAACAACTATAACTTATTGTTGTTAGTTCGATGATTGCATTACTAAAACTAACGCAAAGTCAAAGTATATATATAATAGAAAAATATTTACAATATTAGAAGTGTGCGATAACGATCACTGAGCTATCTAAAGAATGTCTTTCTTGTTTAATACACAATAATTAGTTGTTACTAGATAAAGAGAGAAAGTTGTAGTAGCCTGTGTTAATGAATACGAACAGTAAATACGACGCACATTAAAAATTTATTAAAACGAACAAGATTTTACTGCCTACAGTTATGAGTAATTATTACCTTCTAATTATTTTGATTTACAAAAATTAAAGGCCGTTCTATAAAAATTTTATAAAAGATTTACTAGCGACTACTTGATTTTTTCGAAAATTGAAAAGGAGGTAATATAAGCGGTCGAATATACACCACGTGTTTGTATATACTACACATTCTATTAGATTTAGAACCTCAATTTTTTATGTTTGCGAGATTCTTGCATTATATTAAATTATAATTTATAACGCATTATTAATTTAAAATCTTCATAATCTATGGTCCCAGACATACAATAAAAATCTCCCAAATTAACTAACCTTGATAGAATAGAAAATGAACAGGGTATATATATGTTTATTTGAATAAAAAAAGAATTAACAACAAAAACTGGATTGCCTTCTCTGTTATTAAGAATTCATTATTTTAACGCGTTTGAAAATGTGTCCGTAGACACTTTTAAATTTTAATAATCAAAGAAAAGACAAGAACAGAAAGACGGTCGTCGGGTCGGCCGGTCTTTTTTTTGCGCGAGCGATTTCAAAATGTTTTCTATTTCTGATTTGGCTTGGTTTCTATAAATATTTGGACAGAGTGAGTATATACTTCTAAACGACCTAGTACTGTTTATTATTAAAATACGCAAATTTAATGTATCCTCTATTAAATTAAAAAAATCAACTCTCAAAAATCTACCGCCTTTCTATTTTTGAACTTGGGCATAGAAATACATGATAAAATATCTTACCTTGATTAGATGTGAATTTAAGTACAAATAACAGCAATTATAAATGCATCACAGTCTTGCAAAAACAACAATTTAACAAAAACCACATAATGTACAATATCGACTATTATAAAAGTTCGCACTCAATAATATTCACTTAAATAGTTTAAACACTTTAAATTATTAAATAAAGAATTAATCAATATTTAAAAACTTAAAAAATCACATTTTCCAAATTATAAAAATTTTGTCGACCGCATCACCCAAAAGATGAATTTCAACTACTTGATGCGGGACTTTCGAAAATGTAGATTGAGTCGGTCTACATCAGTGTCGCGCGCGATTGCGCATTTATTAGCCAATACAAACGCGGGATTCCCATAAATTTTGAGATAAAACCTTTTAATTTTCAAAATACTAACGCCCACTTAATTTTTGTCTTTTGAATACTTCAGTTATACATGCATTTAATAACAAGTTTGTGACCTATAAGTGCGTAAATTGCGCCATCATATCATTATCATAACACGCGCGCATTTGCGCTTCACAACACAAACAATACTTATTATTGTTAAAAATGATTTTATTATATTTGCTACTGGATTTAAGATTTTATTTTTAATAAAAAGGATTTCCCATTTATAAATGGTTTGTATTTACGTACGAATTAACAATTTTTTCATTTTATTTTTAGAAAATAATATCAAATGTTGTAACAGCGGAGCAGTGTTTACCAGGTACCTACAGTCTTAAAATAAATAAAATCCGTTTTATTATTATTACCTTTCGAAACCATAATAAGAATATGATTACTTATTATAGTTTTAACTAATAAGAACTATTATTAAATTCATGAAATAAATAAAGATTATTAAAAGTTTCACAGTTTTATTAAAATACAAATTAGACATTTTAGAAGCCTTTGAGATATACAAACACAAAATCAGGGTACCTTTAATGAATGAACAACTTGAGCTCAGTAATTCTCCGTTACTGGAAGTATTAGATATTTAATTCTGATTATTATTATTATTTTATCTAGTTACCTATTTTTGTATCTACCTTAGCGACGTGGTTGTTTATAATTATATTACCTTTGATAATGACAGCATAGCTGTCGAAACAATATTGCCAGGTTGTATTTTAATAAAACTGTGAAACTTTTAATAATCTTTATTTATTTCATGATTATGGAGTTCCACAAAGTAAGGCTGGAAACAATAAACAATATTATTAAATTGTTAGCAATGAATCAACGAACATCCAAATTCAAAAAATATTTATAAAAGCTTCTTCTCTTAGAGAACTAGAGAAAAACCTTGAAATAATTTTCAAAGTGTAGTATCGTAATCATTCAGCATGGATAGAAAATTATTTTTAACAGAAAAGAGACGGGAATCTCTTAATCAATTAATGGATAAAATTAAAATACATCTTTTTTCAACAAGATCATTTCACTTCAAGGTCGATTTCTACAGAGATTTTATTGTGTCTATGCTCTTTTTTCATAATTTCTGAAGAGATTGTAATAATAATGATTAAGCTTCCTGATGCAGTTAAATTGTGCACTCACAAAATAGGAACGTTTAATTTGTGAACGGACACAAATTTGCACTACCGCAAAAAAAGTGATACTTTCTTCTAAATAACAATGATGCCACCTCCACAAAAACCGCGCTTGTTGATCTAACAATAAGCTTGCACATTGATTACCTCTTTTTATAAGCTGCTTTGATCAAGAACGGGTTTATTACATCAATTGTAGCAGTGCAAATGCAAATTTTTTTTTTTTTTGAAACAATGCAACTAAACATCCGACAAAAAACGATTTAAAAAGCCTGCATATTCACGTCATTACAAACAAGTCTTGGAGAATGTTACTAATGACTTAAGAGCTTCTTCAATCAAACCTCATTATCAGAAGGATTTTGTTGGAATAAATTACAGATTATTATTTTCTGAATAACTGATCGTTAAAATGATATATATAATAGATATTAGAATTAAATGATCAGACCCAGAAAGCACTGTTCTAAACTTCAGTTAATCGTAGGAAGAGATTAATTACATTGGCGAGTGTGACAATTGGCAAATAAGATACACACGAGGATAAAGAGAGATTAGGTTTGATGCAATTAACCATAAGTGGTTTGTTTTGCTAAGATTTCTTTATATTCTCTAAACTATATTATTTAATGCAGATACCTTGCATTCGAACTAATTAGTTTTCCGATGTACTTATATACGTTATACAGTGTGGAAAAAAGTATGGACTAACCCTAATAATTTGGTAGTCTTCAGGTTTTATGGAAAACGCTCGAACACGTCAATTTAATTTTTCAGTTTCCCACATTCTGATAGAATTTATTTGTTTTTTTATTGATATCTGTCAAAAATATCACGTCATTGACATTTTTCTTAAATGACCATATATGGCATGTGACACATCACTTGAAAGCTCTTGTTTCACTCAGTATGTTCCTAGATTTTTGTGCGATTCTGTCGTGCCGTTTCAAAATGGCGACCGTTGAATTGTGAAAATTATCTTAAATTAATTCCCAGTAAAAGAATAATTCTTTCTTGTTTTATCAGAAAAAATGCAAACTATTGAACATGGTTTTATTATCAATCAAACTAGGACAACACGTAATAATTAAATAAAACAAAACAAGAACACAACGAAGAACAATCAAATAATCATAAAAATAAGAATGATGTGTTGAGGATATAACACATAATAGAAAAAGCTTATTTCAGTAAATGAAGTAAATGCTGAAAGTGACGACCGTTGACAACTTGACAGTGCCCAACTCTAGAAACAAATTCTTCTTGAATTAGTTGCATGACTTCGTAGAATTGCAGTCTTCGGTCGAAATCATGCTCATTTAAATCTTGTACCAGGTAGACTTTGTACGGGTGGTATTTTTCTTTGTGCCAAATTGTTTGCACAGAACGGGTGACTTATTCCCATATCAAGTGCTAGTAGCCGACTGGCACTATGCGGATTTTCTTCAACAGCCAATAGAACGTCAAGCTGAATATTTCCATCTACCTTCGGCCTTCCATTTTTAGGTAAATTTTTAACGTGGCCGTGTTCTTCATATTTTCTTAAAATCTTACAAACGGTGGATTGCAAAATAGGCGTTCGGTCTGGATGAATTTGATTGAAAAGTTCACGTACCTCGTTAGTAGATCTGCGACGATCTCCTCAACCAACCATCATAAGAATTTCAATACGGTCTTTTTCGCTGAGCGACATTTTTGGTTTATTAAGAAAGAAATTTTTGAATACAACGCAATGACAGTTAAATCTTACTAATTTCCAACCTTACCACTTGTCAATACTGACGTTAATTTTTGTTTGTGTTTGGTTTGTCTAAGCTTACTATGAGAAAAACTACTATTGCAACGACATTGATACATCGAATTTCTTTTTCCACCATGGATTTAAAAACAAGCTCAGGCCAAGAAACTTAATGTAAGGGCAGGCATTGAATGATATAGCTTTAGGACTGATTTAGTGTGATTGATAGTTTGCTTTTTTTTTGATAAAACAAGAAAGAGATATTCTTTTACTGGGAATTAATTTAAGATAATTTTCACAATTCAACGGTCGCCATTTTGAAACGGCACGATACAATCGCACAAAAATTTAGGAACATACTGAGCGAAACAAGAGCTTTCAAATGATGTATCACATGCCATATATTTGTTGTGTTCTATTTACTTGTCACAAGCGAGTTGGTACTGAGATAACATGTTCCCCCCTTGCCCCAACTGAGCCTGCTTGTTATTTAGCTTACTTCAAAGTATGAAGTGACAGAGCTTTTTGAGGTTATTATGTCAAATGTAGACAAATATTTGATCATAGAAAATATGTAAATATGTAGTTTATTGAAAATGAATAAGCTGCAGCAGTTATAATAGTATATTGCACTAAAATAATGGTTACATTATTATTTACTTTATTATTTTCCGTCATCCTTGTGAAAACTCAAATGATTACAAATTTGTGGTTATGTTGTGTGTTTCTGCTTGTTTACATAAACATGTTGAATTGTTCTTTTTACTTTTCAATGGGCTTAGTTAATTTCACTTTGTCTTAGCTTAGTAGGTCTTAGTACTAAGACAACCTGTGGTAAAAAGAATACACCTATTGTCATTTACGAAAAATGTCGACGACGTCACATTTTTGACAGATGTCAATAAAAAAACAAATGAATTCTATCAAAATGTGGGAAACTGAAAAACTAAATTGACGTGTTCGAGCGTTTTCCATAAAACCTGCAGATTACCAAATTATTAGGGTTAGTCCATACTTTTTTTCCACACTGTATGTAGTTATTTAGTAAGCAATTTCTTATTATATAAAAATTTGTTTTTGTATATGGTTTAAGTTTCACAATGCCGTTCACATTTCTATGACTGGTTGCTAATTTAAATTCCTTAAATACTTACATTTGATTCAAATCAAAGAAAAGCTACTCCAGTTCCAGTAGCACTAGCCTAGATCTTAGAAGTCGCTTCTTTACTTTTAACTTCGGTAGGTTTATTTTATAGTTCTGGATAATTCTGTTTGTCTGCGGTATTCTTCAGGACTGCTTACATTTTACTACTTATTAATTCAACCGATTAGGTCAAGATTTACCAAAGTCTAAATCTTTTTGAACTAATGATTTTTATTTGATTTTGTAACTTCTGAATGTTTTCTTTTTAAATTGTAATTGAACCTATTAATGTTAATTTATTAATTGTGGATTCTGCTCTAAAATGTTAAATGTAAAATGGATTTTATAGATATATTGTAAGATTGTAACATTGTAAGATAGATTGATTTTACATAAACTGAAGTTCACATCCTGTTTGATGAATAATAATTTGGTTGCGAGTTCCATGGAGTCATAAATTCTGTTTGCAGCTAGTTTCAACCAGCAACCTGATCCTGAATAGGTTCTAGTAGCTAAACAGATCAAATCCGGTTTGAATGTTCACATATAAAAGAAACTAAATAAAAATCATAGAAGACGGCTACCATTTAATGTAATTACTTGAATCTCATTTAATATTAAATATTTGAAAGGAATTCAACTATTGACTTATTTGAGTAACCAACTTGTTATTAAAGTATCCTTTATTATCGAGTTTAGAGACCTTATTTTATTGCTAAGCTATCCTTCGTCGACCTTCTTACCTTGTTAAAATTAATCTTCGAAGCGAAGCATTTTTAAACACAACTAATTAATTTAAACCATGTTTCTTATATTAAGACTTCATACAGCGCCATGCGCCGGCAATCTCAGGCTTTTTACAGTAACGAGTTTAATTAATATTTTTTTATCAGACTGGGACTATCTTTCTGACAAATATACAGAACGAATACCCACTAGGAGTTGTGTTTCTCAAAAAACTTCAGAATTTTCGACAGAAGAAAAATAAAAAATGCTCAGAGCTACAAATAACATTTTCTTTTAGATTGTGTACTGTTTTTGATGGATTTTAAAAAACGAAAAGTTTATATTTTTCTAATTCTTTCATGATTATACACGGTGTCTCATAACGGAATAGTCAGATTTCGTCATTGGTTAGACAACTATTAAAGAAAGAAAATTCCTACCACCATTTTTCTCGCACTTCTATACTTTTGTAGCAGAACAGCAACGAAGTTCAGCCCAATGATTTCGAATTGAATAGTAAGAATGCACATGACACATATTTTGAAGTTTAAGCAGATAAACAATACTACTTGTTTTCTAGAATGTGCAAGGTAGTGTAATAAATTAACAAACCGGTTTTTATTTTGACCAAGTGTTTCGTAGAATAAGAACAGATAAACAGAATTGAATAAACAAAACATGTTGGAAACGACCTCTCGTTTGATATTATGTTTCAAAAACGGTATTTTTTTTGTGATTTCTCATTTGTCAGACAATTTCAAATTCTTTTAATAGGCACATAACCCCTATGTGTAATACAAGTCTACAGGTTTGTGAATAAAAATTATAATAGTGACACATATCTTGAAGTTCAAGGAGATAAACAATACTATTTAGTTTCTCAAATAATAACGAATTGCAAACCCCCCCTTACACGGTAGTTTTTAATAATAAAACAGTAACAGTACTTATTTCGTACGCATTATTTTTATACTATGTAGACTATGTAAACAAATTATCATATATCAGGGCCGTTTTATCAAAACATAAATAGTACATATAATATAATATATAAACATAAATTAGCAAGGTACACCGGTTTTTACTGGAGATAGAAAGAAATGACTGGCGATTCGATAGGCAAGCCTGTCACCTCCTTCATGTGTGTATAATATTTTATTTGTTATTCATTCGTAAATAATACACAACATTTATTGAATCTATGAAACCTAGTCCTAGACCTAACAATGACAACAAAATGTGACACTTTTTTAATAATTATATGAGCTGAGGAAGTGTGCGTAGACATAGATATTGTGACAATAAAGTTTAATTTTCAAATGTCATATTCTACTAACTTGTAAAACTTTTACAGGTTATCTGTCAGTTTTACAAGTCAGTACCCAGTAAAAGTAACTTTTCGTTGTTTGTGTTCTATTACATTAAATGACGTTGACGAGTGAGTAACAAATAAAAATAATAAAAGTTTTACTAAAGGAACTTTTCAGAATTTCAATAAAAAATAACAATACCTATAGATGGATAGATTAAATTATCTAAACCATGTCTTTACTTAATTAACTAATATCTGTTTATTAATGAATAACAAATCAAATTTGATGATATCATTAAATAGACCTATTTTCAGTATTAAAATGATCTCATTTCTGTCTGCGTTTCCTACTAGAATACAGGAGAATCCCCCGGATTAATCGAACGTTTTGAGTTGTTTTAACAACATCCAAAATGGAATTGCGCCATCTGCATCCTTGTTGTGCTCATTCAACAGATATCACGTTTTTACTGATGGTGTCAATTTATAAAGAGTTTGCATTTAATCCTATTAGACTTAACACTGACCTGCATCAATTATACGTACTTTTCTGAAAACTTCGGGCAAACTTTGACGAAATTTTCAAGTTCATTTAATCAAAAAATGTTACTAAGGTTTTGTTTCTAATGAGCAGAGAAGCTTATCCTGCAAGACCGATCATTAGGTAGTGAATCACCGTGTATTTCTCTAAAATTCAGAAGTTTTTTTGAAAAACCAGAAGCACAGCTACATGCGGATATTCGTGCTGCATATTTGTAAGAGAAGCTGTCAACGTCTAATGAAAAATAATAATGACACCATATAAATCCTGAGATGACACTTTTTTGACGTCGTATCTCTTGGCACAGAAATTTAGTTAAATCTTTTGAGTTTTAAATCCTATACAAGAAAGTTACTTCTTGATTCACTCTAAAGCTTTTTCCTTTATTATTTATTAACATTTAATAAACTTATTCTTGTACTATTAATAAATCTTATTTGGGCCCTTTTACGTCTACATCTTCTGAGTGATGTGTGTAGAATAGTTGTTGCTTTGAAAGGTCTATTTCAGATTTCCTCGAGAAAATTATTGATTTATGTCATAGAATGGTTAATGTAATGCGATTAATTATTATGTAATGTGATGTTATGTAATTTAAGCGTCATCCCGCAATCACCTTATGTCACGGACACTTATTGGAATGCTTTTTCACTCAATCATTATTGACTAATAATGCCTCTCCTTTGACAACGAATATCTTCCACCAAAAATGAATTTGATAGCGTATATCCAAAACAGTAAACATCACACTCCTTGTTTATCTCTTCTGTCAAAACCATTTAAATTAGATTTATGAAACTTAACTTGAGCGTGGAGTGGATATCCACGCGATAAATAGTTCAACTCTCAAGAAAGCGGTCTCAATTCATTCCCAGAACCTGAGAGAGAAAGTTTCTTGTCGACATAAAAGTTCATAACACTCCGCCGTGCGGTCGGAGGGAACGTTAAGCAGTCCGTCCCGTCAACCACGCGAACACCTATCGTTGTCTTTAATAATAACACTTGTCTCTCGCGAGATAGACTAGCCACCTGCTTGAACTTCGGGTAAAAACGACTCATAATACCACCACTAATGGTAAGAGAACAGGCTTCTGTCTATATCCATCCAGGAATAGGAGGGAAAAAAAGAACTTGAGCCTTTTTTTCGCCGCACATAATTCAGGTATTTAGTCACAAAACTTAGTTTCATTATGCCCACATATATTTACTTGGAGCAAACGACCTCATAAGATATCGTAGACAAGAAAAAATTATTACTAGTTCTTCCTACAAAAGCTATGGCTCCAGTACTCTATCTAAGTACTGTGTTAATTGGCCTTGGATAAGCAATTAGTCTCCAAGGCAACAACAAGTAAACAACAACCAATAGTGTATTATATACCAAGGTACTAAAGTGTCTCTTTTAATCCCGTGGACGCATTTTGTTGTCTGAGACGCAATCGAGGGCAACAATCACCTGAGGGATTAAAAGGCACCCTCTTTCTCAAAGTATTCAATTAAGGAAGCAATCAAAAGTATTTTATAATTTGAGAAAATCACAAATGTGCATAAATAAAGTTTTTGTCAATCTACAAACAGCCTTTTATTCAAAGCAGAAAAAAATACTTATGGTTTTCTACTTTGAATAAAAGTTTTGTAGATTGATGGGAGCTTTATTTATTCAGCTCTGTGAAGCGAGATAATGAATGTCATGAGATGAGTGTGTGATTCTCAAATTATAAAATTCTTAGTTGTTGTCTACTTGTTGTTTCCTTGGATACTAATTGCCTATCCAAGGCATGCTAATCACCACAGGACCATCTATACCTCTATACCTAGTATAGAGATTTTAATCTATTAGTTAGGCTTTTAGGGTTGGGTTGTACTGTATGACTGCGACGACGGAACAAATGCATTACTATGCTTCATGAAAATTGTTTTTAACAGTTTTGGAAACATTCATATCCGGGAAAACAGTCAAAGACTGTGTAGTACAATTTTTCTTAAAAACTAATATGTGTACGAAATTGATGATTTTTTTCTCGTTTTCGTTAATGTTTCGTTTTGTGTTTTCGAATAAAGTGCGATTTCTATCAACACTGCCTTAGTATTCGGGAAAGTACATCAGTGCTGAAGAGGTCTTGTGTACGATGACTTGACAGGATAACTTAATCGATATTAGTATTCACTTTAAATTCAATTGAATCAATTGTTAGTGAAGAAGATTTAGGAGTTGAAAATATGTGAAGAAGAGAAAAGGTAAAAGATAAAAATATCTCTTCTTAAAAGCCAGCTAAAAAGAACTGATCTCTGGTCAACAACATGCTTAATGTAGTGAACCCTCTGAATACCGATTCTGCATGAACTGATGTAATTTCCAAGAAGTCTTCTTTAAAAAACGTAACGTTCCTTACGAAGGAACTGAAGGATTCTTGGAAACACCAGCCTTACAACCAACCGCCATTCATTTCAGTTATTTTGATAGATTACACTTTATGGTATATTAAAATAAATTTCAAGATCAAAATTTAATTCTTTAAATTTGATATAATTTTTGTAATTTTGCATGACATTAAGATTTATTAGTTAAAAATTCATACTATAATTTTGTATTGACTGTCTCGATGTTGGTAAACCAGAATTTGTTTTAGACAGTGTTTGGTATTTTTATGAATTAACAAATAATAAACTATGAAGTTTGGGAACTTTTTGAGAATTTCTTTCCTGTAACTGCTTACTGTGTGTAATCAGTGTAATTGAAAATTTTGGAATGAAAGATGTCCTAGTATAGCTTAGTTCAGTTTAACATAGGACTTACCCAGTAAATTACGCGTGAAAGACTTTATAATGTAGAATGTTATTACCATTTGAAGAGTCCTTCTAAAGAGTTGGAAACATCGAAATACATTATCGAATTGTTCACCGTTATGTCGAATATAGTATAAAAACTATCTAACTTCTCTTGGTTACAGCTAATTTTTAATTATTATACATATGCATTTTTTAATTATTTATTCCTTATTAAAATATGTCATTTTGAGTTTTGGCAAACTATTCTTCCGGTAAAGTATAAGTAATGTATATGGATGTATATTTTTAACCTTATGTAACAGCAAATACAACAGTTGTTTATTATTACTTCTAGTTATGCAAATTAAAAAAAAATAGAAATAAAAGATGGAATGTAAAAGTTTTAAAATAATTATTACCTGCTACAATTAATATTAATTTACTTTTACTTTGAAAGATGGTAAGTAGAGAACGTTCTGAATTTTAATAATAACCAATAAAATATATAACGTTTTAACCAATCTAAATGTTTCAGATTTTCTCCACCATTTACAAACATTGATCGGTGAGCTCCAGACTTCAAATTCCGTTAAAAAATGTGATAAGAATAATTACGAATTAGTATTCAGATCCCATTTATTGATCGCTATTATTATTAACCCTAATAATAATAATAATTAATAATGTTCGTAACAGAGATTTAAATCGAGATAGATTGAATAAAGGATTTCATTCATAAGTACTACTTATTACTATTTATCGTATTTGATTTATCTATGCGTAAATCTAGCTATACCGTACTTTACAAGATAGAAGAAAGTCTATTTCTGAAAAAGCTATTATCGTTTTCAATAGCACCCAAAAATTGAATGGACATATTAAATTGACACACGAACTACTTTGTTGTCTTTTTGGATTTCTCTTTTTCTGCTTTCTTTCAGTTTATTGCTATTTTAAACGGGTGGTTGAGCCGATCAAGTAGGCAATAAGCATACAAATTCTAGAAAATCGAAAAAATTACTAGACTATTAAATTATTGCTAGCTCTTAAATATATACTTTTTGATAAATCATTTTTTCTCTAGTTAGGAAGACCTTTATTCTGCAAGTCCAAAGGATCTGTAGATATAAGATAAAATACATTCATTGTTTAAGGATTATTATCAAAGCGCTTTGAGTACTCCAAAAAGTGTACTCCAAGAAATCAGGAGCAGTTCAATCTATGAAAATCTATAATAATATATACTGGATTATAGTTTAGACTTCATTGTGAACTTCGTGAAATTCACATTATCATGAAATAAAATAAAACAATTATTAAACAGTAAAATATTTTTAGCGTTTACTGTCTCCAGCCTTACTTTGTGGAACTCCATAATCATGAAATATAATATAAATACAAAGATTAAAGTTTCACAAGTTTTATTAATATCTTAACCTGACAATATTGTTTCGACACTTTATGTCATTATCAAAGGTAGATAAGATTGATAAACAAACACGTTGCTAAGGATAAATACATACAGAAAATAGGTAACTAGATACAATATACATACAAAAACTAAATATCTAACACTTCTAATAAAGGAGAATTACTAAGCTCAGTTTGTTCATTCATTAAAGGTACTGTGCGTTTATGTCTGTATATCTCAAAAGCTTCTAAAATGTCTAATTTGTGTTTGTTGTTGCAAAAATGTAAGAATTTAATCTTGTTTTGAGGTGTCATTGGGTGGTTCTGTTCCAAAATGTGTTTGGCATAATTCGATTTTTCTGGATGTTCAAGTCTATAAGAGCGTACGTGTTCTTTGTATCTTATGTCGAAATTTCTAAGTGTTTGTCCAATATATACCGTGTTACAAAAAGAACAATTCAAACGGTAAATGCCGGATTTCATGATATCTTGTGTTTTGTTTTTAGCATCGAATAAAAATGAAAAGGTGTTGGTGTTAGTTTTATAGATTATTTTGTAACTGGTGGTTTTTCTTAGTATAGTTGCAATTTGTTCTGATATCTTGCCAAAGTATGGTATTGATATGTAGTTTGTGTCTTGTATTTGAGTGTCAATTGGAAATATTCTTTTGATAGCTAACCTATAATCTTTTTGTTGAATTAAAGTGTCAATCATGTTATGGTTATAATGGTTTGCATGTGCTAATTGTTTGATGATTGAAATTTCTTTATCAAAATGTGATAGTTTCATTGGAGTAGTTAAATCTCGGTGTACTAAAGATCTATAAGCCGCTAGTTTATGCATTTTATGATGACATGAATCGTTAGGTATAGTGACGTCTGTGCTTGTGGGTTTTCTGTATATGGAAAATTCAAATTCATTGTTTGTATTAATTGTAATAGCTAAATCCAAAAAATTAATAGTTCTATTTTGTTCTGTTTCTAGTGTAAACGTGATGTTTGGGTGAAGACTGTTAATAAGAATTAAAAATTCATTGATAACCTCAAAAGAACTGTCAAAACAAGCTAAAATGTCATCAACGTAACGAAACCAAAAAATAATGTGTTTAGAAAGATCTAATTCAAATATTCGATCTTCCAAATTATCCATAAATATGTTAGCTAATAGAGGACTCAGAGAATTACCCATAGGTAAACCATCTTTCTGTAAATCTATATATATATATATATATATATATATATATATATATATATATATATATATATATATATATATATATATATATTTACGGCCACTTATCAAAGTGAGGACATATCATGAACCGTAGTTAATGAGGACCACCCTTATAAATGGTCACAGCTTGCAAATTTTTTTTGTCATCACTTGTTTACTTGTTCTAGTTATGTATCTCGCAAATATACACAGATTTCTTTGAATTTAAAAAAGTTTTATTTGCTGTGTATAATAATACCAAGTGAGGCTACACTATACTACTGACGACGTGAGGACCATATTATTAGATACGATTTAATCGGCAAAGTGAGCCCCAATATCAAATTATACACAGGTTTTAAGTATAACGTGAGGACCGGCGCTGTTGCCATCATTTGCTTTCAATATCATCAGCAAAAATGCATGCTATTCTATTATTGGAATTTGTTAGTTGGTCGGTGGTCAGTATAAAACTAATTTGGTGTGGCGGAGACGGGTATGCTTCAGTAGCCATTTTAATAAACCCGTTTTTGAAAATATCTCGAGAACGGTTGGTTCTGCGAAAAAGAATATAACAGACTTTTTTGTAGAAAAATAAATTATCTATCTTTTTTATTAAAACAATTTTTTAATTGCTTGCAAATTAATGTTTTAAGAGTTATTACACAGCAAAGTTTTCACTTTTTAGTTTTGCTAAATAATTCGCAAACGGCTAACATCTCACTGAAACAGGAAAACATTACAGTGTAATAACTCTTAAAATATTAATTTAACAAAAAAATTGTTTAAATAAAATAGATAGATAATTAATTTTTCTATAAAAAATGTCTGTTCTGTTTTCTTCGTAAGACTATTTCTCCAGACTATTTGGACTATTTACTGGCTCCCTAACTTAACTATTTCCTGTTGGCTGTTCCATTGCCTTCTAGAATGTTTAAACGAATGCTTGACCGCTTAGATCAATTAAATTTAGACGAAAAATTAGATTTAACTATCAAGATTCTTGTGTTTCTCATCATTTTAATGGTAATTGTGCTAGTAATATTAACAGCCTGCTATTACTGGGGCAGATTAGTGAATTGGTAGCTAAGTACCACATACTTTACTTTAAAATCTAAATGTATTACTCCTAATAATTAATTATTATTAACAGTTAGATTAGTTTCACTAATAATTATAGAGGTAAATCTGTATAATATGTTAATTATTCTGAAAATGCTAGTAAAATCAGTAAATATTGTCGCCTAATTTAAAATGCTGAGTTTGTTCCATCTCGTTTTTTAATTAAATTTAAAAATTTGTCTGTAATTTCCTTACGGTACGTGTTAAAAAGAATATATGTATTTATCTTCCTACCTAAACCGATCTTGGCTTGTAGCAAAGAAAAGTGGTTATTCTATATTTAGGGTATTTATTAGGCCAAAAAGAATGCATATAAAATCCATATTTAAGTGTAAAAAGATATAAGAAGGAGGATTAATATCGCTCTTGGTATTTTTAATATTTAACTCTAGTTATTTTTTAAATGCACATACAGTTCATTAGAACTGCATGTGAATCTGCGATTTAAATTTAACCAACCAATAATTATTGTGAATGACTTTTCAGCATTAACTGTGCCGTCTATGAACTCAAATCTTACTAATCCTCCAGCTGACATAGAGCTCTAAATCATTACGCCTTGAGGAAACTTAACATTAGGTTTCAAGCAGTATTTATGGAATGCTTCGTGTTTAGCTCTGATTACTCTTTTGCGAGAGTAAAACTAGAACTGCTTAATGTTAAGTTTCCTCAAGACATAATGATTTGAGGCTGTATGTTAGCTAGAGGATTAAGAAGATTTTAGTTCATAAACAGCATAGTTAATGCTGACAAGTATCTGCAAAACGACGAGTAGCATGGGCTAAAACTAAGTTGTCCTGGACAGAAATGCTGGACTAAGGTCATATTCATCAACTAGTTAAAGTGTGGTGTATCCGTCAGTTGCTCTCGCAAAAGATTGATCAGAGCTAAACACGAAGCATTCCATAAAGACTGCTTGAAACGTACCGTTAAGTCTCCTTAAGGCGTAATGATTTAGTACCAAGAACTTATAAATAAAGGAAATTATTATTTCAAAAAAGGCGAAACACCTTGTACGTATTGGGTTGGATTCAAAAATTCAGTAGTGCAGGTACTCTTCTAAAATTAACTTGCCAATACGAATTTTTCAGCCGACTGCTATCAAGAATATCGATAATATCGCCTGATGGATTTTGCCGAAGAGATGCTAAGATAAAGGATGACTGTACCACGATCGCGTCCGGTTCTCAACGAATTTTTCTTAGCTACTTCATGGCAATAGGGGACCATAAAAAGTTACGCCAGAAAGTTCCTTGAGCAAATTTACTGGTGCAAATTGCTGATCCGTGTATGACATATCTCCTTTCTTCGATAACACAGAAAGAAGGCGAAGTACGAAAAAAAATTCGAACACTTTTGGTAGGGATTTAAATAAGCTTTATCTTACCTAACCTCCTTTATCTCGATAACCCTAATAGTTTCCGAGAAAAACGACAAAACCGGTAGGGGGCGTGGTTTATCCTCATTATTTCTTCGACCTCACCACCTACAGGTGTTGACCTTTAAGGTTTAATAACCCACAAGGAAGCCGTATGCAAAAATCCATGGACTTACCTCAACTTTCCGCTATTTTTTCTAAATTGATTAGACTAATTATAGCAGTCCAACATAAAACTTTGTATGCAACTCGTACCTTAATCTATTATCTGAGAAATCGCCAACACAAAGTTTGAAAAAGTGGCAGTATCGATTGGCTTTATGGTAAGGTCATTTCAACCGAGGATATTTTATTTAACTACAATAGAATTGGTATAGGCACAAGTGAAACATGTAGTTGCTAATAATACAACATATACATACACTTGCTGATCTGAAAGAGCTTCTATCAAGGAATTTCTACCGTCACAAATATCATAAATTTAGGATCGAAAAGTTCCAGCAAAGTATTGATATAAGGGATGCTCTGTTAATAGTTAGTAACAGGCCATGGAAGCTCAATTGGCTAGAAACAATTGCAACAATTGAATGTCGCATTAGTTGACATTTGTTACCCACAATTGTCAAACGTTCCGATTTCCTTGTGAAACGTAGTTAATTTTGTAAGATAAGTAGTTGTGCATTTTTAATTCAGTTAAGATGAGCATTCCGCGAACTGCCCTTAGAGCTATGATTTTCTACGACTATAAAAGACAGTTAGGATACCAGCAAAGCCATGAAAATTTGATAGCAGCTTTTGGCGATGCTGTCCCTCCATTATCCGCTGTTAGTCATTGGTTCCGAGAATTTCGACTAGGGCGAGAACTGCTAGAAGCTGCCTGTTCAGAAAATGTTGATCGTGTGGCAAGCTTGATTCATTCCAATCGAAATATTACTTATAGGGAGATTCAGGAGGAAGTGAAGATTGGATCCTCGGCGGTGAATACCATTTGGCATAAACATCTTGGTGTAAGAAAGCTAGCAAGCCGTTGGATACCGCATTTGCTTTCAGAAAGTCAAAAACAGGCTCGAATAGACTGGTGTAAATTTATGTTGCAAAAATTTGACGGAGGAGCTTCCAGACAAGTGGCATACATTGTAACTAGTGACGAATCTTGGGTATATAGTTACGACCCTGAAACTAAACAGCAGTCTAGTGTTTGGGTATTCGAAGATGAAGACTTGCCCACAAAAGTAATTCGTGGCAGAAGCTTCAATAAGAAAATGATTGCTGTTTTTTTCCGCTGATGTGGTCCTGTTGCTGTTATTCCACTTGAAGATCGCAGAACTGTTAATTCTGAATGGTACTGCGAAGTGGCTTTACCACAGATGTTTGCAAAATTACAGGCAGGTCGCCAAAGGACCGGTTTGCGTAACATCTTAGTCCATCATGACAACGCATCCTCCCACACTGCTGCCAGAACATTGGATTTTTTGAAAGATACGGAAGTTCAATTGGTAACTCATCCTCCGTATAGCCCAGATCTGGCGCCGTGCGACTTTTTTTTGTTTCCAACTGTTAAAAAAATGATGCGAAGTAAAAGATTTCCCAACGCAGATGCAGCAGTTACAGAATTTCAAAGAATTTTTGAGGACCTTTCAGAAAATGAATTTTCCGAATGTTTAAAAAGTGGTTTCAAAGAATGCACAAGTGTATTAGTCTGAATGGAGATTATTTTGAAAAACAATAAAGATTTTTTGTTAAAAAATGCAACGTTCTTTTTATAAATAACAATTTTCAGCGCAACCCTCGTATTGTACCAATATAAAATACTTTTTAATTTTTTGAATGATAGTGTTGCATTATGTCATCAGTCATATTTATAAATTGTTCACCACATAATAATAAAATAATAAAAAAGTACCTACTAAATAAACTATATTTACAAATATATATGTATAAATATATATAAAATTTTGTATTTCTTAATTTTCTCATTGAATTCATAATCAGCAACCCCAAAAACCCCCCCAACATGAATTTCGCTCAAGTTGATGGAAAACTTCCCGAGTTATTAAATTGGGAGTGTAAAATGGGGGTTTCAACCCCCCGAGGGGGCGTGTCCCCATTTTAAACAGATTACATTTTATATTGGTCCAGTACTGAAGGCATTACAAAAGATTTCAAGTCGCTATCTTTAGATAGTAAAAAATAAGAACTTAATGCAAAAATTTACTCTACTACTAGGGCAGAGCGAAAGGGTTACATAATAAGGTAACCAAAATGGTGTATTCCTTTGCAAAATCACATTTTAAACACTTTTTTACTCTTTGAGCTTTTCTCTAAAATCAATAGAAACGGCGTAAATCGCATTCTTAATCTCAAATGCCGTTATTTTAGGACCGCCATTTTGGTGTCCGCCACTTTGAATTTTTCAATTTTCTCATTGGATTCATAATCAGCGACTCCAAGAACCCTCCCAACATAAATTTCACTCAATTTGGTTGCGTTATTAAATTAGGGGTACAAAATGGGGGTTTCAACCCCCCGAGGGGGCGTGCCCCCATTTTAAACATAACATTTTATATTGGTCCAGTACTGAAGGCATTACAAAAGATTTCAAGTCTCTATCTTTAGATAGTAAAAAATAAGAACTTAATGCAAAAATTGACTCTACTATAAAGTTGGGAACGACCTCATCATCCATCATCACATAGTGAATAATAAATATAATTGATATTCTAAATCTGTTCTAATAAATTATTCTTATTGTTAGTTTTATTAAATATTAATTTAAAAAGAGACATTTTGATTGTAATATTTGGTACTTATAGTTATCAATTTTTATAAGCCTGCCTTGAGAAGTAAGAATTAAATTCATTGCGAGCTTTTATAATACAATGAAAGTTGAGAACATTTAGTAGTTGTGTAGGAAAGCCCTCATTTGATCGTCACCCGGTGACCAGTTTGAGGTTACAACTTATAACAGAATTCCACTTGGAAGTAACAAATCAGCAACGGTCCAAGAAAAAAATAGTGTATGCAACTCGAACATCATCATTCATTTGTTGCATAATATACTATTTTGGGTTACCTACCGTTATTTATTTGTTCATAATACAGCCTTGGTAGTGTAATGCCTGGCGTGCCGGACTTTCACCCAAGCGGCCCGGGTTCGACTCCCGGCGCTGGCAGATCTGGTTAAGGTTTTCTGCAGTTTTCCTTAGCTGTAACAAATGTGGGATTTGCGCTGTTCCATCTATAAGTCGGCTGCAGCCGCACATTGGGCCTACATAATAATAATCGCCCCCTCCCTCCCGCACAAGCTTATAGCTTCTGGGGCCTTGATTTAGGTTATGGGTTGTAGTAATTATTATTATTATTATAATGATTACTATTTCAATTTAAAGATTAAATATGTAATGAAAATTTTTTTCAATGAATTTAATAAATGACTTATTTAATTATTGGGTGTATTAAATGCAGAAAAATAGTCTGCAGAGTATGTTGCGTCTAACTTTTCTTTCTAAAAGCAATAATACAAACAAACTTGCCAGCCTCGGTGGATTAGTGGTTTGCATGTTTGCTTCGTAATACAAGGATCGCAGGTTCGATCCCCGGCTGAGCTGGTAATTTTTAATAGCGGAGAAAAATTAAAAACATGCCTTCTTCTCGGATAGGAAGTAAAACTGTAGGTCCCGTGTCAATGCGATGTTTGGCACGTTAAAAATCCCTACTTGGGGTGGAATTCCCCCGGAAATTCGGCTAAATTCTAGTAGGGTCGGCCAAATTTTCATAGCAATCGGTGCCATAAGGTACGAAGGATGCTCCGCCATCCTGATTCCTCGCCCAAAAACAAAATTTCATTTGTTTATTTGTTCATAACAATTGCTATTTCCATTTAAAGATTTGCATAGAATCTAAAATTTTGGACATTTTTTTGTTTGTTTTCTTCTTTATAAAACAAAATTCAAAAATTTACTTCTCGAAAAACGTCAAAAAGATTTGTGTCATTTCATATAACTTTTTTACTTCCTTAAATTGAATTTTCATCTTTGTGTTGCGTTTATTCGTCTTTATTTGATGAATTATAGTTTTAAGAATGCTCTTTTATTATTTTTTGCACGTACGATATATAAGGCTCTACTTTAGTCTCCCAAAAGAGGGAGTAAAGTAGCACTTTTACTCCCTGAGGGAGTAAAGTGTTTCCTTGACAACAACAACAAGTAAACAACAAAAAAAAAGTAATCGCGGTACATGTTAGGATTTATTATCCGGAAACTATGTGATTTTGGCAATTGTCCGAATGACATGTAACGAAATTTTCGAAATTTTGAATTTTTGCGATTAAGTCCTTTAGGACGTGCAAAAAATAGCGTATATACTACTGGACTAAAGTGTTTTCTAAGTGTTAATTAATAATTTAAAAAAATGTATTTTAGTCCCTGGATATATAATACACATTATGTCCGCTCGGGCAATTATGACATGATTATGTCCTATTTTGCGGACTGTTTCTAGAGCGTAAATCGCTAAATTGGAGCACCCCCTTTTACTACTTTTGTTTACGACGTCTCCATAGTAATAAGAATAATTATAGACCATAGCACCTACCTACTTGAAGTTTAGGACTTTTAAAATTATTTTTATTTTAAATTAAACTTAATTTAAACTTTGACCGCACATTTAACGTACGCATTTCGGGCTTAATTAGTGTTTTTATCGTCTTAGCGCTTTCGGTTTTCGCTTCAGGTGACTGCACGAGCTCTAAGACACTCAATTAAGCCCTTAATATACTATTAAAGACTAGAAAAAGCCTAATCTTGATTAGGCGAAATGTCATTCGAAAAAAAATATTTTATTCTTAATTAATACAAAAACATAAAAAGGCTGCAAGTCCTCGAAGATTTATTAATCTCTTTTACACTGTATTTTAGTTTTATTGCCTAATTACAAATAATCAGACGTTATGAAATTAAATCTAAAAATTTCCCTATCGTTTTAAATTTTGTAACAGCACAATAATACAACTTTTCTAAACCGATTTCCGCTCGTAAGAAATAAAATCGGCTATTTAGGGTATTTCCGTTCTCTTCTGTAATAGAATTAAAATCAATAGTGTATAACTTTCATTTTCACCGTTGCCACTTGTTCGGATCTCACTTTGCGCATCATTCATACAAGCTTCACACAAGAAATTATACGTCTGAAAAATATACATCTGGCGCAGCGACTCCAGGCGTCAACTCCTTGAACTAATCTGTATAATTCTAGCCATTTTGGCAACATCTGAGGTCCAGCCCATTTTTTCAGTATCGCCAACTTATAGCTTCGAAAAGCTCTAGACGAAATATTATCGAATTTCAAAGTGAGGTCCGTATACTTGTCCTCACTTTGTTTGCGGACCTCACTTGAAACGTGAACTTTGTTCATACGGACCTCACTTTATACACTAGCCGTAAATATATATATATATATATATATATATATATATATATATATATATATATATATATATATATATATATATATATATATATATATATATATATATATATATATATATATATATATATATATATATATATATATATATATATATATATATATATATATATATATATATATATATATATATATATATATATTTATATATATATATATATATATAAAAGAAAGTCGTGTTAGTTACACTATTTTATAACTCAAGAACGGCTGAACCGATTTGGCTGAAAATTTGTGGCGAGGTAGCTTAGAACCAGGAGACGGACATAGGATTCCTGTTTATCCCGTTCCCGTGGAACGTGACATAAAACGTGGTATAACAAAACGCAACTGAAAGTAAAACAAAAAATTAATCAGTCAAAACATAGCCGTTCATTTGTTAAAAATGGTATAACAAAACGCAACTGACATGGAATAACAAAACACAACTGACAGCTAAACGTAATGTTGTCTATGGTTAAGTACGGTTGAAAATTTTATAATTTGAAATTTTGGAGTTGACTGGTTGATGTGTTTGTTTCAATTGGCTTATTGTGCCGATATTATCATTAACAATACCATGCCGCGACCAAGACGATCAAATCTTTCTCGACAAAGCCGTAATGCAACTAGGATTCGAAACATTGCGAATGAAAGGACTGAAGAAGAACAAGAAATTGCACGTGAAGAGCGCCGCGTTAGTATGGCTCGACTTTGTGCTTTTCAGTTATATGTGGCATGTTCACGGGTCGGAAGACCATCTGCGTTAATTGTTCTTGCGCCTGATAATAAAACGAAAAATGTCGTCATAAGGTCAAATCATAAGGTGCTTCACTGAAGAGTGCAACCCATGCACTAAAATACATGGCCAATAAAGAATCATTAAAATACTTGATTTTTTTATTTATATTTATTATCCTAATAAAAAATTGAACTTAATAAAATCCAAAATATGCTCATTTATTGCCTCTAAGGCGGAACAAAGTTCGCCGGATCAGCTAGTAAATTATATTATTAAAAGTGAAATAATTCTGAGTGATACAAAGATCAAATAATTGAATGAACTGTAATCTTTTTACTAATTCTACATTACTATTAACTAGGAAATTATCTAACAAAGGAATACAGTCTTGTGGTGGAATCTTTGAAAACATGTTACAAATGTCAAAGCTTACAAGTTTTGAATGTGCTGGAAGATGTGTGTTCTGTAGTTTTTCTACTAATTCTAATGAATTTTTGTCAGAGTATTTCGATTTGTATCCTATGTTGTTAATAATATGGTTGAGTTTCTTGGACAAGGTGTGATTGGGTGCGTTGATATATGATACTACTGGTCGTAGATGTTTACAACTTTCGAAAGATGTTTAAACACAAAAGGTTAATGATTTTATTAATAAAGAAAATTTAGATGTTTTAAACAAAGATCCTACCACAAAATCTCAAAAAGAAATAAAACAAGCTTTAGCAAACAGCAATATCTGCTTTAACGAATTAGAAAAACAACAAATCATACATAAAAACCCATCACAACCACCAAAACTATATGGACTGATTAAAACACATAAACACAACATGCCTATACGACCAGTAGTATCATATATCAACGCACCTAATCACACCTTCTCCAAGAAACTCAACCATATTATTAACATCATAGGATACAAATCGAAATACTCTGTCAAAAATTCATTAGAATTAGTAGAAAAACTACAGAACATACATCTTCCAGCACATTCAAAACTTGTAAGCTTTGACATTTGTAACATGTTTTCAAAGATTCCACCACAAGACTGTATTCCTTTGTTAGATAATTTCCTAGTTAATAGTAATGTAGAATTAGTAAAAAGATTACAGTTCATTCAATTATTTGATCTTTGTATCACTCAGAATTATTTCACTTTTAATAATATAATTTACTAGCTGATCCGGCGAACTTTGTTCCGCCTTAGAGGCAATAAATGAGCATATTTTGGATTTTATTAAGTTCAATTTTTTATTAGGATAATAAATATAAATAAAAAAATCAAGTATTTTAATGATTCTTTATTGGCCATGTATTTTAGTGCATGGGTTGCACTCTTCAGTGAAGCACCTTATGATTTGACCTTATGACGACATTTTTCGTTTTATTATCAGGCGCAAGAACAATTAACGCAGATGGTCTTCCGACCCGTGAACATGCCACATATAACTGAAAAGCACAAAGTCGAGCCATACTAACGCGGCGCTCTTCACGTGCAATTTCTTGTTCTTCTTCAGTCCTTTCATTCGCAATGTTTCGAATCCTAGTTGCATTACGGCTTTGTCGAGAAAGATTTGATCGTCTTGGTCGCGGCATGGTATTGTTAATGATAATATCGGCACAATAAGCCAATTGAAACTCGAAACAAACACATCAACCAGTCAACTCCAAAATTTCAAATTATAAAATTTTCAACCGTACTTAACCATAGACAACATTACGTTTAGCTGTCAGTTGTGTTTTGTTATTCCATGTCAGTTGCGTTTTGTTATACCATTTTTAACAAATGAACGGCTATGTTTTGACTGATTAATTTTTTGTTTTACTTTCAGTTGCGTTTTGTTATACCACGTTTTATGTCACGTTCCACGGGAACGGGATAAACAGGAATCCTATGTCCGTCTCCTGGTTCTAAGCTACCTCGCCACAAATTTTCAGCCAAATCGGTTCAGCCGTTCTTGAGTTATAAAATAGTGTAACTAACACGACTTTCTTTTATATATATATATATATATATATATATATATATATATATATATATATATATATATATATATATATATATATATATATATATATATATATATATATATATATATATATATATATATATATATATATATATATATATATATATATATATATATATATATATATATATATATATATATATATATATATATAGATTTACAGAAAGATGGTTTACCTATGGGTAATTCTCTGAGTCCTCTATTAGCTAACATATTTATGGATAATTTGGAAGATCGAATATTTGAATTAGATCTTTCTAAACACATTATTTTTTGGTTTCGTTACGTTGATGACATTTTAGCTTGTTTTGACAGTTCTTTTGAGGTTATCAATGAATTTTTAATTCTTATTAACAGTCTTCACCCAAACATCACGTTTACACTAGAAACAGAACAAAATAGAACTATTAATTTTTTGGATTTAGCTATTACAATTAATACAAACAATGAATTTGAATTTTCCATATACAGAAAACCCACAAGCACAGACGTCACTATACCTAACGATTCATGTCATCATAAAATGCATAAACTAGCGGCTTATAGATCTTTAGTACACCGAGATTTAACTACTCCAATGAAACTATCACATTTTGATAAAGAAATTTCAATCATCAAACAATTAGCACATGCAAACCATTATAACCATAACATGATTGACACTTTAATTCAACAAAAAGATTATAGGTTAGCTATCAAAAGAATATTTCCAATTGACACTCAAATACAAGACACAAACTACATATCAATACCATACTTTGGCAAGATATCAGAACAAATTGCAACTATACTAAGAAAAACCACCAGTTACAAAATAACCTATAAAACTAACACCAACACTTTTTCATTTTTATTCGATGCTAAAAACAAAACACAAGATATCATGAAATCCGGCATTTACCGTTTGAATTGTTCTTTTTGTAACACGGTATATATTGGACAAACACTTAGAAATTTCGACATAAGATACAAAGAACACGTACGCTCTTATAGACTTGAACATCCAGAAAAATCGAATTATGCCAAACACATTTTGGAACAGAACCACCCAATGACACCTCAAAACAACATTAAATTCTTACATTTTTGCAACAACAAACACAAATTAGACATTTTAGAAGTTTTTGAAATATACAGACATAAACGCACAGTACCTTTAATGAATGAATAAACTGAGCTTAGTAATTCTTCTTTATTAGAAGTGTTAGATATTTAGTTTTTGTATGTATATTGTATCTAGTTACCTATTTTCTGTATGTATTTATCCTTAGCAACGTGTTTGTTTATCAATCTTATCTACCTTTGATAATGACATAAAGTGTCGAAACAATATTGTCAGGTTAAGATATTAATAAAACTTGTGAAACTTTAACTAATCTTTGTATTTATATTATATTTCATAACAGTAAAATATTTACTACCTGAAAATTGTTTCGATATAAAACATACCATTATCAGAGGTAAAAAATAGCATTCGTAACAACAAATGCAAATGAGAGACATTTTAGATGCTTTCGAGAAATACGAACACAACCATATGGTACCTTTAATGAACGAAGAGATTGAGCTTAGTAATTCTCCGTTACTGTGTTACATATGGGTCATTCCATGCGAAATCGATCACCAAAATGGGTCGATCTCACGGATTTATAATAATATATATATAATATAATAATATAATGCAACGTAAGCTGGTGATTGGTTGCTACCTACAATAGCACCCAGTCTAACCCAGTGAACATCTATTTTTTAAATTTAGGATCAAAAACAACTCATCTTCTGTAAACAAAAATGGTATCTAAGCTATTGCGTTATAATATTTTAGGGTCTTTGATGGCCGCAAGAAAAATGCTTTATGTAACACACCCGAAGAAATCGATTTAAATACATACGTAATTAACTAATCAGGAGGTATAATCATATCCACATATATATACATTTATCTTATGTACATTAGTTAAGACCGACCTCTGGAAATATAGACGGTATTATTACTAACTAGAAGGTAGCGAATGCGGGTTGCGCCGGTTGACCGTGATCTATGGTGCGCCGGCTGTCTGCAGCGCGGTTTTTGAAAATTTACCCTGCCAAAACTATTAAAACGTCCAGCTTGCCATTTGGCATTTAAATACAGAAATGTTCAAAGAATCTGTACAATTTTTTTCAGATTTTTAAAAAGGTGACCACACCGATTTTTCTGCATTTTTAAAATATTTCGTTTAGAAAAAAATAAAAATACGTTTGATAACAAAAAATTATTAGGCTGTCCAAAAAGCCCGTCTTCTAGTGAGGAATATACAAAAAAATATTTGTTCTAGGGTAAATACTTTTCGAGATATTTATATTTCTTTAAAGGCGTGCAAGCAGTTTTGATAATTTTTTCAGTTTGAATATTTCAGAAGTTCTGCGTAATTTAGCAAATTGATGAATGCAAGTTATGTTCTTTAGTTGATTGCTACCTCATAAGTGATTTTCATTGAAATTCGTGAGATCGACCCATTATAGTGATCGATTTCGCATGGAATGACCCATATTTAATTTGTTTTAGTTTTTCTGGTTATCTATATATTGCACATTCCAATAGCGACTTGTTTGTGTATTCCTTTTACTTTTGATAACGATATATGTACTTTATATCGAAACAATTATACCGTGTGTCAATTTGAAAACTTTCCACCCCTAGTATCGCTAAACTGGCAAATTATTTCAAAAATCGCTGAGACACGTCAAATTTGTTTTCAAGGGGGAAGAATTTTGACGTATAAATTATATCGCCCCCTTCACCCCCCTTCCCCCAGAGATCTTAAATGGGAAAGGCGGTCGAGTGAGACATCATTTTGAAGGGCTTTTTATTCTCTACATTTTGCTGTACCATTTTTTAAATTTGAGTGCTGCGTTGCCAAGTTAAGCGTCTTTGAATATTGCAAAATTGAATTTTTGTAGTTATTTGTGTTATACATTAAATTCATAAATTCTCATTGAAACAGGTTTTGACGGTGGTACGTTGTTTTAATAAATCAATTTTTATAGATAAAGTACCATTATACCTACTAGATTAATGTAAACCACAAACAAATTAGAATGCGTTTTTATTCTTGTACATTTATTTTGCAAATGATTAACAAAACAATTGAAAAGTACAGAAACAAAAAAAAACTGAAGTGAACTGATAACTGATTAGTTGGTGAGGTATTTAAAGTTTGATAATTACTGCGATAGTTTGAATACGTTTAAAAATGGTGTACACAGTTCAGCAGAGAACTGAAATGATTTTTATTTATGGGGAGCAAGGGAGATGCGCAAGACGAACGGCAGAAGTTTACAATGAAAGAAATCCCAATGTTAATGTGAGTCACAGATACATTTTGGATTTAGTATCAAAATTTACCGAAACGGGTTCAGTTGCAAATAAAAAAATAAATAATCGACAAGTTTTAAACAAATACTTTAATATTATTAATACCGGAAACTCCATATACTTTACCATATGAAAACAGGCGACATTTTTGTGGCGCCATCTTCGCAGATGGGTGTGCAACTAACAAATGGTTTTTCGGTGAGAATCCTGCATCTAATTAAAAAATAGCACTATTTATGTTAAACGATGGTTTATTACCGTTATGCTAAAATATATAAAATTTTACAATTTATCTAAACTATTCAATCTTTCATTACAATGACGATTTTTTAATTACTTTCCCAATATTTGAGAAATGTCAGGTTTATTTGCACACCACACCGCAAGGGGCGCTATTAAATTTTATCTCCCATTTTTCGAAATAAGTTTCGGGTATTAATAATTTTAAAGTATTTGTTTTAAATGAAGACGCTCAAATAGAGGTTGTAGGAATGTTCGTCGCGGAGCCTACTACTTCACTTCGCAAAGTAGCACGCCAAACTGGACTGTCACATGAAACTGTAAGAACAGCGTTAAAAGTTAATAAATTCCACCCGTACAAAATGCACATTCTACAGGAACTTCATGAGGATGATTTCGACAGGAGAATAGAGTTTTGCGAATTTATGTCCAATTTCATTAATACCAACACCAACGTTTTGTCAAACATCTGCTTCAGTGATGAAGCCACATTTCTTACTAATGGTCGTGTCAATAAACAAAATTGTAGGTATTAGAGCGATGAAAATCCTCGCGTTTTTAGAGAGGACAATACCCAGGTTCTCGAAATAATTCATGTTTGGGCAGGTATTCTCGGCAATGCAGTTATTGGGCCTATTTTTGTCGATGAAAACTTAACTGGAGAGCTCTATTTACACTTACTTGAAAACGTAATAAATCCGTTGATAACAAATGAATTGGAACATCAAATGGGTGAAAATATCTTACAAGAAAACCAACATCATTTTCAACAAGATGGAGCTCCACCGCATTATTTTCGCCCAGTCCGAGAGTGGTTAAATGATAGATTCCCTGACAAATGGATTGGTCGAAGGGGACCGATCGAATGGCCACCAAGGTCACCCGACTTAACACCGCTGGGTTTTTTCTTATGCGGGCATGTAAAGTCAGTTGTATACAAAACCCAAACCCATAACATTGATGATTTAAAACAAACAATCACAGAGGCATGCAGAGCTATTCCAGCAGATGTATTTCAAAATGTTAGAGAAGGGTTTGAGAATAGACTCTATTTTTGTTTGGAAAATAATGGACAACATTTCGAACATCTCATAAAATAATGTTTTTTTTTTGTATTTTACATGCCCTAATTATTATTTTTCATGTTTACTTTAGTTTTGGTGTTTTCAGTTTTGATTTTGTTGTTTCGAATTTTTTTAATAATCAATTGTAATTATTGTTTTTTATGTTTACTTTAGTTTTGGTGTTTTCAATTTTGTTTTGTTAATCATTTGCAAAATAAATGTACAAGAATAAAAACGCATTCTAATTTGTTTGTGGTTTACGTTAATCTAGTAGGTGTAATGGTACTTTATCTGTAAAAATTGATTTATTAAAACAACGTACCACCGTCAAAACCTGTTTCAATGAGAATTTATGAGTTTAATGTATCACACAAATAATTACAAAAATTCAATTTTGCAATATTCAAAGACGCCTAACTTGGCAACGCAGCACTCAAATTTAAAAAATGGCACACCAAGTACAGAATAAAAAGCCCTTCAAAATGATGTCTCACTCGACCGCCTTTCCCATTTAAGATCTCTGGGGGAAGGGGGGTGAACGGGGCGATAATTTATACGTCAAAATTCTTCCCCCTTGAAAACAAATTTGACATGTCTCAGCGATTTTTGAAATAATTTGCCAGTTTAGCGATACTAGGGGTGGGAAGTTTTCAAATTGACACACGGTATAAATAAATATTTAACTGTTTTATTTTATTACATATATAAGTAGAATAATTACCATAACATACAGAATAAATCAGAAATAGCCCAAATGAACATAATTTAGATAATATTGATAGCAACAATAATGAACAATCAAGGATTAATAAACTATGACTTCCTTAAACCTCTAATGAACGTATATTATGCAAGTGTTGGAACTGCAATGATAATTTGTTTGTTTTTTGCTTTTAATTAATAATTGTTATTTTGATGTGAAATTGACGTCAATTTAATGAAAACGTAATTTTACGTAGTTTATAAAAATAACTTATAGATGTTTGCATAAAAACAAGTAATGATCGATAGTACATCCGTAGTCCAATTTTTTTCTAAAGCTTCAGCTTCAGATATCCAAATATTGAGAGCCTCTTAATTTCAACAGCCTTGTTATAGTTTTTCGGTGTATTTTAATATTTAATTCACGTTTAATACCCATTAAATATTTTATCACATGATTATGGAGTTTCACAAAGTAAGGCATGAGACAGTAAATTTCCTAAATTATTTATTTACTGATTCTGTTTTGTGTGTCAAATGAAGATGACTAGCGATAGAAAATGATTTTTCTGCAATGATCTAGAAATGTAGAACAAACAAGACCTGAATGTCAGGGTAAAAGAGGAAGAAACAATCGGTGCCCACGGTAAAAAAGTTTATAATAATAACAACGGTCTATTGAAAGGGATCGTTATTTACTAGAGACTAAATTAAATATGCTATTGAGAGAGTAAAAGTGGAGAGGCGACAGCAGAAGACGAGATTTTATAGGTTACTTGGCGTGTCAAACAAAATGGCTATGAATTGGACCAAGGCTGAGATCTACCAATACACACAAAATGGTAACCGGACAACTGTTCAAATATGGGGCATCCTAAATAGTAAAGGTGTTAACAGTGATCTATTTGAAACATTCAAGAGAGAAAAATCCGTTATAAGGTGTAAGAAGTGGCGGGATAATAAGTAAATCAGAATAGCAGAGTTAGTAACAACAACGAAACTCTACCACCAAAAAATTTAGAAGCATACGCGCGGACTCTCTTTTCCAACCTCACGAATATGTCACTACAGTATGAAATTACCTTGTATAAAAAGTATTAGCCCATTTTCTTTGATACTATTAAAGTATTAAATAAATCTATTACGACACAAAAAACAAAAACAAAACGTTTCTATTAAGATCTTATTTGCTACTCGCAACGCCTCGGGTTTTCGTGACTTCATGCCGCGGACTGGAAGCTGGAACATCGTCAACTTCTTGGCATTATTGACATTGTAACACACTTGGTACATAAATAACTATTATTTTTTAGTTTCATATTATTTGTTGATTATATGTGTGATACGAACTATATACACAAGTTCATAACAACCAGGGCATTATAAGCGGGCATTATCATTTACTCCCACTCTAGACTCCTAGAGGCATCACGTGATTATATGCAGTAACCCAAGAAGCGCGTGGTCAAGTTCAAGTTATTTAAACTTTAGTTAATTAAATTAAGTTGAATTAATTAATTAAATTAAAACCCACAACCACCTAAACTGTATGGACTCATCAAAACACATAAACAAAATATGCCTATAAGACCAGTTGTATCATACGTATATCAACGCACAGGTTACAAATATTTGCATAGGGTACAAATATTATGGTATAGGTTACAAATCGAAATACTATGTTAGAAATTCATTAGAATTAGTAGATAAGCTACAAAACATACATCTTCAACCACATTTAAAACTCGTTAGTTTTGATATTTGTAACATGTTCTCCAGAACACCTCCACAACAATGTATTCCTTTATTAGATAGTTTCTTGATTAATAGTAATATATATAATTAGTTAAAAAGTTAAAGTTAATTCAATTATTTGACCTTTGTATAAGTCAAAATTATTTCACTTTTAACAACATTTAAGGATAAGTCAGAAGATCAAATATTTGGATTAAACCTCTCTAAACACAATGGGCCCTATTCTCATGCCACTATTAAAGGTGTATTTAACTAAAGTTATGCTTAAGATCAACACGAAAAGAGATAGCCTTACCTAATTCTAATAGGTGGGAAAAGGTTAGAATTGCTCACCATGGTAATTAAACATGCTATTAACTTAATAGTGAGATGTGAATACGGCCCATTATCTTTTGGTTTCGTTATGATGATGACATGTTAGCTTGTTTTGACAGTTCTTTTGAGGTTATCAATGAATTTTTAATTCTTATTAATGGTATCCACCAAAACATAAATTTTACACTAGAAACAGAACAAAATAGTGCTATTAACTTCTTCGACTTAACTGTCAAGATTAACGCACACAAGCTATTTGAATTTTCCATATACAGAAAACCAACACATACGGACATAACAATACCAAATGAATATTATACAATACCACAAAGCACATAAACTAGCAACCTACAGCTCCTTAGTACATAAAGCTTTAACTAACACAGCCAGATTTTAACAAGGAGATATCAACCATTAAACAACTAGCACATGTAAATCATTGCAATCCGAACATGATTGACACTTTAGTTAAACAAAAAGATTATAGGTTAGCTATCAAAAGAATATATCCCATTGACAATCAAACAGTAGACACAAATTACATATCTATACCATTGGCAAAAATATCAGAAAAATTTGCACATACATATACTAAGAAAAACCAACAATTATAAATTAGCCTTTAAAACCACCACCAACACTTTTTCATTTTTATTTTTGTAATGCTAAAGACAAAACACATGATCATCATATCATCATGAAATCGGGAATGTACCGTTTAAATTGTTCTTTTGTTTCTTTGTAGTTCGGTATATATGGCAAGCACTTCGAAATTTTGACGTAAGATATAAAGAACACGTGTGTTTGTACAGAAATAAAATCCTGAAAAATCTAATAATGTCAAATACCTTATAAAACAAAATTACACAATACTCCTCAAAATAATATTAAATTCCTAAATTTTTGTAATAACAAACGTAAATTAAACATTGTACAAGCTTTTGAGATATACAAACACAAACTCCGGGAACCTTTAATGAATGAACAGATTGAGCTCAGTCATTCTCCGTTACTGGAAGTGTTAGATATTTAATTCTGATTGTTATCTTTTTATCTAGTTACCTATTTTTTATTTACCTTCGCGATGTGTTTGTTTATATTTATATTACTTTTGATAAAGACAGCTTAGCTGCCGAAACAATATTGCCAGGTTATAATTTAATAAAAACTGTGAAACTTTTTATTCATCTTTATTTATTTCATGATTATGGAGGTCCACAATGCAAGGCTGGAAACAATAAACAATATTTAAAGGGGATTGCTCGGTTCCTATGTCATATGGTGTTGACGTAATTGTAAACAATTGTTTTTTATTTAACTCCTTTTATTAGTTATAATCTGTCTTGACGTAGCTAGACATTCAGTAACTTATGTATCTAATTGTAAACAATAATAATAAAATAATTCTATACCTATATCATCTATTAACAAAATATTACACAATATTAAGAGTAACAACAAACTAATAGCTAGTAATAATAAACTTTTATTGATTAAAATAATTAATTATATCTATATCTAATAGCACTGTAGAGGTTATGTATTTGACATAAGAGGACAGAAAATGAGCCACAACTGCCCTCAAAATAGAAAAATTGATTATTATTTCATTTAATTTCTATTTATTTTGCATTATTGTTATAGAAGAAAATGTTTTAGAGTAACAACAAAATTATTATGTGACGCGTAACATTACATTATTGTTACATTATTGTACCATTATTATTACATTATTGTACCATCGTGGGTTTTTATCGATAAGTTGCAGAAAAAAAAAACTTTTATAAAGTCCATGCGATGATTTTTTTAACTCACGAAGTCTAACTTAAGAATTAAAGTTTTTAATATTTTGAACCAAATCCTTTTTTTATTGATAATATTTTTTAGTCGAATAATAAAAATTTAATATTTTTATAATTTTTCTATAATGAACATTTTTTTGTTAAACACGTATTTACATTTTCTCCCATTTTTCAATAAAGAAAAGTTGCTAATCAGACGACGGTAAATACTACTAAAAAATATCGATTAACCTTAGAATATAAAACTGTAGCAAGGAGCGTAACTACCTGTCGCAATGAGCTTCACATATGACGTCACACTGGCCACCATTAGACACCACCTAAATCTGCTTTTCTCTCAAACTCCTACAAATACAAAGAAGGAAATTACATTTAATAAGTAAGTATTCGTTTCGTTTACTGTCTCCAGCCTTACTGTGTAATCATGAACATTTTAGATTTTGATGTTAGAGAAACTGTCAGTCATATTAAATTTCAAAAATACAATACTCAGAAAAAGAAACTACAAAACCTTACCCAACAAAAACGCTCAATACAAAGTAATTATAATACCCCGAATACCATAAACTTCTATCCACGCTTTATAAACCTATCAGATACACAATTCAATGACAGAGAAACACAATTTCTTAACAAAGGCTTCAAATTTTGTCCTTTTCCAAAATTCACTAACAAAATTAAAGAAATCTTGGCTGTTGAATGTGAGACTATACTCAGTAAAGATCACAACAATTATGAAAAATTCAAAATCTTGAATCTGATAAAAGAAATATCTTTGAAAAAGGGCAAAACACAGAATAAAACATCTAACCTGTCACTACTTCAATCTATCAGACATAAAATTACAGAAAACAATTTAATTTCTGTTAAAGCAGATAAGGGTAACACTTTGGTAATCCTTTCGAAAGATGTTTACACACAAAAGGTTAATGATTTTATTAATAAAGAAAATTTAGATTGTTTAAACAAAGATCCTACCACAAAATTCCAAAAAGAAATAAAACAAGCTTTAGCAAACTGCAATATCTGCTTTAACGAATTAGAAAAACAACATATCATACATAAAAACCCACAACCACCAAAACTATATGGACTGATTAAAACACAACATGCCTATACGACCAGTAGTATCATATATCAACGCACCTAATCACACCTTGTCCAAAAAACTCAACCATATTATTAACATCATAGAATACAAATCGAAATACTCTGTCAAAAATTCATAAGAATTAGTAGAAAAACTACAGAACATACATCTTCCAGCAAATTCAAAACTTGTAACATGTTTTCAAAGATTCCACCACAAGATTGTATTCCTTTGTTAGATAATTTCCTAGTTAATAGTAATGTAGAATTAGTAAAAAGATTAGAGTTAATTCAATTATTTGATCTTTGTATCAGTCAAAATTATTTCACTTTTAATAATATAATTTATTTACAGAAGGATGGTTTACCTATGGGTAATTCTCTGAGTCCTCTATTAGCTAACATATTTATGGATAATTTAGAAGATCGAATCTTTGAATTAGATCTTTCTAAACACATTATTTTTTGGTTTCGTTACGTTGATGACATTTTAGCTTGTTTTGGCAGTTCTTTTGAGGTTATCAATGAATTTTTAATTCTTATTAACAGTCTTCACACAAACATCACGTTTACACTAGAAACAGAACAGAATAGAGCTATTACTTTTTTGGATTTAACTATTACAATTAATACAGACAATGAATTTGATTTTTTCCATATATAGAAAACCCACAAGCACAGACGTCACTATTCCTAACGATTCATGTCATCATAAAATGCATAAAATAGCGGCTTATAGATCTTTAGTACACCGAGCTTTAACTACTCCAATGAAACGATCACATTTTGATAAAGAAATTTCAATCATCAAACAATTAGCACATGCAAACCATTATAACCATAACATGATTGACAATTTAATTCAACAAAAAGATTATAGGTTAGCTATCAAAAGAATATTTCCAATTGACAATACCATACTTTGGCAAGATATCAGAACAAATGGCAACTATAATACGAAAAACCACTAGTTACAAAATAACCTATAAAACTAACACCAACACCTTTTCATTTTTATTCAATGCTAAAGACAAAACACAAGATATCCTGAAATCCGGCATTTACCGTTTGAATTGTTCTTTTTGTAACTCGGTTTATATTGGACAAACACTTAGAAATTTCGACATAAGATACAAAGAACACGTACGTTCTTATAGACTTAAGCATCCAGAAAAATCGAATTATGCCAAACACATTTTGGAACAGAACTACCCAATGACACCTCTAAACAACATTAAATTCTTACATTTTTGCAACAACAAACACAAATTAGACATTTTAGAAGCTTTTGAAATATACAGACATAAACGCACAGTACCTTTAATGAATGAACAAACTGAGCTTAGTAATTCTCCTTTATTAGAAGTGTTAGATATTTAGTTTTTGTATGTATTGTATCTAGTTACCTATTTTCTGTATGTATTTATCCTTAGCAACGTGTTTGTTTATCAATCTTATCTACCTTTGATAATGACATTTTAATGTCGAAACAATATTGTCAGGTTAAGATAAACTAATAAAACTTGTGAAACTTTAAATTAATCTTTTAATTTGATTATAAGTATTCGTTTGTTTAAAATAGTAAATATAAAAATCATATTCTAAGATAATTTCGAACTACCGTGTTTTAAAATGGAGGTTATGTAGTTTAGGTGCGAATTTCGTGACGGTGAGAATTGCCAATGGAAATATCTCATTACAAAACCGGAAACACCTACTTCGCCAAAATTTATCATTTATTTATTTATCGCATTTATCAAAAATTTAAATTTTTAAATTAAATAAAATTAAAATATATTTATTTGCCTATGTTATATTTATAATTGCGTATTGTTTATAAAAATATCATGTTTGTTAAAAAATATTTACTTCTTCTTATTCTATATTCCTTTATGCAGAAATTTGCCGAAGAATCTTTATTTTAATGTTTTAGTAGCTTAGAAAAACGATTTTTTTTCAAATCGTTGCATAAAGATGTTATTTTTAATAACTTTCAAAAAATCAAAAATTTTAGAAAATCAATTAAGTATCAGGTTAAAATTCATATCAAAATTTAATAGCGTACCTTTGATAAATAGTCTACTTCACTCTCGTCTTAAAAAAAATCACAGGAACAAAAGCTTTGCCGATAGCGACCGTGCTATGATATCGGCAGCCCGGTGTCGAACTATTAATGCTTTCGACTATATAATCGGGTATTTCCGCACATTGTTCGGTAATACGAACCGAAATTACTTTTAATTCTTGATTACTGCTAAAAAATTTTGTAAAGCTCAGTCAGTGCTGCAGCACTGCAACCCCTATATACCAGCCGCCACTGGTTTGTACTAGTAAAAAGTTCCTAAATGATCTCATTTTTATACAAAATAATTTGATACTATAGTCTCATAATCGTGTATTTGGAGAAAAACGTAATTTTTTATATTTCGTTCATTCTGTTGCGTACCGATTTCGTAGCACCTTGTTTAGTACTGATTACGTAGCAACATGTATAAATTTCGTTTGGTAATTTTACCGTTTTCGCTGCTTTAGTTGTCGTTCTGACCGTTAGAAATTTTAAATCATTCTGATTGAGATCAGAATGATGAATCATTTTTCACGTTGGTTATTTCAATTTATACAGCGTGTTCGTTGTAACATTTGCTATAGGGAATTAGTATGGGAAATCTGAAATATGCCAAATAGTTCGTTCTCGAATAAAAGTCGGTGAAATTAATAGTTGCAATCGATAGATAAGATATTCTAACGTACTGTCAAAAAATATTATCCTTAATAACAATCCCAATTCTTCAGAAATTATAAATTCATAAATTATTTGCAAAACATTAATTTAAAACCCGAAAACTGAAAAGTCGATGCGACTTGCCTCCGTGGTTCAATGGTTAATTCGGCTTGCTAAACCGCACGGGCTCGTGGAATGCAAGATCGAACCCCGTTACAAGCAAGACTTTTTTAAATTTTATTTGTCATTAATCTTTAATTTAATTAATTAGAAATAAAAAATAATGATACCCAATTAATACAATGTGAATTCATTAATACCAAAAATTTGGCTAAAGACCAAAGCTGCAGTTTTCGGTGTATTTTTAGTAGAAATCCAGTTTTAAATTACTACTAATTTAAAATTGAATTTTACAGTCCTAGAGCTTTTAAACTTAAAGCAGCAGTTCACCTGTAGGTCG
This sequence comes from Agrypnus murinus, assembly GCA_929113105.1. Lineage (NCBI taxonomy): Eukaryota > Metazoa > Arthropoda > Insecta > Coleoptera > Elateridae > Agrypnus > Agrypnus murinus. The sequence goes on from OV816028.1 coordinate 40,439,233, forward strand.
TAAATTGTTTTCGGCTTTTAAATTAATGTTTTGCAAATAATTCATGAATTTATAATTTCTGAAGAATTGGGATTGTTATTAAGGGTAATATTTTTGGACAGTACGTTAGAATATCTTATCTATCGATTGCAACTATTAATTTCACCGACTTTTATTCGAGAACGAACTATTTGGCATATTTCAGATTTCCCATACTAATTCCCTATAGCAAATGTTACAACGAACACGGTGTTATAAGAATGGCAAAGTGGCCATCGAATCGTATTCCGAATTATTCTGCGGCTAAAATGGCGATCATGTTTACAATCTAGGCCTGGTTCGTTTTTCTACAGTAAGATGGGGGTTTTTAGCATCGTAATGTAGAGTCACTACATCTACTCACCTAAACCGTGCTGTTCGATCAGAGTACCGCAAAACGCCGCCATGTTGGGGCAAATGAAGCACGAAATTGTTCATTATTTTTATTTATATTGAATTCAATTAATTCCAGGTTTAGTGTTAGTGAAAAGGTTTTTCTTATTATGAAAGTTGAAACTTCTAATATATCGAATACGTAAGATGTGATTTAAATTTGTGCTTTATTAAAGATCACCCTCCTCTGCCCCAATATGGCGGAGTTTTGGTACTTTGATCGACCAGCACGGCCTAGGTGACTAGACGTAGTGACTCTAGCGTAATGTGCGCAAGAACTTTTACGCATCCATTTAATTTAAAATCTGCCTCATCAGTCCAAATAATTTTGACTAGAAAATGTTCGTCTTCTTCAATTTAGAAATGCAGCACAAAAATGTCCTCTTTTTCAAAATCTGCATCTTTTAAAAACTGCGTTTTTCTATAAACTTTAAATTTGTTCTTTTTTGTAAATCGCCTAAGTAAAGTTCTAGATAGACCTTGACCTACATTGCCTTAGAATCCACATTACAGAAAGTGAAGTTTGGTGGTGTCCCTTCGGGGACCACTTCAGCCCAATGAGCTAGTACCAACTTCAAAACTCCATACTTGTTGAATTAATGCTTATAATTAGGTATAGGATTTCTATGCATTTGCATGTTTTTTCTGCTTATAGCAAACATATGCAGGGTTATATTTCTACATGTTTAAGCCACATATGAATCACATATGTCAATTTGAAAGTGCATATAAATGCATATTTAGGTGTTTTTTATAAATGCATGCATATTTTAGCATTTTTGAACGAGTGTGCATATTTTACCACTTTTTGAGCGTTTTACATGCTTTAATTATGAAATTTTTAATATTTTTTAAATAATTTTAGCATTTTAGACAACCAACCAAGGGCGGCTTAGTTGAGTCTAGGGGAAACCCATAATTTAAGCTTATTGTTAAATACTAGGCTTTAAAATATTTTACTGCCTTAACCATCTGTGTACTTGTTAATATTTTCTAAGAAAAGTTTCAACTAAAATTTAAATACTTACATCCTGCGGTATTGTGATAAATAGGTATTAGGAAATTCCAAAGACCCTTTGACAACTTCCTGTTCATAGAAAAGTTTGACTGTACTTTTGTTTACTAATCTTGTAATCTTTCAATTAAGACAGTTCAGAAATTGTAAACTGTATTTCAGCTTGAAATCTTAGAGTGTAAAGATGGGTAAAGAAGAACGGTCTGTGTCTGTTACACTTCGAAGTTATGTTAAGGAATTCAATGTTCTTACAACTGACGATAAGGTGTTGTATTATACAGTGTGCGACGATAAAGTGACGCTTTCAAGTTACACAACATCTGAACACGGTTCGACATCAAAAGTGTGTTGCCCTGAAATCAAAAAACAAACATTGTTACCGGGGTACCTTAATAATTCGCGCGGTGAGTCCAGCAAATTCTAGATGTATGAGTCATCGTATGAAAGATATAAATTGAGTCGCGAGTAGAAGGGAGTTAGTTAATGTTTACCCGGCGTCGTGTTGAAATGTACTCTGAATAATTAGTTAATAATTATTGTAATACATAAATAGTTTTTATATAAATAGTCCTCATATAAATTTGTAAATACCTAGCATTTATTTAAATGCTTTAGTTTGTTAAATAGTTTATAGTTATAGTGTTTTTAATTAAGTGCATTGTAAATAATCTTTTCTTTATTAATAGACGATTTAAACAGCATTTTGTTATTATTTTAAATAGAACGTTACAGTGGTGTTACAGGTGTGAGATTTTAAAATAAATAAAATCGCGTAATAAACAATGTGCTGTGAGAATAAACTGTTAGCGTTAAAAACAATTTTAACGAACAATTAAAATGGCGATGAAATTGTTAAAAGATCTCAAACTAATAGACTTAAAACACGAACTTGGAGAACGAGATTTGGACACAACGGGCCTTAAAAGCGTGTTAATAAATCGGCTAAGAGAATGGCTTTTGGCACAGAAAGAAGACTCTGAAAGTTTCCTCTTCGAAATACCTGGACCCGCAATTGATACTAATTTGTTGTTAAGTAAAATGGAAGAGAATTCTAGAAAGCTAATGGATAATACTAAAGCACTGGAAGAAAAAGTTTTTGAAAATTCTAGAATGCTTAAAGAAGAATTATTAGAAAAGGCCGAAGAAAATGTTAGAATGCTAAAGGAAGAAATACTGGAGAATTCCAGGAAATCCGAAGAAAACTCTAGAAGGCTTAAAGAAGAATTACTAGAAAAGTTCGAAGAAAGTTCTAGAAGGCTTAAAGGACAATTGCTGGACAATGTCAAAGCGTTAGAAGATAAAGTTTTCGAAGAATTGTTGGAAAATTCCAGCGCGTTAGGATTATTAGAAATTAAATTGGAGAAACAGGATAGGGTAATAAAGATGGTAGAAGAGAAGATAGCCCAAATGCAATTACCACCAACAACTGAGAAAGATAGCGTAACCAAAATGTTGGAAGATAGAATGAGTCAACTACGGTTTCCCTCAACTTCTGAGTGGCCGTTTAATGAAGTAAAGAAACAATTTAAAGAAGAAAAGGGTCCTGCCGTAGGGATAAAAGTAAAACCACCCACGTTCGATGGAAAGATACCTTGGTGCACCTACTACAAACAATTTGAGGCGGCCGCTGGGGCCAACGGATGGACAGGCAAGGAAAAGGCCGTTTCTTTAACTGTGGCTTTGCGTGGAGACGCATTGAACGTTCTGCAAACAATCCCAGCAGGACAGGAAAATGATTACCAGTTGTTAGTGTCTAGATTGGAGATGAGATATGGAGACGCGCATCTTCAACAAGTGAAGAATCGTGTCCAGAAGAATGGAGAAAGCCTTCAGGAGTTTGAAGCCGATGTTGCGCGGCTTGTCCGATTGGCGTACCCCATGGCACCCGAATCATTTCTGGGACAACTTGCTGTGCAGACCTTCATTGATGGACTAAGAGACGCGGAAACACAACAATCATTGAGGCTGGCAGGACAAAGAACAACTGATGATGCGCTTGCTCACGCCTTAGAATTTGAAGCTGCAAAACAAGCGTCCCGAGGTCACGGGCGTGTTCGGGCCGTTGTGGAAGAAGAAGAAGCTTCTAAAGATCACCTAGAGGAGTTAGTACTGAGAGTTCTTCGGAAGGGAGAGAACCGTAAGAAGAATCCTCAAGAAGTTCGAGGGCTCCGTTGCTGGAACTGCGGCGAACAAGGGCATGTACAACGCCGTTGTCCCAAAATAAGAAAAGTACAACCGTCGGAAAAGTTAAAGGGGGTTGGCAAGAGAAGGCGAACGTCGACTGTTAGTGAAGATGCCCCAGAGATCACCGTCCATGCCGTAACATCAAACAATAGTACTAGCAGTTTGTTGAAAACATTCGTAACTACATATGGGTTTCCATTGACGAATCTACTGACACTACTGCAAGGTGTGTAGAAACTTCATTTCCTTCGTTTTGTTAGTAAAATTTAACTAATTAAAGACAGCAGAGCAATTTACGGATGTTTTATTTTCTATTTTGTTAGTTACATATTTAATCACAACAATATTTTTGCTTGATTAAAATATAATTTTTTTTAAATAACTGTTTTGCGCTAATTGCTTGTAACCGACTAATTATGTAGTTCGATAAAATAAAAATCAAATTTTTGTTTTCAGATACGTGGCTAACGTTATAATTGGCGTTTTAAATTCGGAGAACAATCCCAAATCCTATCTATTAGCAATGGACGTTTTCAAGAGCACCAATCATTGTTCTGTGGCAAAATTGTTTAATGATTCGATGGCTATTTTGTGGCCGGACGGCATACAGTACATCAAAGTACTCCTGTTCGCCACCGACGCGGCACCGTACATGATCAAGGCTGGAGCAGGCTTACAAGTTCTGTACGAAAAAATGATCCACTTAACTTGTCTTGCCCATGCAATGCAGAGTTGCGGAAAAAGTGCGGGAAATATATCCTAACGTAAACTCTATAATTTCAGATGTAAAAACAATTGTTTGTAAAGCTCCATAGCGCATACAAATATTTAGGGAAACTGCTCAAGCAGTGCCTCTCCCACCTGAGCCTGTAATAACAAGGTGGGGTACTTGGCTTTCTGCAGCAGAATATTATGCAACTTATTTTGATATTATTAAAGCATTTGGAAATAAACTTAATAAACACAATGCACTATGCATACAAAGCGCACAGGATGCTTTTAATACTAAGGAGGTGAGGCAGAATTATTGTTTGTTTTCACAAATTTTGTGCGTTTAGCTAAAGTAATTCAGAAATTAGAAAGTCAGGGAAATTCATTAGATGAATCTCTTGAGCATGTAAAATTGTTAGGTATTTCTTTGAATAAAGTAAAAGGGCCAAAGGGTTTGACTATAAAACAAAAATTTAAATCCGTTATAGACAAAAATCCTGGTTTTCACTTAATTAAAAGCATAAACGATGCATTATCTGGCCAAGACATTTTAGACGAGCTAAAACTTACTCGCTTGTAGAATTAAACAATTTTAAGTATGCCCCAATTACGTCTTGCGATGTGGAACGGAGTTTCTCAAAATATAAAACAATATTTAGGGATAATAGGCATATGTTTACTTTTGAAAATTTAAAAATGTAAGTCATTGTGAACTGTAACGCTCTATGTTTAGAAAATATAATTAATTAAATTATTGCATAGGATGTCTAATTAAAATAATTTCTGTAAATAAAATGTAAATAACGCTAAACAGGTGTTTTTTTAATAATGAAAGTGCATATATTTATTAAAAATTTCTAATAAACGCATATATTATTTCATGATTTTTAAGTGCATATTTCAGCATTTTTAAGTGCATACAAATCCTATACCTACTTATAATAATAGTTGGTACACTACTCCCCTCTGCAGTAAGATATCTAGTGATTTTGAATTTTTTACTTTTAATGTTTGAAGATAACATGCAATTTGAATGCCATTAGTATATTGTACAACTAGCTATAACAGTCATACTTCTTTGACTAACGAAGGCGAAGCCTGAGTTTATCAATCAAATGAGTTAAAAAAAGAGACTTTCATAACGTGTTGTACACGACATTTTTTTGGATATTGTAAGTTAAGAAATTTGTTCTAAAATTTATGCAAAATTTTAGAAATATCAGAAAAAGGTAGTATTCTTTGACAATAATCTCCGAGGAGATTTTTGAAGCTGTTTTCAGAAGTGCAATTAGTTTCGTTGTAGCATCCTCCGTTTTTGAAATATTTCATTTCTCATACTTGCATATATTTCATACCACTATTGTTGTAATGATCTTCATTCATAAAATAACCACAATCAGTCAATATTCCATCAAGAAGGCATTGAATGCTAAGGATATTGTCATGACAACCAGAACAAATAACAAGTAATAAAATATCTCATCAATCTACACGTATTTTATTTACTGCAACTAAATATATAACTTCTAAATAATATAACTACTGGTAAACCACCCCAGATCGTTATAGTACTCTTAAAATTATTTATTTGGTCCTCTTTTATTGGTCCAATTTTCATTTATTTTGAAGATATATATGACGCAATAGCGTATTTGGGAATTTGCTCCGGGGGGGAGGGGCTACTGTATAAAAATTCCGAATCAAAACACTTAGATTTTGACATAAATCACCTGGACTACTGAAAAAACTTTCGTGGGGTTCCAGCTCTTAAGCCTCCCCCCTTTAAATACGCCACTGACATAATGATTTACAAGTCTTGTGTGTCCCTTTACCCCAAATTTGTAGTTCGCAAAAATATAAAGTATAGCAGCAGCTTTAAAAATCTATGCTAGCAGACTGTTGTTGGACATTGATTACCGAGACCTCCAACGACTATAAAAGACAAAGTAAAAGAAAATTATTAAGTCTCTGTAAGTTTTTGTTAATATTGTTAATTTATTTTATATAAAATTTAATATAAAATTCGACTAAAATGCTCTCCATCATAATTTTTTTTTATTTAAGGGTGCTACACAAAATTTAATTTTAGATTTATGTGTTCCATATTAGGGTATATAATGTACAGTATATTTCTTTTCAAAAAATTTTAATGGCCTCAAATTTGTTGTTCAGTGTAATTAAAAAAACTTCATTACTTTCATTACGATTCTTCGTTAAAAAAAAGTGACTTTCATAATCAACATGCAAAAATAGTATATTAAAGAACGAGTTTCATAAGGCAAGATTTATTGCTGGAGTCCAAATTTTAGAAAACGAGCCGCTTGCGGCGAGTTTTCTAAAGGGCGAGTGCAATAATGACTTATGAAACGAGTTTTTTATGCTATTTTTTCTATTTTCGTCTTTTATTCCCTTTTTAAATAAAAAAATCGCAATTTCAAAATTTAGGGATTTTTGTGGTAGTTGACACCACAACACTAATGTGACATTTGTAAATTTATTGATTGACACAGAAAATTGAGTGAAGTTTTTGTCAATTTTATGTTTTTTTCAATTATTTTTTCAATGCTACCAACTATGAAAATGAGCTATTAACGCACTGTTTTGGGTGCTTTAACAGCTTTATTATAGACACAAAATAGAAAAAAATAATTTTCTAAACATACAGTTTCGGCCACTACAATATTAGACACATATATGTATCTCTTTCTTTTATACTAAGTATGGGCTTCCATCATATCTGTTATATACTCGTATAATTATGGCCCCATCAGTATAACCTGGTTGTTATGGAAATCGCACAGTGATATTATAGTACATAGTTATTAGTATTCGCTAGAGATTTTACTTTATACAATATATTTGATTTCATCTTCCTTTTAATAAAGCATTTTGTATCTTATTACTCTTATTAGTGGTTACTATTTATGCGTCTTTGTAACGGTTCTTGCACAGAAAGCTTTCAAGTTTGCGGGTACGTTTTATTGGGAAAACCCTACCGCATTGGTAGCGATCGCAAACGTGTTTTTGAACTTGCAGGTATTGTTGACATTAAATCCAAGGGCTATTGAAGTCGACTATCGGAAATCGCCTATTGGAAAAGACAGCTTGTGAGAATCCCGATCCCACGCTAGTTAGCTGGCAGCCGACAGAATTAACTGCGGTTACTAGTTTTTATACCGATTTTCCAATTACATTTCTATATATATAGTATATATTTCCCAATAGTTCGAAAAAGTATAAGAAGACTTATTCTAACAGGATTAGTTTTTTCATAGCTTTGTTTTTTCTACTCAAATGGACTAGGTTTATAAATTGTTATTTTATAAGCCTAAATATTTTAGTCGGTAAGCAGAAATGAACAACCATTCAATTTTTAGAGGTATCATAAAATAAAGAAGAGTGATTTAAAAAATATATAAATAAGTCAATTACCACAATCTATCGATTTCATCAAGGAACTCCCAGTCTAATTTAAATTATTATAAACTTGAATACATTTTGCTAATGGCTGTTGAACTCGACGACCTTATATTAAAAAAATAAATAGAACCTGTTGAGCTCGGACTACTTTTATTGAATATTTTCATATATAATTTAACAAGTGGTCTAATTTTTTCCGACAAAATTTGTCATATCAGAAATGAGTAGCTTTTGCAGCGAAAATTACATGAGTCGACGCAAGAGACGAGTGTAATTTTCCAAAAGCAAAAGCTACGAATGTCTAAAATGACAAATTTTGCAAGAAAAAATTAGACCACGAGTTGAATTCGGCTTGACAATCCATCGAGCAAATTTTGACAGAAATTTTTTCACTGAGAAAAAATCATTAGTGGTTTTTTCATTATAAACTAATTTCATTGGCCCCAATTTGGAAAATTCTGTGATTTGATTGGTTAAAAATTTTCAAGTTGAATTGTCAATTTGAATGTTTCATGAATTATAGTATGCACTATGTATTTTTCAAATATTGCAAGTTTAGGCCACCCTGTATATAAAACCAATATTAGAGATGTGATTAATTACTTATTGGAATTTTTTACCTATGTACATTTCTTATATAAGTACATTTTAATTATCAAAAACCTAACAATGACGTCAAATCAAATTGACATATGGTCAATCATAATATTTATACCGATATAATATAATAAATAGTAGAAATCCAGAGTCCATTCCAATATCGTCGTCTCTTATTGCAATTATGGCAAGTATAACCTTTTTCTTCTAAAAATACATAACATTTATTAGAATTTATCGATTTCATTCCGGAGTTGTTTGTTACTTCGGTTACATCGATATCAACCATAATTACAAGTCACTCACTTCGGAAGACCTTATTTAGAATTAAATCAAAAGGAAAAAGTGTGGTTTTTAAATTCAAAGGAAGCTTTACAAGATTAATTCTGTTATTTGTCCAATTTACAAAATTTCAAATATAAAACTGGAGAGAGGGTTGTTTTCTCCACGATATCCCTTTTTCTAATAATACTAGGCAATCAACTCCGGTCACGCACTAAATGGAAACACTGCAAGTAGCAGGTTCTGACGACATAATTAAAACCCAATCAAGAAGCCAGACAATGCAAATAGTGTTATTGGAAAACATTAATTATCAAGTATATCAACATCAAGACGGAGCCAATGAACGCTGCAAGTAAACAATTCCAACAGGTCGCCTCCCTCTTTTATTAACAACAACGCAAGTACATATATACATATACATTTATACATAATCCTTTTTTACATTCTATTTTTGGAAAATAAAGGAAAAAGTGAAGCTTATTGTTTACCCAATTTCAAAAGTCCAAAACATTATAATATTTCGCATATAAAAATATTCTATAAATTCGTGTATTTTGGTATTAATACCTTAATTAAAAATCTCTAACCAAGACGCATTAATAAAGTTTTATATAATTTACAACTTTGCTATTGCTATTTTTATACAAAAACAATCTTTAGACAAACTTGAGAAAAATCTAGTATGTGGATGACCGTTGAAGGCCATTACATACTGTGTTATGTATAGAAAATAAACAACTTTTTTAGACATATCTATTTCGCATTCAAGAATTCATTCATATTCAAAGGATGGTTTAAAACATTCCTCTGTAAGTTTTAATTATCGCAGCCGTTGAAGCGAAGATCTCTTCAAGAGTTATTTCGTATAAGGTCAATTTATTAATAAATAAAATAATTATAAATAATGGGTAATAATTTGGGAAGAAAAACATTTATAAGAAGTATAAATCGTTTCGTATATAAATTCAAAGGTTACGTTCACTTTCAAATTTCAAAATGTCTTTCCGCTAGTGGATTTAATTATTTTTATACAGGGTCGTTAAGAAATCTGGAAACTATACTAAAATATAGTATTAGGAAATAAGAAATTGATCATACTATATACAAATTAACATAAACAAAATACTTATGTAGGTAGATTTCGCAAATATGGTTTTATATTTTTAATAATAATAATAATAATAATAATAATAATTAATCAGATATTTGATTCCTTTTATATCAATTATTATTATTACCAAGGTTTAATTGCAGTTTCATAAAATGACCTAATCTTCTATTTGTATTAGATTTGACTATTGTACAGAAATACCGCAAGGTTTATAAATTGGTCCTCTATTGTTTATATTACCTGAGCCTAACCTACTTTTCTAATTATTATTGCGCAAAGCATAGAACATTTATTAAATAATGAAAAAGGATTTTCGAAGGAATACAGATTAGATGAAGCATTTTACGAACAGTTGTCACTGGATCATGATAGCCTTATTGTATACTGTCAGTGGTTTTGTATTAACGCGCGGAATAGGCCCTGTGAATGAAATTGTTTTTCGTTTTTTCTTTCTTGTAAGTTTCAATAGAATGAAAGTTAATACTATGTATTGATATTATTTAAGTATGTTACGTGCTAATTTCGTAGCACCCTGTATAGCTATGCTTTTGTGTTAGTTTGTATAGCGTTTAGGGATTTTCGCATCCTCTCTCCTTTTAGTTGCCATTTTGTTTGGCACTAACTTCCTTGTTGATAAGAGACTTCACTTCGTTTTCGTTCGATTGTGGAGCTACTTCTTTAAAAACAATATTTTAGTGGCATCACCGTTAAATTAATTTTCCCTTTATGTTGTGAAGTGGGAATTGCATTTGTGCAGATCTATAATTAATTTTTGGTGATGTTTCCAATTTTATTGGAACCGTAATAGCATTGCCATCTAAAAACATCCAGATGCCATTGGTAATAGGCCAGTAACCGGCTAATTTATTTCTGAAATATTATACAGAATTGATTTTCTTGTTGGAAAATGTTCGGGGGTGTTCCCTGAATGTAACGTCAAGTTGGCGGGACGAGGGGGGTTAGCGTTAGCAGCCATCTTGGAAAACACGTTTTATCAAATATCTCGTGAACCGTGCATCGTACGACAAAAATAGTACAGATCGTTTTCGTAGATAATAACATTTTCTACAACTTTTATTCGAAACTTTTTTCTGTATAGTGCATATGTTTATATTTATAGCGCATCAAACTTTTTCCAACATGTTTATTGCTAAATATATAGTTAACGGTTGATGATACATTAAAAATGGTAATAACCAAATTTGTAAAACACACAATTTCCAATAAAATTTATTTGAAGTTTTTTTTTCTATAAAATTGATACTTTAAGAGCTATAGCTTGGTAAACTATTGCGCCGCGTGAATTATCAGTGGAAACGTTGCTCGTAGTACACGGAAAACATTTCATAACACATAAAACGGCAACACATAAAAGTGTTCAGAAAAATGACAATTGAATCTATTAATATTATAAATGGTGTGAAGAAGTGCGGCACGTTACTATTCTTTTAGAACCTACCAGCAGGTTCAAACTTGGCTTGGATTCTACCATGATCCTGAAGAATGGGGTTGGAAGCGGACTACAAATGGACTTCAACCAATTCGAACTACTATGGCTCTAGTTTACTGCAAATAATATCTTGCAAATGCACAAAAAATTGCGGGGCTGCCCGTGGATGCCGAAAAACTGGCTTAAAATGTTCCATTATTATTTGTTCAAATTGTAGTGGACACACATGCGACAAGTGCCAGATACATTGCATGCCATCGAAGACGAAATCAATGAAGATGAAATTTTCGATTCATCTTCTACAGATATAGCGGAGGCAGAAGACAGAGACGTGGAAGGCGATGAGTGTCTTCCTTCATCATCGAAACAGATGATACTTATGACGTAAAACAACGTGCCACTTCTTGTATAAATAAATGCTTAATCCGTTTTTTATTACAAAAAATTAATTTGCATTCATTGATCTCTATTATCCCTTTCTCTACCTTTCCCTTCTCATGATTATTATTATTATCATCATCATTATTATTATTATTTTTATGATATACGTGATGTACAAACAATTGTATCTTGCTACATTGACAATTTTTTATGATAATACGTTCCATGCAAGTAAGAAAGATCTATAAATTATGAGTACTTCTTCACACTATTTATAATATTAAAAGATTCACTACATATATCTCAATAATAATCTTTTAACGAGTCCGTCAAACAGTCAAAAAATATGACAGGTATAAAAACCTTTTGTGGAATGTTATAATAACAAACTCTGCAAAAAGTTGCAAGGCCGCAGATTTTAATTTACATAGCTACAGAGGGATAAAATAATTTATTATTAAACCATTTTTCTGAAAAAAGAAAAGTATATTAATGGTTCTTTTAAGGCAAAATTACTTTTTCCATATCAACTTTTCATTCACCCAGGGTATTCAAGGTATAGGCTCATAGTAAATGCGTCACCCTGTATACAATCTTATATTGTGGAAAGTTCAGCTGATTTTACTAATACCACCGCATTAAAATTTGCCGTGGATTTATTTAGAAACAGTAATTGTGCCTTAAAGGAACGATTAACGTAACTAGATTTTTCGCAGAATAATGGTTTAACATTTATTTTATCCCTCTGTAGCGATGTAAGTGAAAATAGTGGAACCATTTGGTAAAGTTTTTTTTTGGGGAGCGGCACAATTCCAGCACGGAATTCCGGAACACTCTATTAAGGTCTACCCTAACATACACGTACAATGGTGGTAAAAAAATGGAAACACAAATGTTTTGCTATTGTATATTTGCTTTAAAAATAATTTATAGCACTAAACCCCATTTTCAGTGTGTAAAATTATAAAAAAGAGTTGACATGATTAATGCTGGTGTTTCTATTTTTTGGCCGCCATTGTACATAATATATGTACCATAAATTTATTGAAATTGCACTTAAGTCCTACACTACTGAATATTTATTTAATTCACGCAGGCAATAGTCGAACCAAATATCAGTTCAGGCTTAACATTTCAAAACGGTTTCAATTAGACATTCATATTAGTAACGTACTACAGCAGAATAAACATTTACACTCCATAAAGAATGTGGTTTTGTGCTTTACTACTTTGCGCGTCTCTGGATTAACTTTACAGATAATAAGAAACTATTCCTTCTTCTAGGATAGGAAGTAAAACAGGTCCCGTGCCAATGCGATGTTTGGCACGTTAAAAATCCCTACTGGGGGTGGAATTCCCCCAGATTCGGCTAAATTCTAGTAGGGTCGGCCAAATGATCATAGCAATCGGTGCCATGGGGTACGAAGGATGCTCCGCCATCCTGATTCCTCGCCCAGAAATAAATAATAATAAGGAACTATAGTTCATTTCAAAACTATAAAAACCAGGATTCAGAGTAGGCTATTATTTCACTTCACTTTTTAGAATGTGTAATAGTCAAATTGACAAACTTGACAAAAAATCAACTCCTAAGCTTTATTAATAATTATAGTTCCTAATGGGCACCACTCACGGTGTCTCCCCGACGACGTCGGCGAAAACGTCGTCGACGACGTCGGGGACAAGGTCGAAATAATGAGGTAATGTTTACATTTACTGTAATTTAATGCATGACTGTGTATAATAAAATTATGAATATCGTATTTCTTTTAAGACATCAAAATGAAAGAAAGTAGTTTTGAGCATAATAAAATGCGTACTGAATTTCTTTAAAGTATTTCGAAATAGCTTATGCAATTAACAAAACTTTTCATAAGCGGAATAATATTGATATCCATCGATAGAATTACAAGTAACCCTTTATTATAAAACGAAAACTCTTTGTTTTTTTTATTAATCTCATTCTTAATTTAGTTTAAAAATTGATATAATTAACGCAGGATTTAGGATTCTGAGTTCTGGCGCGCAAATAAGGATTTCCTATAAAGGACTTTTGATAAAATTTGGTAGTGATAATCGTCGGAAAAATATCATGTTTAAAAATGTAATGGTTTCACCGTCGCTTCCTTTTCCGTGTAGTTTTAAAATTTTATGCTGATGGTACATAACCTTATACTATATCTATCTTTTTCGGGTTTACTTGAATTATTTCATTTTTATTACATTTGTTTACAAACAACTGTTTACAACTGTGAAAATAAAACCCTTGTCAACTGTAAATTATTATTAGGCAAAATAAACATATACATCTGGGATTACTAAAAAATATATGCTTTCTTTATTATACTTTTTAAGAAAACATTATGAATTCAATATGCTGTGACACTTTCAAGTGATAAGATGGATTTTTATAAATTATCTTTGAGAAAAAAAATTGCAGTTGGTGTGGCAGTTGCCTTGTGCTTCGAAGAAGAAGAAACTGAAACACCACGAAAAAAAAGAAAATAGGCAAAGAATTGGTTTTTAGATCGCAAACAATATTCACACATGTCCTTGTTAAAAGAATTGCGACAAAATGAGCCGAAGGATTTTTATTATAAGGTTATGTACCATCAGCATAAAATTTTAAAACTACACGGAAAAGGAAGCGACGGTGAAACCATTACATTTTTAAACATGATATTTTTCCGACGATTATCACTACCAAATTTTATCAAAAGTCCTTTATAGGAAATCATTATTTGCGCACCAGAACTCAGAAAATCCTAAATCCTGCGTTAATTATATCCATTTTTAAACTAAATTAAGAATGAGATTAATAAAAAAAACAAAGAGTTTTCGTTTTATAATAAAGGGTTACTTGTAATTCTATCGATGGATATCAATATTATTCCGCTTATGAAAAGTTTTGTTAATTGCATAAGCTATTTCGAAATACTTTAAAGAAATTCAGTACGCATTTTATTATGCTCAAAACTACTTTCTTTCATTTTGATGTCTTAAAAGAAATACGATATTCATAATTTTATTATTCACAGTCATGCATTAAATTACAGTAAATGTAAACATTACCTCATTATTTCGACCTTGTCCCCGACGTCGTCGACGACGTTTTCGCCGACGTCGTCGGGGAGACACCGTGTATGTGCTATTTAATAAAGAGTTCCTAATAAAATTTAGTGAGTGTTATTATTTATTATAATTAGGTATAGGATTTCTATGCATTTGCATGTTTTTTCTGCTTATAGCAAACATATACAGAGTTATATTTCTACATGTTTAAGCCACATATGAATCACATATGTCAATTTGAAAGTGCATATAAATGCATATTTAGGTGTTTTTTAAAAATGCATGGATATTTTAGCATTTTTGAACGAGTGTGCATATTTTACCACTTTCTGAACGTTTTACATGCTTTAATTATGAAATTTCTAATATTTTTTAAATAATTTTAGCATTTTAGACAACCAACCAAGGGCAGCTTAGTTGAGTCTAGGGGAAACCCATAATTTAAGCTTATTGTTAAATACTAGGATTTAAAATATTTGGTAATTATTCAATATACCGACCCCTATCGTACATGTATACATACGGAAATATCAAGCGCTAAGGGTTTTCGTTGGAAAGACGTCATAAAAACAGGTAAAAATTATAAAATCTTCTTGTCAGATGACACAAACACCATTTTTACGCTATTTTCACGTAAATACAGCCAACTTTTTTACTAACTGTAACCTAACATCATAACATTCTAACCTCAAAATAGCGATTTCAGCATCGTTTTTCTTATTAATCACCGGCGACCGGCGCGATTTTTTTTCGGATTATTGTTCTCTGAGTTACCGTCTACAACTCGGTATCATTGTGTTACCTGGGTTCAGAAGGGTCGGTATATCGAATAATTAATAAATATTTTACTGCCTTAACCATCTGTGTACTTGTTAATATTTTCTAAGAAAATTTAATTACTTACATCCTGCGGTATTGTGATAAATAGGTATTAGGAAATTCCAAAGACCCTTTGACAACTTCCTGTTCATAGAAAAATTTGCCTGTACTTTTGTTTACTAATCTTGTAATCTTTCAATTAAGACAGTTCAGAAATTGCAAACTGCATTTCAGTTTGGGGTAAAGAAAAACGGTCTGTGTGTTACACTTCGAAGTTATGTTAAGGAATTCAGTGTTCTTCAACTGATGAAAAGGTGTTGTATTGTACAGTGTGCGACGATAAAGTGACTGCAACGAAACGCTTTCAAGTTACACAACATCTGAACACGATTCGACATCAAAAGTGTGTTGCCCTGAAATAAAAAAAACAAACATTGTTACCGGGGTACCTTAATAATTCGTGCGGTGAGTCCAGCAAATCGATCGAATTTAATAAAAAACTATGTAGTGCATTAGTGGCTGCAGATATCCCGTTAAGTAAAAGTAATCACTCAGCATTTCGTAATTTTCTGGAAGAAATTTCAAAAATGCCAATACCCGACGAGTCTACACTCAGGAAAAATTATTTACCTCGTTTATACGAAGAGACCATAAAATCAATTAAAAAACATGTAGCGGATAACTACATATGGGTTTCCATTGACGAATCTACTGACACTACTGGAAGGTGCGTAGAAACTTCATTTCCTTCGTTTTGTTAGTAAAATTCAACTAATTAAAGACAGCAGAGCAATTTACGGCTGTTTTATTTTCTATTTTGTTAGTTACAGATTTATTTAATCACAACAATATTTGTGCTTGATTAAAATATAATTTCTTTTAAATAACTGTTTTGCGCTAATTGCTTGTAACCGACTAATTATGTAGTTCGATAAAATAAAAATCAAATTTTTGTTTTCAGATACGTGGCTAACGTTATAATTGGCGTTTTAAATTCGGAGAACAATCACAAATCGTATCTATTAGTAATGGACGTTTTCAAGAGCACCAATCATTGTTCTGTGGCAAAATTGTTTAATGATTCGATGGCTATTTTGTGGCCGGACGGCATACAGTACAACAAAGTACTCCTGTTCGTGATCAAGGCTGGAGCAGGTTTACAAGTTCTGTACGAAAAAATGATTCACTTAACTTTTCTTGCCCATGCAATGCATAGAGTTGCGGAGAAAGTGCGGGAAATATATCCTAACGTCAACTCTATAATTTCAGATGTAAAAAAAATTGGTTGTCTCCATATCGCATACTATTTGTATGCTTATTTAGTATATTTAGGGAAACTGCTCAAGAAGTGCCTCTCCCACCTGAGCCTGTAATAACAAGGTGGGGTACTTGGCTTTCTGCAGCAGAATATTATGCAACTTATTTTGATATTATTAAAGCATTTGGAAATCAACTTAATAAACACGATGCACTATACATACAAAGCGCACAGGGTGCTTTTAATACTAAGGAGGTGAGGGCAGAATTATTGTTTGTTTTGACAAATTTTGTGCGTTTAGCTAAAGTAATTCAGAAATTAGAAAGTCAGGGAAATTCATTAGATGAATCTCTTGAGCATGTAAAATTGTTAGGTGTTTCTTTGAATAAAGTAAAAGGGCCAAAGGGTTTGACTATATAACAAAAATTTAAATCCGTTATAGACAAAAATCCTGGTTTTCACTTAATTAAAAGCATAAACGATGCATTATCTGGCCAAGACATTCTAGACGAGCTAAAACATTACTCGCTTGTAGAGTTAAACAATTTTAAGTATGCTCCAATTACGTCTTGCGATGTGGAACGGAGTTTCTCAAAATATAAAACAATATTTAGGGATAATAGGCATATGTTTACTTTTGAAAATTTAAAAATGTACGTCATTGTGAACTGTAACGCTCTATGTTTAGAAAATATAATTAAATTATTGCGTAGGATGTCTAATTAAAATAATTTCTGTAAATAAAATGTAAATAACGCTAAACAGGTGTTTTTTTAATAATGAAAGTGCATATATTTATTAAAAATTTCTAATAAACGTATATTTCATGATTTTTAAGTGCATATTTTACGTTTTTATACTGCATAAGTGCATGCATATTCCAGCATTTTCAAGTGCATACAAATCCTATACCTAATTATAATAATCGAGACAATGTATATCTTTCTACCTATTGGTCAGTTATGCAACAGATATATTGTATTTTGTTTGTGTTGCCTAAAGAAATATAGATGTATAAAGTAAAACATAAGAATAATTCAAACCTGAAGAACTTGAAATCACGTCCTGTGTCTGTTACTTTACCAAGTTGTCTACTTCTCGATGTGCAAGTTAAATATAGGGGTCGATACATTATTACAAGATTACGTTTACATAATTCCTACATGCTCTTTTTTTATAATAATTTATTATAATTATTATGAATAATAAAAATCATGCTTAACTGAAAAGGTTGCATTTGTCATTTTTGTTTGTTACTTATATTTGCATCACTTCTGCTTCCTCCACATACATACATACATACATACATGCATGCATGCGTGCGTGTGTGCGTGCGTGCGTGCGTGCGTGCGTACCTACATACATACATACATACATACATACATACATACATACATACATACATACATACATACATACATACATACATACATACATACATACATACATACATACATACATACATACATACATACATACATACGTTAAACATAATTTAAAATATACTGGTAACATAACCAACATCTTTGCCTCTCCCTTGGCGATGCTTATATATTCTCTGATTTTTGTTTCCAAGTTTAAAACAACACAACTGGGAGCTGAACTTACCTGTGTCAGAATTGGGACAGTCATTCCTGTTCCTGCAATATCTAGTTACGTAATTACTTTAAAATTCATTCAAGCTATCAATTCAACACACATTTTGACGAATTTTTGCACTTACTTAACCTTAATTAGTTTTTGACCTTCTTAGGTGTTCTGTTTAATTAACAAAACGCTTTAAAGTATTTATTTAAATATCTTTTCACTCAATTGTTTAATTTCCTCATTTTTGTGTGCATCACACTCATTTCTGTTTACATCTTTTTCTGGTATTTGCGTTGTTTGGATATGAGCACCACAATATGTTTTTTATCATTTTTTTCGTCATATTTGTTATAAATAGTAATAATAATAAACAAATACATTTTAATGTTAATTAATGTAAACATCTATTAGAATGAGGTAAAGCTATCTCTTTTCTGGTTGATTTTAAGCAGAACTTTAGTTAAAAACGCCTTTAATCATGACTTGTAAATATGGCCCTGTGTCTCCACCTCTAGTTATAATCTTTTTATAAAAGTGGACTGTAGGTTTGAGAAAGTTCATCATTTTATATGAAAAAATTATTTGATAAATAAATATTAAAACAATGTAATCATACAAAATATTGCAGAGTAAATATTAAATTTATTTTCACTTTTGATGACTGATTAACAAATAAATATCTAATGTATATCCTGACCACCGGTTGGAAAATTGAAGTTAATAACAATTTATTTCTAAACTTTTTAAAAGTTAGCAATTAACTTATTACTGACAGATTGTCAATTTTCAGATTATTGGCCTCTTTTAAAGCACTCCTCTAACGCGTCGTATAATAACTATTGACCGAACTTTTTATCAATAAAGATCATCCTTTCGGGACGATCTTGACCGACGATGGTGAGTATCTGTCCACGATATCCATTCGGCTTTCATTTAATTTACATTCCATAATCTACCACTATCTACAATTTGAACCATCATGTGACATTAGAAAATAACAAATCTAAATAAAAAATAAGACTGTTAATACTCTTCACATAGTAATATGATTACACTAAGGAATGTAAAATAAGATTTTTTCGTAATGCCTTTATTTTTTTTCTTTACTTTGTTACATCTAACACTGCGCTACATTTTCCCTATTGATCTTTTATTAAGCATTACATTCATAAGACAAAAAATTCCCATGTTTATTGTTTACACTATGTGCGTATACTTTAAGTACTGTAAAAATGTATTTTCTGATAATACTATTAGTAATACACCTTCCAACTTTTAATTGTTTCGGTTGTAAATTGCATGAAGGCAGGGTTTGTGTAGTTCGAACAAACCGCAAGCTCAACAATTGGCTCAAAAGGTTTGGTCAAAACAAACTGCCCCATACGCTCTTTTAAACAGAAATCGGTTTTATTCACAACTTTAACGAAATTTACTTCAATCGGTTTTGGGATGTTCAGGTTCACAACTCCTGCGGCTATCCAAGTGGCACTCAAAGCATTATTAAATATAAAAATATGATTAAAATTTAGTTTCATCTTGTATGATGGCTATGCAACTTGCAAATCAACGCCTTTAGGATTTACTACAAACTGCCAAATTTTATTATTAGTAGAGTTTTATTAGGCTGAAATCGTTCATTCCGTTGGGCATACCTTGTGGAAAGGACCAACCTAGCTCATGTTGTAATCTATCCCTAAGTTAAGGCGATAGGATACGCTTATCTCACATTAAGTGATCATTATAGGCGCGTACATCGTCGCGACTACTACTAACGTCCATATACGAAACATCAGAAGGAAATAGACTGAATTTAGTTGTAAAATGTCCTGTAAATGGTTGCATCGATATTTAAGTTGTTAAAAAAACATTTAAGATATTTACATTGTTTCTTCCGGGAACTCCTACTTTTAAAGTCCATTTTCTCGAAACGGTACTTTTAAGGTTTAACAAAATTACATTTAACACTTAATATCTTCAAATCTAGCACATATTAACAAAAACAACTGGAATAAAATAAACGTTGCGTTGATTTTCTGTAAACACAATGGTGCTTTTATTTTTGTCATAGGTATAATACTAGCGAATATATTTGCAAAACAACGTAAAGAGTACCGCGTCTCGTTTTTGCTGCTGGTCAATGAAATGGGATTTTAGCACGCTAATAATGCATAGTTGAAGTTATGTCTCACCCACGGTAAACAAATATATGTTCATATGCGTTTTACTCATTGCATAGCATGCACAATGGCATATTATTTCCTTCTTAAATTCATACAAGCAAAGATAATATTCATACATACTTACAATTAGTAAGCTACAACTATATTTCAGCAGAACTTTGTATGTAACCACAGAAAATTTGTATGTAATAAGTTAATTATTGTTAAAGTTATAAGTGCCGTTTCGAGAAAATCGACTTTAAAATTAGGAGTTCCCGTAAGAAACAATGTAAATAAATATCTTAAACTTTTTATCTACGACCATCATAGAAAGTTACACATTCGGCACAATCTAGTAACCGTGAAAACGACCAATTGCAAACAATCTCCAAACAGAACTGTAAAGACCGTGAAGAAACATTTCTCACAATCAGCAGTTCTATTAAAACGTCATAGATGTCAGCACTTGCAATATTATAATATTATTAATTATTTAAAATAAAAAATGTTATAAATTTTAGTTAAAGGTTAATTTATTTTAATTATTGTTTTACATTAAATTATATTTTAAATGCAAATCCATCTAGAAAAATTATCGCTTTCACGGGGAATCGAACTCTGGGACGTCTGATTGCTAGGCCAGGCCTCTACCGTTAAGCAACGTAGCCGTCTCGACATGAGTGGGTTATTCTCATTATAAGAAGTTATTAAAAAAATTTATTTCAATTAACATAAAACTGATTGATTTTTTACATTATTATATAATTGTTAATATAATATTATTCATTATTATTGCTAAATTACAATAAAAATCATGAAAGCTTTTATAATTTGCTACATAATTATTCACAAAGTGCAAGCGCCATCTAACTTTTAAAGCTACGTAGCTTTTCATCACAATACCTGGGAATGCGAGAATATTTTGACATTTCGCAGTAAAGATGTAAGTAAACCTTGATAATCGAATTGTGGTTGTTTATATAAAAATTACTTTTTGAAAAGGAGTACATACGCATGATTATTTAGCTGTAAGTACTAAATAGTGGGTTGACTGAAATTATACAGATTGTAAACGTATTAATACTACTGTCTTTAAAAAATTAATATTTACTTCTGTCGTTTTCGAAATTCTCGATGTATCTTAGTGAATTCGATGATGGGGAAATGGGGTTTACCGTTGTACAACTCCAAACATCGCGGAAATGGCTCACATTACATCTCTTAATTTATTGTCAGAGATTGCAACGTAAAAAATATGAATGCGAATATATAAATTCAAGGTTAAATATTTTTCTTAGCTTTTGGTGGTTTATTACTTTTTTTTGTTGTCGTAGATAAAGTATAGTGTGTAACGTGTGCAAAAACGCCAATTTCATACTTCTTCACACTCGTGAGAAATTGGCACTTTTCTGCACTTGTAACACAATATACTATTTTTTGACAACTTAAATATCGATGTAACAACCATTTACAGTTTTCAACATAGCGAGTGATGTTCTGCAATAAATAGCATAAAAATTCAATTTCACCCTTTTTTTTACTAAAACCCCCTCTCCCACCCCCCTCGCATAGTTATTTTTTGACGACAACTAAATAAAGCTCTACTATATTAAATATTCAATATTCTTTTTATCAATTTTATTACAATATTATCAAATTAACATCGTGATACGTCATACTATTTTTATTTTCTATTCCTTCAGCATTTTAAAAATTTATTCTCTCTTAAATACCATTAAATCTCATTAAAATGTTTTTAATTTTTGCAACAAGTATGACATTTTTAGTATTTATTTTTTAATTATCACAAATTTTATTATTATTTACTATCTACGTTAAGTATTACGGTTATAATAATAATTGCTACAACCCATTACCTGGCTAACCAGTAACCAGGACCCATAAGCTAAAGCTTGTGCGGGTGGGAGGGGGGATTAATATTATTACGCAGGCCCATTGTGCGACTGCGCCGCCTTACAGATGGTTAGCTCAAATCCCACATTCGTGTTACAGAAAAGGAAAAACTACCGAAAAACCTTAACCTGACAGCCTAGCATGCCTGTGCCACTACACCACCGATGCTTTATGTTTATAGTTTATTGTGGTTATGTTTGTACTTTAATAAAACAATACACTAATGATACTTGGAAGATAAATTTACTTTTTATACTTTCCTTAAGTGAAACAAACTAGTTTGACAAGTGAGGGTTAGACTTTCATTTCAGGAGACGAAGTCTCTTATCCAGCCTGGGCATATTTACGATTTTCCATATAAACTTTGTTTCTGAGAAAACGCAAAATTTCACCGTTTTGGCGCTAGCTGACACGCTGACGTTTATTTCACACTTGATAATGTTTAGCTTAGGTAATTAAATAAATTTATATAATTAAATTAATTATGTTATTAAAATTAATTTACAATTTTAATAACATTATTGAAATTACAATTTTAAAACTTTTTTTAACGTTTCTCGCGTTTTTTGCAATGTTCCTGTTTGCCAAACAAGATTTTAGCAATTTTTAAAGAATTATATTATTAAGTTCCTCCTTGTGATCATTGCAAACAAAGAAGTGTGAAGAAGCAATTGGAGTTAGAAGTACCTAGTGAGGTTAAAATATTACAAGGATTACATTCTCCAGGTAAATTTTCTACAATCTGTATTACAAGTTTGATTATTTGGTTGCTTAAAAGTAAAGTAAATTTATAGCAGTGGATTTGAACACGAGGCAGTTAACAGAGTGTCTAAACAGACTATTGACATTGAATCCTTTCTTCAATGGTTTTTCCAATGTAGGTATCATGCCAGAAGGGCTACAGATGCTGTAAGATTTCCGTAATCGAGATGCATATATAAGGTTTGAAGTTCTTTTATTAATTCTGTTATATTTTCAGGAAGTTCGATGTTGAAATGTTAACTGTAATTGTTGATCTGTCGAAATAAGGAAGTATATATATCAATATGATTATTTTGCTGTTGGTGTATCATAACCCCAACGTAAAATTTGAAACCATTTTTCTCGTACGGTAGAATTTGAAGGAAATTCATGAAATGATATTGTAGGATCAGTAGTATTATACAGTGCAATGCTGCAGTTGTACAAACAAACTACGAATATTTAAACAAATAACAGGGAAATAACGTAATTATATTATAAAATAAAGAAAACTGCCTTAAAGATTAGGAAAATATAATTTATTTACGATAGGCGCAAAATCGTCAAAAGGTAGAAAAGCGCGCGAACTAAACGAACGCGTCGTAATATGAAATTGCCGTTTGTGTTATATATCCGTTACCGCCTTTGCGTGTTTGGTGGCGCCAGCGGGGAAACACTTGAACTAATGGAGTAGTGCCCAGGCCGGATAAGACACTTTGTCTCGCGAAATCTAGAAGGTCGTAACAAATACTTTAATATTATTAAATACTACTTTACATCAAAATAGACGACATTTTCTAAGCGTCATCTTCGCAGAAGGATGTGCAACTAATAAATGTTTTTTCGCTGAGAAACCTGCAGTTAATTAAAAAATCACACTATTTCTGATAGGTAGCGATTTATTATTTGTATGTTAACCTACAATCAACCTTTACAACTTATCTAAACTATTCAACCTTTAAATGTGAAATAAATAGTTTTTGTCTATTTCGCGTATATAAAGATTACTTTGTGACACTGTTTTTGCGAAAAACAGTTACACAAAGTGCTACTTTGTGCAACTGAAAGTAGTGATTTTATTATTTGTAAGGCTGGCAGTAGTAAGTAAATTTTGCAGCCAGCCTACTCTGTCATGTCATTCTGTCAACGAAGTCCAGTGTCAGACGTAAATGCGTAATAAGCAATAACACAGCTATATTCTGATTTCAAGATCAAAATTAGATTAAAAAGCCAAAACGTATATCGCTTGTCGATATTGAGGTAAGTTTTATTGAGTTGAATGATGTACACCTCCATTTCATCAAATATTTTTTTCAGTTTTTACCTACTAATGGGAACATAACCAAGGTGTTAGGAAGAATATAAAAAGGAAAGGAATACTGCTCGACAACCAACCCGCGGAAGTATTTTGGGGGCACATTATCCAAAAGAAAAGCACTTTCCCGTGATAGGTACTAATAAGTATTCATTAACTGGCGCCGTTTTGAAAATTTGAATGTTATGATGCTCAGAAATAACAGCGAGAATAATGAAACATATTTCCTTTTAAGAAGCTTTGAATTAAAACAAAGCGCGGTTAATAGCGGATTTCCTACGAAAATGCGCTGAAAAGCTTGTTGGTTTTCCGGATCAAGTTGATGGTCGTGAATCCCGTGTCCGTCCCTACTCAAATTTCATTTTCATTGTTTAGATTTAGAGGTTAGGTTAGTTATTTTCTATTGTTGTATGTTAAGCAGTTTTGATGTATTAAAATGTTTATTGTAATAGAAACAGTAAAACCTTGATTGAGTACATGATTGTCTTATCAAAATAATTATTTATAATAAAAATACATTTTTATCTTATATCAGAAGAAACAACTAAGCTGTCACCTTTTTCTTAAACTTGAATTTTTCCCTGCCTACGTGATTTTTTCAAAATGACAGTGGATGTCATTGTATGCGTTATCAGTTATTACCAACATTACCACATCAAAAATACCCGCGTGTACATTTTCCCATTTCTTTAAAGTAAATTGTAAATTAAGGCGAAATAGACAAAGTAGTATGTAAAACACGTGTTACAATTCCTTTTTGTAATACTCGTATATAGCTTAACTCGCCGCTTCGCGGCTCATTAAGCAAACTTATACTCGTATTACAAACATCGTCATTGTATCACTAGTTTTACAATATACTATTTATTTACAACTTTATTATTATTAAGTTTATTCAATCTTTCATTACAATGTCAGATTTAGTTGAACAGCACACCCCAAGAAGCGCTATTACCTAAGCTACATACCTAAAGTACCACAGAAGTCTGCAATTTAAGAGCAAAACAACCCTCCAAATTTTAAATGGAGACCTTTATAAAACAATGTACAGCATTTTTTTTCATAATAAAATAGTAATTTTTAAATATGTTCATAGGAAGAAAAAGAAATTAAAACACATATTATATACTATTAAGCGTTTAATTTTATTAAACAACTAGCATGGAATACTTTAGCTACTTTTTGGTTTAAACACAATTTATTGTTTTACATTTATCCTTTAAAGGTTAGTTTTAAGTACGTACTTTCTCACTAATTCTTCGAAATTTAAAATTTCTTTATAAACCCATGTTAAAATCTCAAATTATTATTATTCACGTTTCTTTTCATCAAATCGGGAGTTGCGTTAGCGTAAAGTCTCTTTTTACCGTCGTTCCTCAAGTTTTCAATTCGTTAACAGCAAAATGTACCTACAAAGAATTTCAATGAACATTGCTCTGTATATAAAAAAGTTTACATCAACACTTACTTTACAAACTTTTGATTAAGGAGCAAATCAGGGAAATTCATATATAACTGTTTCTTATTTGGATTCCTTTCACCAATTGATAAATTACTCGATAGTTAAGTAAGCTACAACCCCTTACAATACTATTTTTACAATTCAAAATACAGAAACCAAGCATTTTAGGCTCACTTTTAAATTTAGAGAAGTCCAAATAGGCGAAAACAACACATAGCCTACAACACAGATCGATTAAAGTGAAGTATCAAAATTGACACTGCCAATTTCTTAGTTGACAATGAAAACTCACTATAAATCCCGCCATTTTCGAGCAAAACTGTTGCTTTTTCTCTTCAACATTATGGCCCTATGGAATGCGGTACTTTATAAATCTAGCAATTAAGCAATTGTCTCCCATGTTTCAAAATAAGTTTTTCTATTTGCATGTCTAAATGAAGCCATTTGGACACGCAAAATGCGTGCCCAAAAGAATACTGGAAACAGTAACATTTTATTCTTTAAAGTCGATATCACCGTTGAACAGCAGTTCTTAAAACGTCAAATTTATTTATGCGTTATTTATGCATTAGTTATTAACGCAAATAGAAAAAATAGTATAAAGTATTCGTTTCGTAAGGCGTTTTCGGGCACTTGTCATTTAGAAACTTGGTGTGCGTTAAAAACCTGTCTTATGAAACTATTCCGGTATTAATAATATTAAAGTATTTGCTAATAACTTTAACCGTACATTCTTTTAGAATTTACTTTTATAATGTAAAACGTATATATATGTAAATATTAGAACTCATATAGACCATTACATGATGATAGGGTGTTGATATTGGTATAATCAAGTTTAGATTTCAAAGAAACTTCAGTATTATATCGATAGCAGCCTGTCTTATTGCAATGTCACGAAAAAACTATTTCTAAAAATGGCTACGAGACAAAATTGTTGTTTACAACCTCATAGGGCCCCGAGAGCTTTATTCCGAAGCGTTTTATTTCTGATTGCAATAGAAAATTGTTGAGCAGGTTTTTTTTCTGAAAAATTACGTTTCGGATGAAAATCAAGGTACATATAAAGACACCGACGAACTCGACAGGTATATTTTGTTGGATAATTTTCGGAACGAGCTACAAAGATCTTTTTAATAGTAATACGAGATATCCATAATTTTTTGTTGTAAAGCACGAGGCCTGCAGCAGACACAGGCGAAATAGAGTTAGTTATTAGACATAGATAATGAATTTGCCGAATAAACGCTGACACATTTAAAAATATAGTTACAATGTTAGTATACGTGTAATTATGACTTAATATTGCACTGTTATATGACCAAATAATATTACTCGCCCAACTTTGCTAGCGATATGAATGTTGCTTGATAACAATGCACGTGGAGTCGTACTATAATAATATCGTACTGCTATATCGGCGTTGGTACTATAATAATTATTTATTATTCAAAATTATGTTTATGTTTTTTTCTATATCTGGGGGTTTAGCTGAATTGTAAACCAATTCAATAAGAAATTATAGAAAAGTTTATTGTTTTATTTCTTTTTTTATTCTTGTAAAGTAGCAAATAACGTATATGAATTTAAACTCGATTTTACACAATGAGGGTTCTTTTTGTGTAAATTCGCCCTTACATTAAACGCAAGCTGACATCTTCAAAATTTGGTTGTTAGTTGAACTATTTATGAAGGGTATTGTAGGAATCTATATTGACATAACCTCAAATTCGTTCAGCTAAGTAGAAAAATTAGTTTTCTCTGAATTTAATTTAATTAACCTTACTTTTGTTTTAGTTATGAATTTCTGTAGGAATAGGACGAATTTACCTCATGAACCTCTGGTAAGTTTCATGGAATGCCGTGCAATATAAAATTTTATTCTGTTAAGAAAGCTTCACAATAAACTTTCACTTTATTTACACCAAAATACCTCCTTGATGTAGATTCGATTCGAAGTTGCAAGCGGTCCTGGATATCTCACTTAATGATGGTTTCTTGTTAAGGAGAACCTGTGCCGGTTATGTAAATCCAACTTTAATGAGATTGGAAACACTTGCCAAGCTTTTTTTCCAAAAATGATAGTTTCTTTATCTTCTTTCGTTTGGTGAAAATGCACTATGCAAATGATACTACTTAATGAGAATACAGAATGGTATACTATTTAAGAAATTTATTATCTTCTATTTTCCTTCTAATTATTATAAAATTTCTTTTATTACAGAACAAAATTATTTCAAACTAATATTTATTTATTTAATATTATTATGAGTATTATTTACATCCAGTGCTTCTGTTTACCTCTTTTTTTTAGTAGGCTCACTAGATAATGTACGATACAGTGCTTACTACCAATTTTAACCTTTATTGTCGTCGAAAGGAAGGTAGGTCAAAAATTGGACATAGAGCGAGAATAATCATTCCAACAA
The DNA here is from genome assembly GCA_929113105.1 of Agrypnus murinus. Taxonomy (NCBI): domain Eukaryota; kingdom Metazoa; phylum Arthropoda; class Insecta; order Coleoptera; family Elateridae; genus Agrypnus; species Agrypnus murinus. The sequence goes on from OV816028.1 coordinate 40,467,554, forward strand.
GTAAAGGAAGTAATTTACACTGCATTGGAGCAATGAGTTCCACACGAATCTTGATATTAAGAGCATCGCCGTGGTTCTTATAGAGCGGAGGATTGCAAAATGTGGCTTCGGCAATTAATAGAAACATGTGCAGCTGAAGGAATTCAACGTCCAACATTCATTATTGATAACGCTCCTGTTCATGCAAATCTTTAGAGTGTACTTAGACCAGAAGAAGACATTGAAATAGTGCGCCTTGCTCCTTACTCCTACCTATTAAATCCCATTGAATTGCTGTGGAGTTCCTTTAAATCTTCAGTAAAACGAGAAATGCAAGGCAGAATGCAAGAAATATTGAATTACGCACGTGGTAACAATCAAGCACCAAGCATTTCTGAATTTAGAATGCGTATTGTAGAAGACATTGCCAATGGTGCAATTCAAGGGATTCCACAACATCTTCTTGCATATGCTAATCACGTTGAACGGTATTACGCAGCATCATTGCGGCAGGAAGACCTTGTTGAAATTTAATTTAAAGTTAAACCTATTTTTGTTTATAAAACTTCGTTAAATCAATATTATTTTCAATGTTATCATTATTTAGTTATAAAATGTAACCTTATAAGGAATAAATACAAGTTGTAATCTGTTTTCGTTTTGATGAAATTGGGTTTCAAAAGTGCAAATTCTGTTTTCATTAATGCAAAATCGGAATTCATGAGTGATAAATTAGTTTTCGTCTTTATGAATTCTGTTTTCATTCGTGTGATATCAGTTTTCGTTAATGTGAAATCATATCTCACATGTGTGAAATCGTACTGTAAAAGGAATAGTTATCTAGTTTTTGTATTTACGTTAGAGGCGTGTTTGTTTATATTTATATTACCTTTGATAATGACAGCTTAGCTGTCGAAATAATATTGTCAGGTTACATTTAAATAAATACTATGAAACTTTTTATTAATTTTTATTTATTTCATTAAAATGCTTATTTGGTAAAATATATTGAGTGCGTGCGTTCTGTGTGTATGTATATATCTTTAGTTTAATAAATAATTAAACTCAACCCCCTTTTAATTTTACTCGAGGTTTGTAATATTATGTTGATGAAAATTGATTCCTACAAAGGTTTAGTCACTAATTTCCCATTTATTAGATAATTTCAAATTGAAATCATTCGTTTCATTGTTTTAAATAAATGCAGTTTTTCGTTGTGATTATTTATTTGATAAAAGTAAATCATTTTACATAAAACCCATTTGATGTTGATAATGCATTGATATTGGGATTTATTTTAGTATTACCTAATTACTTAGTTGTTTTTATTTAAAAATTAATTACAAATGGCTGGGCCCTAATGCAATAATAAAGTATTAAATGTATGTAAACAATCCATTTCTTTCTGTCATCTAATCAGTCATTGCTCATTCTCAATACAAGGACTAAAATCACAAACAAAATAAAATGTGATATCGTCACACGTATGTATGATTGTCCAAATATAATTTTTAAACCTACACTTTGGAAAACAAGGTATTTGATCTTATATGAGAGGTAAGTCGTCACACGTTCCAGCAGACCCCAAAAAATCGCATTTTAGAAATTGTCTTCGATATGCGTATAATGAGTTTTTGTTGCTATTGACGAGTACTCACACATTTAATTTATGCGAAGGTTTAGTGCAAAATGGTAGTAAGAAATTCTTATTTCAAAGTCAAATCTTTTGTAACGACACAATAGACGTAATAACATGATCAGCAAAGCATAATTACTCGTAACTAAGTAAATCCCATAATGAAGGAATACATGAACCGTTAAACTGTTTACCTAGAAAATAAAAAACGTCGAATTGGGAAAAAAAAGAAAAAGACGCAAAACATCACAATTAAATTGACATTACCGATAATCATATTATTAGTTGTGAGCTCATTATTAATCTGTCTGTTTATAACCATCACAATCATACAATGCTACCTATAATAATAACAACAAACAAACGGGGAGTTATCATCAGAAATAGTTTTCCTGTTTCTACGGAAGATCCGAAGTAAAACTTTTCCAGGTAGAACAGAAAACAAATTAAGGGTTTAAGAAAATTTGCTTTTCGCACACGTGTAGCCATTTCAATTTCCTTTTTCATTAAATTCAGTAAGAATTACAACCACTTCATCCTGTGGGGATTTGCGGTGTACACGTAGGTACTGTAAGTACAATTCAGCTTAATTCAGACACGAATCTTCGGTTCGTAATGGATTTAAAACAAAGATAATTAAGTGACATTTACATAATCGCTTGCATTCAGGAAAAACCAAGAGCAAACTAGAAAAACACACGTAATTAAATAAAATAGAGAAACCGATTTATAAAACCAGTGCGATTACTGTGTGCTCCTCGTGGATTTACAAACCGCGACGGCATGCTTCGTGCTCCTACCGTTCGTTGTTCGAAACAATCAACGGATAATAATTATTAATTTCTGCTTGACGAAGACATGATTGGAACTAATGGAAGTGATGGCGCTGAAAAATTTATAAGCGAAATTAATGATATGAAACGTATAAAAGCGTTTGGTTTATCAACTTGATGTAAAGAATTCATCTCGTTAAAGTCGTATTAAGGTCGGTAAAAAAGAAACGCACACACTACGGATCCTGAAGTACATAAGTACAGTATTTTTCAGAAGCCACAACAACTGGTGCAAGGATACAAACAAGGTCGTAATTCTAAAGGTTTATTGTGAAATTTCCAGTTTTTCGTTCCAATTTCTGCGCTTTTTATTTTGAATACTTTAAATCTGAGAAATGTGGGATTTATCGCCTGGTTATACATTTAAATTAATTGCATCGATCGTAAAGGCGTTAATTGGGGGGGAGGAATTATTGTTACTGCGGTTTTAGTCGACTGCTCTTCAGCGGCGGCTCGTCGCATGACGTAGGTGACGCGCTGCTTCGACAACGTTTTCTTGTAAAATCTCCATTACTGTTTTGGAATGTTAGATTCCATATTTTATTAATTTTATGAACCAGAAAAAATAAAAAATGAATTACTAAACTAACTAAAGATTTTTAAAATAATCCATGCAAAAAATACATTTATTATGTACAGTTGCAGCCAAAAGATTTTCAACGGTAATTTATCAAGTTAGCACATTTTTCTAATCGTCACATCGAATGATTCTCCCTTTTATGACATTTCAGATGAATAAAAGTGGGCGTCTCTTATAAGAATTGAAAAGTCGAAATTATGCAGTCGCAATAGACCGTTGAACATCTTTCGGCCGCAACTGTACCTACATATCACAGAAAGAAATGACAAGCGTGAGATTTTCGCATAGAAAATATCAAGTGATGAAGATTTCAGAACAAACTTTTGCTGTATCAGTCCCCAGCATCAGTACGGTATCCCTCACGGGGCCTTCACACGATTGCCATGACAACTGCCATACTGCTGCTATGTTAGTGAAGCAGACATTTAACCTGTTTCATTTGAACTGCCAAGTGCAATATTAGACTATTGCGTCGACATGATTTAACAGTATGGGTAGTGTAATGTCTATCGTGCTTGACTTTCACCCAAGCGGGCCAGGCTCGACTCCTGTTGTCAGCAGATCTGGTCAAGGTTTTCTAGTTTTCCTTAGCTGTGACACAAATGTGGGATTTGCGCTGTTCCATTTGTAAGTCGGCTGCAGCAGCACGTTGGGCTTACGTAATAATAATAATCGTCCCCTTCCTTCCGCACAAACTTATAGCTTCTGGGGCCTGGTTTCAGGTTATGGGTTGTAGCAGTTATTATTATATTGTATTATAATATTAATAATAATTTAACTGAAATTATTCACACTGACTTTATTATAACGATTTAATATTTGTTATTTTCCAATTTACTGTAATGAATGAATAAACAACATACGAAAACCATACTGCAAATCGCCGAGGATTATTTTTTTTTATAAAATGAATTATGTAGGTACCAAAAATGGTAAGCCCATAGAATACATTATACAATTTTCACGACATTTTGAGTTAAGCCGAACTGATATTCACAAAATAAAATTTTGTGTAAAATTAATGTTACCAAACTTTACTAATATTTTTTTCGTACGTTAAAGAGCGTTTTATGACAAGCTAAAAGTGCCCCCCATCATGTTAAAAAATAAAACTCCATCTACTTTGGCCAATATCTTTTTAAGCAATTATTTAAAACTACTAATCATAAATGTATTAAATAAATTTAGTAATCGGTGCACTTTGTGCGAACGATGGTTTCCGGAGAAGAGCAAACAGACTCCCATCTCCCACTACTTGTCCACCACCTATTACAGTGGGCATAGTATAAGGGGATTACATACCTACTTGCTAGTCCTTATAAGTAAAGTATTATTCCATTATATTCAAATTTCTTGTTGTTTTTTCTTGAACTATGTGTTGATAAAAAAAAAATTTATTCTATAGATTTTTTCTTCTTTGGTTCTTGAGTTCATAGGTGAATACGTATTCACCTATGAACTCAAGAACCAAAGAAAAAACTATCTATATAATAAAAACTTTTTTATTATATTCAAGTAGGGATCACCGATCTAGAATCTTCCACCATTTTTATACGTGAAACTGTAAAAACGAGTTATGATTGATACGATGTGGTTTTTCTTAATAATTATTACTCAGTTTATTAATAATAAAACTTTAAAAATACTAATATGAAGTTTTGGGGGTGGTTATGGGGCAAAAGCACCACCTTAAACACGCCTCTAAATAATTCATACATTATGATTTCTGCTTCACCTGTTCGTAAACTCACGAGCCGCCACTGCAGTGCTCTTAAAATATACATGTATTGATTATTATTTATCGTTGGTTATTTTTACAATTTCTCCTTCTTTCGCGAGTAATAGTAATAAGAGCCTGCACACATGGAGGCGTTTGTCGCCGCGTTTGACGCGCGTCACTAAAAACCCTTGAGCGTACACATGTAAGCGCTAAACGCGACGTTTTAAGTATCAATGTATCATGATTCATCATTACAGATTAATTATGTCAGTAGCACAATGGAATTCGAAGAAGTAACTTGTCTTATAATCTTGTATAGCCTTTATAAACAGTAAAAAAAGATATTGGGTGCATTTTTCAATTATTTTAGAATGTCTATTAAATCACTTGACGATTTCTTGAAATTAATTACGGACGATATTACACCGACTACAAACGCTATGAGGATAGCATTTCAGCAGAAGAAAAACTAGTAATGGACATTACATATCATTTTTTCTTCAGATAATAATAATAGTATTTACGTAATAAGTTTATAATGATTTATAACACCACAAGTATATAAATGGGAATAATAATTTTTGAACTCACTATCTAGAAAGCAGTGTTCGACGCACTGTCTAGTCAACCGGGAACACTTGTTTCCCGGTTAAGTAAACCGGGAAACACTCAGTGGTGCCAACTGCCAACCCTTGCAATATTTAAATACCTTTTTTACTGCAAAATTTCTGCCGAAAAACAATCTGTCACATTTGTCAATTGCAGTCATGACTTGCTTTGGTTTATTTTTTTAAATAAAAGTTGTGAAATCAGATAAAAATTTTATTTGACATTTATAACAATGACTACGTTCGTTTCAAAAAATATTGTACAATTCTCGTGCGTGAACAATGTTCCCGCGTTCACGCATATGAAGGCCCTCGCTCCCTTCGGTCGCTCGTGCTTCAAAACTGCGTTCACGCGGGAACATTGTGTTCCCGCACTCGTATCGTAAATAACTATTACAGGTGTGATTCGGGATAAGTGATTTACATGTACTGACTTTAAACAAATTTAAACAAATACAAACTTACATAAAAAATTTGCTTGAATTGACAAAAGCCCAACTACATGAACACTAACTAATATTAACAGTCTACATCATTTAACTTCTCATTGTTTGTCTTGTCGGATACAACTTATTTTTTAGTTACCAACTACTTTTATGTTTTTTCTTTCGTTCATAAAAATCCCTGTTTTATTAATATTGTGGAAAATGTTCTTTTATCCCTTTTAAACCAAAAATTCTTTCCAAAAATGGAATTTCACTACTAGTCCAACACTGTAGAATGCAAAAGCGCGCGTTCATGTGTACGATCCAATGCAAATACAAGTACCTCGAAACGCGCGTCAAACGCGCGTTAGTATGGGGAATCTCGAATTGCGCGTCATGACGCGCGACACTTAAAAGCGCGCGTTAGCATGTGTACGCTTCTATTGCAACCCTATGTTGTCGCTAACGCGCGTTTGCAAACGCGCGTTTCAAAACGCTCCATGTGAACAGAGTCTAAATGTATACTAGCAACATCAACAAGTTTTGTTTGCTACATTACGAACTATGAAGGAATTCACAAAACTTTTAGTAAGCATGAAGTAGGTATTCACTGCTTTTAATATTTGTAACGTAAGTTGAAAACTAAGCTAACCTAAAACTACGTAGTTATTACGGAGTGAAGCAGCATATTCGTCAAAATTAAGAATTCTGCAACTTAGAGACTCCTAATGAGTTGATAATATTTCATGGAAACTGCACAACAAATGGATGTGAAAAAATGTTAACAAGAAAGATTCTACACCATGAACATTGGAAATGCTTAGGGGATTTTCGATTGCAAAAGCTTTAATCCTAAGTGACGCAATAACGAAGATAGATAAAACTCTAAACACTTTGGGAAATGCAAAAAAGGCATGGGAGGCAGGACGGAACGAAAAACGGTTTTTTCGAATTTGTTGTCTTTTAAAAGTTAAGATCAGTGGCGTGCGGTGAGAATTTAGGCTAGGGAAGCAACTACGATTTTAAATTTAATATACCTAGGTACAGGCGCGGATCCACGGGAGGGGGGATCCCCCCAAAGTTTTGATATATACTTTAGTATTATAGTTAAATAAATTTTGAATGTAAAAGTAGTTCATGTTTATTAAATATTGCGCAATATATAACATTTATAAATAAATATACATAGGATAAAAACAAATAATGTTTGTATAGTTATTATTAATTTGTTTTGAAAACAATTACTGTCAAAAAATTCCCCCCCCCCAAATAATTTTCTGGATCCGCCTCTGCTAGGTACAATAAAAAACAGTGCTATAATTAAGCTTAAAAGTTTCTTAAAGAAGGACTTTTATACTTTATACTTATGGAATTTGTTGACTATTATTCTTTATTTAAAAAAGTAAACTACTATTTATAATGCAACTCTATTTTCCGGTCTTTTTTAGCAAAATACCTGGTGCAGCTTTTAATATTTGTTGTTAAATTTGAAAGTTCTGGTTTTGATCTGCTTTTCTCAACAATTTGTAATTTTCCCCCAAAACTGTATGCAGAAAAATCTAATAATTTACAAACTGAACAACAAAATCGTCGCGATTCGGTTGTATCTTCGACTGAAGCAGCTGAATTTGTAGTCATGACGATAATGCAATTTTAAATTTGCATACAGAACAAATTAAATAGAATTATTTGTCTTTAAAAAATCTAACTTATATAAATCGAAATAATAAAATGTTTCAAAATACAGTTTCATTCGCAGATTTACATTTAACAAACACTAAATCGAACAAATAAACAAATTATAATAAATAAACTTTTGGGCTTGGAGCACACTAAAAATAATATACCTTACTATGATGTATTTACAAGGCACCCACCGACTAACGAAGGCGTGACTGGCCGGCTGGCGAGGAGAAGTGCAAGAAGCAACGAAATCAGTGCTTATATGCAGTGTATGTAACACATTTGAATCGGTATTAACTTTCCGTTTTTTAACTTCCGCGCAATTCTAATAAGCTTAATTTAAAATAGTAGTCTAAATAATTATATTTTTTGCTGTACGGAATTGATATTGAGCTTTAAGTTGATTAAATATTACAAATTTAAATAAACGATAACCATAATTTTATAAAAATATTTTTGTTAGCATTGTTTTCTATTTTTGATAAATTCTTAAGGGAAGCATTGCTTCCATTGCTTCCATGGACCGCACGCCACTGGTTAAGATAAAACTAAAAAAAGTGTTCGTTCTAAACGTTCTGGCCTAATGAGTGACTAGAATGATTTCAAGGTTTGGTAAGTACACTCACCAAAAAAAAAGTAGTATCGATGAAAATATACATCCATCTTCTTTCTATAAAACTCCTGTTTATCTTTTTTCTCTCTCATAATCTTTTTGTGCAGCTCCTCCGTTAGCAATGTGCACTGGTACCTAAAGTATCGTTTTCCTTGAAGATATCCTTGACTATTGTATAATATTGTTGCGAAGACCATATTATTGCCCAAGATATCTTAGTGTATACAGAGGTGTTGTGTTACAGGCGCACACAGTGCAAATTTAGGATCTTTTAATAGTAAATCTATAATGATTTCCGATTGTGATATTAAACGATATACTAGGCTTTGTTAGGGAAAGAAAGATTATTGAGCTTCTTTATTATGGATTCAATGCCAACAACGGAGGTGATAAAATGAATTATGTTGCATAACAATATATGTACGTACTTAGAGTAGTATACAAGTCCGTTTTCGCCAGGCGAATTAAAGTTAGAGCTCATGCGAAACTGTGGGAGATAACGTTGACACTTCAAGAGGCTTCCACCAAATGAGCTTTGGCTGTTGCTGAAGCAGGGCAGTGCTTTAGGCTCATCATGCCTCTTCAGCCGTGTGCAGTAAATTTACAAATTGAGAGATTTTCTCGCTGTACGTAAATTCGTTCTTCACCAACCTGTGAAAACTGACGTTTTTGTTTTTTTGATAATAAAAATTATGATGTCTATGATCGGTCACGTCGCGACGTTCAGTGGTGGCTTGCTGTCCAATGATACCACACTCGAACCCCCACCCCCACCCCCAACCCCATCATTGGATAGCGTTTTGAAAAATATTTAAGACGTGTTTTTCGTTTTTTAATCTACGTGCATGTCTCGAGATATTTGACCGTTCCGGGACTTTTTTCGCACCCTGTACTATAATAATGTTCAGGACGATAGTTGAAGCAATTCTATAGAATTACACATTTTAATGTCTCTTGGAACCAAACAGATTAATAAATCGTTTTTAGGGTAATTTAAAAACTGCTTTGTAGGCAAGATTTGAAAACATTTTACGGAATTTTACACCGCAGGAGATTTTTGAAGATAATTTAAACATTGTTCAGGAGTTTATTGTTTCTAGCCTTATTTGGTAAAACTCAATAATCATGAAATAAATAAAACTGATTAGTTCAAAGTTTCACAAATTTATTATAATCTACCTGACAATTGTTTCGACAGTTAAGCTGTCATTATCAAAGGCAATATAGTTTTTTGTATTTGCTTTAGTGACGTGTTTGTTTATTTTTATATGACTGTGGAACGGATTGTCAGGTATATTATAATTAATTTGTGAAACTTTTAACTAATCACTTTTAATTTTGTTATATATAACCGATATTTTGTTTTATTCTTACATTTTATTTATTTTATTGTTGATGCAAAATTCTAAAGCGATATATTGTGCAAACGACTAAATTAAACATATAACAATATACATTTTTAAAATCGGAGAAGAGAGGGAAGTTAAATAAAATAAAATATACAGGGTGCTCCATTTAAAAATATTGCTATTTTTCTCTAACTTTACGATGATCATTTATTGTATTCGATGGCAAATTTAAAATTTTAAAATAATATGTATATTAGACAAACGACTAAAGTATACATAACTAAATAAATATAATATTATATATTTTTTTAAATCAGAGAAGAATGGGGAATTAAAATAAAATAAAATACAAAGGGTGTTTCGTTTAAAAAATATTATTTAACTTTGCAATGTATTTTACCCGATGGAAAATTCTGGCGGTTTTGAATAAATTCTGCAAATTTTGTTACATATGCAAAATTTAAAATTTTAAAATAATATATTGGACAAACCACTAAAGTAAACATAACTAAATAAATATAATATATATTTTTAATATATAAAATCGAAGAAAAGTGTGGAGTTAAAATATGATCAAATATACTAGATGTTCTGTTTAAAAATATTGTTATTTTTTCCTAACTTGGCGACGATCATTTACGTTATCCCATGGCCATTTCTGTAAATTTTATAAGTACATATTTTTATTTATATTTATTTGCGGTATGCAAAATTTAAAATTTTAAATTAATATATTGGACAAACGACTAAAGTAAACATAACTAAATAAATATAATATTGTATATTTTTAAAATCGGAGGAGTGTGGGGAGTTAAAATAGACTAAAATATACAGGGTGTACCGTTTAAAAAATATAAATTGTTATTTTTCCTAACTTTAGGACGATCATTTATTTTATTTGATGGCAAATTCTGACGGTTCAGAATAAATCCTGCAAATTTTGTAATTAAAAGTCTTTTCTGTCAATTAAAATGAAAGAGCGTGTAGGTGATAAAATATAAGAAATATACATTATTGGAAAACCTTCGTCTAGGGATTGGATTTTCATGTATGAACGAAGAAAAAAATAGCGAATAGCAATATATCTGAGAAAGATAGATATTATAGCATAGTTGCCAAGTCTTAAGATATAGTAACTTTTTTGTAAAATTGGTGCTGTAGCTAAGAATTTTTAAGTATAATTGACGTTTGTCATTTTGACACAATAACCTTAATTGTTTGCAACTTTTTAAAGTTAATAATATTTGTACGTATCGCAACTAATAATAATAATAATAATTGCTACAACATTGCTTAACCAGTAACCAGGCCCCATAACTAAAAATAAACAACGGATAATTCCGCTGACGTATTAAAAATACTTTATTCTTTATACAAAATTAATAATTATTTTAAAAAGTAGAATAAACTTAACTATTTAATAACATAAACAATTTAGGTCATTGCGTCAAAATGACAAACGTTCATTATATTTAGAGATTCTTAGATTTAGCACCAACCTTACAAAAAGTTACTGTATTTTAAGACTTGGCAAGTATGCCATAATATCTATCATTCCCAGATGTATTGCTATTCGCTATTTTTTCTTTGCTCACACATGAAAATCCAATATCTATATGAAGTTTTTTCAATACTGTATGTTTGCAAAGGGTCACTAGTGTACCGATAAGATAGATGTAATAAAAACCAGTTTTTTTAAATTATACAGTGAAACATTGTTTTATCTAGAAAAAGGTGCTACTGAAGATGTCCACATCAATTTTTTTGAATCATTTTCGGGTGTCCATGGAACTCCATGTCAAATTCCAATTGATTTAACTAAATATTGAGTTGATTTAAATAAATTTTGACTGTGCCAACTAAAGCTTTTTTTCAGTGTATAGATACGTTGTAGGAGGTTCATATGGATTTATAAGTTGTAAGAGATTCGATTTTAGGTATGTAATTTCAAAATCGCAAGTAAATTTTATATACGCGTTTAGATATTGGCTACGATATGAACTCGAGTTTCAAGTTACCCTTTTGATATGTTGTGGGACTTAGTAAGATATGCACAAAATTTGAATCTAAGGACTTTAATGCCAGCAAAACGATTATAGGCAACATTTATCAAGATGCAAACCCTTTTAACACCTATACAGTAGTTTTGATCCATAAAATCAGTTTAGTTTTTAAATTGATTGTTTTAATAGGATTGTAAATAAACAATTAATTGCTACGCAGTGAACTGCAAAATGCGAATGCTTGAACTTTGGGACTTAATCCATGAATTAATTGGAACTGGTAATCCTTTTAACGTTAGAATTTATCGACCTCTAAAACTCAAACTTCTAAAACTATTAAACTTTGTAACACCAAAGCTGAATCCGTAGAGAAAGTTCCTTTAAAAACTCTGAAATCGTATAACTTTGCAATTGTGTAGCCTTGCAATTTTGGAAGTTAAAATAATTGCAAAATTAAATTGAATCGGTTAGTGGAAAAATAACACTATTTTTATGCCAAATTATACTATGTGTGTTGACTGAGTTAAATATCTCCAAAATGACTATAGAATTTTCAAAATCGCTAGAGCAATAATTATTGTTATAATTGCTTATATTACCTATCATTTATTTATAGTATGCTTTGTTAAATTAAATCACAAATAAAAGATATTTGAAATCATTCAGTACAAAAATTAAACGGGAAAAACTAAATAAGATCAGAGCTTGCTGTGGTTTATTATAATATCGTATGATCAAAAAGTCTTTGGATTGCAATAGCCTTGGAATGTAAAAACCATCTACAAAATTATTTACTTCTACTGCCCGTAGTTTTTGTGAACTATACAGAGTAGCGCTAATGGAGACACAGCCATCTGTGTCAAGAAAATACGACGCGCTGACACTGCTAAACCGAGCCCCATAGCACACAGAGAATGTTAGGTTAGCGTACGCTATTATTATTTCTTGTGCTTGCAGTTATTTTAAGTATTACTTAATAACATTTATAAAAAGAACACAGACTGTAATTTATTTGAACTATTATCTATTGACAAGACAGTTGTGAAATAAATGTCAAAAATAATAGAAATAAATAATTTTACAGATAGCTTGTTAATTTCATGGCAAACTCTGATCCAAAGACTTTTTGATCATACTTATACATCAAATTTAACAAAGTGACATTTATTGCAAACAAAAGAATAAATTAAATAATACTAGTGTCAAAATTATATTATTACAATAGGTTTTGTTTACAATGGCACAGTAATTCAAAAATTATTTTAAAATAGAAAACGTTTAATTATGGTGACATGTATTAGTATTAATTTCATGATTCGATATTATTAAATTTATATTTGTATAATCCGAAAAGATAATTGCAATTGGTAAAATAATTAATTGGAGCAGTCAGAATTGATGTCAACGAGGCCACAGCAAACTCTGATATTAAATACATTTATCTAAGCAAAATCTTGTTCTGAGCGGTTTCATAGATCTATTAGATGCTAGTATGTACAGTGGCGGCCAAAAACGGAAACACTAATTTTTTACTGTTGTAAATCAATATAATTTAAATTAAAATCAAGACTGCTAATGTTATATTATTTTTTAATTTATTTGTCAGTTGTTACCAAAAGTTTTGACATTTAACTAACCTTTAAATAATTTACAGTAGTAAAACCCGTTTGCAATGTGCAAAGCGTTAACTTGATTAATGATGGTGTTTCCATTTTTTGACTGCCACTGTACGTACAGTGTCCATATAATATGGAATGATTCCCTTCTAAAATATTAAATAAATATTCTCTCTGCAAACGAAAATTAAAAATTTAAAAACCCTTGCATTTCTATTTAAAAATCCTGAAACAATAAATCTCCAAAACTAATTTAAGAAATTTAGAAATCTGTGATGTAGACCTTGAAGTTTTAAGTGAATTTTGAGACTTTGATCAGTAAAAATGTGAAGCTCAAAAACATGACCAACCGTTACACCGTTGAAACTTCTGAATTCTGAAGTTAAAAAAAGGTTTTTGATAACTCTGGCATTGTAGAATCGAACCAGTTTTGGACATTAAAGTCTTGCAACATCGAAAGTTGTCAAAGTAGAAATTCAGAACTCTAATGCTTTAAAGATTCAAAACGAGTTGTATCACAATCATTTGTAACATGTGAATCTGAAACTCTTCGTCCTCTGGATTCCAAAGTTCCCGAGTTGGGTAGATTATGCAAATCTAAAAGTATAAAATTCCAAGTATTTGAAACGTTAAACTCTAAATTTAATGTGGATCTGCTACTACTTACGTTGTTTTTTAAAATGTTTTAAATGCAGGGTATCAATTGAATATGAACCATAAATTGAATATTTCTTCTTTTAATAATTGATTACTATATGCAAGACAGTTTTCTTTTTTCTTATATGACTATTTCTTTAAGTGATTTCAACTTACAGTAGTAAAATAATTCTGCATTGTATTCACTCGATCTTGGTCAGGGTTGAATCACATTAAAATCACAGTAAGGCATCAACCTGCTCACCTCAAGTAAATAAATGTCAAACCAATTGTAAGTTAAGTAAGCAATACAACTCTGATGTTACTACATACATACTAAAGGAGATACTATTAAGCAACATCTTATTAATAAGCCATAACATAAACAGTCTATTAACAAAGAATCTGAACTGATGTCGATAAACTCTTCAACCTAATTTTTAAATGGGCGAGATTATGTGTGCAAATTTATGTTTTAAAACCTCAGAATCAGGTTTATCAACTTATCTTTATAATAAAATACTATGATGCACAATATACATAATTATGATTGCATCAAGTTTGTAAAACACAGTTCACTAAATCGAATTTCAAAGTATAGACACTATATACATTTTCAATTTAATAAAATAAAAAAAAATAATACCTAATATAATTCATATGTCCCATGATGTTAAATCAACCGCTGAGATTTTTTATTTGCGCAGTTACAAAGTTCCAGTGCGATAGTAAAAAACCAAGTGATCATATTGCCTTATTTTGGTCTGTTTCTAAGAACATAATTTCATTCAAATGCCATATTTTTAGAAATTAATTATACATTTCTTAAAAATCTTAAATGCCGTTTATTGATTCTACATGTGAAACCGGAGCAGCACATTCAACTCGCCCTATGGGCTCGTTGAAGCTCTTGAAACTGGCTCTATGGACTCGTTGAAGCTCATTATCATCGATAATAATCTCACCACTTGTTATATTATAACAGATAGTAATACAAACCAGTATAATTAGACGATTACGGGACCTAAACCAGAAAAAAATCCTAAAGCGTTGAATTATTGACCATGCGCCATCAGACAAGTACCTTCTGCAACAGAAAAATTAATCCCGGACGATCCAAACCTTGAGATTTTTTATAGCAGTTCAAAGTCTTTAAAAGTGCGCAACTCACTTGCGATTTTCGCAGTTAAAACGTTCAAAATTAACCCTTAATATTTAAAATATTTTACGAACGTTTTGGGACACTCTGTATACAGATACGAATGTATATTAAATATAAAATAAATTGTATAAAATTATTGCTATTTAATAATAAACATATAAATCGATAAAAGCATTAATATCTTAGTGTAAATATTTTAGTGTTGAGCGGGACAAGACTGTCATGTGAGCGCATTTTGTCTTAAGACGGTCCTATGAGCGGGTAATATTAAAACGGACCTTACCAAGAAATCTGTATATAAGTAACAAGCATTTAAATGTTTAAGCCGTTTCTTATTTCATTGCACAGGTTAACAAAAGTTTTTTAATAGTTATTTAACAATAGAGAAATCGTACTATACTACGTGAAGATGATCGCTGAATGTAGTTTCATCTCAAGATTGCCTCACAAAGACGGAACATCTTTCAGCTCTATTACACAGCTTTAAAAGCAGCTTAAACGTCCAACCTTCAAAACTAAAAGAAGCAAGTAAACAGTACCAACATTTACTACGATTTTAGCCCTTATTTTGATTATACGTTAAAGGCTACAATGAACGACAACACTTCGAAGCTGTTAAATTAGATGACCCAGCGGTCTGCAAACTTTATTTTTAAACCACTCGCATTTATGAACAATAAACATGTTGGATTTTAATTTTTAAAATGTATATTTGTACGATTTTATTCATAAATAATTTTAATAAATCCTTAGGGTTATTGTTTACACCAACTTACTTATTCCTAATTTCCAGTTTGAGGTAACATCATTAAATAACTATTGAAATTCCATCAGTGAAAACGAGCACATACAATCGGATTTGTTAATGAGATTCTTTGTAAAGTAATATTCAGTTATGAATATAAATTTATCCTTTAGTTCTTGAACGATAGCCGATTTTGAATGTTAGCATGTCAAGTGCTGAACATCTGCATAGCGAAAGTCGTGAAGATCTTTTAAAAACTTTCGAATATTTCACCCGCGAGAAAGAAAATGGTGGATCGTTATGTCCTGTTTTAGAAACGCAACTACGGTCAGCGGAGAGAGTGGTGAAAATAAAAAAAAAGTAAAGTTATGTTATTGTTTATAAATGAGAAATAAATAAAGATTATTAAAAGTTTCACAGTTTTATTAAAATACAACCTGACAATATTGTTTCGACAGCTATGCTGTCATTATCAAAGGTAATATAATTATAAACAAACACGTCGCTAAGGTAGATACAAAATAGGTAACTAGATAAAATAATAATAATAATCATAATTAAATATCTAATACTTCCAGTAACGGAGAATTACTGAGCTCAAGTTGTTCATTCATTAAAGGTACCCTGAGTTTGTGTTTGTATACCTCAAAGGCTTCTAAAATGTCTAATTTGCGTTTGTTATTACAAAAATGTAGGAATTTAATATTATTTTGAGGAGTCATTGTGTGATTTTGTTCTAAAAGGTGTTTGGCGTAATTCGATTTTTCAGGATGTTTATTTTTGTAATGACGTACGTTTCTTTATATCTTATGTCAAAATTTCGAAGTGTTTGTCCAATATATACCGAACTACAAAAAGAACAATTTAAACGGTAAATGCCCGATATCATGTGTTCTGTCTTTAGCATTAAATAAAAATGAAAAAGTGTTAGTGTTGGTTTTAAATGTTATTTTATAATTGTTGGTTTTTCTTAGTATATGTGCAATTTTTTCTGATATTTTGCCAAAATATGGTATAGATATGTAATTTGTGTCTTCTGTTTGATTGTCAATGGGATATATTCTTTTGATAGCTAACCTATAATCTTTTTGTTTAATTAAAGTGTCAATCATGTTCGGATTATAATGATTTGCATGTGCTAGTGGTTTAATGGTTGATATCTCTTTGCTAAAATCTGATTTTGTTAGTGGAATAGTTAAAGCTCTGTGTACTAATGATCTGTAGGCTGCTATTTTATGTGTATTATGGTGACAAGATTAATTTGGTATTGTTATGTCTGTTTGTGTTGGTTTTCTGTATATGGAAAATTCAAATAGATTGTCTGCGTTAATCTTGATATTTAAGTCTAGAAAATTTATAGCCCTGTTTTGTTCTGTTTCTAGTGTAAATTTTATATTAGGGTGGATACAGTTTATAAGAATTAAAAATTCATTGATAACCTCAAAAGAACTGTCGAAACAAGCTAAAATGTCATCAACATAACGAAACCAGAAGATAATGTGTTTAGAGAGGTTTAATTCAAATATTCGATCTTCAAACTTGTCCATAAATATGTTAGCTAATAGAGGACTTAGAGAATTACCCATAGGTAAACCATTCTTTTGTAAATAAATTATGTTATTAAAAGTGAAATAATTTTGACTTATACAAAGGTCAAATAATTGAATTAACTCTAACCTTTTAACTAATTCTATATTACTATTGATCAAGAAACTATCTAATAAAGGAATACATTCTTGTGGGGGTATTCTGGAGAACATGCTGCAAATATCAAAACTAACAAGTTTTGAATGTGGTGGAAGATGTATGTTTTGCAGCTTATCTACTAATTCTAATGAATTTCTAACAGAGTATTTCGATTTGTAACCTATCGTGTTAATAATCTGGTTCAGTTTTTTGGATAAAATGTGATTAGCTGCATTGATGAAATACCTCTCAAAAGACGAATTGTTTCCAAAAGCCAGTCGTTCTTCTATAAAATTTTGAAATTCAAAAAACTTACTGCAATAAAAGGCATTATTTATCCAAAGTAAAATCAAAAAATCATCTTAATAAGTTTCTCATCATAAGTTCCTGTGTACCAAATTTTATTTTCTCAAAGCTAGCTTATTAAATGACTTTAAGTAGAATTGAAGTACATGACTAAAACAAGATACCACCCGCGGAAAATAGATTTTATCTACACAAGTGGTAACTTGGTTTCAATTGTATACCACAAATTTTACAGTTTGTTAGACTATCTGCATAGTTTTTAAAATTTTTTAAAATTTTTAATGATTCCTTTAAGGTTTTTTAACGCAGCCGCCGCGGCCGCTCGTTGTATATATTTTATTAGCCTTTTCATTAGCAGTTATCGTGCGGTGAACATATGCAACGCCCCGATAATAATTGACAATAAAATAATAAATAATATCGTTTGTTGTATAAACAAAGCCGCAAACTATCAGATTCTTGTGTTTACTTAAAATTTACTTAACGAATTGTAATTTCAGGCCATCATAAAGCCTACGATTTGATCGTAAGCTCAGATTTAATAAATTCATGCAATAAAAGAAAGCTAGACATGCTAGAATACTAGGTTTATTTAATCTAAAGACTACATGCTAGGTTACAGATAGATTTATCAATTTTAAATAGAATTTAAAGAAGAAAAAGAATTATGTAGACATAACCTCAATTTTTATAAAAAATAGTTTTGAATTTATAAAAAGGATATAAGTCAATTAATTATGTTGTTTTATAGTAGAACATGTTGTATGTAACCCAGGTTACATGTCAGGATAGTTTTTACAGTTTTATAGAAGGTTTTATCTTCTGGTTAGATTTGAGTTTGGCGCTTGTTGAACGCAGAATAGAATTTTCTTTCCCAATTAAGGCTAAGTCAGTTTTAGATATATGTTTCACTAGAAATAGTAAAATCAGATCAGTACCTTGATGTTTCAAAGGTTATAATTAACTTACTAATTCCTGTGTGTGGGAGAGTTGAGTTCAAGTAAATGAAGGTATCAGCTGTGCTGATATTCTTTGATTTTGTCAAAATTTGAGTTTATTTGAATATTTTACACTATTCTTTGGATGTAGGCACCTGGAGTACTGTATTCTGGACAAGTTTAATTCATATTTGAATTCATTTATGTTGTTATGTTTACTGGATTTGCAGAAGCATCGTTTCATGTCTAAAACGTAAGGGTATACATTTATTTTAAGTTAAGTTTTTCTTTGTTAATTCGTTAGAATTTATGTAAACTCAATATGTTTGGGGTTACTTTGTGTAATTATGTAAATAGTTGATGTACAGGGATAGCTGGAGAGTAATGAGTTTTCAATGTAATTAGTTTTTAATGACATCGGTGAAAGCTGATCGTTTTTATTGACTTTCTTTGTTATTGTGACACTTGTGACAATTTAGACCACAAGTGTGTTATGTCAATTTAATCATCTCTTTGCCAGCTACCTTTGTCTTTTTAGATTTAAGATTAGCGTGCTTTATAAACATATGTTGGGATTCATGAGGTCATGACAGTTTGTGATGTTCAAGTGTTCAATTTCGTTGTGCCGTCAAATGTTTTTCGTAATCATATAAAAGCACCTAGGGAAAAGAACAATTTTAGTCGATAAAACGCAATGGAAGAATCCACGCTCGGCTCACATTTAATTTTCTGAAAAAAAGTTAGGTTATTGTTTAACCCCATGTTTCTTTGTAAACAAACGTCAAGTTTACTAAAGTGACTTTGTGTAGTGAATATTTACCTGCATTTATACAGCAAAGGAGATTTATTTTTTGTTTACAACACAATCAATGGAAATAGTGAACAATTTTAAAATTAAAAATAAATCAAGAAGATTTTATCATCAATTTGGTTATCTACCTTGAATGGTTTTTGATATCAGCTGGTTGTAAGGTTGCTGTATTACCGATAATACGATATTAAAAGATTTTGAAGTGAATTCATGACGAATTGTTATACAGAGGTGGGCAAAAGTATGGAACCAAGTAAATATCTCTGTTGTTTTTAGAGATATCGGAATGAAATTTGGTAGGCAGATATTACAGTAAATTGTGTATTTGCGTTGAATGTTTTTGACAATTTTGAGTTTCCGGTTTGACCAGAAGTAATGCCGATTTTAAAATTTGTAATGGAGCACCCAGTATATTATTTTAATTTTGAATAGTACATTTTATTACGATTATAAAAATATGGGGTTTGATATGTTTTATTTCAAGACCAACCGAGATTTTTACAATAAAAGTACTTTTAAGGCAAAAACTAATGAAATCTAGTAGTCTATGAAACACAGTAACAATCACAGTTTATGAAACTGACATTAGCCGTGATAGTAGTTAAAATAAGTAGGTGTTTTAACTTGAACGCAAAATGCTCCATCTAAGTGAAAGAGAGAGAATAGAAATTCTAATGATGATTGGCTTTGGGGACCGAAGAAGAAGGCATCAAGAAGTTTGTGATCTTTTTAATGATATTCATCCGGATCGGCAAATATCACGTTCGCTAGTAACAAAAACTTTGCAAAGGTATACCACAAGTGGCACAGTCGGTAATTTACCAAGAAGTGGACGTCCAAAAACTTCTACAAAAAACGATGTAGCTGAAAATATCGCAATATCTTTAGAGGAAAATTCTCATTTGTCTACTGCTGAACTCGCCAATATACACGCAATAAGCCGTCGTTCAGTAGGAAGAATATTAAAACGAGAAAAATATCATCCCTACAAAATTCGTCTTGTTCAAGAACTCTCCGACGACGATTTCGACAGACGGTTAGAATTTTGTGAAACAATGATGGATATTTGCAACCGTGATAATAACTTTGTAAGAAATATGGTGTTTTCGGACGAGGCTACGTTTTGTTTGAACGGTACAGTAAATCGACATAACTACCGCTACTGCTCGCAAACTAACCCTCACTGGATACAAGAGGCTCATACGCAACATCCTCAAAAATTGAACGTTTAGGCCGGTATTTACAACAACAGAATTGTAGGGCCTTTCTTTTTAGAAAAAACTTTAAACGGGGATAGATATTTAGAGCTTTTAGATACACAAGTTATTCAGACCCTGGAGAAAAATGGACAACTGCCAAATAATATCTGGTTTCAGCAGGACGGGGCACCACCCCATTTCGCGCGCATTGTTCGAGATCGCTTAGATAGGAAATTTTATCATAGGTGGATTGGAAGAAGAGGTACCATTGAATGGCCTGCGCGATCCCCCGACCTTACTTCACTGGACTATTTTCTATGGGATTATTTGAAGTCCAAAGGTTATCTTAATCTACCAAACAGTTTGCAAGAACTAGCTGAAATAATAACCGAAGAGAGTCAAAGAATTCCACCAGAAGTAATAATTAATGTTACAAGGGAGTTTACAAATAGACTAGCCTTTTGTCAAGAAGTAAATAGAGCTCAGTTTGAACATTTACTACATTAAGTTTATTTTCCAGTTTTGTATTAATTTAATTTTGATTACTAATGTGATTTTTACGTTTGTTTCATAGACTACTAGATTTCATTAGTTTTTGCCTCAAAAGTACTTTTATTGTAAAAATCTCGGTTGGCCTTGAAATAAAACATATCGAACCCCATATTTCTTAAATCGTAATAAAATGTACTATTCAAAATTAAAATAATATACAGGGTCTTTCATTACAAATTTTAAAATCGGCATTACTTCCGGTTAAACCGGAAACTCAAAATTGTCAAAAACATTCAACGCAAATACACAATTTACTGTAATATCTGCCTACCAAATTTCATTCCGATATCTCTAAAAACTCCAGAGATATTTACTTGGTTCCATACTTTTGCACACCTCTGTATACAAGGTGGCTCAAAACAATCAGGATATTGTTTCATTTTGGAAACAAATCAATAAAACAAATTTATTTCATTCTTGACAAACTCAAGACGTTCTTTGTGATCAATGTTTATTGTTCTTCAACAATTTTAAGATTTAATTTGCTTAAGAGCGTATAGTACCTTAGCCAAAAACGCTCGAAAACAGGATATCGAAGAAAACGCGTAACAGCCTTATTTTGATACTTAGAGAGGTCTAGTTTTCACCGAGGTTTAGAAAAAAGATAAAACTACGTTTTTTAATTTGTAGATTTTAAAAAATTAAATCACAAAACGCCTTTTTTGTTAATATTCTAAAATCTACATTATAATAAACGTAGATTTATTTATCCTTTCTGAATATTAATTTAAAAAAATTAGATCGATATCTGCCAGATTAACTTTAGTACGCGTTTTCTACGGTACCGCGTTTTAGAAGTTTTATAGCGTATTTTCTTACTGTCCGGTGTCGACACCACGGGCAGCCGCAGCTACTTGTCGCTTGTGATGTTGGTTCTTTCTCTATCTTTAATGTAAACATATAGTACGTCTTCCTCGATATTTATATGGTTTTACTTTACCGTATATTTGAATATCCTTTTTCACTATATTGAATTAACGATCGAATGTACTAATACGAACGTATTAAATTTTAATTCGGGATAGAGACGTCATTGGCATCCGTTAAGAAACATCGAATGTTTATTAAGTAAAAACGTGCAATAATAAGTCTTCTCCGAGCCAATATTTTGTTGACAATGTTATATGTTATTTTTGCGTTTTGTTTTTTGTGCAGTTGTAACATAATTTATTTTTATACTTGCGTGTCCTAATGAGATTTATTAGAGTACTGGAAACAGTAAAATTTTGTTTTTTAAAGTTGGTAGCACCTAACAGCTGTTCTTAAATGTCAAACTTATTATATTTAAAAGTGCGGTTATGTTGTTATGTGATAAAATGCCAAACTTTTAAAATATAAAATAAACATACACAAAATAAATTAATTAAATTAAAAATTATTTAATAAATTCACAAATTATTCTTTATACATCTTTTGTATTAAAAGTACAGTTATTATACACTTTGATTGTAACAGCAGAAGTGTCCTGGGCATTAATCTTAAATGAAGGTAAATTTTGCCCCTCAACAATGTTTTGTTGACTCACTGGGTTGCTGATAAAAAGAAAAACAATGCTAAAATCGCTATTTTGAGGTTAGAATGTGATGATGTTAGGTTACAGTTAGTAGAAAAGTTGGCTGTATTTACGTGAAAATTAGTGATTCTAATCTTTTAATTTAGTAAAGATATATTTGCACTTACATATGTATTACCAAGTTTATTTTCAGTAGTGGGATTTTTAAATTCCTTTTAATAAGATGGAGGGAGAGAATATCTGACCATTTTACCTTCTTGTCACAGAAACTAAATTAATTTTATAAAAACAAAATAATTTAAATAACAAATGCTGAAGTTGAATTTTCAGTGTAGCCAACTGTCAAAAGTACTTAACAAAATTTGACTAACAAATCTTATTTAAAACTAATTTATTTTTTAATAATCAACGAAATAACGACGCAAGTATAAAAAATAGTATAAAGTATTCGTTTCATAAGGCGTTTTAGCGCACTTGTCCGTTAGAAAACTCCCCGCTTCGCGGGTCGTTTTCTAAACTCGGACGCGTGCGCTAAAAACGCGTCTTATGAAACTAATACTTTAATATACTATTTTTTAACACTCGCTGTTTGTGACCAAAAAATTATTTACTAGCGGAATTATCGTGAAACTACATTTCAAATATACTTAAGGTAAGTATATTTAATATATAGAAAATCAATCGTGATTGAATGATTTGCAAAAAACATTTAATACTTACCAGGAAATTAATAACTTTCAAGGTGATTTGATAAAAAAACATCACGCACAAAATGATTTGAGAAATTTTAATTATCAGCGTTTTACCCAGTTTTTGAAGTCACTGTAATCAGATACAACACAAGAATACAGATTGAACACAAGATTTACAGACACATATATACAACATTATATAGGGTCATCAAAGACACAAGGAAGGCAATTATTCACGATAATGTCATTGGACAAGATGAATCTCAGTGGGAGGTTGTCCTTGTTGCGGCAGGAGTCTTGCATAACCTTGATCGCACCCTCACAGCACTGGTTGCTTCGGGCAATGTTGATTGGAGATTTATCCGTTTTCCAGTGGGTTTCCAAGCATTTGAGACCTTTTGGGTATCCATTTAGAGCTGCAGATAGTTCATCAAAATCTTCAGCTTGGAACAATTGGCTGCTGAACCAATGGTCAGCCCATGAATAATAAATGAATGAACAGATTTTACGCAGCCTTCTCCAGGTTTCAGGCATCAGAATAAACGCAAGAAGGACTAGAATGGTACGAGAGTTCCAGCGTGCATTGCTGATGTTTGGGATGTTTTGAAACTTCACGAAGGGGATCTCATTCTTTTTTAAGTGAAATGATGGAAGACACGCGTGAGTTGGTAGAGAAACTTCATGTCGTCTCTCCAGCCGCTTGTTTCTCTCAGTTTTTTACCGTTGCTGAAGGCTGCTTTCAATTTATCATAATTGCTCATCAAATCCTGCACAACGAAGTATTCGATGTTTGGTGATTTAGTCGACCCATAGAGCTCATCGTCCATGACAACGCGAAGAATGCGATCCAGTACATGGTGCTGGCAACTGATGAACTTGGGTTTGGGGTGACCTTTCTCTTCGAACATTTGCTGCAGCCGAACAACAACGCCTGTCTTCTTGCCGGTATTCACGCTTGTTGTGTCGGTAACAATCATCACAATTGATCCCCACAGGTTGAACTCCTCTAACACACCCTAGAGTCCTTCTGTGATTGTTGCAGCTTTTCCATAAATTTGAGCGCAGTCACCTTAATTTCTTTTGCTTCATTCTTGAGGACCACGGACTGATATTCAAAGCCCTTAATGTGTTTGCCGTCAGAGTGTATGCTCCACTTCTGCAAATAAAGCGTGCTTACCAAGTGCTTCTTCAACTGAGCAGCTCTCGTGTAGATAGCCTTGTGGTTTGGGATTTCAAAGCCCTCACCAGAAAGCTGGCGGCACACCTTTGCTGCTCCGTGGGACGACAGATTTGAGCTTGTAACAAGGCGTCTTGCAACGCCTGTTGGGTTATGCTTCCTTGTGCTCGTTAATGCTACATTATCATCCTCCCAAGGACTGTCTTTGCTGTTGTCGGATGAGTCCGTGCTACTTTCGGAACAATCAGGTGACGCTGAGCTGGTCAGTGTGGACACAGTCGCTTCCATTGCTTTCAATTTTGTTGCAGTTTGTAGAGGTTCTCATCCTCTTTGCACATCCATTCGCATTTCACCTTGGTCACGTCAAACAGTTCATTCAATGAATCAAAGTTTTCTTTAAAAAGGTTTTTTAGTTTTACCCAAATGGTTTCATCAGATACATGCGGGAAGTTCAATGATTTGCTCCATAGGGCTTTAAGCTCCACATAAATTAGACCGATCCTCTCTCTCCGTTCTTTTGCAAAGGATTCAAGAAATTCAAAGCGTCCATAAATTTTAAAGTGGTTTGTGCGTGACCTTTTTCAATATTTCAATGGAATAAAAGTCATTTTAGTCATTAATAGGCAAAAGTTCATTCATTCGTGCTACAGGAAATAATTTTTGATAATAAAAAAATGTATGTCTAGTAGCCGAACTTAAAGTCGTCAATTTTCTCTACTTTTTCTTTGTGTTTCCTTAAATCCCTCCCATAACTTGTTGGATTTTTGTCAAATCAGTATTTCTCATATAGGTAATAAAAAATTCATCATGTGAATAATACGTAGTCCTGGTTGCTATAGTACCAGAGCAGTTCAAGAATGTGAAGAATTCTTCATTTCACCATTTTGATGACCTTCCTGCATTTAAAAATGTTTTTTGCCATAATAGTTGCCTGGTATTTTAGTAACTTTTGGTCACTTTTTTGGTCTACCATTTTTCTCATGTCTCCTCTTCCTTAAATTGTGCCAGTTGATAACTTCAGACATTAAATTTCTTAGCAAGATGTTTTCGAATTGCGACCAGGTTTTCTGTTGTTTTCTGAATTACCATTATTAAACAGTCTTGGAAGCATATAATATAGAGTTCTTCGATTAAAGCCTTCCTCAAGAAAATACTTGAAAATGTACTTTTTAGGATGTGATCCAAACATTTCAAAGATACATTTTTTAAAGATTTTATTCTTGAAAGTTTCTGTACTCACGGTTAGAAACAACATATTTGTTGGACCGAAAAATGGGACAGCCAGATTTAAGAAAATCAGTGGCCAGTAACATCCTAAAAAGTAAAGTTGCGGTAAGAAAGTCCTGAAAAAACTCAGCATTGGGAGAATGCTAATATGGCCGAAAACGTAAAAGTTATAAAATTGAAATTTGTATAAACCGTAAATATTTTTGCGCCAAAAATTCGCCAAAAAAAGTAATGGTATATCTGAAATGCAAAAATATCCTTTGCATGAAAGTATACTGAACATTTTTCAAAATTTGGCTCAACACAGCAAAAGTCTGATTTATGACGTAGATAGCAACTACATGAAACAATTGAACAGTGTATTTTGTAAATTCATAGGGGGGGGGGAAAAGAATAAACTTTAAGTTACGTCAATCTTATCAGGCGCTCTGTTCCGTTGCAGTTTTGTCTGCAAACACTAAAAGACCAAAACATTTAGCTGGATAGAGCCCTGGAGATTTCGCAAAAAGATTGAGCAAAAGATATTGGATATTTCAAAAACAAGAAAATATTTCGGCAACCAACCTAAATTGAACCAGATGTAGACTATGGCCCAAAATCAGAAAAACCCGATATGTACCCAGAAGATTATGTAAGAGCAGAAAATGAACTTTTAGAAGTTAGGCAATTAAACGCCGAATTTCGAAGTGTTCGTTGTAACTATTCATTCAATATTCCAATTGTTTATTCGATTGCAGAAAGAGTTGATATAATTGCACTTTTCTTCGCAAACAATGAAAATGCCAAAAGAAGCGCTCAGTTGCTCAACCAACGACATCCAGATAAGAATCAATTTCACCCACACCGGTACTCATGTATCAGAGTTTTCTCCTCAACGTTAATAAGTATTTCGTCGAAAAATGTTTTCGTGAATCTCTACTACACTTTACTTTACTTCCCACTGTATCGTTCGTACCCACGTTTTGGCAGCTACCTCCTCAGGTCTCGTCTCGGATACTAGTGAATCGACTTATCGGACACCTCTAGCGACGGCCTGGTTAACCACTCCAGATCTCGTCTAGAATCATAGTATCATATCTCCGACACCCCTAACGACGGCCTGTGGCAGATTTACGACAATTATAATTACTTAATGCCGTCTAATCACACCGCAAATGTTCCAGAACGTGCGGCGACATTTTGAGCAGAACCTTTGCTGCCGTGTTATCAATCGACAAATGCTACAAATGTGAAATTAAATTTGAATTTGTACTTCTAATACTAATCTAATAACTCAGAATCCAAAAAATAATACTGCAAAGCAAATTCATTGAGGTTTCAAATGGTATGTCTTCTCCCACCCCATGCCATTTAAACATTTTAGGGTTGAAAATGGCTGAACGGAAAGAGTCATATGACATGCACCCCTTCCTAATAAATTTGACGTGTCTGGCCGTTTTTCGAAAAATTGCGGTTTAGTGCCTCAAAACGAGCTCGTTTCGTTTTTCGGTGGAACACTCTGTATGTAATATATTTTGTTATAAAATATTGAAGCTGGTCCAATATTTTAGATTATCCCTGAAGTAACTGAATTCAAATGACAATACTAATTATTATATATAATAATTATAACATAATTGATATGACAGTAATTATTATATTATAGATTTTTATTTGCGTGTCTTTATTTAAAGAGGGATATTATAAAACATCGTTAAAACCATATTAGAACTTGAGAAGAAATTCTAAAATGAAGGAATTCGTAGAAAACGCGTAGTAGTGCTAATATCATATGGCAAATGTAGATATACTTTTTAAATTAATAGTCAGGAACGATTGATGTAGGATTACTGTTAATGAGATTTTAAAAGTAATAAGCGGTAATGACAAGAACGTCTAAATAATTAATCACAAAGTTGCGCAATTTTAAAATCATTTAGAAATTGTTTTGGAATTATTCTTTTTAATCACTTATAAGCTGATTTTTTCGGCTTCTGCAATTCCTGTAATGTTCATTTATTTATAGTGTTTCATTTCATTTCATTACAGCCTTGGTAGTGTAATGTCTGGCGTGCCGGACTTTCACCCAAGCGGCCCGGGTTCGACTCCCGGCGCTGGCAGATCTGGTTAAGGTTTTCTGCAGTTTTCCTTAGCTGTAACACAGATGTGGGATTTGCGCTGTTCCATCTATAAGTCGGCTGCAGCCGCACATTGGGCCTACATAATAATAATAATCGTCCCCTCCCTCCCGCACAAGCTTATAGCTTCTGGGGCCTTGGTTTAGGTTATGGGTTGTAGTAATTATTATTATTATTATTTATAATAAGACAAAATTGTAATTTTATTATGAATAAAAATTATATTATTATTATATTAATCTGTATAACAAACCACTTAGTTTTATCTTTGCTTCGGAAATTCAGTGAAACAGTAAAACTATACTTTTTAGTACGTATCATAGCAAGGTTATTCCACATTTCGTAGAGCGCGTTGTTTTTGGCTGTTCGGCCACTGGGTAGGAGCTGACTCACTTTTGTTAGAACTAGTGGGACTGAATTGTACACGCCTTCCAAGTATCTAAAATATACTTCACCCTTTACCGTTGCCCTGCAGGTGTTTCTATTCGTCAGGGTACTATACGCTCTTAAAACCTTATTTTGAATTAAGTTTGCTCAAATGTTACAACCCCCATTTGCCAGGTTGATAACTACCACAAATTCATGTGAGAAAGCTTGATGAAGATTTTCCTCTTTTATTAAACTTTTAAAGAAATATTTTTTTATATAAATTTTTTTTATTTTAAATAAAATAAAAAAGTCTGTGTTTTAAGTGTTAAAAGTGGTAGTAAGTTTCTCTTTCCAGATACAAGTATTAATAAAATCAATAATTTGCTTATCTCATGCTAAATCGGAACAAAACTGAGTCAGTCTATTGGGTAAAGGAAAAGCTTTCGGTTGTTATATTTTCATTTTTATTAATGCTAGCCAAAAAAATAATAAAATATTTATTTTATTTTTTAGTAAAAAACATCTCAGACTTTAAGTTGCCCGAACGTGGGGCTTTCTTATAGTTAATTTATTTTTTTCACTACTAGCTTTAAAACATACTATTATCTAGTCTGTTGTCACCTTGTGAAGTTAGCCTTCTTGCCTAGTGGTAAATAATTTTTTATTATTGACTACTAGTCAATAATCCAGATTTTAGTGTAACACGGGGCAAAAATTCATCCCATTATACACTGGCATCCGGGAAAAAATCCGTGATCGCGATAGTACGTTTTTTATGTGAGAAGAATAAAAGGAATAAAAGTACTAGTAGTGAAAAAAATAATATATACACCACGGTTGTGAAGTGTTTTCTAGAGCCTCTCATCTTATATCCCTCGATGCTGCGCATCTCGGGATCTAATAATGCTCGGCTCTAGAAAAAACTCTTCACAACCTTGGTATATAATATACTATTATTTATAATAACGGGTGTTTTTTTAAATTTGGCGTCAGAGCAAGCAATGAGAGTTCGATTGTGAACGCACCTTTGAATGTCGCCACGCCGCAGTGTATCTAAACCTAACCTCACTTTTAAGTTTTGACATTTTGACATTTGAAAAATAGTGGTCTATTCACAACAAACTCATAGTCATAGCTAACTAGGACGCCAAATTTAAAAAAACACCCGTTATAATAATAATATAATATCTCAATATAAAGGTAATTAATAATACAGAGATAATAGATATCAGTAGTGAAGACGTATTTTTGTTATAAGAATAGAATGGAAAAAATGTTTATCTACGACCACCATAGAAAGTTACATATTCAGCACAATCTAGTAACCGTGAAAACGACCAATTGCAAACAATCTCCAAACTCAACGGTAAAGTATATGAGGAAGGAGTTCTCAATAATCAGTAGTTCTATTAAAACCCCATAGATGTCACCACTTGCAATATTTATAATATTATTAATTATTTGAAATATAAAATGTTATAGGATAATTTATTTTGTTTAATTAATATTTTACATTAAATTATATTTCGAATCCATCTAGAAAAAAAACTAAGGTCAGACCCGGGGAATTGAACCCGGATCGCTCGGTTAGTAGCTACAGCGTAACCATTGAGCTACCGAGACGCCTTTCAATGATTTTTTTTTCTCATTATATAAAGTTACAATGATTGTTATTCAATTAAAACGTAAAATTAATTAATGTTTTACATTATTATATAATTTTTAATGTAATTTTATTTATTATTATTACTAAATTACAATAAAAACATTGAAAACATTTATAATTTGCTACATAATGCGAGAATATTTGACATTTTGCGCAGAGGTTAATAACCTTGACAATTGAATTGTGATTTTTGTACATATAAATTATTTTTTGAAAACGAGCACATAATTATTTAGCTGTAAGTACTAAATAGTAGAATGACTGAGATTATACAAATTGTAAACGTATTATTACTATTGTCTTTACAAATTTAATGTTTACTTTTGTCGTTTTTAAAATTCTAGATGTATCATGAGTGAATCCGATGAAGGAAAATTGGGGTGTACACTCGTACACCTCCAAACATCGTGGAAGCGGCTTACATTACATCTCTTAATTTATTGCCAAATATTTCACGTAAAAAATATGAATGCGAGTATAAATTCTAGGTTAAAAAACTTTCTTAGCTGTTGGTGGTTTATTACTTTTTTTGTTGTCGTAGATAAAGTATAGTATGTAACGCGTGCAAAAACACCAATTTCTCACTCGTGTGATTGCGGCATGAGACGTAGTCGAATGCCACAAAATCTTTACACTCGTGAGAAATTGGCACTTTTCTGCACTTGTAACACAATATACTATTTTCTACTGTAAATTGTAACCGTAAAATCTTTACCCAGTACTCTAAACATTGTTCACGGGGCTGATTTTTATTGTGTAAGAAGAACCTTAAAAAATAAAAAGTTTGCATGTAATAATTTTTTATATCCTACTAACTATTCCAGTTCTGTAATTTCACAGCAGGAAGCCAATAAGGAAATACTAATTATATAAAATATGAACATCTTCGCATTCAAAAAGATGTAAAATATGTGTTATGAATGTTATGATTAACATCTAGCGTGTTCAATTTATTCATCTTTTCAAAAATTTCTACTAATTTATTTACTGGAAATAATAGCAACATTTCTATTATGTTTTTAAATAATGATTAATTAATTATTCGGGTAATTCCAGTTTCCCATATTAACAAAATAATGTATTTAAGTATTTCTTTTCAGTAGATTCCAGTAACTACTAGACATTTTTATCGCACAAAATAAACAACAATAATCTTATATTTGTAATCTCCCCTCAATGATTGACAAAAGAATGACATTAAAATTAGTTCTGCTGAAATCAAAGGGAGATATAATTCCGCAAATCTAGTGCACTTGTGTCTTTATCTATAAAATATTATAATTAGTATAACCTACTGACCTACAATTATTCGTTTGAAACGCAACTAAAAAATAAAAAACAAGGCAAAAATCATAATTAAAGCTTCTTCATTAATTTTTTTCTTAATTAACCATGCATTACTAAGGTTGAAAAATGTGTTCTTATCTAGTGTGTTTTAATTTAAAAATGTGTAAAGAATTATCTGACAATAGTTAAACCCACGAATAAACATTGCATTTGAAATAAACACTTCTGTTATCTATCGTGTAATGTCCTACTTACAAACAATGTTAGCCGATCGCGGCGCCAGGCAAATTATTATTTATTAAGTGCTAATATTATACAGTGCATGCATTATAGGATGGATGACGATGACATCCGATCCGTTTTGTTGTTATTCAAAAAGCAAAGCGCATCGGTTTACTATTTGTTATTATCCGATTTCTAAATTCCCCATTGTGATTTAATAACGCAACCTGATAGAACCAACAAAAGCTTTATCGCGACACGCGTTGTATGTAAAAAATAAAGGTTTTTATGATGAGATTAAGAAAATAACTACTCAAGGACTACTTATAAAGTAAAAATAAGGAAATGATAAATGATTACTAGGTACTAAGAAGTGGAAACTACAAATTTATTGCATAACTTTTTTATAGTATTAAACAGCACAAAAAAGTTAGCTCATTGATAATTTGCATCAAAGAAAAATTATTGAGAAAATAATTTAACAATTTGAGTGAGGATTGAAGATTCTACTATACCATACCCAGTGTTTCCATACCACGCCATTTATAATTACTTATAAATGAAAATTGAAAGGTTGAAATGCAGTGCAAAAGTGGATGTTTGAATGCATATATCAACATTAACACATTTCCGGTTTACCGAAAGTGGGGAATCAACTTTTTTTTTTGATAATACACTCCTGTATATTTTTGCAAATTCCGAATCTACGGATCATTCTTAGTACGAAAGTGTGTTGTTTATCATTTTTGCTGTTATGGTTACCTAAAGATGGCTTTTTCACTTATTGAATCTAGAAAGTGGACCGACTGATCATATAGCACTAAAACAATTCGAATTCATTTGTATTTTGCTGTTTCTTCAATTATACATACATTGTTCACTATTAACGGTGATTAATCATTATTCACTATTAGTAGGCCACTAAAATAAGACCCGTTTTGGACCATTGGTGGAAATAAATGTTGGAAAGCGGGAGATCGTTTCGATCGCTTCGTTTGAGGTCAAATATAAGTATCCTAGGTTTGCACGGTCCCTCGACTCGAGCTTACCTGAGGGCATCAAAAGAACCATGAAATCTTCGGACGTTTTTTAGTTTTTCGCTTATAACTCCAAAGCGGTGCTTTCCAACGAAAACTTCGCTATTACAAGAATTAAAGAGCATTAAATTCTGCGTCGGATGAGTATTCAACACTTTAAATTCGGTCCAGTGGTATGGTCGAAATCGACGGTCGAGAAACGACAATTTTACAAATTTTCGATTTTCCGTCAGACCGGACGCCCAAAGGCTTTCCGTATAAAAAACCCGTTGGACTCATTCTGATTGTTAATATAAGTCGAGAAATATCTACGCTTTGATATTATAGAGGTTGCCGGATTAACTTAATTGCTATTTTTTGCCATCCCCCATCATAGCAATTAGAATCAATTCATATGAAGTAGTGCAGTATTGGTCACTCGATCATTTCGAAAAAAGATAATTTTTTGTGTGTTATCACCCCTAAGTATTGGTAGATCAAAACCACTGTCATTTTATTTTTATTCCATTTGATTGAAATATGGCAGCCATATTTGTTTCGTGGTGCACGACGTTCCTTGCAGTTTTTGGATGTAAACGTAACTCTTGATATCTGAAGAACGGTTGATCCTAGAGACCTGCGGTAAAAATGATTGTATTGCTCACATGTCGGACTACATTTTTTAATCATAAACATAGTATTGATATTACGTATCATAACGAGAACTTCAAAGCCCATAAATATCAAAATAGTAAAATTTCAGATTTAGAATATTTTATACATAAACTACCTCTAACCGTGTATGTTTAAATAGAAAATCCGCCCTAAGACTTCAGTTTTATCTGGATATATGAAATATGCCCCCATAAAAGCTGAAATTTTTGTAAAAACTTTAATCTTCGGGATTAAATCACACCCATAAGTAAGCGTCCTACAAAAGTTAAGTTTAGATTTAAAAATGTAGTACGACATGTGAGCAATATAATCATTTTTACCGAAGGTCTCTAGGATCAACCGTTCTTGAGATATCAAGAGTTACATTTACATCCAAAAACTGCAAGGAACGTCGTGCACCACGAAACAAATATGGCTGCCATTATTTCAATCAAATGGAATAAAAATAAAATGACAGTGGTTTTGATCTACCAATATTTAGGGGTGATAACACACAAAAAATTATCTTTTTTCGAAATGATCGAGCGACCAGTACTGCACTACTTCATATGGATTGATCCTAATTGCTAGGATGGGGAATGATGAAAAAATGGCCATTAATCTAATCCGGCAACCTCTATAATATCAAAGCTTAGATATTTCTCGACTTATATTAACAATCAGAATGAGTCCAACGGGTTTTTTTTATACAGAAAGCCTCTGGGCGTCCGGTCTGACGGAAAATCGAAAATTTGTAAAATTGTCGTTTCTCGACAGTCGATTTCGACCATACCACTTTGTTGGATTTTAAAGTGTTGGATACTCATCCGACGCAGAATTTAATGCTCTTTAATTCTTGTAATAGTGAAGTTTTCGTTGAAAAGCACCGCTTTGGAGTTATAAGCGAAAAACTAAAAAAGGTCCGAAGATTTCGTGGTTCTTTTGATGCCCTCAGGTAAGCTCGAGTCGAGAGACCGTGCAAACCTAGGATACTTATATTTGACCTCAAACGAAGCGATCGAAACGATCTCCCGCTTTCCAACATTTATTTCCACCAACGGATTCTATTTTACTGGTCTATAGTAGGTTTAATCATAAACAATTTCTTTTTTAGAATTTTATCAAGTAGGCCACTATTTGTCAAAACAATGGCTCATGACATAAACAATTAATTAAACTGAAACGTCAGCATCGTTTACAATTTTCTAAAAGTATGTTAAAGTTTTGTATTAAAAAAGAACATAAATTTTAATAGTCGTGGACAGAGTATAGTATTCTACTCACATATAATGGCTATTATTCGCCCCGATAATTTGCTACACTCGTCTCGTAAACTTCATCCTCGTGGATAATGGCCATCAATATATGCTCGTTGAATAATATATTTATTTGCAGTTTTCAGAATTCCCTATACTTATTTTCATTTTCACTGTTATACAAATTCATTTTTTAGAAAAACCTAAATATGTACTATTTGACGCCTTAAACTGTGACTTGTTTAGCGGTTGGTATTGGTGGCGCGA
Organism: Agrypnus murinus; assembly: GCA_929113105.1. Lineage (NCBI taxonomy): Eukaryota > Metazoa > Arthropoda > Insecta > Coleoptera > Elateridae > Agrypnus > Agrypnus murinus. The sequence goes on from OV816028.1 coordinate 40,502,097, forward strand.
CCTATTGTTTGCAAGGGAATGAATCTGATTCTGCGATCTGCCCGTGGATTCCGAAAATACAAAGGATGTGATTGGCTGACAGGTCGTGACTTCCAATTTGGAATCCACGCTAGATGTGGAATTAATATTATTCATCAATTTAATACATACTTTATTTAATAGTCGTAAAGAAAGTAGTCTTCTACTCGCGTATAATGACTATTATTCACGAGGACGAAAATTACGTAATCATCCCCCCCCCTCAAATTATTTTAATAGTCTACGTCATTTATGTACTGAAACCGTGCTATCCCGTAAAAACCCAAAAACTTAGTAGTCGCCCACCTCCGAAAAAAAAATTTAAATACGCCACTGATGCGACTTAAATGCATAACGAATTAGTATCATTTCGTCGCTTGTGCTCGTAGGAATCATTTATCCCAAGTCTCTTCTACTATTAACAGCTTTTAATAAACAACGTATTTTTTTTCAAAATAAAGATGAAAGTTTTAATTTATAGTTATACGAAATATATAAAATGTTTTATATTGACTAAACAATGCAATAGGTTGAGAAGACATTTTTTACTGAAAAGATTTATTCCTGTCTTTTTTTTACTATTTTTCGGATTAAAAACAAAATAAATTTTAAAGTTGGTAGCGAAAAAATAATTCTTTTAGGGGGGTATTTAATAATTTGTTGTATATGATTATAATCTTTAGGTATGTTTGAAGGGGGGAGGTGCGCCACTGGCCATCATCAATGTTTATGGACATATATAATTAGTTAATTAATGTAAATTAAAAAATCGCAACTATAAGAAAACTAATTATTCTGACCCTAAAACAATTGTTCGATGTGTCCTCCATTCTGCTGTTCAGAAATCGTACAGAATCGTTCCGGCGTTTCTTTAATTATTCAGGTAACTGTAGAACACTTGCTCCTTAAAGAAGAGCCAAGCATAAAATCAAGTTTGGTAAGGTAGGTACTTATACGACCATGCATTCCTACCCACCTGACAAATTGTCTATTTAAGTGGTCTTGTACTGCGCGTTCATTGTGGAGCGGAGCTCCATCTTGTTAAAACAGGTTTACATTTCCTATCGGTAGAACTTGCGACTCGTCCTCTACCTCATTGGAAACAATCCAAATACTCAACTCAACTGCAACACGACATTGAAAAAAAACAACCGTATTATGCGGTCACCATGAACGCCCAATCAGACATTTAACCCCAAAGCGTTCGTAGTCAAAGTAAAATCTTTAAACATTTACCAAATGTTTTATTTTCATATAGTTAACTCTGGTAAAAAACTAATATTCATTGCAAAAACAATTATTCAAAGAAAACTATGGAATTATTGGTATCGTTGAATTCACAATCTTCTGCCTAATGACGCAGATGAAAAAATGCGGCTCCATTTGAAAAATATGAGTTACACTGCATTGAAAGAATTAATGCGTAATGGCGAAAAGGTAAAATAGAGCAAATTCGTATTTTTCTAGTGCTGCAGGATCTGACCGGCAGTAATCAAATTCATAACCTTCTACATTCAATAGGTAGTTTGTTACGTTGTAAATGTTATACGAGGTGTGTCTAAAAAGTTCGGTGAATGGTAGCAAAGAACAAACAAAAGATATAAACAACTAATCTTGATTGGCCTTCAAAATAATCGCATTGCAACACAACACTCTTATGACAACGTTCATAATGTTTCTGGAAGCTGGCAGCAAAGTCATCTTTAGGAATAGATCACAAGATCGCTGTCACACATTCTGGGATGGCCAACACGTCCTCAAAACTGGGAAACAGAAAGTAGTCCGCAGACGTCAGATCAGGGGAGTACGGTGGATGTTCGAGAACAATTACGCCATGCTGAGCTAAGAATTGCCGCACCCGAATCTGCTGAGCTTCTGCTTGTCGACGGCCGACCCGAACGTGGCTCATCCTTAGTCGTTTCTTTCCCGTAGCGAAAGCGTTTGAACCACTCGTTTCTACTCACGGCTTCTGTCCCGTGCAGTTGTACTAACATTTTAGCATATCCTTTGTTGTTCTCCCCAATTTGTAGCAGAACTTCATGTAAACGCGTTGCTCCATTGCGCTGTGACAGTACGACTCACACTGACCACGTTGGACCGCCAATATCTGGTAACCTTGGCTGACAGCTGTATTCCCAACTACATGGCGCTTCTACATATAACTCAGAATATCTGCATAACAATGCGCGCGTACGTTTGACCCGTTTCCTTTAAGATATCGGAGTATTCACCGAACTTTTTAGACACACCTCGTATATCCCAAATTCCTATTCAGAATGATCTGTAGATAGATATAGGACGTTTCAGTTAAAATAAAAAAGCTAACGTCGCTTCCGGTGAAATCGGAAGTGCATCGATATACCTATACATATCCAAAAATTCGCTTTCAGATTTCATCCAAACCGATTCATAAATATTCTATAATTGTAGGAACATGGCGTGACACACCCGGTATATATGACAATTCACTTTGATTTATACTAATTTTATACTTACACTACTTGCATGTAATTATAGTGACGTACCGATGATTTATTTATTTATCATGGAATATTGTAGTCTGGGAATTGCATACGTGAGTAAAACAAATGGTATGTTTCATTTTATGGATTATCCAGGAAAAAAACCTTGGGGTAGGTTATGATAAATTCAATAATTGTGATGCATTAACAAAAAATAGAAAATTTGTGCCTCTACATCAATCTAGTGTAAATGCACACTACCTTATTTCACAATTCAGGAAATCAAGTTGATATGTTCTGGGAAATTCTTAATCATATCAGAAAAGAAGTACAAAAGGAAACTTTTGATAATCTCTTTTTAACTTCGATGAGACACGCATTGCTTAATATAAATATTTATAATTACAGAAATTAATCTGTGGTCAAGCAGTTGAAAATGCATTAATAGGAATAAGAGAGACAATAGATGCTGACTGTACTAAATTTTCCTTTTTAGTTGTTTGACAGCTTTTAAAAGTGATTGCTTCATCATTCGTCATCCAGCATCTTTCATCTTTCTCTTACTCCTTGGCTAATGTATAGGTTTGTCTGTATACCGTCTGTATACCAATCTGTATACCGTGATAACTAGCATTACAAATACAAACTAATCGCCACGGCGTCCTTGACCATCATGATTTAATATGCAGTATACCGGGTGACAATGTAACTAGGACCAAGCTTATACATATCTCCTTTATTTATGAACACATTTGTTTGAAATTTGATACAGAGATGTTAACATTTTTCGATTTACTGACAAGTGGAATCATATCTGAAATAAAAATACCAATAGAACTTGATTTGAAGAACAACACCTTGTACAGGGTGATCCACTTAACTTTTCTCTGTTATTTCTGTAGTTACAAAAAAATTATTCTAACAAAAGTTGTAGGGCTTTTTCTAAAGTTTTAAGTATGACATCAACAAAACAATTGAAAAATAAATGCTGAAGGTATATGTATAAATTGAATTTTTTTTAATGGAACACCCTGTATTTTATTGCCTTGTTCGAAGTAGAATTTCAGTCTGATTTCAACAATATAGAACACACAGTGTTTACTTCGAATACTTTCCAAATTATTTACGTTTAAATATATAAATAAATAATATTAAATAATAACACTTCACAATAATTTTACATTTTTACAGTATAAACTCACTAAATTCACTAATGCCCATTTATTTTATTGTGAGAAATGTCAAAGTAACAATTCAAAGCAAATGTTTTTAAAATCACAGCATACTCGATTAAATATGCGAGTGTGTAATTTATATTTTAAAAGCAAATATTTCGAAAACTGTTAAAAGTAAGTAGTATATATTCTATATTGTTGAAATCAGACTGAAATTCTACATCGAACAAGGCAATAAAATACAGGGTGTTCCATTTAAAAAAAAAAACAATTTATATATACACCGTGTCCGCGTAAGTTGGCTACATATGGAAAACTTTTTTATTATTGATTTTATGAAAAACAGTTATTCTTCATAAAAAGTTCTGCATGTTCTAAAATCCAAAATTCAACCATCAGATATTAAATTTTTAGATAACTGACAAGTGCCTCCTAGATTAATAATGTATTCAATGTTTCGCAGAGAAAATGTAAAAATAATATTTTGTAATTGTAAATAAACAATATTGAATATTTAAAAATTATTTTTAATCCATAACATCTTTTCTTAATAAAAATTTTCGATATGGTCAAAAATGAAGGTACTTTACTCTTGAACAAAAATGATAATTATTATGATACGACTGATATAATTTAATATCTGATGGCTGAATTTTGGGTTTTAGAACATGCAGAACTTTTTATGAAGAATAACTGTTTTTCATAAAATCAATAATAACAATAACATATGTAGCCAACTTACGCGGACACGCGTCGTATGCGTATGCGGACGTATAACATCGGCATGCATTTTCCAATTGTTTTTTGATGTCATATTTAAAAACTTTAGAAAAAGCCCTACAACTTTTGTTAGAATAATTTTTTTTAACTACAGAAATAACAGAGAAAGATAGGGGGGGGGAGTTAAGTGGATCACCCTGTACATTTTTTGGATCTGTGATTTTAATCATTTTCCCAAATTTTCGCATTTTTCTAATTTTTCTTTTTTAACATAGAAGGTCGGTCAGGCTGTGTAGGAAATTTTCTAATTCATTCTCGTGAATCACAAAAACAGTGATTTCATGAATTAGATCAATATCAAGTGCTCCATGAAATAATCAAGAACGACTTCATCTACACTTCCAAGTTATTGGGGTATTGGCGAAACAGCGAGTCGATCATTTTGACTCTGCCTGTCAGTAAATCCGAAATTGTGTCTATTTTACCAAATTGCACATAATTCAATTAATAAATTAAAAATATATCAGATTGGCTTTAGGCCCATTGTTTTCAGGTACACCATTATACCTTTCAAAGAAACAATCTATTTAAACATAATGTATTCTTATACTATACGTATTATTGGCCTTTTTCCTTCTTTCAATTGCTTTTCTACTATCGGGTTTGTGAAAGGATGATGGTTGGCAATGATTTCTCAATCTGACTTTGGTGTTCGTATGGTGTTCGAGAACATCACACAATAGCCGCGTTTAATATTTCAGATTTATTTACTCGAAGAGCTCAGTTTCCATAGTATCCATTACTACAAATTATTTGTAAGTAACTATGATACTAGTGGACGGAGAGCCAGCAACGTATTTCGAGTTGTCATTTCAACAGTCGTGAAAATTTGGGTACTAAATCTTATGTACCTGCTGAACACTAAAAGTCGATTCTGGCAGCCCCCTGCGGCCGGGATACTACCCCAAAATTACTAAGAAGGTGAGAAATAAGATTCAATTTATTTAAAGTAATAGTCATGACATTTCAGGAGGTTACTTTCGATAGTATTCTTTATTTATAAAAAATATTGCCAGAACATTTGCTCCCCTTCTAAATGTTGCCAAACGCTGTAAATGTTGATTTAAAAAAGTGACATTTGTGTTATTTTAAAAGTCTTGAATTTTGACACAATAAATAAAGTAGGTGCCAGTCTCGGTGGATTAGTGGTTTGCATGTTTGCTTCATAATCCAAAGATCGCAGGTTCGATCCCCGGCCGAGCTAGTAATTTTTCATAGCGGAGAAAAATTTAAAACATGCCTTTTCGGATAGGAAGTAAAACTGTAGGTCCCGTGTCAATGCGATGTTTGGCACGATAAAGATCCCTACTGGGGTGGAATTCCCCCAGATTCGGGTAAATTCTAATAGGGTCGGCCAAATGATCATAGCAATCGGTGCCATGAGGTACGAAGGATGCTCCGCCATCCTGATTCCTCGCCCAAAAACGAACAAACAAACAAACAAATAAAGTAGGTATATGTAGGTTTACATGTTAGTGCGAGCGAGACAGTTATATAGCGGCTTGCGGGTTAGAGAGAGAACCTTATTTCTCACCCTCTTAGTAATGTTGGGGTGGTATAACCCGGCCGCAGGGGGCTGCCAGAATTGACTTTTAGTGTTCAGCAGCTATATAAGATTTAGTACCTAAATTTTCACGACTGTTGAAATGACAACTCGAAATACGTTGCTGGCTCTTGGTCTATAGAGCTTTTGGAGCAAAAAGTGTTACAATACCGAACGCACCAATTGTAAGGTTTAGGAATCATATGATAGTAAAAAAGGGTCGCCATCTTCTTAGATTTCTTTTATGTAGAACAATGGAAATTCTACAGATACCAATTTTGTAATAGATCTAATTTTTTGTTTGTTTGTATTGTGTAATTAAGTACATAAAATTCAAAAAAATAATGAATATCCTTCCAGTTAAATATATTCTACAAAAATTGTTTTCAGAAGATGATCAATTATTATAAAGGCTTTAATGATGTGTAGTAGTTGAATGTTATTTCTCTTAAAACAGTTGAATAAGCGTAAAACGTTCACAAGATGATTTTCTGTTAATTTCACTCAAGGTCTGACTTGGTTAATTAAAAGAGTTTTAATTATTATTTTTCTATTTGGCGTCTATAATAAAGCTGTTAAAGCACCCAAAACAGTGCGTTAATAGCTCATTTGAGTGCTTTAATAGCTCAACGTTTTCAAAGTTGGTAGCATTGAAAAAATTTAAAAAAAAACAGAACATTGACAAAAACTTCACTCAATTTTCTGTGTCAATTAAAGAATTTTCCACGACCTCCTCGATTTTCGACGTTTCTGACGTCTCTATACGGCCTGATCAAATTTGAAAAATATCATTATGCACATGTTCTCCGCATGGCGCTGGCTACCGGGGGATTGGAGATCAGAACTGCGTCGGTTATTTGAAATTGTTTGAAACTTAGCTTAGATTTTCACACTTTATACAATTTATGGCACCGGCAGTGGTTATTTTAAGAAAAGATCGAAGAGTATTTGTCAATGTTTGAGTACTATTCTAGAAAGAAGTTTAATGTGCAGTGGCGTTTCAGATATGCTGTTGGTGCTTTTTTTGCAACGTTAGTTAGTATTGGTTTTAGAAGTCTACTTAAAATTATACTTCAAAGATTGCAAGGATTGCATTCTTGAGGTAAATATTGAAATCTATTATAACCAGCTCTGTTATTTCGTTTATTAATAATATGAAATTTATACTAAGGTATTTCAAACATCCATCATCTTGTAGATAGATCAAACCTACGAACGGATTTGAGGAGAAATCGTTCAAGAAATTTTTCAATACATACTGTACATCATCAGGAGTGTTCGAAAAACATTCTACAATGTGTTATGTTGATAAATTATAATTTAGAAATTACTGTATGCAATGTATTATGATTTTTAAATCAAAAAATTTATCAAACAAAATCAAACGCACTAAACTCATTATAAAGTAGAATAAAGCTTAGAAAAGTCAAATATTTATCAACAACTTTCAAAAATGTTCGGATTTTACTTTAAAAGATTATCACAGGTCATAAACATTGCAAGCATTTTGCTAAGTCTGTTTGGATGGGCGAACGCACCGAATAAAATCGAGCAGTTGAACGCGTCCATTCCCCTGTTACGTGGCGCCAAGCGGAAAACGTCGAAAACTGGCAAATGGACAGGCCGTAAAGACGCCAAACGTCGAAAATCGAGGAGGTCGTGGAATTTTCAAATGTCACATCAGTGTTGTCAACTACCACAAAAATCCCTAAATTTTGAAATTGCGATTTTTTTTATTTAAAAAGATAATAAAAGACGCAAAATAGAAAAAATAGTATAAAAAACTCGTTTTATAAGTCATTATTGCAGTCGTCCTTTAGAAAACTCGCCGCAAGCGGATCGTTTTCTAAATTTGGACTCGTACAATAAGTCTTGCCTTATGAAACTCGTTCTTTAATATACTATTATCTAAATTTCTTAAAAACATGTTGAATTTTGATTTATTAATCATTAATTTATTTATATGCAGTCATTTGATATTTATTTAACAAACTTTTAACTGATTTTTTAAAGAAATTATTAATTTACAGTGAGTCACAATTATACAATTGGTTTAATTACAGTAGTAGGTAATTTAATAAATATAAATAAGTGTGTTTTAACTATTAGTTTTTTTCTACTAGGTTTTTTTTTCGAGATATTTAGATAGTTTATATCATTTTGACAGAAACATAAATATTATATTCTTGCTCCTTGCTTTAGTTCCGATCTTTTGTGTAAACACTCGTTACATAATTGATCCTTTACTGAAAATAGAAATGGAATTATCCTGAACATCTGACATTGCACCTGCCAAGAAAAGTAATCCTCGTAGCTACTTACTTAGAAATTACACCTTTAGATTAATGCCAATCGAATTTTGTTATTCAAATAGTTTGATTGTGATTATCATATCTATAACCTTGGCTTTATTTATAATACGTTTTTGTATAGATAACTTTTTATTTTTGTATGACCTTTTCAAATCAAGATTTGTAATCTATATACCTTTACCAAACAGTTAACTACATATGTCTTCTATGTTGTTCCTAATTAATAATAGTAATGTTTTGTGTGCCCAATAACCTATAAAAACATTTGTGGGTCTACTGAAAAATTTAGCTTAAATGGTGCACGACATGCTAGGATTTAACCATCGACACACTGGCGTAACTACGTAAGATTGCGCGCCCCTGCGAGATATACGTTTGCGCCCCTCATATACAGGGTGTAACCAAGCTATAACAACTAATTTTGTTTTTTTAAATAGCATTGATACTTTTTTATGCATTTCTGGAAAGAGTCTCTTTTTCTCTATTTAGTAATGCTAATTTATCATTACAAAAAATTTCTATTCCCAACAAAATAAAATTTCACGAAAGCAGCGCCCTTCGGAGGGTTGCGCCCCCCCGCGTCGCAGGGTCTGCGGGGGCGGTAGTTACGCCACTGCATCGACATATTATCTTTGGGTTGTCTGAACAATTAGAACAAGCTGAGTTATCAAGTCTTTTAAAAAGCGCTTTAGAAATACGCTGATGGAGTTCTGTTGTTCTTTTGTTGGGAGACTACCTGCACTAGGCTTACGTAAGAAAAGTGTGATCATCCTTGCTTTAAAATAAGTATAATGAAGTAAGAGTGAGAAAGGCATAACATTTGAAACTTGCAACATAAAGAACAGCATTTTAAAGTTAGAAATTGGAAGGCTTAACACTTTTAATGCGTTTTTTATTTTCAATGTAAAGTATACTACCACTTCTAATTGAGTAGTTTTAGACGCACTAAAATCTGGCAACTTTGCTTTGAGTGCAGGGTTGCTTTAGTGCTAACCCGACAACTAACTCAGAAATATAGTTTATTGATTACCTCAAAAGAAAACGGAACATAGTAAAATAATTTCAAACACAATTGCTGTTTAATGGTACACACATATACAAGGCATAATGAACTTAACAGATTAATGATCAGTTTTCTATTTTTTTTTAAATAAAATTTGAATTAAGAAAATGATTTGGATGCAGCAAATGCAATGCATTTTAAAAGCCAAAATTAAATAGCTTGTTTTTATCATTTCTATTAAAAAAATCTGAAAAGATAAACCTCTGAATGAAAAATTATCAATGATAATTGGCTTACTATCTTTCGAAAAATGAAGAAATGAGTCATTTCTAACTATTACTAATATATATAATCTTTGTCTTACCAATAAACAATTATCTGAACATTTTGTTGTAGAAACTCACCTGAAACAAAAAAAGGTAATTAATATTCAGAACATAGTATACATTATGCATTAACATTACAATATATTAAAGCATTAATCAGCTAATACCCACTCTCTAAAACTTATACCAAGAGAATTAATTATACAAATTGTCGCTGGCTGTAACGTTTTACTTTATAATAAACTTGCAAATGTAAACTGGCCAGTCAGTTCTCCAGATCTATATAACTAAACTTTATAAACAGAATATCGTTTTATTATATAGTTATTTAAAGGGTAATTTTTAATAGTAATTAAAATTATACAGAGCGTTTTTAATGTTGGATGACATGTATTCATAAACACAAGTTTTTTTTTAAATATTCTTCTGTAAATAATACCATTATTCTAATTTGCATTAGCATGACGACGCAATTAAAATTACAAATTCACAATTAATCTCGATTTTTTTATTGATCTTGGTACGTCAAGAGAGAATGTGACATCAGTACTTTATAAATGCTTCAGTTTTTGATTTTTTATAATCCAAAGATCAAATTAATAAGGTCTAATCAAATAATGCCAAAAAAGAAGTTAAGATATTTCTTTATAATTTACCTACTTCCTACGCACCTACTAGATAAAATAAAGAGTAATTAATAAATTTAGTACTTCTAAGAAATCATAACGAAATTACGTAAACTTTTATTTAATTATTCTTAGTTAGTTATTCATGTATTACAGCATTGAAATTAATCTAATACACACATTTTTATCTAAATAACAGACACGGGTTAGGGATACAGTAAACTGAACATAGGTAGTACACGTACTGTTTAAGTTTAGTTTTCGCATCGTAAGTAATTATGGTTTCAGATAATAAAACAGTAAAATGCGAAATATTAACATAAGAGACTGATTATACGAAAATCGATACTCAGTATTGTATTTTATAACAATATCTGATTTGTAACTAAAAAATCCAATCGTTATGTTCAAGGTATTTATTTCAAGCTTACATTTTTTAATTTTAACCAAAGATTTAAAGTTGATGAGAATTTAATCGTGGAGATTAATGCAGGTTTGCAAAAATAGCAAAGAACATCCAACCCTTAATCATTTAAAAAAAGATTTTTTGTTATGATTTCAATTATTTGCATAATTTCTAAATCTGTTTAATTGTTTATAGGTCATAAAATCATTGTCAGTAATACTTATTAATTCTAACAAGCGTTTTGAATCTTAAACAGTTTTTCATTTGTATTCTCAATGTTAATACAAATCCTGTTAGTATATAAATAAAATAATATTTATAGATAGATATTAAGACAAGTATAATAATTATAATCAGAATATTGTAATTACCTTTTCTTTAATAATACTTTTTTTAGTGTACTTAACCGGAACTAACAGTATTTCAAACATAAATAAGTTGCGATAACTTTAATTATCCTGTACCCACGCATTACTATATTGTTTACTATTAAAAAGCAATTTAAAGGTGTTAAATTTAGTACTAGGTAAGGTCGTAAAATATTAATATCTTCATTTATGGTTAATGGACGATTAATTAATAAACCAACAAGTGTATGCGTATTATAGTATACTATACTTGCTTTATTTGTGTTTAAAGTGTTCATAAAATCAAAACTATAAATTGACTTCAAAAGTTTATAATTGGATTTGACAGAAAATGAGTAATTAGTATAAATGTAGGAAACGTGTATTGCAAATGCAGATGACATGTGACAACTCTAATAACGAGAATATTCTAACGGACTAATAGGGTCTCAAGTGGTGATAGGGATGAAACCACATCGACCACATTCATCGTAACATCCTTGCATTTACAATCTTTGTGATCATTATGTACGCGATTCCTGTGCATTTGTATCTGGTGATTCCAAAACAAACTTCACCAGAGTAAGCCGTAGAAAAAAAGGTCCCTTACGAGTTTGATTAAATTTTAATATAAAATAATTTTAATATTATCTACCCTAATTATTTTACAGTAAATATACTCCAAAGTACTATTTAAGAAAAAAACTTGGAATCGAATTTCGTCTGTTATAACCTTACAAAATGACATTTAGGTAGCAAGATTTTTTTACTGTATTCAGGATCTATCTTTTATTGTAAAATAATTAGGGAAGATGATGATGAGGATTGAAAAAAATGCACGTAAAACGGTATTGTGCTTGAAGTGATTTACACCCCTATCAAGATAGACCAATAAGGTATAGACAGTTTAAAGCAGACCTATATATCATTGACAGTATACAGTGTGGTGATAAAGTAAGGAACAAAATTCATAATTGCGTTATTTAATGCTTTCAAGCAAAACGCTCGGAGAGGTCAATTTTATTTTTTAATTAGCCACCTTATGACATAAAAATTTTACTTATGACGTCATGTATTCTTGCACAATGACATCATCATTGGTTTTTTAAATGACAACCCCAATTTCTTTTTGCTGGTTTTTTAGATGGTCCAACTACTTAAATGATGGTGTAAAAAACTGGTACCTTAGATATAACTATTTTTTTTTTTGAGAAAATAACACACTTACCGTAAGAAATAAAAATGTAACTTTATTAGAAGAAAATCTTAATTAAACCCCAAAAACAAAGTTTAGCGCAAGTGTTCAAATTGCTCTCCGTCAAGCATTTAGCACTGACCGATACGAGTGTAAACACTTTGTACATTTCACTCAAGGACTTCAGGAGCAATGTGCTTCACTTCAGCGCGAATTCTTTGCCGTAGCTCGTCTAAATTATTTGGTCTATTAAAATAAACCTTTGATTTTAAATAACCCCACAGAAAAAAATCTAAGGGAGTCAAATCTGGGGAACGCGGTGGCCACTCAATTGCTCGATAGATAGCTTCAAAAAGTGTCATCTTAATTCTATTTATTGGTTCACTTCATAGACAGTTCTTGAAAATAGCTACAATATTCTGCTTTACAATTTTTATCTATAATTTCCTAGAAGTACAATAGAAATAAATAATGTCGTAGGAAATACAACAACCCTTCTGACCGCCGACATGTAATATAAACACTCAACCATCTACCAGAAAAGTTATCCATATTTCAACATACTCCGCCATTTTTGGACTCGCTTGGGCCCTTTAATCAACAATCAAGTCCTATCTAATAAATAAGCTAAGTAACCCTTAATTCCGTTCACTTCCATATCATGAGCTTACGTAGTGGTCGCTCGAGGTTAGTAACAAGACAAGTAGAACCTGTCATTAATATGTCTAATACTCCAAAGGTCGAATTTCCATCATTTTCGAATGATATAGCTCTTCTTTGCTCTCGTAGAACGCTATTTCAGCTTAACGGCGTGGTAACTCAAATTGATAAATTCAATTTGTTAGTATAGAAAAAAACGCAATTTTTTACATATTATCTACCAAGTTGCTTTACAAACACAACTGCGTCTTATGCGTATAATGACCAGTTTTCGTACCAACCTGATGGAGACTTTTTCTGCTGAAAAACTTAAAAAACAAGGGGGGGGATAAATGTGATGATCACTGGTGCCTTGGATAAACTGTAGTAACCAAGGAAACAAATGTAAACAATGAGTCAGAAATAATTAATAAAGGAGAGTGAAAACATTAATTCTCTCGTCTTTAACAGTAAAAGAATAAAGCTTATATTCGTCTTTTATTCGAAGTAATACAAAAGATATTACAGTACGTAAACAGTTCCGGCACTAGATTGCATAGCTAGTATAAGTTGGATATCAACCTCGCTCCCACTAGTGTGAACTGGCAGCACTAAGTAACGTGTTAATTGAGCGTATCCCAATTCCTCTCCCATAAGATGGCCGTAGGAGTAAAAGCAAACACAGAGATGCCACGCAAATTTGCAATCATAGTTAATGTAGGTATGTAAATATGTCATGGTGTAGTTGACAGGAATCAATTTTAAACCAAACTTGAACATGTAGCGAGAGAATTACCACGTTGCAGTCGTAAAACAGCTACAAAAAGTATTTGGCAACAATAGACCGCTCCAGTTAATTAAATTTCGCTGATACGGTGAATTTAAAACAGAATGTAGTTCGCTTGGTACTGAGGATCATCCCTTTATTATTTGTTGTTTCTGGTAATGTTTAACTTTTTAAGTGTTGACATCAAAATAACACAACTGGCGGATAGTTCCACATCCTGCACCCAGGGTAACGCAGACATCCTTCGATTACGTAGGTATGACAAAAGCAGTGATATTTGCTTTTTATTGGTGGCACTCCTAATTCACACCGTTTGCGGCAGCAAACTTTGGGCTATTAAGCTTTGATGATTCCCTAGAGTTGTACCGAGTGAGAGTTATCAGGAATTTTAAAGTATAGCTGACAGCCTCTCAAACTCTGAGCACGTTTGCTGGTTTATAGCTAGGTTCAACTAATTTTGAGGTTTGCGACAGCCTCTTCACTGTTGAAAAAACATAAGCCCGATATCAGTGTTTCGCAGTGCGCATTAAACTTTAGGTCCTCTATGCCCAGAGCCAAAAATCACTTACCTTGGTCCTTCAGATAGCTATCGAGGCATGATGTAGATAGGATTAGAGAGATTGGCGATTTTTTAAAACTCAAAGAGATTATAAAAATTGAACAGTTGTATGCAATATTGTATTAATTATTTACATATTAATTTAGAAAAATAAAAGTATTAATTCTAAAAAACATTGGAGTTGTCATCAAATTGCTCAATGTGTCTTAGCATGTTATGCTTGTAGGTAATAAATGTACATCTAGCTAGGTGTATTTGTCAGCTATTTACACAAAATAAAACATACCTGATAATATTTATGTGTAGTAATATCAACGCAGCTCGTGTCCTAATTTTCATGTAAACAAACTGTCGAGTGTTTACATACTTGATACATAATTTAATAGAGCCATCAAGAAACCGTTGCTGTAACTTGTTTGTTTCGATATAATAATTTAGTTGATTCAGTTATGGTGTTTAGTTTTTTAAAGTTCATTCAGGCGAAATTACAGCTTGATCCTGTACAAAAATAACTACTACTTGCGTTATTTGCAAAACAAGAAATACTAAGATTAGATTCATTTATAGAATATAATTAAACTTAAAAATAACTTCAAGGCTAGTTTTAGTTAGTTAGAATGTTTATTTTGTAAATAAAGCCATTTAAGATTCATATAACATACATCGTATGGCGAGAAACAACAGTTCTTGTCTGTTTAATCCCATCTAGTTCAATTCTCTTTTCAGCTGTTTAACTTAGGATTTTACACACTTACCCGCGATTTCGCCACCACGGCGAAAATATGATGTTTTCTGATAATGGTAATAAATAAATGAGATGTGTGTGTGTGTGTGCGCGTGCGTGCGTGCGTGTGCGCGCGTGCGTGTGTGCGTGCGTGCGTGTGTGTGTGTGTGTATCACAGGTGTAATGAAAGTGAGGTGGCGTTAACAAACAAACACTCTCTCCAGATAATCTCCCATTTGGCTCACTATACAGGGTGTAATGATTCGAAAAGTTAAATTCTCCTGTACGGTATTCTACGATGAAAACTGAGTTAAACATTTCTAAGAACATGTTATGTTTCACTTACAGTTTATACCTGTGATACAAACTATATAAACAAATCCATAACAACTAAGACATTATAATTCATAACGCCCGTTGATTACAGCGTTTACTTTGCAGTCAGAGCCGGCTTTATGTTTAACAGTAATTTGGATCATTAGGCCAAGATATATATGTTTGCGTACGAATGTGTTGCAACACGTCATGAGTATTTGCAACGTAGTTTCTGGGAGCGTGATGCAGGAATTCTTTTGTGCAGTCTTCTGTAGAAATCTTTTAGACAAAATTAACTTGATGACATGTGCTATTAGGGTTTTCATGTTGGTAACAACAACAAAAACATTTGAATTTAAAATTTCATATCTCTGTTTGATTTGCAAAATTTAGTAAAAGTTGTTACCATTCGAAAAAACATAAAAATTTCTAGTTGTATAAATATAAACAACGTCCTTGGCAACGCCAACAATTATAAATTAAAACTAATTTTGTACTTGTACATATTCTCGTGAAAAATTATATTTTGCACCACGAGCGTTACTAGATGATAATGCCCATTGATCGACTTCTATTCCTCGAGCACTTCAGGCCCTCGAGCTGAAACATCGTAGCTCTCCTGGCAATAACATCATCATAATGCCCTTGGTACATAAATAACTATTCTTCTCCGATGAAACCACTTTTAGAAAACCGACCACAATGTAGATTTCAAAGCGACTATTCATGATGAAACAAAAACAAATCAATAATCAGATTTTGAATAATAGAATTCAACTGCATACTCTTATTAGGTTGTTGCCATATTTTTAAAAGGTGTGATCACTTGTATTCTTGCGTATTCTTGTGATTTAAAGCTGTTAATACTTCAAAGACTGCTGAAAAGGTTTATGTATGATGTGCAATAAGACATCAACGTTCAAACATGAAGAGTGTAAAACACGAAGAAAATGTTGTTCAAATAGCAATTATGAAGCAGTAGGTAAGTCTAGTTTTCAGTATTTTGTTCCTGTAGGCGTGGGGAAATCCAAGCATTGAAACAAATGCATCGTAGGTGTCAGAACATTTTGTTTTAAGAGAAGTTGGCAACACTGACTGTATTTCATTTCATCCCATTCTACCGACCTGATATAACTTAACCTTGACATTAACCTCAGTAATTCATAAATATAATATTCAGGTAAGTGACCTTAGACTTGGCTCACCAGAAGTGATATACCTATTTACTTTCATCAAAACTGCCGACCTATCTGAATACTGATCAATTCTAAATATGTCTTGTTTCTTTTCCAAAAATTGAAGTGATGTAAAAACAGAATATTATTTTTGGGTTTGGCAAAATTGGTTGGTAGTTTTTAGCCAATCGTCAATAGCTTGTTTTTAATTTTTTCGGATTCTATCGAAATAACTAGATACGCATATGTACACAATGACATTATGTGTTACACAACGTGTAAATGCCTAATGCTCTTCAATCTAATCCATTATCAGTGTTAAACTCAAATAACATTGGAATCGACGACGACGTAACGGACTTGAAATTAACCATCACTAATCAGAAAAGAATGTGTTTACCTTAGTATGGTATTTGTACTACTAAACAACGCACCGTCCAAATGCTTGTACTCCAAAAACAAAAATAAGCTAAACCGGTAATGACTACGATTTGTAGGTTTTGTCCAAGAATTTTATGAGGCCAAAGAATTGGTTAATACCTATTTGCAAAAAAAGCTCAACATACTATTAGCATGTAGGCAATCAATACAGAAGGCTTCTTAAATGTGTTTCGTCTACACGTCTAGAACGCTCACGTTTGTGACATAAATACCCAAACTTTACGTCATCCACTAGTAAACAATAAAAAACCATCAATGGAATCTTGGACAATATCCAAGTAACGCCAACGCAAATTGCATTGGCTTTTTTAAACGAAGCAGACTTCTTGACTTGATTCACTAAATTAATTATTACAGAACCAACTGAAAAATATTGAAGGAATTCCTTTGTATTATTGTCAGTATTTGTTGTCACTCATTGAAGTTTGAACAAATATTTACCCAAAATAAATGTTTCCGTCTGTGTTTGTTCGTCAATTACAAAAAAATAATATTTGTATTACGACAATTAACCAAACAAAAGTATTCAAACATAATCCAAAAGATCACTATTTCTAAAAAAGGAACTGACCCCTAAGAGGTCAATTTTTGAACTTTACAGTTTAAAAATATGGACACAATCAAAATTTCTTACATCACAGTTCAATGCACTCATCACTCTGACAAGAACCTACTGGCATAAAGAGACAGATAATATAATCAGTTTCAGATTTGCCAATTGCATACATCTGATTGTGCTGATTTACATCGCATTATCAAAATGTATGAAGAAGGAAGCCATGACAAAAGGCAAAGCAACCAAACTTGCAATTGATCCAATCAGGAGCCTCCTTCAGGATTAAGAAACAATATACTACACTTTTGGTCTCTTATAGATTTGTTTTGTTTTATAGACGCATATTCTCATACATCAATAAAAATAACTGGATAACAACATAATCATTCTTCATTTGTTGATAAAAAAAGATGAGTGGAATTAACCCCGATGTAAAAATATCTGACATAGGGGTCAAATTGTAGGCAAGCTGCAGCACAAAATCTGAAGAAGCAAAATCAGTTGCGTTTCTAGTATATGTCCTTTTTTTATTCTTCTTACATCACGGTTCATTGGACTAAACATTAAAACATAATAATAATTTACAGGCCATACATTTACTATATGGTAATCAATAATCGTAATCATCGATAATCGTAAAATCTGCTTTTGGACATTTGATAATGAATACAAAATTTTTTTAATAATATGTTTGGCGAATATTTAAATGTAAGTTAAAATTAAGACATTTTTAAGAAGCAACTAGGAATTATTTGACATAAAGTTGTTTATACAGAGTGGCAGGGGTTAGAACGCATTAATTTTAAGGGGTGATAGAAGATATCAAAAGGAACAAAAAAGTCTTATACGACTTTGTTCTAGAACTACATTTTCAAAGAAATAATAAAGTTGGAAACTTTAACATCATTTTGCCGCGTTAATAATAGTAGTTTATCGGCAGATGCATCTCATCTATCACAACAACAAACCTTAATAACATTTTATCGTATCGTATGTCGTTTTCGCGTAAAATTGAATTCTTTTTACAATTAACAATTCATTTTACTCAATTAAAAAACGTGACAACCCTGTAATAAAATTTGCTCCACCTTCGCACAAAATGCTTATGTAGGAAGTTTGTTGAACTTGGAATAAAGCACGTTTTGTTTACAACCTTACAATATTTGGGTCAATGCCTGATCACAGCTGTGTAAATAATACCCTTTTAGAGAGAAATAATGCTGAGTTTGTAGTTTGTTGAACTGAAAATAATTTGTAGCGCGACTTTGTTTATTTAATAACAGTTTTTAATGATTTCATAAGAGAATATCTTTTAAAGATTTATCTAATTGAAGTTAGTTAATTAGGTTAAGGGATTTTGATGACACCTTGTTTTGGCTACATTAATAAAATCTTGAATTTTCTGGTAATTAGGTTTCTGGCCTTAATCAATTTTTTTTACAAAAGATAGTATTTTTTAATAAAAAAACAAATACGTCAAGAAATTTTGAAAATATTCCGGAAATTAATAAATATTAAATGTAGGTCAATATTATTGTCTTATTTTTACAGTTGGTTTGTTATGAATCCGCGTGTTTTTAAGCACGTACAAATTTTGTTTAGGGAATAACATTGATTACAATTGTCACCCGACTAATCTGCTTCGGATCTAATCTAAAAATATTTAAGTGCAATGATTGTGTTTTCATTCATTCATTCATTCATGTGTCTCGGTATATTCTTTACAGCCAGCGCTACCTAGCGCTGGATGACCAAAAGAGAGGTGAGGATCCGAGCTTGAATTCTTTTTTCGTACTTCAACAAAAGCAACAATCAGTAAAAACAGCAGTGTTTTAAGAGTGCGTTAGTTAGTACAGCTTACCCATTAGGGTAAGCAGTTGGCACCTAGTTATTGTTAAACAACGGCTGTCATCATCAGTATGTTTGTTTGATTTTCTAAAACTTAAGTATTCTTATGCAAGGTTGTCAGATATGCAAATAGTTTTTTCTAAATTACTCGAAAGCTAATTAACATATAAAAAGAATTTATTCAGACTTTTTTTGTTCCTTTTGATGTCTTCTATCACCCCTTAAAATTAATGCGATTTAACCCCTGCCACCCTGTATAGGATGATTTTTAAACAGAATTCCGGTTTGGAATTTAGGCCCATGATCATCAAATACCTCTCTTCACATATAAAACAATTAATATACTCCTATTAATTAGTATCATATTATTAAATAGGTTCAATACATAACTATTTAATATCCTTAATTTCCAAATAAAAATATATATTTATATTTTGACAATATTTAGATTAACGGATATGAAATGTAGATTTTGTCATTTTGGCATCAATACTGATTTTGATTGCATTTGTCCTCCAATAAAATTAGTCTACAAATTCTTTGAGCCACATTAAACCACTAGGAAGAGCGAAGAACTAGTTGAACTATTTTCAAGCTTATCTACAACCTGCAGTAGTTCCAAGATAAATATAATTGTATAATTCCATAACTGATTTAGTTTATTAATAATTAATTAAATCGCTGCCTGATAATTACTCAACTGACTAATTAAATCAATGAATTTGATCGATAAGTATTTTGATTTAATTAAAGGATGTAAAACAGCAAATGTTTGGAACAGTAACAATTGTCTGGTTAAAGTAAAAAGTATTCTACGCATACATCAATGGACCGTAAACGGATCCTTGTGGAACTCCCAGCTAACCAGCACAAATTTTTTTTTCATTAAATCATTCAGATATTCTTTCTCTTCCAAACTCAAATTGCAGGCTGTTGTGAAAGTAATTTGAACATTAAAAGTTACAAAATTAAAATTTTAAATTTATTATAAATTATTTTAAAGTGTAAATGCAATATTGTTTACCAAAGTTAAATATAACGATTTACAGTTAAAAATTCGCACTAATTTTGAAATCTTGGTAGCCTAATTATTCTATTATTAATTAATTATTAACTACCTCAAGCAGAAGAATCTACATTTTCTGGTTGAGGTAGTTTAATTGTTAGTTTATAATAAATGTTAGTTTTTATTTTTGTCAAACGTTTAATGATGCATTAAAATGTCTGGCAATTAGAATTTGTTTCAATGGATACGCTCCTGGGGACGGGAATAGTGTCAAGACAGTAAGCATAAGTTAAATATTTTTGTAATATTAATATAGTATATTAAATATAATTTCAATCTTGATTCCATATTTTTAGCTTATTGATGTTCCTCTTTCTGCACTGCATTCAATATTTATTGATTATCAACAGGCCTAGATATACTAAAATGTCGACAGATCTATAAATAATAGTAGAACTGATATTGATTCGATGTACAGAATCATCAAAGATACATCACGTCACGTGATCTAGGAGCATCCAGCACCGTTAAAATGCACCTTCGTTTACGCTTGTGTCTCTCAACTCATTCAGCATTTGGTTGGAGCAAACATTGGTAAAGGAGCTGATGCGGAAGGGCAATGTTAGGACCATAATCCACTGCTTGACGACTTGTGGAGAAAACGTGTATATGTTGATTACATAACAATAATAAATAAATGGCTATATTCACTTTATTTATTAAAATATTTATAAATTTAGTAGTTACAGAACGATTGGAAGAACTATTTTCTTTTCTTTTATACATACGATCCACCACACAGAAAACAATGATTTACTTACCACATCAACTATCATCAAACCACGCCCACCAAACCTACCCATTACACATCTCTAGTCCTTACTTAGGCCAACCATATACATGAGTCTATAAGGGACAAACATACTGATAAACAAATTTTGGAATTTAGTATATAGATTTAAATTCAAAAGACTTATCACTGTTGAGCAAGCATGCATATATCAATTTGATATATACCGGATGTCCCAAAATGACCTTCACACGCAATTCTAAAAATTAATCAACTTGGCATGGTCTCTTAAACGTTGCTATGCAACCAGCGTTTAAGGATGTTTGCTGAACAACACATTCACAATAGTTTTTAGGTTGATTTCTTTATCTTTTCAAACAAGAGAGATATTGCGAGTAAAGAGCATTTTGAGACACCCGGTATGTATCCGAGTCTGCGCCATATTTGCCACGGCCCTCGTTTAAGCGAGTAATTGAGATACGCTCAATTAGCACCCCACTTACTTATGTGAGTGCAATTCTCACTGGTGGGAGCGAAGTTGCTATCCACCCTCTACTAGTTCTCCAGACTAGTACCGGAGTTATTGACAAGCTCATCCCCAGGAAATCCCTTCACCCTTAGTCCAGCCTGCACGCTTTAACTGCCCGGTCAAATTCATCCCAAGTGTGGACAGGACTAGGCATAAGATTTACTACTTAATCTACCAAGTAAAGGCTTGGTGAGGCTCCCACAGCGCCCCGTTCGAGTCTTAGTAGAGACCCGGCATTTACCGCGTGAATATGTGGTGTTAGTCTTAGATGTGGGAGGCTGTATGTTCAAAGCAACACATCTTAAGGTGATCCCCTAAGATAGCCTTACCCGACTCAGCCGTATCGGTTTTTCGCGTTTGGATATCGCAACACACAAAGAAATGAATTATCTTTTGGTATCAAATTTTCATTTGCTGAATTAGTTTGTGTTGATAGAACAAAGTGTTGAAATTACAAATTAATTTATGTTGTAAGAACAAACTAATGAGTTTCCATCGCAAATATATTTTGTTAGCTTTTGATCACACGTGTGCTCAATCGGCGACTACGTTCGTGTCGGACTCGAGGCGTAACGTTCCCTTATGGTCTCTTGTGTGCAACCTGAAGTTTACAAGGTTGGCCACTTGTTACATTGCATGTTATTATGTGCAACAAGGTGCTCTGCAAAAAGGACCGTACTTCCGTAACAATTGTACTTTACAATACTATGTATTAGTGTTATTATTAGTACTACGAGGATTATAATTGCAATTCATTGTAGAATTACATTGGAAACAGAAATGGAAAATCTACTACACGAGTGGAGACTCCCCAAACTTATTCCAACGTTAATTAGTTAAGTGAGCATATTACATGAAATACTAATAGCAAATATTGTATCAAATTCAGCAAATTATAAATTAGCTATAAGAACATATTAATTAGTAAAGTCAGTATATTTGGTGTTAGCAAAGGCTGAAAATTTGGTTGTATATTTTACAAATAGATGACATGGTCATAATATCAGACAAAGAAGACAAATAAAAATCCGAACTTAAAACCAAATTAGAGATAGTAACATTAGAACTCAACACAGACGAAAGCTATACCAACAAATGAAAAAACACAAGCTTAAAGCGGATACAAAACGTTTGATTACTTAAATAAATATACATATACATCAAAATGGTGGAAATCTAATACAACAGTTGAAATAAACATTAAAGAAGAATTAAATGGCATTTGGCAAACAAAGGAAAATATT
Organism: Agrypnus murinus; assembly: GCA_929113105.1. Taxonomy (NCBI): domain Eukaryota; kingdom Metazoa; phylum Arthropoda; class Insecta; order Coleoptera; family Elateridae; genus Agrypnus; species Agrypnus murinus. Next base: position 40,524,903 of record OV816028.1, read on the forward strand.
AACAGATAAAAAGGATTCCTCTGAAACTAATAGCTTTGCTAGTAGAGCGTGCTAGCCTCCCATCGAAGCGGACCGGAATCGAATCCCGGTGCCGACAAATTTGATTAAGGTTTCCTACATTTTTCCTTAGCTGTAATACAAATGTATGATTTGTGTTAGAGCATCTGTAAGTCGGCTACATCCGCACGATGAACCTGTATCATAATCGCTCCTCCCGCACAAGCTTCGTAGCTTCCGAGGTCTGAGTAGTTATGAGTAGTAGCAATTATTATTACTGAGTAAAATGGTATGCGATCAATGTGTCTTACCTTCCTTCGTACACAGCCCAGACATGACTACTAAACAAGAACATAAATTGAGAAATAAAATAAATAAAACCCGAAGTGCAATGCCAGACCAGGTCAATGCCAGATGGTAAACGTATCAGATATGTGATGTATAACATACAGATCATTGATTTAAACACACTTCCTCGTAGAACCCTTGGATTTTACAGGATATAAATTTCTTAGTTATTTCTCTCCATTCTGAACTAGAAAGTGGCTTTAATGTAGATAAAATTTGTCTAGAGGAAAAGAAAATACAACCTTCAAAAGAACTTCTTAGGAATACTCTGCTTTAACTTAAGTAGTAGGCCCTTGTGCCAAACTATGTCGAAAGCTTGACTCTCGCTACTATGATATTCTTTTGTCTCAAAAGTGGCATTGATGAGGTCTACCACTAAATGTATTCGGTTATAGTAGAGTGATATTCTATGAAATCAAGTTGGTAGTCAGATATCAGTTCATTCTTTGTTAGGATCAGTCTTTTAAAAGACGGATTTGTCGGGTTTAAGGATAAGAATGATCTTGGCAACCTTACAATGCGCTGGGAACTTTCTCGTTCTCTGTATTTCGTAGAAGATTGAAGCTTTATGATTGAAAGAGGTAATAATCAATAACCATTTCTTGAACAATTCTTTGAAGATACGCCCAGTTATTAAGTCATAGATAGATGTTTTTTTTTCATTTTCAGGCTGGCTATCACGATTTTAATTTAGTTTGAGGAGAAAGGGGAGGTTCGTTTGCCAACAAAAGTTGTAGAGCTTTCACAAAGTTTTCCGCTTTTTCTGCTTAATTTACTGGTTCTGGATACTGGTTTCTGTAGTCTATTGAAGATGTTTATGTTAGAAATACTGTGGGGACTCTGCACCATCAATCTCAATGGTTAAGAAGTGGTTTACTGAGTTCCGTTGTGATCGTACCAGCACAAGTGACGCCAAACGTTCAGGTCGTCCAAAAGAGGTCATCACGCCAGAAATCGTCGATAAAATCCATAGAATGATATTGGACGATCGGAGAAGGAAAGTGCGTGAGGTGGCTGAGGCTGTAGGCATCTCAACTGAGCGGGTACATTACATTTTACATTAATATTTGGACATGAAAAAGCTATCCGCGCGATGGGTGCCGCGATTGCTCACACTCGACCATAAGCGCAACCGTTTGACCACTTCAAAGGAGTGTTTGGCGATGTTCAGTCGCAATCCGAACGAGTTTTCGCGACGTTTCGTTACCATAGACGAAACATGGATCCATCACACTACACCAGAGACCAAGGAACAATCAAGACAGTGAGTTTTTCCGGGTGAACGTGCACCAAAGAAGGCCAAGGTGGGTCTGTCGGGCAACAAGGTCATAGCCACAGTTTATTGAGATGCGCACGGTGTCACTCACATCGATTACCTTGAAAAGGGTAAAACGATCACCGGCGAATATGATTCAGAGCTTTTGGACAAATTCGATATTAATTTGAAGCAGAAACGACCGAATTAGCCGAATAAAAAAGTGCTGTTCCATCAAGACAATGCACGGGTGCACACGTCTGTAGTCACCATGGCAAAAATCCATAAATTGGGCTACGAACTGCTATCCCATCAAGCATATTCTCCAGATTTAGCCCCCTGTGACTATTTCCTGTTTCCAAACCTGAAGAAATGGCCCAGCCATTTCTTCGGTTTAAGAGGGTTAAGGGGTAAGAGATTTGGGTCGAATGAAGAGGTCATCACTGAAACAAACGCCTATTTTGAGGGCCTTGAGAAAACCTATTATTTGGAAGGAATAGAAAAAAATTGGAAAAACGCTGGACTAAATGTATCGAACTAAAAGGAGACTATGTTGAGAAATAAAACGCTTATTTGCCGAAATAAATATCTTTTATTCAAAAAGTCACTGACTTATCAAACCACCCTCGTATTATTTGGCATAAACATTATTTGAAGTTTAATATTTGCATTTAATTTTTCCTGTTGAAAATTGTTAAAATCTGTGTTATGTAAAAGTAAATTACAGAAAAGATAAAACTGCAATAATTTCAAACATGTAACAAAATAACGATGAACTCGTAAAGAAAGCAGGCAATTAATGAAAAGTATTATTTTGTTTTCTGTTTGTGGGTCAATAACCCGTTTTGTTCAATAATTACCTCCTAATGTGATTGATTGAACAAATTAAAACTCATTAAAGGTGTATCAGATCTATCTTCATTACAGTCTTGAAAATCCCTAATTTGGTCTTGAAGCAAATTATACAAAAAATTGTCTTAAATAAATGCTTGGAAAATAACACAAATCGAAGTTTAACGGCTATAATGTACACAAACGTAATCTTATCTATCATTTTGGATTTTTTGTAGAATTTAGAATAAATTTCCACTTTTTAAAACGAGACCAAAAATTCCAAATTAAGCGCCCTCGAATTTGAATATATTTTTTTATTATCAAACAAGTGGGTTGAGATGTTACTTAATAGTATTTGTTTGTTGTCAATTGGTGCCTAATTGGTCAGGCGTATTAAACTTTAAAAGGTTTGGAAAAATCGAAAATAAGCAAGGAAAAGTTTTATTATTATTAAAAAAGATGAATCAATTATTTAATTAATTGGTCGATTATTTCTATTAAAGTGTATAAGGATTTTTAATCAATTTTGTTTGTATTTTTTTGGAATTTCGATTTTGGAAATCTCATCAAATCGAAACGTTATGCTTATGAATCAGGTCATAATAATTAGTATTGAGACAAACTTCGTGAAGTGGAGCACGTATTTATCATTGGTACGATATTATATGTTAATATGAATTTTCCTATGGCATTTAATGATAAGTTTGTTTGTTTGTTTTTGGGTGAGGAATCAGGATGGCGGAGCATTCTTCGTACCTCATGGCACCGATTGCTATGATCATTTGGCCGACCCTACTAGAATTTAGCCGAATCTGGGGGAATTCCACCCCCAGTAGGAATTTTTAACGTGCCAAACATCGCATTGACACGAGACCTACAGTTTTACTTCCTATCCGAGAAGAAGGCATGTTTTTAATTTTTCTCCGCTATGAAAAATTACCAGCTCGGTCGGGGATCGAACCTGCGATCCTTGGATTATGAAGCAAACATGCAAACCACTAATCCACCGAGGCTGGCCTTTAATGACAGTATTCTGATCCTTAATTGATTTGATAAAATTCTTGATTTTCCAAACGTTATTAACAATAACATCTTTGTGTAACGATTTAGGAAAACTTATTTTTCTAAGCTACTAAAACATTAAAATCAAAATTATTCGGTAAATCTCTACATAAGGGAATAAAGATTAATATCAAGTAAATATTTTTTATCCAACATGGTATTCTTATAAACAATAAGGAATTTATTATAAACAAATTCAATTATTTATGACTTCTTAATCTAGTTGGAACATTTTTCTAATTAATTTATATTCTCTATACATTTTCCAAAACATTGCTGAAAAAGGTTTTTCCCATCCACATTTTCTAGGAAATTACATCAATTTTTATCGCATCGTGTCCGCGAATTTTAGCAACAATAAGCATAACACAAGAGCGCATCAGCTGTTTGGAGTTGGACACAAATGTAGTAAAGTCTTATTGATAAATGCTCCGAATAGATGGTAGCGTACTTAGTCCCATTTCACATGGACGCTGACCGTCACACTGTGGTCAAAACATATTAACGTTTGATTATAAAATGTTCAAGGCATCTAGAACCGGTGGCAAATTTTAAAAATCTTTGTTATTGTTAAAAATTTTGATGCTTAAAGTTGTCACTACTTTGAACTAACAATTTCTCGACATTTTCAGGCTGAGATTTGAAATTAAATTACTTTTGTTGTATGGAACTTATAGAAACCAAAATTAAAAATGAAAAAGAGACATAGTATTTGTAGCTACACAACTTAAAGAAAAACATGAAAATGTGTTGTAGTTTTTATTTTAAAAAATCCTAAATTGTAAGAGCTTTTATTTTGCTAAAATTCAAATTTTGCTGGAGTTATAAAAAACGCCCGCATATGCCCGGTTTAAAATTTATATTGAAGAAAGAGCCAAAGCTTCCAGGTTATTTTCATACAAAAACCAAATCCAACTCGATCCAACTTAAAAAGTTAAAAGCCGTTATTGTAGGCACTGCAAGAAATATTTACAGGTATTGTTCGTATTATTCCATGCATAGTTGTTGATGATGTAACATTGTGTTTTTGCACCTTATATCTTAACTTTTAAAAACAACTAAATACCACCCCTTAAGAAGTAGGCTTTTTTTAAGTTCTACCATGATCCCTACCTACGCAGAATGGATTTTTGTAATAACTGCAATAACAATTTAACACAATTAAATCTCTCATTGTAATATAAAATAAGTACAGGGTGAACGGTCAAGCAGTCGTTGGAGATGTCGGACTTCATTACTAGTATCCGAGACTAGCCCGAAGAAGAGGTGTCGGGAAGCACTAGGATTCGAGACTAGCTTGAGGGCAGACCACACGGCGTTCACCCTTAGAACTGGTCGTTGTCTACCCCATCCCAGGCTTGCCTGGGTAACGGATGACGCGATCAGAATCAAATGTGTGGTAGAGTTATGCCGAGGTGTTGCGTTTACGTTTACCGGAGTGTTTCTCGACGATGACCCTAAAACGTTGCGGATCGAGCTCTGCTAACAAGGGGGTCCGGTGTGGGTGGATTGGATCTTACCTGGCGTAGGGCCTTTTATTGAGCTAAGTATCCCGTTGTCTGACCTAGACGAATGGCGGAGATTCAAGTGAGGTTTATCTCGGTTAGGGAGTTCGCTCGCTAACCCATGAGAAACTGCATGCCACCAGGTAGCGTTTCGGGGGTCTGGCATATGCTGCCAGTTCCAGCGTCAGATTCCCAGAAATCGTCTAGAGACCTACACTTAGGGCGTTGATGCGAAGATACATAGCCTCTCACGTTCAAGACAATTTCACCTTAACGGGTACACACCGGATGCTACTTTGATGGGCCCTTAAAGTAGCCTCGAAACGAAGCTCTGTCGAGGGCGCACCAGGCCTATAACTGGGAGATCGGGGTGGCGAACCCATTTAAAAACCAAGGTCCGCCACATTGAGGTTGGATTCGATCGGGCAGTGGCCCCAACTTTGGCTCGGTGTACTGAACTAACCCAAGTTAGGGGGAATAGTCCTAATGCTGGACGAGGCATTTGACCCCGTGTGAAAATGGACGAGGAGGGTGCCGGCGGGTGAGCACATGTTAAGTCAATCGCTCCGGTACTAACCTGGCTAGCTAGTAGAGGGTGGATAGGCAACCTCGCTCACCAGTGAGTAACTGGGAGCAATCGCTATGCGATTGCGCGCTGATTGAGCGTGTCTCAATTACTTCCTCCCAAGGGAAAGAACGTGGAGGTATGTTAACACGGGGACTCCACGTAAAACATTCAGATAATCTCTGTAATATAAAATTCATGGCGAAGTGAAAATTGAATTATGTACCTTGAAAAACTCATCTCGCCCTTATTAATTTTAGAACCTCTTCTCATATACTTCTAAAAAGATTACATTAGAGATATTATAGAATACCTTTGCTAGAATAACATAAATCCTCTCACTTTCTCTAATAAGATGCAGGTATAATGAAGAAAATAGATAAACTTCCCCTAATTAATATCAAATATAACACCATAAACTATTAATTTCACTTAATGAATAATGCTCTATCATTGTTATATCAATTCCTATAACTTAAAAAGTACATATGAACAACAAAACCGGTAAAAATTATTTATTTTACTTCATTATAGGGCTTGCGCGCTCTTCCCTATCTTTCGCTCGACAGTGCGTCAGCGAGCTGATGGTACGCCTGGTGTTTTGTTTTCACATGATCAGGATGAAAATTGATAAAGCTGATGCATCAACCACTGTTGTCATATCTGCTACTTAAACATAGCAGCTTGCAAATTTTATTACCCATTTCCTTCTTTTCTGATATTTTCTGTTTGAAAAAAGCAGGTACTAAATCATAATTCCAGAAAACCCAAATCCCACCATTGTTTTCTATTGTTACTACTTATAAAAAAATTTTAAATTAATTTTAAAGAAATATTTCAATTTATTTTTCAACATAATCAACAACAAAAAACAAAATATTTTTGTTTTCTATAAGTACTTTATGAATGTTGTTTCGAGTGCAACCCGTAATACATACGTCATTGGGTTTAAAGGGGTGTCATTATTCCTTTCTATACACCGGATAGTGTATATCAACAAACAATTGACAACATTGCTTTTTAAAATAATTTCGGTCAGCGCGCTGATTCGGCATACGTGTGAAAAGGTGCATTTCTTCAATGGCCCGTCAGCGCGCTGACCGTACGCGAGGCTCACGGGCCACGCGTACGGCCGCGCTGACCGTCAGCGTGTATGTGAAGAGATCAGTTTAAAACTGCAGCCCTTGCATGGCGCTGGTCATCAGCGCGCTGACGGTCAGCGTCCATCTGAAACGGGGCTTACGTGACGTGACAAAAATTGCTGTAATTTCCTAGAAAATTTGGATCGGAAAAATTTTTTTCAGCAATTTTGTCTCTATTTATATTTAATTAAGGTTTTTTTAAACTAAAGGACACTTATCGGTAAATTTCTTCCTATAAAGAGAGGGTTTGTTTTCATTTTTGCTCGCCTTGATATATTCAAGGATAAGTTTGACGCATCGACCTTAAAATCTAATTTTGGATAAAATAAGTTGTGTGTGTGTTCTATGGGGTATAATAATTATTGACAAAACCGTAATACTGTAAACAGTTTCAGGAATTTATAACTTTTCGTAGTAGCAAAGAATGTAGAAGTTCTGTCAACTTAAATAAAAGATGATCGATACGGAAATAGAATCGTATTAACTATAAAAGTTAACATTTATGAAACCTATACGCGATTATTTAATTAACTTTATTTTTTAATTTAATCTCAAGAAATTTGCGCAGTTTGTCATGTAAGGAATGTAATTAGTATAGTTCTTGCAAAATTGACTGCATTTAGAACTTTTAATGTTCTTCCTGTGATTGGATTCCCTTCATTATTTGTACTTCCAGTACACTCTGATGGTACTAGCAACCCAGACTGTTCATATGATAAGAATAATATCTTAAAGAACAATTAGAAAATACTGTAGAAACTCAACCACAAACAGCGAATCTTTTATATCAAAAATACTGATTTGACGAAGATCCAACATATGCATAACCGCAGTCCACTCAGTGACAGGAGCAACTTAACTTTGAACGTAGGAGGGGCGGATTTACTCTGACAGACCAAAAAAAAAGTTTTAAAAACCGCCATAATATACTATGCTAACCCATAAAAAATACATCATTGCTTTAAATTCAATCAGTAATGAAATTATTATTTAGTTCGGTTACAATAAGTTTTTCAATAAAGTGAACAATAAATATTAATAAATAAATTTATAAAGTTGATACAAGGTATTTAGAAACGGTTAAAGCTATAAATCTCTCATTGACATCAAATGTTTGCCATAACAACAGATACTTTGTAATCATACATTTATGTTTATATAAAGAACACATAACATAAGCAAGACCACTAATACCTAGAGTTTATAGGACGTCAGATACAGAACAAAATACCTAGATAACTAGACATGCAAGGAGGGGTAAAAGGCACAGAATAATATATATGTCACATATAAACTAACATAAATCAAACATGTGTACACAAATAATGGTGAGAGGAAATATATGTTTTTTTTTATTCGACGCCTACACTACGGGGGAACCAACTGCCAAGGTCATCTGTCCCCCATCTAACATGCAACACGAATACACACATCCATAGTTGAGGTGGCGGAATTTTCAATTAGAAAAATCCCGTCGCCCCAAGTGGGATTCGAACCCACGACCCTTGGAACACGAGTGATGCACTGACACCACTCGTCCACCGCCGGCCCAATATATGGTTTATTATCACTGTGGAGCATGCGCGCTTTAAAATAATAAAATACAAGTCTGGAGGGACCTCAACACGATATTTATGTGGTTTCTTACTACTGTGGAGATTGCACGCTCTTAAATATGTACCTAGGGAAAACAACCACTGTTCTGAACCATTGGGTGTTCGGGGGACCACACGACGTTCACCCATAAAACTGGCTGTCTTCTACCCTATCCCGTTAAACGGGCAACGGATGAAGCTGTCAGATTAAGTGTGTGGTAGAGAAATTCGTAAGAATTCTCGACGGTAACTCATACCGATCATCGGGGAGCCCTGGTATATGAGACCGGTGTGGGCGGATTCAAATCTCGCCTGGGATAAGGTCATTTATGGTCACCAACGGAACCCGCTGCTTGACCGAGGTCATTTATGGTCACCAAAGAAACCCGCTGTTTGACTGAATCTCAAGTGCGGAGAATCGAAGTGAGGTTTATCCCGCTTTTGGGCCGATGGGAAACTGCAGGCCGCCAGGTAAATGTGCTTAGGAGCATCCCGACCACCCTATGATCCGAACTGCAGCCGGGTACAGTGACTGGGAGACGCTCTGAAAGCCATTACACTTAAGTAGAGTTGAAGCGAATACATAGCCTCTCACAATCAAGACAACTTCACCTAAACGGGTACACACCGGTGGTCTATAACGTGTAGACTTAAACGAAGCTCTGTCTAGGGCCCACCAAGCCTATAATAGGTAGATCGGGATGGCAAAACCATTAAAAACCAAGTCCCGCCACAATTGAGGTTGGATTCGATCGGGCAGTGGTCCCCACTTAATAACAGCGTTAAGTGGGGGAATAGTCCTATTGCTGGACGACGTACTTAGCCCCGTATGAAAGAGGACGGGAGGGTGCCGGCGGGTGAGCACGTGTTAAGTCAATCGCTCCGGTACTATGCCTGCGATAGCTAGTAGAGGGTGGATAGGCAAGTGTGCTGATCTGGTAGCAATTGCTGTACTGCCGGTTATGCAACTTGCGCGCTGATTGGGCGTATCCCAATCACTTCCTTCTGGAAGGGAACGTGGGGGTATGTTTATATAGGAACCCCACGTAAAACAATGACAAATTCTTGTTCTGAACCAGCGAGATTTCCCACTAATATCTTAAGCCCCAAAGTATATTATTTACAGTAGATTATAAAATCAACCAAAAATAATTATGTAGCGACTGTGAAACACATAAAAACAGTAGTTGCATTTTAGGTACGTATAACATGCCCAGTTAACAAAACACCGTTTTGTTGATTTAGATTATCATTGAATTTTTGACTCATTTAGTTTTCAATCTAGACATTTACAATTATTTATTAATTAAGAAAGTTTGTGCTGGGATAGTCTGAGCCAAAAGTTATGGAGCTGTGCTATTTTGACAAATATAAATAATTACAAAGTTTTGCTTCAAATGATAGCTCTAACGATACTGGTTTTATTAAAATGCATGCGAAAGCAGTTAAGTTATTATTTATATATGTTTTTAGTTAATTATTCGTCTTTTTTAAGTGAGAGTTTAACTTTTGAATGTCTAGTCCAGACTTAAGGACGTGAAAAAAATAACTAAAAGAACAATTCTTCTAATCAGAAATTTCATTCAAGTTTACTTTTTTATTAGTAAAAATAAAATAATATTACTATGTAAACACTAAAAAAATTAAGAAATCTCTCTAGATTATATATAACTTATATATTATATATAACTTAACTATATACGTTTCTAGAGCAGTGAAAAAGTGACAACGTTGCCTTAAGTTGGTACCAGTATTTCGATTGTTGGTGTGATGAAAACAAATTAATGCAGTAAATGACTTTGACTCAAATTTTGAAGTTATCTTTGCAAATATTACAAATATATGTATATAAAACGATGGATGAAACACTATTTATTCAGATACATTTTAAACGTAGCAGTAAAGAAATTCTTATATTTCTTTCTTTTTATTTAACACAACCGATTTTGTTTTCGAGATGTAAATTACGACTAGCCAGTAGTGCTGCATGTAGCTATATAAAGCATTTAAATTCCCCGCTCGTTTGTCGTTCAATCAACAAATTCTTGGCATTATCTTTTTACAAAACTATCTTCCTAACCAATCTGAAACTTTAACGGCACAATCTTACAACGTTTTTACGTGAAATGTTTTGGTGTAAAGTTTTTTCATCATTTTTTATGAAGTTAGTATAGTAAATGTATCGACAACGTTCCATTTTGCATAAGATCGCGTGTTATTTTTAATGAAATTTATCATAAACAAACTTCCTAATCGTTAAAGATCCCAAGAAGTATCCCAAAACAAAACTGTAGCGTCCGTAACGACACAAAAACAAAATTACCAACTTTAAAAGAAACATTTTAGATTCAAATCAAACAGTTGTTATTCTGAAAATCATTTATGTCTTTTCCCTGTAGCTGTATGTATCAACGCAACTAATAACTGTAAACATATCTAATGCGAGACACGACAAAATGCGTCATATTATATATCATTTGAAAGGTAACTACTTTCTTAAAAATGATATATGACATATTTTGAGTGTCTCTCATTGGATATGTTTACAAGTAAGTAAATTGATTATGCTGCAACTTGCTTTGTGGCAAAATGACTTGTTACAGCTACTTCGATATATTCTTCGTTGACTGTAGGTCTGACCACTACAACTACGCATTGAATCTAGAAACATTTTTGTTAACTATTTAATAATCTATCAATTGCGGCGGTTGCCATCTTGATGATGCCATAACTGCGTACTTCACACAATGGCCCTCGACAGCACGCATTTTCCCACTCAGGAGACCTTATTGAACACGTGTTTGCTTGGTGTCGTTAAAATCCAGTTGAGTTCGATGAAAATTCTATATTAGCCAACTGGCTGCCCTATTATATCTGTAATATCATAACTGGACTGTCCATTTCTCCAATATCTAGTAATGATATACAGGCTGTAAGGTATTAAGAGTACATTCACTTTAAGGAGTAGTAGCAGACATCAAAAGAAAACAATAAAGATGGTTATTTTAACGTATTAATAATAGCAATTTAATTATGAAATATTTTCGAAAGATGCATCTCATTTAGCATAACAAAATACCTTAATAGCATTTCTTCATATGACACTAATTGTTTACGCCTAAAATCAAACTATTTTTAAAATTTTAAAAATTCATTTTAGTCACGTAAAAAATGTAACAACCCTGCAGCGCACGTAATGCAATGTGATCCCGAAAACAGTTAATTCTCAACCTTTTGACCATCCGTATTCAAACTTTGCATTTTACAATTTAAAACGCAAAACACAATTTGTATATTCTTAGAACTCTGAAGTATCAAGTATTTTGAAAGAACTGATAACTTGTGATATTTAGAATTCAAGTTTAGAGAATTATAATTAAGCAGACTTTAGGTCTCTGTACGAGTCAGTGGCGTGCGGTCCATGGAAGCAAGAAAAGCAATGCTTCCCTTAAGAATTTATTAAAATTAAAAACCAATGCTAACAAAAATATTTTTATAAAATTATCACTAAACTCAGTACCGGCGACTTGGAGTTGAAAATCCAGTGGCGGCGTATGTGTAACTTACATCCGAATCGCGACGATTTTGTTGTTCAATTTGTAAAGTATTATTATTAGTATTAGATAAAGAATTTTCTTTATACAGTTTCGGAGGGAATTACAAATTGTTGAGAAAGGCAGACCAAAACCAGAACTTTTAAATTTAACAACAAAGATTAAAACCTGCACCAAGTATTTTGCTAAAAAAAGACCGGAAAATCGAGTTGCATTATAATAGTCAACAAATTCCATAAGTATAAAAGACGTATTCTTTTGCACATTGTGATTAAATCTAAACGATCATAAAAATTTGAAAATGCTTTGTCACAAAAGAACGTTGGCAATAATTACAAGTTTCGTCACAGCACTTTTTATGATTCAATCATGTTAATCACAGCATCTCTACGATTCAAAGGGGTAAGGGGATTACCAATCATGCTAAAAATATCTTACTAGGTGGGGGTTAATCAGTATTCAAAAGAACGAGATGTGCTAAAAAAATTACCAATTCGATTAATCATTATAGAGCAAAAGAATACTGCTGAAGTGTAAAAGTTCTTTAAAAAACTTTTAAGCATAATAATTATAACACTGTTTTTTATTGTACCTAGGTATATTAAAACTAAAATCGTGGTTGCGTCCCTAGCCTAGATTCTAACCGCACGCCACTGGTACGAGTACTCCACGATTTTCTATCGCCATCTGCAAGTTCTTACAGAGAATTCTTAATGGTTAGGACAGTTTCAATATCAGCGTATATAATATATAATACTTGATAAACCGAACGGTTAAACTGATGTATTTAAAGTCGGTTTTAATAACCAGTTTGTCTGTATTGGTTGGTGCTATCGTTATTTTTCTTTTTTGTGACGTGCATTGTGACATATATAATAATTAAAGAGTTTCAGAAAGGCGGCACGAAACTTGAAAGGTTTAAATGCTTTTAATATTCTAAATTTCTGACTATACAACCACGGTTCTATTTCCAGCTCGGGTAATTTTCTTTTAATAAAATATTTAATATAGTTCATAAACAATTTCAAATTAATACTTATAATTAAATACTTATGTTAATTAAAAATAAACCTAATTGATTATACATTACCATATTAGTATTTAATTGTAACTTATTCCTTTTTATAAATATTATACTTATAAAAAACTTGTTTATTTATAAAATATATTAAATACTTTAGTAAAATAAATTACCCCAATCAGGGATAGAACGAGAGTTTTATAGTCGGAAATCCAGTGCTGTTAGGATTCGGCAATGTTGTCTGTTGATGTCCTTTGTTTCTTTAATCAATGTCATTTATCATCTTTTGAAGAATTGGTTATTAAAATGAATCTGTTTAAAACTTTAAAATTTATAAAAAATAATAATTACATACAATTATCCCTTAATTTCATAGTCATTGTTTAAACTATGCACAATTTATTTTAAATAAAAATAAAACTAAATGCGAGCTTCCCACTCAGCCAAGCTGTCCGTCGAGCTGTCCGTTGAGGGGAAATGAGTAGCTCAGAGAATCGATCAATGATTAATTTATTTTTGTGATTATACTTTTAACCTAAAAAAAGATTATCCTCAGATTTTGACCTACAAAGTTGCCTGAAAAATCTGCTAATTCAGACTAAGTTTTTGTTACGTAGATTTAAAAAATAATTCCAACGCGGCTTTACAATTCGTGTTTTAAAATTTAAAACTCGAATTTGCAGAATTTGTTATTTTATAAATTTAAAAATATTAACAAAAAAACATCGAAGAATAATCAAGAAATTGTGACCTGTTTGATTTGATTTTTTACCTTTACCAAAAAACTAGCAGAAATCTTTTAATAATTTTTATATTTAGTCAGCTCTTACCTAACAATTTTGTTAATGTGTGGAATATATAAATATACATATACCTACTCTGTGTTTTACTGTTTTACTTTAATTATAAGATGCTTACGTTTATTTGGTTGTTTAGTTTCCACTTTCTTTGTTTCAGGGTGCTTTAATTAACAATTTAACTTTATGAGAATTTTAGTAAATAAAATTTAATAATACTTGTCACTACTTGACAACATGATACGTGACGCTTGTCAATTGTATTTATCATGGCTGGAAAAGAGCACAATTTTTTTCTGTTACGTTTTAAAATTCAAAACAATTTGATAAACGTAATAAAATGTATTTCTTACTATACTAATAATATATTTTATTATTTTTTGTTGTGTATGAAGTTGTTTATCTATATAGGTTAAGTTATTAAATGCTTGTCGAATCATTTCAACAAGTTGATTGCCGTATCGTTTTGATTGCTAGACTAGTTTTGGGAAACCCGGATATAATAAATTTAGCTTTTAGTCTTTTTATAAAGTTTTTTGACTAATTAACCTTTATTTATGTATGCTGTAAACAAAAATTGTTTATTGTTACCGAATAAATCTTGCGTCATTTGAATTAAGGTGAATTCATAGTAAAGAGATTTGCATTCTCTTTTGATATTGCCATTCGCTTAACATTGCAACATAATATGGAATATACTATGCTTAAAATATTATTGTTATTATTATGGAATTGCATAACCAATAAACCAATTTGGGTATCATTTACACGTGCTTCGCATGAAAACGAGATTAAGTTGGGATACATTATTTATTACGTTATGTTATTGTGATCATACATACATTTAATCTGGATTAAATTTATATTCATATAACATTATTAATTTGATGCTGTTATGTTCATATAATAATAATGCTATCAAGCTTACAGACGGGAATACGAGGACAAGGGTCATTGTAGGTCTGTTGAACTGCTATTATCAATAATTGTTTGCTTTCTGTTGGTTCTCTTGATAGAACATTTATATACGTCCATCTTTATCTGACAACAATGAAGTAGATGCTCGTCCCATCTAATATCCACCTCCAATTATAACATTCAGAGAACATTCATTTATCAACAACCTGTAATTTATATTTAACAGAGTTTATCAAAGTTTGTAGGTAAATTATTTCGATAAAAGCACATTAGTGTCCAGAAGAGAAAGAAAAAAATATATAAGTCGGTGTGTACACACATACACATATAAATAGATCTTTTCTTGACATATTGGCCTTAGATGAATAAAAATTACGTATATAAGTATATTTATTGATGTATTTTTAACACAATCTGTATGGTTTATAATTTTGACCTTTTCGGTCTTATTTTTTATTTCTTGGTTTATTCCAG
The DNA here is from genome assembly GCA_929113105.1 of Agrypnus murinus. Classification (NCBI taxonomy): domain Eukaryota; kingdom Metazoa; phylum Arthropoda; class Insecta; order Coleoptera; family Elateridae; genus Agrypnus; species Agrypnus murinus. Next base: position 40,539,970 of record OV816028.1, read on the forward strand.
TCTTGTGTACACAAGTCTTCTACATGGTCAATATACCCTTTTGACGTCCAAATGTAGACAAAAATTGTTTTTGTTATTATACATTTTTTTCATTTTGTTTCACGATGCCTCGTGTTGGCACAATTTTATTTTTAATAAAGGGTCACCAAAGCCACTCTAATATTAGCAAAAATATGTTTTTTTCTTTTAATCTAACACCAACCACTAATAATAAAATTAATATTAATTTTTCAATAGTTATAATTTTAAAAATTGTTTATTTGAAAATTGCTTTATTTATAAGAGACTTGAAAGAATGGCTAACCTACTTATTTACTAATGATCCAATTTTTTTTAATTCATTACATCAATAAATTAATAAATATTACAACATAACATTTTAATAAATTAATTTTTCAGAGTTCAACCATCATTATGAATGTTTTTGTTGTTAAATCCTATATGTTAGATGTCCAATTTCTGAAATGGATACTCTGTGTATTCTTCCATAAAACATTTTTTCTCTTAATGCTGATTCTAAAAATACCTTTACTACATTGTGGTTGCTAAACTTAGCCATTTCGGCGTTATCTAACTATAATTAATTGTAGAAAAAGCTGCCCCATGCACCGTGCAAAACCCTGTGTATTGCATACAGGGTTCTGCAATTAAGCTCCAATCTTTGATATTTCCATTTCTATAACGCTAGAAACTTCACTCAGTGCTCATGGAATTTTCTTTAATATACAGAGTGTCTCAAAAAATACGTTGTCAATGCAAGATTTTTTAAATGTAACATACAGTATTTTTTCATTTAATTTATCTCTTCAGTGCCTATTGACTCTGTTAGTTATTTGTTTCGGCATAATTCATTTTTCTAATATTTTGTGCATTACATATCCCAATAAATAGAATGCTATAAGGACATATGTCAAAATTAAGAAAATATATTTGATAAAAAATAAAAATAAATAAAAAATTAAGAAAAAATAAAAATAACAAAAAAAAAATAAAAAAGAAGATATTTGAAGTATCTTCTACTGAAGGTCTTTTTAAACAATTTGTTACCAGCTCAGCACAGAGTGCTATACATGGCACGGGTAATAATTACATTTTTGTACGTTACCCTAATCACTATTCGCTAATATACGTAACTTTTCAATAATATTACTATGTTTCGGATTACACTTATTATTTGATCACAGAAGTACTTTTTAGTGTGTCATATTGAGCTTGTTAACTGTTCATTCACCATTCACCACTATCTATTAGGTCTATCGGTAACTTCCTTTTGAGTCTAATGCAGTGATGGCGAACCTTTTTGAGAACTGGGTGAAATTTTGTTCATTATTGGTTTTAATACCAGCCCGTGGGTCACTAAGTCAGTGGCGCCACTTGGAGGAGGGGGGGTAAAAAGGGTGCCAATAATTTGGAAACACCGAAAATTTGTTAACAGAACTATAATTTTTGTATGATATAAAAAATAAGTTTATAAAAATCAACGCGTGGGTCATTTAAAAAGCCTTCGTGGGTCAGTGTCTGACCCGCGGGTCATAGGTTCGCCACCACTGGCTCTAGTGTGTATCGAGCGTTTGCCCAAACTGTAATGTAACGCACCTTCACACTGAGTAATATTATTATAAAAGAATTTAGCCACTTTCGTAATAAATTCTTGAATTTCGGGTATACCAGTTTCTCTATGCAGTTGATTGTTTCTTGTGTACCATTCAGCATTGGTTATGATGCGCAATATTTTATTTTGTAGCACTTGGAGCTTGTTTAAGTTGGTTTTGGAGGTTGAACTCCATACGCTATACCCGTATGTGAAAATCGGTCTTATTATAGATGTATAAATTAGAGTGCCACATGTTATCTTGAGGGAGGATTTTTTGTTTATTATTGGATATAACATGCCAAGTCTTGTGTATGACTCTGATAGCTTTTTATTTATGTGGAAGCTCCAGGTTAACCGTCTGTCCAAGTATATACCGAGGTACCTAACGGCATTTTCTTTAGGGCTCCACGGTATCGGAGTACCGTTTATGTAAGGCGGATCTTGTGGTCGGCGGAGTGTGAAGATTTTTGCTTCGCACTTGTCGGCATTAATATTCATACACCACTTGGTGAACCAGTTAATGATTGACCTAGTTAACACTCTTTTGAAGTTTCCTGGTTGCCCTGTGAATGTCGTGATCTTGTGAGAGAATTGCCGTGTCATCTGCATGCATAGCCAGATCAGCTTCGGGAATTTCAGGAATGTCGCTCATGAACACGTTGAATAGGGTTGGTCCCAAAATTGAGCCTTGAGGCACACCAGCATGTATATGATAAATTGAGGACGTGTATGAATTTACTTGTACTTGAAAAGTCCTGTTAGTTAGGAATGATACTCGTACATATGATTTTAAAAGGTAAGTAGGTATATTCATCGTATTCATTTTATAAATAAGGCCTTTAGTCCAAATTCTATCAAAAGCTTGTGCTACATCGATAAAAGCTATGAGAGTATGGTTTTTGTTTTCAAACCCTTCTTCAATTCTTTCAGTTAATCTCAAGATTTCATGAACAGTTGAGTGGAAAGGTTTAAATCCAAACTGAAGGTGCGGTAGTAGGTTATTCTCTTCCATGAATTTTTGTAAACGAATTAACATTGCTCTTTTTAGGAGTTTGGAAATTGAGGAAAGTCGACTTATCGGTCTGTAATTTTTTGGATTGTTATGTTGTTTTCCTGGCTTAGAGATCATAACAATAACAGCGTGTTTCCAGGTGGTAGGAAAATATCCTGTTCTTAAGCTGGCATTGAATATTGCTACCAGGAATGAGATAGACTTTTTCGGTAGGTTTTTAAGTAGTACATTTGGAATTGTATCTTTTCCGGGAGATTTGTTAGTTTTTGTCTTGGTGATATATTTTTTAATTTCTGCAGGTGGAATTGGTTCTGAGAGTGTAGTGGCATTGTACTCGTGTATTGCTAATTCACGTTCTATGAATTCGCAGCCAATTTAACTTAAAAATAAAAAAAAGTAAAAAACAAAAACTTAGAAACAAATGAAAAACAGAGCACCATCATAGTCACAAGTTAATGTAGATTCCAAATAGGTATATACATGGTGTTCCATTTAAGACTCTAAAGTTGATGTCACTTCCGGTTAACCCGAAAGTTTGAAGCTAAAGGTTGTATTACAGAAAGATGCGTATTTAGGTCTATATTCACTATTCCAAATTTGATAGGAATCGGTTGAAAAACAAAGAAATTATTTGGTGTAACATATGATCATTGTCACCCGGTATAATAATTGATATATCCATTTCTGCAATTTATTTTCTTTATATTATTTCCTAAATCTTTTCAACTATTGTCTGATAAAATATTAGTTTAGCTAATAGCTTTACTTTTCTAAAATTACAGCTACAAAATTTCGAAACTTCGGGCTTTATGATTTCAAACATTAACAAAAGTTTCGGATACTGAACGCACTAGAGCTTTAGAATTTAACACTTTTGAAGTATTCAAAGATGGAACCTCAAATTTTTAACTTCGAAGGTTTCGGAGTTCTAGTATTCGTCTATTTAAATTCTAAAATTTCGATATGTATTGGACATCAAGAGTTCGAAGTAACTTTTTGAATTTCGAGTATCAGAGTTTTAGAATTTCAAACTTTTGGTATTTAGGTCTTGAAACTTAAGAGATCGATTGTTTAAAATTTGAAATCGTTGTACTTCTTAGTTTCGAAGTTTTAGTAAACTGCACAATTTGAAAGTTTCAGAATTTTACATTTTTTAGGTTATAACTCTAAGCTTCAACAAAAGCATGTAACATGTCGAGCATATTAATTAAGTTCAAAAACTATTAAAATTTTAAAAGTTTCGGTTGATTCGAAGAATTAGATAGTTTTGAATGTTTGGAAACTCAGTTTTAAAGTTCCATAGTTGCATGGGTTGTATTTTTTTTAATTTCGCCTGCTTAGCCTTCTAACCTATTACAATCTGCTTCATTTATGTTGAGTTCATTTCTGTTTTACCTGTAATGCTGCTTAACACGTCAAGTTAAAGAGATACTCTCTTATCTTAACATTTCAATTAAACTATAAATTTTGAAATAAATAAAGATTATTAAAAGTTTCACAGTTTTATTAAAATACAACCTGACAATATTGTTTTTCGACAGCTATGCTGTCATTATCAAAGGTAATATAATTATAAACAAACACGTCGCTAAGGTAGATACAAAATAGGTAACTAGATAAAATAATAATAATAATCATAATTAAATATCTAATACTTCCAGTAACGGAGAATTACTGAGTTCAAGTTGTTCATTCATTAAAGGTACCCTGAGTTTGTGTTTTTATATCTCAAAGGCTTCTAAAATGTCTAATTTGCGTTTGTTATTACAAAAATGTAGGAATTTAATATTATTTTGAGGAGTCATTGTGTGATTTTGTTCTAAAAGGTGTTTGGCGTAATTCGATTTTTCAGGATGTTTATTTTTGTAATGACGTACGTGTTCTTTATATCTTATGTCAAAATTTCGAAGTGTTTGTCCAATATATACCGAACTACAAAAAGAACAATTTAAACGGTAAATGCCCGATTTCATGATATCATGTGTTCTGTCTTTAGCATTAAATAAAAATGAAAAAGTGTTAGTGTTGGTTTTAAATGTTATTTTATAATTGTTGGTTTTTCTTAGTATATGTGCAATTTTTTCTGATATTTTGCCAAAATATGGTATAGATATGTAATTTGTGTCTTCTGTTTGATTGTCAATGGGATATATTCTTTTGATAGCTAACCTATAATCTTTTTGTTTAATTAAAGTGTCAATCATGTTCGGATTATAATGATTTGCATGTGCTAGTTGTTTAATGGTTGATATCTCTTTGCTAAAATCTGATTTTGTTAGTGGAATAGTTAAAGCTCTGTGTACTAATGATCTGTAGGCTGCTATTTTATGTGTATTATGGTGACAAGATTCATTTGGTATTGTTATGTCTGTTAGTGTTGATTTTCTGTATATGGAAAATTCAAATAGATTGTCTGCGTTAATCTTGATATTTAAGTCTAGAAAATTTATAGCCCTGTTTTGTTCTGTTTCTAGTGTAAATTTTATATTAGGGTGGATACAGTTTATAAGAATTAAAAATTCATTGATAACCTCGAAAGAACTGTCGAAACAAGCTAAAATGTCATCAACATAACGAAACCAGAAGATAATGTGTTTAGAGAGGTTTAATTCAAATATTCGATCTTCAAACTTAGAGAATTACCCATAGGTAAACCATCCTTTTGTAAATAAATTATGTTATTAAAAGTGAAATAATTTTGACTTATACAAAGGTCAAATAATTGAATTAACTCTAACCTTTTAACTATTTATATTTAACTAATTATATTTTGTAGTGTATACACTACAAAATAACCTTAATTGTCAGAACACTGCAAACTTTTATCCTCGTTTCATAAACTTGTCGAATATAACATTCAATGACAGAGAAACACAATTTCTTAACAAAGGTTTCAAATTTTGTCCTTTTCCAAAATTTACCAACAAAATTAAAGAAATTTTGGCCGTTGAATGCGAAACTATACTTAAGAAAGATCATAATAACTATGCAAAATTCCAAATTTCGAATTTGTTAAAAGAGATGTCTTTGAAACAGGACAAAATGTACAACACATCTAACATATCACTTCTTCAATTTATAAAACAGAAAATCACAGAGAACAATCTAATTTCTGTTAAAGCAGATAAGGGTAACACTTTGGTAATTCTTTCAAAAGATATTTACATACAAAAAGTTAATGAATTTATTAATAAAGAAAATTTAGAAACTTTAAACAAAAACCCAACCACAAAATTCCAAAAAGAAATAAAACAAGGTTTAGAAAACTGCAATATCTGCTTTTCAGAATTAGAAAAGCAACAAATCATTAATAAAAACCCACAAATACCTAAACTCTATGGATTAGTAAAAACCCACAAACAGAATATGCCAATAAGACCAGTTGTATCATACATCAATGCACCTAATCACATTTTATCCAAAAAACTGAACCAGATTATTAACACGATAGGTTACAAATCGAAATACTCTGTTAGAAATTCATTAGAATTAGTAGATAAGCTGCAAAACATACATCTTCCACCACATTCAAAACTTGTTAGTTTTGATATTTGCAACATGTTCTCCAGAATACCCCCACAAGAATGTATTCCTTTATGAGATAGTTTCTTGATCAATAGTAATACAGAATTAGTTAAAAGGTTAGAGTTAATTCAATTATTTGACCTTTGTATAAGTCAAAATTATTTCACTTTTAATAACATAATTTATTTACAAAAGGATGGTTTACCTATGGGTAATTCTCTAAATCCTCTATTAGCTAACATATTTATGGACAAGTTTGAAGATCGAATATTTGAATTAAACCTCTCTAAACACATTATCTTCTGGTTTCGTTATGTTGATGACATTTTAGCTTGTTTTGACAGTTCTTTTGAGGTTATCAATGAATTTTTAATTCTTATAAACAGTATCCACCCTAATATAAAATTTACACTAGAAACAGAACAAAACAGGGCTATAAACTTTCTAGACTTAAATATCAAGATTAACGCAGACAATCTATTTGAATTTTCCATATACAGAAAACCAACACAAACAGACATAACAATACCAAATGAATCTTGTCACCATAATACACATAAAATAGCAGCCTACAGATCATTAGTACACAGAGCTTTAACTATTCCACTAACAAAATCAGATTTTAACAAAGAGATATCAACCATTAAACAACTAGTACATGCAAATCATTATAATCCGGACATGATTGACACTTTAATTAAACAAAAAGATTATAGGTTAGCTATCAAAAGAATATATCCCATTGACAATCAAACAGAAGACACAAATTACATATCTATACCATATTTTGGCAAAATATCAGAAAAAATTGCACATATACTAAGAAAAACCAACAATTATAAAATAACATTTAAAACCAACACTAACACTTTTTCATTTTTATTTAATGCTGAAGCCAGAACACATGATATGAAATCGGGCATTTACCGTTTAAATTGTTCTTTTTGTAGTTCGGTATATATTGGACAAACACTTCGAAATTTTGACATAAGATATAAAGAACACGTACGTCATTACAAAAATAAACATCCTGAAAAATCGAATTACGCCAAACACCTTTTAGAACAAAATCACACAATGACTACTCAAAATAATATTAAATTCCTACATTTTTGTAATAACGAACGCAAATTAGACATTTTAGAAGCCTTTGAGATATACAAACACAAACTAAAGGGTACCTTTAATGAATGAACAACTTGAGCTCAGTAATTCTCCGTTACTGGAAGTATTAGATATTTAATTCTGATTACTATTATTATTTTATCTAGTTACCTATTTTGTATCTACCTTAGCGACGTGTTTGTTTATAATTATATTACCTTTGATAATGACAGCATAGCTGTCGAAACAATATTGTCAGGTTGTATTTTAATAAAACTGTGAAACTTTTAATAATCTTTATTTATTTCATGATTATGGAGTTCCACAAAATAAGGCTGGAAACAATAAACAAAACTATAAATTATTTTTGTTAAATAATCAATAGATTGCAGGCCATATTTATTAGTATAGATAGTATGATGCTAGTTTGGACAACATAGAGCTTTCCCTTCAATTCAACGATTTCATTCAACGAGCGAGCATTGTCTAACGAGCCGACACTGACTTTAATGAAGTATGATTTTGATTTGATGAAACAATACATTTATCGATTACTTCTATGACTAATTTTTATTTAGAATTTTATTTATCTACACTCTAAGAGGGAAGGTCAGCTGCTAGGTCATAAGTCTCCCCTATAACATGTAAAGGGCAAATGCTTGTCGACTTGGCAGCTAGTCTGGCAAGTGAGTTTGGAACCCATAACGAACGCATGCTATTCCATATCTATTATGAGAACTGCGTAATCTTCTTATATTTATCAGCTGCGTTAGGGTTTTTCCAAACACTTTTGTTCTGTTTAAGTATCGAAATAATATGCAGTGGAACTTCCTTCCAGAAGACGAAAATTTGTTGCATTTAGTTGCACATACATTACATTGTATACATAAAATTTGAACATTATGTTCCAGTTATTGGTACCTATAGATCAGCAAACATCTCTGCTTCCTTTTTTGTTGAAATCTTCTGTTGAGATTTGCTAATTTCACATAGTCTTAATTATGGCAAACACCTTTTTTTACGGATATTTCACCAAAAAACGTGCACAGGGTTATCAGTTATAAAATTATTAAATTCAGCTACAACATCGAATGGATCAGATTAAAGTTTTCCTACCATATTTAACTATTGTGTTTCTTCCTCAAAAACTCTTTAAAATGGGGATTCTGTTTTGCATGAGTCACAAATACCTACCTGCGTGGCGGAGAAGTCAATCAAGAAATCTCAAGCACTCTTGTTGGCTTTACTTAGTTGGTAACTACATTTTTTAAGTTGCTTCAAATTGTAAAGTATTAAATGAATTGATCAATCCTGTTGATTAATTAATTAAAAATTTTTTATTTAAAGCTTGTAGCACATTGGAACGGCTCAAATAGGTCCGTAAAGAAACGCATTCGTACAGAAATATTCGCGAGCGGAATGTTCTAAGCACACTATGTACTACAGCTTTTAACTGAAAATTCAATAATAATAATAATAAAAAAATGACAAATTGTATAATAATAAATGTTTAATAATTATCTTGTATTAAGAAAAATAATAATTATTATAAATAATTAAACTATGAATACAAAAGCCCACAATCTCCGCAGCGGCATTTTTCCATTTCGATACGGGCAGGTCCGAGCTAATATAGTGTGCTACAACCTTAAGCCTTACGTGGAAGTAATTTTGTAAATATACGAGCTCCTATAGAGTTAGATGTTGATTTATAACTATTAAATTGAGGAATACTATCGATACTTGATGTACACTACGAGGAGAAGGAGAGCATACTTCAGATTTCGAAAATTTAATTTGCTGATTTACTGGTTTTAAATCACTTTTTCTTATTATTGAACCTAGAAAATAAATAACTTTGTATGTGCATAAATATTGAAAATTGTTAGATTATATGTTTAAAATTTTCAATGTAATTTAGCGTTAACCTGTTTTGGAAATAAATAAATGAATAAATTTCTTGGTCAGAAAATCAGAAAAAATATCTTAACACAACTTGAAAACTTCGGTAACTTAAAAACATCCCTCGTATGCACATTTGGTAATTTGTAAGATACTGATGCATTCCTACTTGTCTTACCAATGACATCCGACTGTTTTCTGACAGGAAGAGAAACTCACCTGAAACAAATAAAGTTAAATTAATTTCCATGGCAAAGATTTGAATCTAAGTTTCAAAGATCCAACAAAACAATTCTCTACAACTGAATAATCTTATCACTAGAAAATTCTCGCAAATTAATACAATTATGGTATCTATATACACTATACAGCGTGACCCAAAATGATTGAGGACGGTTTGAATTTACCTACACGTTAAATTATTGCCGCGTTCGCAACACGAAATAAAGTAAAAATAAAATGCTGGAACAACGTGGCAAAGCACAACAATGTAAACGAGAAAATGACGAGTAAACGAGAAAATGACGAGTTGACGCAACACATTTCAATAGTGCTACACTAACACCGTTAAATACACTAAAATTTACGGTGCGCATTTCAAACCGTCCTCGCTCGTTTTGTATAACTCTGAATTTAAACTTCTAAGCGTTTTTAACATTTTTTACAGCCCTTTTATTTAACTCATTTAATTTAAAAAGTTCTATCGTGAACAGTTTCCGGGTGGATTCGAAATAAATGGTGCTTTATGGTGCGGTCATTTATTAAACTATCGTTAGATGATGCTCCCCCCCACTCCGTCGCGTTCTTTCGATTGCGAGCGAAAATGCCGAACATACATATATGTACATACTATCCTATGTGGCTAATAAAATATATTAAATAATGTTAGGTACTTATTATTGTCGCCATCAAAAATATTACTTATTGCCGCTGCATTTATTTTGATTCGTTATTTAATCAGTTTCTTAAACATTTAGATAAACTGTTCTTTTGAGAACTACTTCGCTATTATTACTGTTTTTCACATTTCTTTCTAACTACATACTTTTTCCGTTTATAATAATTTTCAATGTGACCTTTTCCACAATAACACCTATTGTTGGTGGTGGTAATTGTTTCTTTCGGAGTGTTTCTTTTCTTATATATCAAACTATATAAAGAAAGATTCTCCCATGATACAATATTAGTTAAGAATTTGTTTTTATTTGACAGAACCTATTTTCGTATGAAAATTCTACCGTAAACATAAAATATTAACTGGTGTTTATTATGTATTTGCAATTAAATATCTATAAAAATAAGATTTTTGTACTAGTTAGGCTAAATCGACGGTAATAAGATGTGCAAAATAACTCAGAGAATAGGAATCTTAAATCAAATGGCGGTGATAACGCGTAAATAATAATCAGAAAATCAACGCTAAAGTTGCTACTTTGAGGTTAGATTGTTAGGTTACAGTTATACTTGACAAAAAGATTTTATAATTCTTATGTGTTTTAGCAAAGCTTTTCTAAAGAAAACCCCTTGGTCGCGAGGATCTTGGGTGTTTTAAATTTACTAAACCTCCTTTGGTATAAATTTCTACTGTTAAGACGCCAGAGCACCAACAGTTATATCAAACAATGATTATGCTCTTTAATAAAACTTGTTAGCATCTTACGGAACAGGTAAAAAGCAAACCAAATAAAAGCGAATAACTCACTACAGAATAATTCGATGGCATACAATTTTCTCGGTGAATTTTATGACTATTACTATTAGTTTATTTCTTTTGTTTGTCGTTTATTTTAGCCTTTTGTATGTGACGTCACTATGACGTTTACAATATGTTGTGAGACCTTAGTTATACAGGTGGTGTTGGATATTCACGCAATGTGGAGATCGCAACAACAGCAAAAGTTTTTCCTAATTGTCAATTTTTAATTGTTTCTAAAGGTTTATTTAATTTTTTATTTTCGGTAATGGCACTTGCATATGTAGTTTACGAATCTAAGATAGCCGGGACTCGGGGCATTATGAAGTCTTGTTGTTTAACAATCAATCTGATATGCAAAAAGTGCTCTTACTACGCATTGATATGACACCATTTTGCCGTTCTGTTTTAAAAGAAGGCAATTTCACAGAGGTAAACCTTGGATAAAGTAGATCCATATTTAGCTCAATCCGTTTTTAGACATGGTCAATTATATGGAGATTTATCATGTGTTCGCTGTTTCGAAGATATACAGTTCACTACGGAGCCAAAACTTTGAGTATTGTTTATAAGGGAGGCGTTACAGTACATGTTAAAATTCTAGTAATATATTGACAAATCTTTGGCAACTGGTCCACTATTTCTAATGAAAGCCCGATACTGTAACCACACAGTAAACGTTATATATACATTTAAGTAAGTTCCTAAATAAATAGTCTTTTGAGCGTCATCCTTTGACGGGGGTTCCCTAATCTAATTTAAGTAGTTCAACAAATTTGAAATGAGAGATGATGAGAAATGAAAATTAAGAAAAATACAAGGATACGTAACCGGACGTATATCCATCCAGCCGGTCAACGCAAGTGGTAGCTGTTGATATCTCGATAGCTGTAATACCAAAGCCGCCATTGATTCCTAACCAAGACTAAAGCATAGGCAAAAATTTAGAAAAATACTGGAAGTACAGTTGCGGCCGAAAAATTATCAACCGTCTATTGCATCTGCGTAATTTCGACTTTTCAATTCTCTTAAGAAACGTCACTTTTATTTATCTGAAATGTCATAAATAGTACACAAGCCAGATTCATTAGATGTGAATATCAAAAAAATGTGCTAACTTGATAAATTACCGCTGAAAATTTCTCGGCTGCAACTGTACTTTCGCAGATACGAAGTATTTTAATCTCCTAATTGTAAAAATGATGCGCAATAAAATTTATGTTGTCTTAGCAGTAGGGTGAGCTTGTAAAACCCATGTTGGAGTGAAAAGGATTAATGTGAATCCATGTCAATACCTTGATATAACATATATCTTTAGATTCTGCTATTCAACTACTTAGAACGAAAACACTGCAAAGCGATGCCTAGTGAGACCTCACAGAAACTACACAGAGAAAAATGCAGTAGCGTAGTTTTGCACAACGTTGGTTAATTGTGATTGTACGATTTTTTTGTACAATTGGGTTCCATTATTTAAAAGCGTTGCGTATTCTTTCTTAATAAAATTGTTTGAAGACGTCGTGAAATTTGATCTGACAAATTGTGCAAAGCAAATTGAAGTAACTAAAGGAATTAATAATTCACAAAATTGTGCTGCGTCTGTCCACAATCTTGTTGAATATATTTTGATACAAGTTGTTTAACTGTAATCATGCACAGTATTGTGCAGCTTTTTAATTGTATACAGGGGCGTGCTGGCCCACCGGGATACCAGAAGTCTCCCGGTGGGCCTTTATTTGGCACGACTAAATTTAAATTACCAACAATTAAATTATATTTAAAGTAGAAACAATATACCTCGCCGCTGTTCAACTTGACAGCACCTGACGAATAGCGACGATTGCATCTAATTTTCTTCCCCGTTTTTAGTCTTAGCAAACCATTCAAGAACTCGCTAATTTAGAAGAATCAAAGTATCCTAATGTTACGGGTGCGTTGCGTATCATATTTATATTGATGACGTAATTTGGGGATATTTTGTAGGTTCTGCCTAGAAACTTCAATTGGAGTTACTACAGTTTATGCGATCTGCTGAATTCGAGTTTCGTAAGTGGGCAAGTAACTGAACGGAACTTCTGGCGGCTGTGCCATCGGCTGATGTCCAAATGCCAGTTCAATTCGACAAAGAAGATCCTATCTTTATTAAGGTTTTAAGTCTTCATTGGGACCCCACGGCCGAAGTGTTTTTCTACTTGTGGCACAGAATAGATCGCCTTTGCACAAATAGAAATATCTTATCGAAAGTAGCGAGAATTTACGATACTTTAAGATTTTTAATCCCAGTGGTTCTCTTTGCAAAAAGGTTGATACAGCAATTATAGATGGCGAAAATAGATTGGGACAAACCTGTTCCTGAGGCAGTGATCAATAACTGGAATTTGTTCAAGTTCCTAAACTTTCAAATTTAAAATTGTCTAGATGTATTAGTTTAGACTCAGCCGTCATAAAATAACTTCGTGCATTCTCGGATGCGTCTGGAATTGGTTACAGTGCTGTAGCGCATTTAAAGGCTCTATATTCTGACGGCTCTATCAGTTTTCTTGATGTGCAGGAAAACTAGTGTTGTACCTCTCAAAACAATCTTCTTCCCACGTTTGGAATTGTGCGGTGCTGTGTTGGCAGTAGAATTGGTGTAAAGTATCATTGATGTTTTGAAGAAGCAGGTCACGTTTGAAAATACGATCGCTTGCAAGACTCCCAGACACCAAGACATTTGTGGCTAACCGAGTGGCTTTCATTCAAAATATCGTCGCTACTTCATCATGGTATTACGTTCCGCGAGCAGAAAATTTGGTTGATAGTGCCTCATGCGGACTTTTGCCCACACAATTGCTAAACCATAGTTTGTGGCGGAAGGGATCTCCATGACTCTCTCATCTCCTAGACTCGGGGCCACAACAACCTTCATTCTCTGCATGTTTCTTTCCGCAAGAAGAACGTAAAAATTGTATTGACAGTTACCAATGAATCCCATATAATAGATGATCTAATAATTAATCTAAAAATAAATAAATTACCCTTAAAAGATTAACCGAAGCGTGGTGTGGGGCCCTCTTAGGAAATATTTTCCCGGGCCCTAAAATTGACCCAGCACGCGCCTAATTGTATATGAAGAAAAAATGCAAATAAAACTTGAAACTGTAATACAATTTGAGTGAAATCTTACATCAAGGTTATTTTTAATGTGGGATTGACCTATTGCATTTATTTCCCCCTCAGATCAGAGACTCCTGACATAAACAAACTGCAAAAACCTGCTACGTGGAAATGCAACACATTCGTTTAGTTAGTTTGTGATAGTTGCAGAATACAGATATAATATAGGTGAATAAAAATTTAATTAATGTAAGTATTTTTAATTTTTTACCCTATATTTTAAATTATTATTATTATGATTGGGTACGTATTTTATTTACTCATTTATTTTAGTGCAAGTGCTATGTAATAAATCACTAATTTATACATTCATTTTCCAGGAGTAATTGGGTGCGGAGTTTTCTCTTCTTCTTGGATCAACCACTTTACAAACCAAATTTTCCAATAATTCAGAAATGGACCGATGATCTTCCAGTGTTTGGCATTATTGAGAAAATAATAAAAAGTTCATGTTTCCAATTTGAAAATTTACTTTTATATGCCATGATTTGTTACTAATTTAAATAGTAGATCGTTTTATTTTAATTAGATCGTTTGCTTAATTTGTATTTTTCTTTATAGGAATGTTTTCTGTTTGTATTTTGGCGTTTAAATTAAATATATAATTGTTTAATAAAATTATCCACAATTTGTGTTATTAAATCACCCAGTGTTTAGCGTTTCTTTCAGCAATATTGAAGGTTAAAGAAAAATAAGCACAATATTGTGCAAATATGCACTAAACTACTATATACACAATTACTACAATGTTCGTATGTGTTTCCAGCAGCATTGTGCAAAAATTCCACATAAGGATCGCAAGTGTTTAATACAGCATTGTGCAAAACGATGCTACAAAATGTAGAAGATTCTTGAAACAAATTGTTTTAGGTAGTTACCTATTTGGTATGGAGATAAAAATAATAAGTTGTTTGGATAAACATTACAGTTTGTTTTGCACAAACCAATGCAATTTTATTGCACAAATTGTTCCTGTCGCCGTTTTAGGCACAATTTGTTTTAATTTTCTAAACAATTGTGCACTAAATATATAAACATTTCTCTCTGTGTAGATATGTTCCACTTGGAGTTTATCTATTCCATCATCAATCACTGTTTATTTCTGTATTGTACTTTTCTTGAAAATCCATCCCTTAACCTCCTTATAATCTAATAGTATTGCCAAGCACCTCTCAAAGAGCCTACACAAAAAGTCTAACAGTGTCTCTGTTCATAAATGCCTTCTTTCCTTTTATTTCTTGTTGTTAACTGCTTTTTCATATTTTACATACAATCCACTATCCGGTGTAACATTTATACAGTTAAGATTGTATACTACTACCATGCCTATTTATAGCAACTGTCCTAAAAAAGGTAGCTTATATTTACTTTTAAACACGACTTTAATAGTCCAGTAGGACCTTGAGAAATGCTTGAAAAGTAATATTTAAGGTGTTAACGCATTCAAATTATGTAAAGTTCATATAACGGAGCGTTTTCCTTGATGTTTATAACATAAATTTGTTTAATTCATTGCGTAAATCGGACAACGACATCATAAAGCACATTATAAACAACTGACCTATTCTATTGAAGTTTTACATATATGTATCTGTTTGAAATACTTTTAGTATTTTTACCAAGCAGTTTTCGCTTAGAAACCATCCTTGCTCGAAAGGACCAAATATCTATTCGTAGAGTTTTTGGAAATGCTAAACAATTTTGTTTATTCATTTAATAATAGGCTACCTTGTCATTTAGTTTAAACAAAAAGTTAATAATGTAGAATTTTGCAGGTAAACACTAAACAAAACTGGTTTTACACCGTCTATAACCGATTATAGCAAAAGTGAACTTTGATCGCGCTCATTCAAACCAAATCTTTCTTTTCAACTTCGGAATTTCGGAAACAAAGAAGTAACCGATAGAAAATATTAAAAGATAGACTTTAAACAAGGGTACTAGGCCAATTTTGCAAATAAAATTATAATTTACAAGTAAATACGTGTATTTGTTTACATTTTAAACGGAAAATTATTGCTATTTTTATAAAAATATGATTTTGTAGACTGTGAACGACCCAGTTGATGATGTCCAGCTTCGTGTGTGTGCGCTGCGAACACGTGAACATCACAAGATGATTCAAAATGGCGACCTTTGATTCCAACTGAATCTTATTGATGTGTGACGCCTTTATTTACGCCAACCACTATTATATGATATCACTTATTTACGACTTCTAAAGATTATCATATAATAATACAAAAGGTTAATTAGTGGAAAAAGATAAAATCGGTCTATTTTTTTATTTTTGAATCCGGATTTCTGGCTCTCCAGATTAAAAAAATGAGCCACGTGTAAGCATCTTCAGAATTCTCAAGGAAAAAAAGTATAAACAAGTAAACAAAACACTATGCTAAATATGCATAAATGAATGATTACATTCTGATTTTATCACTTTTGACATCAAAATTGTTCTAATGATAATATAATTTGTCTGTTGTAAAAATTCAGAAATTGCGTACGATGATTTTATTGAAGTGATAGAAAAATAGATTAGTTATCAAGAGATGAATAAATAGCCTTTTTTATAATATAGATCAAAAAGATACGCGATAATAGTACTATATTAAGTATCGAGAACAGTAAGGACAGTTTACCGATCGACGACAATGTTTGGCGACTGAGCGAAGCGAGGTCGCCAATATTGGAGGAGATCGGTAAACCCTTACTGTTTGAGATGCTTATACTATTTTTTGTACGACCATTATGAATACAAAGGTATTAACTAAGGAAATATCCCAAAGATGGTAAAAAAATAGATTCAAAATAATTTATTTTTGCCCTGTATATCCACCAACCATTAAGTAGGTTTTCCCGTTACCATGGATACGTTTGTAATTTTATTTTTGGCCTCGTGTATTTTAAAACGTTTGTTTCAGTTTTGTTTACGTCAACTATAGCTTCATATTTACGCATGATGTCGTAAAATGACAAGCGAATGTGGTAAAAATACTAAAAAACACTGGGCAATTAGAGATATTTAAGAAACCAACTATTCTTGTAATAATTAAGTTTATGTAATAAAATACATGTTACCTAAGTTATTATTAAAAATATTTCGGGCTTTAATAGAAAAAATTAAAATTTAATCAATTTAAATCGCCGCAGCGCCATCTATTGTACGTTTGGAAACTACAAATGTCATCCAAGAGCACACTATTATGCATGTTTTGAATTATTTTTTTTTATTTTCTATAAAACTTGTCGGCCAAAAAATCTTATACACATCTCATGCGTCAAGTCATTTTACAGGGCTCCAACTAATAAGGCACTCGCCCTAAGGGCTCGTGCCTTAAACAAAGTTGTCGCCCTGTAAAGTTCAACTTCCCGCATTCGAGTGTAAATAGCTATTTTGAATGTCACGATATTTTTGTAGTTTCAACATAAATAAATAGATAGCATCCGTTGTTATTATTATGTATTTTTTCACAGCAAATTTAAATAAAAACATAAATTTTTTTAAATTGTTCAATAATTATTTAGAAAATAATGATTTTTCACGAAAGAGACATCTAAAGATGTTGCATTTATTTTATAAATTACATATAATTTACTTACCGTTCTGTTTTTGACAGAACTGAACGGTAAGTAATTACTTACCGACGCCTTGTTGCTTAGTAACCAGTAAACATAACCTACTATTCTAAAACCAAGTTTGGTAAACAATCCGAAATAGCAGAGTCGTACAAAAAATAATATTACAGTGCTAAATACAATGAATGTATTTTTATTTATAGTACCTGAAATAGAATAAAATTATTAATCTGAAAACGCCTACTGTATAGACCATCCACGCAACAGCAAGCCTTTTGTATTTTCGTTTAATTTCACTTTTTTACTTATTATTAATAAGTAATAATATTAATAAAACCGTATGAATAGATTCAGTTAAATAGCAATTACATTCCATCGTCAATCAACAATTGCATACACTTAGAATAACCCTCTAAAATATGTAATTTATTTACCATAAAAAAGATTTTTTCTGCTCAGGCTTTTTAAGGTTTGAAATTTTCTTAAATATATAAAAGGTAAACATCAAATAATGTAGAGTTGATCTTTCAGGATCATTTTGCAAGACGAATTACTTGCCAGAAGAAAACCAGTTTCAGTCAATATACCCATTAGAATCAAAAGAGAAATCATGTCCGGCTTCAAATTAACTTGAAACTTGCTGATGTTAATAACTATTTAGCAATCAACAACGTCGTGGTTAGGCAAGATTTTTAAAAATGAATATCTTACATGTAAACTTATTATGAAAAAATAAACAGCCTTTTTCCAACAGGATCTTAAATTATTTATACATCAAACTGATTTCACAATTTTAAACAGAAAAACTTTAAGATTTTTCTGGTCCCACTGTAAGAAGTATATGACATATGCTTGTCCTTGATAGGAGAAACCTTACAAACTTATAATAATATAATAATAATGTCTTTTATTATGGCAACATAAGTTAACACATAAATTAGAACACAAAATAACTATAATAATAATTTGCTAAATTATCTAACTTGTCACTATGCTGAGACTAGTCTCCCGGTAGCTCAGTTGGTAGAGATAACGCCTAGATAGCGGAGGGCCCTGGGTTTGACTCCCAGCCAGGGTGATACATTTTTCTATATGAATTTGCATTCAAAATATAATTTAATGTAAAAATTAACTTAAATATAATAATAATATATAACATAAGTGTGAATAAATATATATATATATATATATATATATATATATATATATATATATATATATATATATATATATATAATAAATGGGGCGAAGTTCAGATCTATGAAGAAATAAATTCTACATAGTCTGCTCTTCCACTTAACCATATTAACTTAAAGATTAAATACTGCATTGGGCATTTTTTTTTAAATTACACTATAAAACACAAAAAAAACTTCCAGGTTTTCATATGGTTTTTCTACAGCTTTTTGGTATGAAGATCACGAATCTGCTATTGGTTTTTTCGGGTCAGGTCAAATACTATTGTTTCGATGTCATTCGGGTCATTCCATGCCAAATCATCACAAAAAATGAACGTTTCAACCCGACCGTCTCTGATTTTCGTGAAATTTAGTAGGATGGTAGAGCACATCAAGTAGCTTACGTATGTAAAATTATAACCCTCAGTGATACACGGTATTTATACAGCAGGGTTGCAAATATGATAGAAAATGTAAAATTTACGCTTACAAGGTGAACAAAAACAATTCATAACTTTGCTTCTAATCGTAGTAGAGCCTTCATCTTAGGCTTATTTTAAAGCTAAAAGAGCATAGTTTTCATAAAGATGTTTTATAAAAAATGTTGAATTCTTCATTCCAAGGTCACATGATGTGACCTTTGGCCTTGAATATCTAATAAAGTGTAGCTTCAATTTCTTTAGAAATATGTGTATGTTATAAAGCTAGGTGTGGACTTTTTTTGGTGTAAGTTTCATTTTGGGAAGCCTTTGGGAACAGGAGTAAAAAATTGTTAAATGTGGTAGTTACACACTTTTAACACAAAAGATGAATCTGGAAGTTCACACAAGAGTATTGTATCAGCTATTTAGTATACTGCCGTGCTTAGCTAGAAAGCAGTATCTCCACAGTAGCAATTTAAGAAATGTACCATGTTTTTTATTAGCATTCATTAGTATACCACGCAGTATATTTCTACACAGCAGTTCTGGCAGATACTGCTTTCTTGCTAAGCACGGCAGTATAGTTGTACGTAAACCTTCAAATCGTATCAACTAAGACAAGTATAGGTATGATGTACCTGTAGATACAGGTACCTATACAGGGTGTTGTTAAACGTAAGTTTGTCTACCCTTCTCGTGCATTTAAAAACGAGTTTTATTTGAAACCAAATTGGAATATAACTAAAATCTGACCTGACCCGAAAAAACTCATAGCAGATTCATGATCTGCATCTTAGAAATCTCTAGAAAAAGTGTATTAGAACCTGAAAATTTTTTTAAAGTTCAATTTTGTTGTACAGTATTATTAGTGATGGTTCTGTAAATACAAGAAAATCTTACAATTGTGATTTACATGGACTAAGGTGTCCTATAGGCAGTACTCATAAGGTGGCATGATACCAAGAAGAGAAATGTGAGAATAAAATTAATTTGTGTCAGGAGTGTAAATAGTACCCAAATATAGTCTCATATATATATAGTCACAACTCACAGTCTACAGAGCACAGTATAGTGGATCTAGTAGTGGATCATGTATTCATAGTATGTACATAGCCAATAATATAAAACTCACAGTATGTGATATAGTATAATATCTTGGGTAGAGTCTATATTTAGGTTCTGTAGGTTTCTAGCCTATGGTATAGTCCATTCTTTACAGTCAATAAATATACCACAATTGATGTTCTATATAGCATATGTCTATCATCTACATGATGATGTAGATGATGCGTTGGATTGAACACTGATGATGTACGGGTGACGCGCAATAAATCTAAAGCTATAAAAATTATTTGTAATTCTTGTAATATTTTTATGGGTCAACTAGGAGAGTTCAAAAATTTTATGAAGTCGCTATGAGATGATTTCGAAAAACGATTTCGTACTATTGAAGATAAGATTACCCAAAAAGCTCAGCCAGAGTTGGAATTACTCCAAAAGGAAATTGGGGATATAAAAAAACAGTTAATTAATATTAATACAAAAACACAAGAGAACAACAGCGGCGGTGGAATAAACATAATTAAAGACTGTTATACAGGAAATAACTGAAAGGCAACAACGAAAATGCAATCTTATATTGTTTGGAATAAAGGAACAAGAAGCAACTACTGGTCATGAACGTAATATGCAGAACAAAGCTTATATTAATCAAATTCTTGATACTGCAGGGATCACCACGGAGAGTCAATATATTAAACCAATCCGACTTGGTAAATTTGTGGTTGGTAAAAACAGACCAATTAAAATAGTGCTTAAAAATACGGATGACGTTTTTCAAGTTATCAAAAAGGCTAAAGATATACGGAACATTGATCAATACCGAGACATCTCAATTTCACTAGATAGGACTCCCAAACAAATTTAACAGTATCGCCAAGTTCGAAGGGAACTTTCGGAAAGAAAAGCCAACGGTGAAACTAATATAAAAATTAAATATATTAATGATTGCCCAAAAATAGTACATTTAAACTAAATACAACACCCAAGTAAGAACAACATTAATTTACATTGTTATTATCAAAATATACGGGGGATCAACACGAAGATCGAGGACTTTTACAATTCAGTTGCAGATTGCGAATTTGACGTCATCTGTTTAAGTGAAACATGGCTTTCTAGTGATGTGGCTAGTTCCGAGGTTTTTCCAGACTCATATAATGTCTTTCGAAGCCATCAGGATTTTCAAGCTACAGGACTTAGCAGGGGAGGTGTGGCGTTTGGCGTAAAGACTGAACTAAATGCAAATAGGTTAAATTTAGGAGTGATACAAATAACTTTTCCAAATATTGACATAGTTGGATGTAAAATAATTATAAATAACAGGAATGTTTGTTTTGTGCTGCTTTATATTTCTCCATCAGTTAGTATTTTAGAATTTGAAGCTTTTTTTTTAATGTTTTCGAATCACTTGAATATCTTTTTCAAAACTGCACCTTCGTTTTTCTGGGTGACTTCAATGTACCCTTCTATAACAGGAATTCAAGCGACATTCAAAGACATTTTTAATTAATAATTTTGGTAATTTTTTTAATTTAAAACAATTGAATACCATTGTTAATACCGACGGACGACTTTTAGATTTAGTTTTTTGTAATATTTCTTGCGAGATAACAGGAAATAATTGTTCACTGCTAAACATTGATAAATATCACCCTGCTCTCGATATCGACATAACATTAGATAATTTCTGCAAAAAAGATTTTCCGTTTAATCACGAATCTGGAATGTAAAATTTCAAAAAGGCAAACTTTCCTTTGCTTTATGAATTAATACAGAGTGTGGATTGGTCTCATCTTACTCAAGTAACTGACGTAAACCAAGCTTGTAATGATCTTTACGAAATAATATACAGGTTATTTGATATTTGTGTACCACGTTACAAAAAACGTAAAAGATCATATCCACCTTGGTTTACAGCAGGTATAATCTCTAATATTAGAAAGAAACACTTGGCACACAAAAAATATAGGAAATACAAAACTGATTTTTATCTCGAGGAATTTAAACATCTCAGATACGTAATAAAAAGACAAATTAAAATATCATACGCCGCTTATGTTCAAGTAGTAGAAGAAACTATTGTTGCAGAACCAGCAAAATTTTGGGCATATATTAATGCTAAAAAATGTAAATCCAGAATACCGGGATGTTTATACCTTAATGATTCAATATATGATACGCCTGAATCTATAGTTAATGGATTTTCACAATTTCTTTCTAGTGTATTTTCAGATGCTTGCCCCGCCAATGAAAATCAACCCGTCTCCTTAGTCGGTAGTTGCAAACAGCTGAATGATATTACTGAGATGGATATTCTTAACGCAGTAAAAAAACTTAAAAACAAAATGACAACTGGAGTTGATAATATCCCTAGTTTTTTAATTAAAGACTGCATATATGCATTTATAGAACCGCTTTTAGCGATATATAATTTGATAATTAAAACTAAATAATTCCCAAAAATATGGAAAACAAGTAGAATATGCCCGGTTTTTAAATCAGGAGATCCAACATTAATAAATAATTACAGGCCTATATCTATTATTTGTAATTTTGGGAAGTTGTTTGAAATAATATTATATAATACCATATATAGGAAAGTTAAAACAAGAATCTCCATCAATCAGCATGGGTTTATGGAAAAAAGATCCACCACCACTAACTTAGCTTGCCTAACACAATATATATGTGAAGCTTTGGATCAAAATGGGCAAGTGGACCTGATATACACTGACATACAAAAAGCTTTTGATAAAATAAATCATACTTTACTGTTAACTAAATTAAAAAATATCGGTCTGTCGGAATCTTTATTACAATTAATGGACTCTTATTTACGCAATAGACAAGCTTTTGTTAGTTACGGTGGTTATAAATCAAATGTATTCATACCAACGTCAGGAGTTCCGCAGGGATCCAATTTGGGACCCTTATTGTTTATAATATTTATAAATGACCTATCTTTAATGCTAAAATTACCTCACTTACTTTTCGCCGGTGATCTGAAATTATTTTGTAGCATTACAGAGTGGAATGACTGTGTTCGATTACAAAATGAAATTACAATAGTTAACGATTGGTGGAAAATTAATTGCTTAACACTTAATGCCAATAATTGTAAGTCTGACATTTTGTAGAAAATTTTATTCAATTACATATACATATGAAATAGGTCAAGTCAATTTAGAAAGATGGGAAAATTTTAAAGATTTAGGTGTTATCTTTGATCCAAAACTTACCTTTATTAAGCATATTGATGTAGTTACTTCAAGTGCTTCAAAAATATTAGGTTACTGTGTCAGGAATTGGAGGAATTTCGCCAATACTAAAACCTTGCAAATACTGTATATAACATTGGTTCGAAGTAAACTAGAGTATGCTTCTCTCATATGGTCACCTATTTACCAAGTACATGTTGAACGATTAGAATGGGTTCAACGTAAATTTTTAAAATATATATATATTATAAATTTCATGGACAATACCTCGAGAGAGGTTTCGATCACTCTGTTTTGCTTCAAACTTTTAATATGGATACTCTTCAACTTAGACGCAATTATAAATCAATAGCGACTGTTTATAAAATTTTGAATAATTTAATTGATTGCCCTTACCTGATAGAAAAATTGAATATACACATTCCGAGATTAAACGCTCGTAATGAAAATTGCTTTTATTTAGCTGCAGGTCATACTAACATTATAAATATGTCACCTGTATTCAAAATGTGCTATACTTATAACATTATTTCCACATTTTCTGATATCAACTTTGATGGAAAAAAACTCTAATTACCAAGTACAAAGAACATCTTTAATGGTAAAACATGCTCTGTCGACATTATTGTATTAGTTTATGTATTTATCATTGTTTCTGTTATTGGGTGTAAACCTGTAGAAATAAAGATTATTATTATTATTATTATCTACAGACTACAATCTATAATTTACCGATTATGCTTCACTATCTATAGTCAATGGTCTCTATAGTCTATATCGACAGCCCATGATCCGTAGTATATACTTTCTAAAGTGTATCTATAGACAGTATAGGCGACTGCAGTGTACAGTTATAGACTATGGTGATATACTAATAGTCTGCAGGCTTATAGTCTACAATCCTTATCTAATAAATCCTCTACTAACCTACATAGGCTATTTGCCTATGTAACAAAACCGATAATACACCCTGTACACTTTTTATAAAATTTTCGCAACACCATGCATGTAGTATTTTTTTCTTTATTAAAGTTTGTTAGGTTCGCTCCACGATGTCGCTACTATTTGAAATAGAGGTGCTATAATTTTTATCTTAGTTGTTTATGGATGCAATTGGTCTTGATTATATTTATGTATTATATTAGTGACCACAAACTTACGATAACTAAGTATATACAACTTTAAGTAATTTAGTAGGCAATAGCTGTTTCCTGATAAACCCCTTAAAGAGTTTCGGACACTTGTTGTTTAGTAACGGTATGTAACTTGAGAGATTATAAACAATAATAACAGAAATGTTTTCGTAACTACTATATAACTTCGTAATAGCATGTGAAAGTCCGCATGCTGGACTAGGAGTGATGAGAAAGTCTCTAGAAACGCACCAAACCCATGTTAAATCCCTTTAAACTTTAACCTCTCGGTAGCACGGGTTAATATTGACCAAATGGGCTGAAATCTTACACAGCTCATTTTTTGACATTTTAAAGTGATCTAGGAGACCTAAAAAATTTTAACGTTTGCAAAATAACCCTAGTGGATAGGCAACTTCGCTCCCACCAGTGACTGCTGGCAGTTCATACAAATGTAATTGACGCGCTAATTGGGCGTAACTAAATTTAAGTCCCCTAAAAGGGGGGACCGTAGTCATAAGCTGACGCAGGTCGGCCACATTAAATAAAATCATGGATTCTTAGATTCATGCAAACATAAACAAGTTACCTACAAAAACTAAAGAGGTCATCCTTAAAGAAATTGCATTGTTCACACGGTTTAAAAAGGAATGGCCGAACATTGATACTCAGAAGTACACGACAATAGACGGGGACACTGGCTGCAACTGGTGCTAATGTGGTCGAATTTCCAGCTGGCCAGAAAAGACCAACCCCGTCATGTCTACTTAGAGTTCATTACATTGAGCTTGCTGACCCTGGGTGAAAATGACGACGAATTTCGCAGCTTTCGCGCTCCTGGTGCAACCCATCGAGCTCGTTGGATGGCCAAGGGTTATATACTGTCTAAAAATCTTCTGCTTCCGTGGCCAGTTCCAGTTGAGTCACCAAAAGCTGCAAACCCTTAAGAGGATTTGCCTCTTCGTTGTTACTATATATGTGAAAGCCTGGTTCTCTGCGCCTAGCACTTGTGATGCACCGTACAACGATCTATGTTTGCTGCAAACGATAGAATCGTTTGCGTCTGTGAACAAGAAAGTGGCGGAAATCGCACTACGAAAACTGAAGGGACAACTATGGTACCTCAGTGAAGACCTGATTGGCCTGGCCTTGTTTTCTGATTACGTTAGATTGGATGAGAAAGGGGCCATTGCTGCAGCTTTTCTTCAGCCTCCAAAAGACAAAGACTCGAGGAGATTTGATTCCAGAGGAGTCCATACCTTCCAAAGTATGACCTTGTCCGACTTTGCAACCTCAAGATCTTGAAATCTTTTCACTGCTCTAGAGCTGAAAAACAACTTCCTACAGAGCAAACCTGCAACCTGGTCTTCTCGAGAGGACTATACTTGTGCCAAAGACAAGGCGCTGGCCATGCGTGTAGTTAACGACTGCGCGGAACGTGCCGTTAAACTAGCTACAGATTTCAATGCTCACTTACGAAGGATGAGTACCAGCGCCAGCTCATCTTTCAGGTTGTGGAGTACCACCGGCAGTTGATGAAGCTGCCCAACAAAGATAATTTTTTCTAATATGCTATATGATGTATGTTTATTAGGACTTGGTTGGACATTCGATGGGCATTTTATTAAATATTTTTAATTTGTAAAATAATGCTTAAAACATAAATTTGGTACTTTGTATTACGTGTTATGTAAAATAAAGGATATTTAGAAACTTTCAGTGCTTTGCGCGGTCACTTAACGTTATCCTAAAATTCAAAAATTTTACAGAAAAGATTGTATTACCATACCTCACAAAATGAAAGAGTATGCGATACAAAAATAGAAAAAAATTTTTCCTCATAGGCCTGTAGAACAGACTAATGTACATCCTTTCATTTGTTGCATGAATAATTATATAAATGCTATCTGGCTAAACCCGATACCTATCGTAGCCTGTTGATTATTTTTAATATGTCGTAAACTACTGAAATTTTCAAATAGATGATCCATATCATCGCAATACTTACAAACGTTGCTTAGCAATAAAATGTGAAAAAGTTAATTTTTTGTGACCCCCGGTAGTTCAGGATGTGCTACTGCAATGGAGTTTCTATTTTCCTTAATAATAATGTCAATCGGATCATAACATGTAACTATAATTTAATATAATCACGTTTCATGACGTTGATTCATAATTAGCAATGCCTTTCTTCGTAATTACTAATAAGTCCCACAGTTTTTTGCTCAAATAAATGCTATAAAAGCACATAAGCTAGCCTTTTTTCAAAATAACTTTAAACGAATGATAGGCGTGTTTAAAGAAAATACATAATATAGTTATTTTAATTAAAAACCTATGTAGTTTATTATTAATATATTATGTACTTTATATAGCATAATATTCGTTGGAAAATCAACGGCGTGTGGAGGCACCGCAGCAGGAAACGCGCCAGTCGCTGGCAATCAGTGCGTGTCCCCATTAACTTTGTAGTTTTTGTAAGCCCAGTCTTTGTCAAAACCGGTGAATCTCGAGAACCACTGAATAGATTTTGTTGCCGTTTTCGCCATTCGATAGCTTATTTCTTAACAAAGCTTTCTGTATATAGAGATTAATCAGAGGATTTTTCGAGAATCCAGTAATGAGGAAAGTATGCAATACATACTTAAGAAAATTGGCTCTAACAGAGACAAAACGCATTACGCTGCGGAAATGGTAACAGATAAAGCCAAACTATAAGCGAACGAATTTTAGCTCTCAAAAAGATCTACAAAAAAGCCCCGTATGGCGTATACGAATCTCTTACAGATTACTCACAATCAAAATGTTTATAATAGTTAGTTTTACGGAAAACTCTTTTCCCCCTAGAATGTTTCTTTACTCCGCCCACGGATGAAATACCGGTAATTTCTGTATTTTTTTATATTCAGAATTGCTTCAAGTATAACCTGTGAAAATTTGAAGTTTGCAGCTCACGCCATTAAAGAGATATATAGCCATAATAGTTTTTTAAGAAATGCCCCCCCTGCGACCCCCTCGAGGTTTTTAGGATTAAAAATATACTCATGCACCCCTTTGGGGCAAGGTCCACCTGCCTGTAAGATTTCAGCTTCCTAAGTCTTCTAGTTTTCGAGATATTTTTCGGTGGACATCGGAACTGGCTATTATTATATTAGGAGATGACTACTGGCTCCCTATACTGCTGCGATTGTTTCCAAGATCTAAGCAATCTAAAAGGGATTTCTTGCAACTTGAGAAGCAAAAAGTAAAAGCAAGATTTGGGTATCACCATATACCGACATAGTTATTAGGTTTTTGGTGATTACTCATTTTGCATTTCTTTCATTGATTGTTCCTGATATTATTTTGTTGTGTCGTGCAGTTTTAGATAAGGTTCTATATGTTTTCCAATTCCTCTAACGACACAATTTCTTATTGCTCGTGAGCTAATTTCTGTGATAAACGTAGAATCCGTGATGGATAAGATGAATAAACCGAATCAAGATTAAGATTTGACGTATTAGTTATGAAATCATTCCATAATGGGCTCGTTAAATAAACAAAGTTTGATATGGGTAATTTATTATGAAACAGCTTATCTCATTGCGCCTCCCAAGACACTTCAACACAACACACTTCACGGATTTCATGAACTTGCAGTCGTTCACACCGTACATGATTGAATCTTGCCCACTCGGTTATCTAATCCAGTTCTCACACCTAAACTCCTGTAACTGATTAACAATTCTTGTTTTAGAATAGTTTTATTTTCTTGTATGCTTATTAATCGTAAGATTTATCTATTAATTGTACGTACAAGTCTTCAAAGCAAGTTTTTGCTAGACAACCACCATAGTTACTATTCTAGAAATATACAACTGCCAACGGTTTACAGTTTATTAGCACTAAATAGACTCTCCTTATGTTCCACTTAATTAAGTACTTTTTCTCTAGTACAATCATTTTCGAACTACTACATGAGATCAATAATCAGCATTACTTGTAAGTGCATCACTTGATTAGTCAACAGTTACATCTATAATACAATAACTATGGAACTGATTAATGATTAATTAAGTATTTTAACTCTCTCGCTATATCATTCAAATAAAATTATTTATATTATTTCTTATTATGTGAATAAAGATAAAATGTGCTTAAAAATAAAAATTTATGATTAAACACGATAAAGTAATGCAATCAATTGATAAATCGTGCCATTAACAATTAATTTTCTTTTTATTTTGATACCTTGCAAAAAGGTAATCAAATCTTTTTTTTATAATAAAAGTAATCGTGATGAAGATAAATATTGTGTTATAGAAAACTTTTGATAGAAAAAGTAAAAATGTTAAATAGATTATTCTTTATATTAGAAAGATCTAATAAATAAGATTAGATTCCTATTAATTTTTATCCAGTTCTAATGAATTTCTTGTGTGAAAATTAATAATATCGATTTTAAACGAACACATACATAAAACGTTATTTAAATGTTATAACATTGCACGTACATACCTAAACTTTAAATATGTACCTAAGTGTATACAAAACTTTTTACAATCGAAAGATTGTTAATTATACACATTATATGTAGATTTATCGATGGTTCTGTAAAATATGTATTAACATACCACACAATACACGTGCTCTCTTAGTGATCAATAATATTTTTTGGTTTAGTTTCTGTCAATTTAACCTAAAAACCTGTTTTTGAAAACTTTGCATATAGTATCAGAGATAAATTGTCGTTTATAATTTTTTTAATACAAATAAATAACATATAATAATGATAAAACAAGCTGGAATTAAAGAAGATAGAAAAAATCATTTTTGTGATGACTGTTATAATAATAATAAATTGCTATTACAACAAACGAAAGTGTTTACATTATTAATACAAATATAACGAATGTAACTACCTAATAATTGTATAAAGCTATTATAGATAACTTTTTTATTATCTGTTTCATTCCAATAGACACTTTTAAGAAAATTATAAAGGCCCTAGATTCGATCCTTGTGGAACTCCTTAAACAAAAAATATAGCTACAGAATTGAATAAAAAATGTACGTTTTACGTTATTTTATTTATTGCAATAAAGTAAAATTTTAGTTAGAAATTCAATTGAACTGCTTGAAAATAAATAATTATATTGTTCACAATATAATGATACGAACACGGTTTTTAATATTTAACTTACAGGATCACCTTGGTAGTTTAAAAAATTGTAAGCGACATTGCAATTATCAACTAAATTTTAAAAGATGGAACTTTCCATCATCGCTAATAAAAGTATATTAATGTTTGTCGTCAATTCGTTTATAAATAATAATTATTTTTGATTTTTAAAAATACATTAATATTGATGAATGGAACAATACAGAAGACTTTATAACAATAATAAAATTGTTACAAGAATAAATTTACTTTATTTTTTAATTTTCAGGTAATATTTCTGAAATTAAAGATTAATAGCAATTATTATTATTAATAAAATAACTGACACTAGAAACGAATAGCCTTGAAATGACATTGATCATGTATTAAATAAATGTTTTTTATAGCGATTTCACTTTTTCAAAAACTCAGCTATAATTATTTAATGAATGAAATATTTAGTAGTTTTGGGGCAAGGTTGACAGAAATAGTAATTAAAAATCAAGAAAAAAACTTGTTTCTATTTTAATACGATTTTTTAAATTTAAATCAAACGTATACCTATTTTTTTATTTATTGGCAATGTACGTGCATTAATAAGCTAATTAATAATTACTCAGTTACTGTGTGCCATTCATCAGCATATGTTAAAAGATTTTGTTCCTCTTTTGACCTGGTGCATATAACATACAGCAGCCGCCTAGGTACTGGAAAAGCCGCAACGCTTGTATTTCTTTTAGAAAATTTTAATTCTTAATAGTAACTATTCAGCATAAAACTAGGAAATAAATGACTTCCATGAAATCTAGTATGGCCTTATTTATACGTTTCAAGATGTGTTTTAGAAATTAAAAAATATTTTCATTAACACGTGACAGTGTGACGACACGCGCTTTAACGATAATAATAAACAAAATTTTGAAAATCGTCATTTTACAATTTTCTCTCAAGGAGAATCGGGGAATCTCTGAGAGTGGCTCGTTCCGTTATTTATGACATTGTAACTCAAGATTCAGATCACAGCGTAAAATTTAGAACCGGCGAGACTTTGTTACAATTATTGTAGATCGCTCATACGCGACATCGAACAAGAATCCGACATTGGCAACCCGGCAGACAGATCGCTAGTCAACCATATACGAATAATGTACGTGTACACTTCAATTAGCGATACTTTCAAAACGGACCTTACTTTAAGCTATTATAGATTAAGGATTTTCTTTCAAGACTGTAATCATATATTTATCTTTAGAGTAGTATAAATGGTGAAGTAGATTCCTACATTCATATGACTAGCTGTGAGATAGAAAAGATTCAGATATTTTTATTGGAGTATAACTATGTACCATGACGGATACGCCACCGTGGCAAAATGGTCTATGCAATGCTACGAGGGTGGTTTGATAAGTCAGTGACTTTTTGAATTTCCCGCGCAGTAACTTTAAATGCAACACTGCTAGAGATCCTTGATAAATAATTAAGATAAGAGATGAGCCATGTTGGACGCCCGTTCTGATTGGTTGGAACCAGAATCCACGGACTTTCTGATTTAACTCTAAAACAAACTGAATTTTTTGTTTAAACTTCAATTTTGACAGTTGTCGCTAATTAGTCAATTTAACCTATGATTTTTAGTGCAGACCAAATTGATGGAATACAACGTGATAGTGATTGCTTTGTACCCAGATCAAATAAAACAGTTTCTGCTGCATTACAACTTAGATTTACTTGTGGAGCAAGTGGTTATAACACTTTACTCCAGCTACATTTACCCTTTCCTTCAATTAGCACGTTGGACAGAAGAATGCAAAATCTAAAATTCTAAAGTGGCCTTCTATATGAAATATTCGACTTTCTGGGGATTAAAGTGGATTCAATGAATGAATCGTCGATTGATTCCTCTGATTTAGAAGAACCTATCACACAGAAGAAAAGTAAGTTCGTCATTTCTAACGATTCTGATATGGAAGTTTTTTTGATAAAGACTAATGAAAAAAGTGGCCCCTTACAGGTGATACTAGATAATGAAAGCTTAGCCATAGGAAATTACATCCTTGTAAAATTTGCAACGAAAAAAACCTGTAAATACCTTGTGGGGGTAGTTCAAAAGGTGATTACTGAGGATATGGTGCCAGCCTACTATGTCAGATTCATGAGGAAGAAAGAGCATGAAGGATTTGTCTTCCCTTAACAAACGATTTTTTACTTGTGAAACGGGAGGAAATCGTCACCAAGCTTCCTCAACCGTCTTATAATAATAATAATAATTACTACAACCCATAACCTAAACCAAGGCCCCAGAAGCTATACGCTTGTGCGGGATGGAGGGGGCGATTATTATTATTATTATTTAGGCCCAATGTGCGGCTGCAGCCGACTTATAGATGGAACAGCGCAAATCCCACATTTGTGTTACAGCTAAGGAAAACTGCAGAAAACCTTAACCAGTTCTGCCAGCGCCGGGAGTCGAACCCGGGCCGCTTGGGTGAAAGTCCGGCACGCCAGACATTACACTACCAAGGCTGTTTGAGCTCTTGAGCTCTGGCTTTGGGCTCTTGAGATTAAAGGGACTGCTAGGCAGTCAGGGTTTCTGAAATTTGCTGTTAATTTCCGTAGTCTTAACATTCAATAGAGTAGGGTATAACTTATTGTATTTATTGAAAAAATAAGTAAATAGTCATTAAAATAATTATTTGACATTATTGTTGTTTTAATTAATTATGTACGAATGTGTGTGTTGTCCGGAGGCGCCCCGCTATGGGGCAACTTCTGAAAAAATATGTTTTCCAAAAAACGTATGTAACTTTATTTTAATTTCTACATGCCATCTCGTACACAAATGAACGTATATAATTCATGTACGAAGATAAAATGTCTGAACGTGGACCACTCTCCCCTATTTAGGTTAAATATTTCATATATTGATTTATGTTAAATTATTATATGCATAATGCTAATGTAGTGGAATAAAGTTTTGGGTATTCTTTTTCTTTCAAAATTTGAATAATTATTAAATTTTGAATTGAATAATAACAAAATTGTAACATTATACCAAGCTAGCACGCTGTCAAAATAATAATAATGGTTTGACAAGTCAGGTGGGCCTTGGTTTCTGGTTCATCATGTCTCATCTCTTATCTTAATTATTATCAAGGATCTCTAAACACTGCTCCCGTCAACTGCCATCTATGAATAGACTACTGTAAAATTTGGATAATGCTGCGCCATTTAGTTTGTGTTTGACAGCCATTGAAAGCAAACAACCTCATGAATTTAACGAAAATGGAAAAAAGTTAATTTCGTGTGCTGATTAAGCATTATTTTTTGCGTAAAAAAACCATTACCGAAACTAAGGAAAGGATTGATAAATACTATGTAGACTCTGCACCATCAATTTCAATGGTTAAGAAGTGGTTTACTGAGTTCCGTTGTGGTCGTACCAGCACAAGTGACGCAGAACGTTCAGGTCTCCCAAAAGGGGTCGTCACGCCAGAAATCGTCGATAAAATCCATGGAATGATATTGAACGATCAGAGAATGAAATTGCGTGAGGTGGCTGAGGCTGTAGGCATCTCAACTGAGCGGGTACATCACATTTTACATGAATATTTGGACATGAAAAAGCTATCCGCGCGATGGGTACCGCGATTGCTCACACTCGACCATAAGCACAACCGTTTGACCACTTCAATGGAGTGTTTGGCAATGTTCAGCCGCAATCCGAACGAGTTTTTGCGGCGTTTCGTTACTGTAGACGAAACATGGATCCATCACACTACACCAGAGACCAAGGAACAATCAAGACAGTGGGTTTCTCCGGGTGAACGTGCACCAAAGAAGGCCAAGGTGGATCTGTCGGCCAACAAGGTCATGGCCACAGTTTTTTGGGATGCACGCGGTGTCATTCACATCGATTACCTTGAAAAGGGTAAAACGGTCACCGGCGAATATTATTCAGAGTTTTTGGACAGATTCGATATTGATTTGAAGCAGAAACGACCGCATTTAGCGAAGAAAAAAGTGCTGTTCCATCAAGACAATGCACGGGTGCACACGTTTGTAGTCACCATGACAAAAAGCCATAAATTGCGCTACGAACTGCCACCCCATCCAGCATATTCTCCAGATTTAGCCCCCTGTGACTATTTCCTGTTTCCAAACCTGAAGAAATGGCTGGGCGATAAGAGATTTGGGTCGAATGAAGAGGTCATCACTGAAACAAACGCCTATTTTGAGGGCCTTGAGAAAACCTATTATTTGGAAGGAATAAAAAAAAATTGGAAAAACCCTGGACTGAATGTATCGAGCTAAAAGGAGACTATGTTGAGAAATAAAACGCTTATTTGTCGAAATAAATATCTTTTATTTCGTTTCGTATTTCCAATAACTGTTTATATACCACAATTAATAAAATAAAGTATATCTTTATCTCCGTTGTCAATGACACCGGAGTTCAAGACGTTCTTGATGTCCGTTGTTGTTGGCAACGTAAATCATTTGATGTTACATAACAGCCACACGTGACAAGCTGCTTTTTATCTCCTTGGTTACGCGTATGATGACACAGACAAGGCAACTTGCTTCTTTATACAATAGCTTCGGATGAATTTTAAAAGGGAGAAATTAGAATTGAAATACGAAATAAAATAAAACAACTTATGCAATACGGAGATCAAGCTTCTCTAAATCCTCGAAGATGTTATAACGCCTCGGCTGGCGCCTCGGCGTTATAATATCTTCTCGGATTTAAAGTATCGCTTGATCTCCTAATTACATAATATATTATACAAAAAGTCACTGCCTTGTCAAACCACCCTCGTAGTAAGCTTTTTTACCAATGCTATGCATAACAACGCCTTTAGATGTCAAAGGAATACCAATATTTCAATACTTAAGATAGACTCATTAAGATCACTTGGAGCTCAATAAAGAAAAACTTCTTTTTCTGCGAATCCTGAGGGTGATTTTGGAAAATATTTCTTAAATTATATCAGAAAGTTCCAAATTCATTAATACTTCTATGTGGATGAAGGGTACCACAAGGTTTTGACGTTGGACCTGTGCTGTTTAACAAACTTTGGATCTCTCACTCACCCTAATAATGTCCGAATGCTACCTTAATACAACTAAATACTCTTGCCGTAGATTACAATCAAATGTGGCTAAAAGTGGCACAATTATAAGATACATGAGGAGACTGAAGCTTCGTAATTCAAACACTTTCTTCAGCATCGTCTTCAAGTTCGGTTTCTTCAAGCAATTAAAAAAGTGAATATTTTTTGGACTATATTTACAATATGATTCAAAAGTAAACAATTTACAAAAAATATGTTATTTTATAGAATACAATGAAAAGGAAGAAACGCTATTCTTCATCTTGGTTATTAATTGTATCGATATTACTTCGTTATTCAGCAGATCTTCATGCCATATTAAACTGCAAATTCACTTGGTCGTGACACGTCCCTAATGGCATCTAAAGGAATGATTAATTTTATTTGTATTTTTCCTTCTATTGCATATATAATATCTGTACCATGGTTCACATTTTGAAACATTTCCATACACCCTTAGGAAGAAGACTGCGGACGTAAATGCAACAAAAAAGGATATAATGGAAAACTATTAAAAACCACGGATTTCCTAAGAAAAAGGTGGAATCTTTTTGGGAATTCCAATCAGCCGTACCTATATTTAATTTTATCCACCGCCACGTGTGAATTTAAAAAATCGATTTTAGTGACGTCAATGTTGATAGATATACGTAGAGATATATGTTATATAGTTTGTTTTATAGTAAGTTGTTATTTTAACAAGGTCGATTATTAATGGACCTCTGGATTATAATAAGAAATTTAAAAATAACATAATAACAAGTTTTTCATTGCCTGTTTTGTAAATAAAGAGTAAACAAACTTCTGAGTTATCTATAGAATCGCGTCTAATTAATTATTCAGTATTTTGAAACTTTGAAATGATAACCTCTTTTTTATGTTTCATCAATTCATTAGGCATCTTTGAAAAAATGTTGCCTGATATTTTTTCTCTGGCAAACAATTAGGCTCAAAGAGAATACTAGGTTTAAACCATCATGTGCTTCCACTTTTCCAGCACATGAGATAATTAAATATTATTATTTATATAATTAATAATGTTTTTGTTTGTGTGCTTTTCAAGCAAGGTCATTTTTTAAACAATTCCAAATAATTTGAAAACATAAGTAATATATCTGTAATAAAATGTAATAGCTCCTGTAGGCAAATTTCATTCATATGCGTTTTATAAGTGCGTACGCAAGTGACGTTAGGAAAGATTTTATTTTTTTTTTAATTATTTATGCAAAGTATTTATAGTTTTAAATATATTACTAATAATGATGTTTTTGAAAAAAATTGCAAAAACAAGTGTATCGGATAAAATGGGAACGAAACTATGGTTAAAGACCTAGGAAACAGGAACTATATATGAAGAATGTAGCACCACTCCATTAACGTCAACCAGAAATACTATTCTCTTAAATAGACGCATTATTGAAATACAATCTGCTTCTTCTTCTTCTTTATTAGGCTGTATCTATCCACTGTTGAACATAGGCCTCCCCTTTAAATCTCCATTTTTCTCTGTCTTGTGCTGTCTTTATCCATGCTAATCCTGCTGTTATTTTAGGTCATTTTCCCATCTTGTTGGTGGGCGACCCACACTTCTTCTGCCAGTCCATGGTCTCCATTCTTGTATTTCCTTGTTCCAACGTTCTCCTTTTTGCTTACAATCTGCTTACAAATGCAAAAGCATCAAAAAATGTTATAAGAACCGTTCTTATGCAGTATTACTATGTACCCACCAACACACGGTGCTGTACCAAAGAAGAGCTAGTAATGAAAGAATTCTTCAAATCAATTTCATTGTGAGAGACTGCTCCATCCTGTTGGAAGATGAGTGTTTAAACCCATGTCGAGATTGCTTAAATACAGTTTGGTGGCAACCCACCGAGGTATTACTTTTCCACAAACGGAAATAAAAAGAAAATACGTTTTCAGTGTATGAAAGAGAGAGGCAGGTAGGTGTACCTACTATGAGCACATCAGCTATTCGTGGATAATTGTAAACTCCGTTACCTTAGAGAATGGTACAGCTCGTCATCGCGTTCTCATAAGAATAGATGACGTACCTGTCACCTTCTCTAAGGTAACGGACTTTTATTATCACTGTATTCAATTCGAATGGTGTGCACTTAACATCAACAATATTGAATAATTAATGCAACTGTTTTTTATTAAACTTTTATTTTTTGTTTATCATTTACTTCAATAATTAATTTCGTTTATTTGAATTAACATCATTTTATATTCTGAAGCAATTAGTGAACTATCTCTACTTTATTTATTTCTGCAGCAATCAACTGTAAAACACATTTAAAGGTTTTAGCGTAACTAGCACATTCTTACCGAGTTGACCGGTAATTCATGACTCTTTATATGCATATAAAAAAATTCCACACCGTATACCCAAGATTTTGCAAAAAAATGTTATAAAATTGTTCATTGCAAAATGAGTTCCAGATGTTTCTCTGTCATTGAATGTTATATTTGACAAGTTTATGAAACGAGGATAAAAGTTTGCAGTGTTCATTTTGTGCACTACAAAATAACCATAATTGTCAGAACACTGCAAACTTTTATCCTCGTTTCATAAACTTGTCAAATATAACATTCAATGACAGAGAAACACGATTTCTTAACAAAGGTTTCAAATTTGTCCTTTTCCAAAATTTACCAACAAAATTAAAGAAATTTTGGCCGTTGAATGCGAAACTATACTTAAGAAAGATCATAATAACTATGCAAAATTCCAAATTTCGAATTTGTTAAAAGAGATGTCTTTGAAACAGGACAAAATGTACAACACATCTAACATATCACTTCTTCAATCTATAAAACAGAAAATCACAGAGAACAATCTAATTTCTGTTAAAGCAGATAAGGGTAGCACTTTGGTAATTCTTTCAAAAGATATTTACATACAAAAAGTTAATGAATTTATTAATAAAGAAAATTTTGAAACGTTAAACAAAAACCCAACCACAAAATTCCAAAAAGAAATAAAACAAGGTTTAGAAAACTGCAATATCTGCTTTTCAGAATTAGAAAAGCAACAAATCATTAATAAAAACCCACAAATACCTAAACTGTATGGATTAGTGAAGACCCACAAACAGAATATGCCAATAAGACCAGTTGTATCATACATCAATGCACCTAATCACATTTTATCCAAAAAACTGAACCAGATTATTAACACTATAGGTTACAAATCGAAATACTCTGTTAGAAATTCATTAGAATTAGTAGATAAGCTGCAAAACATACATCTTCCACCACATTCAAAACTTGTTAGTTTTGATATTTGCAACATGTTCTCCAGAATACCACCACAAGAATGTATTCCTTTATTAGATAGTTTCTTGATCAATAGTAATATAGAATTAGTTAAAAGGTTAGAGTTAATTCAATTATTTGACCTTTGTATAAGTCAAAATTATTTCACTTTTAATAACTTAATTTATTTACAAAAGGATGGTTTACCTATGGGTAATTCTCTAAGTCCTCTATTAGCTAACATATTTATGGACAAGTTTGAAGATCGAATATTTGAATTAAACCTCTCTAAACACATTATCTTCTGGTTTCGTTATGTTGATGACATTTTAGCTTGTTTTGACAGTTCTTTTGAGGTTATCAATGAATTTTTAATTCTTATAAACAATATCCATCCTAATATAAAATTTACACTAGAAACAGAACAAAACAGGGCTATAAACTTTCTAGACTTAAATATCAAGATTAACGCAGACAATCTTTTTGAATTTTCCATATACAGAAAACCAACACAAACAGACATAACAATACCAAATGAATCTTGTCACCACAATACACATAAAATAGCAGCATACAGATCATTAGTACACAGAGCTTTAACTATTCCACTAACAAAATCAGATGTTAGCAAAGAGATATCAACCATTAAACAACTAGCACATGCAAATCATTATAATCCGAACATGATTGACACTTTAATTAAACAAAAAGATTATAGGTTAGCTATCAAAAGAATATATCCCATTGACAATCAAACAGAAGACACAAATTACATATCTATACCATATTTTGGCAAAATATCAGAAAAAATTGCACATATACTAAGAAAAACCAACAATTATAAAATAACATTTAAAACCAACACTAACACTTTTTCATTTTTATTTAATGCTAAAGACAGAACACATGATATCATGAAATCGGGCATTTACCGTTTAAATTGTTCTTTTTGTAGTTCGGTATATATTGGACAAACACTTCGAAATTTTGACATAAGATATAAAGAACACGTACGTCATTACAAAAATAAACATCCTGAAAAATCGAATTACGCCAAACACCTTTTAGAACAAAATCACACAATGACTCCTCAAAATAATACTAAATTCCTACATTTTTGTAATAACAAACGCAAATTAGACATTTTAGAAGCCTTTGAGATATACAAACACAAACTCAGGGTACCTTTAATGAATGAACAACTTGAGCTCAGTAATTCTCCGTTACTGGAAGTATTAGATGTTTAATTATGATTTTTATTATATTTTTATTATTATTATTATTATTTTATCTAGTTACCTATTTTGTATCTACCTTAGCGACGTGTTTGTTTATAATTATATTACCTTTGATAATGACAGCATAGCTGTCGAAACAATATTGTCAGGTATATTTTAATAAAACTGTGAAACTTTTAATAATCTTTATTTATTTCATGATTATGGAGTTCCACAAAATCAGGCTGGAAACAATAAACAAGATTATTATTATTTAATAGACTTATTTTGCGAACCTTCCCAGTCCGCAAGCAAATGCTACGTCGTTTGGCGGTCCGCGCACGAAAAAGGTTGGGAAGCGCTGGCCTAGAAGAATAGTCACTCAGTCATTCATTACAATATGTTCGCAAATTGTATTCACAGATAGTGATGTCCGCTCAGCTTTTATGCAAGATTTTTCCATAGCTGACTACGATTAATAATACCCCAAAACGAGTTCTATATCGCTGGCCCATTCAATTGTAGGCGCTGGTTAGCGCGAATTTCTTGCCAACTTAAGAGTTTCAAATTCTGTTTAACCTTAAGATTTTATAGGTTACGAGTGTCAATTTAAACGTCAAGGTCAACGTGAACGTCGTTAAGTTTTTTTTTAATCTTTAAAATTTTTTTTAAATCGAATGCTATTTAGTGAAATTCCTAAGGGAAATTAGTTGAAAGTACTAAATTAAATCTTACTGGTAAGCATGCCTTTAACATATATACAACTTTAGTTTAATAAATTATACGTATATTTTTAAAGGTAAAGGTTTCTTCTGTTTATTATGGATCATCACTAATCCTAATTCTGTTATTATAGGATTGTAGCTCTTAAGACGAAGATCAAAAAAGTATAATACATTTATAGTCGTAAAATGTCTCGTAACGAAGATATTCGAGAAAAACGTTTGACAATGTACAAAACTCATTACGATCTAATTACATATAAAATTCTACAAACCAAGGTTCATCCTTTACAAACTAGTTACAGGAATACATGATATAAGTAATACAATTAATTAATCCATAAAAACATCTTTACAATTTAATATAAACATGGTTTTTACAGTGTAAGAACTACAATAAATACCAATTAATGCTTATACAAGTGCCAGCTTAAATATAAAATCAACATTAATCAAATTATGCTCAAAATGTCCAGCATACAATGCTCTAAACACTTACATAGAAACAATGGTGAGAAAAAGCAGGATAAAAGTCTATAAGAGTCAAATTAACACGAACGACAAGATTTCAAAACCTTCATTAATAAAAGTGACCAGAAATCTTGTAAACAAATTCAAAGATTAATTGTATTGTATCAGTCATAATAAGATTGACCTAATCAATTTATTTTCAGCAAATTAGCAACATAAACTTGAGCTGGTGTCGTGGAATATATAAGTCTATCTGACGCTAAACATCGTAATGTGTAAATTTTAATATGGAAAAAACTTCTTTCTAACAAGTGGGAAACCGTCCCAAAATAACATGGGTTGCATAAACATGATTATAATCAAGCAATCTAACTAATTTATATCCTTTTTCTAAAAATGAAACCTATGATTATTATGCATGAGAAAGCTAGGTTATATTTGCATGAAGCCTTTATTCTTAAGTTTTTAATTTAAGTATTAATGAACCTAACTCTGGTCCTATCTATGGCCTTTATTATTAATCATGCCCATGACATAGCATGTCCCTCTTTTGATTTAAACCCGATATAAAATGTTTGTTTTAACGTTGACGAACTATCGTTAGTAAATTTTCAAAACGGTGAAATGATTACACCGCAATATACATAGTCTTTGTTACTAAAATTTGTATTTTCATTCCATCCACATGGATTTTATTTAAGGATTTTCGACACTTAAAGAATTTAAATGTTCGGGACGAAAAATGATTTGTTGCCCCCGGTGCAGACGCCTATGCCTACGCCACTGGATTCAGTCATAATAAAACTTTGAAACTCTTGATGGACAGTAAACCGTTCAGGCTTCAAAAAATGCCGACTTGGTCGGATATATTTAATAGGGCTCTTTTTACTCACACATTAGTAACACAATGCAAAACTCCGATTTGGAGACTCGAAACTTGAAAGGTCGGTAACCGTATAACTGCAATTTGCAGTTTAAGTTCAAAGTGAAGTTTTATTTCGATAAGTTTATAGCTTTTGTACATATATCTCTATATTTTCGGTTTTGCGTAGGTTATTTTTTGTTGTAAATATGACACTGCTCAAGCCCGAAAGTAGTTCTTTCCTCATTGTCCCTGGTCGTGAAAGTCTTCCTGTTCATTTTAATGTTACTGCTGAAAAAATTATATTCTCTGCCCACACGTATTGTATTACAAATGCAATGTCTTGGCCAAAGAAGCCAGTTTTACAGTAAATATTAAACAGTTTTAAAAAGTAAACAAAGTTTCTAGATTGATCTGACAGTATGACCAACTGATATATATATGGTTGCGTTTAGTCAGAAAACCGATTAGTAAGCACTAAATAGTAAACTAATAAGATGTTCCAGCTAATCGTGACCATTAACTTGCTTTTATGGACCGTACTTTTACTAAAAATGTTATTTTGAATAGTAAGTAGTGGGTGTAATATGTTTCACCTCTTTTATTGATGATATTCCAAGTTGTAGATATCACCGGAACACATTTCTTTTATGCTTGTGAAACTGCTCTTGGAAATTGGCATCTTGTCTGACCTGTCTCAAGAAATGTTACTTCTACTCAAAAAACAGCAATTTGGGCAATTTTGGAAATAGATACCACCTAGCGTAGAAAAAAACCAAAATGTAAAGTATATATCCGATACTAGGTTCTTTAACAGCAATCGTGAAGATCGTGACAAAGGATAACAATTAATGAATTCCAAATTCAACTCTTTCAGAATATCTTGACCAGATGACAAACAAGACAACCTAGTCATACGAAAACTGATTTTTTAAATCACTTTACGTACGTCAGCAACACTAATTTATTATCCATAAAAAAAAATATAACCGACCCCCTACAAACCTCTCCTGATCAACAATCTTGAAAAAACACATTACCCCATCATTAACCTTCCACAATGGAGAACCCGCAAAAATGTAGTCGAATCTGTTTTTAAGAATTTATTGACGCAAATCGAAATGGCCGCAAATACGCCTTGGTGTGCTTGTATTCAACTGGTTGGTTTCCATTAATACACCTATACATTTTTTTCTCTTGTACGTAATTAATTGCAAGATCCACTTTCTCGGCTTGGGGCGAATTTTTGTTTATAGAAAGATAAAAATACCTCAAACCGCACATATAAATGCAAAATTACATTGCAAATATATATATCGGGAAGATTGTGGCTATTAAATTACT
Organism: Agrypnus murinus; assembly: GCA_929113105.1. NCBI lineage: Eukaryota > Metazoa > Arthropoda > Insecta > Coleoptera > Elateridae > Agrypnus > Agrypnus murinus. Next base: position 40,582,676 of record OV816028.1, read on the forward strand.
TTAATAGAAAAATCTTTATTTATAAATCTTTTAAAGAAGCCACTGTAAATTACTTAAAACGAAATTAAAAACTAATCGAATCTCTTGCTAATTGTGTTAACTGAATGTATTGACTATAAATTAATTAAGTTTTGTTACGTCTAGAGTGTAATTAGGATTTAGTGTCATCAGAAGTTCGGTAGGATAAAATGGATTAGAAGTAGTACCACAAAAGTTTGTAAATAAAGATAATTAATTATATAAACGGGGTAATAAATGAGTTCCTGCGGAATTACCACTTTTCTGCCTACATTAATTTAAAATTTAATAATGAAAAATGTAAAACTATATCCTCGAACCGACGTCACTAATGGCATATGATTTTGGTGTATTTTGACTTATCAACGACTATAGCCAGGCGCGTGCTGGCCCACCGGGATACCGGGAGTTTCCCGGTGGGCCTTTATAAAGTTGCCTCGCAGGGCCCTCCGACACGGCTGAATTTAAATTACCAACAATTAAATTATATTTAAAGTAGAAACATTATACCTCGCTGCTGTTCAACTTGATCGCACCTGGCGAACAGCGACGATTGAATCACGCCCACTCGTCCCTCCCAACCCTTTGACAATGAAGTTAAAGCATGTATCCCATAAATTGTTTCCTTAGTTTATGAGTGTTCGGAACACACGTCACAGTCATCCTTTGTTTACGTTGTTGTCTATATAGTCTAGTGCTTAATTGATTTATTTATACGCGTACGTTAAGACGCAATTACATGAGGCAACATTTAAGCAACATGTGGCATGCGGCAATGACGCATGCTATACTGAGTCTTTTAACCGAAGTAACATGATGCGACATAAAGCATGCGTCTTTACCGCATGCAACACGTTGATTGTCTTTGCCCGTCACATGCGTCAGTAACGCTAGACGACGTGTGGCATGTTACATGTCATCTAGTGTTGCACCAGTTGAATTGCGCCTTTAAAGGTTGAAGGTGATCTTCCAAAACATTATTTTTGGTGTGTTACTATTACATAATTTTAAGTTCAAATCAGTGGCGTAACTACCGTCGGTCCGGTCGGTGTAATTGTCTGGGGCCCTCAGGCGCAAGGGGCCCACAAGTTCATTTTTTAAGCAACATTATTGGTATTTATTTTTCATAATTTTCATTGTCCAGTTTTTTGTTCCATTATATATCATCATGGAGTCCCCCATTGTAAAATCTTCAATTCAAACTATACAATTAATAATATTTTTTTATACAACATAGTATAAACTATATCTGTGACTGTTGCAACAGCAGAACGTTCGTTTTAAAAATTGAAAATTATAAAAAATTATTTACGTACTTCAATGGGCCAAGGAAGACTGGCGGACTTGAGTATCTTGTCCATTGAGAGCAGTCACGAACACGTTGAAGCGAAATTTGGGCGAAATCATCATGATCACGTTTGTGACAGCGAAAGTTCGCCGCATCAGATCTTGACTGTGTTTGTTTAATATAAAGCAATTGCAAATGTAAAGTGTAAATACAATAACTTATTTATCCTTGTTAACGGTTAATTCATTTGTTAAAGATAAGGTTAACTGGTTTTTTGTCCGTCAAAAATTTTGAGCGGAGGCCCGCTATATGTACAGGACCCGGGGCCCTGAAAGGGATAGTTTCGCCACTGGTTAAACTATGATAAGAAGGGAGCTTAAATTGCAACGCTCTTCGGTCGGAAATCGCTGTCGGTGCGATGAGGTCACAGTATAACAACATGCAGTAACGTGACTCTCGCAAATAGTTACCATCCACCACACAACAACCTGGCATGTGCAGGAGAGTAGTTATCATTCATACATGCGACCGAGCACATCAAATTAGCCACTCCCGTATAACCCTAATTGTGCAGTGCGAGTGCCCACTATTACGGAATGAATAAACACAGAATCAGGAAACGATGCAGAGATTGTTTTAATTGACAAAGATTACCAAACTTCTGATAAATTAGAAAAAAAACTTTATTCCATATATATATACAGGGTGTTTTGTAAAATATGCCTTTCCCGTTAAAGGACAATAGAGAAACATGTGTAGAGTAACATCTTACTAACAATTTCCTGAAATGCCCATTTGAAATGACAACCCCCCTTATAAAAATAATAGGCACGCCACTGCAACATAGTAGATAAAATGTATGAAAAGAAAATTGTGTCTACTAGTACATACTTTTAAAGGTCGTGGACAAAAGAACCATAAACTAACCCAAGCAGATAGCGGGTTAAATATAAATTCTCCGAAAAGTAATCAACACCAAATAGCAGTACGTGCTTTTAAAACGTTTTTAACTAAATAATAACACTCATTTTGAACATCTGTAATAACTGTTACTGACTCAGATCTTTGAGATTTGTAACTGCAGTATGCAGTTTGTCGTCAACTTTCTTTGTGTTAGGTGGTGGTAAACTTGAGTTTCGATTAATACACGTTTTAAATTAATAACTTGCATTAGGTAGTGTTAAGTTTTTGTTTTAGTGATAAGTAGTTTATTTAAGTGTATTTAGTTACTGTTTAAATTATGGCAGAACCCTATACACCTGCTGAATGGACGGAACTTATTATTTTATACGGCGAATGTCATTGCAATGGTGCTGCCACTGCCAGAGAGTATGCCCTTCGGTTTTCTAACCGCCGTCATCCAAATGAACGTACGATCGTACAAGCTATACAGAGAATGTTCGATACAGGATCGGTTATGCCAAGAGCTGGTGGGAGAGGACGCAATCCACACAACGGAGATGTCACGAAGGAAGAAAACATTCTAGAGTTAGTTGAAGAGGATCCCACTCTTAGCGTGCGTACCTTGGCAGCACAAACTGGTGTACCTTCTACTCGCGTTTGGCGTATTTTAAAAGAAAATTCCCTACACCCATATCATTTTCAAAAAGTACACTCATTAGAACCTGCAGATCATATCCCGCGAGAGCAATTTTGCCAATGGCTATTGGAACGCAATCAGGAAAATCCTCAATTTGCACAAAATGTACTGTGGACAGACGAATGCTGTTTTACTCGCGCGGGAATTTTCAATTCACACAATAGCCACATTTGGGCTGACGAAAATCCTCTTGCTGTCCGAAGACATTATTTCCAGAGGCGTTTCTCGGTAAATGTGTGGGCGGGTATTTATCAGAACCGTTTAATAGGACCTTTTATTTTGCCCCAACGCTTAGCCGGTGATTGGTACCTACACTTTCTGGACAATGAAGTGTTCGACGGACTTCCACTAGCTGAATTGCCCAGGCTTTTACGGGAGTTTTTGAATAACGAATACCTTAACCGGTGGATAGGACGTGGAGGACCCATCGCCTGGCCTGCGAGATAATCGAACTTGACTCCCCTCGATTTTTGTATTTGGGGATATTTTAAAACATTAGTGTACAGGACAGAAGTGGATACCGAGGAAGAGCTACGTGCACGCATTGAAATTGCCGCAGAACAAATTCGTGCAAATGCCGACATGTTTGTTAACATAAACGAATCTATCATACGTCGTGCGCGAGTGTGTGTGCAGACTAACGGCGACCTATTTGAACACATGTTATAAAGATTGTTTGCATCTAAACGGTAAGTTTTACCCTTTTGGTTAAAATCACAGTTGTAAAATAAAAAGCAGGCAATGAAATTTACATCACAATTAGGTCAATGAACGTATGTTAGATTTTATTTACTGACCTTAATAAATGATCAAGTCATCAAGGTAGTGAGTCACCCGGCAACTGCTGCTGAAATTCAATTCTGTTGTTTCTGTAAATTGATACGTACGTAGCGGAGGTCAGTTTTTAATTTAGTAGAGTAGATGTGAGATCATTGTTTGCTTTATCAGTAATTCCTAGTTAAAATCTTACAAACAATCCATAGTCTACTCGTGTCTTGCAAAAAATACGGAAAAATTCGAAATTTTTTTTATTTTTAATTTTTATTTTATGAGTTTTGGGGTCTCTATATGGTCACCTTTCACCCTCTTAAAGCATTGCATGTTTTTGCGGAACACCCTGTATATGGTTATTTGATAAAAAATGTTTATCGGTACATACATGCAAAACATGAGTTTTATTTACCGGTGTTACGTTAGCAATAAATTTCATCCATTATTTTTTTTTAAGTTTCGCAATTTTTTTTTAAATCCGTTAACCACTTTATAAAACACACAGAACAAACGGAAAAACTATAAATTATCTCAATAAACTAGTAAAAAAAGCAAGTAACGAACTCAAGGAACATGCTATACGTAGTACTATAATGCCCCGTAAAAGCGTTATGGAAACCATGTTTGCCAACTTCTATGGAAAATTTCTTATCACTGCCTGAAAGTACACTAAATTTCCTAAAACATATGTGAAAATTACGAGGAAGTTATTTTTTGTAACTTCTAATTAAAACTGAATGACTAGACCGTTCGCGTAATACAACATGAGCACAAACATTGTCTATGGATGGCGTGTTTGCCAATTTTTATGGCAGTTTTTTTATCACTGCCTGAAAGTACACAAAATTTTCTCAAACACATGTCAAAATTACGAGGAAGTTATTTTTTGAAATTGGGAAAAATAATTTTGAAACTGAATGACTAAACCGTTCGCGTAATACAACATGAGCACAAACATTGTTTATGGATGGCGTGTTTGCCAATTTTTATGGTAGTTTATCACTGTCTGAAAGTACACTAAATTTTCTCAAACATATGTGAGAATTACGAGCAAGTTATTTTTTGTTGCTTGGAAAAATCATTTTGAAACTGAATGACTAGACCGTTCGCGTAATACAACATGAGAACAAACACTGTCTATGGATGGCGTGTTTGCCAATTTTTCTGGCAGTTTTTATCACTGTCTGAAAGTACACCAGATTTCCTCAAACATATGTGAAAATTACGTGGAAGTTATTTTTTGTAACTTGGAAAAATCATTTTGAAACTGAATGACCAGACCTTTCGCGTAATACAACATGAGCACAAACGTTGTCTATGGATGGCGTGTTTGCCAATTTTTATGGCAGTTTTTTTATCACTGCCTGAAAGTAAACTAAATTTCCTCAAACATATGTGAAAATTACGAGGAAGTTATTTTTTGTAACTTGGAAAAATCATTTTGAAACTGAATGACTAGACCGTTCGCCTAATACAACATGAGCACAAACATTGTCTATGGATGGCGTGTTTGCCAATTTTTATGGCAGTTTTTTTATCACTGCCTGAGAGTACACTAAATTTCCTCAAACATATGTGAAAATTACGAGGAAGTTATTTTTTGAAATTGGGTAAAATAATTTTGAAACTGAATGACTAGACCGTTCGCGTAATACAACATGAGCACAAACATTGTCTATGGATGGCGTGTTTGCCAATTTTTATGGCAGTTTTTTTATCACTGCCTGAAAGTAAACTAAATTTCCTCAAACATATGTGAAAATTACGAGGAAGTTATTTTTTGTAACTTGGAAAAATCATTTTGAAACTGAATGGCTAGACCGTTCGCGTAATACAACATGAGCACAAACATTGTCTATGGACGGTGTGTTTGCCAATTTTTATGGCAGTCTTTTTATCACTGCCTGAGAGTACACTAAATTTCCTCAAACATATGTGAAAATTACGAGGAAGTTATTTTTTGAAATTGGGAAAAATAATTTTGAAACTGAATGGCTAGACCGTTCGCGTAATACAACATGAGCACAAACATTGTCTATGGATGGTGTGTTTGCCAATTTTTATGGCAGTCTTTTTATCACTGCCTGAGAGTACACTAAATTTCCTCAAACATATGTGAAAATTACGAGGAAGTTATTTTTTGAAATTGGGAAAAATAATTTTGAAACTGAATAACTAGACCGTTCGCGTAATACAACATGAGCACAAACATTGTTTATGGATGGCGTGTTTGCCAATTTTTATGGTAGTTTATCACTGTCTGAAAGAACACTAAATTTTCTCAAACATATGTGAGAATTACGAGCAAGTTATTTTTTGTTGCACTGAATGACTAGACCGTTCGCGTAATACAACATGAGAACAAACACTGTCTATGGATGGCGTGTTTGCCAATTTTTCTGGCAGTTTTTTATCACTGTCTGAAAGTACACCAGATTTCCTCAAACATATGTGAAAATTACGTGGAAGTTATTTTTTGTAACTTGGAAAAATCATTTTGAAACTGAATGACTAGACCGTTCGCGTAATACAACATGAGCACAAACATTGTCTATGGATGGCGTGTTTGCCAATTTTTATGGCAGTTTTTTTATCACTGCCTGAAAGTAAACTAAATTTCCTCAAACATATGTGAAAATTACGAGGAAGTTATTTTTTGTAACTTGGAAAATCATTTTGAAACTGAATGGCTAGACCGTTCGCGTAATACAACATGAGCACAAACATTGTCTATGGATGGCGTGTTTGCCAATTTTTATGACAGTCTTTTTATCACTGCCTGAGAGTACACTAAATTTCCTCAAACATATGTGAAAATTACGAGGAAGTTATTTTTTGAAATTGGGAAAAATAATTTTGAAACTGAATGACTAGACCGTTCGCGTAATACAACATGAGCACAAACATTGTCTATGGATGGCGTGTTTGCCAATTTTTATGGTAGTTTATCACTGTCTGAAAGAACACTAAATTTTCTCAAACATATGTGAGAATTACGAGCAAGTTATTTTTTGTTGCTTGGAAAAATCATTTTGAAACTGAATGACTAGACCGTTCGCGTAATACAACATGAGAACAAACACTGTCTATGGATGGCGTGTTTGCCAATTTTTCTGGCAGTTTTTTATCACTGTCTGAAAGTACACCAGATTTCCTCAAACATATGTGAAAATTACGAGGAAGTTATTTTTTGTAACTTGGAAAAATCATTTTGAAACTGAATGACTAGACCGTTCGCGTAATACAACATGAGCACAAACATTGTTTATGGATGGCGTGTTTGCCAATTTTTATGGTAGTTTATCACTGTCTGAAAGAACACTAAATTTTCTCAAACATATGTGAGAATTACGAGCAAGTTATTTTTTGTTGCACTGAATGACTAGACCGTTCGCGTAATACAACATGAGAACAAACACTGTCTATGGATGGCGTGTTTGCCAATTTTTCTGGCAGTTTTTTATCACTGTCTGAAAGTACACCAGATTTCCTCAAACATATGTGAAAATTACGTGGAAGTTATTTTTTGTAACTTGGAAAAATCATTTTGAAACTGAATGACTAGACCGTTCGCGTAATACAACATGAGCACAAACATTGTCTATGGATGGCGTGTTTGCCAATTTTTATGGCAGTTTTTTTATCACTGCCTGAAAGTAAACTAAATTTCCTCAAACATATGTGAAAATTACGAGGAAGTTATTTTTTGTAACTTGGAAAAATCATTTTGAAACTGAATGACTAGACCATTCGCGTAATACAACATGAGCACAAACATTGTCTATGGATGGCGTGTTTGCCAATTTTTATGGCAGTCTTTTTATCACTGCCTGAGAGTACACTAAATTTCCTCAACATATGTGAAAATTACGAGGAAGTTATTTTTTGAAATTGGGAAAAATAATTTTGAAACTGAATGACTAGACCGTTCGCGTAATACAACATGAGCACAAACATTGTCTATGGATGGCGTGTTTGCCAATTTTTATGGCAGTCTTTTTATCACTGCCTGATAGTACACTAAATTTCCTCAAACATATGTGAAAATTACGAGGAAGTTATTTTTTGAAATTGGGAAAAATCATTTTGAAACTGAATGGCTAGACCGTTCGCGTAATACAACATGAGGACAAACATTGTCTATGGATGGCGTGTTTGCCAATTTTTATGGCAGTCTTTTTATCACTGCCTGAGAGTACACTAAATTTCCTCAAACATATGTGAAAATTACGAGGAAGTTATTTTTTGAAATTGGGAAAAATAATTTTGAAATTGAATGACTAGACCGTTCGCGTAATACAACATGAGCACAAACATTGTTTATGGATGGCGTGTTTGCCAATTTTTATGGTAGTTTATCACTGTCTGAAAGAACACTAAATTTTCTCAAACATATGTGAGAATTACGAGCAAGTTATTTTTTGTTGCTTGGAAAAATCATTTTGAAACTGAATGACTAGACCGTTCGCCTAATACAACATGAGAACAAACACTGTCTATGGATGGCGTGTTTGCCAATTTTTCTGGCAGTTTTTTATCACTGTCTGAAAGTACACCAGATTTCCTCAAACATATGTGAAAATTACGAGGAAGTTATTTTTTGTAACTTGGAAAAATCATTTTGAAACTGAATGACTAGACCGTTCGCGTAATACAACATGAGCACAAACATTGTCTATGGATGGCGTGTTTGCCAATTTTTATCACAGTTTTTTTATCACTGCCTGAAAGTAAACTAAATTTCCTCAAACATATGTGAAAATTACGAGGAAGTTATTTTTTGTAACTTGGAAAAATCATTTTGAAACTGAATGGCTAGATCGTTCGCGTAATACAACATGAGCACAAACATTGTCTATGGATGGCGTGTTTGCCAATTTTTATGGCAGTTTTTTTATCACTGTCTGAGAGTACACTAAATTTCCTCAAACATATGTGAAAATTACGATGAAGTTATTTTTTGTAACTTGGAAAAATCATTTTGAAACTGAATGACTAGACCGTTCGCGTAATACAACATGAGCACAAACATTGTCTATGGATGGCGTGTTTGCCAATTTTTATGGCAGTTTTTTTATCACTGCCTGAAAGTACACCAGATTTCCTCAAACATATGTGAAAATTACGAGGAAGTTATTTTTTGTAACTTGGAAAAATCATTAAAATCATGCTGTTACCAAACTAACAAAATAAAAATATTAAATGAGTTTTAATAGTCATTTAAGAACTAAAATAGAAAAACGTAGTTAAAGGTGTAGTAGAAAAAGGTTGTATACAGGGGAATTATTGGCGAAGAAAAAAATCGTACATTTGAATGTACGAATTATAATAAGAAAAGTATTGTTATACATATAGTGCGATTCAAAAGTAAGGAATAAATTCGATAAAAGGGAAAGTATTGATTTTTGGAAAAATTCCAAAAACAGTTCAATTTTGTTTTTAAAGTCTGCACTTTTTGGCACAATATTCGGATATACAGGGTGGTGCGTTCAAGTGTGGTGACTTCATCGGCATTTTTTTAAATAGCAACTTCCATTTTTTATTCCATATTCTGACACTTCATCCAATTGCCAACATGGTAATGTACTAAGCTTGTTACCTTACAGAAAAAAATTTTTGAAAAAATAATTATGAAGACGGGAAAGTGCTAAGGCGGTTACTCAGCAAAATTCTTGTTTGGAATTTGTTTGAAACCAGTGAAAGTTACAAACCAGTCGCAAACTTCAGTGGTTAAAACTTGATCACGCTGTATACACCGCCTGGAAAACTGTTTAGAATTTGTTTGTGTAGATGTTTAGCACAATGTTTAGCTTTTTCGGATTTGATTAGGTTACTTTGTTGTGAACAGATCTTCGACAGTCCATAATAATTTTTGTTGTAATAGAATTAAGTTGAAGGTATGCAAAAGTCACCTGCAGACATTCTGGTAAAATTGCAAAATAGTGTGGGATCTTCCCGTTTTAAATTTGCTAATAATCGATTTGCACCTGTAAGTTGCCAGTTCTAGAAATAATAAAGATCTTTGCCACTACCACTCAGTTTTTTTGCACTTAATTAGTAAAAACCAATATATGCCTGTTGCTAGCAATAGATCATAGTATACTGATCCGCTTTTAGTGGCAGTTACGAGACTAAATAATGCTAATGCCATATTTGTGAAAAAGGTGTACACACCGGCTATGGTTGCAAACTTGTTCAAAACCCACTCCATTTGATCTTACCGCTTCATGAGCGAACTTCAGCAAACACAAACTTGTTCGAAACCGTCGACGTATACACCAACTAAACAGTTTTTACAAGTCTAGTTTAAAACTGCTTGTAACAGGTTTGCAACTTTGGTGAATACCCTGCTCTATAGTCACCTCTTAAACGCAAAGTATTGATTGTTTGAAAAATCTCAAAAACAGGTCAATTTTGTTTTTCAAGTCCGCACTTTTTGACATAACATTCGCATATACAGGGTGATGCGTTTAAGGTGACTATAGCACTTTCCTGTCTTCATAATTATTTTTTTCAAAAATTTCTTATGTAAGGTAACGAACTTATTACATTACCATGTTAGAAATTGGATGAAGTGTCAGAATATGGAATAGAAAATGGACGTTGCTATTAAAAAGAATACCGATGACGTCGCCATACTTTTACGTATCACCCTGTATATCTGAATATTATGTCGAAAAGTGGGGACTTTGAAAACAAAATTGACGTGTTTTCGGAATTCTTCCAAGGATCAATACTTTCCTTTTTATCGAATTTATTCTATACTTTTGAATCGCACTGTATATGGCTACTGCGACATGATAACTGTAAATTGTTTAAACTGCATTTAACTATTAAATTGGGATTACATGCCCGAGTGTACATTCCAAAATTCCAATTCCAAAAATTTCTACCATGAAACTGATTTAACACAACAAGCGAGAGTAGCAGAAAAGTTATAATTGGGGCAACATCTTAAACATAACACGGCCCGAAATGTAGAAAATGAAGACATTGATAATTGTCATCGGGCTACAGAAACTACCAAAAATTTTAAATCTGAATCCTTAAATGATAGATCCGATGATGATGTAATATACATGTATAAAATGCCTTCAAACAACTAAACCTATATTATAACAGTATCAGTTTCTTTCAACGTGATGCTGTCCTGATATCCAGATATTGAAACAACTGGAAATGTAGTTCAAAAACCGTATCATCACTCGAAGAAGCTTGTGTACTACGTTGGTATTATACAATTAAATATGAAATGATATCTTCAAAACATGACACACTTACTATAATAAACTGGTTGCAAGAATTTTGATATTTCTGTTTAAAAAATAATTGAGATTGGCCAGTTTTTAATTCAGACTTCAGTTTAGCAATTACAAATGCCATATGCAAAGCATGGATTCTAATGACGTTGCAATATTATTGTTACTTATTACACGATTCTATATATGTATTTTCCAAAAAATGTGGACACAAGACCTTTTGTAAAAGAAGACATTATTATGTGCTTATGTTGTATTACGCGAGCGATCTAGTCATTCAGTTTCAAAATGATTTTTCCAAGTTACAAAAATAACTTCCTCGTAATTCTCACATATGTTTGAGGAAATTTAGTGAACTTTCAGACAGTGATAAAAAAACTGCCATAACAATCCATAGACAATGTTTGTGCTCATGTTGTATTACGCGAACGGTCTAGTCATTCAGTTTCAAAATGATTTTTCCAAGTTACAAAAATAACTTCCTCGTAATTTTCACATATGTTTGAGGAAATTTAGTGTACTTTTAGGAAGTGATAAAAAAACTGCCATAAAATTTGGCAAACACGCCATCCATAGACAATGTTTGTGCTCATGTTGTATTACGAGAACGGTCTAGTCATTCAGTTTCAAAATGATTTTTCCAAGTTACAAAAATAACTTCCTCGTAATTTTCACATATGTTTGAGGAAATTTAGTGTACTTTCTACAGTGATAAAAAAACTGCCATAACAATTGGCAATCACGACATCCATAGACAATGTTTGTGCTCATGTTGTATAACGCGAATGATATGATCATTCAGTTTCAAAATGATTTTTTCAAGTTACAAAAAATAACTTCCTCGTAATTCTCACATATGTTTGAGGAAATTTAGTGAACTTTCAGACAGTGATAAAAAAACTGCCATAACAATCCATAGACAATGTTTGTGCTCATGTTGTATTACGCGAACGGTCTAGTCATTCAGTTTCAAAATGATTTTTCCAAGTTACAAAAAATAACTTCCTCGTAATTTTCACATATGTTTGAGGAAATTTAGTTCACTTTCAGGCAGTGATAAAAAAACTGCCATAAAAATTGGCAAACACGCCATCCATAGACAATGTTTGTGCTCATGTTGTATAACGCGAATGGTCTAGTCATTCGGTTTCAAAATGATTTTTCCAAGTTACAAAAAATAACTTCCTCATAATTTTCACATATGATTGAGGAAATTTAGTGTACTTTCTACAGTGATAAAAAAACTGCCATAACAATCCATAGACAATGTTTGTGCTCATGTTGTATTACGCGAACGGTCTAGTCATTCAGTTTCAAAATGATTTTTCCAAGTTACAAAAAATAACTTCCTCGTAATTTTCACATATGTTTGAGGAAATTTAGTTCACTTTCAGGCAGTGATAAAAAAACTGCCATAAAAATTGGCAAACACGCCATCCATAGACAATGTTTGTGCTCATGTTGCATTACGCGAACGGTCTAGTCATTCAGTTTCAAAATGATTTTTCCAAGTTACAAAAATAACTTCCTCGTAATTTTCACATATGTTTGAGGAAATTTAGTGTACTTTTAGGAAGTGATAAGAAACTGCCATAAAAATTGGCAAACACGCCATCCATAGACAATGTTTGTGCTCATGTTGTATTACGCGAACGGTCTAGTCATTCTGTTTCAAAATGATTTTTCCAAGTTACAAAAAGTAACTTGCTCGTAATTCTCACATATGCTTGAGAAAATTTAGTGTTCTTTCAGACAGTGTTAAAAAAAACTGCCATAAAAATTGGCAAACCCGCCATCCATAGACAATGTTTGTGCTCATGTTGTATTACGCGAACGGTCTAGCCATTAAGTTTCAAAATGATTTTTCGCAATTTCAAAAAATAACTTCCTCTAATTTTGACATATGTTTGAGAAAATTTACTGTACCTTCAGGCAGTGATAAAAAAACTGCCATAAAAATTGGCAAACACGCCATCCATAGACAATGTTTGTGCTCATGTTGTATTACGCGAATGGTCTAGTCATTCAGTTTCAAAATGATTTTTCCAAGTTACAAAAACTAAGTTCCTCGTAATTTTCACATATGTTTGAGGAAATTTAGTGTACTTTTAGGCAGTGATAAAAAACTGCCATAAAAATTGACAAACACGCCATCCATAGACAATGTTTGTGCTCATGTTGTATTACGCGAATGGTCTAGTCATTCAGTTTCAAAATGATTTTTCCCAGTTACAATAAATAACATCCTCGTAATTATCACATATGTTTGAGGAAATTTAGTGTACTTTCAGGCAGTGATTAAAAAACTGCCATAAAAATTGGCAATCACGACATCCATAGACAATGTTTGTGCTCATGTTGTATAACGCGAATGGTATGGTCATTCAGTTTCAAAATGATTTTTTCAAGTTACAAAAAATAACTTCCTCGTAATTTTCACATATGTTTGAGGAAATTTAGTGTACTCTCAGGCAGTGATAAAAAAACTGCCATAAAAATTGGCAAACACGCCATCCATAGACAATGTTTGTGCTCATGTTGTATTACGCGAATGGTCTAGTCATTCAGTTTCAAAATGATTTTTCCAAGTTACAAAAAATAACTTCCTCGTAATTTTCACATATGTTTGAGGAAATTTAGTGTACTTTCAGGCAGTGATTAAAAAACTGCCATAAAAATTGGCAAACACGCCATCCATAGACAATGTTTGTGCTCATGTTGTATTACGAGAACGGTCTAGTCATTCAGTTTCAAAATGATTTTTCCAAGTTATAAAAACTAACTTCCTCGTAATTTTCACATATGTTTGAGGAAATTTAGTGTACTTTCTACAGTGATAAAAAAACTTCCATAAAAATTGGCAAACACGCCATCCATAGACAATGTTTGTGCTCATGTTGTATTACGAGAACGGTCTAGTCATTCAGTTTCAAAATGATTTTTCCAAGTTACAAAAATAACTTCCTCGTAATTTTCACATATGTTTGAGGAAATTTAGTGTACTTTCAGGCAGTGATAAAAAAACTGCCATAACAATTGGCAATCACGACATCCATAGACAATGTTTGTGCTCATGTTGTATAACGCGAATGGTATGGTCATTCAGTTTCAAAATGATTTTTTCAAGTTACAAAAAATAACTTCCTCGTAATTCTCACATATGTTTGAGGAAATTTAGTGAACTTTCAGACAGTGGTAAAAAAACTGCCATAACAATCCATAGACAATGTGCTCATGTTGTATTACGCGAACGGTCTAGTCATTCAGTTTCAAAATGATTTTTCCAAGTTACAAAAAATAACTTCCTCGTAATTTTCACATATGTTTGAGGAAATTTAGTTCACTTTCAGGCAGTGATAAAAAAACTGCCATAAAAATTGGCAAACACGCCATCCATAGACAATGTTTGTGCTCATGTTGTATTACGCGAATGGTCTAGTCATTCAGTTTCAAAATGATTTTTCCAAGTTACAAAAAATAACTTCCTCATAATTTTCACATATGATTGAGGAAATTTAGTGTACTTTCTACAGTGATAAAAAAAAACTTCCATAAAAATTGGCAAACACGCCATCCATAGACAATGTTTGTGCTCATGTTGTATTACGCGAACGGTCTAGTCATTCAGTTTCAAAATGATTTTTCCAAGTTACAAAAATAACTTCCTCGTAATTTTCACATATGTTTGAGGAAATTTAGTGTACTTTTAGGAAGTGATAAGAAACTGCCATAAAAATTGGCAAACACGCCATCCATAGACAATGTTTGTGCTCATGTTGTATTACGCGAACGGTCTAGTCATTCTGTTTCAAAATGATTTTTCCAAGTTACAAAAAGTAACTTGCTCGTAATTCTCACATATGCTTGAGAAAATTTAGTGTTCTTTCAGACAGTGTTAAAAAAAACTGCCATAAAAATTGGCAAACACGCCATCCATAGACAATGTTTGTGCTCATGTTGTATTACGCGAACGGTCTAGCCATTAAGTTTCAAAATGATTTTTCGCAATTTCAAAAAATAACTTCCTCTAATTTTGACATATGTTTGAGAAAATTTACTGTACCTTCAGGCAGTGATAAAAAAACTGCCATAAAAATTGGCAAACACGCCATCCATAGACAATGTTTGTGCTCATGTTGTATTACGCGAATGGTCTAGTCATTCAGTTTCAAAATGATTTTTCCAAGTTACAAAAACTAAGTTCCTCGTAATTTTCACATATGTTTGAGGAAATTTAGTGTACTTTTAGGCAGTGATAAAAAAACTGCCATAAAAATTGACAAACACGCCATCCATAGACAATGTTTGTGCTCATGTTGTATTATGCGAATGGTCTAGTCATTCAGTTTCAAAATGATTTTTCCCAGTTACAAAAAATAACATCCTCGTAATTATCACATATGATTGAGGAAATTTAGTGTACTTTCTACAGTGATAAAACAACTTCCATAAAAATTGGCAAACACGCCATCCATAGACAATGTTTGTGCTCATGTTGTATTACGAGAACGGTCTAGTCATTCAGTTTCAAAATGATTTTTCCAAGTTACAAAAATAACTTCCTCGTAATTTTCACATATGTTTGAGAAAATTTAGTGTACTTTCTACAGTGATAAAAAAACTGCCATAAAAATTGGCAAACACGCCATCCATAGACAATGTTTGTGCTCATATTGTATTACGCGAATGGTCTAGTCATTCAGTTTCAAAATGATTTTTCCAAGTTACAAAAACTAAATTCCTCGTAATTTTCACATATGTTTGAGGAAATTTAGTGTACTTTTAGGCAGTGATAAAAAAACTGCCATAAAAATTGGCAAACACGCCATCCATAGACAATGTTTGTGCTCATGTTGTATTACGCGAATGGTCTAGTCATTCAGTTTCAAAATGATTTTTCCCTGTTACAAAAAATAACATCCTCGTAATTATCACATATGATTGAGGAAATTTAGTGTACTTTCTACAGTGATAAAAAAACTTCCATAAAAATTGGCAAACACGCCATCCATAGACAATGTTTGTGCTCATGTTGTATTACGAGAACGGTCTAGTCATTCAGTTTCAAAATGATTTTTCCAAGTTACAAAAATAACTTCCTCGTAATTTTCACATATGTTTGAGGAAATTTAG
Organism: Agrypnus murinus; assembly: GCA_929113105.1. NCBI lineage: Eukaryota > Metazoa > Arthropoda > Insecta > Coleoptera > Elateridae > Agrypnus > Agrypnus murinus. The sequence continues at coordinate 40,598,745 of OV816028.1, forward strand.
TGTACTTTCAGGCAGTGATAAAAAAACTGCCATAAAAATTGGCAATCACGACATCCATAGACAATGTTTGTGCTCATGTTGTATAACGCGAATGGTATGGTCATACAGTTTCAAAATGATTTTTTCAAGTTACAAAAAATAACTTCCTCGTAATTTTCACATGTTTGAGGAAATTTATTGTACTTTCAGGCAGTGATAAAAAAACTGCCATCAAAATTGGCAAACACGCCATCCATAGACAATGTTTGTGCTCATGTTGTATTACGCGAACGGTCTAGTCATTCAGTTTCAAAATGATTTTTCCAAGTTATAAAAAATTACATGCTCGTAATTTTCACATATGTTTGAGAAAGTTTAGTGTTCTTTCAGGCAGTGATAAAAAAACTGCCATAAAAATTGGCAAACACGCCATCCATAGACAATGTTTGTGCTCATGTTCTATTGCGCGAACGGTCTAGTCATTCAGTTTCAAAATGATTTTTCCAAGTTACAAAAAGTAACTTGCTCGTAATTTTCACATATGCTTGAGAAAATTTAGTGTTCTTTCAGACAGTGATAAAAAAACTGCCATAAAAATTGGCAAACACGCCATCCATAAACAATGTTTGTGCTCATGTTCTATTGCGCGAACGGTCTAGTCATTCAATTTCAAAATGATTTTTCCAAGTTACAAAAAGTAACTTGCTCGTAATTTTCACATATGCTTGAGAGAATTTAGTGTTCTTTCAGACAGTGTTAAAAAAAACTGCCATAAAAATTGGCAAACACGCCATCCATAGACAATGTTTGTGCTCATGTTGTATTACGCGAACGGTCTAGTCATTCAGTTTCAAAATGATTTTTCCCAAGTTACAAAAAATAACTTCCTCGTAATTTTCACATATGTTTGAGGAAATCTGGTGTACTTTCAGGCAGTGATAAAAAAACTGCCATAAAAATTGGCAAACACGCCATCCATAGACAATGTTTGTGCTCATGTTGTATTACGCGAACGGTCTAGTCATTCAGTTTCAAAATGATTTTTCCAAGTTACAAAAAATAACTTCCTCGTAATTTTCACATATGTTTGAGGAAATCTGGTGTACTTTCAGGCAGTGATAAAAAACTGCCATCAAAATTGGCAAACACGCCATCCATAGACAATGTTTGTGCTCATGTTGTATTACGCGAACGGTCTAGTCATTCAGTTTCAAAATGATTTTTCCAAGTTATAAAAAATTACATGCTCGTAATTTTCACATATGTTTGAGAAAATTTAGTGTTCTTTCAGGCAGTGATAAAAAAACTGCCATACAAATTGGCAAACACGCCATCCATAGACAATGTTTGTGCTCATGTTGTATTACGCGAACGGTCTAGTCATTCAGTTTCAAAATGATTTTTCCAAGTTACAAAAAATAACTTCCTCGTAATTTTCACATATGATTGAGGAAATTTAGTGTACTTTCAGGCAGTGATAAGAAATTTTCCATAGAAGTTGGCAAACATGGTTTCCATAACGCTTTTACGGGGCATTATAGAATTACGTATAGCATGTTCCTTGAGTACGTTACTTGCTTTTTTTACTAGTTTATTGAGATAATTTATAGTTTTTCCGTTTGTTCTGTGTGTTTGATAAAGTGGTTAACGGATTTCCTTTTAAAAATTGCGAAACAAAAAAAAATATGGATGAAATTTATTACTGACGTAACACGGGTGTTTTATTTAATTTATTTTATCTATGGAAATACTTTTTCAACAACATTTCCAAGATATTTGTGTAAATGAAAATGTGGTCAAACGCCTTTTATCCATCTTCAAATCATTAAATTTCTGCATTTGTGCAATAATTATAAGTATAATAATAATATAGTATATCATTTACACGCTCGACTGCGAGTGTATTACACTTTAAAAGACGTTAACAGAAATTTTAAATCATCCAAAAGTAGTAAAAAGATAATTATATTGAAACATAATTAACAATAAAGCTTTCGTTTTGTAAATGAATATTCAATTATGTACGTTAATTTAAGTTCAGTTAATAACAAACGAATTGTTCAAAGCCGTCAATTAATTTTGTTGATTCATACAATTCTATTTTATTGAATACGTTACTGGATATTATCTGCCGGTATTCGTAGGTCGACCAATAAACTTCGGTGCACTGCTTCGTTTATGGGCGTCATATTCGAACGTGGATTAACAACATCAAAGGTGCCGCACACAAGTAGACCTACTGATTGTTATATATACTGTGGTGAGGCTCGAACACCCGTACTTTTTAGCGAGGGTATCTACTCGTCAGTGGCAGGACCCAGGGCAACTTCACTGAAGAAACGGTCTCCAGGGGTCTTCGTCGAGGTTAAACAGCTTCAAACGGTTACGGATTATTATTATTATGCACACAAATTACCACTTCAGCAAACTTTTAGTTTATTAATCAAACTATTATTAATTAACTAGCGCACTACTGATATCCGCATCAAATAAGTCAAGTTATCATGCCAAGACAAACTAACACCTAAAGCATTGATAGGTTTGCAGAAAAAGGTTAGAAACGGTTGCAGTGCAAGTAAATGCGAGCAGGGTGCAGCGGTTAAATACACTATGCTTTATATCTTATGTATTTCGATCGGTTTCGGTTGTGTACGGTTGTATTCGGTTCGGTACGGTTGTGTTCGGTACTTGTATTCCGTTAGCTAGTGTTTGATACGGTTGTATTCGGTAGTTTATTCGGTTCGGTAGTATTCGGTAGTTTATTCGGTTCAGTAGTGTTCGATACGGTGGTATTCGGTTCGGTTCGATAGTGTTCCGTACGGTCGTATTCGGTATGGTTACCTAACATTCGTTGTCTGGGTTAGTGTATTATATTGCTTCTCACCTGAGGAGGTTTCGGTCGGTCGGTTTTCTGGTGTTGAGTACGTAGTTGCCTTCTGCAGGAAAATTTGGAATCGTTGTTTCTTATGGCATGCAAACCTGATATAAGAGCAAACATTTCTGCGGAATTATTGACAAATTATACCAGAAAAGCAAAGCATTTAAAAAAACACCTACAGTGGTATTAGTACATATCATTTATTATTTTTCTTTGAAGTATTTTTCGTTGTATTTTTTGTTTTCTATTCGTAAGTTCACGTATTATTATGAAGTATCGAACCGATTAGGATCATCTATATGGAACTGTGGTAAAGGACAAATCAGATATACATCTGTATCGCTATACTTCGCTGAGTTTGACTAAAATGCACACACAACCACTACAGCGGAACTCACAGGGCAGTCGAAAACGGGGGATATCAAAAATAACATGGAGAAGAAGCATTCTTAAAAAGCTCGAGGAAATAAATGCAACAAGGCGACAAACGAAAGAGATAGCTCAGAATAAAACAAGATGGCGAGCAACCGTCGAGACCCTCTGTTCGATTAGGAGCAGCTTTGAGCATTTGATTCGTTAACTGGGAAACCGTCGTGTCGTGTCCTCTTTGATCAATGCAATATTATCCAGACAAAGAAGTAATTCTACCTACAACCAACTATGAACCGTTAATAATAACAATAATAATAACCGTTATTAATAATGATAAAAATGAATATCAGAACTGCTAATCGGTGATTGGAGATTAAAAACCTACATTTGTTCATTGACTTTCTTGTTCATTTAATGGTGCCATTCATTTTTTTCTCTACGTATTTCTAATGTAAGAAGGTAAGAACTGAAATTATCAACAATAGTAAGTATCTCAAGTGTATTAAAATAGCCGATTAAAAATTTTGACGTTTTCTGTCAAAATGTTTTGCTAAGAAATATGTCGAGTAAATTTACCGCGCAACAAAATCCCGAGTGGGCGGAAAATTAGAATTAAAATAGTGTAGTTTGTTTGTAAATAATCTAAAAAAAAAGTCACCCGGGAAGGTGTCTTTTGGCATTAACAACATTTAATAACAGCCTTGGTAGTGTACTGTCTAGAGTGTTGGACTTTCACCCAAGCGGCCCGCGGTCGATTCCCGGTGCCGGCAGATCTGGTTAAGGTTTTCTGCAGTTTTCCTTAGCTGTGACACAAATGTGGGATTTGCGCTGTTCCATCTGTAAGTCGGCTGCAGCCGCATTTAGGGCCTACGTAATAATAATAATCGCCCCCTCCCTCCCGCACAAGCTTATAGCTTCTGGGGCCTGGTTTCCAGGCTATAGGTTGTAGCAATTATTATTATATTATTATTATTAACGAGTACCCGTAATAAATGCCAGTCCATAAATTAAATTTTTCATCTTATCATAGATATTAAGAAACCGAGTCATAAATCATACAAAAGTGAAAGAATCTTGCACGAGATGCTTTGTATAGAAAGCTTTATATACATATATAGGCAGTAGGGATGCTGTGGCACCTTTGACTGCCTTGAAACAGTCAGGAACATCGAAACAGATTCCTCCTACAACCACCTATGAACCGCTAATAATAATAACCGTTGTTAATAATGATAAAAAATAATTACCTATTGTCTATAAACATTGCATGTGCGTCACAAACGGGAGTTGTATGAATTAATCTAAAGACGCACTAGTCAAATCAAATACTATGGTCGTACATTATTTAGAATTTTATCAAATAACTAAACTATAAAAACACCACATACATTGTAAAGGTAATTTAATACCTACCGAATTGCACCACGAAAATTTTTTATTTTATTTTTTAATTTTATGAATTTTAAATGTTTACGTTTGAGGTAACATAACCTTAAAAAATATTCTATCTGCGGTGACTTTTGGTTTAAATTTATACTCACGAATTTATGTTTAATATTTTCTTTCTATAATATGTAGGTATGTATTCTATTTGCTTCAACCTATATTTTGTACAGATAAAAATATTATTTTACACATTTTTGCTACAGGTTGATTTTTGGTGAGCTTGTAAAAAATTAAAGACGTCAAGTCATGTATGTTAGGTACGCTGATTTGTTATTCGGTTGTAATTACTTCTTATTTATGTTCGTCAGTGTCTATCAACCGCCTAACAAGGTGTTTGCTAGTTAGAATGGCACACTGATCAGGGCCGCAACTAGGCATAAGCAGACTAGGTATTTGTCTAGGGGCGCCACGCGCCAAAAATGGCATGATTACTATATTACAATATAAATAAAATTGTTAAATACTATAGTTAATAATTGTCTAGTTACAGCTCTGAAAACAAAAAGTTGTCAAATTTCATACAGTAAGTAGTTCCTGAAATATGGTGTTACAGCCAACCTTGTAATCAATCATTTACTTTATAATTTTAAAATGTTAGTAGACGTAGAAGGCTGTTCGTTGTTTTTGATGACAGAAAAATAGTATATTAAGTATCAAGAACAGTAAGGACAGTTTACCGATCGACGACAATGTTTGGCGACTGAGCGAAGCGAAGTCGCCAATATTGGAGGAGATCGGTAAACTCCTTACTGTTTGAGATGCTTATACTATTTTTTGTACGACCATTATGAATACAAAGGTATTAACCAAGGAAATATCCCCGAAAAAAATAGATTTAAGATAATTTATTTTTGCCCTGTATATCCACCAAACATTAAGTAGGTTTTGTCGTTACCATAGATACGTTTGTAATTACTATTATTTTTGAATGTCACGATATTTGTCAAACTTGTGAGAATGAGTGAATCTGAAAACAAATATAATTGGGATATTGAAGAGACCTGAGCAAATTTAAATAAACAACATACATTTTTTTAAATAGTCCAATTATTTAGAAAATAAATGATTTCTCGCGAAAGAGACATCTAAAGATCATGCATTTATTTTATAAATTACATATAATTTACTTACCGTTCTGTTTTTGACAGAACTGAACGGTAAATAATTACTTACCGACGCGTTTTTGCTTAGCAACCAGTAAATATAACCTACTGTTCTAAAACCAAGTATGGTAAACAATCCGAAATAGCATGGTCGTACAAAAAATATAATTAAACTTGTATTGACAATAAACTTGTATGAATTTAGTAGTGTATGAATGATTTCAAATTTAGACAAAAAATTATTTGTCACAAACTACGATCCAGCTCGTAAATGAACAAAATTTAACCAGTTCCGGGGTTAAGTACTAAAAAAGATTATGGACCTATAGTTTAAAAGTAAGAATCTAAAATTTAACTGATAATAATTATTACTTGTGGTGAAATACAGATACAATCCATAAATGAACAAAATCTAACCAGTGGTGAGGTATTTTTGGACGGTTAAAATATTAAAAAATTCGTAGCACCTATATCTGTAAAAATCTAACTGAACATTATCACTTACGACCAAATACAGATACAATACGCAAATGAACAAAATAGTGGTGGGGAATATTTGGGGGTTAAATTATAAAAAAATTCAAGGCACCTATACCTAAACCAAAAAATGAAGGATCTAAACCGAGTGAATCTAGCAGGCGCAGATTAGCAGTCGGAGTTGATTGTGAGCGAGCCTTGTTCCCAAATTGTCAAATTTAGACAGTTTGAAATTAAAAATTGTCATTGCAATCTGTCAAAGTTTTGAAAGGTTTTTCACAACTCCAATTGTTACTTATTAAACTACTATTAATAAATATTAATTGGAGTTGTGAAAAATCTTTTAAGCAGCAACTAATGTCGTACACACTTTTGCTATCAGAATGTTATTTATTAATAGTAGTTTAATAAGTAACAATTGGAGTTGTGAAAAACCTTTCAAAACTTTGACAGATTGCAATGGCAATTTTTAATTTCAAACTGTCGAAATTTGACAATTTGGGAACAAGGCTCGCTCACAATCAACTCCGACTGCTAATCTGCGCCTGCTAGATTCACTCGGTTTAGATCCTTCATTTTTTGGTTTAGGTATATACGTTACTATACTATGTAAATGAGCAAAATCTAACCAGTGGCGGGGCATTTTTGGGTGTAAGTATTAAAAGAAGTCGTAGAACCTACACTTGTGAAAATCTTAAAAGTTTAACTGAAAACTATTACTGTGTCGAAATACAGATACATTCTGCAAATGAGCAAAATCGGATCAGTGCATATGGGGCATATATCTCGGGTGTTAAAGTATAAACGAATTTGTGGTACCTACATTTTTTTAAGAAACTAAAATTTAATCGAAAATTATTAGAAGTAAGAAACTAAAATTTAATCGAAAATTATCACTTGTGTTAAAATACAGATACAGTCCACAAATAACCAAAATCATTTGTAGTGGATTGAAAGTACTTGCCTATATATTAGAAAGGACTATAATGTTGGTTTACCAGCTTGATACGTTATTTTAAGAGGTTGTTGTAAGGATAGCTCAATAAGAAGCGTGTAATAGTTATTTATTTCATACTGTCCGGTAAAAGGGTATTTACCGGACTCATTTGAGTCCGGTAAATGAATTATTACGTTACAAGGCCGGTAAAAAATTTTACCGGACTGAAAATCCAATTTGAGTCCGGTAAGAAATTTTACCGGACTGAAAATCTAATTTGAGTCCGGTAAAAAATTTTACCGGACTGAAAATTTTAAATGCATTTTTTTTAAAAATGAACAATGTGAGGCAGTATGAAATAAAACGCCTTACGTCATACTTCCGGTAAACCATTACAGTAGCTCGTTTCAACATTCGAGACTCGGCTCCTTCGTCGCCTCGTCCCGAAACGTTTTCAACTCGCTACTGTAAACTTGGGTTTACCGGACTTATAACGTAATATACTATTATATTATTAGTGGGATAGAAGCATCATTACACAACGAGTGTGTAGATTACAGATAACTAGGGCGTTAGCCCTAGTATCTGTAACACACGAGTTACTGTAATGTGCTCTAGCCCACGTATGATATACAAAACTTTATCTATGACTGCAAAAAATTAAGAAAATCGAAAATTTAATGCTGCCGATAACTCCTATTTTTTTAAATCAAAAGTAAGGTGACCTATGGATATGTTCAGTAAGCACTATGGCAACCGCTTACAATTTTTCAAACAAAGCTCGCCTTTTTGAGATAATCAGTAAAAATTGTGCTTTGTGGTAAAAATAAGAAAATTGTAAACATGAGTGACTCAGAAAGTTTACCTTCTGATATCGAAGAAGCGGCGACAAATGCTGCTTCTTGCTTGGTGCCAGTGAAGTCCAAAGAAAAGTACGAGATGGCTTTTCAACGGTTCAGTTCATGGTGCGACGAGAAAAATGTTACAAATATTACGCATGAGAAGGTTCTACTTGCATATTTTGATCATTTATCAAAACAGTATATATCATCGAGTCTCTGGGCTTTTTATTCTATGATTGAAACAATAATGAAAATGAAGAAGAATGTTGACATCAGTAAATACGTGCATTTAATCGCCTTTTTGAAAAGAAAATCTGAAGGATATTGTGCTAAAAAATCGCAAATTTTCACTAAACAAGATATTAGTAAATTTTTACAAGAAGCAAATAATGATAAATTTTTGTTAATGAAGGTACTGTAGCCTTTTTATGCATAAATTATTCTTACTAAGTAATGTTAATTTCAAGGTTGCTTTAATTATTGGAGTTGGTGGAGCTTGTAGGATCCAAGAACTTACCAACATGCTTTTGGAAGATGTCAAAGATCAGGGACAATTCTTCCATGTTCTAATACCAAACACTAAAACAAAAATATCCAGAGAATTTTTTATTACGTCAGGCGGAATTGATGGAGTCAACATGTTAGAATTAATTCGAAAATATGCTGCACTACGCCCCAATAACGCCAATAGTGGACGGTTTTTTTTAGGATACAGAAACCAGAAGTGTATAAAGTTACCTGTTGGTATAAACACATTCGCTGCTATTCCCAAGAATATTGCTACTTTTCTTCAGTTACCTAATCCAGCAGGATTTACGGGACATTGTTATAGGCGCTCATCTACTTCGTTGCTTGCTAATTCGGGAGCTGATCTTTTAACTGTAAAGCGTCATGGGGGCTGGCGCTCCAATACAGTGGCGGAGGGGTATATAGACACGGCAGAAGAAAATAACAAATTGCTTCAAAAATTCTGGGTGACAAAAATACTATAACAGTTAGAACTACTATATCGACAGCTGTTATCGAAAAAAATGTATCAGAAATGGCTTGTCCTACTATAAATAGGTGTGAAAATTGTGTTATTAATATTTATAACAATAATAGCATGTAATTAAGATTGAGTTTGAACAATAATAGCATGTAATTAAGATTGAGTTTGAAATTAAAACGAATTATTTTAAAGAGTGGATTTTTATTTTATTACTTCATTAGTGAAGTAATATGTCACGTTACTGCACTCAAATATTCACTTATAATACCATTAGTAGTCAAAGTTATGTCGACTATTTTTGTGGTGGTTTCACGAATGTCTATCATGCTTGCATTTAAATACCATGAGTGCGCAGCACGAGTGGTATTCGCAAGCATGATAGACATGAGTGTTAAGCACCACAAAAATAGTCTACTTAACTTTGACTACGTATGGTATTCGAGAGACTATTCAACGAACACGCTTTAAAAAATTGTTTTTCATAAATGTAGCAATGTTACATTTAATAATTGTACGTTCAATACTCAAAAATAAATGTTGTTAAATATTTGTGTTTTATTAAAATTGTCGATTGTTATCACTAGTGAAAATTGTCGACAATTTTCACTAGTGAGAATTGTCGATACAATTCATTTTCATTGGATTAAAAATATCAAATGCTGCATTTTAATTGGTCAATTTTTAATAAATGACATGTGAGTTGAATAGTCAATATAATATGCAGTTATCAAAGCAGTCATAGATAAACTAAATCTTTATTTATTACTGCTTATTTACTATGTTGCTATGGCAATCCTTGTATCTGTTCAATATCTTCCAGATAATATGTAGTAGGTCATTACATTACATCCCGGGCAAAAAAGGACCGTACGTCGTATGAAAGTGTAGGAAGACATTCAACATATAATCCGTAAAGAAAAAGATAGAATCTATTAGTATCGTTGTAAGTAAGACTTTTATATTAATAGATAATAGATTATAGATAATAGATTATAATAATAGATAGTATTATATTATAATAATACCTATATAGATTAATAGATTCTAGCTGTAAGAAACTTGAGAATACGTTGCATCTTTTCAAGAAATTCCTTAACATGCTAATCAGATTAAATTATACGTAGTGGTACAGGAATCACTTGGAAAAACAAATTAGGAACAAGGAATAACAAATTAGAATTATCAACAAAACCAAGTAACAATATAATAATTTCTTCGGGTCACCACTATAACGTATGAGGTGTTTGTTTACCTGTTGATACGTTATTTTAAGAGTTTCTTGTAAGAATAGTTCAATAAGAAGTGTGTAAACTTATTGAATCTTTATTATTATTTATTTATTTACGTTGCTATGGAAATCCTTGTATTCGTTCAATGCCTTCCAGATAATATGTAGTAGATCCTTACAGTACTATGGCAGTTAAATTGACAGTGGTTTTTGATGGAAATCAAAGCTGCTTATAATTAAAAAAACTTGAATTTTCTTATACGCCAATAAATTTTTTTGGAGGTCCTTTTAAAATTCCTGCTTAAGAAACTAAAATATTTAAGTTACGCCACTGTCACTCAGACAACTAAGAGTAGTAACAAAGGTCTATGAAGAGAATAATAGTAGGCATTAGGCTAAGATAGAGGGGGCGAGATTAAAATATACCAAAACTAACAGTAATAACAAATATCATGTGTCATTAGATAGCACATGTCGTACGACAGACACAGTCAGATGAACAGTGAAACTATCACACTGGCTATCAAACGAAACAAGAGAAGTGTTGGAATATCTCGGAAACAGTGAGTAAGATGATACTAAAAGTACATAAGTAGACAATGGTTCCAAGTACCACTAGATAGGGATGCATAGAAAGAAGCAGGAGAGGCCTATGTTCAACAGTGAACTTAAAAGGACTGAGAAGCTTTCCGGAACCAAACACATTACCATTACTCCTAAACAAGCTGCTTCAAAGACCATTGACAATAAACTGATTTCAGAGAAAACCCGAACTTGAACTAAGATTTCAAAGTGTATGAACCTGAAAGGAGGTACTTTTTATACCAGAAACGGAAGGTATACATTGACTGCCTTGGGACACTTTAATGAACTGCAAATCAAATATAATTAAGTATAGTTTGATAACAATAAAAAAAGAAGCATTAATATTTTATTTATAATCATTAATCATATCATTGCATTAATGTCAGTACGATTTCATCTTCGATAAAATTTATAACTGATAACTGCCTCATTTTAAGGTCAATTGCAAACCTTAAAAAGAAAAAAAAATCTATATCAAATAACAAGTAGTTAGTAACACGATAATTGTTTATCTATGGCGTTTTAAATCACAATAAAATCTTTTGCGGTCGCAGTAAATTAACAATTAACCCACATGTTATGTAACAAAGCAAGCTATATAAAAATTTCAACAGTCACTGTATACACTTTATTATGCTACATTTAATACTGTAAACATGTAAAAGGTGATTATGTTTACCTCAATAATTAGGGGTATTATGTAATTACTGCAAGAATTGCAAAACTGATCCACCTAAAAGTTTTCTCTTTTAATTTCTTCCTCCAATTTTAATTTATTTCTTCCGAGGTGCTACGAAAAGTAAATATATTGTGTAATTTCCGTTTGCGTTTGCTCCTATAGGGATTCATAAATTTGGGATAGCAAATAGGAAGTAACAGAATGATCACAATGACCGGAGGTCATGCTTCGCCCAGTAATACAAACATCTTATGAAAGACGCCAATCGTTAATCAGCAGTAAATGAGGAATGACAACTATCAATAAGGGCAAATAAAAGAAAATGAAAGGAAATTAGATACCGTTTTTTATATATGCATATAATACGTAGTACACTGATTGGACAATTTGATTGTGCCTCTTGTCTTTTGATTTGCACTTGACTGACGTAACCTTGAAATTAAGTTTACTATGGTCTCGAGTTAACCGTTAAACTACATACGATATGTAGTTCATCATTTCTTATCTACAAAAAAAATAAAATGTATTAGAATTATTAAAAGAAAAACCTCAAAGGCATCAAAAATAGTAATAAAAATAGTAATTATCATTTGGCTATCCTACGATTTTTCTTGATTGGGGGCGAGTCCCAATTCTTACTGAAACTCAAAGCTTCTCAAAGGGACCCTTTGATGTTTTCGATATAAAAACCTATAAAACGCTCTCAAAATTGAGCTGTCCATCACACAGCGATTTTCTGTTTGAAATTACATCCACGTAGGCGCGCAACGACCGCCTACGGACTCGATTTTCTGATATTAAATTGAACTGACTTGACCAGAGTCAAAACAACGCCTTAAAATTAATAATCATCGAGCTGGCGTAAAAAAATAAACTACATAAAACTCTCGGATTTCCCTAATACACATAAAACCCACAAAAAACTGTTCAGTCTCTTTTTACGATCAATGAATCGTCCTTGGATTACAAATTATACAAGTATGCATGTATACACACAATCTTCCTTCTTGCTGTTTTTTATAAACACGTGTAGTATATGACGTCAATAGGAGTCATTATATTCGGTCAGTTTTGTTTATTTTTGCTATTTTTGTTTATATTTAGCTATTTTGGGAATTACAACTTTTATACAGGGTGTTTTTCACTAGATAGTATTAACATAATAATTCAAAAGTTATCCAAATATGGTATCCAAAACAGGCATTAAACATGTTAAACATGACGGTAACATATGGTAAATTTAAAACCAATGCAGGAGTGCCACAGGGGTCAAACCTTAGACCGTTACTGTTTCTAATATTTATTAATGACTAGCCAAATGATATAGTGCATAGTTTAAAATGCAGCGGACATGAAGCTATACGCAAAAATTCAAACACAAACAATCCAGGACTTTTGCAGGACGTCACATCTAAAATGTATGGTAGTTTTAAAAAAACTGTTGTATTTGAATGTTTCCAAATATTATGTAGTTGCATTCTACATAATATTAGAAGCATTTAAATACAACACTTTTTCTTAAAACTATTTACATAAAGTAGAAGCTCCGTAACGATCTTCAATTCCACCAATTAAAATTTATGAATGTAGTATGACTAATAAACCTATATTAATATAAGTGCTGCTTTATGCCCATATGACTAACGACTCGTAACATTGAATATAAGGTGCTTATTTGGAATAAAAAATCTTAATAAAAATAAAATTTTGAGTAACCTTCTGCTATAAATAACGGGACTTTATTTAAGTTGATGTAAATGAGAACTTTAATAAAAACAGTAACAGTAATATGTGTGATTATAAATAAAGCACACCTCTAAACACGTATTCGTGAACTCTCTGATGATAATCAAATCGCCCATCATAATTAGCTAATACCTACTAATTACAGCACTCATTTACACGAAATACTTTAAAACACCTCAAGCGGTCGTAAAAGAAATTTTATTAAAACCAACCTTTAAATTATCAAGGAATGTAATAATGTGCTTCATTAGATTGACTCTTTTTTAAAATACTGACCCCACAATTTATTGCGGTGCAAGGTGTTGAAACCAAAACACAAAACACACTATTTCCGCAGTTCTTATCTAAAATACTTTGGTTTGAATGATTTATACCACAGCCTATTATATGTGCTAAAAACATTGGATAGTTCCTTATTTGCGATTTTGCAAAAGCTACTCTTCTAAGAAAAAATATCATAGGGAATTCTTGTTGGTGTTATCTATATCTAGATAAAGTATGTGTTAAGAAACACTTGAAAAACTATAAAATGAATGACGTACACTGCATGAGACTGAAGGGACTCCCTCGCAGACGGACCCCGATGGGTGAGCACGGTAATTGCTCCGGCACTGGCTTGGACAGCTAATAGAGGGTGAATAGGCAACCTCGCTCCCACCAGTATGAACTGGAAGCTCTTACATAAATAAGTGACGGCAGGCGGGACACGTAAAACAAATCTTGACAATGATAACAGCAGTCTCAACGTACGCTAGCAAAATGTGTATTAGAAAAAGAGGTGCAATACGGTTGTTCCTTGTACATACAGGGTGTTTTGGAAAATGTGTCCTTCCCCTTAAAGGGCAATAGGGAAACATGTGTAGAGTAACATCTTACTAACAATTTACTGAAATGCCCCACTGAAATGAAAACCCCCATTATAAAAATAATAGACACGCCACTGCAAAGTAGTAGATAAAAGTGTATGAAAATTATGCCTATTAAATAATACATACTTTTAAAGGTCATCAACAAAATAACCATAATAAACCCAACCAGGTAGCCGGGTAAATAAATTCTTCGAAAATTGCAACCAAAATAAAATAGTAAGTACGTGCTTTTAAAACGTTTTAGCTAAATAATAACAAACATTCATTCTGACCATCTGTAAATAACTGTTAATGACTCAGATCTTTGGATCAGGAACAGGAAAATCCCCAGTTTGCACAAAATTTACTGTGGACAGACGAATGCCGTTTTATTCGAGCGGGACTTTTTAATTCACACAACAGCCACATTTGGGCTGACGAGAATCCTCATGCTGTCCGAAGACATTATTGCCAGGCGTTTCGCGGTAAATGTGTGGGCGGGAATTTATCAGAACCGTTTAATAAGACGTTTTATTCTGCTCCAACGATTAACCGGTGACTGGCACCTACATTCTCTGGACAATGAAGTGTTCGACGAACTCCCACTATTGGGCATTATTGAGTTTTTGAATAACGAATACCCTAACCGGTGGATAGGACGTGAACTTTGTATTTGGGGATATTTTAAAACGTTAGTGTACAGGACAGAACTGAATAACGAGGAAGAGCTACGCGCACGCATTGAAATCGCCTAAGAATAAATTCGCGCAAATGCCGATATGTTTGCTAGCATAAACTTGTGTGTACAAACAAACGGCGGTTTATTTGAACACATGTTATAAAGATTGTTTGCATCTAAACGGTAAGTTTTACTCATTTTGTTAAAATGACAATCGTAAAATAAAAAACAGGCAATGAAATTTGCATCACAATTAGGTCAATGAACGTATGTTATATTTTATTTACCGATCTTAATAAATGATCAAGTCATCAAGGTAGTGAGTCACTCGGCAACCGCTGCTGAAATTCAATTCTGTTGTTTCTATAAATTGATACGTACGTAGCGGAGGTCAGTTATTAATTTAGTAGTGCAGATGTGAGATCATTGTTTGCTTTATCAGTAATTCATGGTTAAAATCTTACAAACAATCCATAGTCGGCTCGTTTCTGCAAAAAATACGGAAAAATCCGAAAAAAAATTTTAATATTTAATTTTTATTTTATGAGTTTTGGGATCTCTAAGCATTTCATTTTTGTCCGGAACACCCTGTATTTCGCTGTAGATGCAAAAACATCACAAACTCTACTAAGGTGTTAATATGTGTGTTTTCGTTCGGTTCAACCATATTTCCAAATTATACAAATTAGTAGCATATGACAACATTGAACATATTTGTTTTTTGAGGCCATTTTCAAAAATGGTCGCCATTTTAGATTCTAAGAGATGAAAAACACCGTGCTGTGGGTAAACTCGCCCGCTAGGCACATAGTAACAAGCTTTTAAAGCGATTGGCTTAAATCAAGATTTGCAACTCGGTTGCACTTATCGCGTCGACTACGTATAGTGGATGATAAGGGGAAAGACATCTGCATCAAAACGTTAAGAGATCAAAATTTGATCGCAAAATGTTATCCAAAGCCCCAAACAAAACATCGTGTGAAATATCCACTTTATACAAAATATATACGGATTGTAATCCTGCCACTAGCACATGCAAAACTAATGAATAAAAAAGAAACGCATATTTCCTGTATGTAAAATCGAGATGGTTCTCCTTCTGGTCTTCATTACAGATTAGTGTTTTATCCTTTTTCCACCTGCTGATCTTACTAAATACCAGTCAGCTTTACAGAGCCTCTTCTATGTTTGTATGTAGTGGATATTTTCCTCCATTTCTCGCAAATTCTTTAATTTCTGCACTTTCTAGAACACAGTGTTACAAGTCTGTACTTATACTGTCCACTATGGCCAATCTTTGAAAGAGCTATATATGTATATTACTATCAGCTTTTTTATTTATCTCGTGATTTTGATGATTCATAAACATAAGACGTTAGCTATAACACTTTTAATGTTTTTATTTCCGATTGTTATGATAGCAATTTCTCAATATTTGAACCTTGATGCAACTGTAATAATTTACAGATATAGAATCCTATAGTATAATCTTATCTTTGTACTCTAATATAAAATACAACAAATCTTACTACGATGCAATGTGATACCACTTTCGCAGGTTGGATGAAATATTTGGAAAAACGCTAAAGTAAGCAATTCTATCGAATGGCCTAACATAAGTCTCTTGCCGAAATATATCTTGTAATATCCCATTTAAAAAAACTAATCAGGATTAAGACAATCATTAAAAATTATTTAATATTTATATATTCTATTATTGGCTGACATTCGGTTAACCGAGCATTATTATTTAGACATATTTGTATTTATTTTGCATCTCCTTTAAAAATGGAAACCAAAGAGACCAAGCATTTAGCATTCGGTAATGTGCGGGTAAAAAGTTACCACTAGTTTAATTTTCCATTAAAAACATCAAAAAAATATTTTTAAGTTCTAGTATAGATGGCGCTATTGTTGCTTCTGTTATTTTTATTTTAAGCCTTAAAAAGAATCGACCGCTTTGGCTTCCTCTTATAAGCAATTCGCACTGCTCGTCATTTGATGCTTGTCATAAAATTGATTTCGATTTGAAATTTTTGTAAGTAGTAAAAGTGAAATTTTTAGAGGTTAGTTTAGATTAGGTTGAGTTAGGTTAGGTTAAGTTAAGTTAGGTTAGGGTAAGCTAGGCTAGACTAGGTTAAGTTAGGTTTGGTTTGATAAGGTTCGGTTAGGACAGGTCAGATGTCTAGCGGAAAAATTAATACTTTCCCATATAGGTATAATGAAAATGGAAATTGAAGTACATATAACTTTTTACCGCTATACTTCCGGACGCTGCAACCGTTACTATTCAAATCTAAGCCACGCCCCCTTTCTATAGACATGCTAAGTTTTCAAAATGGGCGTGCCCGGTAAACCAAGTTTTTTACCTTATTCCCTTCAAATCTGTGCGGAGACGTCGCAATTACTTATTTGACTTTGGCGGGCGATAAACGACTTAAGAAATCAGTCTACTATTTAAGGCTGCTATATGCCTGATTAAATTTCCTTTCATAAAAGGTATCACAAGTTGGGTAATGACATTTAAGATTTTGAAGTAGAGGGAGGCTAGGAGTTAAGGAGTAAATTCATGTATTAATGTTTTTGTTTCAGAAGGCCTACAGCTATAACCAAAAATCCACAGAATGCGAAGGTAGGGGTCAGTCGAATTAAGCGGGATGAACGGTTCGATCGTAAGCGGCCTCATACGGTTGGGAGTCGATAATGTGGTGTTAAAAAAATCGAAATGCAAATGTGCTATAGTAATATTTGTTTCATATGTGATTTTGATGATTGCGACGTAACAATTAGGCGCTGATACCTATTATTTAGTATTGTTATTATTGTTGTTGAGCACCGCGTGATGTTTCTATGATTGTTGTTATTGTTAGGCAACCTGTGACGGTGCTGTAATTGCTGCTGATTGTTGGATAACTTGTGAAGTTGCTGTTGTTGTAGATATTAATGAGCTGTAAAGTAGATTAATCCCATAGCACACTGTCGGCTAAGTCCGGTGTGGCTTAGCACTCAATCTCAACCTGAGTGACATGAGTAAAATCACAACAGTGACTCCAGTTGATACCATTGGGCAGCATGCTAGGTGCTCGTTCCCATCCAGTTTCGTGTATGTTAATCTCAACAAAAGGCTGTCACGGAGCAAAATAAGTACATGAGGATGTTTACTTTCGAGCTCCGATATTATAGCCGTAAATTATACATTTTAAATGGAGGTGCTATCTTGACGTCAGCTCAGCACCCCTACTATACAAATTTTAATCAAAATTCAAATTTTACTACGTGAAAATTATGAGCTAATTCTTACAATAAATTCGCCATTCGCTAAGATCATATGGACCAAGGGTAGGAATTGGTACTAATTATTATTTTTCAGGCATGTCTTTGGACTTTTCTCTAATGCTTTCTTTATAATAAGGAATTCATCAACAAGTGCTAGGTTTGAATCTTCAACCTTTGGATTAAGAGATGGACTAACCTCTACGCTACCCAGACTATTCAATTTTCTTTCATTTATAGCTTATTTTTCAATTTTTATTTTCTTTACTGATGCCCTAATAAGTACTGCATTACCTAGCCCTGCTATAAAATCTGCAAAATTTAAATAATATTGAAGATACATTGGCTATTACTTCCTATGTATAAAGTACATTTTAATTCATGTTTTTAAATTTCTCATTTGTAGATTGGGGTTAAATATTTATTTTTAAAAATTCAAAAATTTTGCATACTTTTCAGATATATTAATCAAGACTGCAGTGGCTAATATTAATATTTGGTTTCTTTTTGATAAATAAGAATCCCGAATAATTTAAAAATAGTAATCATTTATTTAATAACATTGCAATAAAATTGTTTGATAATAAGTACAAATAATGACAATTATTAGTATTACAACTTGAACATGCGTAGATTTGATATAAAAATAGCAATTAACTTGGATACATAATATTTACTCGATTTTATAATAAACAAATAAGTAATATTGTTTATTGTTTCAAACTTTACTTTGTGGAACTCCATAATCATGCAATAAATAAAGATTAGTTAAAAGTTTCACAGTATTCATTAAATTATAACCTGACAATATTGTTTTGACAGCTAACCTGTCATTATCAAAGGTAATATAAATATAAGCAAATACGTCGCTAAGGTAGAAACAAAAATCTATTACCTATTTTTTGTATCTACCTTAGCGACCTGTTTGTTTATATTTATATTACCTTTGATAATGACAGCTTAGATGTCGAAACAATTGTCAGGTTATAATTTAATAAATACTGTGAAACTTTTAACTAATCTTTATTTCAGAAATAAATAATAGGGCATTTCTGTATTTTTTTAACTTTTATTTAAAATCTGCCCTACCGTTATTTTTTGATAATTTCGAAGAAAAAACATCACAAAAGTGAACGAAAAATAATTTTTAAAATATACTGTGACCGAGTATGCTTGAGTAAATATACGTGAAAGATTAATTAGTACAGATTAAAAGGTATATTACTTTTTAATGCAGCCGTTATTGAAATATATTAAGAAAATCAATGACGGGCGTGAATCATTAATAAAACAAGTGTAAGTCATCATTTTTTACGTAGCATTTTAATTTTTAATTATTTATTAATATTATCGTTATTAGTTAAAATCTGGATAGTAGCGGGTGTTCAAAAAGTAGTTAGTTAAGGTTTCTTAAAAGCAATATTAATTTCTGGTATTCTAATTTATTCTGATTCTAAGGTAACCTGATCCAGCAACTTTTTGAACGTTCATTATTAAGGATAATGATTAGTCATTCTTGTTTAATCGGCATTAAAAAATTGAAACAAACGACATACATTTATTTTCTATTATATTGCTTTTAAAAGCTTACATTTATTTTATATTATTTAGCATTTAGCCTATTTAATTTATGTGACCTTCATTAGGACATCTTGTGTTCTATTACTCATTGACAAAATTATCTGAGCGGGCATGTGTCCCGAATGTATTTACACCTATACAGTATTGGTAAAACTTCGCTTTGGAATTGGGTTTTCATGTGTGAGCAAGAGAAAAATAGCGAACACTAATTAATTTGAGAAAGATTAGATATTAGTATGGCATACTTGCCAAGCATTCAAATATAGTAACTTTTTTGTAAAGTTGTTGCAAGGTAAAAAAAATAAAAATAATTGAAAAATAGTTTGTGTCATTTTGACATAATTAAAAATTTAATTGAATGAGAAAATACAAATTATAAAATAATGCCATTCTTCTGCGAGTGCAGCGAAATTATCAGTTGTTTATCTTTAGTTACTAAACGTACAACTATTGTTGACTTTCAAAAGTTTCAAGCATAATTTAGGTTAGTGTGTCAAAATTGCAAACGTCAATTATGTTTAAAAAATCTTAGCTATAGCACCAACCTTACAAAAAAGGTATTGGTATGTTGTAAAGCTTGCCAAGTATCCGATGATATGAATTAGTATTCGCTATCTTTCCTTTGCTCACACATGAAAACCCAATCCCAAAGCAAAGTTTTACCAATACTGTATATAGGTAATTAAGTTTCTGATTTTTTGCGAATTGTTGGAGATTTATCTGGTTCATTGCAGACCTTTTCGCGTTTCCTCTTCATTGGACTTTCTTAATCGTGTGTTTATAAGACTGATACTTGTATAGTATCATTAGTAGTAAGTTGTGAAAATTTGCAAATACGGAGTTTTCATTGTTATTACTTAGTAATGATGCAGTGTAGACGTAGTCGTGCAGCGAAATTAGATGTGGTTGTTTTCGTGACTATTTTGTACAATACAAGTTACCTCATTTTTTTGTTTAGTTGTACGTAGATCATCTTGAAATAAATAAATAATTATTTAATTGAAGTAATTCGTATAATTATGTAGGGTGTATACTGTACATTTATGATGACTTAATTTAAAAATCTGTAAAACATCTATAGTTAATAGTTTCACTCAGTAGATCAGTTTTACAATAATTGGGGAGAACGGGTTTTTTACCACTGTGTATATTTGCATTTCATCATTAATTATGTCATTGTCATTTATTGTTAATTATGTTACAGGGACAGATTTAATCTGCCTTCATATGTATCACAACCCTCCTAACCCACCTGCTTTCAAATTACTTACTGCCCACCTAGGGTCATTTTTGACTCCAACATGAAATTGCGTAGTTCACTTTAAGAAAACGTCTTTTAAATGTTTCAATACGTTTGTCATGTTTGTATAACAGTGTAGCGCTATAAATTGTATAACCTTACTTTTCCGGCAAAGACTCTTGAGTTCTTTTTCACGACCTCTTTGCATACCGTAAAGCAAAAGCTTCGACCCAAGAATGCTAAAAACCAGTGGCGTGCGGTCCATGGAAGCAAGGGAAGCAATGCTTCCCTAAAATTTAAAAACAATGCTAACAAAAATAGTTTTATAAAATTACTATTTTAAATTAGGCTCATTAAACTTGCGCGGAAAGGTAATATCGATTCAAATGTGTTAGTTACACTGCATATAAGCACGGATTTCGTTGCTTCCTGCACGTCTTGCTTTCGGTAGCGGGCGAGTAGCGGGCGCGTTGTGGGCTACAGTTAACATCGTATACGGTCGAGTTATTTTTATTAGCGTACTCCGTGATCAGATGTTTATTATAATTTCGTTATTTGTTTGATTTTTCGTGTTTGTTAAATGTTACTTAAGCAATGTAAATCTGCGAATGAGACTGTAGTTTGGAATATTTTATTATTTCAATTTATATAAGTTCGGATTTTTTTAAAGACAAATAATTCTATTTAGTTTGTTCTGTATGCAACATTTAAACTTACTTTATCGTCATGACTGCAAATTCAGCTGCTTCGGTGGAAGGTTCGAGTACCGTTCAATTTGTAAAGTATTATTATTATTTGATAAAAAATTTCCTTCATACAGTTTCGGAGGAAATTATTGAGAACGGCAGACCAAAACCAGAACTTTTAAATTTAACAACAAAGATTAAAACCTGCACCAGGTATTTTGCTAAAAAAGACCGGAAAATCGAGTTGCATTATAAATATAGTGGTACTCTTTTTAAAGAAAGAAAAATAAATAGTAGTACTCTTTTTAAATAAAGAATAATAGTCAACAAATTCCATAAGTATAAAAGACGTATTCTTTTGCACATTGTGATTAAATCTAAACAATCATAAAAATTTGAAAATGCTTTGTCACAAAAGAACGTTGGCAATAGTTACAAGTTTCGTTACAGCACCTTTTATGCTTCAATCATGTATCTTACTAGGTGGGAGTTGATCAGTAATCAAAAGTACGTGATGTGCTAAAAAATTACCAATCCGATTAATCATTATAGAGTAAAAGAATACTACTGAAGTGTAAAAATTCTTCCTTAAAAGACTTTTAAGCTTAATAATTATAACACTGTTTTTTATTGTACCTAGGTGTATTAAAATTTAAATCGTGGTTGCTTCCCTAGCCGAAATTCTCACCGCACGCCACTGCTAAAAACTCAGTACGTTGGAGTTCCTTTCATTTTTTAGGATTGACTTCTTATCATTTTGTTCAACTGCCCGTTCATTGGCGTGTAAACAAATTTTGTCTAGAACTTCATTACTTCAAAAGTTACAATTCAAATACCATTCGATGCGTCTCTTCGAGTTGAGCAATAGTGTCCATTGGGGAGGGCGAGCAGTAGTTTTCGAGATTGTCGCCAAACACTTTTTTGGAAGGAAAGCCATAGACTTCCATGTTAATTATCCCACCCTATCTGAAAATGCATGTTTTGATGCATATGCGTTCTAACCTAACCTAGCCTAATCTAACTTCACCTCACGTCACCTGATCTGACCTAATAAAAACTAAATTAAAACAGGTGTTTATTCAGAAACAACGCAAACCTAAATTAAACGTAACTTAAATTAGGTTGTAATTTGGTAGATTATATATTAGGTTATAGGTTAGGTTAGACCAGTGTTTCTCAACTGAATTTATGCTGCGGATCAATAAAAATTTTAAGTTTATATTGTGGACCAGATGAAAAGTTGCATACCAGGTTGGAAATGTAGGTTTTTTTATAGTAATTCTTGCACCAGTGATCTAAAAAGTCCAAACGTAGTATAGAACGTCAGTATATTTTCAGTAAAGATCGCGCGCTTTGCGCACGTCCGTGGGAGGGTCCGGTAGGGGGTGTCCTTCTTCCTGATGGAGGAGAGAAGATTTCTCAAAAACTGCCCTTTGAAATAGTGTTTTTTGTACTTTAAAATTTTTTAATTTAAAAAAATAAACACTTTTTCATTAATGTCTTTATATAATGTTAATAACACAAATAAACTTCCTTATTAAAGGAAACATATATAAGTAATATAAAATTATAAAGGTAAACATGCTGGAGGTGAATCTTATAATAGAATAACTAATATTCGAAGTACTGTTACTAAATAGTTCATGGTTTTTGAAAAAGTCTGTAATAGTTTTTGTTTCTTTTCATTATTCATTTTTAAACTGCTAAAATATATCAAAAAAAATAGTGTCAATTATTATAGAATAACTAATATTCGAAGTACTGGTACTAAATAGTTTTTGGTTTTTGAAAAAGTCTGTAATAGTTTTTAATTGTTTCTTTTCATTATTTATTTTTAAACGGCTAAAATATATCAAAAAGAATAGTGTCAATTATTATAGAATAACTAATATTCGAAGTACTGGCACTAAATAGGTTTTGGTTTTTGAAAAAGTCTGTAATAGTTTTTAATTGTTTCTTTTCATTATTTATTTTTAAACGGCTAAAATATATCAAAAAGAATAGTGTCAATTATTATAGAATAACTAATATTCGAAGTACTGGTACTAAATAGTTTTTGGTTTTTGAAAAAGCCTGTAATAGTTTTTAATCGTTTCTTTTCATTATTCATTTTTAAACTGCTAAAATATATCAAAAAAAATAGTGTCAATTATTATAGAATAACTAATATTCGAAGTACTGGCACTAAATAGTTTTTGGTTTTTGAAAAAGTCTGTAATAGTTTTTAATTGTTTCTTTTCATTATTCATTTTCAAACGGCTAAAATATATAAAAAAAATAGTGTCAATTATTAAATAAACAGTATACCTATACTTATTTTTTATGTTCAGCAAACAAATTTTAAATTTTTATAATACTAACACACAAGAAATTTACCAATTTTTTCAATACGACCAATTAAATACGACGACAGGGTTCTCAGAATGAGCATGGCCGAATGTCGATCATGCACAGTCGTACGGGGACGAGTGCATACAACCACATACGACTCTGACGATAGGTAACTGTTCGGTTTTCCCTGTTGCTTGCATTATTACTGCTATAAAAAATAGTAATAATTAATTTAAAGGTTGTAAAAATATGTAATATAAAAAAATTCGCGGACCACTAAAATTTGTCTGCGAACCATCGGTTGAGAAACACTAGGTTAGGTTATAGGTTGGGTTAAAGATTGGGTCATAGGTTAGGTTATAGGTTAGGTTACAGGTCAGGCTATAGGTTAGGTTATAGGTTAGGCTAGGTTAGATTAGGTCGCATCCGCGGCAATTTCATTTCCAGGTAGAGCAGGGCAATTAACATGTAAGTCTATGGCTCTTCCTCCAAAAAAGTTTTTGACGAGTATCTCGAAAACTACTGCTGTCCCCAATTTTCACCGTGAACACTATTGTTAAGCTCGATGAGACACATCGAATGGTATGTAGCATGTACAGTTGCGATCGTTCGCTAAGGAACGATGAAAAAATAATGATCGCCGGTTTTTTAGTTTTTTGAACAATGTAGGCTGTAATTCGGCCTGATTTATGAACTGAGCAATTATAATATTCAAAAATGAAATGTTCTTAAATACCATGTAATACAATTACATTTACATTGGACAAAAAGCTGGAAAATCGGCGGTTATGATTTTTTCATCGTTCCTTAGCGAATGATCGCAACTGTACGGTTGCGGGTAACGAACCTAATCTAAAGTCTTGTCCAACTCTTTAGTGCAGTGAAAGCCAACTCTTGCAGAACACCTTCTGAAAGACTTGACAGCCAACCTTTGTTACTTCTTTCTGCTTAGTTCTTCCCTTGGTAAATAGATTTAACTTCATTTTTAAATTCTAGACTAAGGCCAAATAATCAAGTTAAATTAGTTAAACAAATTTACTCAAGATTAGACCGTCTTATAGTTATGTGAATTAAAGAATATTGAAATAATCTTACTTAAATTATTATTAATACATTTTTAGGTGAATTACTACCCTTTTCTATAATCTTATTTTGTTACCATACCATTTATAATTTCGTAAATATACGAGTTTGTATAGATATTAGATAAATCGAGCACTGATTTTGGTAAAAGTTGATTAATAGTTAATAATAGTTAGTTGCATACTGCATACTTTGTTCAATTTTACACTACATTGATTTGGATGAGCATGCAATAGAACTTTTACGTAACTATCTTACAGACAGAATACAAACAGTTATCTTACAGACAGAATACAAACAGTTATCTTAAATGGTACTGAGTCAAACGCCTTATCAGTCACACAGGGTGTACCCCAAGGTTCGATTTTGGGTCCACTTCTGTTTACTTTATATATATCAAGTTTTGTAAATCATATACAGTATTCAAAATATCATTTTTACGCGGATCATACTCAACTATATATGTCTTTTCCAGCAAATAATTCAAATTTAGCTTGTGAGTTATTGAACTCTGATTTAGAAAACCTGTATGTGATTTCAGAAAAACATTGTCTTCATTTAAATCCCTCTAAGACTAAGGTAGTAATCTTTGGAAAAACAGAGATTTAGTAGTAAATTACTTAAAAACAGAATTAAAGATTAACAATACTCCATTAACATTTTCTGACTCAGTAAAAAGCTTAGGACTAACAATTGACAGTAACTTACGATTTCGAACTCATATATCCAAATGTATTCAAAGAGCTTATTGCAATCTTCGGCAGATATACCAGAGCAGACATATCTTAACCACTTCGCAGAAGAAATATCTTTGTGATATCTTAGTGATGACGGTTTTTGATTATTGTGACTGTGTTTATGGTCCTAGCTTGCTTGCTACAGATAAACTTAGAATTCAACGCGTACAAAATTCATATTTAAGACTAATCTTTGGAATTCGTAAAACTCAGCACATCTCTCATAAGCTTGCAGAATGTAAATGGCTAAATATGACCACTCGCCAGTATTTGCATGCTGCTTGCTTATACCATAAGATTATATTAACAAAAACTCCAGCATATATTTGCACAAGTTAATTCGTTATCGGACTGACGTGCATAATCTTAATTTGAGATTTAAAGGGCTGCTAACTCCTCCTCAAGATGCTACTGAGACCTTTAAACGGTCTTTCTCATACTGCATAGCTAAAATATATAATAATCTTCAGTCTGACTTAAAAAATCTTTCACTTTCTAATTTCAAAAAACATCTTAAGCAAATGCTCTTGCGTTGACATTACTATCCGTCTAGAAATTGGCCACCTTAAGCTCTATTAATTTTTTTTACGCACAATTTTATTTACACTTTATTATATATTATCTACAATTACTAACTATGTATCTATATTAAATTTAAAAATACTCGCAAAAATGTTATTATTTTGATTTTAGGTTCAGTGTAACAGCAGCACTCAGTCTAATGAGTAGTTGAACTGCGCCTTTTGTTGCTAATTTGTTTGTTTTTTTTCTTTTATTATTATTATATATGTATAAAATGTACTACTTAATAGCAACATTAAAGACATATTATTATTATTATTATTGAGTGCACCTTATTATTTAAATGCTGTTTTTTATAAGTATTATTTTATTTTCTGTTATTGTCAAGTTTAAGGGTGGTCTCTTTATGTTAAAAGCTATCTTAGTTGCGCGCACATAACTGGCGCCCTAATAAAATTATACAACTATTCTTTTATTTATTTTATTAACTCACATCAGTTGTTTTTCGAATTGATCCTCTTTATCTACTTCACAAATGCTAATATCACATACTAATCACAAATAATCGCATTTATCAAACTGGATTATTAGCCCACTTTATAATAATAATAATTAAACAGTAGCCGACGTTCTATTATAAATGCTAAATAACTTAAAGATTTTTACAATTTGGAGCTTCCTGTACACCTTCTCAACACAATTAATTTGTATCTCAATATTACTCAATGTAAAATGCCGCAAATCTCAGAAGCTACACGTGTTGACTGCGTTCAAGTACCCCAGACAATAATTTGTGGGTCAAATTGAGTCTAATTTATTAATAAAGAAAAATAAGTGTTAATTTATCTAGCACAAAGTCTATTTGTCCATTTTAATGATTATAATTAACAATATTGTCTGGATATGTGCTACTTACTCAACTTCTTATATAATTCCTTAACAACAAACAGCCGACGGATTTGCCACAATTTATTATAAATGACTTGGTAGAATTACAGAATATCTTTCTTGAGATTTTATATTTTTAAAATAATAAATAAAATTTGATCTCGATACAGTTAGTTTCAAAAGTAATTAATATGTATACCTTGTTGTTCTTGAGAAAACCCACAATTATTAATTATTAACACCATAAAAAGTTTATTTAAAAAACCAATTCTAACTGGATATCGTTTACAACAATCTATCGGAATGCATATTTAACAATCATTATCAACCAAAAATTTTCCAAGAATTATTTGGTTAAATATTTTTGTTTATCGTGTTAGCTTCATCATAAACAAGTTTGTATTATTTCGAAAGGAACTAATTTTGAAATGTTAACACGAATACTAAAGAAATGTACACAGTAAAACGCGCAAATGATTTTCACAGAATATCGAAAGACAAATTTTAGTATCGGTGTTAATTCATCTATCTCCTTAACGAGGATGTTGATGTTTTTGTTTTTCAAGACTTAGCAGACTCATAGATACCGTGAAATTGGATTTCTATGTATCTATGTACAGGGCGTCTCATTCTTTATCGACGTTTTAATTTAAAGATATGAACGCCAAGTATAGTGTATGTACGAGGGTAAATCAAATATAAACGGTAATTTTTTTTCATCATTTATTGAATAACGTTATACACAAATCACTGTTTTAACATTTTTCAATATAGTCTCCTGCGTGATCTACACACTTTTGCCACCGATTTGGAAGTTTCAGTATTCCCTGGTTATAGAAAGTTTGAAGGCGAATTGTAAGCCAATTGCGCACGTGCTCTTCGACTTCTTCATTGCTTCCAAATCGCTTTCCTCCTAGTGATTCCTTCATAGGCGCGAACAAAAAATAGTCACAGGGGGACAAGTCAGGGCTATAAGGAGGGTGCTCGAGGGTTTCTCAGCCCATTTCTTCCAGTGTATTCCTTGTCAAGGCCGCGGTGTGAGGCCTGGCATTGTCATGGAGGAGAATGACATCTCTGATGGGCATGCCTCGTCTTTTGTTTCGATAGGCGGCTTTTGCCGACCGTAACAACTGGCAGTAGTAAGCCGAATTCACTGTACGTTGATCGTGTAGAAAATGGATCAGTAAAATTCCCCTAGAGTCAAAGAAAATCCTTGCAAGGACTTTTCCAGCTGAGTGCAGAGTTTTGGCCTTCACTGGGCTACCTTCATTCTTTCTTCGCCACTCCTTACTTGCCATTTTAGATTCGGGGGTGTAGTGATGTACCCACGTCTCATCACATGTCACGATGCGCTGCAAAAAGGCCTCCCCTTCTCGCTGAAAATCGATTCAGAAGCCTTTCAGCGATCTCCGACCTAACCGACCTGTTTTTGGTTTCCAGTCAACAACCTCGGAATCCATGGAGCACTAATTTTTCGAAAACCAAGTTGATCAGTTATAATGGATTGAACACTTCTATAGCTGATACCCACTTCTGATGAAATTTCTTCCACGGTTAACCGGCGATCACGTTCAATAAGCTCTCGAACGGTACGGGTATTGTCATCTGTAAGGCTTGTCCTTGGACGTCGATCATGACTTTCGTTTTCAACACGTTCTCGTCCGTCTTTAAATTCTCTCGCCCATGTATACACACGATTCTGAGACAGTGTACTGTCCCCAAACTGTACCTTCAAACGAGTTAAGATTTCTGACGGTTTAAAGCCTTCATTGGTTAAAAACTTTATGATAATCCGTTACGCAACAGACGAATGTACCTCTTGCTCGGTCATGGCTGTACTGACGACAAAGCCAAGGATGTGCGCAAACCCGGCCGGCTCCCCACTCCTCATAAACCAAACATCTACTCCACACAACATCAGCTACTTCGGAACTGCATTCTAAGCGGAATAGCAAAATTACCGTTTATATTTGATTTACCCTCGTAAAACTACGCTTTGGGTTTGGATTTTCATCATGTGGGTAAAGGAAAGATAGTGAATAGCAATATATGTATCTGAAAAAGATACTTACCATAATAACATTTTTTCTACGGTCAAGTTACATTCAAAGCTGGCAAGTATGCGATTGTATTCTCAGATGTTCAATTTTTCCTTTGCTCGCATATTCTAACGGAGAACGAAATTTTAGCAACACTGTATGTAATGGATACACCGTGTCCGAAAAGTATGGAATTGGAATACAGGGTGTTTTGAAAAAGATGCCTTCCCCGTTAAAGGGCGATAGAGAAACATGTGTAGAGTAACATCTTACTAACAATTTCCTGAAATGCCCCTTTGAAATGACAACCCCCCTTATAAAAATAATAGGCACGCCACTGCAAATAGTAGATAAAGCTGTATGAAATGAAAATTGTGTCTACTAATACATACTTTTAAAGGTCATGGACAAATAAGCCATAAACTAACCCAAGCAGGTAGCAGGATAAATATTTATAAATTCTTCGGAAGATTGTACTCAACACCAAATTGCAGTACGTGCTTTTAAAACGTTTTTAACTATAAATAATAACACTCATTTTGAACATCTGTAATAACTGTTACTTACTCAGATCTTTGAGATTTGTAACTGCAGTATGCAGTTTGTCGTCAACTTTCTTTGTGTTAGGTGTTGGTAAACTTGAGTTTCGATTAATACACGGTTTTTAGAATTAATAACTTGCATTAGGTAGTGTTAAGTGTTTGTTTTAGTGATATGTAAGATAATTAGCCAGGTAAATCAAAAGCCGATAATCCAATCTTTAATGTTTAATATAAAAATGTATCAATACATGGACCGAATTCGACCAGTGTTAACTAATAACTAAAACTTCCCTTTCTTTTAATAATCGTCTTGCCGTTACATGGCAGACGTTCAGCATCATTAAGCATTTACGACCCTTAAAAGTTATGTATAAAATCAGAACGTTTCACATGATTCAGACCAAACATTAGTAAGCGTGAATTAAAAATAACCAATGGTAGAAATATAAAGGGCTTATTCATTCTCGTATCCCTACAGATAAGTAGTTTATTTAAGTGTATTTAGTTACTGTTTAAATTATGGCAGAACCAAACACGCCTGTTGAATGAACGGAACTTTTCAAAAAGTACACTTATACCGCGAGTGCAATTTTGCCAATGGCTATTGGAACGCAAACAGGAAAATCCCCAGTTTGCACAAAATGTTTTACTCGTAAACGGTAAGTAAGTACTCATTTTGTTAAAATGACATTCGTAAAATGAAAAACAGGCAATGTTTCCATAACAATTAGGTCAACGAACGTATGTTACATTTTATTTACCGACCCTAATAAGTGATCAAGTCATCAAGGTAGTGAGTCACTCGGCAACCGCTGCTGAAATTCAATTCTGTTGTTTCTGTAAATTGATATGTACGTAGCGGAGGTCAGTTACTATTGTTTGCTTTATCAGTAATTCAGGGTCAACATCTTACAAACAATCCATAGTCGACTCGTGACTTGTAAAAAATACGGAAAAATCCGAAATTTTTTTATTTTTTATTTTTATTTTATGAGTTTTGGGGTCTCTATATGGTCACCTTTCACCCCCTTAAAGCATTGCATATTTATCCGGAACACCCTGTATGTTATATACTGCATTAAACATACATTTTATGGAAAAATTAGACTATACTGCATTAAATATACACTTGATGGAAAAATATTTCAAATAAATTTTATTTGAAACATTTTTCCATAAAATGTATACAGTGTGGAAAAAAGCAGCAGATAAATTCGATAACTTCGTTAAAATGAATTTTGTGGAGAGGAATCTCGAAGGTCTACTTGACGCTATATTGTGCCATTTCCAACTTGTTACGTCATTTGTTTTTAAAGTAATGGCGTCATCGGTATTTTTTTAATGACAACCTAAATAGTACAACCTCAATATGTTACATTTGAAAAAAATTGAGAAAAACTGCGTTCAAAAATTGAGAAAGTTCGAATACTAAAAATTCTTTAAATTTGCAAAATGCATCTAGTCACCGTATAAAACAAAAACCTTAGGTTCGGCTGTCAGAAGTAAACAATAAAATAAATGTTATTTTCTTGTTCTAAAGTAGAATTTACCTTTAGTAATCTATTTTATTAATAAGAATGGTGCAATTGAGCGAGAAACAGCGAATTGAAGTGTTAATGATGATTGGTTATGGCGACAGAATTCGCACAAACACATTCGAACACATCAAGAAGTGTGTCAACTTGTTACAGAAACGTAACCGGATCAACCCATAAGTCAATCAACGGTTAGTAGGATTGCAAAGAAATTTCGAGAACATGGCGTTGTAAAGAATCTTCCAAAAAGTGGACGTCCGGTGACATTAAATGAAAGGATTTTCTCTAGCCCAATATATACAATTCTATTTATGAACTGTACCGTTTAAACAAAATGTTGCTTCGTCCGAAAATAAAATACGCTGGGAAAATATTGAATCGCGAAGACAAATTCCCTGGTCACAGAATTCTTGTCTACGATGCAGCTAATATGGGTGAAGTTTTTGAACTTTCAAAAATTTTAAAACTGACGTTTGGCTTACGTCGTGGTTCAAAGCAATGCTTCTACTAGGATTGTTTTCAATTTTTAGTAGCACATCAAGTTGTATATGTACATACACAACATCCTCAGAAGCTTAATGTATGGGTAGGGATTATTGGTAACCAAATCATAGGGCCATTTTATTCGCAAATAATTTAACTAGAGAAAGATACCTGCAATTTTTACAGTTGGAACTGATGCCTGCCTTAGCTGCATTATTTTCCAATGCAAACAATCCCGAGCTACCAAACAATAGCGTTTGGTTACAACATGATGGCGCTCCGCCTCATAACGCAATTAATGTACAACGCTATTTGCAAGTTCTCCCAGGAAGGTGGATAGGAAGAAGAGGTCCGATGGAATGGCCGGCTAGATCCCCTGATTTAACGCCATTAAACTTCTTTCTATGGGGTACTTAAAAAGTAAAGTGTATTAAAATCGACCGAATAATTTAGAAGATCTCAAGCAAAGAATTCGACATGAGATTAGGTTAATATTACCTGAAACTCTTCAGAATGTGAGAGATGAATTTCATAATTGCTTTGGGTATTGTCAGATGGTACAGGGTCGTCACTTTGAACATCTAGTTTAATAAAAACTGTTATTTCTGTGCTTATTTTTGTAGTTGATGTTATTGTTATAACATATTGAAAATTGTATACAGTTGAAAAGAGAATAAAAAGTACTACCGAAATCGAAAATAGAAAATGTAGGTTGTCATTTAAAAAAAATATCGATGACGTCTTTACTTTGAAAACATATGACGTAACAAGTTGAAAATGGTGTAGTATAGCGTCAAGTAATTAAAATCGCTATACCCCTTCGAGATTTTTTCCAAAAAATTCATTTTAACGAGGTTATCGAATTTATCCGCTACTTTACTTCCACACTGTATTTAATTCAGTATATAACATATTCCATACTTTTCGATCACGGTGTATATGCTTAACATATGTAATCTTTGGTTTTATCAAGTATTGCAGATGGTAAACGTATTAGCGCTTAAACTCTATGTTAATAAAAAACTTCCGTAAACTTGATAAAATGATGAAAGCAACATCTGTAAAATAGTCGATCTCATACTGGCCGATGAGACACTCTGTACATATGTATATGAGTTGAATAATGTTTTTCTAATAAGACTTATGCAATTAATTTATTTATCAAAATGTAAACATTTCATAAAATTGGCACGTTCATGCTATATATTACTTAATTTTAATAAAAATAAATAAAGTTTTCAGTAAACATAAAATACCATCTTAATAAACAAAGCAAACTGTTTCACAAAAATTAGGAATATCGAATAGAAATAAGTAGGCTTGTTTATTTAAAAAATGTTAATGATCAATGAAATTAGCACTACTGTTAAACAAAACAATTTCATATCGATAAGATACAATCACGACGCGAGGGATGTGTTTTAATGAATGCACAAATTTGACCTCTTCGGTCTCCAGACTTAAACCTGATCGAATACGCCTTAAATATGGTGTAATGATCAGTGAATAACCATCACCTAACACTAAAAAGACACTCGAAATATTTACATGTCCAGATTTAATAATATTGTACTTTTATATTCTTTTTTAATATCTTTAACTTACGCGAAGCAGTTTATTGTTGACTTTTATATTCTCAAAACAAGACTTTGATACTACCATTATTATTATAGCAGTTGTTCGTCTAGTTGTCTACTGTTATATTATTGTTATCTCCACTTAAAATATAATGTATACTCTTATGACCTCCAACAAGTCACTTATCCATTTCATAAATAAAGCGCAGTTAAACATACACCTGTATGAAAACAACAAACCAGACATGTAGAACATCTAAATACTATAATTCGCATACTTGCACGCGACTAGTACAAACAATAATTGTAGATCAAGGATGAATTTATGTATTGTAAATTATTTCTTTGCGCAAGTAGTACTCCCGTAGCTGTCCCAGATTCATTATAACACTCTGTATATAATAGTAGTGGCATACATATCACCTATTTTAAAAATAAAAAACTTGTATACACTAAAATTTTAAATTAATATAAAAATAACACAGATCCAAATAATAAACAAGCTACATGCACACATCTGAAGGATATTATACAGCCTTGAGACGTGAACAGAAAAAAAAAACAGAATTAAACTGGCTTATACAAGCAACATTTATGACGTCAATAAGAGAAAGACCACGAAAATTGTTTTTGACGCGTCCGACAAGGAAAGCTCAATTGGTGAAGTAAAAACTGGAAGACCGGAGATCAATCAGAATACATTTTTTTAATTGGCAATCAAAAGGACTTTTATAGCAGATGTACAGCTCGCACTTAAAACGACTACATAAATTGATAAAAAAAGAGAATAAAAATCAATAACTGTAAATACTTCAGTTATTTATAACTAAATGAACTGTATTTTACCTTTACATTTCTTTATCTAAGTCTTCTATTCTTTTATTTCATCCCTTTATCAAGTAATCTGTAATGTCTGTGATTTTTTTAATTGCGTTGCAAATTTTTTCGTGAATAACGGAAAGTTGAGGTAAGTCCTTAGAATATTACAAAGGACTTCTTTGCGGGTTGTTAAATAACCCTCTCGTGGTGAGCTCGAAGAGATAATGAGGGTAATCCACGCCCCCTTACTCTCGGAAATTATTAGATTTGAAGGGGTCAGAAGCAAAATGGTATAAGTGACAAATTTGGTAAAAATGAGTTAAGTGCAATTATAAACTCCTCTTTCCTATTGTGTTTAGTTGCAAAATGTTTCAAGT
Source organism: Agrypnus murinus (assembly GCA_929113105.1). Classification (NCBI taxonomy): domain Eukaryota; kingdom Metazoa; phylum Arthropoda; class Insecta; order Coleoptera; family Elateridae; genus Agrypnus; species Agrypnus murinus. The sequence continues at coordinate 40,633,248 of OV816028.1, forward strand.
TAAATTTCAGACTTGAACTGCCATCTCTGAGTAGATTAAAAAACTAAATCACAGAAATTACCAAATAAGTTGGCGGCAAAATGTTATAAGTGCACTTATACCATTCTGCTTCTAATAAGTCGAACGATAACAATAGTGACAAGAGTGGTCGTGTATGTATTTATTATTTTAATTTTTGTGGCTACATATTCTTCAATTCAATGAACGTTGCATCAGGTAAGTAGTAATGTGCTTTATTTAATTAATATAGGTAATAAAATAATTATTATTGTTGAGAAAGGCGATTTGTATTAGTTCGTTAGTTAGTATTAGTAGTTATTTATTTAAATTAGCGCTGACAGTCGTGCTTTTGTAATCAAAACACATCCAAAGTATAGAAGCCACTATTCAAGGGCCCAGAACCATAACATCAAGTATCTTTCAAAATGTACAGAAAATAATAAAAGTCCAGTGAAGGAATCGTATTCGAGACACATATTTAACACGGAATGCAACCTTAAATTCCATCAGCCTCATTCTGACACATGCAATAGATGTGACAGTTTGAATAATCTAATCAGCCATTCAGAAAACATTGATGCTACGAATGAAGCCAAACGAAATTTAGAACTGCACCACAGGAGGGCTCTGAAAGCAGTAGAATCTAGAGTCACTGCATCTAGTCACCTAGGCCAGCTGGTCGACCAGAGTACCGCAAACCACCGCCATATTGGGGCAAACGAAGCACGAAATTGTTCATTATTTGTCCTGTATTGAATTAAATCAAATCCACGTTTACTTTAAAAGGTTTTTCTTATTCTGAAAGATCAAACCTCTAATATGTCAAACACGTAAAACGCGGTTTTAATTTGTCTATTATTGAAAATCATCCTTCTCTTCCCCAATATGGCGGCGGTTTGCGTTACTCTGATCGACCAGCTGGCCTAGGTGACTAGATGCAGTGGCTCTAGTAGAATCAAAACAGACAGTCACCAACTTTGCAAAAAGCTCCAGCGATACAGTTGCCATAACTTTCGATTTACAAAAAACGCTTTGTACTCCATTACTCACAACCAATAAAGTGTATTATTTACGACAGCTGTGGACATAATAATTTTGGCGTGCACAATCTCAGTACTGGGAAATCCGCAATGTTCATATGGAATGAAACCGTAGCATCACGTGGCTCCCAAGAAATTGGTTCCTGCTTAATTAAGGGGAGTAGGATTTTTAATGTTTTTTGATGACCTGACTAATCTTTTTTTTTAGTTTATACAGACATTGCCAGATAACATCAAACATCTTATAGCATATAGTGATAGTTGTGGAGGCCAAAATAAAAACAAAAATATTGCAAAATTGTTTATGTATGTTGTGCAGTGTACAAACCTAGAAACCATCGATCATAAATTTTTGGAACTCGGCCACACATTCATGGAATGCGACCGTGACTTCGGTCTAATCGAAAAAAGTAAACGTGAAGTACCACAAGTTTTCGTACCAAAGCATTGGTGTGAAGTTATCAAAAGCACTTCTAAAAATTTTGACGTCTATGAAATGCAAAGAGAAGACTTTTTCCTTTTCGCATCTAAATGATAAAATAAAGGATCCTAAGAAAGTTAGAGATGGTGGAGTTTTAAAGTGGAGGGACATTATGTGGTTTTACTACAAAAAATATAAGTGCTTCAGGTTTGATTTTAAAAAAACTTTAGCGCCATCCTTCCTATTTTCAACATCCGAGAATTGTGTAAAAAAAGGAAGGCCAGATTTTCACTGACAATTGTCACGATTGGCAAGCCTCTACCCTGAAGCTTTGAAAATTAAATACCTATGCCAAGTGGGAGAATTTGATGCAGCTGTTAGACTTTATTCCACCAATATGGCATGAGTTTTATCAACATCTACATCATCTTGAGAAACCAGGGAGAAAGAACAATCGTAGTCCTCATAGGAATGACAATACCAATGAAGAAAACACTCATCAAGTTATGGATGATGAACTGGTCCTGGAGTCTGATTATGATGATTATGAATAATTTAAGCTATAATTTATTTAATACTATTATTAAATTCCTTAATTAGTATAAGTGTTTACTGTTAATGTTTATTACTGTGTCAGTTATACCATTTTTCCACTAACTATTTTTGCTACTTCAAAATGTATAAGTGCATTTTTTTTAAATGTTTAGAATTTAACATTTTTTATAATATTATGTATCATTACCTATTAAACTAAGTAGGTATTTTGTTATCACAACAAAAATTATTCAAATAAAAAGATTTACTGATTTTGTAAAGCTTTTTTTGTGTTTCTTCATTTATCTCACAATTGTTTCAGTCGCACTTATATCATTTTGCTTCTGACCCCTTCATTTATCAAAATGAAGAATGCTTATTTTATTCCCTACCTAAAATGCCCGAATGTTTTTTTCGTACCTCGCCTTCTTTTTGTGTTATCGAAGAAAGAAGATATGTCATACATCGATCAGCAATTGGCACTAGTAAATTTGCTCAAGGAACTTTTGGACGTAACTTTTTGTTCTCTCGAATAAAGTCATGAAGTAGCTAATAAGAAAAACTCGTTGAGAACCGGACGCCATCTTTCACCTTAGTATCTCTTCGGTAAAACTCATCCAGCGATATTATCGTTATTCCTGGTGCCAGTCAGATGAAAATTTCGTATTAGCAAGTTAATTCTTAGGAGAGCACACTTTTTTTGTCAGTTTTTTATCCAACCCAAGGGTGTTTCGCCTTTTTTGAAATCCTAATTTCCTTTATAAAATCTTGGCACCAAGTAAATTCTTTTCTTCCCCCTAAGAGGGCCCTAATTAGTAAAAAGTTTGAGAGTTGGGCTGTATTGCGACAAACATTTAAAATTTAAGATTTCTTAAGGCCTTTGATTTCCCAATTGTATTCAATTGCAAGGAAATAACGGCATGAATAGTAAGAATTTTGCAAGTTGCAAATGATTATATATTTCTGCTCAACTTATTGTTTCTTTTGAAATAATAAGATATTGTCTAAATATACGATAATATCTAAACTCTCAGAATCTTCTGAATCATACAGTATTGGTAAAACTTTCGTTTTAGGTTTGAAATTTCATGTATTAACAAAGGAAAAATAGCGAATAGCAATACATCTGAGAAAGATAGATAAATATTATGGCATACTTGCCAAGTTTTAAAATATAGTAACTTTTCTGTAAAGTTGATGCTAGGTAAACAATAAATCAAAACCAAAAAATGATTAGCCAATAGATAAAGCTGCTTCTGTAAGACTGAAAATCTTCCCATCCAAATTAACATGGAAAATGAAATAAAGATTATTAAAGTTTTACAGTTTTATTAAAATACAACCTGACAATATTGTTTCGACAATATTTTTCCATATACAGAAAACCAACACAAACAGACATAACAATACCAAATGAATCTTGTCACCATAATACACATAAAATAGCAGCCTGCAGATCATTAGTACACAGAGCTTTAACTATTCCACTAACAAAATCAGATTTTAGCAAAGAGATATCAACCATTAAACAACTAGCACATGCAAATCATTATAATCCGAACATGATTGACACTTTAATTAAACAAAAAGATTATAGGTTAGCTATCAAAAGAATATATCCCATTGACAATCAAACAGAAGACACAAATTACATATCTATACCATATTTTGGCAAAATATCAGAAAAAATTGCACATATACTAAGAAAAACCAACAATTATAAAATAACATTTAAAACCAACACTAACACTTTTTCATTTTTATTTAATGCTAAAGACAGAACACATGATATCGGGCATTTACCGTTTAAATTGTTCTTTTTGTAGTTCGGTATATATTGGGCAAACACTTCGAAATTTTGACATAAGATATAAAGAACACGTACGTCATTACAAAAATAAACATCCTGAAAAATCGAATTACGCCAAACACCTTTTAGAACAAAATCACACAATGACTCCTCAAAATAATATTAAATTCCTACATTTTTGTAATACCAAACGCAAATTAGACATTTTAGAAGCCTTTGAGATATACAGACACAAACTCAGGGTTCCTTTAATGAATGAACAACTTGAGCTCAGTAATTCTCCGTTACTGGAAGTATTAGATATTTAATTCTGATTATTATTATTATTTTATCTAGTTACCTATTTTGTATCTACCTTAGCGACGTGTTTGTTTATAATTATATTACCTTTGATAATGACAGCATAGCTGTCGAAACAATATTGTCAGGTTGTATTTTAATAAAACTGTGAAACTTTTAATAATCTTTATTTATTTCATGATTATGGAGTTCCACAAAATAAGGCTGGAAACAATAAACAAGATAACAGGGAAAATATCGAGAAAACCAAGAAAACGCTGATAACTTTAAAACAGACCACTTTTAGATAGAACATATATACATGAGTTGGTAGGGAATCAAAAACTAAATCACATAAAATTTAAATATACAGGCTGCTCCGACTGAAAAAGTGAGGATTCCTGTTCAAAGATTTTGGATACTTTTGGTCTATCAGATTAAACACTCTGTATACTATTCAGTAATAAATTTATGCAAAAACGCTGATTTAGATATAAATAAGCATCCTGTATTATTATAATCGTTTAAATGTAACTTGCAGTATGTAAATTTATTTCTTTTTAATTTGGATTTTCCAAAAAAAAAAACAGCAAGAATGAATTTTCTGAGAAACTGTACTTAATATAGGTAAAAATACTTAAAATAAAGTGTAGAATCGAAAACAGTAAAAATATACAGGGTGTTCCACAGAAAATAAAAATATTGATAGTAGCCACAGCAAAATCACTCCACCCTGTATATAGAAAACTATTATAAAATTAAAACTTGTTTTACACGAACCAACTTTGGTAAATAACTTTTTCTCGCAACTCTTACATAGTAGAGTCAATTTTTGCAAAAAACATGCCTAAGTTCTTATTTTTTACTGTCTAAAGATAGAGACTTGAAAACTTTTGTAATGCCTTCAGTACTGGACCAATATAAAATGTTATATGTTTAAAATGGGGGCACGCCCCCTCGGGGGGTTGAAACCCCCATTTTGTACCCCTAATTTAATAACGCAACCAAATTGCGCGAAATTTATGTTCGGAGGGTTCTTGGAGTCGTTGATTATGAATCCAATGAGAAAATTGAAAAATTCAAAATGGCAGACCCAAAATGGCGGTCCTAAGATAACGGCATTTGAGACTGAGAATGCGATTTACGCCGTTTCTATTGATTTTAGAGAAAAACTCAAAGAGCCAAAAAGTGTTTAAAATGTGATTTTACAAAGGAATACATTATTTTGGTTACCTTATTATGTAACCCCTTCGCTCTGCCCTAGTAGTAGGGTCAATTTTTGCATTAAGTTCTTATTTTTTACTATCTAAAGATAGAGACTTGAAATCTTTTCTAATGCCTTTAGTAGTGAACCAATATAAAATGTAATATGTTTAAAATGGGGGCACGCCCCCTCGGGGGGCTGAAACCCCCATTTTACACTCCCAATTTACTCCCCAACTCGGGAAGTTTTCCATCAACTTGAGCAAAATTCATGTTGGGGGGGGTTTTCGGGGTTCCTGATTATGAATTCAATGAGAAAATTAAGAAATACAAAATGGCGGACCCAAAATGGCGGTCTTTGAGATTAAAAATGCGATTTACGCCGTTTATATTGACTTTAGAGAAAAATGCTAAAAGGCAGAAAGTGTTTAGAATGTGATTCTGCATAGGAATACATAATTCCGGTTACCTTATTATGTAACCCCTTCACTCTCCCATACTGAGAAGCCTACTAACTAGGGGAGAGTGAAGGGGGTTACATAATAAGGTAACCAAAATAGTGTATTTCTATGCAAGATCACATTCTAAACACTTTTTGACTCTTTGGATTTTTCTCTAAAATCAATAGAAACGGCGTAAATCGATTTCCAATCTCAAAGACCGCCATTTTGGGTTCGCCATTTTGTATTTCTTAATTTTCTCATTGAATTCATAATCAGGAACCCCACAAACTCCCCCACCTTGAATTTCGCTCAAGTTGATGAAAAATTTCCCGAGTTATTAAATTGTTTCAACCCCCCGAGGGGGCGTGCCCCCATCTTAAACATATAACATTTTATATTGATCCAGTACTGAAGGCATTACAAAACATTTCAAGTCTCTATCTTTAGATAGTAAAAAATAAGAACGTAATGCAAAAATTGACCCTACTACTAGGGCAGAGCGAAGGGGTTGCATAATAAGGTAACCAAAATAGTGTATGCCTTTACAAAATCACATTTTAAGCACTTTTTGACTCTTTGAATTTTTCTTTAAAATCAATAGAAACGGCGTAAATCGCATTCTCAATCTCAAAGGCCGTTATTTTAGGACCGCCATTTTGGGTCCGTCATTTTGAATTTTTCAGTTTTCTCATTGGATTCATAATCAGTGACCGCAAAGAACCCTTCCAATATAAATTTTCCTCAATTTGGTTGCGTTATTAAATTAGGGGTACAAATGGGGGTTTCAACCCCCTGAGGGGGCGTGCCACCATTTTAAACATATAAAATTTTATATTAGTACTGAAGGCATTACAGAAGATTTCAAGTCTCTATCTTTAGATAGTAAAAAATAAGAACTTAATTTAAAAATTGACTCTACTAACAGGTGACAAGATAAGGTACAGGATCATTTTGCGTGGGCTACCCTGTACAAGTATTGTTTAAAAAGTTTCAAACACAATTTAGGTTATTGCGTCAAAATGACAAACGTCAATTATGGCGCTTCTACCCGTTTGCGAGAATAGGGAAAGCCAATGTTAAGTTTTAACAAAATATCTGGAGAACGCCTAAATATTTTTAAATTTGGTTTTGACAGTGATAAAGTGCACATTTTTCTACATGGGTTTAATTAAGCAAATTTTGATTTTTTTTTTCTTTTAAATAGCTTTTTTTGACTATTAAAGATCAACTTCAACGTAATTAAAAAATCTTTTTTTAAATCCTGTTGTTTGTTTTGAGCAGTTCATGAAAAATATTTTAAAAAATCTATAACTAGTTATCTATATCTATATCTAGTTAATTAATAAACGTGTTAAAATTGTTCAAAATTTGACGAAGTCTGGTGCAATCTATCCTTCACTTTCTATCTCTCTTATTTTGCAGAAAGGGTCTACGAGTTTTGGGATAACCAGATTTTTATTTATGGTGCTGTCATAAATCTTAACGATAAGCTTGAATGAACGACCACAAAATATGAGTATTTGTGATGATTTTCTCAGATTGACAAACTAACAAGCTTTGCTAAATGAATAAAAAGTTAGCATTTAGAATGAGACATTTTGTTTGGGAAATACACAGGCAAGGTATATTAGTTGCACTGATATTACTATTGGATCCTTTTAATTGGCATCACGTAAGCGTAGGGTCTGTAATCCCTAATCAGTGGGAATTTTAGGAAATCTTAAATTACGATTCTTTGTTAAAGTGATAAGCAAATTCTCTTGAAATTTTATTTCGAAGTGTTATATTTTTGCGATTTTGTAATAGTACATTAAAGAACAAGTTTTACAAGGGTTGATTTGGCGCACGAATCCCAAGTTAGAAAACGAGCCGCAGGCGAGTTTTTCATGGGATGAGTGCGCCAATGCCCTTATAAAACGAGTATTTTATGCTATTTTTTCTAATTTGCGCCCCCTTTTTTCTTATTTTAATACAAAAAAATATTTTGGTCGCCTAGAGAATTTTGTGTTAGTTGGTAACAGTTGGTAACACTCGGCGCCCACTTGAGATTTTGAATCATTTGTCATCAGCCGTCACTTCAAATAAATTAGTTATTACTTTTGTTACTTTATTAGTGTTACAAATAAATAAAATATGAGCGAAGACAACTTAATTTGCACTCCGCCCGAAATTCGCGAAAGAAAGCAAAGATGATTAAATCGATGATACGTGTCTTGTTTATAGTACTATAATAGTATATTACATGTTGAGTTGGTAAAGGATATCTTTACAAGCCAAGCGATAATTGTTTGACCGAGACGGTAAGTCGAGGTCAAACAATATCGCGAGGCGTGGAAGCTTTACCAACGAAACATGTATACTATTTTATTCACAATAATTAAACTTAAGATAATCAAAATAAAAAGTAATTTTAAATTTTAAAATAAATTTTTTATAACTGTCATAATTTCAATCAGAGCCATCTATCGACCAAAAGAAATTTTAAGTAAAGTTACATTCTTCGCCGCTAGATGGCGATGTATGCGCTCAGTATTTTAAAATTAGAAATTAATTAATTCCATTGTAATTATTAAATATAAAATACGGAAAAATAAAAATAAAACTAATATTAAATAAAAAATATGTTTTTAGCGTTAAATATATTTATAAAAACTTAAATTTAAATCGGATAAAACGTCCTGTTTTAAATTATTCAGAAAAAAAAGTTGGCCATAACTTTACATGTCAGTTTTACAGACATGTAAAGGAAATTGTTAACCACTTTGGTGTTGCTATAGCAATAGCTTACATTCCAAGGTTTTTACAACATATAAAATGTACATATTGCAATATGATTGTGAATAAAAATAAAAAACATGAATTGGACTTACTGATTTGTCCAAGCAGATTTGATGTAGGTACGAGACTTGTTTATGTTATTAATTAGGAATATCCAAAACCTAACCTTCTTTCCAAGTAAAAATAGACCATAACTTCAAGTGAAATTTCATGTAAGTAACAATCAACAAACAGCGAACCAATTCAACGATATTAATTAAAAATTTATCGGAGGTTGACAATTTTGACAGATACTTGCAGTTTGAAGTTGTCACATTCCACGCATTACCCATCCAACCCTTAAAAACTAAATAACCCTATAATTCATTAAAGTACAGTGTACTTTTATAGATAGCCATAAACGACTCCTACTGATAGACGTTAATAAACGTATTACAAACGCAAATTAGAAAATCAATTTTATCTACAGTGTGGAAATACAGTTGCGGATAAATTCGATAACTTCTTAAAATTAATTTTTTGAAAAAAATCTCGAAGGGGGATCTAGCGATTTTAATTACTTGACGCTATACTGCACCATTTTCAACTTGTTACGTCATTTGTTTTTAAGGTAATGACGTCATCGATATTTTTTTTAAATGACAACCTATATTTTTTATTGTCGATTTCGGTAGCATTTTTTATTCTATTTTCAACTGTATACAATTTTCAATATGTTACATTTGAAAAAAATTGAGAAAGACTTCCCTAAAGTTCGAATATTAAAAATTCTTTAAATTTACAAAATTAATCTAAACAGCGTATAAAAAACGTTACGTTTAAAAAAGTTGAGAAAAACAGTCTAAAATTTTAATTAGTCTAAAAATAAACTAAATTGATTGATTTATGTATTCATTTAAATCAAAATAGTTTGACTCAAATATTTCAAATTGCATTATTATTTCAAATTATCATATTTTGTATATTATAAATATTTATTGTTATATGTATTTTATTATATTGTAATATGTTACGATATTTTGCATGTATTATACCTAAAGTGTTTGTAAAACTCTACAGTAAGTAAAATAATAAATACTTTCAACTTTTGTGCCCAAGATTATGGTGTTATTGCTTTAAATACCTTACCCTTTTATAATGCTGTCATTCTATTGTTAGGGGTACTAGTTTAACTCAATGTAAAAGATAGAGATACCGAATACTGTAGTGTAAGTGAATAGGCATAATGATGACAAATAGAAAGGTTCAAAAAACAAACGTAAATGAAATCCATATTAAATAGCTTCTAAAATTTACCGTTATCTTTTAGGGAGAAGGCCCTTATATTTAAAAAATTTAGCTATAGCACCAACCTTACAAAAAAGTTAATACATTGTAAAGCTTGGCAAGTATGCGATGATATCTATCTTTCTCGTATGAATTAGTATTCGCTATTTTGTCTTTGCGCACCTAAAAATCCCAAAGCAAAGTTTTATCAATACTGTATATCAGTCCTAGATCTGATTATATTTCGGTAGAGTCGCGTAGTTGGCATTTCTTTATGGAATGCTTAGAGGGTCCCATGGGAATGATTCTAGACTCGGTTATTTCGCCGCAGGTAAGTACGCTTTCCAGAAATGACGTCATATAGATGGCATCTAAATATTCCACCAAAGTGACTTAAGTCCCTAATTTGAGAAATCAATATTCCCGTGCCAGTCTCGGTGGATTAGTGGTTTGCATGTTTGCTTCATAATCCAAAGATCGCAGGTTCGATCCCCGGCCGAGCTGGTAATTTTTCATAGCGGAGAAAAATTTAAAACATGCGTTCTTCTCGGATAGGAAGTAAAACTGTAGGTCCCGTGTCATTGCGATGTTTGGCACGTTAAAAATCCCTACTGTGGGTGGAATTCCCCCAGATTCGGCTAAATTCTAGTAGGGTCGGCCAAATGATCATAGCAATCGGTGCCATGAGGTACGAAGGATGCTCCGCCATCCTGATTCCTCGCCCAAAAGCAAACAAACAATATTCCCGTCTCATATGCACGAAATGACCTAGGGTATTTTGCAATGGATTTCTCTTACCAATTACTTTTGGTACTTACTCACCTACAGTACTTACCACAGAAGCGCTCGATGGCCATTCTAAAATGTGCTTACTTTGTAGAATGGCAAGACTTTCGTGAATCGACATTAGAAATAAAGGAAATCGAACTTGTCCTGAACAAAGGTGACCGAGGTCAAAGGTTAACAAAAAATTACGTGTTGCTTAGACTGATTTGTTCCTCCGCAGTCAATTCAGTTGTACTTCATTACACACAAACTATAGCACGTAGTTTGTATAAATATTACTGCAAGCTTCTCACTTGACCTTTTCATTTCCTTTATGTTCAAATCCCTTTGAGTGCAATATAAAAACTTGGCCTTGCTATCAATTTAAGGCAGGTCAAAGGTAGAATATAGAAACGACTTTCGACTTCTAGCACACCAGGGATCAAGTGCCAATAGTAGACCAGAGCTAAGGAGAGGCCTTATAGCTTAAAACTTGGGGAAATTAGTGTACAATTCCCTATAATCGTATTAAATTTCAGGAAAAACAGAGATATGACGGAGACAATTCCTTTACATATTTTAAGAAAAGCCTCAAAATACTCAACTTAATATCAAATACCTTAATATTGCTAGTTGATGCTTTTGTTATTTTCTAAAAACTTCCAAGATGAGCATAGCAAAAAAAGGAGTCACTTGTTTTAATAAGACTTTATGTTATATGTACTATACACCTTTAATCTTATCACATATGCTAATTTGATGAGATTTATTTGTGTACAATATTTCATTAAAAGCCTGTTTAACAATAATTTATTATATTTTATGAAAAATATATGTGTTTTTTGCATGTCTGCACCGTTATTTTTGTCAAAAGTTATAGTTCAATGAACATTTGTTATTTTATAACAAATGTATGCATTCTTTCGACCTTTTCATATTAAATAATTGGAAGCACACATTGAAGAAAAAACCTGACATAAAAGCAGCTTTCTTTTGCTATGAAAACAGCGTGCTTAATTTCAAGGTTAGTACCCACATTATAAATAATTATATATTAGTTAAAAGAATGAAGTGGTAAAGGATCGAAGAACCGGTCTTATGGTAGCTAATGGTAGTAATTAAGTAGCTTTCAACCTTCTACATAGCGCATAGTTTATAGCCCATAAACAGAATCCACCAACTGCAGTTCCAGTCTAGTTCATATTCATAATCCAATTTTTGCACTCTACACACAATCTACGTTTTAAAATCTATGTCTGATTACTAGTCCATAGCTTCTCACTTATACTCTATAATCTACAGACCATCTTCTGCAGCTTAGAGTCTTATGGCCTATAGTATATAAAAATTGGAAAACTCTGGAAAGTATAAAATTCTAAAATGTTGTCTCAAAATCTTCGATGCTTTAAACTCTTAATTCTGGAATTCTAAGACTCAATTACCCGTCATACATCTTAATGTTATTCTGGATAATTCTGAGTTTTTGTTATAATGTTTCTACATTGTCTAAAATTCTGAATAAAAAACGAACATCGTATTCTTTCAATAACATCAGTCCGTAATGTCAGTGATGTAAAAAACTGTCATGTAGGTATATCAAATTAATCCATCGATCTAAATTAGAACGATGAACATTTGACATGGAAGGTTGGATCTTATGAAACTAAGGTAAAGAGTTTTCTGGTTGCAGTTATAAGCCTTTCAAATTAGTTCAATTGTTTTTAAACTCTGAGTTGTTTACAAATGACACGAATCATATTTGGTTATCATGATTTAAAACTGGTCTACCTCAATCCAACAAGAATGACAGGGCAACTGTTGACAGAGGAGGCCAAAGATAGAAATACTGCATCAGAGAGCTACGTACATTCTTTCTGACATACATACACTGATCAAAATAAGTCTCTGCTGTTGCAAAACATTTCTCACTGTTTCTGAACTAACTGTTATTCCATATCATCTTCTATCATACTTGTCAATTCAGAAGCACTAGTTTTAGGAGTTTCATTAATTGTTATAAGGATAGTTCGCCTATCCTAGAAGAAGCATAGTAAGAAAAATAAAGTGTTACATTTGGAATTCGTAAAAACCCATGTTAAAAAAGCTCAGGCATTTGGAATCTGTGCTTTGAAGTGCCGAATGTAAATTTTAACATTTTTGATGCAGATATGAGAATGGTTTTGTGGAGATAGAAGAATGAAGAATTCAAAACCAAGAATGTATGTGCTATAGTGAAACACAGTGGTAGAAATGTTCTTGTTTGGAGGTGTATGACTACTTACAGGTTGGTAATTTAAAGTTTATGGAGAATATAATATATATTATGTAATTAGGAGATCAAGCGATACTTTAAATCCGAGAAGATGTGTTATAAGATCTTTGAGGATTTAAAGAAGCTTGATATCCGTATTGCATAAGTTGTTTTATTTTATTTCGTATTTCAATTCTAATTTCTTCCTTTTAAAATTCATCCGAATTTATTGTATAATGAAGCAAGTTGCCTTGTCTGTGTCATCATACGCGTAACCAAGGAGATAAAAAGCAGCATGTCACGTGTGGCTGTTATGCAACATCGAATGATTTTTACGTTGCCAACAACAACGGAGATCAAGAACGTCTTGAACTCCGGTGTCATTGACAACGGAGATAAAGATATACCTTATTTTACTAATTGTAGTATATAAACAATTGTTTGAAATACGAAATGAAATAATGAATATAATGAATTATTTGGATATTTTGAAACAAAATTTACACTAGACTGTCAAAGAATTGCAGCTTGAAAAGTCATTTATCTTTCAACAGAATGGTTACTATATAAAGTCCTGAGGCAGTTTCATACACAACCACAATCCTTAGACATGAATTCTATAGAGCATTTATGGGATGAAATAGGAAGGATGATCAGAAAACATACTATTAGAAACACAGATCAATTGAAACAAGCTATAACAGAAGTGTAAAGATCTATTCAGCCAAAAGTAACAAGAACATTGGTAAATGCAAGAATGTTAGAGGTTATACAAGCAAGAGCAGACACTATATCCTAATTAATATTATTTAAATGATTCTTTCTGGTATGGAGATTTTCTTGAACTATATTTATTCACTCCAATTTTACTTCTTTTGTTAAAAATGTTTGTTTGTGTATGGAGACTTATTTGAATCAGTGTATGTCAGAGGTAAAGTAGCAAAGTAATTTAAAATTTTACCACCTCCACTTGTGGAGTAATTTGATTACAACTTTGAGTGCTTCCACAAAACTTTTATTATAGTAGAATGACATTTTTGGTCAAAAATTATACTAAGTATATCATAAGCTAATGCCATAAAAATTAAAAAGAAATTATATTGAAGCAAAAGAGTAGCCTTGTTTAACAGTGTTTAAAATATATTTCTTATGGTATCATTGAAAATTTGTTCGTGTTTGAAAAATGTCTCATACAACTTTTCCATTCAATGGTACCAAAAGCATAAACCTGTGGCTTTGGAAATATAATTAAGATAGAGCTTCCATATACTAACATTGAAAAATGAACAAAAGTCCTTATAATTCTTGAAACACTTATTTAGTAAAATGAGCATTGTAATATACAATGTGTTCATGAATAGACCTAACTATACTTGCAAACTTTTTTATTTCATATTTTTAAAGAAAAAGTCATTCTTTATAAAAAGTTTTGTTTATTTTGAAAAGTTCCTATACCGAAACCAAAAAATGAAGAAACTAAATCGAGTGAGTCTAGCAGCCGCAGACTAGCAGTCGGAGTTGATCGTGAACGAGCCTTGCTCCCAAATTGTCAAATTTAGACAGTTTGAAATAAAAAAATAGACATTGCAATCTGTCAAAGTTATTCACAACTCCAATTGTTAATTATTAAACTACTATTAATAAATAACCTTCTGATAGCAAAAGTGTGCACGACATTAGTTGCTGCTTAAAAGATTTTTCACTCCAATTAATATTTATTAATAGTAGTTTAATAATTGGAGTTGTAAAAAAACCTTTTAAAACGTTGACAGATTGCAATGTCTATTTTTTTATTTCAAACTGTCTAAGTTTGACAATTTGGGAGCAAGGCTCGTTCACAATCAACTCTGACAGCTAGTCTGCGGCTGCTAGATTCACTCGGTTTTTTGGTCATTTTTTGGTTTTACTATAGTCATTGTCAGACTCTCGATAAAACTTACAGGGTGGTCAGAAAATAAGGAAACATGAAATTGTATCAACAGTAAAGTACGGGTTATTTAACAGTAAATTAAAAATGGCATTAGTATTATTGTTCCTAATATCAATACAAATGCAGATATGAAATTCAGACATTGTATCTCAAAGTTGATGTTTTTGTACACAGTTTTTTTGATAGAATTTTCTAATATTCTCAACATGGTTTTATTAAATAATTATTATGAAATAAAATACAAATTAATTATGTTAAATGGCCACCATTTGCAACACACAGACCTTTAGATGATCTGACCACTCATCCATCTCTAGTGGTATATACAGAATGATACCCTGTACAGGGCCATTCATTATATTTTGACCACTTTGTTACTATGATTAATTATTAATTACTTTTGACTACGAAAAAAGTCCCCTACAAAAGTTGTTCTGTTGTGTTTATATTTTTTTAAAATGTCATCAGAAAAACAATTTCATGCATAGGTCACCTGATACAAAATATATATTGGTCATTCTTTCTGAACCCAACCACCGGCAAGGTCCAGAAATTGGCGCAACTTAGAAAGGCCAGTGGGGGCTCATTTTAAAACTTAAAACCTCTACTTTCGAATGTCACATGTCTCGTATATGAAAAAATTTATATTTGACCCCTAAAACAAGGTAAACACATATCCAGTTAAAAATTTTAAAGTTGAAAAGAATTAGTAAAAGAAATATCTTTTTTAATTTCTTTTAACGCCATCGCATTCTTCGTCAAAGAATACATTTTTGTCCACTGCGTTTTTTTCCTAGAGTGCTTCAATTTCGAATAAAATTGAGAACAATTTGCCATTTTTGAAAGTTTATCATTGTTCTCATCGAAAAGGGTGTCCGATAGAAAAAAAATGTTAAGAGTAAAAAATGCTTATTTTTACTCAATGAATACGAAAAAATCACATGAATGAATTACAGACCGATTTAAAGCGATTTAGAAAATTATGGTTATAGGTGTTGCCTATCTATGGGCTTGAATCATATAATTAAAACCTTCTAAACTAGTGAAAATTTTCAAAATCGCTTTAAATCGGTTTGTAACTTTTTTTTCTTATTCATCGAGTAAGAATAAGCATTTTTTACTCTTATCATTTATTTTTTCTATCTGACGCCATTTTCGATGTAAAAATTTTAAAGAAAATAATCAAAAATGGCAAATTGTTGTTCTCAATTTTGCTCAAAATTAAAGCACTCTAGGAAAAAAACGCAGTGGACAAAATTTATGTATTCTTTAACGAAGAATGCGATGCTGTTAAAAAAATTTAAAAAAGATTTCTTTTTCTAATTTTTTAAACTGTTTTAAATCAAACAGAAACTTTTAACAAAACTAAGTTTTTTTTCAGAAATCAAAAATAAAAAAAGTTTCTCATATGGTGCATACTTTTTGCCCGTCACCATATACTTATTGCATATTTGACTGAGCAATTTTTGAGTTATCGTTAATAAATAATAGCCAATTGAATATTTTAGATTTCTGTCTGAATCAGAAAATTGTGAAGACTTCAATTTTTGAAAAACCCATTATCTTAAAAATAAAAAACTAAGGACTAAACATAATAATACTAAGTATCACCCTGTACTTCATACATTGTAAAATTGGCCACCCAAAACATTGTGTCTTTGAGAGCAACTCATACCCTCTAAAATTGACTACAATCGGTAATCCAGTAGACTCAGATCTGTGTTTCCAGAGGGTCAGTGCTCACATTTGATAAAGTTGGGTACATTGTTTTGTGGCGATTTTGCTGTATGGGTTGGCGCAGAATCTTGGTGAAGGCCTTATAACACGCCGTAAGACCAATTCCTGGTATACTCTAGCCAATGTTTTAAACCTCTCTGAACTTTCGGCATAAGTTGAGAAGTATCATTCAATTTCATCTATATATTTCATTTTGCTGTGGTGAAGATTTCCTAGTCTGTGAACAGAATTTCTCAGTACTTTCTATACACATACCAATTCAAACGCTGTTTCGAGTTTTCCTACCTTCTCTTTTCAGGTCCGCAGTGAACAAGATATCGTCTGCATCTTATGTAAGCACCTTGCCTCAAGTCTTGTTTTATGATGCCGGACATGGATAAATCTCCACCTCCACACGACATAAGTTTTTGTTTTCGAAGCAGACTCCAATTCATTTTCCTTGACAGCTTTAATTGCTTGTGGTGTACGTAGAGTGTGTTGTCTCCCAGATCTTTCGTCCTCAACTACCAAACAGCAATTGACATTACATAAATACCTTCAGACATTATTTATGAAACTACTAAGTAGTTAAATGTCTTCTGAATAATATTTGAAAATAAAACAATTGACTTTTGTACCTTTACAACTAAACTAGCGATATTGAAGTACGTGCCAATAACTAGGAATTTATTTGTACTAATAATTGGTGTTTAGGTGCCAATAACTAGAATTATATAAAATTTAGGAATTTAGGTATGTAAATTTACAAATAATGATTATTACATTTCATTCCTTAACTCAGGACCGGCACTAGGAGCGGGCAAGCCGGGCCTCTGCCTGGGGCGGGAACCTTAGGAGGCGGTAAATGGGCTGTAAAATTAACTAGTTTATGAAGAAAATGATTAAACCGAGATTCATTTGAATACTTATGAAAAATTAAAAGGTGAAATTTTAATAAAATTTGCTTTTAATATGTTTTACGAACTTTTAAGTATAGGTACCCACTCACTTCAAAAATCCTCAAGCATGAGAACGACATAAGAAGGTTGAGGTATGTAGTTTTTAAATAAAAACACGTTTTGAAAGATGAGTAGAGTTTTCGTATATTAAAGACCAAATCCAAAACCGCACCAAAAATACAGAGCAATATAGATAAAATATCAAAATATTTCAAGGAAACCGCTTATAAGCATAATATACTCCCGCTTAAAAATGGCTTAAAATTATATAAAATAAAAAATGACCCTTTTTATTATAATTTAAATAAATGGACACATACAAAGTGCTGTAAAAGAATTTTTTACAGTGTGTTTTAATTTGTCAGAACATGTATGGGTACGGGGTCGCGAAAAACCAGTTATGACAAGCTGTGACACGATTTTTACGCTACTATTATAAAAGGAAAAGAGGCAGTTCGATTGTTGTATTTATGCAATAATTGCCTTACAGGTTGGTTACTAGTGAAGTAGAGTGCGTTACATACAATTATTATTTACCGTGAGTTTTTGAAAATTCATACAGTGTGTTGTAAAAGTAAGGTGAGTAGGTAATAATTAAAAAATAGGCAGCTTTTCTGAACAAATATTCTTATAACTTCTACAGGATGCTTTTGGAAAAACGCTGAAATCTGTCAATTGTTTGGCCACTTTGGTGTTTCATGCAGTAGGATACACCTCCTGTGAGGGGTAATTTTTACCCCTCTTATTTAGATAGGGAATATGGGCCGAGTAGCACCTTGTTTTTAAGGGCTCTTAATTCTTCTTACTACTGTCGATTTTTTTTATAAATCGTTTGAATAGTCTTTGATATATATTTAATTTTAAATTTGCCATGAGCCATTTAAAAATTATTTTTTTAAGCATGTTATCTTTAAATTTTGACTTTTTGCTCGGACACGTCGATTTTGTTTTGAAGGAAATCACTTTTCTTTTTATTTTGTTTTTTATATTTATCAACCCATTTGAAGGGTAATTTTTACCCGTATTATTTGGATAAAGAAAGTGAGTCAAGTGGCACCTCGTTTTGAAAGGTTTATAATTTTTCTTACAATTACGTATTTTTTCAAAAATAATATAAGCGATATAAAAATTATTTCTTTGAGCATGTTACCTAACAGAAATAAGCAAATGTGCCTTTTTAAAAATAAAATCGATGGGTCCAAGCAAAAAGTAGTTGTTCACAAAAATATTTTTTCGGCTTATGGTAACTTTGACAGTAAATACTATAAATCTAATTAAACGATTTAAAAAAAAACCGTAATACATATATACAGTGAGGATTTTATTTCGCTGAACATCAGCACTATAAGTATTAACCCTATGTTCAGTTTTTAAAAAACCATGTCAATGCATTACAAGCAATTACAACATAGCCAAGCAACCTCTGATAAAACAATTGCCATTAATGTCCTTAAAAAGTGTCAAAACTGATTTTTTTTTAAGTTTTTGCACTTGCGGTTTACACGAGGGTTTACGGCATGTATTTAAAAGATGAAAAAACTGCTATTGTACGCTGGTACAATTGCAATAATGATAGTATGCAACAAGTTTGCGATTTGTTTGACACTTTTTAATGGCATTAATGGCAATTGTTTTATTAGAGGTTGCTTGGATATATTGTACTCGTAATTGCTTTTAATGTATTGACATGTTTTTTTTTAAACTGAACATAGGGTTAATAGTGCTGATGTTCAGCGAAATAAAATCCTCACTGTATATATATATATGTGTAATACATAAGAAGAATAAAAATGTAATGTGCAATGTCAGGGGTAAAAATTAACCCTCATAGGGGAGCATCTTTCCAAAAACATTCGAAAAATCTTTTGTTTTTTCGTACCCTTATTTACTTATTTCAAGGCGAGATTTTGTTGGCTTTGTTTAGGGTAAATTGTTAAAAAAAAATACTTTCTATTCCATGGCTGACGTTTCAGTTTTAATCAAACCTTTAATCTCTGAATAATATACACATTTTCTTAATTCTTTTTAGAATGTCTGATGGACGTAAAAGATTATCGGGTGCTCAGTACAAAAGAAAAAGGGTCGAAAAGTTCAAATTCAAAAACAAGCTGGAAGTCTGTTAAGTTACCTACAAGGCACGATGACGACACAGAGATATTAGAAGCTGATTCAAATCTTAATTATGAATCCATTACCAATCAAGCTACCAATATTGCTCAAGTGGAACCTACTCCAGGGACATCCAAAGAACCTACTCCAGGGACATCCACTGAACCGACTCCAGGGAAATCCAAAGAAGAGATATTTGCTACGATAATAAATTCAGATCTGGGTTCCTGGCCAACTAGCTTATCAGAAGCCAAAATATATTTTTTGGTAAAGGAGCACCTCAACCATTAAAGGAATAGTTTTCCGTATAATGATACCGGTCAAAGATTTAGTGCAGTTCATTATTTGAGAAACATGAAAAATGGTGAAAAAGTCATGCGTAACTGGTTAGTCTATTCAATTGCAAAAAACTGTGTTTATTGCTTTTGCTGCAAACTTTTTGGTTCTATTTTAAGTTCTCTTTTTACTGAAGGTTTTAAAGATTGGAAGAACCTCGCTGAGACTTTAAAACAACATGAAACCTCTAAAAACCATATCCAAAGTCAAAAATCTTGGATTGAATTTAGTCAAAGAATACAGTACTCTAAAACGATTGACAGTCACTCACAAAGACTCATTACTGCAGAGATAAATTACTGGTACGAGGTGCTTCTACGAATTGTTTCAACAATAAAAATGCTTGCTCAAAATTGTTTAGCCCTCCGAGGTACAAGTAACAAACTTTACGATTTCGGTAATGGTAATTTTTTACAAATTATTCAATTACTTGCTCAGTTTGATCCAGTAATGGAACAGCATATCCGCAGAGTGCTCAAAAAAGAGGAAGTTAAAGTCCACTATCTCGGAAAAGATATTCAAAATGAAATAATTATTCTTTTAAGGGAAAATATAACATCTTACATTATTAGCGAGATTAAAAAAGCTAAATATTATTCAATTATTCTAGATTGTACTCCTGATGTCAGCAAGATCGAGCAAATGACAGTCTTAGTAAGGTATGTATCCATTGACAAATCCAATCCCAATGAGGTTTCCATTAAAATTAATCAAAGCTTTTTAGGCTTCCTTCCGGTTTAAAGATCGACTAGTAGTCGATTTAGTAGCCACTCATTAAACTTAAAGTCCAAAAAATATATCTATTTTTTTCCTCATCAACTTTTCGATGGACCATATTAATAAAATATGTTCAGGGAGTAACTTTGAAACCCTTAAGTGATACTTGTTGGGAAAGCCGAATAGATGCATTAAAACCATTGGGGTATCAATTAGGAAGAATCTACGATGCTTTATTTGCTGTTTGTAATAATTCGGAGATTGACAACTCTATAAGAGTTGAGGCTTCTGGACTATTAAGTTGTGTTAAACAATTTAAGTTCTTATGCTCCATTGTAGTTTGGTACAAAATCCTAAATTGTATCAATCCAATAAGTAAGCTCTTGCAGACAAAAGACTATGACTTATCATCCCCAAGTAACAAAATCTGTCTATACCAAATGCAGACTGCGTGCACGTGCACGTGCTTACATTTCATCAATAATATCACATATATTTTTATTAGCACGTGTGCGCAATCTTTTCCTGGTATAGACAGATTTTGCTACTTGATTCTGCTATGGAACTCTTGAAAAATTGTAAAGATTTTTTCAACGATCTTAGATCGGACACGGCCTTTAATGAAATGCTTTGCGATGCTCGAGAACTCGCCGACGAAATTGTCATAACGGCTAATTTTGAGCTTACCCAGCCCCGTCATAGAGTTCGAAGAAGAAATATTAATTTTGACTATGAGGCACGAGATGATCCATCGAGATGTTTTACTATCTTTTTAATATATGCATTTTATAATAATTATATACTAGATTTGTGTCTTTTCTGTGCAACCTTAATTTCCATTTAGTGCCAAAATCATAAATCAAAAAATTTGTATTTTTGGCAAATCAAAACTTCAACATTTTCAATACCAATTTTTTTGCTCTCGTTTTATTTTACTACTAAGCGTGGCAAGGGTTTAAGTTATTTCTTTTAATTTTTGTTATAAACGGGCGGTATTTTACCCGTTTACCCGGGGCAGCGAAACTGCTAGTGCCGGCCCTGCTTAACTAGTTACAATTAAAGTATATTACAGTAGTAAACATACATTTCAGTCATAAAGACCCAATCACGAATATTAAACCAGATTGATCAGGTAGCTATTTCTGTCATTGTTGTCGACATTAAAAAGAAAAAGACAGAAATAGTAAGTGCCAATTATTAAGGTATTTACCCTAATATGCTTTTTGATATTTTTTCTTTGTAAATATCACTAATTTGTTAAGTATTCAAAATAGACCTTCTGTATGGCAATTAAAATTGTTGTTGCAAAATTGTAAGCAACACCTATTAATTACTGTTAAAAACTAGCAACACAAAGTTATAACAATTGACACTAATTAATAATTAGTATGAAACCAAAATTTAAGGTTATGGTTGGACGCATTTCTAAATAATATTCGAAATGTCCTACTATTCTCCCGATTTCATTCCAATAGATTTCATAGATGATACACAATAAGGTATTGAAGAAATTTCATTAGGTTCCATCCTTTCTTGAAACCCCGATGAAAGAATATCTATTTTTATTTCTTTTCGTAGCAAACCTGTCGCATTTCCAACTACTAAATAATGTAGTTCTTTTATTAATAACAAATCTGTTAAAGAAATTATGCAAAAAACCTCAGGCTACTGTAGGTCAGTAACCGTACCCCAACATCATTCACGTGATAATAGCCCACACGTGTATTTCGGCAATCACGTTCCCGTGTGCTGATTTTGAAGGTTACCCAAATTGATGGTAACAAGATAATCAAATAATCTTCACAAACAACTTGACATAATTATTATGATTGTTGTTATGAGATGACGAATTTCTATCTAAAATAAATACAATAAAAATATTGCACAAATCTTCAACAATTCTATCGATAAATAAAATACGCATTAATAATAAATAACCTAAAATAAAAGTAAATTCGCCGGATGTTATTTATTATTATGCAACTGGAGTGTATATCGGCAACCCGCTTTGTTTACACACAAAATTGGCAACTGACCAACCGATTGAAAACACCTTTTAAATACGCATCCCATTCCTTATCAACAAAATATCGAATCGAAAGCCGCTCTCAAGGACATTCGGTTGATTATAAAAATAGTTTTCCTAATTATCAACTTACCAGTTGTCGGTTTTGCTGCTTTCGTAGACTTTTGCGACTTCTTGCTGGTCGATGAATTTTTACTGGAACGTTTATGACCCATTTTGTATGCTGTTTTTCACGAAAATTTATCAAAATACACTATCAAATTATCATTGACTGACATAACATCTACGCCATGTTTTTTTCTTCAATGCAAAATCAGTATATGCGCGATGACGGCATGAACACGTGTTTTATTGGCGGGACGTTTAAACAGTTGTCAATTGTGGTAAAAAGATGGAATTCGTTTTGATATCAATCATCGCAATAATTTTCCACAAAGTAATTTTGTAAATATTGTTTCTTAATAGTCAATAGAACTAATTATGTGGTATCATAATGCATATTTGTAGCAATTTAAACTTTCCTGGTAATTATCCACTCAACCACACCAAATTAATCGCTAATCTGAAATGTACATAATTATCGTTGGTGTAATAAATGTACATAAAAATTATATATTTTGTATATACACTATATTAAATATTATGGCTATTAGCTCATTGCATAATATTTATAATTAAACATTAAAATGGAACAAGAGAAAAGAATTCTGTATTTCAAATATATAATAGGGTATATGAATAAAGTTTTAGTTCCACCGTAAATACAAGAAATAAGTCATCTTCATAATACACTTCAATAAACAAATACGACCCAGACCCAGGGTGAGAAAATAAAAAAGAGTACAAGTTTCATGGTGTTGTCAGCGGCGTACGCTAGACCAGCATATTTTAATCACTGATTTTACTTAACTTCTTCATTAAAAGCTGTTTGTGTCGCTAGCGTTACTAAATCTTTCTAGTTCAACCATAAATACAAGACATTAGTCATCACAAATCACGTGAGCGAAAATGTAAAATGCATCTAGAATTACGCGAAGGCCATGCCGCTGTAATCTAAATAACAAAATAATAGTATATTATGTATTAAGGGCTTGATTGAGTGTTTTAGAGCCCGCAGAGTCAGTTAGCGCCTGAGGAGAAAGCCACGTATTTTCTTTTAATTTTTGTATTCGTTCGTTTTGGTTAGAAAAATATTTCCAGATAAGCGAAATTTGTAAAAACGCTTAATTTACTTAAAAAAATTAAATTTTTCTACTCATGACATTGAAATCACTCATTTTGCAATCGATAACAATGGTTGAAATCGCATAGAGGTTGAAATTATCGGACTACCGCGATTTTGAATTTCAAACTGTTCGACATTCAATTGCTGACAAAAGAAATGTCACTTTAATGTCATGTTTTGTCACTTAAATGTAATATTTTTTTCTAAAGTGCATTAATTTACTAAAAATTCGAAGAAAAAATAGTATATGGAACGCGTGGCTGATAAAATCTCAACCACTTGGTCCCATAATATACTATTAACAATTCTCATTTTAAACCGAATTTGGCCTGAGCTACTTCCCTCAAAGCTATTTAATGTAAAAAAGTAGGTATCGCTATGCATGAGAAAAGGCAACATTGACGATCTACTTACCGTTAGATGGCACTGATGAAAGCCAATAAATATAGCCCCTTTATTTTCAAATAGTAGCGACAATGATTGATCTCGCCGCTGGAGCAAAAGCACCAGAACGATGTTGGCAACACTGAATGTTACCAGATTTGACATTCCGTCTTGCAATAAATCTTAGGTTTAAAAATAATCATGCACAAAAATACTTACAATTTCACATTAATTTGATAGTGGACATTCATGTCCTGTGAAAACGACCATATTAATATGATATACACCTCCGTAATTGTAATTTTTAACAACTTTTTATTAAATTTCCTGAACACTGTGTATGTAGTAATATTTTCTTTATTAAAGTTTGTGCCAGGTTTGCTCGACGATGTCGCTACTATATAGCAATAAATATAGCCCCTCTATTTCTAATAGCAGCGACATCGTGGAGCAAACCTGGCACAAACTTTAATAAAGAAAAAATTACTACATGCATAGTGTTGCGGAAATTCAATAAAAAGTTGCTCAAATATTACAATTACGGAAGTATATAATAATATTAGTCGTTTTTACAGAACGTGAATGTGCATTATTAAATTAATGTTAAATTGTCACTGGCGCCGACTCCAGGGGGCTTGGGGGTCCCGAGCCCCCCCAATCTAGTCGGCAGGGGGCCCCCCTCAATATTAAGATGCATCTGACTAAACAACATATAATCAAACCTCGATAGCACACACTAAACAATCAAGATGAAAGACTAATCTATACTTTGCGGAAGGCACATACTTGTACAATAATAAGTAGGTCTAATCAACTTAATAAAAACTCGTACGTCTTCGTCTGTATTCCGGCCCAGACGCGTACATTATGATTCGATGGAAACATACTTCGTAAACACTCGTGCGTCTCCACCTGCCTTAACACGCTGTCCTGCGTGAGCGACCACTTGCGGACGAAGCGAGCGGAGCGGCCGGCGCGAATTTATCAAAATCAAGCAAACAATGCAGGTGTTCTACGTGAAATCGAGTCGTCCGGATCTTCGCTAGAAGCTTATGTCAAGCGGTTGACGCGATCAAATCATTTGATATTTCCGTCTTCACCGAGTTAGCCGCATCTGAATAGTCGGCATAGCAGGTACTGTTTTGTTAGATTGAATTTAATTTTAAAAGGGAAAACCAACAAGAAAATTATTACTTTTGAAATAATTGTGAAATAAATTTGAAAAATTTGTTAATATATTAAATAAATGGAGTCCTTATGGAAAATGGCTTTTACCAGGATAGTTTTCGAGGTGTAGATCAAAAGTGTCAATGGACACAAAGTTCAAAAAATGTAAGTTTTAGAATTACAACAGCCGTTTGAACTTGGCAATTTTTGCACCCGATAGAATCCTTATGGGAAAGGTTTCGGTTAAAATTCTTGAAACTTTGGTAAATGGTAGTTCCTAATGTGTAGATCAAAAGTGTCACTGGACAGAAAGTCTAAAAAATTATAGTTTTCGAATTAGAGCAGTTTGAAGTTGGCGATTTTTAAATTGCACCCCGCTCAATCATTATGGGAAAAGGCTCTGGGCCAAAATTCTTGAAACTTTGGTAAACACCAAAAAATTATAGATTTTGCATTATTCAACTTCAAACGGCTGTAATTCATAAAGTACAATTTTCTGGACTGTGTGCCCATTGACACTTTTGATCTACACTTCGAAAAAAGCACAGTTTCAGAACAATCTGGTGAAAGCCATTTTCCATAAGGATTACGCGAGGTCCTTTTATCCTCTCCAAATAAACAATATTTGTTTCACCAGTCTATTCTTACCAGACTAGGGACCATAGTTCTGTTTTTTATTTTTTTCACGCTATTCGCGATTACGCTGTGCTACGTAGGACACTCTCAATTCGCTTCGTCACACTGGTCGCTCACGCAGAACAACGTGTTAGGGAATTTCAGGCCACAAACATCGACCGAAATGAATTTCGTAAACTCTCGTGCCTCTCCGGGTTCCTTCGGGCCCACCACGAAGATCGTTGAAAAACAACGTCGAATTCGAAAACACTCGTAGGCCATTGGCCAACGAAGATTGGCGGACATACACGAGTGTTTACGAATCATACAACTGTCTGGCTTGCCGACGTAATTGTTTGTTACACTGGCCACTCATCGCCATTGCTGTCAGTTTGCTAGTTATTTGAGAGTGAACGAAAACAACTTTTTACGTGCAAATTTCCCCGGACCCCCACTTTTTTGCTGGGGGAATCCCCTGATTTGCGGACCCCCCCAATATATTTTACAAGTCGTAAGCGCCAGTGTAAATTGTGAATATTCTTGTGCATAGTTATTATTAAACCTAAGATTTATTGTAAGACGGAATGTCAAATCTGGTAATATTTAATATCGCCAACATCGATCTGGTGCTTTTGCTCCAGCGGCGAGATCAATCGTTGTCGCTACTATATGAAAATAAAGGGCCTATACCAATAAATTAAATTTTGAATATTAACAAAAATATTTTACACTATTATTATGGCAGTTAATTACACAACAGCATAACGTACATTATTATATTAATTACTCGTTAATAAGTAGACGATATTTGATCTTGAAAATAAAGCATTTTTTCAAACTGACGGGTAATACAGGACTCTTAACTGTTACATTAGCACCAACAGTGGGTCGTCTTTGGAACTGTGTGATGTAACGGAGTTTCATCCATTAGAGGACACCAGTATTGCATTTTAAATTTCTTTAGATTTTTAAGGTTTTCAAAAATTAATTACTTAAAATTGGTACTTGCTTAATGCATTTATAACTAATATTCTAACTAATTTAGTAATGACGTTTATGAAAATGCAAGAATTTCCTCAATTGACGACATATGCGTCTTCCCTATTGTTGGTGTTGTCAAGGACGTTGGTTACATATTTATACAGCTAGGAATTTTTAGGAGTTTGTCAGATGGCAACAACAACAACTTTGTTGTTGTTACCAACATAAAAACAAAAAAGTCCTAATGTCTTCTAAAGAATAAGTTAATTTTATTTAAGAAATTTCTGCAGTCGGCACAAATCATTCGTGGATTATGCGCCCAGAAACTACGTTGTAAATACTTGCTATTTGTTGTGTTGCAACACTCTCGTACGCCAATATAGTACAGTATTGGTTTTGGCCGGCTCCGATTGCAAATTAAACGATGAGCGGGCGTTATAGACTGTATCGCCCGCTTATAAAGCCTTGTTCTTATGGAGTTGTTTGCATAGTTCGTATCACAGGTATATACACCAAATAATATGCAAGTGAAACATAATAGTCTATTATGTATTAAGGGCTTAATTGAGTGTCTTAGAACCCGTAGAGTCAGTCGTCAGAAGACGATAGAGGGCTCTAATACACTAATTAAGCCCGAAATGCATACGTTAGTTTATGTCCGGTCTACGTTTAAAGTAATATTTAATTTAAAATATAAATAATTTTAAAAGTGCAAAACTTCAAGTAGGTATGTGCAGTTGTCTATAATTACTTTTATTACTATGGAAACGGCGTAAACAAGAGCTGCGTTCGGTTTTGCGTTTCAAGAGCACAACAAAAAGAGTAGATCAATTAGTCACGTGACCAACGAGTATACCGAGTGCTAAAATATTGTCTAGAACGATATAGAGCACAGAAAATATCAAGCGTAAAAGTCATAAATAGTCTTAAAGAAAGACTGCTGTCGTCGTTGTTTATTTTGGCCATTAAAAAGAAGTAGTACGGTCGACGAATGATAGACAACTCAAAATTCATTTTGAAATTTCCATATAATAACTATACAGAATTATAATTACAAATATTATTCTACTTTTAACATTGTGTTAAAAGTGTTGCTGGAACATAAAACCGAACGCAGCTAATAATCGCCCGATCGGACATAATAGTATATTATGTATTAAGGGCTTAATTAAGTCCGTTAGAGCCCGCAGTCAGTCGGCTTTCGCCTTAGGCGCTAAGACGATAAAGGGATCTAAAACACTAATTAAGCCAGAAATGC
The DNA here is from genome assembly GCA_929113105.1 of Agrypnus murinus. Classification (NCBI taxonomy): domain Eukaryota; kingdom Metazoa; phylum Arthropoda; class Insecta; order Coleoptera; family Elateridae; genus Agrypnus; species Agrypnus murinus. The sequence goes on from OV816028.1 coordinate 40,661,461, forward strand.
ATACGTTGGTTTATGTCCGGCCTAAGTTGAAATTAATATTTAGTTTTAAAATAAAAATAATTTGAAAAGTGCAAAACTTCAAGTAGGTAGGTGCAGCGATAAAACTTCAAGTAGGTAGGTGCAATGGTATATAATTACTGTTATTACTATGGAGACGACGTAAACAAGGGTAGCTATTTTTCTAGCGATCTCTAAACAGTTTTAGAGCCCTAGACCTCTAATTTAGCAACTTACGCTCTAAAAACAGGCCGCTAAATAGGTCATAATCGCCCGACCGGACATAAATAAATGACCTAGAAATATTCAGTAGCGGAACAAACTTATTTTAATTAGAAATAAAAGTAAAGTCAGTAATGAAAATTTGTTGGTCCTAGGGTACGTCACTGAATCTTTAGGAACGTGAAATTTGCAGTCTTATCTTATCCCACCCCAGATTTTGTATATGCTTATTCCTGTGGCAGCGCCGCCCTTTGAATTTTAAGGCTCCGGGCACAAATATCGAGTGGGGCATCCAGTAAATAAAAAAGTGTTGATTAAAATAAGGGCTCGTTGCAGGGCCCCACTAGTTTCTGGAGCCCCGGGCATTCGCGTGCGCTCGAGTGATCGACCTTAGGAACGCCTCTGTTCCGGTGAGATTACAAAGATGACGCATTTCTTGTATTCGCGGTTGAATTATAGCTCATTTATTGTTTATCTTATCATTTATATAATAGATTACACTGTCGCGTTTACGTGATTCGAATGCATTTTACATTCTCGCTCATGTGATTTGTGATGACAAATTTCTTGTATTTATCGTAGATTATATAGATGTGGATGTACAAATAAAGTAATCGCAAAATGAGGAAAGCCTGTTGACGTCACCTGCGTACTAGACGAAAACACGTTTGGACTAGTTTATTCTTTTAATAGAGGAATGTTTTACTTGTCAGGCTATTCTAGAGCGTTCGTCTTACATTAACCTTCATCTTTCGTATAGTAGTAATTAAAAACAATGTTAGTTACGCCACCACTGCTGTTAGCGCGTACACAATGCGCCTCTTTTATGACAACAACAGGCTTTTCACATTTTGCTACTACTCTACATAAGTAGAATTTCCAAATAAACAGCGGCGGACTGGTAACATTTATCGTTCCTGCCAACTCGGAATAAACTGTTCCCTTATTAAAGTACTACCGCGTTAATCGATATTGTCGTAAAAGTAATAAAAAGTTAGGGTCGGTAAAACAGTTAGCTAATTACAAAGGTTAAGATATGTAACAAGGCTTTCAAAATAAACAGAGTTCTGTCAAATAATTATAAAAATAGTCTATATTAAATTATAAAGGTTTAAAAACTTTATACAACAGTTATAACAATCTCCTCTCCGCTAGGTTGTGTCCTTAGGTGTTTTCCAATATAGAGTCCCTGGGTAATAATATTAAATAATAAGAAGAAGAGTTGGGACATGTACGATGCCGAAGTTTAATTGGCTAGATCCAATATCAAGGAGTACATGATTTTGATAATCTGACACTTTGTTTTAAAAATTGTATAACAAAGTTTACATTACATCCTAATACACATTATGGAATAAAATTTTCTTAATAATAATATGTCTTTTTCATTAGTAAATAAATATTAATAGCATTATAATAATGTTGAATTAAAGGATTTATTGACATCTATATACTTTGTACAGTACATATTTTGCGATCTATTAAAAATTTATATATCATTATTCATCATTATCAAAGAAGTTTAAGTAGGGGGAAGTTCCACAAGAGGTGCGTACATGAAGCCTGAAGTGTGCATAACTGTCAAAGGCTGCGATGAAGGTTTTATCTCTTAAAAACCAAGTTATTAAAAACAAACAGAAATGCTAGGTTGTTGGATTAGGTGTGGAAGTGACACTAGATATCACAAAAAACAAGATGCTGGGGTAATAATGCATCGTTAAGCAGTTTCTTCTTTAATTTGCGTAATTGATAACTTTTTAGTCGCACTTCAGGACCGTAGTACTTTTATAATTATGTTAATAATATGATATTATATTGGGAGTGTTTTAGCTTATATTGTATAAAAATGCTTTTTCTTTAATTAAATAATTACATAAAACCATCTCAAACAGTATATGAATTACATATTGTCATCGGTACGCAGTAAACTAAAATTTGTACTGTCGGGTTATTGTCCGTTTAGGGGAATCACTCGACAGCGCCCGTTCACTTAAAAATAAACTTGATTATATACACTTAAATATACAAACTACTTTAATAAAAATGCAGATAATCAACAATCGTGAAATTTAAAATTAAAAATTTAGAAATGATTATTTATTTTTAAGGATTTAATTAAGGATTACATTTCTTAAAAATGTTAGGATTATGTCTTCAATTTTGTAACACAAAACACTGTGGTACAAATAAACTAAACTAATTAACTAGCAAAATTAAAGAGTTTCATCAACGGTGTCCTGAATACTATTTTAAACAATTACCTAAATCCAACCCTGCATTGTATTTACATGTGTGCTGTCAAATTTGTGTCCCCAAGCTTCACTTTTACAGCCCAGCAATTGCATCATGCCGCTTTCCCCTACTTAAAGTTCCTTGATCATTATACGGTCAATCCATACGAAGTGGTCCAAAAAAAGAATTAAGTGGTTGCTTGACCATTTTAAAAATATACCATATTTTGCAGACGTGATTCTCTATATTATGACAATGCAGAAATAGCTTTATTTATGTTTTAAGAAAATTTCTACAACCATGGCAGCAATTTTTGTTTCATACGTTTAGCCGTTTTTGCAATTTCAGGTTTACATAAACTCGATTGAGTTTATGTAAACCAATGACTTCTTTATCCATTTTTATGAACTTTCTGGACTTAAAACTTCTTTCAAGCTGAGCTCAAGAGATGAAGCTTGAGTACCTTTACACAACATGATAAGGAAGCTTACTTCAGTAGAGTTAACTATACAGTCACGGGTCGCAACTATAACATTACACAAGAAATTATGTGATGAGTTTTCAGAGCTGCTGAACAACCATCAATGATGATTCTGGTATCTAAATCTGAACAATACTAATAAAAACTACACTACTACTCTTTTAGAAATTGTATGTATTTGAAACCAATAAATGTAAATTTCTTTTATTCCCAGTAAGCAGACTGACGTCACTTTAACGTCGATTATTGGTCAGTCATTACGGCATCTTCACTTTTGAAGTGACGTTATAATGATGTTAATAAGACGGGTAAATGCCACAGCCCAAAGATGTCATTTTACGACGTAAAAAGATGTTGTTTTATGACGTAAAGGAAACGTCATATAATGATTTAAATGACGTTTTATTGACGTCTTATGGAGCTATTTATTTCTGCTTTTCCAAATAAAACACCCTAATTTGAAAAATAGAGATTTATTATTTAAAATTCTGAAACATAAATATAATCTCTATTATTATATTACTATACTTATATGGCGGCCTTAAAACTCCTGTTGTTTTAAGGGCGTCAACCAACACTTGTATACTTCCTCCATCCTTTTCGGTGAATTGTATGAAATGCTATCTTAATTTGTTTTACTAACACCGACACAAGAACTGCAAGAAATGCCCAGAAATAAAATACCACAAACATATTTTTTTAATGAAATATGTACACACACCATGCAGTTAAAGAGAAATTATCTTCAACCAACTTTTTGCGTGTATTCGGCACCTTCTTCGTTACGTTGTTTTTCACGATCTTTACCGATACCGGTCACCGCTAGTATACTCGCAATTTTTTTAAAAAATTAAATTTTTTAATTTTTGGAATTTATCGGGTGGAATCGTATCAGGATTTCCCTTCGCGTCGTAGTTCGTCGCGTATCGACTACTGTCCTATTATAATTCTTTCTTTTTGTGCTGTCAATTCTTGCTTCTTAGTTGTTACCAAGATATATATAACATATGGTATGTCAACTCGCCGTCATTTCGTCAACCAATTTTAACGCGAGCTAAATTTGTGATAGATGGCGCGACGTGCGAAGCATGATTGTCATTCTACAGCAACATAACTTGTAATAATGAATATTTACTTTTGGCGTATTTTTCGTAATACAAATTAAATAAACTTTTTCATGATGATAGAGGTACAAGATTCTTTGGCACTATTAAAATACTAAATTGTGACTCTTCTTTATTTAAAACATCTTTGGTAATAAAACTAAATTGAAATTTTATTTTTTACAGCAAACTAAGGTAACATCTTTTTTTATTTTCATTTAACTTAAATAATAATAATACAAATTGACCTATGCAAACATTTCTTTTGAGAATTGTAATTAAATTCATCAATTATTTTGTAATATTTTACGGAAAGCAGATAAACTGCAAGCATGGATTGATGCAACAGGAGTTTTATTAACAAGTAAAGACCTTGTGTGCCACTATAAAAAAATCTATATGCGAAATTCAAACCTATTAGACGCTCTAAAGATTTCAAGTATTAAAAAAGAGTAGGTGTAAGTCGAATTATATATACTTAATGCTTAAACATGTTTTTAATTATATGCATTAAGCAGGTTAAGTAAAACTGTTACTGGTAATTAATAGCAATAAAGCACACATCTCAGCATAATTTTTATAGCAACAAGAAGCTAAATAGCAATATAAACATGGTCCACATGTGAAAGGGACAAAAATATTAGATACAACAGCAGAACACAGACTTTTGTACTGAAAAGCAATAGTTTTTTGACTTGATAACAATTATATTATTGTGCATCTAACTCTGTAACAAACAAGATCAATTACAGCAAAACTATCCATGAAATATTTATATTTTAAAAATTTAATTACAAACATTTATAAAATAACAAATAACGAAATCAATGATATACCAGACCAATTGTGGTCTGGCAAGGAAAGTGAAGTCGACATCGATCACTATTACAATAAAATCTAAACATAAATGTAATGTACGTAAAGATTGGTTTGACTCTGTAGTACAGACATATTCATATTTTGGAAACAAGATTCTTTCTGGTAACCAAATTTTGAAGTTATTTTAAGAACCTCAGTCACTTCCATGAGAATCCATACAAGACCTTCCATGCAATGTCCCTGGAAAATATAAGAGGTTTAGATTAAAGCGATTTCATTTTATGATAAATTTAAAAATTACATTTTGACAACTGATTTTCTAAATACCTTATATTGTGATTGAGAAATACATAACGGCCCTCACTCCATTACCATTAGCCACATACAGAAAGGTGGAATCGCTAAAAAGAGCAATTTTAATAGAACAATTAAACATCAAACTATTTACTGGTAAAATTTATCACATGATACGAATGGCGTTTTGCTATCGAAAACAAACCAGAAAAATTAGTTTCGAAATAATAAAGTGTTCATTTATACTTACCTGTATATTTGAGAACGCGCTATCTTTTATTGATTCTGGCTTGTTAATTATAATAAACAGAAACAAAGCTGCATAAAAAACATCAATTAAATTCTCGAACGACAATAATAAAAATATAAATTTTATTATTATTAAAAAAGCTTAATAAATTTTGAAGGTTAACAGATGTGGTTTGGTTTGACACTCACGTTTCACTGTTGCGGCATCTAGCGGCGACTTTCGAACTAATGAACTCGCTTCAATTTTGGGCGAAAAATTTATCATGGCAAGCATAGGAGAGTTGACCTACCAGTGTTTTATATATCTTGGTTGTTACCAAGTATTTTGCTAGCTTCATACCGGTTCATACTTCATACTATTATTATTATATACGTTCACCGGTTGACATTTTGTAAACAATCAACAAAAAGTGAGTTTATTGGCGGTGTTTTTCGTATTTTAATGCAATTTTTTATTGAAAACGCCAGAGTATTTTTCGTTTCTCGTAAAAGAACACTTCTAACAAAATTTATTTAAAAACTTGGTAATTATTATTATAAATTAATAAGTTTTGTTTATTAATTTATGCCGTTTTATTAATACTTAATTTTAGAGTTACAATGGCGTCATCATGGACGGAATCTGAAAAGGAAAAACTTTTATGTATTCTTAAAAAGCATGGATCCAGCAATGCAAGTGTACTAGCAGCAGAAATGGGAACTAAATCTGAACCTCAAGTCAGAAAAGCTATAAAGTTTTATGAATTCCAAGGCAGACAATCTTTAAAAGAAGATAACTTATCGCAAAGGCGTAAAGCACCTGTAGACAAATGGATCCATATTATGAAACAATTAACAGCTGGCGAACAAGGATCAGGATCGGCAGATCTAGCTACCGTGTTTAAGATTTTTGCTATGGAAGAAAGCCTTAAAGGTCCAACAAATGATGATGAGATTAATTTCAAAGATTTATACCTTATTCTAGCAGATTTGACTTTGGGAAAAGCTCCCAGAACGACTAATGATAAGACTAATAAGTTTTTGATAGAAACTATTTCAAAGATTGCGCACGAATGCAGACAAGAGACTACTAAAGAAGAACGTTCACTTGTTAAGGATTTAAATGCTGGCCAAATTCGTGAGAAACATCGTCTTAGAAAAGGTTACGATGAATCTTTGAACTTGCTGGATGACGATGATGATGAAGAAACCGATCCCGTTGAAGAGATATTAACAAGGGATTTCAATCTAAATCCTTTACAAATTGATGATTGTTTTTTTTTGAAGAAGACATCTTTAGAACGTAATGAAGAAGGAATAAGAACCAGAAAAATATTAAAAGCCATGGAGAAAAAGTTGCTGCTGTAGAAAAATTTTTATTGTTTTGCTTTATTTTAACCATTATTTTGTTAATTATTTGATATACGAACCCAGGTAAAACAATGATACTGAGTTGTAGATAACTCGGAGAATAATAATCTGAAAACAAATCGCACCGGTTGCTGGTAATTAATAAGAACGACAATGCTAAAGTCGCTATTTTGAGATTAGAATGTTATGATGTTACTGTCTCCAGCTTTACTTTGTGGAACTCGATAATCATAAAATATAATGAAAATCAAGAGATTAATTAAAGTTTCGGCCGTAACAACGTTGTATGTAACATTTTACTAAAATGCGGTATTTCCATAGAAACACCGTTAGTATATCTCTATTGAACGGTGTTGGTATCATAGAGATTTAAAATATTCTTAAACCGATTCCCGGAATGCTAGTTTTGAAAGCGTGAATTTACAGTATGCCATATAACAATTTATAGTCTGTTGAAAATTCGTGTTGCTCTTCAAATTCTTTTGTTACATACAATGTTGTTATGGCTGACCCTTCAAATGTCATTATCAAAGGTAGATAAGTATTTCCGTATGTATGCATGTACGATAGGGGTCTGGATATCGAATAATTACCATTATTAAATAAAAGGTAATTATTCGATATACCAACCCCTACTGTACATGCATACATATGGAAATACCAAGCGCTACGGGTTTTCGTTGGAAAGACGTTATAACAGGTAAAAATTATAAAATCTTGTCATATGACACAAACACCATTTTTACGCCATTTTCATGTAAATACAGCCAACTTTTTTACTAACTGTAACCTAACATCATAACATTCTAACCTCAAAATAGCGATTTTAACATTGTTTTTCTTATGAATTACGCGCGATTTTTTTCGAATTATTGTTCTCCTAGTTATCCTCTACAACTCAGTATTATTAGTTTACCTGGGTTCAGAAGGGTCCGTATATTGAATAATTAATAATAAAATATTAAATTATTAACTGTTTCTTCTTTTTGTAAAATAAAATATTAACACAAAAGTTGTTTTCTTGAAAATCATAGTTACTCCAAGTACAGGCAAACTGTACTAGATTATGAATGCTCTGCACGTAATCGAGTACTGAGTGCAAGTATATACTGGAAAGTATACATGTATCTTTACAAGCATACAGGAATTAAATTAGTTGGTTATTGGGATAAACCCCATTACTGTATAAAGTTACAAATTATAGAATTAAGTTGCAAAGTATACCGAGTGGGGCAATAGTGTGGGGAAGTCCGATAGCTCCTAAATGGTAACAGCTAGAAAAATCGTTCTAATACGGATGTAAACAGTGGATAGAGGTGCATCTAGAGAAATTATTTTCAAATATACAGGGTATTGCAGAAAAGTGGCACGCTTAAGGGCCCTCTGGATAGGGTCTAGGCCACACACTTAACAGACGAAAATTTCCAAAAATTGATCAAAATTATGTTTTGAATTTTAGCTTCCATTTGTAATTTGGAAATGTTCTCGCAGCATTATTCGATAAAGGTGTACATACAAATGACACTTCATAAAGTTTATGTATATTTTAGTTTCATATACCTAAAAATAAATTATATTAGCTTTAATAATTATTAACAATACCTTGAGATTTAACAACAAAATGACATTTATTTATTGTACATCATTTATATATGATTTTACATTGATTTTATGAAGAGAGAAGTTTTATAAAATTTTAATTGTCGATTAAATTTTAAATATTTCTTCAACAGTGATGCAACAGTTTGCATGCATTTGTGCTAGCAGTTGCGAATACCATAGTTGCAGTGTCTATTAGGAATTTGATATACTATTTCAAGATGGCTAAAACCTAAACCAACAATTTTTTTAAATGCTTTGAAAATCCCCCCTTTTTCATAAAAGTAACTTTTCGTCGTTTGTGTAACTAATAAAATATATAACCATACAATTCATTGCAATACTTCGTTATATTAAAATGTCAAAAGAAATAAAATACAAGACTTGATAAAACATGTGTTTATTTTTCTATGTTGTCTCAAGAAGTTGTTTGTTTTTTCGTTGCCCGGAGTAATGTAGTGATCCTCAACTAATAAGATCACTATATTTAACCCGCGCTCACAGGAAAAAAGCTTCATGTGAGTAAGACTTTTGTAAAAGACCGATAAGGTAGGATATGATAAAAATTGGTAAATAAATAAGAGTAATAAGTAGTAATATTTAGAAAAGGAACGCGAGCTGACGTGTAGCTATAAAAAAACCTGTGATGTACTATAAGTTATAACTAATAACAGGTGGTAATAATAATGATAGTAACAATAATAATAATAGAAATTAAGGTATGATAAGTATAAAACAATAATAATATTAAACTGTAAAAAATGGAATCAAGAAAAATTGAACCTCTTGTAAAAGAAAACTTCAATAAAACGATAGCAGGCTCTCAGCAGCAACTGAAACAAAAAAGTAAAAACGGATCAATAGTGTACAAAGATATTTAAATTAAGTTACCATAAAAATAGGAATAATACAGAATATTATAAACAGCTAATTAAAATAAATATGAATAATACAGAATATTATAAACGGCTAATTAAAATAAATATGAATAATACAGAATATTATAAACGGCTAATTAAAATAAATAATATTAATTTTGCAAATTTCTTGATACTCCTGATATCCCTTCATTTTATCTTGGTCATCTTGGATGGATAATCGGACATTCATTGATATAAATTGCAGGTATAAGTGTTTTCACTGTGAAAAAAGAAACAATCCAATAGGGTTTGATAAATGCGCGGATAATTATGGACTAACTCACACGTAAGTACTACGTCATGTAAACCACTCTTAGATTTCGCTGGCGACTCCTTCTAGGATTTCAATATTTCTAATAGGTATTTCAAATGTATTTTGAAAAATATTACGGCCTTTATAAATGAAACGACAAACCGATAGATTTCTGAAAACGCTATGCATTTCTTTCAATACAACAGATTTTACAAGCAGCTTATAACTTCTTGATAAATTCTAAAGTATTTCCAGATGTCCACAGGCAATGGCAATTGCAATTTTAAACACAATGGGATTTCAGAAATCCACAACAGCAATATTTAAAAAATATAAATAAATACATTTATATATGATCTTGTTTCTTAGTTTACCCAAGCTATTTGGGCATCATATTTTTAAATATTTAATTATATTGTATAATATTTAAGTACATTTATAATATTATATAATTATATTTAATTATATAGTATTATATTTACATAGTACATTATATTGTATTCAGTACAATGTACTGAAATATCACGTACGCTATGGGAATATATTATGTTATGATATAATTATGATACAATGAAAAGGGTACTACAAGAAAATTTTCCAAATCCTTTTACAGCTACTGCTTTTGCAAAAGCCATATAGTTCTTGGAAAGTCGGTAATATTTTATTGTACTTATTTATGGCGTCTTTACTCATGCACCCCAAGAGCAGGTATAGATACAAAACTAATTGTAAGAAAGAAGTGTACAAAGAATGATTCCTTCATTTCTTTCGTATTTGATTTATTTTTGATCAAAATTCTTATTCCATAACGTATTTTCCCTTTTATTAAATTCAAATTGTAATGATGGTAAAGTTACTAATATTGAATGTGTATTTTATTAGTATAAAAAATATATTTTTAAATTTCAAATCATTTTTAATTTATAATGAATGCTAGAAAGCAAGACATGCAATTTAGATAGTTGGGTATTAATTATTCTACCGTTTTTTAAATTATTAGTAAATTGTTTACATAAGTATAATGGAATGCACTATTACTGGAATTACTATTTTGTTAGACTGTAACATTGGTTGCCTATCTTTTTTTTGTTCTATTAGGGAGTGTCACGATTTTTGTCGCCTCTCCAGAAACCCCTTAAAGTAATTTTTTTTTTTAAATAGAATGCCCCAAATATTTTTGCATATTTAACACTTGTTAATGAATAAACCTTGGCAGGTTTATTCATATCTCAAGGTCCGTAGATGCAAAGCAAGCTTTGAAAGATAGGTCATCTCATACACTTCCACTATGCAGTAGCGCGAAAATGGCGGAACATGTTGATTAACAGGAATAATCGACAACTCGACTTGTTTTCAGTTGGGTACTAAGCGTTAATTCAACGTTTTAGAACGTCATGCGCCTATAATGACGATCGTGTCGGCTTCGATAGCGGCCGTATTGCAACTTTTACTGAGCGCGAAAATGGCGGCATTGCGATGACCTATATTTCAAAGCTTGCTTTGCATCTACGGACCTTGTTCATATCTAAACTTTTAGCGCCATCTAATGACCGGTTTAGAAGTTATAAAAAATTTTTTAAATTGAGTTTTACATTATCCCACTTAACAGTTTACCACTTTCACGGCCGCAACTGTGAAGACGAATTTAAGTAGGGATTTTATTGTAGGGTGCTCTTCTTTAAAAGAAAATGGACCCACCATGTTCAGGGTGTTCGAAATTAATTTTTAAATTTAGAGAACTTAAAAGCTAAAATTCACAACTTTTTCAAATGGAACACCCTGTATATTTTGTACCTTTACAATATTTCTGTTGAGAACTATTAACCTAGGTTTCACTCACAACAACGATTGCTATTTGCTTATTTATCAATACCTCTAGCTCATCAATTTTATTTTTTGCAAATAATTAATAAATGCATTATAGGCATTCATAATAAAACTATTTTGTTCAGTTTTAAGAATGTTAATTTATTTTTTCATTGATTGGTATTTCTTGTTAGAGCCTATGTAAAAGCATAGGACATATTCCCTTGCTCTTCACCCCCCAAAGATCCGCTGTATCCTCCTTCCCATCCAGCACACTGACGTTATTTTTAAGTGATTATTGATCAGCGCGTCATATGACAAATAAATGATGTCCATAAGACGTCATGTTATGGGACGTATATAGACGTCTTTTAGGTTTCTAATATTATTAATTATGATCTATCTAGGTAACCAAAGCGATATATTCCATAAAATATTCGACGAACAAAAAGTTCGTCTCTGCATTCGTGAAGTCTGTCGGTCTGTCGCCTTTTTCCCTGTTGACTTTTTTGAATTTTTCTTTTTGGAATCTTATAGTACATCATATTCTAAGAAACTTTTGGTTGAAACATTTTTTTGTATCTCTTCGGCAAAGTGGTCAAAATGACCACCGAAAATTTCGGTAAATTTTTAAAAAATGAAAAATTTTGTATTTTTTAAAAATTTACGAAAAAATAAACATTTTTAGCAACAAAAGAAAATTCGAAAAATTTTAGGACTTTTTAGTTTTTATGACAACTAATGTGTTACGTCAACATTAGTTTTCAAAAATAAATTAGTTTATTAAGTATACAGTTGTTTTTGTTCGTCATGGCAATGCTAGCTCTGCGCATTCTCAACTGGTTTTTATTTTTACATTTGCAGAATGTAAATAGAATACATTATTTTACTGTTTTCGTTATTCAATTACACTATTTTTGTATTGGCAGGTCCAGTGGCGGTTTTACGATTTACTTTTGGGAGGGGTTCAAATTTTTAAACACATGTTTAGGAAAAAAGCATATAATACATAATATATATAAACCTAGACATATAATTTTTTAAAATTAACAGAAAAGTATCTTAAAAACAAATATAATATATAGAAACTTTAAGTAACAAAATCTAAATGCCGAGGATTTTTAGCGAGTTCTTCAATTACCTCCTCAGCACGAATCGGACATTCTCTATTGATTGAGAGATTTGCCAAGCCATTTAATCTACCCTACAAGTCGAGAAATGAGGAATATAAATTATATGTCTAACTATTCTATAGTTATAGGTATCTTACCTGAGATATTGAATTGCGCAGGTAGGTTTTTATTCTTTTCAATGTAGAAAAGGTCTTTTTATTTGAAGAAGTAGATACTGGTAATGTGGCCAAAATCTGCAGAAGTCTAAAAATATGCGGAAATAGATTTTTGTTGCATATAGCCAAAGCTGCAAGAGCATTTTTCGGCATATCTTCATAATCTGTAAGTTTTCGGTACCATAATCGTAATTCAGTTTTAATTATTTCTTCGTTTTCACTTTGTTCAAGTTTGTAGTTTTTTATTAAATGCTGGAAGTCTTCTTCAATTGCAGTGATTAATGCATGATTTTTCTGTGGAAATAGAGACTGGAAACCTTTAAACAAAAACTCGTGTTGAATAAATCTGTCTCTAATTTGACTGTTTGTTTGCCTACTCGTTAGTCTTGGGACGGAAATTACTACTCCCAGCTTTTCTGCTACACCACTTGCCTTACAATATATCTCATTAAATACTTTATTCGATTTGGCTCGAGAAGCTTCCAGCTCGTTGACTGTATTTTTAGCTAGAAATACGGCCTCTTTGAGATCTATCTTGACTTTTTGAAAGTGTTTACTCAATGTCGTTGTGAGTGCAAACACTTTACCTATAACAAAGAGTGAGATGATGAAATCGCTTTGCAAAATTGCACCCCGTAAAAAAAAGCACTTCTAGAGGTTTCTTGGTTAGTCCATTCTGATATCACGTTTAAAGAAAATATGACCGACTCCAATAATTCTATGAAGTCGTGTACTGTTTGAAACCTCCCAATCCATCGTGTAGCACAGTTTCGTTTTAGTGTTTTTATACGTGACTCTGTGAGATCTTCTACCGCTTGATTCAAAACAGCTTTTCGTTTCGGATATACAAAAAAAATCATGAGCTTTTCTAATTATACCCATCAGTGGCGTGCGGTCCATGGAAGCAATGGAAGCAACGCTTCCCTTGAGAATTTACTAAAAATAAAAACCAACACTAACAAAAATATTTTTATAAAATTGTGGTTATCGTTTAATTAAATTGAAATATTTATCAAACTAAAGCTCAATATCAATTCCGTACAGCAAAAAGTATAATTATTTAGAGTACTATTTTAAATTAGGCTCATTAAACTTGCACGGAAAGGTAATACCGATTCAAATGTGTTACATACACTGCATATAAGCACTGATTTCGTTGCTTATACTGCTCTTCTCCTAGCCTTGATCATTGATTAGCGGGTGATGCAGACGATGCGGTTAACATTGTTGGTCGTTATTTTTAGTGTGCTTCGTGCCCAAATGTTTATTATAATTCAGTTAGTTGTTCGATTTAGTGTTTGTTAAATTTAATGTTACTCAAGTAATGTAAATCTGCAAATGAGACTGTATTTTGTCACATTTTATTATTGCAATTTATATAAGTTGAATTTTTTCTAAAGACAAATAATTCTATTTAGTTTACTCTGTATGGTGGAAGGTTCGAGTACTTCCGATACATCCGAATCGGGACGATTTTTTTGTTCAGTTTGTAAATTATTAATAAAGAATTTTTTACATACAGTTTTGGAGAGAAATTACAAATTATTGAGAAAGGCAGATCAAAACCAGAACTTTCAAATTTAACAACAAAGATTAAAACTTGCATCGGTATTTTGCTAAAAAAGACCGGAAAATCGAGTTGCATTATAAATAAACATTAGTACTTTTGTAAAATAAATAATAATAGTCAACAAATTCCATAAGTATAAAGTGTAAAAGGTCTTCTTTGAAAAACTTTAGGCTTAATAATTTAAATAATTATAGCACTGTTTTTTGTTGTACCTACCAGGGGCGGATCCAGAGAATTATTTTGAGGGGGAAATTGTTGGAAAAATAATTGTTTTAACAAATAATAACTAAACAAACATTATTTGTTTCTATTCTGTGTATACTTATTTCTAAATTGGAGGGAGGGGATTTACCCCATCCCCCCGTGAATCCGTACCTGTACATAGGTATATTAAAATTAAAATCGTGGTTGCTTCCCTAGCCTAAATTGTCACCGCACGCCAAGTGTGCTAAGGGGTAAAGATTTCTAATGTACGCTTGAACTCCTTTCAATCTTCCTGACATCGCAGCTGCACCATCATACCCTTGTCCACGAAGATAATTAAGGTCAATCCCATAAGAATGTAGACTTTCCAAAATTAGTTTAGCAAGTCCTTCTCCAGTAAGACCTACTGTTGCTACAAATTGCAAAAAATCTTCTCTTAATGATGATGTCTCTATGTCAACATATCCAACACACAGAGATACTTGCTCCACTCCCGAAATATCAGCAGTCTCATCAGCTAGAACGCTGAAACATCTTGCTTGGTTTACGTTTGCTACTACTTTCTTCAGAAAAACTTTGTTACAAGATTCTATTATAGCGTTCTGGCTGGTCGAGCTTGTATATTTATTTTGTTCGCCCGGACCTTCTAAAAATTATTGTAATTTCTGATCACCGGAATGTTTTCACATAACTTATTTTTCCCCAGTCTCTATGACCCCGTAAAGCAACCTCCTGTTTACCACACAATATTATTGCTTCAATAATCGGCTTAATATTTTCCCGGTTCTGCAGTATTTGCTTAGCTCTAGCTGTATCTATTCTATTTCCTACAGAAAGGCTCACATTTTTTGAAAAATGCATAAAGTGTTCACTGTCAGCAATACAATTTAAATGATACTGTAAAGTGCAATGTCTCGTAAACGTTTCCACAGCGTGCTTCCAATTAGAAAAATTTTTTCTCACTAATATTCCTAAAGGCTGAGAATTTACTCCTGCACCCGACTTGGCAAACACACAGCAATATTTACAAAACGCTCCGTCTTCTTTAGCTGAATAAGCTATCCACGGCCAACGAGATAGCCAAGAATGTTGAAATTTTAATTTTTTGGTAGAAATTACTGTTATTGGAAACTGCTCGGGCACCCACAGATTTTTTAATACATTGTCAATATCGAACGTCGTTAAATGCTTTCCAACAAAATGTGTAATATCATTTAAACGCACCATTACTTCGTTTTGCTTCGAATTTTCTGCACTGCACGATGTACTTAACTGTGATGATACCACTTCCGGTAAAATTAAATTATTATTATCTATCTTATTATCTTATCATCTTCTTCCCCGTTATTTGTTTTCAACATTTTGGTCTGTGTTTGAAAGAAATTCATAATAGAAACCTGTCTCTTTTTTCCTTGGTCCGTCATACTTTTAAATAAATAGCACGACTAAAAATATACTTTACACATCAACAATCACTGGGCAATAATGCACAACTAGAAATTGACTAAAAAACTGCACAAAGAGGACACTTGTAACCGGAGGTCTAATACCACCACGTGCAAATAACAACAGCATCTAGTACTTCCTATAAAAACATAAAAACGTCAAATATTGAAGATACCATTTATTTTGAGGATATTCCTATTATTCTCTATTTCCTAAACTATTACTGGTAAGCAATAACTACCCGAAGGGTCACAGAGATTCCAGAGCCTCTAAACCCTCTAGTAGTATTAACAACTTTACATTGAAAATAAAAATATACAAAAACGTTAAACTTTTTGGGCTATCTGCTTTAAAATGATGTTCCTTACATTACAAGTTTTAAGTTATGTCTCACTCTTATTTTATTGAGGATACTTATTTAAAAAAAATATTTTAAAGTTTTGTTGTGAAAAATGTTTCCATCCGAATGAATTTATGAAATTGAGATGTAAAATTTAGAATACACACTTAAAGTTATGCTGCTCTTGGGGATGGTCTGGACCCCTGAACCCCTCCCGTAAAACCGTCACTGGCGCAGGTCCACTAATGTACGAGAGACAAATCTAGCAACACTGTTTTACCTTATTTTTTTACTGAACTGCACGTAACCACATGCCGCAATACAAACAGCAACGTCTTTCGTGTATTTGTTTTGCTCTTTAATTAGTAACATTCTATTAATTATTAAAGTTGTTGACGTATCTACATTTATAGTGTATGTGTAGGTGCAACTACTGTATAATAATTGTGTGGTTTGTCACAAAGAGTGAGTATTAATAACTACTTGTTCCGTCATAATACTACATAACCTATACAATTTTATCCGTTTGATGCTTTTGTGAGATTACTATTGTTAACAAAGACTGTATCGAAAAGAAGTTGACACCTTCAGACTCGTATACCTTTTATAATTATGCAATACTTTTAATAATTTTATAATAAAACAACACTTTAATATATAGAAAATTTAATAATTTACAGAAATATAAAAAATTATTATTATTATGCCAGTTCTCTCACTTTATTTGTTAGGTTACGTATTAAGTTTTGGACGATTTCCTTTGTGACTGCTTTGGCGGCCTTATTCAATTTTTTTAAATCTTCTAGGCTAATTGTAGCTTCATTGTTTTTCTGAAGATGTCATTTAATAATAGTCCAATATCTTCAATAGAACGCGTTTCAGGATAGTTTGGGGGAGTAGACTCTTTCTGGTCAAAATTGACTTTATGCTGTTTACACCATTCCCTAGTGGCCGCTGCATAATGACATGCAGCTAGGTCTGGCCAAAATAAAGTAGGCACTGTATGCTTTTTAATCATTGGCGAAAGTCTTTCTGGATACATTCTTTTCGGTATAAATCTGCATTCAAATTTTCTTGAGTAAATAAGGAACTAGATTTCATGCCGCATTTCATGTGGCTTGCCATACTAGGCTTTTTTCCCATATTTTTCCATAAAAATCGACTTTTTGCTCACATATGCATTTTTCTCAGTAGTGTAAAATCGGGGCATTGGCAATGTTTCATAATCAAATTTGCAGTAAGTCTTATCGTCCATTATAAGACACTGGTTTATCCTTGTTAAGACGTTGTCGTACAGGTTTCTTGTCTGTTTTCTTACATCTACAGATTGTTTTTCGTTCCTTTCAGGTTCTTTTGTTTTTTATAAGATTTTAAATTATACTTTTTGTTTATTCACTGAATCATTCCTATTGATGTTTCTGCTTTTTTCGCAGTGTCGCATACTGACATTGACTTACGTTTAAAAATCTTCAACGCCTAACTATCTCATCCTGGATTAGAGGATCCATTTTTAGGACCAGATTTCGACAGCTTTTAAAACTACAAGCCTCACCAAACTTTTTAATATATTTATGACACTTTCATGGCCAACATTGTGATTTTTAGCCATCTTTTAAAAATTCCTTTTATTCTGCACTACTCGTCCAAAATTGCTTTTCTTTCATTTATATTAATTCGTGTCATTGAGGCTGTATATTGTACACAAACTTGAATTTTTTTTCATATGAAGCGATTATCAATATACAAATAAACAAATTATTATCGAAATTATTTTAAAAATATTTCACAAAAAATGTCAACTTTCTTTTCGATACAGTCTTTAAATTAATAATAATGCAATAGTTTCTTAGTACTTACTATTATTTTAGTAATAATATAATAATAATAACCTTTATTCATATTTCGTATTCATAATTGCCAATGGAATTTATAAATATAATTAGTATTTGCCTAATATTACGAATTTCTAAATTACTAAAATAAAATAAGACATAAATTGAACAAAGGTAAAATACCAATAAGTGAATACACACTTGTTTCGGATTTACAATCGCTCTATCAACAAGAAACATGATTACAAGTATAAAATCAGGGGACTTAACTGTATGTATATATAAATAAATCTAAATAAATAAGAATGTAAATAAGTAGTAGGTATATAGATATATTAAAGTGTATGAGAAAAGTTTAAGCTAAATAAGTACATACTATGTGTATATTATCTGAAGTATAAGGTAAGTGTTATATTGTTATTAGTATCATCAATTATTCTGTATATTGTTTTAGCAGCTTTTAAGTTAGTAAATGTTTACTTTAGTTTAATAATTACGAGATGTTGAGTTAATAGAAGAGATTTCCGTTCTTAAATAATAATAATAATGTATGTTCTGTTATTGAATGTTTACTTTTGTTTAATAATTATGTATGAAATAGTATATAATAAATATTATTTCCAATACTTATTCAACTATTTATTTATAATTCCTGTCCTAGTATAAGACGTTTTAATGACGTCGTTGAACTACGTTTTAATGACGTCTTATATTGACGTCCTTGGGCTGTGACATAATGCTGCTAGTTTTACGACAATTTGACGTCGTTACTGCCGAAAAACCGGCGACATTATGACGTCAGCATGCTGGCTGGGTTAAGTGTAACTCTGTTACCTTGCTCTTCTAAACATTTTATTAATAGCTTTAAAATCTGTTTTTTGACTACTGGTCAAGTATAAACTTGAGTTGTTTCATTTCTTATTGGATTTTCCTTTTAATTAATATGTTCTAACTGCATCCTAAAACAATAATATAAAATTTCTATTTATTTTTCACTTCAAACTATGTTAAAACATTCCTTCTAATCTTTCCTAGAATCCTAGATTTTTAAATGCTGTTGGTTCAAGCGGAATCTATTGGTATAATTTTCATAAATTATTATGCCTAAAATGACTTAGTTTTAAGCCTTTCACAAATTTTTGCATCTTGTGCTGGAAACTTCGAATTGCCTTTTTGTAAATCCTTGAGGATTCATTAGAAAGTGGACTTTTTTTTATGGTCCAGTACTTCATAATCTTTTTTTGATTTTTCGGTATCTAAGTATTAGTATTCAAAAACATGACTAGTTTTTAGACTTCCTGAGTGAAAACTTTTAACTGTGTTATTTTAGAGTTAGAACGCGGATATGTATCTAAAATCTATCTCTAGGCCAAAACTAAGCTGTCTGAAACAGAGATATTTTTGTCTTTTTTTACTTTAGTGACAAAATTTACCAGCTCTGTGTTTGTGTTATAAATTTTAGGTTATGCTTTATGTCATGTTTACTTTTATGCATGTAAAAATTGTTAATGTGCACATTATCATTTGTTTGCTGTTTATAGAGAATTTTTAAAACTAATATAGGGTATGGCGGGACAAAAAATAGAACTTTTGCAATTTTTAATTTTCTAATAATGAAAGAATCATAAAGCAGACTTACAAAAATTACTAATATCTCTTATACATTTTTTTACATAGTCTATCAAAAACTCCTTATTAAAAAATAAAGTGTGTGTGTCTACTAATTACCAAGCAAAAGGGGCAAAAAGTAGACACAAAAGGTAAAAAGAAAAACAAAAAGTAATAAGAAGACATGTTAATTTCTTAATTGTCATGTACAATTTATTATTTCTCAGGTTACAGAAAGACAACCTATGGTAACTTCTCCGGAAGTACAAAATTTTAGATCACTTACAATAGCTCGAAAGAAAATAAAACAATACTACTTTGAGTTGCTTTTAAATATTCTTTCACAGTATTTGATATTGTTTCTTCGGAATGCAGTTTTAACTAGTGTTTATAATGGCACACCATGGTTATAATAATGTAACCTGCACTAATTTTAAAAAATGAAAAGGCTAGATGGTGAAGTGGTGCAATACATATAGACAATCGAGTGGCAATCGACTTGAAAAACGTTTTTATTTCAGTATGCAACAAAACGTGTTTAACCATTTCCTATCGCAGATAATTTAATTAAAAACTAAAGGGTTGCTAGCGATGAGTTAACTATGAATCAATGGAATCCAGAATTTTCTATTTGTTGCTATTTTGGCACTTGCGTCCTTCTGTTAGATCACCATTGATATGTTTATCTAATATTCATTTTACCTTTATTCGTTAAAAATTAAAAACATTCACTTAATGTACTTCACAATGAAAGTACAAAATGAATAGACGCTTCAAAATAAAAGTACAAAATGGACCATAAATGAACCCTTACCTCCATATTATTTTGTCTACTTTTTGCCCTGTCTTTAGCACAAGAAAATCAAATGCCTGTAAAATAGACAGCAAAATAGTTTAATATTTGTACTCTCAGCTCATGTTACTGGCTAGTATATCACCTAGCAGAATTCCAAAATAAAAATCCAATTATGTAAGCCATACATCAGTACAATAAAAGTTTTATATGCCATTTTCTAATTTTTAACAGATACAATTCTACAGGCATAAATAATTTACTTTTTATCTTGAAGAGGAATGCAGTATACAGTGAAGTCTCGCTAATTCGGACTAATTAAAACAGGGGCAATCTGAATCATCGCGGTTTCTGGATTACTGCGTCTGCAGAGTTACAATGTTATATTTGTATATATAAATGCAAACAAAACATTCTGCAAAAACATTTATTTAAAAATAAATAAAACTACGAAAATATTTACGCAAAAACTGCTTTAAAAACACAAAAAATAATATTTCGCATTATTATGTCGTTAACCAAAAAAGACGGTGGTTTTTGCTTGTTCCGTGTTTTTTGAACTTAATACGTTAGTTATGAAAACAAAAAACAATAAAATAGTAACTGAAGAAAAAGAAATTATGGATAGATGGAGAGAATATTTTTATGAAGTTCTTAATACAGACAAATTAGGCAACACAATAAATGAAGAAACAATGAGATATTCACAAGAAGAAGAAAATAATATACAAGTAGAAGAAGTGATAAAAGCAATAAAATACACAAAAAGGGGAAAATCAGCAGGACATGATAACATAAGATCTAGGGATGCGAGGGCCAGAGATGTTAACAAAAATCTATAACAAGGCATGGAAAACAGGAATAGTACCGGAAGATTGGAAAATTGGAATAATTATCCCAATTCTTAAGAAGGGCGACAGTAGACACTGTTCAAATTATAGAGGGATCACATTATTAAGTATTGTGTCAAAGACGTATGAATACATACTAGAAAAAAGGTTAAGAAATATTGTAGAAGAACAGTTAACAGAAACACAAAGTGGTTTTAGAAAGGGGAGAAGTATACAGGACCATATTTTCAGTATAAAACAGATGATAGAGAAAAGTAAAATAAAAAACTCAGATATATATATATATGGCTTTAATAGATCTTGAAAAAGCCTTTGATAGAGTACCGCAAGAAGAAGTATGGAAAAGTCTAGGACGAAGAAATGTAAGCCCAAAACTAATAAAAGCAGTAAAGAGCTTATACGAAAATAACAAAAGCTATGTGAGAAGAGATAACCTACAATCGGAAGTATTCGAGATCAAAGATGGCTTAAGACAAGGTGGAGTAATGAGCCCGACATTGTTTACACTGATAATGGATGACGTACTTAAAGCAATAACAAACAGAACCAGAAAGGCACACATCGGATTTCACAAATTGAAACCAGTGGGCGTCTCAGAATGTGCCTTTGCTGATGACATAATATGCGCCGCAAACGAAAAAGACCTCCAAGCAAACTTGCAGATATGGGAAGAAGAACTGACAGAGAGAAATATGAAAATAAATACAAAAATGAAAGTAAGGATAATAAGTAAAGAAAACAAGAACATAAACATAGAAATAAAGCATCAAAAAATAGAACAAGTTGATATGTTTAAATACTTAGGAGTAATAATAGAAAGAGAGGGAAATATGGAAAACGAAGTGAACGAGAGAATTAATAACGCTGCAAAAATGTACCATAGCCTAAATAAGTCGTTTATAGGTAAAAAAGAAATAAGCAGAAAAACAAAAATGACTGCGTACAAAACAGTGTTCAGGCCAATTCTAATGTATGGAAGCAAAACCTGGGCACTAACTAATGCAATGAAAAGTAAAATACAAGCTATTGACATGAAATATCTACGAAAAGTCAGAAACGACTCAGTAAGAGAAGAACTTGATATAGAACCAATTATTAATGTGATAGAGAAACAGCAACTGAAATGGTTTGGGCACATGTGTAGAATGGGCGAAAACCGACAAGTTAAATGCATATGGGAAGCACAGGTACAAAGTAGTAGAACAAGAGGAAGACCCAAGAAACAGTGGAATGACGAAGTGACAACAATATTGAAGAAAAGTAAAACGTGGAAAGAAGCTAAAAAGCTGGCAACAAACAAGAAAGAGTGGGCGAAATGATGCTGTTATTGACACTTCGACTCCGCAAATAATGTTTTCTATTGGAATCCGGTTTGGCGCTACTAACAAAAGTCGTCGCTTTGCAACTGTTTCTTAAAGGCTTCACTGCGTGCGAATCATTGAACAGCTTTTCTCCCGCGATTTTTAACACACGCAAATTGTGTCTTTTTAAAATTAAGTATTCAATATTTACTTGCCCTGACGTCATCGTTTTGAAAACATCTTTTATAAAGTCACAGCAGCGTGCAGAGTATAGGAAACAGTGGAACCAGTCGCGATACGACATATGTGCTAACAAGCTCGTACGCTATGTGTACAAGCGTGATAGTACATATGTCGTATCGCGACTGCGTCCACTGTTTCGTATACTCTGCACACTGCTGGATAAATGCTTTACCTTTTCGGCCAAAATTTCAGAGGATATTGGTGACATATTTAAAACCATGCAAACAACTTTTCTTCCATCTCCGGGTATTCCGCAGGTTTTAACGATTTTTTAACTTTGTTATAATGATCCTTCAGATTTTGTCACAAATCTGGAAATGTTTAATATTTAAAGTTACAATGCAGTCTTTTTACATTTAACAATTTTTAAATTTAGCACAAAATATTTTTATATGCAGTATGCCGGAGACATAAAGTCGTAATTCGTAAAAGAAGTATCAGTTCTTTTTTAACTTAAACCTTTGTAACTAATATGAATTATAAAGTTGCAATGTAACCACTTTTAAAAAATAAGTGACTTTTTATAATAAGAATTTGTCAGACATAAATATAACGTAAACATAAATAAAATAAAATCTTATTTACAACAGTAGTTTTGTATCAAATTACACATCTGAATACCCATTGCATTCGTTACTGTAAACAAAACTTGATGAATAAAAACAATTAATTCTGAAGTTCGGATTATCAAAACCTTAAATCCGGATTACAATGTAATCAATGTAAATAAATTGCTGGTCCGGATTATAGTGGTATTCGGATTAACGTAGATTCAGATCAACTTCACTGAATTTATAATTGTCTTTTTTTACCCCACAGGTTGTGCTGCTGTCTAGTTTTTACTCCGCTTGACCCTAACTAGTATATAAATGTTATATCTAATAATTTAAGACAGCTTTTAATAAAGTATTAACTGTACCCAATTTCAGATTTATATAAGGTTTCTTCCAGCAACAAATCATAAACGGTTTGAGAATTTTATGCAACTAGTACGAAGCTGTTTAAAGTTGGAAACTAGTTGACAATATATTTCTGCTGGAACACAAAATAGAAATTTGCCATTTGTAAGACAAAGAAAGATGTCACTATGTTAGTAGCCTTTCTTTTGTTTACACTGTGCACACTAATATCTGATCACGTCTCTCCGGCAGAACATTTACTGTGCATGTCTATCAGAAAAATTCGTAAAATGTCCGGGAATTAAAAAGTTGTATTAGCTGCTGGAACATCAAACTATCAGTCAATTTGGAGAACTTTCTTCTGCTGAAACACTAATTTCCATCTGTGCATGCTCCTGACAGTTGGCAACCGTTTGTGACTACTGCTGAAACAAACCTACAATTGTCATATTAACAGTTAAATTTACTAAACCAATTTTCATAATTACCAACCTTCTAATAGTTTCAAAATATGAAATATCACTAGGAAAATATGACATGCGTGACTTAACTCTAAAAAACAAACAGTTCAGTTCATATTTAGGAATTTTAGTTTTTAGATTAATCAACAGAAAAGTAAGAAATAAATAATTCAACTAAGACATCTTTTATAAATGATTTATTTTATTTTTACATATGACATAAATAAACACCTTTTCCTTTAAAACCGACATCTAAAACTAATGAGAAGATAAAATTAAAAAATAAGTATGTCACAGCCATTATTATATTTTATATATAGATATATATTTTTTGTATTTATATTTTTATTAGAAGGAAAAGGATTTCCAAACAACTGAAAGACTAGATACAGATAGATAGATTGAGTGCAATTATTATCCATAACTTTTACGAAAGAAACAGTTTAATAATATATACCGCCACCAATGTGTGTAATAAAGAGAATAAGCCAAAAATATACGGATTAAAGTTTATCTTTTATGTTGGTTGCCATACAGAAATTTAAAACTTGATTGTCTAGCATAATACGACAAAAGAGGTCAACAATGCATCACAGTAAGAGTTTTTTGTGTGTTATGTGTTAAATGCCGGCCAAAAGCTTCATTTTATTTTCTCAAATTAATCGTTTTTGACTTAAATTCCTTTATATGTGCAGAGGCGATATACTAATACGAATAATATTCACATATAAATTGTTGGTCAAGAAAAATAATAGAAGAATTTAATAATTAAAAAAAAATACAACAAAAAAATATTTACTCTGTTATCAACTGTTTTAACTTTTATTGTGACTGCCACAGAGTTTTGTTCGATCTTCTCATCATAGCTTCTTTAGAATACATGCACCATTGAACTATACTTATTCAAAGGAAGAGTAAAAGCATAGCATACTATAAAAATGTATCGCACTGATCATGCTGGATAATGGCTAGGTTTAGCTGGAAATTCGCTAGGTAAATGTTGAGCAGCAAACAGCATTAAATTAGTGCAATTTAATAGCTCAGAATGTTAAAACACGATTTAAACGATCTCTGAATTAATGAATATTCAATATGGCACTAATTTGATTAAAGAATAGACCTATTCGGCTCTTCCTCCTTTTAGGTATTATGGAAGAGATATAGTGGTGAAAACTTTGTTACTGTACTTGGAGAAACTAGAAGAGTGGGAACATAAGAGGAGAGCAAGCAATTGGCAAGTAGGTTCTGAACGCAGAACATTAAGGTTCAAGTGTTGATGAAATTCAAACAAGGATTTACGATTTTGAAGTTACGAGTGACCTAACGCCTATCTGATCTTCTCTCAACATACATCTTCTAACGCAAAACGTTATCAATATTGTAAACTGCTTTCTTTTCATATATAAAAATATTCTTTTTTTTTGCTATTATGTTGAAAGTTTTTGTCAGTATGATTTTCACATAAAGAGGTTTATCACCAACACTTTTCTAACAGTGTAAAAGTTAATTAGAAAGTAAATTCACAGTAAAATTGAAAATTCTCATTCATTTTTAATATGATTCAGAATAGGCCTTAAGTAGGATAAAGGTTTAGCTAAAAAAAAAATTAATTTTATACCTATGTCACTAATTTTATTGTCAAATTATATTTTTTGTATTTATTTGTCAAGCATGTTATGCATTTTAGAAAATAAGATGACATACATTAGATTTAAAATGTTAAAAAATTTAATATTTTGCATGACTTTTCCTGAGTTTTCCAGGTTGGAAGTGTTACCAACTTTATAGATAAGAATTAAAATTTCTACTACACTATTCCAAAAATGTTTATGCATAGCCTAGTCCGAATCATTTTAGAATGAATAAACTATAGATCAATTTGAGAAACGTCATTAATTGACATTGGCATGATGTTGTTATCAATCATTTTCATAGATCTTGGATGGACTATACAACAGTTTGGTTCAAATCTAACCTACTTTGAATTATCCGAAAATCCTGGAGGCCATGAAATTCTGTTTATATAATAACGGTCACTGTCTGACCTGATTACAAATAAATTAGAAAATTTTTATGTACAAACGTGGAAAACTAATAGCTAATTCTAATTCAAAATCTACCAGAATGACAATGAAATTTCACAATTATACAAAACTACATTTAAAATCTTGGCAGTGTTAGCATGTCAACCTAAATAAATCATGGCTTGCTCAGATATTTTATAATACTTCTTATCTATCATTTATAGTGTAATAACTAGGTAACACTGTTACACCAAAATTGCAAAGGCAAATACATATCCTTTAGATGTATTTCATCAACACTAAAAATGTAACGTATGATTCAAAAAATTTCAGATTTCAGGCGGCCCTGGAATATAATTCAGTGTCTCAGCTAGCATTTAAACGTTTGGCTGTCATGTTGACATTTTGATTTGACATTGACAATTAAAAATTATTTATTTAAATTTTGTGTTTGCATTTGATGGTGAGTTCACGTTTCTGCTTAACATGATGGAGGAGAAATATAGAGAACTTTCATCAGTGTCAGGAACCTGGTGAGATATCCTACGCAGTAATTTGCCATTGCGTAAAAAAGGGGTTTAATCAATTTATCTCCAACTGATAAATAGTTCTAATAACTTCGGCGAATGTTGTAAATTGGTTGCGATATACTCAACAAATTTGGAATGGATGTTACTGCTCGAGAAACGTTGGGCAAATAAATTCATAGAACTAGTAAAACATATAATACAAGAAATTACAGACCATCAGAGTGCACTGTATGACGAGATAGAAAATTTATTGTAACAGTCTTCTGCTCTCTGTAAAGAATTACACATAAAAGTGCCCCAGCAGTTAACGCTTTGTCAGGAGCAAATGATTTTAAAGGAAAGAATACAGGAGTAAGTACAATTAACTATAGCAAATTAAAAAATCCCTTGATGTTAACATAACCTCATTCTGACACTTTAGTCATTTCTATTAACCTAATTTTAATTTTATTTTGAAAATCAAATTCTAAAAGCAAACACTAACATTACGATTTCAAGTAACAAAATTGTTTTTATATTGGTTTTGTTTTTGATTAGGTACAAAAAGTTATTGCAAACAAAGGTTTAAAAAAATAGAGGAACTAATTACTCTTGAGTTTTATAAGTAAAACTCATTCAGTATAATAATCAAGCTTTTTGTAGGTTTACAAAGTGATTCAATCAAATTGTATGTTTTACTAACAAAAAATTGTTCTTTTGCGATTATAAACGGTATCAAAAACTAAATGTTATCAACGCTTCAATTTTTACAAAAAAAAATATTTTGGGCGTTAACGGTTTAATAAATCGAGTTTATTCTAAACTAAGCCATGAGTTCTTTTTTGCAACCGCCTAAGATCTGGAATTTTTTAAATCATATGTTATAAGAGAGATAGTGAAATAAACACTTAAACATCTCTGAACAATTTCTTAGCACTTTCATTTGAAACTAGTGAAGATACAGCTTCATTCCATAGTCTACCGAGATTTTTTAAGATTAATTCATCAAGAAGCGCTGGTTATATCCTCTGGCTTTTGTTTTTTAAAACAAAATAAACACTTGTAGCTTATAAAGTTGTAACGAAATAAGTCTTACGTAAAATAATAAGTTCTCTTTTAATAAAAATTCTAGTTTCGTTACACATACTAAATAAAATCATTGTTTGAAACCAATCGATTCACTCAATGGCTGTGACATATATTTATATTTGCTAATAATAAATTACGGAAATTTATGTTCTGTAGGTCCACCAGATAAGCCCGCCATAACACCGTGAGTGTTAGCAGCATTCTGATTACTCGATGATATAGAAAATATGATTGAGCGAATTAAGCCATCACGTACAGAATCACCAGTTCCATTGCGTCCTTGACCAAATGTAAAAACTACACCATTGCACATTGACTGACTAGGATATTGGCCAACATAGTAAAGTCCTGTTTTGTGTAAGACAACGCCAACTTTATATACCTAAAAATATTTCTTTTTAGAATAATAATTCTTATTTAAAAAGGAAAACGATTCAACCTTATTTCTTTGTATATAAATTGGTCTGTTGAAAGAGATGTCAATTAAACACCTCCATGGTACACGACTAGTAAAGTGGGTGTATGTCAATCGACTGCCATCAGCATCCAATAAGTGTGCGTATAAAAGTTCTGTGTATGTTGCCTGCCTTTCATCACTTTCCATGGAATCTTGAGCAGGAACCTAAAATAATGATAATAAAATTAATTAAAAAAATGATTTATTAGATATTTTGTTCAAAACTTAGTTTAAAAGGTATTCAGTATCTTTTAATAGTCCATTATAATCTATGTATGGCCAAGGTTTTTCTCAAGACTGTTCAGAAATTTGGAAACAATTCAATTTCAAACTAACTCCATAGAACAACTAGAATTTCCACCCCATCTGCCATTTTGACCACAACGGCCAACTAGGGTGAGTGACCACAACGGTCAACTATGGAGCATGACCACAACAGCCAAAACGACCATAACGGCCAACTGTGGCGAGTGACCACAACGTCCAAATGTAGTGCGTGACCACAACAGCCAAAATGACCACAACGGCCAACTTTTTTTCATACCGTTATTTTGGTTTTGTTAAAGCTCATTTCTCTCTTCTAACTTAGCCTGTATTTCAATAAGGTACGTCCAGAATTTAACAGCGAGGTCTGATGTCAAAGTAGCGGCGATTTAACGTGACTTACCTATATTGAAAAATGCACCTCAATATACAACTGCAGCCTAATGCAGTTGACGAAATTTTTCTTTCTTAGTTTCTCGATAAATATCCCAGGCAGATTAAATGCTGAAAATTTGATACAGGTACACTATAACTATTTACAGAATCATGATACTTTAGTTCACAGGGTAGTTTACCTTTAACACCAAAAGAAGTTTTTTTTTCTATTACTTGGTTACCTACAGCAATGTTTCCATTTTGGAGACGTTTAAAAAAGTACGAAATAGAACTATAAAACAACACGTTTGACGTTTTATTTATAGATTTTCATTGCATTGAATTTGAAGTACGTAATTAGCGGTTTTTATCAGTTTTAAAATTTAAACTAAATGTAAATCTTCCCCTAAAAAGTAAATACGATATCTACGAATATGTCCAGTACTTAATAAAATCAATCTAGGGAGCAGCATGGAGAAACAAACCGCAATAATCCAAAACAATATTGCTCCATACGTATCCGAGAGAAAATACAAGAAAAACGAGCTCTTAGAACGAAATGACAGATTACTTACTCGCCCACCGGGCGATAAAACGTAGTTTAATAGGGCCGTCAAAGAGTTTAAGAAATTATTAGATGAGCAGAGAAATCAAGATTTCCAGAACTATTTCCACTGCCTAACATCAACTGGCTGCATTATGTAACTTCATAAAAATCGTGTTTACGCCTCTTACCGTTGAAGAAGAAAAATTCATATGGGACTTCCTTTATGCGCGAAATAAGGTCATCGAAACTGAAGTAAATTCGAAGAAGTCCCCAGGTTTCGACGTAATAACTGGAAAACTCCTAAAGGAACTTTCATATGAAGGATTTCGCATAATAACTGTAATCTATAAAGGGATATTAAGGACGGAATACTTCTCTGGCCAATGGAAGGTGGCCCAAATAGCAATGGTCCCAAAACCGGAGAAACTGCCATCAGAAGTGGCCTTCTACAGACCCATTAGTCTGTTACCCGTCAATGGTTTGTAAAAAATTGTTCGCCAAGCGAATGTCGCCGCTAATTGACAAAAATTAGCGAATGCCCAACCCAACAACAGTTTGGATTTCGTCGACAATACGCTACAATCAAACAAGTACACATAGTTGCATCAAAAATCAGGTTTGACCTGGAGATCAAAACATTTTGTTCAGCTGCATTCATAGAGATAAACCAAGCCTTTGACAGGGTGTGGTATGTATGTAGATTACTCTACAGCCTCAAGTGACATTTACCGTATACCTTCTTTCAAATCCGCACGTTATACCTCACTGAAAGATACTTTTTCGTGAAATATTCAGACTCCACTTCAGCTCTTCTACCCATAACATCTGGTGCCGTGCGACTGGTCCGATTTTATACCTAATTTTCAACTAGAAACACGACATTAGCAACCTTCGCAGACTACATGGCAATACCGGCTTCCCATACTAATGTAGATATAGTTCTCAGAAACTTACAAACCACCTAAGCCTTTTTGAAAGAAGATGGAACATGACACACTAAAGCAAATATACAGAAATCAACACAGGCCACTTATACTACTAAAAATACTGCTTGCCCTATAGTTCACCTTAACGAAAACTAACTACTCAAGAAGATTAGGTCAAATATCTAGGGATCCATCTAGACAGACGTCTTACATTGTGAAAACATATTTGATATAAAAGCCTACAACTAGGTTTAACTCTCAGAAAATACTGGCTAATTTGACAAAACTCAGATTTATCTCTTGAAAATAAATTAGTGATGTACAAGTAGCAATCAAGCCCATGTAGTGCTATGGCATTCAATTATGGAGAGCAACAAACGAGTCAAACATTGCAGGGCTTTCAGTCCAAGACTTTGAGTTTCATAACCAAAGCCTCTTGGTTCGCGCCAAACCACGTAATCCACAATCATCTCAATATACATTCTATTTAAGAAACCGTCAACTAACATAGTACCAGATATCAAGATCGTATCAGGACCCACCCAAATAACTTAGCAGCCGACATACTGAAAGACCAATGCCTCGCACAGTGGGTCAAAACAGCTAAACGCTGGACATTGGCATTTATACCACACCCTGTCAAAGGCTTGGCTTATGTCTATGAATGCCGCTGAACAAAATGTTTTGGTCTCCAGGTCAAACCTGATTTTTAATGCAACTATGTGTACTTGTTCGATTGTAGCGTATTGTCGACGAAATCCAAACTGTTAGTTGGGCATTCGTTGATTTTCGTCAATTAGCGGCGACATTCGCTTGGCAAACAATTGTTTACAAACCATTGACGGGTAACAGACTAATGGGTCTGTATGTGGCCACATCTGATGACGGTTTCTCCGGTTTTGGGACCATTGCTATTTGGGCCACCTTCCATTGGCCAGAGAAGTATCCCGTCCTTAATATCCCTTTATAGATTACAGTTATTATGCGAAATCCCTCATATGAGGAGTTTAGGAGTTTGCTTTAGGAGTTTTCCAGTTATTACGTCGAAACCTGTAAGTAATCTGTCATTTCTTTCTAAGAGCTCGTTTTTCTTGTATTTGCTCTCAGATACGTATGGAGCAATATTGCTTTGTATTATTGCGGTTTGTTTCTCCATGCTGCTCCCTAGATTGATTTTATTAAGTACTGGACATATTCGTAGATATCGTGTTTACTTTTTAGGGGAAGATTTACATTTAGTTTAAATTTTACAACTGATAAAAACAGCTAATTACGTACTTCAAATTCAATGCAATGAAAATCTATAAATAAAACGTCAAACGTGTTGTTTTATAGTTCTATTTGGTACTTTTTTAAACGTCCCCAAAATGGAAACATCGCTGTAGGTAACCAAGTAATAGAAAAAAAAAACTTCTTTTGATGTTAAAGGTAAACTACCCTGTGAACTAAAGTATCATGATTCTGTAAATAGTTATAGTGTACCTGTATCAAATTTTCAGCATTTAATCTGCCTGGGATATTTATCGAGAAACTAAGAAAGAAAAATTTCGTCAACTGCATTGGGCTGCAGTTGTATATTGAGGTGCATTTTTCAATATAGGTAAGTCACGTTAAATCGCCGCTACTTTGACATAGACCTCGCTGTTAAATTCTGGACGTACCTTATTGAAATACAGGCTAAGTTAGAAGAGAGAAATGAGCTTTAACAAAACCAAAATAACAGTATGAATAAAAGTTGGCCGTTGTGGTCATTTTGGCTGTTGTGGTCACGCGCTACATTTGACCGTTGTAGTCATTTTGGCCGTTGTGGTCACTCGCCACAGTTGGCCGTTGTGGTCACTCGCCACAGTTGGCCGTTGTGGTCACTCACTCTAGTTGCCCGTTGTGGTCATCGTCACCAATACATAAGCGTCGGTGGCCGTTGTGGTCAAAATGGCGGATGGGGTGGAATTTCTATTGGCCGTTGTCGTCAAGTGTCGAGTTGGGCGATATGGTCAAATTGGCCGTTGTGGCTGTTGGCCGTTTTGGTCACGGAGACTGTTGTGGTTGTGACCACAACAGCCAAAATAGCGATTGGCCGTTGTGGCCTAGACCCAAATTTATCGTCCACGAAGAAACGAACGAAAATGGGCACAGACTTTGTCAAACAGCTGAGGCACTAAACCTCGTTATAGTAACAACAGGGTCCGTATTCGCTACATATTTTATGAAAAACTACATATTTTTCATAGTACTACCATATTACTACATATTTCTAAACTCTATTTCATAAACTTCGTATTTTTGATATCTTTATTTAGTCGTCCTGTAAAATAAGTTCCCGGTAGCGGAATGTAGCCAACACCCAGTTTTGCCGCTTTTGCGCGTTGACCGGTTTGTGCTTTGTCAAAACTGCTGAACACGTGACACATGACGTTGCGGTCATTGCGCATACGAACAAAGAATTTCTATTGATTTCTTCAAGATTTTCTATTGATATTGTTTTGTTTTATGAGACCTTTATTACCAAATAAAGTGTTTCTTAAACAGAGTGGCAAGCGAATCTGGAAACCTTGAAAACCGGGAATTTGCACAACCGGGAAAAACCTGGGGAATGCGTTAATCGCTTAATGTGTACTGCTATCAATGCTATGTAGTCACTGACACGCTTTAGTAATTGCCTGTTAGCTAACGCTTCATGTGTACTGAGTCTAAATCTATTACATTTTTAACACTTCTTATTTTTCTCTCTTTTTACTTATTTATTCTTTACTAATTAAAACGTTTCAGAGTAAAGAAATATTAGTCTTTACCTTACTAGCTTAGATTTACTTTAGCGGGCAGACCTAGAGTCAATACATCTAGTCAACTAGGCCGGTCTGGTCTATCAGAGTACCGCAAAACGCCGCCATATTGGCGCAAAAGAAACCCAAAATTGTTCATTATTTGTATCTGATTGCATTTAACCAAATCCACGTTTACTTTAAAAGGTTTTTCTTTTTCTGAAAGATCAAACTTCTAATATGTTAAATACCTAAACGTGGTTTTAATTTGTGCATTATTAAAAATAATCTTTCTCTCCCCCAATATGGCGGCGTTTTGCGATACACTGATCGACCAGCGAGGCCTAGGTAACTAGATGTAGTGACTCTAGGCAGAACTGAGCTTTAACTTGCTGGCCACCCTGTTAAACTTTTAAATGATTTTGAATTACATAGTTTATATATATAATGCTTTTTTACTGCATAAATAGTACATATTTTTAATATTTCAGCTACATATTTTCATATGTTTTCGAGTATAGTTTGCTACAGACCCTGTAACAACTAAGCTTAAACATCCAAAACACCATAAAGTAACATCGAGACACCCAAATGAGAAGATTTTAAATCGAATAGACCATATAGCATATACAGGGTGTATTATCGATTTTGTAACATAGGGGAATAGCATGTGAAAACACAATTTCTCAAATATTGGCTCCCCTAATTATCTTAGAGGAAAAGTCACTATAGCAAAGTTGTAGACTTTATTGAATACTGTTCAAAACACCTTCACTTTAACATCTGTGTTAAATAGTTTCCAAGATATGTGATTTTCTGGTATAGGAAATTAAAATTGTAAATCGGAAATTCACTAATAGCAATTACCGCGTTAGATTTAGACATTAGGTGTAAATGCAAGAATTATTTAGCACAGTTTCATCGGGCAAAATCACTCATAAGAATGTTACAATTGCTACCGGTGTGGAAGAAATAGATAAGATTTCTCAAAAGAATTTATTTTTATAAAATCTTATTATAATAATAATAATAATAATATTAATTTATTTGCCCAACAGATTAATATCCAATTATAGGACAAAAATAATTACAAAACATCTATTAGAAAGCAATTAACATAGCAAAAAAATATGAGTACTAGTTTTTACAAAAACTAGTTTACAAAAAACTACTAGGTACAGTTTTAATAGTGTGAACTATCTATTTATGTTTAAGATTTTACGATATCTTGTTAATTCACCTTGCAAAATATCTTATACATACATTAATTATATCATTTAGTGAACAATGAAATATATCACAGTCAATACTAATTTTGTTATAGCCTGTGCACATAATAAATAGTGGAGAGCTCTTGTATAAATTAGTTCTAGCACTTTTTAGATAAAAAGCTATTGTATTACGCGCATTCATTCGCGGGACATAAAAATTTATCCGAGCTAACAGAGATATTGAGTCAATTCTATCATGCAGTAATTTGTATAGGAATATTAAACTAGAAGTGAAAGCACGTTCTTCTAACGAGGAGATATTTAATCTAGTTTGCAAAATTTTATTCTCAATTCCACTGCCTGGATAAACACCATCAATACGAAACAAGATAAATTTGAGAAAATATCGTTGAACAGTTTCCAATGACTGTTTATGCACCCAATAATTTGGATACCACACAATGGCAGCATACTCCAGTTTCGATCGTATTAGTGTGAAATAAAGTGTTTTTAGAGCATGTACATTGGAAAATGTTCTACAGTTTCGTATGACAAAACCTAACATTCGTAATGAAGCATTGACAGTGCTATTGATATGTTCGATAAAAATAAGCTTGGCGTCAAATATAACACCTAACTCTATAGTTACAACGTATAAGCGTTACATTATTGAGTTTATAGAAAAATAGAATGGTATGCTTGTTTCTTGTATAAGAACATACTTTACATTTAGAAACATTTAAAGAGAGCTTGTTATCAAAACACCACTTTTGTATGTTCGATAGCTGAGATTGTAACTGATGACAGTCGCTAACCTTGTTAATTTCAGTATATATCTTTAGATCGTCGGCAAATAAAAGTTTTTGACATTTGAGACAATCGGCAAGATCATTAATAAATAATAAAAATAATAAAGGGCCGAGGTTAGATCCCTGAGGGACTCCAGATGTACTTTCGAATGTTTTAGATCTAAATCCGTTATAACTCACATATTGCAATCGTTTATCCAAATATGATATAAACATGGTTATCAACGAGTCGCCAAATCCCAGCTTCGACATTTTATTTAATAGTACAGCGTGATCGATTTTATCGAAAGCCTTCGAGATGTCCGTGTAGATAACGTCAACTTGGATCCGTCTATCTAAGGATTCAGATAAAAATTGTTTGATTTCTATCAAATTAGAAACAGTAGACCTTTTTTCCATATTAGCCATAACAATGACATGTATTCTGTAAAAACCATTTCATATCAATTGTTACGCATAGCAATTATTGAAGAGAAACAAATTGATGTGATCTCATAACAATTCAAGCTGGTTTTGGTATTCTGTAACGTCAATTGTTACGCGCCGATTGAAGAGAAAACGTAGCAATTGAAATGCCACTTGTTGAGAACTTTGAAGATAACTGCGCATGCGCGCAATGTCGCCATCTACCATCGGTCTCGCGATACTTGACATTTTGATATATTTGACACCCGCGGGAATTCCCTACTTTTTAAAAATTAGTAGTAAAGATATAAACGTTGCAAAAAACTAGTGAAAAACAGTTTAATTTGTTATTAGATTTTATGAGCAACAGTAAATTGTTAATTACGGGAAAACTGCGACCAACCTGTGATAGGAATATGTTAAATATTTATAAGTATTATAAGTGTTATAAGTATTTCTTAATAGTCATTTATTTTAATCCTAATAACAAGTTACGGCCTGAAAGAACGATGTTGACAGTTGGAAAGACAGTAAAAACACTTATTTATTTATAATCATGCGTGCATGATGCATTAATTTTTATAGATATATACATATTTATCAGTTGAGGTTAAACAAAACAAACAGTTTGTAACAACACGAATCCATGCCGGACCCGGCACCCGCCCCTAGAGGCACCCGCCGGGCGCTTGGGCATTCGTAGTGTTGAGATTTACCTGCTTGTTAACAAAACACGACTACCAAAAAGTGAGGTTAGAGGAACCGGTTTTTAACATAAACGTTTGCGAAATTACTATTTTTAATTTAATATACAATTTAATATACAGTTTAAGAAATATACTTTTCTTGAGGTTTATTTTAACAAATACATTGGTTTTCTACTCACATAAAAGACTTTTTATAGAAATATTAACGTTTTTGTGAAAATAAAACACAATAAAGTTTTGAGATGAGTACATAACAACGACCGGATAACAATTGATATGAGTCTTCAATTTATTGTTATGACATAGCAATCGATTGATACAGAAAGTGCTTAGAGAATACCACTTTTGCAAAATCGCTTGTTATGGTTGTCCCATAACAATCAATCGGAGTGTAACAATTGATATGATTACTTACAGAATAGACCTGAATAGTTGTCAAATTAATCTCAAGAATCACTGATAGGTTTTGTCATGCTTTTGTATTATACATTTAAAACATATTATAAGAATGATACTAATATAACAAAAAACATTTTAATCTTATTATGGGGTTACAACATTTATATTATTTAACGATTATAGTAATTTAACAAAATTAAACAAAAAACAATAAAAAAAAGCAAAAACGGGAATCAATTTATAAAATATGTTCATAATACAAAAGCATGACATAACCTCTATGTGATTTTTGAGATTAATCTGACAGCTATTGTCATGGCTAATAAGATTTTATAAAAATAGATTTTTTGCAGAATTCTCATGTATTTCTTCCACACCGGTAGCAATTGTAACATTCTGATGAGTGATTTTGCTCTATGAAACTCTGCTTAATAATTCTTGCATGTACACTTAAGGTCTAAATATAACGTGGCAATTGCTATTAGAGAATTTCCCATTTACAATGTTAATTTCTTATACTAGAAAATCACTTATATCTTGGAAACTATTTAACACAGATGTTAAAGTGAAGCTGTTTTGAACAGTAATCAATAAGGTCTACAACTTTGCTATAGTGACTTTTCCTCTAAAATAATTAGGGGGGGCCAATATTTGAGAAATTGTTTTTTTACATGCTATTTCCCTATGTTACAAAACCGATAATACACCCTGTATATATAAAAAAGCATATAAGCTGTGTATGTGATGCGAGGAGCTATCGTGGAGCTAACTCGGATTCAGACCTCTTGCTAGTTATTTCTACTATAAAGAAACTACAAAATAGGGAAAAGAAATCGTTTAACAAGAAACTGAAATGGGATATAGAGAAGTTTAATGTTGAAAAAACTAAGAAGAAGTATGCGCAAGAAATATCTAGCAACTTAAGCCAACAAATGAAAGTTAATAATACTGAAGACAAATGGAGAATAATACGATATAAAACACTGGAAACAGCAGAAAGGGTGATAGGCTACAACAAGTATAAAAAACAAGAAGAATGGTACGACCAGTAAAGTGAGGAGGCAAAAGAGAAAAAGAATAAAGCAAGATTAAAATGGCTGGAGAAGATGAGCAACAATCCAAAAAAGCAAGAAACATTATGGTTAAACTATGCAAACAAAAGAAACAATCTTGGATAAATAAAAAATTAGCAGAAATAGAAAAAGAGCATAGAAGCAATAATATCAAGAAATTTTATAAAAAAATTAAGCAGACGCAAAAAAAGTGCACAAGAAAGCTAAGAGGTTTTAAAAACAAATTGGGAATAATAGAACATGAAGAAGACAAAATAAAGACAATATGGAAGAGTTATTTTCAAGATTTACTACACACTGAAAATATGCAGGAAATAATTAATGAGGAAAATTGCTTACATATAGCGAATAACGAAAACGCAATGAGGCCTACACATGCACAAATAAAGAGCATAACTGTGAAGTTAAGAAAAAATAAAGCTGCAGGCTCTGACAATATTGTACCTGAATTACTACTCTATGGAGGAAACATCCTACATACGCAATTAGCAAAAATTATAATAGATGTATGGGAAAATGAGCGCATGCCAAGTGAACAGAATACAGGGCAGATAGTTATTTAAAAAAGGAGCTAGAGAGCTATGTAAAAATTACAGAGGTATTACCTTACTGAACTGAGTATACAAAGCATTAGCAACAATTATAAAACAAAGCTTTTGAAGGTTACAGAAAATATTCTTCTCGGTGATTATCAGCAAGGTTTCTGACCTGGAAGGAGCACAGTGAATGCAATACATGTGATGAAGAGAATAATAGAAAAAGCACAAGAACACGATATAAACCTACACATACTTTTCATTGATTTTAAACGAGCCTTCGACTCAATAAACAGACGTAAGTTGATAGAAGAGTTAGCAAATCTAGAAGTTTCTGCAAAACTGATAAGGCTTGTGAAAATGATGCTAAGCAATACTGAAGTTGAAATTAAGATAAATGAGTTAAGCACAGATAAGTTCGAAATAAATAAAGAAGTTAAGCAAGGAGACTCTCTCTCGGTGTTATTATTTAACCTGATGTTGGAAGCGATAATAAAAAAAATAGGGCTACAGGGTTACTATAAGAAATAAAATGGTACAAGTCATTGCATATGCCGATGATCTGGTTATTGTAAGTAGAACAAAAGAAGACTTGAAGAGAATCACGAGGGAATTAGTACACACTGCGCAAGAATATGGCCTTTGTATAAACGAGAAGAAAACCAAATATATGTATGTAAGTAAAGAGGGTAGAAAGGGAAACAACCTGGTCATAGAAAATCTCTGTTTTGAAGAAATATCTACTTGCAATTATTTAGGCTGCATTATCACAAATACAAAGCACCAACAAGAAATATTTAAGTACAGAATACAAAAGGGAAACATACTACAGTAATAAAAATATTATAAGCCGAAAACAGTTAAGTAAAAGTACAAAGATCAAGATTTATAAAACCATGATGAAACCATAGTGTTATCAAAAACAGATGAAGAAACGCCCAGATGTTTTGAGAGGAAAATTCTAAGAACAATTCTAGGTCCTTTGAAAATGGATGACAATCAATTTTGAGATAAGGCAAAAAATACAAAACGGAGATATTGTCAAATGTATAAAGGCTCAGCGTCTACAATGGTTTGAGCATATATTAAGAGCGAAGAATAACAGTGTTTTAAAAATAATAACAAACTGGGAGCCCTTACAACCAAGAACTAGAGGCAGGCCAAAGTTACGATGGATGGAGGATGTTATTAAAGATCTTAAAGCTATGAAAATAACAAACTGACAAGAATTAGTACATAACCGAAAAGAATGGAAAAAAAATTATAGAAAGTGCTAAAAATCACAATGGGCTTGACTAACAATGGATTAAAATATGAGGAGTGATTCACATCAACAAATGAATCTATACAGAGTGTTTCAAATAATAACGGAAAATAACGCAGAGGGTTAAAGAACGTCAGAGGTAGAATTTAAAACTGAAGAAAAAGATTTTTTTTTAATTTGTAAAAAATTCTTTGCAATATTTTTTGCTAATACGGTCCTGTTATATTTTGCAATTTCTTAATAAATAATAAGTCATCCAGCATTGGGATAGTCAAAACATTGTAAAGTGATATGTGCAGAGTTGAGAAAAAATAAGTTGATTTAAAAACACGAATATTGGTCTAGGTCAGGTCTTTATAAAAACCATGACATATCACCATAATAAGCGTTTTTGTTATAAACTGCATAGTTGCAAAAGAGTTCCAAACGTTTGATGATAGTTCATCAAACTAATTATTTTTATTTCATTTCGTATTTCAAACAATTGTTTATATACCACAATTAGTAATATAAAGTATATCTTGATCTCCGTTGTCAATGACACCAGAGTTCAAGACGTTCTTGATCAGCGTTGTTGTTGACAACGTAAATAATTTGATGGTGCATTATAGCCACACTGCTGGCATGCTGCTTTTTATCTCCTTGGTTACGAGTATGATGACACAGACAAGGCAACTTGCTTCTTTATGCAATAAATTCGGATGGATTTTAAAAGGGAAAAATTAGGATTGAAATACGAAATAAAATAAAACAACTTATGCAATACGGAGATCAAGCTTCTTTAAATCCTCGATGTTATAACGCCTCGGCGTTATAATACATCTTCTTGGATTTAAAGTATCGCTTGATCTCCTAATTACATAATATATATTATTATCAGAACTTATTCGAAGGTGTTTTCTGTTTTAAATAAAATGGATTAATGGTAAAAATTGCTCTTATTTAACAAATCATCATTTAATTTAATAATAATTTACCTAATTTTAAGGTAGAAAGTCACCCAAACCTTACAACTCAAGAATTACATAATTTAACTATGATTTGGTAAATTCAATGTTGCTCTTTCGATTGATACCCGAAAAACGGCATTTCACCACGTATGTACCGAGAAAACGATTAACAAAGTTACAGTCAAATACATTGATGTATATGGGTTTACACAGTATGCCCAAGAACAACTTGAAAGTTTTATATTTAAACAACTCACCATGTATATGAAGAACTATGTAACAATAGTTTAAAAATTGTATTTTATATTGACGTTGAAAAACTGCACTTTACCACTTAGTTATTGAGATATTTCGATTATAAAATTGTATTCCAGCTGTAACCGGAAACTGATGACTGAAGTCCCTGCACATGCAAAACCGTATTGTATGAACTGGCAATGTAGCTTCACGCAAAAATTCAAATTTGATATGTTAGAATGTTAAATGAATTGTATGTTGGTATTTTTTATATTACTTGAAAAT
The DNA here is from genome assembly GCA_929113105.1 of Agrypnus murinus. Lineage (NCBI taxonomy): Eukaryota > Metazoa > Arthropoda > Insecta > Coleoptera > Elateridae > Agrypnus > Agrypnus murinus. Next base: position 40,702,451 of record OV816028.1, read on the forward strand.
AATGATATATGTGAATAAATTAAATAAATGAAATCAAATATAATAAATAAAATTGAATTAAATAAAATGAAAATTGTATTAACATTGATTTTTCTCATTACTTGTATTTACGTGATTCCAGACGTGGTCGGTGATGTGGTCGCGGACTGAGTGCGTGCTCTACATTAAAGAGACACTTTGAGTGGATAAATTAGTCTAATTTTTGATTAATAAGTGAGTAAATATGAAGTTCATTAGTAACCGTTTATATGTGTATAAAAAAGATCAAAGTTCTGTACTGCAATATTGAAAAACGGTTGATAAACTTACAACGGCCTTTTTATTGTTAGTTCTCGCTCTTGAAGTAAAGCTTTCTCGCAACCTTTTCTCGCTACTTGACTTTACTCTAATATCCCCTGCTTGCTTCAACGTTGTTTTGCTCACAGCAGGCATGTCAAGTGATGTGAAAATATTGCCCCAATACCGGCATCGATCATCGCTGAAGATCAATTTTTGATTAATTAATGTTATACACAAAGAATGATAATGATAATAGAAAATATTAGTATTAAGAATCTTCTACCTGCTGCAAGTTTTATATTCAAAACATGACGTTTTGTAGAATCATCATTGGGGGAGTATGTTTCTGATGTGTGCACGTATTTGACAACTTGGCATGAAGGACAGCGAATCGACCAAATTGAAGCACTTGTTCTTTCATGTCATCAAAAAATAATTTATGGTCACAATCATATTCATAACACCGCATATATCTATTTAACGTGCAGCAGTCAATAATTTTTACCAAACTCTAACCTCACTTTGGTTTTACGTCAAATACTGATCGTACGTTGCGTTGCCAAATCTTACGAATCAATGTATACTACGTTAGTAAAGCGGATGACGTTGTTATCATTATTAATTTGTTTTCTGATATAAAGTGACAATTTTTGTGACAAACACAAATAAATACAACAAATAAATAATTTTTTAATTTTCTACAATGTTCATATGTGAATTAAAATTTGTTCATTTTATTCATATACAGCAGCTATCTTGACTTTAGATTTGGGTGACTTTCTACCTTAACAATCTTTATAAAAAATGTTCAAAATGTCCCCCATTAGACCGCAAACAAGCTTCTAACGCTAAGCTTTCAACTCGAGTAATTTAGCTGATAAGAAAAGTAGCAGGTAAGATTGAATAATTGAAGACGAGTACCAAATCAGTAATGAAAATAAACATCTGTTGCCCCTATCCATTCATATCGCACGTCGCTGACATAGCTGACAATAGCTTATTAGGTAAGATTAGAGTGCTGTTTGCAATCTGATCTTATTTTATGTGTTAACCGTGTGGTGATTACGCGGTGAAGTAGATTCTTCATTTGTTCATTGAACATAATTTTCTTATAAAGCCCAAACCTTTTTATGTTTTTAAAATTAAATTCAACGCCGTGCACATAAATAAAAGTTAGTTCAATTTAATGAAATATGATAGCGAATATTCTCTTTAAAAGTAAGATGTTTTAAGCTGTTATTAGACCTATAAACAAACTGCAACATGAGCAAAAAGGACGGGTTTTATTTACAAATTTCTTAAAGATCAGCAATCCCATTCGGGTATTTTGCGATATTGACAAAATTGTGCTGTAGTGACAAATTATTTAAGTTCAACAAACTACAGTCCTCAGAATTATACGACATAAGGAGAATATGGAGCAGAACGTGCAGGACGGACTCAAAACTTGAACCGTAAATAACTTGGAAAGTAAATATTTTAGAAAAAAAAGTTATAGGAAAAACTTTCTCTACACATCATCAACTATCTCGTATTCACGTAGTGTTTGTTATTTTTGGAACACCCTGTATACATCGTTAAGATGTGACCATGATCTAACAAGATCGTTTGCGCCAGAAGAAGAAGAAAAAGAAGATTTTTGGTAAAAGGAATATTAAGTAAAAATAGTTCATTGCAAAAATACACATCTCTAATAAAAAATATGATAAAAAAGTCACCAGTTGATGACTCAAAGTACAAAATATAAGTTGTAAGTGTAGAAAGCATAAACAGTGTGAAAGGACTGAGCCAGTAGAAAGAACAATATATAAAATGGCTGACTACTTTAATGGGATTGAATCAGACACTGAATAAATAGACTGGAGACAATGCATTAAACATTGGACAAACAAGCTGAAAAGATGAAGGAATTCAAGCATTAAAAACCAATTCAGTAGAAACAAACCAAGAAATTAATGTAATTGAACAATAAATAAACAAGAACGTATGTTCGTATAAAACGAATAGACATATTCAGTGAGAATACTACCAGTGTGAAAAAGGAAGTTGGTTGGACGTTGAAGGGGATGATCATCACAGACAAAGTTAGTGGGGCAAGTGCATATTCAGTAGGGTGTCCGTTATTTCCCAAAGTTTCTGATATCGTAATAATATGCTGTAAAATAATAAGTTTGTTACTGAGAATAGATATTGTACTGTTATTTTGTTTGATAAATAACTTTAAAATTTTTTTTATTTTAATCAAAGGAAGAAATTAATTATCAGGAAAAATCGGGGTTCACTCTTTTCTTGTATCATATCAATTTCAAAAGTTACAAGTTCAAAACAGCTAGCTCCCTCTTTTGAAGTAAATTATCAACATCGACTTTCAACAAAAAAAAAGTTTCTGATATCGAAAATATGCTGTAAAATAATAAGTTTGTTGCTGAGAATAGATATTGTACTGTTATTTTGTTTCGATAAATAACTTTAAAAAATTTTTTATTTTAATCAAAGGAAGAAATTAATTATCAGGAAAAATCGGGGTTCACTCTTTTCTTGTATCATATCAATTTCAAAAGTTACAAGTGCACATGGTTTATATGGCCGTGCCAATAAGGCAAAAAAATGTTTATGTCCGATTGCATTATAAAGTACTGTTTATTGTATTGTTTTGCGGCAGTGAACTGGCTTATTATTGTACTCGTAAAATAAAGTGGTAGTAGTAAAATAAAGTATATAGTAGTAAAATAAAGTATGACAACTGTATATTACATGTTAAATTTTCTTCTGTCAAGAATAGATGTCAAATTTATAAACTGATTTTTTTTTTGATAATTACCCAATTTTAGGAATCAAACATAAAGCTTTGTATGCAACTCTTATATAATCGGACCTTATAGACTCGCCCTTTTTATAGGCCTTGCTCGCTTTGCTCGCTCGTCCATAAACTGGTCTTGTCTATAAAGTACTACATTATGTACTTGTTACATAAATAGCTATTATTTTGACAGTCCTCCTACTAGAGACCTCTTGCTGATATAAATAAAATCAATTTGATTAGATGTCAGAATTTAGAGGTTAATAATGGCAAATGGAGAGAAAAATAATGTTCAAATTTTTAATGTATATAGAATTATTTAGTTTTGTTATTCTTTGAATTAGCATTACCGTTCTTCTAGATATATTTTGCAAATAACTAATGCTAACAATAATAAATACAACGTAATAAAACACTGGCTAAACAGTAAACCTAATTTTTAGTTAGTAAAGTGTAAGTAGTTTTCTTTAAATTAATTACAATTTAAATACTTTTCTACTAAGTGTTGTTAAAAGATGTCTTTTAGCAAGTATCGAATAGGGGCAAAAGTCAAATAATAACCAATGGTAAATGTATTAAATGTAATTTTGCAGTGATGCTTCATAGAGACTTGAGATGGGCTACATTAGAAGAAATGTTGGCTAAAATGTTATCAGTGACAATTCGTAATATGACAATGAATCCGCGGTCTGTTACAAGTTCCAAGACTTTTTTTAATGTCAATGTAATTCAGCTGTTGTAATTGATTGAATGGAAGAAATATCTTATTAGAATAGTAAATGTTGTAGCCAGTCCATGAATAACAAATCATAGAAAGTTTTTCGAAATTGAAGTAGGTTTATGTGTTGAGTTCATAGATAGGATTCTCTGTTCTACTGCATATAGTAATTTTTTCTTTAATAGACATATCATCAGTAATCAACAAGCGATGCTGTCAATACGTAGCTTGCTCAAAACGTGATATATCAGTGCAAAGACGTTGTTTAATCAATTAATTTTGATCATGAAATTGCAGAGAAATATTGAAATACATAGATATAATTTGAAAAAGGAAAATTTTCTATTTTTGTATAATAAACACGATTTAACTATTTTTCAAAATATCAAAAATTAATGTGCAGCCTACACAAATTTTTATTCAATTGGCCTCACTAATATATTTTAGCTCCTTGTTTCTCGAAAAGCGGCGCCACAGGGAGGACAGGACCCCTGGCCTACTTCTCCCAAACAACATTTTAGTGTTTATGAGACGGCCATATTAACCCCCCCAGGTTTATTGATGCAGTTGGCCATGCAAGTGCAAAACAGTAGCTCCCTCTTTTGAAGTAAATTATCAACATCGACTTTCAACAAAAAAAAAAGATCTAACCTCAAATTTTATTTATGTGACAGGTAATTGGTTATTTCTTTGTGAGATTTATGTTACTTTTTTTTATTTATTTTATCTAGGATCATACAAAAAGTGACCACTTTTTACACTGATTATGCTATTTTTTTACCCAAAATAGACAAACACTTGTACTCTGCTTTTATTTCACGTACTTACTTTTACATTCACCTTTCTATGTATTCCTTTCTTATTACCGCTTATTCCTTTCTAAAATCTGTTTTCTTTCAAGTATAATCTCCTCAGCACCAACAGGATGGATTAGCTCTTCAAGCTATTACAAATGCCCACTCCAGAAATATCAACTTCTTATTGGGATTAGTCAGTAATACAACTGGATACACTCAGTAGGTACGTTTTATTTTTTTTTTCAAACTTTTATTACCTTTTTTTTTGTACAATCACAATAACATAATACTTTATACAACTTCCTTTCAAAAACTATTTTAGTTGATAAATAACTTATTATTATTATTTTATTAGAACAAACTTTTCTTCTCTCAAATTTTTTTATTCAATTTTTTCGTTATTTTTCGTTCTGGGAAAAGTTTATTAATATCCCTATTCATCCTTTTATTCTTAGCAAAGATAGTAATATTATCAATAATCATTTGCCTCCATGGTATCTAAGTTTTATTCCATATCTACTGATAACCCTTCATGTTCTATCTTTCATATATGACATCTTATAATTATAATTTAATTTATTAATCTAATGCAATTTCTTTTTTTAGCTCACTGCAAACTCCAAACTGACTCCCACAAAGTCACACCCACAAAGAAAATCAATCCTCAAGATACCCCATGACCCTTTTTTTGTATTTGAAATTTGTAATGTATCCTTTGAATTCTGATTAAATTTGTAACACTTTGAAGAGTTATTTTTAATTGAAAATATCATCACAATATTTATTGTATTAGGAGTATAAGTGTAACTTCATGTGACGAAGTATGGAAGTTTAAACACCGAGCGAAGTGTACCATAGCGAGGCGAATTAAATCCATACAAAGTCACATAAAGTCACTTATACTCCAAATAAAATACAATATTTTATTTGCATACAAATACAATATTGCATCTTTAATAAAGCTGTTAAAGCACCCAAAACAGTGCGTTAATAGCTCATTTGAGTGCTTTAATAGCCCAACTTTTTCAAAGTTGGTAGCATTGAAAAAATAATTGAAAAAGCAGAAAATTGACAAAAACTTCACTCAATTTTCTATGTCAATCAATGAATTTTCAAATATCACATCAGTGTTGTCAACTACCACAAAAATCCATAAATTTTGAAATTGCGTTTTTTTTATTTAAAAAGGGAATAAAAGACGCAAAATAGAAAAAATAGCATAAAAAAAACTCGTTTCATAAGTCATTATTGCACTCGTCCTTTAGAAAACTTGCCGCAAGCGGCTCCTTTTCTAAATTTGGACTCAATGCAATAAATGGGTGCAATAAATCTTGCCTTATGAAACTCGTTCTTTAATATACTACTTATACTCCGCTCAAGAATGGGGTTATAGAAATGCCACTTATACCTTACCAACTGAGTAACATAAGTCCTTTGTTATATGACATTTGAAAATAAAAAATTTTGTGTTGCATTTTAGCGTGCCTCTAGCAACTTCATTTTCCCCATGTTATATAAATGGAAACAAAACAAATAATACAGGAAGGATGCAGAATTTATTATGCAAATAAAAAATTCGACAGCGAATACTTAAGCATAAAGGCAAAGCTACAAATTTATAAAACCCTAATAAGACCAGTAGTAGTATATGAGACAGAGACATGGACAATGACAAAAAAGAAGAAGAAGACTTAAGAATTTTCGAGAGAAAAATAATAAGACCAATCTTAGGACCAATTCAGATAGGAGAGAGGAATTTCGAGATAAGAGAAAAAATGCAAGCAGAAGATACCATCAACTACATAAAATCTCAACGAATAAAATGTTTTGGTCATGTAATGAGAACAGATAAGACAAAAACAATAAGAATAGTAACAGAATGGACACCAACAGAAAATAGAAGGCGAGGCAGACTGAAGATTAGATGGATTGATGATGTAGTGGAGGATTTAAGAAAGTTAGAAGTAGAAGATTGGAAAGTCAAATGTCATAACAGAAAAGAATGGTCTAAAATTGCAGAAGAGGCCAAGACTAGCAGCACTTGCACTTTCCCCATCTATCATTTTTTGAGTTTGTTTATTCTTTTCTGCATTTATAAAACTTGTTTTATTTTTATGCATATCTACCGAGTGGGGCAATAGTGTGGAGAAGTCCGATAGCTCCTAAACGGTAACAGCTAGAAAAATCGTTGTAATACGGATGTAAACAGTGGATAGAGGCGCATCTAGAGAAATTATTTTCAAATATATAGGATACTGCAGAAAAGTGTGGCACGCTTAAGGTAATTTTTTTTAAATAGAATGCCCCAAATATTTTTGCATATTTAACACCTCTCTTGGCAGGTTTATTCATATCTAAAATTTTAGCGCCATCTAATGACCGGTTTAGAAGTTATAAATTAAAAAAAAATTGAGTTTTACATTATCCCACTTAACAGTTTACCGCTTTCACGGCCGCAACTGTGAAGACGAATTTAAGCAAGGATTTTGTTGCAGGAGCTTGTAGGGTGCTCTTCTTTAAAAGAAAATGGACCCACCATGTACAGGGTGTTCAAAATTAATTTTTAAATTTAGAGAACTTCAAAGCTAAAATTCACAACTTTTTCAAGTACGCCCCTATAGCTATCTGTAACCACTTTTGATTTATTGAGAAAAAACTGCAAGAAGTACACAATTAAAAACAATTATTTATTTAGTTGTCAAGTGTGTTGGTTGTTTTTGTTCAACAAAACATTAAAGCATCTAGCAATTGTTGTGCACGTATGCAAAATGTACATTTCTCGCAGTTATCGACCATCAGTGTTTAGTTCTAGTAGGTGTTTTAGTTTTTACTAATTTACCACCCACACCCACAGAATTTACCACCAACGGTATCCTGAACGGAGGCTCCCTAAAGTTAACAGCTTTCAAAACCTGCTCTATAGATTTGTGAGGACCAGCAATGTACAGTATGAAAAAAGTGAACGAATTAACAATGTTGTGAACGAAGAAAATGAGTTACAGTTACAGTTTTGTAATTGGGCCATAGGTAAAATGCAAGACGATGCTACATTCTTCAACAATGTTTTATTCACTGATGAGGAAATGTTTCATAAAAATGGATTTGTTAACAGGCACAATTTCCATTATTATGCTACAGAAAATCCCCACTTTTTCAGACAACTTGATAACCAGCACAGATGGTCCATAAACGTTTGGGGCGGAATTATTGGAGAACATGTAATAGGGCCACATTTTTTTGATGGTATGAGTAAATCAAATATAAACGGTAATTTTTTTTCATCATTTATTGAATAACTTTATACACAAATCATTGTTTTAACATTTTTCAATATAGTCTCCTGCGTGATCTACACACTTTTGCCACCGATTTGGAAGTTTCAGTATTCCCTGGTTATAGACAGTTTGAGGGCGAGTTGTAAGCGCATGTGCGTTTTCCTCCCAGTGATTCCCTCATAGGCGCGAACAAAAAATAGTCACTGGGGGACAAGTCAGGGCTATAAGGAGGGTGCTCAAGGGTTTCCCAGCACATTTCTTCCAGTGTATTCCTTGTCAAGGCCGCGGTATGAGGCCTGGCGTTGTCATGGAGGAGAATGACATCTCTGATGGGCACGCTTCGTCTTGTTTCGATAGGCGGCTTTTGCCGACCGTAACAACTGGCAGTAGTAAGCCGCATTCACTGTACGTTGATCGAGTAGAAAATCGATCAGTAAAATTCCCCTAGGGTAAAAAAAAGTCGTTGCAAGGACTTTTCCAGCTGAGTGCCGAGTTTTGGCCTTCATTGGGCAACCTTCATTCTTTCTTCGCCACTCCTTACTTGCCATTTTAGATTCGGGGGTGTAGTGAGGTACCCACGTCTCATCACATGTCACGATGCGCTGCAAAAAGGCCTCCCCTTCTCGCTGAAATCGATTTAGAAGCCTTTCAGCGATCTCCGACCTAACCTGTTTTTGGTTTCCAGTCAACAACCTCGGAACCCATCCAGCGCTAATTTTTCGAAAACCAAGTTGATCAGTTATAATGGATTGAACACTTCCATAGCTGATACCCACTTCTGATGAAATTTCCTCCACGGTTAACCGGCGATCACGTTCAATAAGCTCTCGAACGGTACGGGTATTGACTTTCGGGTCGATCATGACTTTCGTTTTCAATACGTTCTCGTCCGCCTTTAAATTCTCTCGCCCATGTATACACACGATTCTGAGACAGTGTACTGTCCCCAAACTGTGCCTTCAAATGAGTTAAAATTTCTGACGGTTTAACGCCTTCATTGGTTAAAAACTTTATGATAATCCGTTGCGCAACAGACGAATGTACCTTTTGCTGGGTCATGGCTGTACCAATGGGTCATGGGTCATAAACCAAACATCTACTCCACACAACATCAGCTACTTCGGAACTGCATTCTAAGCGGAATAGCAAAATTACCGTTTATATTTGATTTACCCTCGTACATTAACTGGAGCTATTTATCTTCATTTTTTGGAGAACTATCTGCCACAATTATTGGCGAACCTTCCTCAAAGGATCCGAAATGGGATGTGGCTTCAGCAAGACGGTGCTCCACCGCATTATTTACATGCAGTAAGAGACCACCTAAATAATATCTACCCACATCAATGGATTGGAAGGAATGGACCCACTAAATGGCCTGCGTGATCTGATCTTACAAAAATGGATTTCTTTTTATGGGGATATGTGAAAGAAATTGTTTATACAGAGACACCAACCACAATCCAAAATATGAAGGATAGAATCATACATGCTTTTAGAAGTATCATGCCGGCAATGTTAAGAAACGTACAAAGATCGTTCCAAAGGAGCATCGAAATGTGTGTCCATGCAAATGGGCAACATATGGAGCATTTGTTGTAGTTTTTTCCTTTTGTTTTATTTGAAAAACCTTGATTTTTTAAATAAATAATTGTTTTTAATTGTGTACTTCTTGCAGTTTTTTCTCAATAAATCAAAAGTGGTTACAGATAGCTATAGGGACGTACCTACAGAAAATGTTGGTTATTTAATTGTGCATCACAAAGGTACAAAATATACAGGGTGTTCCATTTGAAAAATTTGTGAATTTTAGCTTTGAAGTTCTCTAAATTTAAAAATTAATTTTGAACACCCTGTACATGGTGGATCCATTTTCTTTTAAAGAAGAGCACCCTACAAGCCCCTGCAACAAAATCCCTACTTAAATTCGTCTTCACAGTTGCGGCCAAAGCGGTAAACTGTTAAGTGGGATAATGTAAAACTCAATTTAAAAAAAAATTATAACTTCTAAACCGGTCATTAGATGGCGCTAAGATTTTAGATATGAATAAACCTGCCAAGAGAGGTGTTAAATATGCAAAAATATTTGGGGCATTCTATTTAAAAAAAAATTACCTTAAGCGAGCCACACTTTTCTGCAACACCCTGTATATTTGAAAATAATTTCTCTAGATGCGCCTCTATCCACTGTTTACATCCGTATTAGTAGAACGATTTTTCTAGCTGTTACAGTTTAGGAGCTATCGGACTTTCCCACACTATTGCCCCACTCAGTAGTTCGTATCACAGGTATAAAAAATAAATAATATGCAAGTGGAACATTAAGAATATTTCTATTCTATTATAATAGATTATTTGTAGTTAGATGAAGAGAAAGTGACACTGTAAAACCAGAGTAAGCTACATGCATAGAAATTGCTCATCTTTGAATGATACCTCAAACAAATATAACCTAATAAAGAAGAGTGAAGTTTATCAAATGTCATTATCGAGACTTGTCAGTGTAACTTTTATTTTTATCGACATTTCTTTGTACGAATTAATTTATAATTAAATTATCAATTTCATAGTTAATCATGATTAAGTTATTTTTTTAATCCTACTATATTTATAGAAAGTGGCAATGTATACTTTTATATCGTGTGCTTTTATATCACAGTTACTTGTGTCTAAACCAATTATTTATATGAGGTGTTCTTAATTAAGGTCCATTTTGCAATTACCGATGCTTGAATGTGACAGGCAAAACCGCATGTTCAGTAGCTTTATGTGGTACATTGGTTAGTTGTCTGTCCCTTTGTTGCCATGTGTGATTAATTTACAATGAATGCAACATTAAATAACCCTTGTAGTTGTAAAGTTTGTGCCATTATATATATATATATACATATTGTAATGATATTTTCAATCAAAAATAACTCGTCATAGGGTTGTAACTGTAATCAAAATCTAATGGTTACATTATGAATTTTTATTAATTATGAAAAAGTGATGGGCCATCTTGAAGATTAAATTTTCTTTGTGAGGGTGACCTCGAGACAGTCAGTGTAGAGTTTGCAACTAGCGAATAAAGAAAAAGAAAAATTGTATTAGTTTAATAGATAGTAATTATAAAATATCACATATGAAAGATAGCTTAAAAGGTTGTTAGTAGATATGAAAAACTTAGAAACCATAGAGGCAAATAATTATTGAAAAACATCACTATCTTTGATAAGAATAAAAAGGATGAGTAAAAAAATTTCAATAATCGTTGCCTTAGAAGAAAAATAACAAGAAAAAAAGAACTGACAAAAATTTTTCTTTGAAATAAACTTTGCTTAAAATAAATATAAAAAGAACAACTTATTAGTAAAATTAAAATATATTGTAAAAAGGAGATTGTACAAAATCTACAGATATATAGTGTTGTAATAATAAAAATTATACATACAAATTGGATACAGTTGTATTACTGACTACTCTCAATAATTTATTATAATTGGCGAGTGGGTATTAGTAACGATTTGGAGAACTCGTCATACCAGCTGGGGATAAATAGAATATACCTGAAAGAAAACAGAAGTAGAAAGGAATAAGCAATAACAAGGAAGAGATAAAAAGGTGAAGGTGAAGTGTGTGAATTATAAAGCATAGCACAAGTGTTTATACAGTTTGATTAAAGAAAAGTATAGAAGGACAGGATTATAAAGGTTGAAAAATTTACTTACTCAAAGAGAAACCTTTTGGGAAATTTTAAAGTATTAGTTAGAATTATAAAGGTTTGTTCAGTAAGTTGCAAACTGTTTTTTTTTTAATAAATAAATCTTGCCTATAAAATAAATACAAGGAAGTAAAGCAATTCTCATAAATAAAAATTAATCATTTACCTGTCACATATTTGATTTTAGGTTAGATCATTTTGATTGAAGGTAGACATTGATAATTTGTTTTTAAAGGGAGCTAGCTGTTTGGCATTTGTAATTGGTAAAATTTGACATGACCTAAGAAAAGAAGGAACCCCGATTTTCTTAGCGTTTGGTTTCATTATTAAGAAATATTAAACTAAAGTATTCTTAAGAATTATTTTATTCCAACAACAATAAAAATAAAATAAATGTCAATCAATATATCTGACAATTTTAAAAAATCAGTACATGACAATATATATCAAGCACTGTAACCGCAAGCAGTTATGGCTGCTTAATTAAAGCTTTCTAAATCCTTTTCTTGGGATGGATTAATTCCCATATTTTCGTGTCTTTCAATCTACAGGATTCTGTTGGTCCTGGCATTTTCTGCTATTTTCATCCATTCTTTGCTATTCATGCATTTTTCCCTCCAATTCTTTACTCCAAGCGTAACTAGGTCCTCTTCTACATTCTCCAGCCATCTCGTTTTGGGTCTTCCTCTTTTCCGGCTCTCTGTTGGCTTCCATTCTGTTACCGCTTTTATTGCTCTTTTTTTGTCTGCCCTCATTACATGACCTAGCCATTTTATCCTCTGCGATTTAATATATGTAACAATATCTTCGCCTTTCATTTGGTTCACTAACTCAAAATTCATTCTCAGTCTGTACTCATTTTGTTCATTCTTTATTGGCCCCAGTAATCTTCGTAATATCTTCCTTTCAAATAGTCGTAGGTCTTCTTCTTCTTTCTTCGTTAGCGTCCATGTTTCTGTTGCGTAAGTTACTACAGGTCTAATTACTGTTTTATATATTGGCAGCTTTGCATTATTGCTTAAATGTTTAGTGTATAACAGTTTTTTATTTGCATAATATGTTTTATAACCCATTTGTATTTTATGTTTTGTTTTTTCACTACCACTGTTATTTTTATTATAAATTTTTGTACCTAAGTATTTAAATGTTTGGACCGCTTCAAATTTATAATTTTTAATCACTAATGGTTCCCTATTTACCTTAGCACTGTTACTATACTTTAAGTATTTTGTTTTCTGTTCACTGATTTTTAACCCTATTTTTGATGTTTCTTCTTCTAATCTTACTAAAGCACTTTCTAGACCTTCTTTTGTTCTACTTATGATCGCCACATCATCTGCATAGGCAACAATTTGTACATTTTTATTATTTATCGTACCGTTTACATCTGTTTTTCTGACTGCGCTTTCTAGGACTAAGTTGAATAATGTTGCTGATAATATATCTCCTTGTCTGACCCCTTCTTCTACCTTGAAACTGTCAGTTGTTTCATTTCTAAGTTTTACTGCTGCCATTGTATCTTTTAAAGTCATTTCAACTAAGTTTACTATTTTTTTCGGGACCCCTCCGCATAACATTTCTTCTCTTATACTTGCCCTTTCCACCTTGTCAAAAGCTTGCTTAAAGTCAATAAACAAAATATGAAGTGTTATATTCTATTTATTTGCTTTTTCTAGTATTTGTTGCAGTATGTGGATGGCATCTGTCGTTGATCTACCAGGTCGAAATCGTTGTTGATAATCTCCAATTATTTTCTCAGAGTATTCTTGTAATCTGTTTTTAATTATTTTCGACAGAACTTTATACGTTACACTCAATAGCGTTATTCCTCTGTAATTTGCACATTCTTCGATATCTCCTTTCTTATAGATTGTAAAAATTATCTCTTTTCTCCACTCCTCTGGCATACTTTCCTCCTTCCATATCGTGCATATTAGTTCGTGAATTTTTTTATGTAGTGTATCACCTCCATATTTAAGGTGTTCTATTATAATATCGTCGCATCCTGGTGCTTTGTTATTTTTCATCTTCATTATCACTTCTGTTGTTTCTTCTAGATCTGGTTCAAGAATTGTTGAATGATTTATGTTTATAACTTCTGGTTCTACTATATTTATTTGATTTTCATTTGTAAACAGCTGTTTGTAGTAGTTTTTCCATATATTTTGAATTTCTTTAGCTTCATATCTTGTTTTTCCTTCTGGATCTTTGAAACCTCTTGTTCTTATGTTAAAGTTTTTCTTTTCTTGTTTTATTTTCTGGTAAAATTGTCTTGTATTTTTATTGTTATAGTCTGTTTGCATGTTTTGTAATTTATTTTCATACCATTTTCTTTTCTTCTGCTTGCAGGTATTTCTTGCTGCTGAGTTCGCCTCCTTATATCCTTTTTTATCCTCTTCCTCTCTTGAATGTAACCATTTCCTCCATGTTTTATTCTTTATTTCAATGACTTCTTTACATATTTCATCATACCATTCTTTATTTCTCTCTTTATTTTCTCTTCCCACACATCTTTCTGCGGTTGTTAGTATGTTCCATTTTATTTTAGACCATTGGCCTTCGATTCCAACTGAGGATTCGCCAATGTTTTGCTGGTGTTGAAATTTTTGTGTTATCCCTTCTTCCAATTTTTTTGCATTTTTGGGTCTTTTATTTTCTGTGTGTTCCATTTACTCATCTTGCTGTTTTGGGCTTTATCTCTTTCTGAACTTTTTGTCTCTTTAATGCTTGCTATTAGTAAAAAGTGGTCTGTATCCGCGTTAGCTCCCCTATATGATTTTAGATCTTGCACGTTTTTGAGTCTATCTTTTCTTATTAGTATGTGATCAATTTGGCTTTTTGATGTTTGGTTTAGGTGGTTCCAGGTTATTTTATGTTTGTCTGGATGTGGAAATTTTGTACTAACAACAAAAAGGTTCATTGCGGCTGCTAAATTACATATTCTGTTTCCATTGTCATGGGATTGGTTATGTATTGTATTTTTTCCTGCTACTAAAGCTATATAGTCTTCTTTTCCTATCTGGGCGTTTATGTCCCCCATTATGATCAGTGTATCATGTTTTGGTGTTTTTTCACACTCGTTTTGTAGATCTTCGTAGAATTTCTCTTTATCTTCAATTTCTGCTATTTCGGTTGGTGCATATACACAGAGGTATGTAGTGTTAGCTAATTTTCCCTTCATTCTAAGTTTTGATAATCTATCATTTATTGCTTCGAATTTCATTATGTTATTCTTTTGCTTTTGAGCTATTATAAAACCTGTGCCATTTCTACCTTGTTTCTTTCCTCCACTCCAGAACATGGTACAGTTCTTTTTGTTGATTTCTCTCAGCCTTTCTCGGCGCACCTTAGTTCTTGTAATGCTATAATATCAATCTTATACTTTTCCATTATTCCTACAATCTCACTCATTTTTCCAGCCTGCAGTAAAGTCTTAATGTTCCAAGTTGCTATTCTAAATTTTGTTTTTTTCTTTTTATTTTTATTGCTATTTATTTTTGATTTTCCTATTTCCCATTCATTATCCTTAATCATAACCATTTTTGCTCCGGTCGTCATCATTGTTCTTTTTCTCTCTACGATTTCTAGTTTTTTGATGTTTTAATTGTCTTAGTTATTTTGGGCATCCTTTCTCGTTGCTCATTATCTTCATTTTCTGGGGATCTTTGGCTCATGGTTCTTCCTTTTTTTTGTATTTTCTTCAGAGTTATGTGTATCGTTTTCACTTCCTTGTTTCTCGAGCTTTTTTAGATTGTCTAGAGAGAATTTTTGTCCGTTAATAATCAGGTTGTTATATTTTAATATGGCGTGGTGTCCTTTTCTGTATTGTTTCATAAACACGATTAATTGTTTTCTTTGTTTGATTATTTCCTTTGAGAAATCTTCCTCAAAGTATATTTTCGTTCCTTTTAATTTTTTTTGTCGCATTAAAGATTTCAATCTTTTTGTTCCAGCTTCTCAATTCAATCATTATTGGCTTGGTTCTTCCTTTGTACTCCTTTCCTAATCTTCTGATCTGAGTTAACTCTTCCTCTGTGTTTATGGGTACATCAATCTCTCTCAGAATTGCTCTTATTTTTTCTTTTATTTGTATGTCGCTGTCTTCTTTTTGCTCCTCCACTCCATGTATAATTATTTTATTTTTTCTGATTTCACGATCTAATTTTTCAATCCTTTTTTCTTGCGTTATTAATCCTTGTTTCAGTAATTTATTCTCATTTAATCATTTTGCATTCACGTCTTTTAGTTTATTAATTTCTTCCTGGAATTTATCTTTTTTTTCCAATCTATCATTTCTATTTTCCATTAAATCTAGTTTGCTGTTTACGTCTTACGTCTTGTAGTAGTTTCAGCATATCTTTTGATTCCGCACTTTCATCAGCCATTATAGGTGTATATATTCTTGGAATCAATGTGAGGGTAAACGTTAAATGTGTTTATAATTTTTAAACACGAGAATAAATAAAGTTTTAAATATTTTAATTATTTTAAATACAGCCCTGTATTATGTTTATGCTTTTAAAATGTGTTCATTGCTTATCTGTCTTTGCACTTTATACCACTTGTCCTTGATGTCACTCTCTTATCAGTTAACCTGTTCTTTTAAAGCCTTTTACCTGCCTACTGCTAAGCCTATTTTTTTCTGTTTGTTTTTATCACACTCTATTTTACTTCATTTGCCAACTACCTTTGACACTTTAATTAATTGGCCACTATTTCACTTATCTTTGGGAGACACTTTTCACTTCACTTCGCCTTTTTGCCAGCCAGGACCGGACTCCAAAGTTTGTGCCATTATGATGTTGTAAACCACTAGCTGTGCAGCTTCAGGAAATTCGATGTGAAATGATAATTTTTCACGAAGTCTAGTATTCCTTTTTCCACCAAATGGTCTGTCGTTACACTGTTACGCACATTTACTTGCCTTTCTTTAAACAAAGACACTGTTACCTAACCTTACTGTCACTTATAACATTTGTCTCATAAACGTCACAAAGTTGCCTATGAATTTCAAACAAAAAGTAGATCAGAGTATGAACTATGAACTGCAGAGTTTTATTATTTATTACTGCAATAATTGTAAATCATTCACATACTCATACTCATCATTCATCTAAAGTAAATCTCATGGCGACAAAATGACAGGCAATTAACCAACAAAGTTACGGTACTTTCCACGTTCGGTCACTGATATTTTCAAAATAAACCTTAATTAGAAAACGCGCCTTGTCAATATAACAATACACAACAGCCTGTAAAGAAACTTACTTGAATTCCATATACACAAACATTCTTATCACATGTAAATGTAACTGCACAATCCAGAACACTTGTATTCATACAATCAGAAAGCCTCAGCGGTACTCGAGTGCAATATAACTTTTTTGATGCCTCATTGTTACTTTCTTCTGGAAATGTTGAAGCATTAGATCCTTGGGAATAAAACTTTATCATTGATGTGCGAGAAGTATCCATTGAGGATGAACCCTGATAAAAAAAATAAATAATTAACAAAATCTATAAATTCTAAATACAATATTAATAAAATACCGCATAAAATTGTTCAAATTGTCGAGGATTTCTGTTTTGTAATCTGCGAACTCTGGATACCGAAAATGCTGATGGCATTGTAACGGTAGTGCTTGGTGATGAGATATTCATTAAAATGGAAAACTTTTCCTGTTCAGAAAGTAAGCTTGAAGTGGCAGGCCCTTCAGCAAATTCTTGTGGTGTCAGTGTTAAAAATCTGATTTTCATAAGTGCATCTCTTAATGTAGGATGGCGAGTGCTTGATTCGTTTGAAGGATTACCAGCTAAAATTTAAATAACGCTTTCAAGGTAAAATTAATAGTGCTTTAGATTCAAGGATGAATTTCCATGCTCTACTATCCCCATCTAGAATATTGAACACATGACAAGAAAGAAAAATTTCATTTTTCAGCATCAATATTATTTTTACTTATTGACAGAAAACTCCTACTGATACATTTTGTTTTCTTCCCAACTAGTATTCATTTGGGCCACGGGCGAATTCTCGTATTAATCTACTTCATGCGAGCCTGTAGGCTGCATGCTAACCCTCAACGCACTTGTTAAATATTGTCGAGTTATCGCTGATTAATAATAATCAGAATGTTCTAATAACTAATTGAATAGAAATAAAAGGTTGAATAATGTTGCAAAGGTGAAAAAAATTTATTTTTTTCTTGATACAGATGGCTGTGTTCCATTAGCGCTACTTTGTACAGTTCACAAAAACTACGGGCAGTAGAAGAAAATAATTCTATAGATGGTTTTTACATTCCATGGCTATTGTGATCCAAAGACTTTTTGATCATTGATAGAAATAATCTATTAGCAAAATTCCATCATTATGGCATTAGAGGTAAGATTTATGAACAGCTTAAAAATTACTTAAGTAATAGGAAACAAACAGTAAGGATTAGAAATGTAATTTCTGGAGAACTAGATGTTAGTCTAGGGGTGCCTCAGAAAAGTGTGTTAGGCTCGCTGTTATTTTTATGTTACTTAAATTACATTAATTTATTTGTTAATTGTGAGTTTATAAATCTATTTATAGTCTAAGAGCCGAAAGCCCCCAGACCTATGTCATTTTAGCAAAGCTAAAATTTTCACTATGAATAGTACAATATGTACCTAAGAACGTAAGGGTACTTGCTTGTTTGAAAACAGGGCGCTTTCACAGGTAGCAGGTACTAAAGGTGTATAAAAACCTTACTCATCTACGTTAAACTATGATAGCTGAATTTTATATATGTTTCGCAGAATATTGTTAAAAATTAATATTCATCATTGCCAGACACTTCCCGTGGGCCCTAACTTCCACCAGACGCTTTAAAGCTCCTAAAAAATTTGTTAACTTACGTCATAGTAGCAAGTCTACATTTTATATATGTTACTTGGGCTACTATTTTAATACTGTTTATTAACAGCCAGACCAATCGGAAGGGACAAACATCCCCCCAGACACAATAAAAGTTCCGCTGTATGGGTACTAATAACCCACGATATCCATACTACATTAATGTTGAACGCCTTCAAATAGTTACTGTTCAAAAAGATTTGGGTGTGTTCATAACTTCCGATTTAGAGTGGGAAACTCACATATCTAAAATTGCAAAAAAAGCAAATTTCATGATATATCTCATCAAAAATGCTTTTAAGGACCACTCGAAAGAAATGATATCCAAACTTTACAAAGCCTTTATTAGACCTAAAATTGAATTCGCAGTAACAGTCTGAAATCCGTATTATATTAAAGATGTAGAAACACTGGAAAAACTTCAAAGAAAGGTTACAAGAATTCCACTGGAGTTACAAAATTACAGTTACTTGGAAAGACTCAGTATCCTGCATCTTACCACTCTAAAAGAACATAGAGTCAGAGGGGACCTAATAGAAACATATAAATGGACAAGTGGGTATTATACATGTGAAAATATCTTCAATACCAATCAAAACAGGGCTCTCAGAGGTCACTCTAAAAAATTGGAAAAGGAAAGGTGTAATAAACTGCAAAGAAGAAACTTTATAAGTAATAGAGTAGTTTATGCATGGAATAACCTAGAAGAAGATACTGTTACATCAACAACCACCAATCTGTTCAAAACCCGAGTAGATAACCACCTGAAGAATGCTTCAAATGTACTGGTTCACTACACTTCATAACTCATGTGTTCAATCAATTTATGTTTAAATCAAGAACAGTTTCATCGGTTTTCCGCTTTCTGTTCTTAATAATAATAATAATGAGTTCGAGCATGAGAGCATTGTCTATGCGCTTGGGTGCGAGTAAGATGTACTCGGCGAATATTGCAAAAATTCTATCTTATCCCATAACTTCAATGCCATTATCCATGTGTCATTTTGATGGTGCTATTTATAAAACCCAAAAATCTGCTTTGATGAAATCTTTAGAAAAAGACATTGAACACCATCACCATCGCGCATAGATGTTTTAATAATTGTTGGTTTCTTTGTACTCCACACAATAAAAGATGTTCCTAAAAAATTTGGAAATATTTGGGAGGATAGGCGTTGGCAGTTGCCAGCCGTATCTGGAAGTTAACGGTTGTGCTTATAGCCCAGTCAAATTAGACAAATCGGTGGAAAAAAATCCTAGAGTTTTGGAAATGGTCTTAAACGCTTCCTTTAGACTTGGGTTAACGTGTGTAAAAAGTCCCCGAGGGTGGGGGGTGAGCTCGAAGAGGGGGAGGGGTTTAAATGTCCCTTTTTTTAGTTTTTCGCTTGTATCTTGGAAAATATCACTCCTACAGAAAAATACTTTCTATACAAAATTGAAACTGACAAGATTTGCTACAAAAATGGTCCTACGCATTTCTGTCCTAGGACTAACCTGTTAAGAGTTACAGGGCTGACAAAAGTAACACCATTTCAAAAAGTGTACTTTATTCGCATTTAAAACCAAATTATAGTCTACAATTGTCTTGTACATTAATATTGGTGATTTTAATTACATTATGAGTAAATTTCAAACAGTTCATTACAGGGTGTCAAGGGGATCTTCAGGGTCGTCCTCATATGCTGAATTCTCGTCTTCAAATGAAGGGGCATTGGTGCACGCGCTCTCACAACCGCATATTGAAGAGCAATGAATGCCTACCTTAAGGCATTCACAGCGTGTACTACAGCCTTTGGGCAGCTGCAAAATATTGTTGATAAGATGCAAGGTAGGCAAGGGCTGAAGATCTCCATCTGCCCCTCTCATCCAACCCCAATCAGTCATACAGAGTTTATTTGTAAGTTCAGGAATTACTGGGCAACCAGCTGCCACCTACTGATTGGGGTTGGATGAGAGGGGCAGATGGAGATCTTCAGCCCTTGCCTACCTTGCATCGCGCTGCCCCAGCTGCAATCCTATCAACAATATTTTGCAGCTGCACCAAAGGCTGTAGTACACACTGTGGATGCCTTAATAATGCCATACAAGATGACGTAATTTTTATGTCATAAGATGCAACTTAGCTAATCAAATGTTAGAAGGTAATAGAGAATTACGTCATCTCGTATGCGAAACTGAAGAATACGGGCCCTGCACTTTTAAAGAAAGGATCTACTTTTAGAAATTGCAAGTTTGTTGTAAGCTTGCAATTGAAAAAGTGTAAACATAATTATTATTAATTACCCGAATTTTCATCAGGCCGGCCCACGTGACATACGATAATAATATTAATACACATAAGAAGTTTTTCAGTTTTCTTTAATGTAAATGTACTAAATACTATAAAATATGTTATAACAAATATATTTTATATATTACTATAATACAAGAATTCAAGATTTTTTTATGATGAAAATACTTATAAAAACATTATGGAAAATTAAAGATTTAACAATTTAGCATTGAACTAGGCGGTCGAGTTCACCCCCGAACCCAACGAGATTTTCTCTGTAACTCGGCGGTACAATCCGGGCCTGGAATCGTCTAAATTATCAAATGTTTGTTGATGTTGGCAAAGGACCCTGCAGAATCCTTATGGAAAATGGCTGCCACCATATTGCTCTGAAACTTTGCTGATAGATAGTTTTCAATGTGTAGGTCAAAAGTGTCACTGGTCACAAAGTCTTATAGGTCACAAAAAATTATAGTTTTCGAATTACAGCTGTTTGAAGTTGAATAATGCAAAAATTGCTCAAAACTTCAAAAAGGCTGTAATTTGAATATTATAATTTTTTGGACTTTGTGCCCATTAACACTTTTAATCTACACATCGATAACTTTCTCAAATCTTTCAGCAAAGTTTCAAAACAATATGGTGAAAGCCATTTTCCATAAAGATTCTGTGGGGTCCTTTTTCTAAAACATTCTGTTCTGAGGAATCCGGTGCAAAATATTTTTAAACTTTGCAACTAGCGATCTCTTACTGTTACATCTGAAGGAAGATATCTTTTGTTGAAAGTATGCTCACAGCGATAGTGTAATATACCAGGATTATACGATTCTATATAACTTGTTATAGGTTCCAAATTTATTTTGTTGTGGGATGGTTTCTTAGAAACTTTGCGCCTAATATTTACTGATCCAATTCTAGCACACTGTAGAGCATTTCGGACTACACTATCATTGTTTGTAAAATATCCAAAAGTTTCTAAGAAAAAGACTTTACATATTTTAACTTTTTGGCTGTTCTTCAGTTTAGGTACGTCACCTGCAGCTGCACATGCTATGTACCATTCGATGCGTCTCATTGAGTTAAACAATAGCGTCCCTAGTGGAATTTGGGAGGGAGCAGTAGTTTTCAAGATAAATACCAAAAACTTTTTTAGAATGGGAGCCACATAAGTACTGAAAATGCCTATTTTGATGCACATGCAACCTAACCTAACCTAAGCTAACCTAATAATAATATATAGCACTACAGGCCTTTAAGGCCCCTGGCTTTTTCTGTTACTTCTTTCTTCCATTTGTCTCTTCTGTACGCAAGTGTTTTCCAATCTTTTATTGCTAGCTCTTCCAGATCCTCTTCCACATCTTTGATCCACTCATTTACTGGGCGCCCCCTTCTATTTTTGCCTGGCATCTCCTCTCGGAACACCCGTTTTGCTACTCTTTCCTCCGGCATTCGTTGTAGGTGCCCCAACCATCTCAGTCTTCCTTTCTTTATCACATTAACTATTGGCGTGTCTTTGTACATCGCATACACTTCCTCGTTGGTCCTTCTTCTCCATTGTCCTTCCTCCTTTATGCCTCCAAACATTCTTCGCAAAATTTTCCTCTCCCAAACCATTAGCTTGTTAGCGGTCAGCTTGTTTAGTGTCCACACCTCACTCCCATATAACACTGTTTGTCTAATTACTGTTTTGTATATCTGCACCTTGGCTGCTCGCGAGACCACACTGTCTCTAAGTACCCTGTTTAGTGATGCTGCAGCTCTCATTCCGAGTGATATACGTCTCTCTATTTCACTGTAATGTTCACTTGAAAATTCTGCTCCCAGGTATATAACACTTCCTGCTGGAAAGTATACTGTATGTCCCTGTGGTCACTTTTTATTTTTAAAATTGTTCTTTGAATTTTTTGAATGTGATAAAATATTTGGTTTTTTCTGCATTAATTTGGAGTCCAAACTTGCCTGCTTCCGTTTCTATCTTCTTGAATAAAGTCTTTAATCCTTCTTGGGTTTTGCTTAAAAGTGTGAGGTCGTCTGCATAAGCCATTACTTGCTGCGGCCCTTTATGAATATTTTTTTTATTCGATATTCTGCATTTTCTCATAATTCCTTCTAACGCGATGTTGAAGAGTGTGGATGACAGGGGGTCTCCTTGATGCAGTCCTTTTCTTGTTTCAAAAGTATCCGATACATCACCTTCTATTTTTACTTGGCACCAAGTTTCTTTCGTTGTCATAATTACTAATTCCACTAAATGATTTGGTATTTTTAGTTCTCAAATTGTCTGTATCAGTTTAGATCTTTCTAGGCTTAATATATGCCATCATATGCCTGCTTAAAATCAACAAATAGGGCATGTATTGTCACTCCCTTCTTCCTTGTTTTCTCGATTACTTGCTTTAGAGTAAAGATTTGGTCCGTTACAGACCTACTCTCCCTGAAACCACACTGGTAGTCGCCGATCTTTCCTTCTGCTACTTCCTTTAATTTGTTGTTAATTAATGCTGCTAAAATTTTATATGTTACACTTAGGAGGGATATAGGTCGGTAATTATTGCAGATTAACGCGTCACCTTTCTTATAAATGGGTAAGATTAAGGCTAGTCTCCAATCCTTTGGCATTTCTCTTTCTTCCCAGATTGTTCTGATTAAGTTATAAATGCTTTCTATTAATTGTTTACCTCCATACTTTATTAGCTCATTTTGTATACCGTCTGATCCTGGACTTTTGTTATTTTGTAACTTCTGTATCACCTTAGTAAAATCATTCCATGTTGGAAATTCTGTAGACTCTTGATCTTGATTTGCTGGTGTCAGATGGTTGTTGAGATTTTCTTCTTCTCTTCCTCCTAAAGCTTCTTGGTAGTGCTCTCTCCATCTTGTTAGTACATTTTCCTTTCCACCTACTAGATTACCTTCTTTGTCTTTACAAAAGTTTAGTATTGGTTGGAATCTTTTCCTTGCCATGCCTACTTTTTTATAGAAGTCTCTACTATTTTTGTGTCTGTACTCGCTTTGTATTCCGGCTATTAAGTTTTCTTGGTACTTCCTTTTCTTTTCTCTATATAATCTTTTTGCTGCTCTCCTTGCTTCTTTGAACTTTGCTACATTTTCTTCAGACTTGTCCTGTAGCATTTTTATTTTTGCTTTGCTCAGTTGTTCGACCATTTCTTTGCATTTGTTGTCAAACCATCCTTGTTTGAGTTTTTTCTCTCCTTGTAAATTTTTTGCTGCTGTTATTTGTATATTTTCCTTTAGTCTCCCCCAGTTGTCTTCTATGCTGTTGTTCATTGTCTCTGCTTGTAGAATCTTTTCCATATCTTCTTCATACTTCTTTTCGCTTTCTTCTAGTTCTAATAAGTTTACATTCCATTTTTTTTGGGATTTTGTTTTAGTTTCCTCTTCTGGGATTGTTTGATTGATTCTTGCGCAGACCAGGTAGTGATCCGAGTCTATTTCTTCCCCTCCTTTCTAAGCTAACCTAACGAAAATTAATTTAAAACATGTATGAATTGATGGAACGCAAACCTAAATTAAACCTAAGTTAGGTCAGGTTACATTAAATTATAAGTTAGGTTGTAGGTTAGATTGTGGGTTAGGTTATAGGTTATTATAGACACACACACTCCCATATTCTTATACAGATATAGAAAAACAGGTAGGAAGTACGTACGAGACCATATGTATGATAAGGAACGCGCTAATAAAATTAAGAAGAGTTTATATCGGGTCACGCCTTTGCTCTTCTTATTTTGTTAGTGGGGGAACATTCGAGCATTAAAGTTGTTTAGTAAACCACAAACCGAGCGTTGGTGTAGTTGTTTGTAATTGAAAGAAAATTTCATATTAAATTTTCCCAGAATTAAAAAAATGATTTGGTAAATTAGGACCAAATAATCTCTTGCTTTTTAAGTAGCTTACAATTTTTAGCCTAATTACTGAAAATAAACAACTGCACAAACATGCATTTCTTTATTTTGTCGTTCCTCATTCAGCTGTCGAGCATGTGGTTCATCTGGTGGTTGGCATTTTTTACAGAAATTATTAATACATCCAAATTTTTCGAATTTTTGAATAATTTTAATAATTGCCGATGAAGTTGGTATCGGACGATTTTGAAATGGTACAATAAATAAATTTATTGTATCTTGAGTGCTATGGCCTCCAAAATACCATTTTAAAATTTGGATTTTTTCCTCATTTGTATAAAACATGATAACAAAAGTGCAAAGTACAACAACCACACCAATGCTCGGTTTGTAGTTTACTAAACAACTTTAATGCTCGAATATTCCCCAATCCCACTAACACAAACTAAATAAGAAGAGCAAAGGCGGGGCCCGATATAAACCCTTCTTTATTTTACTAGTGCGTTCCTTATCATACACACATATGGTTTCGCAGATACTTCCAAGTTGTTTTTCCACACCTGTATATAACATTTTTAACTGAGTTTTTAATCTAAACGTTACTTTAATTATGAGACAACAAGAAAGTTGCATAATGTTCTATGCTGTCAAATTGACAAATAATAATTGTAAAATATTTTAATAATCGTGAAATAAATAAAGGTTAGTAAAAAAGTTTCACAGTATTTATTAAAATATAACCTGACAATATTGTTTCAACAGCTAAGCTGTCATTATCAAAGATAATATGAATATAAACAAACATGTCGCTAAGGTAAATACAAAAAATAGGTAACTAGATAAAAAGATAAAAATAATCAGAATTAAATATCTAACACTTCCAGTAGCTCAATCTATTCATTCATTAAAGGTACCCTGAGTTTGTGTTCGTATATCTCAAAAGCTTCTAAAATGTCTAATTTGCATTGGTTATTACAAAAAAGTAGAAACTTGATATTATTTTAAGGAGACATTGTGTGATTTTGTTTTAGATTTAATAATCGTAGTCACCTGCATGATATGGTATCTAACATATGTGATAATACCAAAGTAAACGTAAACATTGTTAATGTGATTGAACTGGTCCATTTTCCTCTAAGTTTGGATATTGGTAATGTAATAATAAAAAATTTTATCCCAAAGTCCATCCAAAACAAATTTATTTATTATATCTTTGCTACAATTGTTTCAGCCTTATTAATGATTAAATTCACAAGGCCATCTTCAGGCAGCTGTAAGATTACATATTGGTGTTGGTTTTGGTGTTTTTCTATTTGTTATTATATTAATAATTAAAAAATAATATCATTACTATTTATATTAATGATTCCCCATATTAAATAAGATAAAACTAAAACATGTTATCGACCCTCCTTAAAAACTACATTAAAAAACTCCATTTTGGTCTGGGGAACGTGAAACATGTTCTCCGCTTCTTATAAATGTAAAATTAAATTAAAAAATACAAAAACCAATGGTAATTAGAGGTTCGATCTTTCAAAATAAGAAAAACCTTGTTAAGTTTACTTTCATTTCTATGTGTTTCCTAAATATTATTAACACTGTACAACGACTACTTTGTTTGTGTATAAAAAAAAATATATATCTAGTCGGTAACTGTAATGTCAAAAAAAAAAAATATAATAAATAAATTTATACGAAAGCATTACTCGTGGGTTTAATTTCCTTAAAGAAAATATTAAATAATTTACACGAGGAAAAGCCCTAACATCGTATTGGTCCTTCGATTCCGAATGTAACCACGAAAAGCACCATCGAAAATTTGGGTTCTTCATTGATTTATCAAGCAGTGTACCAGCGTGCAATCAAGAAATTGCCAAAAGGTCAGTTCGTATCGTCACATTATTACTATCGAAAAATCGACTTGCCTATTATAGCTAAGAATTTAGGATTAGCTTCTACTTGTAAATAATAGTAATATTCACGTAAATAATCACGAATTTTCCCGTATTCAAGATATTTAACTATCTAATCATAATCTCGATAATGACATAAGAATGTATCAAAATTAAATCATTCTATTGTTGCTTTCACGATTTGAAACGGATATATTTAAAAAAAAAAGGTAAGGTATAAATAAGATTTTGTAGTTATATGCTATTCAATCTGTAGTTTATTTACATAACGTATCGTACATAAAACGTATTTCTCAAATTTAAGCTAATAAACAAGGTCTGATGCAATGTCTGATACAGGTGATAATTTTGAATGTCAACTTAAATGCTTAAAAAACCATCGTGCACAATTGAAAGGTGAATTAACTCGTTTTGAAACATTTACAAGGAATTTTGATAAAAATAATCAATCAACTGACTTACTAAGTGTTAGGTTAGACAACATTAGAGCAATCTTGGATAAATTTTCGAATTGTCAAACCAAAATAGAAAATTTGTTTCTGAGCGACAATCCCGATGAATACAATGTGACGGAAGCAGATTCTCAAAGAGAAGCTTTCGAAGATCGATACTATAATATAACTGCATCGGCTCAAAGACTTTTATCGGAAATAATTAATCCAAATTGCAGCAGTCAAGCTACATTGCATTCTGCCTCAGTTTCTGTAACAGCAAAGTTACCAGCATTGAAACTTCCCGAGTTTGCGGGGTCATACAGTGATTGGCAACGCTTCCATGACACATTCAATTCTTTAGTACATAACAATGGTACTCTCTCAAACATTGATAAGTTTTACTATTTACAAGCATCATTAAAGGGTAATGCAGCAGATATTATAGCATCGTTATCAATATCCGAGGATAATTACGTAACAGCCTGGGAACTACTAAAAAATAGGTACAAAAATAAAAGAGTTATAATAAACTCACATCTTAAAGAAATAATCGAGTTACAGGCTGTAACGAAAGAGTCCCACGCAGCTCTGCGGAATTTATCAAATATTTTCCAAAAGAATTATCGATCTTTAAAATCACTTGGTGAAAATGTAGAGCAATGGGATACAATGTTAATATATTTACTTGTCTCAAAACTAAATTTTAATTCTCGTCGGGATTGGGAGATTTTTAGTAAATCTATCGATTCTCCGAAGATAACTGATTTTGACACATTCATAATACAGCGTTGTGAAACATTAGAATCATTAGATCCGAACACTTTACAGTCAAACCTAAATATGAAAAAATCATATTCTGAATCATCTCACATTCACTCTCAATCTAAATCATTATTAGTGACAAATAAATCGCAACAATATTTTCCAAAATGTCCAATTTGCAAAAATACTCATAATATTTATTACTGTCCAGATTTCAAAAACATGGCGGTAGTAAAACGTTTTGAAGAAATCAAAAAACTCAATTTTTGTACAAATTGCCTACGTCAAGGGCATAAAACGTCAGAATGTCGTTCAGGTGGATGTAAAATTTGCAATCAAAGGCATGCAACATTGCTACATCAATCACGTGACTCTGTTAATAATGTTAAGTCAAATAATAATTCTCATTCACAATCTAGTTCAGCAGATAATACGATCGATCCAAATTCACCTGAAAAATCTAATACTAATCAATCAGTATTTTCAGCACACCA
Source organism: Agrypnus murinus (assembly GCA_929113105.1). Taxonomy (NCBI): domain Eukaryota; kingdom Metazoa; phylum Arthropoda; class Insecta; order Coleoptera; family Elateridae; genus Agrypnus; species Agrypnus murinus. The sequence goes on from OV816028.1 coordinate 40,730,650, forward strand.
TACAGTAATGACTACTAACAACATAATGAACGATAATTTTGTACTCCTCTCAACAGCAATTGTTAACATACTCGATAAAGATAAAAACCTCGTACAGTGTAGAGTTTTATTAGACAATGGTTCACAATCAAATTTCTTAACTGAATCTTGTGTTGCAAAACTTAATCTAAACACGAAACAAATAAACAGCCCGGTAGCAGGTATAAATCAGATCAAAACTAACATTTCTAAACGAGTTGAAGCAACTATAAGTTCACTACATAACGCATATAAGACAAAAATAAACTGTTTAGTTTTACCAACTATCACGGATTTCATTCCACAAAAAAGATTCGATGCTTCGGTCTTGAATATACCTTCGGAACTTACTTTAGCAGACCCTTTGTTTAACATTCCCTCTGAAATTGATGGCCTTTTAGGATGTCAATTATTCTTCGAACTGCTTTGTATCGGACAAATTAAACTTGGAAAAAACCTGCCAATCTTACAAAAGACTCTTTTGGGGTGGTTGGTAACGGGAAGTCTACCAGTTGATCAAAATAAAGGTAAAATTGATGCATTAATATCAAACTGTTTCTTCTCACAAAAAACATTGAATGATGCTGTTGAGAAATTTTGGTCCATTGAAGAAGTAACACTTACTCACGCACGTTACACGAAGGAAGAGATTCAATGTGAAGAACACTTTGTTCGCACTACTACAAGGGATATCACGGGCAGGTTTATAGTAAAGTTACCTTTGAAAGATAGTTTGTCAGATTTAGGCGAATCGGAAAACATTGCTCTAAATAGATTGTATACCATAGAGCGTAGACTAGCAAAATTACCCGAAATTGAAACCGCATACAAATCTTTCATGTTGGAATATGATAAAATCGGACATATGTCTGAAATTCCGAAGGGCTACGAACCTAAATTACCAATTTGTTATTTACCCCATCATTTTGTAGAAAAACCCCAAAGTACTTCGACAAAGGTAAGATGTGTATTTGACGCCTCGTGTAAAACAACAACCGGTATTTCTTTAAATGATATTTTAAAGGTAGGACCTACAATTCAAGACGACTTATTCTCCATTTTACTTAGATTTCGCAAACATTCTGTAGTAGTTATAGGCGACTTAACAAAAATGTATCGGCAAATACTTGTCGAACCGTCTCATAAAGATCTTCAACGAATCTTGTGGCGACCGAATGCAAATGAAGAAGTAAAACACTATCAGTTAAATACTGTGACATATGGTACAGCTTCAGCTTCATTTTTATCAACCAGATGTTTAAAACAAATAGCCATTGAAAATAGAGAATCATTCCCTATCGAATCTAATGTAATCGAATCAGATTTTTACGTAGATGATTTGCTAACGGGGTTTGAAACTAAAGATCAAGCAATAAATTCACGAAAAAATATTTCTCAAATTCTATTTGAATACGGTTTCGAACTGCGTAAATTCCAATCAAATGAACCAGAAATTATCAAAGATATTTACTTACAGAATACAAAAAATAATAATTCATACTTAATCACGGATAATTCAAGTGTTAAAACTCTAGGAGTATCTTGGAACTCACTAGAAGATTGTTTTGTATATAATTCTCAAAATATTATTTCTGAAAGTGACAGGGTTTCCAAGAGGACAATATTATCATTTATCGCGAAAATCTTTGATCCATTAGGGCTTTTGGGAGCTCTAACAATCCGAGCAAAACTAATTATGCAAACCTTGTGGCAATTACAAATCGGGTGGGACGAAAGTATTCCAAATCAACTTCAATCAGAATGGCTTCAATTAAAAAATGAAATTTCTCAAGTTAATCTAATTAAAATACCTCGTCATGTCTTAGTAACACGATGTAAAATTATACAAATACATGGTTTTGCTGATGCTAGCGAACTAGCTTACGCGTGCTGCATTTACTTACGCTCGATTGATGAAGTTGGAATAATTAAAGCAAATTTACTTTGTGCCAAGTCAAGAGTTGCACCACTTAAGACAATTTCTCTTCCGCGTTTAGAACTTTGTGGCACACTCCTTCTTGCACGTTTACTTAAAAAATGTTTGGAAGCATTAAAAATCGAAGTTGATGAAATATATTTATGGACGGATTCTACAATCACTCTTGGTTGGATAGCCAATGAGCCGCGAACATGGAAGACATTCATCGCAAACCGCGTAGCTGAAATCCAAAATTTGACAGAAAGAAGCGATTGGAATTATATTTCCTCAGAAAACAACCCGGCTGATATTATCTCAAGAGGCACACACCTCACAACACTAAATAAATTAAAACTATGGTGGCATGGTCCATCATTTCTCAGTTATGATACGTCAAATTTTCCCACGAACTCACATATATCAAATTATTCTACAATTCACGATATCCCGGAAGTAAAAACAAAATCATTTTCAATTGCAAATAAAACCAGTTTTGAAATTTTCGAAAGATTTTCTTCATTACAAACTCTTATTCGCGTATTTTGTTATTGCTTAAGATTTGTTCGAAAGGAAAAACACGGCAAGTCCGATTTGTTACTGATAGAGCTACAATATATTTGATAAAATTAGTTCAAGCACAATCATTTCCCGATGAGATTAAAATGTTAAAAGGGTGTAAAATTGTATCTAAACAAAGTAAATTAAAATCCTTAGACCCATTCTTGGACGAAAACGAAATAATCCGCGTAGGTGGTAGGCTAAAAAACTCAAAATTAGATTTTGATATAAAACACCAGATAATACTCCCGGCAAAACATGCATTCACAAGACTTGTGATTAATTTCGAGCACAAACGTACACTCCACTCAGGCGTACAAAATACTCTATCTCACGTTAGACAAAGGTATTGGCCAATTAATGGAAAACAAACAGTAAGGTCGTGCATCCGAAAATGTATGATTTGCTTCAGAGTTAAACCTCCACTCTTGCAAACCAAAATGGGAGAACTTCCCAGAGCCAGAGTAACACCAGCTCGTCCATTTGTAAAGGTTTGCATTGATTACTGTGGTCCTTTTGAATTAAAGGATGGGAAATTGCGAAATAGAAAAATAATTAAGGGTTACATATGTCTTTTTATATGCATTGTAACTAAAGCCGTGCATATCGAAGTAGTATCTGATTTGACAAGTGATGGTTTTTTAAGTATGCTGAAGAGATTTGTTTCCCGTCGCGGATTTTGTACTGATATATTTTCAGACAATGCAACTTACTTTGTCGGATCAAAAAATGAGCTTTCATCCATTATAAATGTCTTAATAAAAACAGTAGTTGTCAAAAACTATTTAACAGACTACAAAATCTTATGGCACTTTATACCGGCAAAATCTCCCAATTTTGGCGGTCTTTGGGAAGCAGCCGTCAAATCATGCAAGCATCACCTGAAACGCGTTTTAAACAATACCCCACTAACATATGAAGAGTTTTATACTCTAACGACACAGATAGAAGCTATACTAAACTCACGGCCACTAGTTCCAATGTCTTCGGATTCAAATGACCTGGAGGCAATAACCCCGGCACATTTCATTATTGGAAACCAGTTAACCGCACTTCCTGAACGAGACTTGACAGAGTGCAAAATAAATCATGTTAAGAGATATCATCATTTGCAACTTATGGGTCAGCATTTCTGGTCAAGATGGTCCAAGGAATATCTTCATTTACAACAACAGCGCACCAAGTGGCAGTTTGAATCTAAGCCCGAATTACATGTTGGTTCACTGATTCTCCTTAAAGAAGAAAAAACTCCTCCTATGAAATGGAAACTAGGAAGAATTATTGCAGTCCATCTGGGTCCAGACAATATTACTCGTGTAGTGAGCATAAAAACCAGTAATGGAACTTTTAAGCGAGCTATCACCAAAGTTTGTTTATTGCCAACTGACAATGAATGAGTAAAGGTGTGATCTCAACCAGAACTCAAGTTCTTTATGTTATTGTTCTGTTTTTTATTTACATATGTACATTATTAATTTGAAGGCTAACCTTTCAACGAGGGGTGCTATGTTAAGTTTACTTTCATTTCTATGTGTTTCCTAAATATTATTAACACTGTACAACGACTACTTTGTTGTGTATAAAAAAAATATATATCTAGTCGGTAACTGTAATGTCAAAAAAAAAAAAAATATAATAAATAAATTTATACGAAAGCATTACTCGTGGGTTTAATTTCCTTAAAGAAAATATTAAATAATTTACACGAGGAAAAGCCCTAACAAACCTTTTAAAGTAAACGTGGATTTGATTAAATTCAATACAGGACAAATAATGAACAATTTCGTGCTTCGTTTGCCCCAATATGGCGGGGGTTTGCGGTACTCTGGTCGACCAGCTGGCCTAGGTAACTAGATGCAGTGACTCTACTTAATTAATAAATATTATTATTATCCCTATACTTAGGGCTTAAGCCAAAATCAAAAACAAATGAAATCCACCCTTTTGATGAAAAAATCAATTTTACATCCAAATGTTCTAATCCTAAAAAATGATTTTACATATAATCGAATAAAAAAAAAACTTTAATCGTTTATTGACAACACTCATGTTTAGAAATTTGTTGTTAGGTTGTCTATTGGCAACTCCAGCAGTTAAGGTAGAAAATCAGTTAACTTTACAATCGTACAAGTTGATGAAAATTGGATATGTTGTTAATAAAAGTTCGATTTATTGATTGACTGCGAGAAAAGAAATTCTACCGTCTAGAACGTGAGAAAGTAATTAAAGAAATGTGACATTTTTGCAATAGAATATTGAATTCTAATGGCCGACAATGTCTGAGGCACAAACATATTAAAATTATACCATCTTACCAACCATACATCGTCATGGGAAATCGTAAAATAATAATTGAATATTTTTTGATTAGATTTCCGTGAAAAGCAGCATCTTTTACCGTCTATGAGTTTAGATATCGTATTTATAAAATCCAACTTCCGGATGAACAAAATACTACGAGTGAGTGCGCATGCGCACGAAAAGCTAACCAAAATATGGCAACATGGCTGTTCCACGTGCGGTTTGAGCTGAGCTAACCTCGAAACGCATGCCATGTGTAAACAAGCCGACCACGTTGCTACATTTCGCGGAGTGTCCTAGCGCGAAAGTCAAAGACAAGACCAATATTTCTATACATTTGTCAGTAAATTATTAGAACGGGCGATTTGTTAATCATCAAGGAAATTTAAAATTACAAGGTAATTTCTCATGCGGAATATAAATTTAATGAAAAAAACTTTAATACGGACACTTATTTGACTGGGGATGTCACTGATTTTCTACCTAACTAAGTGTTGAGATGATTCCATCTGTAGTCATTTAGTCATTATCTAGTGTGTATAAACCAAGTGTACGAATCTTCATTGAATTAAAAAATAGATCATAAACAGATCATTTAAGTATTCTAACAAAATGGCACATAATATACCAAACTTATTTATAATGTTTGCTACACAATTACAACCAATAAAATTAACACTCAAAAGTTCCTGGCTCCTTCAAGTAGCATATTTACAAAAAGCAATCATACCTATACTATTGTCCCAAACATCGGTATCCATTATTTTAATACTAGTTGAGTTTTGACACTAACAGCATGAATCACATCATCAGATAAGATAGTGAATATAAGAAAAATTTGCAATACCTTTTGGGTTAATGTCTGAGCATGAAAATTCCCTTTTAAAATAGAGGTGTAACATTTAAAAGCAATCTTTACAAAGTGTTTTCAAAATAAGCACAAGGCATGAATAAGCCGTACAAATTAAAATAATTAGCGTGAATATATGTACACAAATCAACACAAAATTTAAAACTAGTTAATAAATTATGAGCACAATTACCTATACCATCTAGTCTAGGTACTTTCGCACCTGAACTTTGATTGTGACGGTTGGCATATCTTGTGACTGCGTTGAATAATTCCAACTCAGAGTGGATATTAAGTACATCCTGATCAAATACTGTTAAGATAGTACTTAATTCAACATCATCAAAACTACTTTCGGATAGTACCTCTTGTGTTTGATTGCTTATAATCTGGGAACGATTTAATGTACATTTACATCAACAGACTTAAAGTAACAAACTCACATTTAAGCATTTCTCCATTAAAATAGGTTCTTCAAATAGTTTTGCAAATTCGTAGGCTCTACAAGCGTTTTTTGGATATAAATCTGACCATAGATATCTTGTACATTCTTCTACTAAATGCGGTAGCATGTACTTCTTTGCTCCATAACATAACTCACATGCTTGATCAAAAGATGTTAAATTAATTCGGTCTGTATATATGTATCTGTAAAAATTAAATATGCACAACTCATTTTCATATAAACCCTCAAGAAACTCACTCGAGCAACGCTCTAAATGCATCGGGCTGTACGTCAAGTATAGCAATGGGGTCCTTCTCAGCCATACCACCGTAAAACATTGCTTCGAATACAGGGCTGGACATGGCAAGGAATAATTTGTGTCCTTCAAAAACTTGCTGATGAGGATCTGTGCCAACTATAAACCGACAATCGCTCCATATTCCACTTTCTAATAAATACTGTCCACGTTCTTTAACTTGTTTCTTTGCTGTTTGCCAGTCACAAGGGGTTGGTGGAGCAGTAGCCATTTATGACCTTTAAGTTTTAATTTTATTACAAAAGCAAACAATAAACAAAATTAATTAGGTCTTACCGCGGGAATTCGAGAATATTATTCCTATTAATCACAGGCGGCGTAAACTCACCCACGACTGTTACAACTTACAAAAATTGTATATAAAAAGATCTGTTATATTTTTAGTTTCGTTTATATTTTTATATTATTACGTATTATTTACTATTAGCAAACATGGCTAAGAAATTGCAGCAGAACCATATAAACTTCACTAATGACAGCTAGAGATGTGTTGTTCAGAATCAGAAGTAAATCGATTCGAGAATCCGAATCGAATCATTAGTAGAGACGAAGACGGAACTCTCTTGTATACAGGGTATACAAAATACAATGGTACACGGGTATTCATTCTATTTTGACCGCCTCTTTATTTATATTATTATTATTAGAAATAAAAACAAAAAACAAAGAGATAATAATGGAAAATCGTGCAACAGTAAGTCATCTTACTTTGTTGCACGATTTCCCGTTATTGTCCTTTTGTTTGTATATCTGTACGCGCATTAAGGGAGTTGTGGTGGGATAGTCTGAGCCAAAAGTTATGGAGCTTTGCTATTTTGACAAATAGAAATAGGTAATTACATAGTTTTGCTTCAAATAATGGCTCAAACGATACTAGTTTTATTAGAATGCATGTGAAAGCAGTTTAGTTATTATTTATATATGTTTTTAATTAATTATTAGTCTTTTTAAAGTCAGAAATTAACTTTTGACTGTCTAGTCCAAACTTAAGAACGTGGAAATATGACGAAAAAAAATTATTCTAACCAGAAATTTTATTCAAGTTTGCTTTTTTATTAGTAAAAATAATAAAATTCGCGACGAATTTAATAATTATTTTTTAAGACATACTTAAGAATAAATTGATAAATAAAAGCACCAAAAGATACATTCAGAATTTCTTCAAAATAATATTTAATAAAACTAACAATAAGAATAATTTTTTAGAACAGATTTAAAATAATAGTAATTATCAGTAATATTTATTATTCACTGCGTGACGATGGAGGATGAAGTAAGTTCCCAAGTTTAGTATCTACTAACTTTGGCTCGTTCCTACGCAACCATTTAATATTCTTTACTCTCATTGGTCAACAGCTCGTTATTCTTTACTCTCATTGGACAACAACTCATTGCATAATGGAAACTCGTTACTTTGCGAGCTATATCAAGCATTCAATAGACAAATTCTTCGTATTAATTTTTTTTGCCAAAAGTATCCTTCGTTCTAACAAATTTAAAACTTTAACGGCACAATCTTACAACGTTTTTACGTGAAATGTTTTGGTGTCAATCTTTTCTGGTCATTCTTTATGAAGTTATTATAATACACTAGAGGAAAAAAACGCACCACTTTAAAACGCACCAAAAATACCAAGATTTCAAACCGTCATAACTCGGCAGATTTTAGACGAAAATGGATGAACCTTTGAGTGCCAAAAAGTTTAAAGTGTCTAGTTTAAGGGCGTGTAAGCGAATGTTACGTTTAAGCTTTTCCGCTCCCCGCCATCCCCCGAAGAATAAAAAATGTTCTTGATTCAAAAAATTTCAAACTTTAACAGCTTGTACGGTGTACCAAAAAACTCGTGTACTCAATCGACCGCCAGGGCAATAAAGTTCAGCTCTTTTTCTGTAATGTTCTTAAAACTTCGAGTGCCTACGACGACTTGGCGCGAAGTTATGAATTTTTGAAATGTACCCTGCTTTTTGTCGGGAGTCTTTCGTCTTCTGCCAGCGACATTATTACCGGTTGGGTTGAGTTGAGTTTTCCCCAAATTCAAAAATTTTGAAAAATGTTTTTAATTAGTAAAAAACATTTTTTTATTAACTTTAATGTTTTAACGTGTAACCGCCGACATTAGCGTTACCCAATGTGCACCATGAGGAGGTTGTCGGTCGGATTTTACACATCGTGTGTGTGTTGTGTGTCGCATGCTAACTCCTACCTCCAAAAGAGCAACAATTCGTGCACGTTGAATGCCCGTTAATTGTGGAATTGTAACGCTTCGAATAACTTTTTGATACCGATTAATTTCAACATTAGTAAAATAAAAATCAAAACATTAATTTAGGCACTTGCACATCGGGTAACGTTGTCGGCGGTTACACGTTAAAAAAATGAACGTTAATAAAAAAATGTTTTTATTAATTAAACATTTTTCAAAATTTTTTGAATTTGAAAAAGAAAAGATTCAAACTCAACCGATAATAATGTCGGTGGAAGAAGAGGAAAAACACACACAAAATGCAGGGTAAATTTCAAAAATTCATAATTTTTCTCCAAAAGATCGTAGGCACTCGAAGTTTTGAAAACTTGACAGAAAAAGGACTGAACTGTATTGCCTTGGCGGTCGATAGAGTCCATAATTTTTTTGGTACGCTGTACAAGCTGTTAAAGTATTAATAATGTTTCAAATAATGAATTTTATCAATCTTCAAAATCAGAGGTCAATATCATATTATCAGTTGCAATTAATGATAGGGCAACATTACTTATTGACACTGGCGCTGGTGCTAGTATTTTAAAAAGTTCAGTTTTAAAGGAGAGAATAAGAGTTTATAAAGACGCGAAAACCCGATTACAGGGATTTACCAATCAACCAATTGCCACATTAGGAAAATGTTATGGTAACATTGTAATCCCTCAGCATAGTTTACAAATTTCTCATGTTTTTCATATATTACCCAAGAATAGTTCTTTCGAATACAACGGTATATTGGGGAATGATTTCTTTAAAAAATAACAAGTAAATATTGATTATAGGCAAAATACTCTTAGATTTATGTTCAAGGACAAGGAAATTGTTTGGAAATTGACACCCAAAGTTAATTCGGTTATTATACCCTCTCGAAGCGAGGTTTACGTAAATGTTAAAGTTAATAATTATAATAAAAATTGTATATGTCTGTCAAAGAAACTTGAACAAGGGTTATATGTAGGGAATTGTATTATTTAGCCAATAAACAATTTATGTAAAATTAGTTTAGTAAATGCTTCCGATCGCGATATTCATTTAGGTGAAGTTAATCTTGACGTTGATAATTTAGACAATTACGATGTTTTTTGTACTCAATTTGAAAATGATTCCCAGAGGTTAAGACTTTTACAATCACATCTTCGTACTGATCATTTAAACAGCGAAGAGATTCGATTTTAGAAATTTGTCATAAATTTAATGATATATTCTTCTTACCTGGTGATAAACTCTCTTGCACCAGTGCAGTTAGGCATACCATAGCATTGCTTTCAAATTCCGCTCCTATTAACGTTAGACCATATAGAATACCCGAACAATTAAAATCAGAAGTTAAATCTCAAGTTGAAGATATGTTGAAAGATGGAATTATTTCACCAAGTACCAGTGCTTGAAATTCTCCATTACTTCTTGTTCCCAAAAAGCCCGATAATGAAGGTAACAGAAGGTTCCGTTGTGTAATAGATTTCAGGAAATTAAATGATGTCACTATAGGGGAAGCTTTCCCTCTTCCAAATATTACCGATATTCTTGACCAATTAGGAAGTAGTAAATATTTCACTTGTCTGGATTTAAGACAAGGATTTTTTCAAATTTCAATGCATCCCGAGGATAAGGAAAAACAGCTTTCAGTGCTAATTATAATCATTATCAATTTGAGAGAATGCCAATGGGGTTGAAAGGAGCCCCGGCCACATTTCAACGAGCAATGAATCATATTCTCACCGGTTTACAAGGGTTAAAATGTTTTATTTATTTAGACGATGTAATAATTTATGCTAAGACTCTTCTTGAGCACAATGAAAAATTAATAGAAGTATTCAAACGTTTTTGCAATTATAATCTTAAATTAGAACCCAGTAAATGTGAATTCTTAATAAAGGAAATTGTGTACCTTGGTCATATTATCACCAAAGATGGCATCAAGCCAGACCCTAAGAAAATCGAAGCTGTCAAACGTTTTCCCACTCCACAAAATCATAAGGAAGTAAAATCATTTTTAGGTCTTGCAGGGTATTACCGCAGGTTCATCCAAAACTTTTCAAAAATTACTCAACCGCTAAATAATCTTTTGAAAAAGAATGTGGATTTCAATTGGTGCTCACTTTGTTCAGAATCATTCGAGACATTAAAAGGAAAATTGGTTAGTCCACCTATCCTTCAATATCCAGCTTTTACACAACAATTTCTTCTAACAACAGACGCCAGTAACGTGGCGATAGGATCAGTTTTATCTCAGGGTACTTTAGGAAGCGATCGTCCCATACCATATGCTAGTAGGGTGCTTAACAAACACGAGAAAAATTATAGTACCATAGAAAAAGAATTATTAAGCATTGTATGGTCAGTAAAGCATTTTCGTCCTTATCTATTTAATAAAAAATTTGTTATAGTTACAGACCACAAACCCCTTTTGTGGATTTTTAATGTGAAGGATCCAACTTCTCGCTTAGTTCGTTGGAGGATAAAGTTAGAGGAATATAGTTCCGATATTATTCATCGCAGCGGCAAAAGTAACGTTAACGCCGATGCTTTAAGTAGAATTTCTGTTGTGACTAGGTCGATATCATCTTATCAGAATTACCTAAAAGACATTGAAGGTAAAGTCATAGTAAATACTAATATTAGGGATATGCAAGGTAATTTATTTGATGCTCCAGTAGATTTTAGTCTTGCTCATTGTATAAGCAAAGATTTGAAATTAAGTAAAGGCATTGCTAAGGAATTTCAAGAAAAATTTAACTGTAGAGAAGAAATTCAATCTCAAAATCCAGAGCTGCATAAAGTATTATTTCAAAAAAAGGATAATAGATATATCCTACATTTGGTCACAAAGGAAAACTTTTTGATTTTCCTAGTTACGAAAGCATGTTTTTAACGCTTACAAATTTAAAAGATTTCTGTCTGAAAGAAGGGATCAAAAAAATTAGCTGTACCGAGATTAGCTAGCGGTTTCGACAAGCTGAATTTTGAAAAGACACGTATTATGTTAAGATATCTATTTCTAGGAAATGATATTATAATTTCTATTTTTTAGTAATTAGTCCTGCATGACTATTAAAAGAATTACAGATTATTCAAAATTCATTGCCAGAAAATTTAAAATTTCCTGTAAGCTTAAGTTTAACTAACATGCATGAATTATATAATGCTATTCATGTTAATTCCTGCTTTTCAAATAATTTCTTTACTTTTGTTCTTTTAATACCTTTAGTAGAAGTTAGATTATTTAATGTAATGAAACTTAGTAGATTACCTATGTTAATTATCAATTGAAGGGTATTTAGCAAAAACAGCATTAGTCCAAAAATCGTGTTTTTCAGAAAACGGAAAAAACCTTCTACAGAACCTCCAAAATTATAGTATGTTCCAACATTTTGTATGTTAGTAGTAATAGAGTACTCACTTCTAGAAAAGTATTTATTTTTGCTTTTAATATAAGATGCAACAAGAAAATTAAAAAAAAAAGATGGACATATGTGGTTTTTACAGAAAAAAATATAAACTCAAACAAGTCAACTAAAATAAATTTAAAAATAAAGTTTATTACAGCTAGTCTTCACAGCCGCTACTATTGTCGTCATTGTCAGTTTCCACTAATTCTAACTCGGGTTGATCTGTTGCTCTAGAAAATCCCTGCTGTTGAAATATTGATTCATAGAACTTTGCTTTGTTATCGCTACTGAGAAACTGCAGTAGGGTCTTGACATTTTCCAATTTTGCCTTGGAAATAGCATTAGGACCCTTGTAGAGTGATGGCAAATAAATTTCCTTTGGTAGAGAACATTTATTTCGTATAATACATCGTCGCCAGGGACCATTGTAGGAATCTTTTACTTTCAAATCAAAATGCTTCTTGTTTATCTCCAAAATCCTTGCCTTTTTGATTGCTACCTGTGGTTTAGGATTTCGCAAGAAGTATTTCTGTGTAGCTTTATCTATGTCATACACTTCTGCGGGGTCCACCTTAACTAGCTTAAATGGACTTGGCTTTGCACGAGCATTTCTAATAAGTTCATCCCATTCTTCTGGAAGTTCCACTACACCATATTTTCGTTTCTTTTTGTCCTGATCATTAGGTAAGTAGGAGTGCCCTCTCACAGGAAATAGTTATTTACGATACAAGTGCGGGAAAACAATTTTCCCGCGTGAACGCAAGTTTGAAGCACGAGCGACCGCAGGGAGCGAGTGTTTCATCTGCGTGAACGCGGGAAAATTGTTCACGCACGAGTATTGTACAATATTTTTTGAAACGAACAAAATCTTTCTTAAAAATATCGAACAAAAATTATATCTCTTGGATTTTACTTTTGCTTCAAACATTTGAAACAGGCAGGCCATGGCCGTAACAATTGCTACTTTGACAGTTATTAATATTGTGGTGGTCAGTTAATTTTTTGTGTTAAGTCTGTGCCCAAAAATTATAAAATGTCCGATTCCGAAATAAATTGTACACCACCCGAAATCCGGGACGCTGCTAATGCAGCTGTAAAAAATTTGCTTCCCGACAAATCTAAGCATAGATATGAATTGACGTACACTAAATTTATAACATGGTGCAAGTCCAACAAAGTTCATAATTATACAGAAAATTGTTTATTGGCATATTTTCAAACTTTTCAAAGTAAAAAATCGTTGTGGCCGACATACTCTATGTTAAGATCATGTTTATTGATAAAAAATAATATAGACATATCAAAATATAACAAATTAATAGCATTTTTAAAAAAAGCAACACAAAATTTACAACCAAAAAAATCAAAAACTCTACAGAATTGCGAAATTACTAAATTCATTCATGAAGCCCCAGATGACTCATTCTTGTTAATGAAGGTATGTACACAATATTTATTATTAACATTACAATCAACGTAACATTCTACAGGCAGTGGTAATAATGGGTATCTCTGGCGCCTGCAGGCGTGAAGAATTATGTAAAATGGCAATTAATGACATTGAATTTAAAGGTGATGTTATCTTGGTTAGTGTGCCAGAAACAAAAAATAATGTTCCACGACGTTTTGCTATCACAAATCCAGAATGGATAAATTTATTGCTAAAATACAAAGAATTAAGACCAGGAGCCACCCAACGATTTTTTTGTACTTACAGAAATGGGAGGTGTATAAATTCGCCTGTTGGGTTTAATACAATTGGCAAAATTCCATCCCAGGTGGCAGAATATCTGAAATTAGAGGCTCCGAAAGATTATAGTGGTCATTGTTTCCGAAGAAGTGCTGCCACCCTGCTAGCTAACAATGGTGGTGATTTGTTAACATTAAAAAAATTTGGAGGCTGGAAATCTTCAAGTGTAGCGGAAGGATACGTGGATGATTCCGTGCAAAATAAAATCAACGTTGCCGAAAAATTGATGCAACCAATAGCAGGACCATCATCTTCAGTACCTAAAACTGTAAATTTAACACAGTCTACCTTTTCAAACTTCAACCCATATCCTGCAGAAAGTTCCGCAAATTCAATTTTCAATTGTACAAATTGTACGATTAATGTGTACAATAATAACGCTAGTAACACAGGTTAACCTAAAAAAATATAGTTTAGTTGAATCATATTTACTAGTTCAGTGTGGAATAATAAACAATAAAGGTTTATTTAAACATGTTTACAAATATTCTTATTAGTATTATTAAGGAATAATGATTAATACTTAATTTATTTACTTGCTTGATGTGTTCGCCCACTGTTTGTCAACCTTGCAAAATTCCTAACCTCAAATAATTCGCAGTTCGAAGCTGGTTCGATGGGAGACCACCAGCTAATAATTTTTAGTTAACTGAAATTTTCAATTTGAAATTGAAACATGTACTAAATTTTTAGTACATGTTTCACAGACAAGTGGCCAACTCGTGAAAAGTAGGCCATGTATTTCCCGGTTTAGTAAACCGGGAAATGCGTGTTCCCGGTTGACTACAGAGTGCGTCGAACGCTACTTCCTAGTTAGTGAGTTCAAAAAATGTATTTAATGGAATCGAACATGTGTAAGGCATGGACAAGGGCATATAAGAAATGGACCATAGTGTAATTCTTATTTTGTCCTGGGCACCCATCGCTTAATAAAACTAGATTTCTGGTACAATCTAAATTCTTCAAGTAATGATCCTTTCTTACATTGTCCTTCATAATACGTGTATGTACTAGCCTCGTTTGTAGCAAGATCATGTACACCGAATACATAGTACCACAACTGTCGCGAGAAAAATACTGGATTAGTTGGGATATGTGGTAATGGCAAATTTTGCATAAAGTCGAAACTAATGCACGTTACTTCACTGCGTTGGGCTTTTTCTCTGTAGTACCGTTTCATTGCATGGAAAGATTCTGCTTTTCGTAAATGTAGTTCTCTTGTTGTTGATAACTCAAGTTTTTCTTCATCACTTATGTTTTGGGAATTCAACTTCTGATTAATGTTATCACATTCAGCACAGGTGTCTGATCTCGGTAGTCCAAATTTAATATTAAAGTCTTTTGTAAACACGCTCCAGTAAATTTTGTATGGAATGTTGAGCTTATATTCTTCCACAAATAACGAATACATTATCTTTATTGAAAGACCTTCTGGTAAATATACACAATTAAGGTTTTGTCTTCTAGAATAGTGAGACTGTCGGCTTTTAAACGATTTAATGTGAAGTGCTATTAAATGGGTTACTTCTTGAGAAAATTTTGTAGGGCGATTTTTATGTGTACCTCTTTTATCCCTAGGAGATTTTCCAAACATTATTAAGCTATTTTGTAGCCTTCGGATTCTAGCTACAGTTACTCCAAAAAAACTCAAGAATGCTTGCAAGCAAACTGCCTGTTCTTGTCCATTAGCTTTTCGAACTTTATAACTATATGAAGCTGCATGCGTTTTTGAAATATGCCCTTGATTGTATCTTGGTCGTCTTCTAGAAATGTTATTTGTACTGATAAGACCGCATAAATGGCTATCCTGCTCGTTTTTGTTAAGCGTGCTATTAAAACTTTGCAATATGTAATTACGATCGTCTTCTGAAACCTTTTGGAAACACTGGTAACGTTTACATCTAAAATGAGTAGGTATACTGTATATATCTTTTGTATGAAACTAGCTGTTCAAAATAGTTTTAAATGTACCTGCAATCATTTCCGGTTTTTCTTTCTTCCACGTGCTTTCCTACATGATTAATATGTTCGCGACCAAGAACCTTTGATGTTTTAATGTCGTAGTATTTCCTTTTTTTGGGTTTCTTTTTCACAGGCCACTCACTTGTATTTCCATCTTCATGTTTTGGAAAGTTTTCCATTATTCTCTTTCAACCGTTTTTTATTTAAAACACTGAAATGTAGCAAACAACACTCCACAACACAGTGGAAACTAACTGCTTTTTTTAGGTTAGACTGGTACGTATTAACGACAGTGCAAGAACGGCACATGTCCGGGACATATGCTGTTTTTTCTAGAAGTGATCTGGACATGTGCTGTTTTTGCAGAATTGCCTTTATTTTAATGTAGTTTTTCTCGATAGTTATGTCATTTTTGAGGAACTCAGTGTGGTAGCTGAATAAATATATTTTCAGGCAGATAGCGCCAAAATCTCCATTTCGGCAATTTTGGACATATGCTGTTTTTGCTAAACACCCTTCAATTATACATATGCTTATATTGTACCTAGACATAGTTATGTAGTCGTAGATGATACTAAACAATATTATTTTTTCTTGAATGAAGTTCAGTTTTCAAAATGTCAAAAGTTTTTTCGATCATTATATTTGTAAACAGTCAGATCCTGTATTTTTAACGCATCCTGATCATGACTGTGAGTCAACATTATTTATTCCAAGTTCAACCATTCCAGATAGTTGTGAAAAGAGTTCTAAATATGTATCATACCTTATGGATTCAGTTAGCTACTGAAAATTCATGGATATATGTAGCGCCTAAACCTGAAACTGTTAATTTAGTGTGTCAAAATAAAAATATTCCTATATTGTTTACTTTAAATGCAACAGGCATTCTTAACATTGATTCAGATTGTAAAATTTATTCAAAATTTGCTATACTCTCATCTCATAAGTTTTATACTTCAAAAATCATTTTGCAATTTTTTCCTGCTTTACATGTAAAAGATTATATTAGCAAAACTATAACAGGAATGTCCATACCTGAATTGCATTTAAATAATCAATTACTTTTATCTGAACCTAGTTCTTTAGATAAGATTAGTGCTAATATTAAAGATTTAAAACTTTATCCAGCAACTTCGTACTTAGATTCAATTAATTTGCATGATGTTCATCATTATGTTGTCATTTATGTTTTATTTTTGCTTATACTTAGTATTGTACTAGTTAGGATAGTTTATAAGAAACTGGGTTGTATTAAATCAAAACCAAAACAAAATGTAATTCAAGATATTTATGCCGAAGTTACTAAACCTGTACCATAACCTAGAATAATTGACGAAAATTGCTCTGATCAAGTCGATTTTCAACTTTAAAATGGGGAAGTGTTGTAATACCCAATTGTAATAATTAAATTCAATATTTTATAAATCACTTTTACTGTCTTTTTATCAAAATGAATTTTAAAGTCATATCATATATTTTCATAATGTGAAATCATTACTTTGTATTTTTTTATGCACTGGCATTCTTAACTCCACGTGTATCCTGTGGAATATGATATTATGCGATTCCATGGGAATCGCAAGCTTGCATTTAGAATAGCAAGCAACTCTTGACGGGGCAATGTAACGGGCAGTTGGTAAATATCGATGTAACAAAAAGGAACAATTCTTTTAAACTTTTAGTTTAATAAATGTTTTGAATTTCTAATTGGTTATCGTTTTATTTATTCAGTTCTGTAAGTAAAACCTCAATCAAGTGATTCACAACATGATCACAACTAATTCATCACAAAAAGGCAACACTAGAGACAGAGAATCCTGAAAAGCATCTAAAAATTCGGAATACGGTAACTCCTGTCTTCTATATATGGTACCACTGTTTATATTATAACCAGGCAACTTAATACTAATCCAAATTTGTTCTATAGCTAAATTAAAATTTGCAACCTGTATTAAAGTAGAAGAGAGATTATTTTTGATATACATACCAACACCTCCTCTCCATGTAGTAGTGAGTCTATCTTTACGTACAAATAAATTGATTTATTGATATGTATTGTTCATTGTAACCGAACTAAATAATGTAAATGATAATCACTAGTTAGTGGGAAACACGTGTAGGAAATTGCAACTCGTTTCTTTTTCAATTCTAAATACGCGATATCCCATGATTACCGTTAGTCGCATTCGCATATATCTAAGCGTAGTAATACCACTTTTAAAATGAAGTAAAGTTTCTTATTCCATAATTAATAAGCAAATGCAAAAGTTTATAAAATTGTAACGTTCTTTTTAAATAATACTAAAAATGCTGTTTTAATCGTCTATTAACAAAAGAAATATATATTTTTTTATTTGACGCCTACACTACGGGGGAACCAACATCTAAGGTCATCTGTCCCCCATCTAACATGCAACACGAATACACACATCCACAGTTGAGGTGGGGGAATCTTAATTTTCCAAATTAGAAAAATCCCGCCGCCCCAAGTGGGATTCGAACCCACCACCCTTGGAACACGAGTGATGCACTGACACCACTCGTCCACCGCCGGCCCTAAAAAAAAGAAATATTATTACTAACACTAATTACAAAGACTATAATTATAAGCTGTTAACGAACTTAAACTACACTCTAAAAAATTACCGGTGAATTATACCCTAAAAAATGGAGGCAACTATGTTACCTCCATTTTTTGGGGTAAATTTACTTCAAAGTGTAATTTTCATAGGAAGTGGGGAAATTTCAACATTAGGTTAAATTTGCATTGTAATGTTTCCTTTTTAAGTAAATTTACAGATTAAAATTACAATCTCAATGTAATTTTACATTTTAACATTAAAACACCTGTGTAAAGTTACATGACAAAGTTAATATTTCATGGCAATAGTACTTTTCAGGGTTAAAATACAAATGTGAAAATACTTCTTGAATGTAACGATGACTTGCGAAAGTACTTGCAAATTCAATCGTTCCTCTGAATATTACTTGCATAGGTAAAGGAATTGTATGAAACAAAATAAAATCAAAGTAATTTTTATTGAACGTATGTACTTATATAAAATATAAGACATTAACAGAACTTCTTTTCAGGGGCTTTCGGAAATATTTGGTCTCTCAAAGACATTCAGATAAAGTTTCGATTCCACCTAGAAAATTAAAAAATTATAAATTATATAAACAATTATACACGAGTACCTTTCTCAATTACAGTTATGCTAGTTTATTTCGAATTCTTCAATTTTTGATTCATCCTAGAAAAACATTAAATTAAATATTTTTATTTTATTGGTTTAAATTTGTAATTTTAACATATAGGTACTTACCGATTATTATTTTTTAACTTCTACTATAAAATAAAATTCTTCCCATCTTCGGTCATACGTGTAAATATTTGCCTTTAATAAATGCGCACTACACTACAACGAAAAACAAAATTTTAATGAGCAACAGAATGAACACTTCGTTCGATATCGATAGAGTACGCCTCGCCGAAATCATAAAAGAATGGTACACACCATTCCGACCATTCCCCAAAAAGCCTATTTGGACTGTTCATAATGGATTCCTGAATTCTTTCACGAAACGAAGGTCACAAACAAGTGCGATCAGCGAAATATTAATTAAGGGTAAATATTAAGGGTAAAATTACACTATTCTTGTTCCAGTTCATCTTATCTTTAATATTACACTAAAAATGAATTAAGTTATTGAGCAATTATACATTTGTAAGGAAAAAATTGTCTGAGTTATGTAAATTTATATTATGGATAGTGATTTTAACCAGTTCAATGTAGTAGAATTACTTATATTTGTATAATTTTACATAATTACAGGGCATTTTACCACAAATAGTAAAACTACTAAATGTATAGGTAAAATTAATTTTAGGGTAAAAATACCGCAAATAATAGCAAAAAGTTACCTCTTTCCCAAGGTAATTTTACCTCATTTTTTACAGTGTAGATATTTACAGACATTCTTTACAATACAATATTTATTTTTAACATTTATCTAGTAATTCACGATGCGCGCATTTAATTCACTGGTTCGCTAATGACTCTTCCTTGCGCGGGGGCCTCCTATATATGTATACGGAAGTGTGTAGAATGTACTAGAAATTTCCAGTACGCTGCAGCTGGCTATCGATGTGTCATATATTACTCACACGAGTTTCCGAATGCTGTAGAAAGCTGTCGATACGGCGAGAACTATCGCGTGGTTTCCCCGTTCGTTACAAAATTATAATTTAGTTTTATAGTAAGTTTTATAGTATGAACCTATTCAACAAAAAAAGTAGAAAGCAGTATACAACATGTGCCATAAAGTTGAATCTATATGGGAAAGTTTTTAAATATTTTGATTGAAAGAAACTTTGGGAAGCAATCGCCTCTGCTTCCAAAAATACTTTAAATGCGCCATGCCAATGTTTAAGGTAACATTAGGTATCTGTCAAATTCGCTTTTTTATAAACTACGCAAAATGATCTTATAACCTTTTTTGGATGATTTTCCAATTGTCTAGAAAAGAACGCATACTTTTATTATTCGTTTTTTTATTTAGCTATGTTTGAATAATACAAGAATTTTGTAATCATAATTTCATCAAAAAAACTTAAAAAACAAATTTTCCTCAGGTCGGAAAATTTCGTTCACACTGCATGTGAATGTAAAATTCCATTAGAAACATTTTTTCTCACTAAAAGTTTTCCATGTTTTAACAAATATTTTTAATATTTTTTTAAATAGCGAATTTAACAGATACCTAATGTCACCTGTCAGCTTTGACATGGCGTATTTGAAGTATTTTTAGAAGCAGAGGTGATTGCCCCACAAAGTTCTTTTCCAATCAGAATATTAAATAAATTTCCCATATCGATTCAACTTTTAGGACACACTGTATACATTACAATAAAATCCAAAATACTTTGACATTTTTCTTAAATAGCGTCAGATTTATTAAACATTTATTGGATTTACCGGATTTACCATTACAGACATTATGATTTTATGATAATCGGTTTTGGAACTTTGAGAAGAAAGTTACATTAATTGGATTTACCTGAAATACATCACATTTATGGTAATTGGTTTTGGAATTTTTGTATGGAGTCTTCGATTCTACAAAGCAAGCCGCCCATCTCTAATCGTTAATTATTGACCTGCCATCTAGGTGCTTACAGCGAAATGTTCGTTACGAAATTATGTTAGGAAAAGAAAGGTAAATGTAAGTTTAAGTGGTAAAAAAGAGAGAAACAAGTAACATTATGAATAGTAAACGTATCAACTTCAAAAATAGGTCCAAATTATAAAATACCCCGTGTCCGCCGATTTATTTTACAGAAAAGCGAGTTTTGAAGGAGGAAGAAAAACTAGTTAAATTAGCTGTGAAGAAGGCTTGTTTTTATTGTATCATTCAATCCACGGATCATTTGTTGAAAGTTTACGAGGCCACCAGCAGTATATAAACCTTCCCTCTCACACACACATATCGCTATCATTATACAAGGACTCCCTCCTTCACATATTAGACATTCATTCATGGGATAATAATGATCGTAGCTTTTTAATTTTTATAATATACTCATCTAAATATAACCAGATTATTCTGGCATACATCTACTCGTATTTGAATATGTTATCTAAATACTTATTATGGATCGGTATTCCCCTGCACTTTCTTTTCCACGTTCATGTTTAGGATACAGTAATGTATGTAAACAGTATATTCAGTATATTGATTATTGTGGACGTTCCTTTCTTTTTTTTAAATTTCTGATAAGACACATTAATATATCTAGGTACCAATCTTGTTTCTTTCTAATTTAGAGTATCTCCTGATCTTTACTAATCAATAGCTTATATTCCAGGTAGCTATTCTCAAGATTTTGGTTTACAAGATTTTGTATACAATTTTTTCTCGGTGTTCCTTATCGGTTGTTCAGTCCAGCTTATATTTCTTCTGACACTTTGAGGTGTGAGCAAATAGACAATTAGCCTATACCACCAGAAGTGGAATGGTGGAGGCCATTTAGCTTCACCGAGGCGATAAACTCTAAATCTTGGGTATACAGTTTTTTTTACTCGTGTTGTGCACCCATAAGTACTTACTGCTGCAAAATAAATCTACTCAGTAAGCATATTATAGTTTGTGAAAGAGTAATGTTCGCATGTATCTTCATCGCTACGCTAGCCGAATAGGGAAGTAGTATATACGAGATAAGCGCCATAAATTCTCGGCTCGGTAGGCTTCTACAGGTGCCAACATGTTCAAACTCTGTTGCGTCATAGTTGAACATGCAAAAGGGCTATCCTATACTATATATACCGTGAGATCATTTAAATTTAAAATTAAAGTAGGCGGGAATTTTTTTATACGTTTGGCGATCCTGCCAATTGACTCGCTGTGTAAATTAGAGGTTATGCAATTTTATGTTCTAGACTAAACATTTTGGAGCGTCACTTTGACAATTCAAATCAAACTGTGAAGTGAACAGTTAGTGTTGCCAATCTAATTTAAAAATCACAGCCAACTTTAATTATAAATTCAAATGATCTCGTGGTATTTCGGCTAGAAGCGTAATAGATTTTAGTAGCCACTTAAGCATCGTGACGAGTGCATGAAAATGTCGCAACTAACGAAAATTGCGTACCGCGTGGTCATTAAATTTTTAACAAAAGAAGGGCTCTCAATCAACACTCCTAATCAAATCAAACAACGTTTACACGGTGTTTATTGTGATTTATCTCCTTCATATTCCACTGTAAAAAAGTGATCAAAATGTTTCCGTTTGAGACAAGAATCTCTTGAAGATGATGAACGTGCGGTCGGACAATTGAAGAGGCAACGCCTCAAAAAGTTGCGATCATTAAAGAAATGGTATTAAAAGATCGCCGTTTGAAAGTTAAGGGTTAGCAGTGATGTCTGACATTTCGGAAACAAGTGTTCGCCAAATTCTTCATGGCCATCTGGGTATGAATAAAATTAGTGCAAGATGGGTACCCCGTCTTCTTTCTGCTGTTCAATATCAACGTCCCGTTGAATGTACGCGCTCGTTTTTAAACTTGTGTGGAGACGACCCAAAGCCGATCTTGGAGTCCATTGTCACTGGAGATGAAACAATGGTTCTGTATTATGATCCTCTATCCAAAAGGGAATCGATGGAATGACGGCGACCCGATGAACCTCGTCCCAAAAGGCGAAAGTCGTTCAATCGACAAAGGAAGTTATGGCAAAAATATTTTGAGATTGTGACGCCATTTTATTGATTAATTTTAAAGAACGCAATACAACTATTAACAGTACCATATTATGCGTCTTTATTGCATAAATTGAGAAACAATATTCGTGAAAGACGTCGCGGGAAATTGACAAGAGGGTTCGATTATTACACGACAATGCACCCGTTCATACTGCCGCAATTTCACTAGCTGCCATTCGCGAATGCGGCTTTGAAGCATTGATCCACCCTACAGTCCGGATATGGCTCCTAGTGACTATTATTTATTTTCCAATTTAAAGAAAGACCTTAGGAGACGTCGTTTTAAGGACGAGAACGAGTTGCAAGCAGCTGTAATTGAACATTTTGAAGGAAAAACTTCAGATTATTTTTTACAAGGGCATTGAATTATTAATTCCATGTTGTAATAAGTGTATTGACATTAGTGGAGATTATATTGAAAAATAAAAATTATTATATTTTACCAAGTTTATTTTTTCTATATCAGGCCGAGAATTCTTGGCGCTTATCTCGTATGTTTGTTTCAACAATCAAGAGCGAATTTAGTTATTTGGCTTCTTTAGGCAAAATAAATATTTACGTATGTAACACCAACTAAGAGCGCACCACAATAAATAATATTCGCGTACATTTAAATATAAGAAAAATGAAAGAAAAAAAAATAAAAATTATTATATTACTAGGTATATTTATTTATAATAACAAAAAAGCCACCTTCAAATCTGTTATTTTAGACAGCTGTCTAGTCTGCCTAGGCCTAAATATGTCCCTGTCAACAACTGAAGTGTTTTATAAAGAGTTTTAAAAAGTTTGACCGTATAATCTGCCTTGCATCTATGATTGGTCAAATATATAGTTTTGGAGAAATGACCAAAAATAACTAACTTGATAACTTTATATAAATTATTCATTTGTTATTAATACAAATTTTGATGCTAAACCATTAACGAAAACAGAGTTGGAGACATTATAAAGAATATAGTGTAAAAACTTTATTCTTCAAATTTCCTAATAAGAAATAATCCAGCGACGTTAAATCTGACAGACGAAAATGAACCAAATTAGAATTAATTCGACGTTTATCAACAATTATATCAATAATCCACTGTTTTCATGCATTGCGCGCTTGCGATCGTGTGCGCACCCTGTGTGTGCGTTCTGTAGCGTTGAAAAACAGTTCCAAAGTTTCTTTGTGCATTAAAGATGCGAAGACTAAAAATTCCTACAAATATAAAACAATAAATAAGTAACACCTTTACAACTTAATTTAGACAAACCACAATGTATAAACAAGTATGAGAAGACAATACAACAAAATCATCAAACTACTAGCCAAGGTTTCTAATTACTTTTTATTTTGAACTCGTCATGACTTGAAGTTTCCTAATTTTTGTACAACATAAGAATATACAGCAGGTGCATTCGATTGTCGGCATTTTGAAGTTGCTAGATGAACAGCTAGATTCGAATATCGTACACACCACGATCAGTTCACCAAAGCTTGTCGAACGATATCGTCATTGTATGCTGGTAAAATAATTGACGTTTGTCGTTTTGACATGAAAGTCTTGGCAAGTGTGTAAAAAATATCTGGATATGTCTCAGATAACTTGAAAATGCAGTGTCCCCATCAGTGTTTTTCTTTTGAAAATGTGAGTAGTCGAAGAACTTGATATAATGCGGTAGCAGATCTAACTACTTTAAATATTTCAGCAATAGAAGAATTGGGCCGGCGGTGGACGAGTGGTGTTAGTGCATCACTCGTGTTCCAAGGGTCGTGGGTTCGAATCTCACTTGGGGCGGCGGGATTTTTCTAATTGGAAAATTCCGTCACCTCAACTATGGATGTGTGTATTCGTGTTGCATGTTAGATGGGGGACAGATGACCTTAGATGTTGGTTCCCCCGTAGTGTAGGCGTCAAATTAAAATTAATAGAAGAATTAAATTGTGCTTATTATCTTCCCATTTTTACATGTTTAGCTATGAAATATCATATAAGTTACCTGTCCCCAACGTGTTTATTATTTTACTAACGCAGTTTTTTTAAATATAGATAGCTTCAGATGAATAATTGCCCCATTGCTAAGTTAAAACAATCTGTTTACACTTATTTTAATCACATATGTAATTATTTTTACTTTAACAATTAAACGACAGTTGATTAATTCTTGTCACCAGAAATTCGGTCACATAGATTGAACGAAAGATTTTTCAGCCTGGCAACACGTTAACACGTTTAACACTGACGTTAAATTAGTTTACCCTTAACAAGCAACAGTGAGGAAGCCTTGTTTATTCGCAATTAATAAAAAGTTTGTTGATTTATTTATAGAAATATATTATAAGGAAGCTTCTTTGGCGCGTTCCAGGTGAGTTTGTTTATTGTTTGTCCCCTAGGTTACCTATGTTGATAGGAAGATTTACCAATATTCTGTTAGTAAATTTGTGCATGATTATTTTGAGGCTATAATGATTTTGGGCGGAAAATATAGTTCTGCATGGTCAACTAGAAAGCGGGATTTTCAAATTAATTTAAAAAAATGTCATATATGTTACCATCACGTAAGTTACTAGGCTGAAAGTAACATATGTGACTAATGGTTATTTATGTGACTTTAAATGATCTTTTAACCATTTCCCTGTCAGAGAAAGCGCTTTTTTATTGTAGAATATTTACAATGCCTCTTTCGGCTGCTCAAAAACAAAAGCGATACCGAGACGAAGTAAATGCTGATCCTGAAAAAAAGAACAAATTACCTAAGGAAAATGAAAAAGATAGCTAAGCAAAGAAAAGATTTAATGTCGTTGAAAGAAGCAATATTTGCTTGATTACATTTAATACTATTACTTAAATTACATTTTTATATGTTGTTGGACCGTCACATACGATTTGTCACAAAGGTTACCATAAGTGTTTTTTTTTAGATATTTATAGAAATAAAATATCAAGTCCGTTTTAGTTAGTATTTCTAGAAGAAAAGCCTGATCTTAATGAATAACAGAAAAATTCTGATTAATTTTAAAAATGAATATTCATTTCTGTTCAAGTAACTTATGTGACGGTCACGTAAGTTATGAGACATTATTGTGCATTAAAATAAAATAAAAATGGTGCTCTGTTGTGTATTGATTTTTATTTAGTTATCCGTCTACTATCCATGTGTTAAGCGTTTATTAATTTGTAGTAAAGTTAAAATTTAAATTCTTTCCTCTGAAATTTTCAACTTATATGAGAATGACCCATCTATATATATTATGATGATGATATACATTTATTATGATGAATTGCTGTTCGCTATGCTTCCTTCTTTCTTTCCTCACACATGAAAATTCAATCCCAAATTTTATTAACACTGTATAAGTATTAGCAATTGTACAATCATGCTACCGTTAAGTAAAGAAACTTTAAGTAAAAAACAAAATTTTAAGTGCATGTTTTACAAATCAAAAATCAACAAAACTTGTACGGATTTTCGTCAAAATGTCAAATCGAAGTGTCGTCATTTGAGTCCAACCTAAAGTTGCAATTTTTGAGTTTTACTTTGTTTCTTTTGTCATGTCAGGATGAGTGTCATAGTGTCTTCAGAAAAACCTAATTATTTTTTTGAAATTAAAACAAAAAGATAAGAAAAACAAAAGAAATGTTCTTAAATATAATTTTGGAAGTTGGCAGGCACAATACTTTGTTCACCAAACAGAAATATAAGCCATTCCTACAAAATTACACAAGATTTGTATAGAATCTTTCTGCTGGTCGTATTTCTAAAACCAGTGTCACAAGTAAGTGCATACTTGACTGTTTGGAAAGCTCAAGTGATGTCAGGTGTGGCAGAAGTTGCCTAATTAAATTATCTGATAATAATTATTTTTTTAATTAATTTTGACAATTATAACAACAGAGTAAAATAATTGTAATAATCATTTATTAAGAGAAGATAGTCATCATTTAGTTAAAAAGAAAAAACTACACTGCAAGGAGGTTTTCCTAGCAATTATCATGACAGAGCTCAGATTGCGAGACGATCAGATGATTTCGTTTTGGCGAGGTACAACTGTTAACAGTTATTTAAATCTTTGTTTCGCTTTGCTGTTATTCGACAGTAGGGAATGGGCCACCTGGCCAGACCCCCTCCACTTTTTTCTGGCCACGCCTACTGCGCTCTGATTGGCTACCCCCACTCCTGTAGACACGCCTGCTACTCTCTGATTGCTTACCCCCACTCCTGTAGCTCCTCCCCTTGCTTCTGATTGGTTGAAGGCAGCCATTTTGAAACTCGTCGCCATTTTACCACGCCCTATGACGCCATTATGGGAATCTGTATTACCGACAACATGTACACGTCTAAGAGATGGCGCTATGAAGGAATACCGACAAACTGTGTACTACTACAACTAGATGGAGTTATGAAGAAGTCTGTATTACCGGTATGTAGAGGTCGCGTAAAAAGAGAACTGTATTAGAGAAGAAGACCCTTCAATTAGAGTCTGCAGCCATTTTATATCACAACATGTGGCGCTAAATTTGAATCTGCCAAATTACTGAATCTGTCAATTTTAAATTTGTCATTTTTGCATGTCATTTTTGAATCTGCCATTTTAAATCTGTCAATTTTGAATCTGTCATTTTAAATCTGTCAATCTTGCATCTGTCATTTATGCATCTGTCAATTTTGAATCTGTCATTTTGAATCTGTCATTTTAAATCTGTCATTTTAAATCTGTCAATTTTGCATCTGTTGCATCTGTCATTTTTGAATTTGTCATTTTAAATCTGTCATTTTAAATCTGTTAATTTTGAATCTGTCAATCTTGAATCTGTCATTTTAAATCTGTCAATTTTGCATCCGTCATTTATGCATCTGTCAATTTTGCATCTGTCATTTTAAATCTGTCAATTTTGCATCTGTCATTTAAATCTGTCAATTTTGAATCTGTCATTTTTGAATTTGTCATTTTGAAGTCGCCATCTTGGATTTCCCTGCCCTAGATTTGAATTTTAGCGCTAACTCAGGGATTGGATCAACCATCTTTTATCTCTTTCACTAGACGGAAACTCTTTCTCTTTCCTTCTCATAGGATGACTACCGGCTGCTTTGTAACTTAGGATGTTCGCCGTCGGAAATCTTCGGGTTTTTTCGTGTACTCTCTTGCTGATGACGATCTACCTTTTATATAGTCACCCTTCTCCGTTCACCCTTAATCATGCTAGTAAATGAAATATCAATGTTTAAATATACATATTATTTATTTTGCTATACATTTCGAGGAGTAAATGGACAATTGTAACATATTATTTGACAAATTATTAATTACACAGTATGAGTTGAGATCATCACGTAACACTTGCAAATTGTTTAAATATTTTTGTAACCTATTTCTAAGATATGAAATAAATAAAGATTAGTAAAAGTTTCACAGTTTTATTAAAATACAACCTGACAATATTGTTTCGACAGCTATGCTGTCATTATCAAAGGTAATATAATTATAAACAAACACGTCGCTAAGGTAGATACAAAAATAGGTAACTAGATAAAATAATAATAATAATCATCATTAAATATCTAATACTTCCAGTAACGGAGAATTACTGAGCTCAAGTTGTTCATTCATTAAAGGTACCCTGAGTTTGTGTTTGTATATCTCAAAGGCTTCTAAAATGTCTAATTTGCGTTTGTTATTACAAAAATGTAGAAATTTAATATTATTTTGAGGAGTCATTGTGTGATTTTGTTCTAAAAGGTGTTTGGCGTAATTAGATTTTTCAGGATGTTTATTTTTGTAATGACGTACGTGTTCTTTATATCTTATGTCAAAATTTCGAAGTGTTTGTCCAATATATACCGAACTACAAAAAGAACAATTTAAACGGTAAATGCCCGATTTCATGATATCATGTGTTCTGTCTTTAGCATTAAATAAAAATGAAATTTTATAATTGTTGGTTTTTCTTAGTATATGTGCAATTTTGCTGATATTTTGCCAAAATATGGTATAGATATGTAATTTGTGTCTTCTGTTTGATTGTCAATGGGATATATTCTTTTGATAGCTAACCTATAATCTTTTTGTTTAATTAAAGTGTGACACTGTGAAACTTTTACTAATCTTTATTTATTTCATGATTATGCTGTTCCACAAAGTAAGGCTGGAAACAATAAACAAGATTATTTCTAAGATAGTTTATTTACGCCATGGTGTTCTTAATACGACGGTGCAAGCGTTGTCGTTGACGTTTTCGGCTGCTGTTGCTGTTGATGATATGATTGCAGTCGTGTACGTACGGCATCGATAAACTTTTGCGGATAATGTTTTATTATTTCTAATAAAATGAACGAGTTTAATCCACCAGTTGTTGTTGCTGCGTTGTCTATTAAACTGGTAGCTGAGTAGTACCCGCATAACAGTTCGGTCGTGAATAAGATGGAGTCTGTTGTCGGAAGCGTTTTATAGACATCTTCAGGGCGTCTCAGATGACCTTCTGCTACGTTCTCTATGTTTGCGTGGTAGAAACGCGAAAAGTCCAGGTGATGTAACGTTCGAGCCTGATGATTGATCAGCGGTGCTAGATGCAATATAGACTGAAACTCGTAATCTTTTAAGGTTATAGTCCGTTGTTTATCATTCTGATGAATGGCCACCCTGTTGTCGAAAAACTCGTTGTGAACAATCTCGATGTATAAATTCTCACATAGATGAACTTTCAAATGTTTATCACGATGTAGTACACTGTTGTCCTTGCAGCAGCAACCATAAAAGAAATTTTTAAACATTGCCTCGACTCGTATATCATACAACTCGAACCAGTCACTTTCCGACAACACTATCTCACCATGCAGGCATACGTTATTCACGCATTCGAGCTTCACTACCACGTCAAATTCTTTAGACCCCAAGGCGTCGTCGTCGTCGTCAGGCGGAATAAGTCCTACTTGGATGTTGTGTACATGGTCGTAGTTTTCTTCTTCTTCTTCTTCCCCTGGAGGTCTCGTAACATACAACGGATACTGGACAGCCCCGAGCAGTTGAACACGTACTTCACCTTTAGCTACTGCTGCTACTGGTGTATCTACAATAGTAAAGTTTGCTAATAATGCTACAGCGTCATCAGCGTAGTATAGAGGCTGCTGCTGCGACAGATCATCGAACGCTAGATCAATAATACAATAATCGGTTACTATAAACATAAACATACAAAAGTTTTAAACATCATACCTAGTTCTTCATTGTTCGACTCTTGACCGTTCTCGCTGTACTTGTCGGTACTTGCTGTTGATGAGTGATCGGCAACATCCGGGCCTTCATCTAAACAAGTAACAAAATAGACACAAATTAGCATACAAACATAAACTTGAAGTTTTATAAACAACTTACCTATTTCCAGGGGAAATAATTCGCTCTCACAAGGCTCGTTATCATAACAATAATTAGGACTGCTTATGCTCGCAATCATCGTAATTGCTGCTGCTGCTGCTGTACACGTGCTGCCTGCTACTAGTGCACGCTAACAACTGTCGACTTTATATAGTCGCTTATACTTACCTAGATGCAACGCATGCTCAGTAACATGCATACGGTAAACAAGTTGTCGGCGTTGACAGACAAGTTTCATCTTGTTTAATGACACGTCATCACAGTCAGGTGTGTAGGTAATTACCTCATTCTTGCTTCTCTCATACTAGTTATAGCTATCACTTTCATGCCATGGTACAGGAGAGAATAGTAATAATACACATATAGAACATTAATCTTTTATTCTATGACAATCTTTCTCAAAAAAAATTATTGAACAACAAAACAATAATTAAATAACTAATAGTATATTATACACCAAGGTGGTGAAGACTGTTATTATTGACCGAGCACAAAGATTATTTCGCGAGGGGCTTTGCCCCGAGCGGAATAAGGTGCGAGGCCTATTAATGTCTTCACCACCGTGGTGTATATACTATTTTTTCCACTACTAGCCAAATTTAAGGCAAAAATTAAAAATTAAAATTTTTCTTGTAAAAATCAAGTAGCACAGGAATGCAAATTCGCCTTTCCACTAATAAAACAAAAATCAAGTAGTCTCATGCAGATTGATATTTCCACTAATAAAACTTATTTTCAAACAACGTTTGTAATTATCGTGTTAGGTAATTTCAAGCAGCAAATACGTTAAAGACAATCTCCTGGGTATACAAAATTATGTTGCACAAGTTTTTGTTAAACAACTATCCCTGGATTCTCAAAACATTTGAATTTATCCATTATTAACCTAGGTTAATAATAGAAAAAATTATTAACCACTACTAGAGAAATTCAACTTCTCAGTTGGCTAGGAGACGCAATAATTGTTAACTTCATAGCTAGTAGTGGAAAAACAATTATTATTAGGGTTGAAATCTGTTCTCGGATAACCATGATAGAACATTAATCTTTTATTCTATGACAATCTTTCTCAAAAATTATTGAACAACTAAACAATAATTAAATAACTAAACAATTATTATTATTAGGGTTGAAATCTGTTTTCGGATAACCATGAAGGCATACTCGTAACACGTTTGAAACTTGACCTTGACCTACTACTACTTAACAGACACAATTGAAAAGAACAAAATCGCGTTTATCAGGTAAGAGATCTATTTCATGAGCATGTTCCCGAGTTTCCCCGTGATGGTTGTGATTTACATTCAATCACTCCCAAGTTTCACCATCTGTTTTGATAATTAATTACAATTCCAGTACATAAAGTATAACCCTTTACCATGCCTTCCAACAGCCTCAGCATGGACTCAAAGTTTATTTTTTGAGTCGCGGCGTGATTTAGGGTAATACCCTTGGCCTTTACGACCACGTGTATCTGTCCGGTGGTCGGGGAATACACTTTGTAGGCGTAGTTCTTAGGCCCGCCTGACACAAACTCTATAATATACAATCCAGGAACGTACTCTTCGAGCTCGTCAGTAAGGTCACCCAGGAAGTTATCGGTTGGTAGCTCGAAGTCGCCATGTTTTGAAACATATACTACAGAATCTGAAACAACGAAAAAAAAATTAACTCTAACATAGACGGTTGACGTTGATAGTACGACTTACCTGTGTCATAGTATAAGACTCTCTCGCCTAGCTGATCCAAATAGGAATACAGCTTAAGACGGGCCTGTGCAGTGATAAATGCCGCGATGACCACGTTGACTGACGATAGAGGATCTGCTGCTTCCTCTTTATGTTGCCAGTTAACCGCAATCACCTCGTAATTTATTTCCTGCACGTGATTTACTTCTACGCCCGGGCTGGATAACAGGTCGAAAAACTCCTTGGGCTCGTTGATTATGGCCGTTTTCGCCTGGTTCTCACGTTGACCGAATTTCCCTATAACAATAATCAATAAAACTATGTACTGCATGCACTGATGCTGCTGCTGTAATTTACCCCAGAAGGAATTCAGCATCAGTTTGGCCAACGATCTCAAACCAGGGTTCTTGATGATTTTCATCGAATCCAAGGAGACTCCCTCGTTCTCGAGGTAGTCATCAACGTACTGTTTCCGGGCTCCGTCGATATCATACTCGTCGTTGTTGACAGCTATTGAAGATGGCCAACCGCTGGCTTCCTGCTTCATCTTCAGGAACTTGTCGTGGAAGCCCGAAAACAAGCCCCCAGACTTGGACGATTTATTGTACTGGGTTACATCGTACGACCAGATCTCTTGTATGTCCTGCACGATGTAACCCTTACGTATGGCCATTAACAGTTCGTCCAAGACCCAGGTTCCATTGATGACTCGGTCCTCTACGCCGTGCTGACTCTCTATCTGTTGTCTGAGTTCGGGTGTTAGTTGCCGCCGGAAGCGACATTCCCACTGCTCAATGACCTCGTATCCTAGCGACTTTAACTTTGCAGTAGTGGCTCGGGTCTTCTCGAACCTCATATCCATGGTGTCGCTAGGATCGTCGTGTAGAGGTTCGTTGCGACGGGTGGTGAAGCAGGTGGGACATCCGTGGAAGTAACACCCGTGAAATTGAAATATCTGATTACTATACAGCCCATCTACCTTTAACCCGCCCACGATAGCTTCTCTCTGCCGGGCGGCATGTTGAATCTCGACACCTCTTTGATGCTCTTTTAGCAACAGCCATTGGAGAGCTACCTTAGACTGGTTATCTGCCCGTCTATAACCACCCTTTGGTACCACTCCAATGGTGCTTTCTTTGAGGAATTTCCTCCGGAACATGAGATTACAAGCCGAAGCGATGGTGATGGCTTCCGTGAACGGGTCAGCGTCGTATTCCTCAATAAAGAGATTCCTAAAGTGGATACAGGCTCTCTTCAAAATATGTCATGTCGAACTCCGTGTCCCTGTTTACCCCGTACCACTTTAAGAATTCTTCACGAGCCTTGGGTTTCATGGTATCAGGGCTGTAGAATTTGATGTCTGGAAGAGGCCCTACATAGTTGGCATTGGCCTTGGTGTTAAAGAGGTGCGGGAAGTATCCCTTGGGAGCCGGTAGGTCGAAGGATTTTGGTAACTCTGCCAGAGCCATGGGGAAAAAGTTGAGCGAGTCGATAATCTTTAGATTATCTAGTTGTAGCAGCAGAATTCCTGAGCCGCGCATAATGAGGTCCGGATTCATAGAGGTATTTGTTAACAGATAATTTAGAATGAATTGCGTATCGAAAGCTTGCCCATTATGGGCAACTGCTACAACCTTTTTGAATTTTTTACGTATCTCCAGCAGGTGTGTAAGAAAACCCTCTATACATTTTCCTTTCAATACCTGTTCTCGCTGACTACAGTTTGGACACAGGGAGGCCGTTGAATCGGAACAGGTAGAATACAC
Organism: Agrypnus murinus; assembly: GCA_929113105.1. Lineage (NCBI taxonomy): Eukaryota > Metazoa > Arthropoda > Insecta > Coleoptera > Elateridae > Agrypnus > Agrypnus murinus. Next base: position 40,764,469 of record OV816028.1, read on the forward strand.
CTGCTGGAAAACGCATAGATTCGGTTCATGGAGCTTTACACCGGGCGCAATTTCTTTCTCTTGCCGGGTCTCCAGGTCGAAGAACACAAACAAGGTGTCTTCTTGTTTTATGTTCCTCTTCCCGGCCGGCTGAATGAAACAAAAATGGTTTTCGGGTTTATGGCTCTGACAGATCTTACAATAGATCTCCCCCCACACGTGGGCCTGCTTCCGGGTCTTGAGGTTCACGGTTTTGAAACACCCCTCGCATTTCTGTACTTCCCGGCACATTTTACCTTGATGGTTCTCAAAACATGTCTGGGTTCTAAAATCACACCTGCAGTCCGGACACCTAATCAGCTGCGCTGTTCTTTCGCAGGGCGGAGAGCTACCGCAGCCTACGCAGGACTTTTCACAACGGTGATCTCCCTTGTTGTTATAGGGTACGTGGCAGTGCTAGCAAAAGTATCTGCATACAAAGGCCGAGGTCAACGATGTTATGACGTAATGATGCTCGTGATACAGCAGATTGATGTTGTTTGTTACTGTTATTGCATCACAAGCATCGTTATCAACGACCCCCTCGAAGATAAGTGATAAGATAAGTAAGATAACGACCTTTTGATCCGTAGCTATATACTACTATCTTGTAGTCGGGGGCCAGGAGCTGTTGGAAAAGCCTTAATTCGTTGACCTCGGCTCCCTCCGGTGGAATGAAGACTACTCCCGCTTCCTGCATCATTTCTTCGGCCTTTATCTTTTGCACGTTCTGATTATCACGGGTCTTCTTGTAATCGGCACTATTATCTGCGTGAACCCTGCCTACGACCAAAGCCCTGGGTAGGCATAGATTGTCACTGCTGTTGTTAATCGTGACAATCTCTCTGCGTTGGCGACATTCTTCGGCAACGCGTAACGACGTAACGACTGCGACCTTGTCCGGCTGGTGGTGTTACAATAGTAGCGATCAGTCTAAAGGTGCCCGAACTCAAGGCTTCAGGATCGCTCTGTAAGATTGATTCTAGAATGCCCCAGACATCATTGAATGTGACCTCATCGGCTCGTTTGAGGCTCATGTAGCCGGGAAGTTTTTGTTTGAAACTATCGAATTCAAATGCGGCCCCAATCTTATCAGTAGACTGCGCCCGGCTTAACAAATTCAGTAAAATTTCATTGATAGCCGATTTAAAAAAGTTCAAATGGTCTTCACCGTCTGGCGTGTCATTTACTTTAAACACTACTCGGTGTTTCTGGGTGCCGAATTTCTTTATGGTGGACACACTTTCGGCGATTACTTCGTAGAAAGAAGACATTTTGTACAGGTAAGCGTAACAACAATAACAACAACAATATCGCACTTGCAATTGTTGTTAATTGTTTAAATAAACATCAACATCTGAATGCAATGTAAGCTAGTTTATTAAGCAACGAGTACGTTAAACATAAGCTATTTAAATTTTTATGTAATATTAAATATTATAAATAATAATTATTTACATTATATGTATATTGTTATAAACAATTCGTGTTTAAGAACCCTCACGAATATGAACGCAGGGTTTGCTTTCTTTCACGAAGCTTTAATAGCAATCTAATTTAAGCAAAATATTATTAAAGCTTAAATTGTTAGCGGTTTATCAATATTAAAATGATAAGGGAAATATTATTATTATTATTTGTAAGGGTTATACGCATAAAGGTATCAATGCTTCTCGAGTGTTACAACGCCTGGGCGTCACGAGACATGCTTAAGAGAAGCGATGAAATATGCAGTATATCCATCTTTATTTTAAATACAGATTTTTATATATTGCAGTTTCTATTACTCCAACTGGTTTAACAACTCGAGCGACCTTCGAGAGTACCATCCATGCTTACGTACACGCATAGACGTGCATCTGGGTGACATGATAAATGCACGAACTTTACTGTTAGTACTTCCGATAACAAAATGCTATGACGCGCCGCTACTGTTTACCTTGATGGCTCGAGAAGTGTTAGAGATCTGTTTGATTTCCCGATGCTTGGGCGTAGGGTGTCATGAGAAGCGTTATAATACACATTTAGAATAAACTTAATCTTGCTCAAAAACTGTTTATCTAATTTAAGCAGATATTAAATTATTATTATTTAAGATTAAATTGTGAAGAGGTTTAGCCTTTGATCACTTGAAAAAGGAATTGTTTCTCTTCTTCATTGTGTGTTAATTTATTATTATAATCTATAATGAATTTGGTACCTCTTTCAGCAGCATCGTTCACTACAGATAAGTTTTGGCAAATTTGAGAACCTTGAACGTAGTCAAATCTTTCATTCCAATTCGATGGATCGACTTTCAAAAATTCTTTGTAAATTTTTAAGCAATCAAAGAACGCGTGTGTGTTTGAATTTACAAATTCGCTTAAACCTTTTGTGAATGTGTTTCAAGGATGTGTTGGATTAGCTATGATTCGCTTGCATTTTTTTTGCTTGAGCATTAATTGCTTCAACCATTTTTCTCTTAATATCAACACTAACATTAAGATCGAAGAATGAAAGATCGACTGCTTCTTCGGACAAATACCATAAGTGATTGCTAACTTCGATCGACCTACCGATAAAGATTTACCTGAGAGAAAAAAGAATTTTTTATAACAAAAAACGTTGTTATTATTGTTGGCTCGGTTTAGCATCATTCAAATGACATAGGGAAATATTATTGTTCGCAAAATAAATCAGAATATATGTTGTTAATTTTAAATAAACAATAACATCTGAATGCAAAGCAAGCTAGTTTACTAAGCAACGAGTACGTTAAACATAAGCTATTCAAATTTTTATGTAATATTAAATATTATAAATTAATTATTTGCTTTGTACAAAGTTAAAGAAAGATCCGTTTTAATGCAAGTTAATAAAACCTTTTAACCAGTCTTAAAACTTTAATAGCAGTCTAATTTAAGCAAATATTATAAGCCGAGTTTAAATTGTTAATAAAACCCTTTGGCAAACTATTATTATTACTATTATTATTATATTAACTACGTAATAAACAATTAATAAATTCCTACCTTTGTTGGCTGCTTTGGTTCGTCTGACGCCAACACTCAAAGTTTTATTTAAAAATTAGTTTTATTCACCACTAAACAAATACACATACACACACAATAGCAACAAATAAAAGCTAAAAAAAGCAGTCTTAACAGCGATAGCGGACGTAGGCAAGTGATACCTGGAAGTTCAGGATTTGCTATTATACGTTCTAAAACAATCGTAGCGCCCTCTGGTTGTCATTAAAACATCGTTTACGTATTGCGAGATATTGCGCAATATTACGAAATAAACAAGAATAAACCTGATTCAAAATTCCTTCAAAGGCACTGTTAATTAAGCCTTTATTAGGTCATAAATCAGTCATGTCATAAACCGTCGTGGTCGTTCATGCCTGCTTCATCTTGTTTAATGATTGATCTACGCAGCGCACTACCTACCACCTGCCATCGGTAATGATTGCACTCAGATCTGAATAAAAGATAAGATTTCTTTCTTATTCAGAACCCTTTTTCAAAACGGTCGAGAATGTATTATTTTTTATTAGGGCTAAATTCATCGTAAACATGTAGTCAAATAAGAGAATGACTTCAATTTATTATTTAACTAAATGCAGTAAATACTCACTTTATCGTCGTATAACATCTAAACTCTTAATTAAGGTATTGATCGACCTATCGATAAAGATTTACCTGAGAGAAGTTTCTTACACACACTATGTATACAGGTAGAAGATTGCTTGTTATCGAGCGATCTTCAACTTTAACGAAAATGAACCCTTTCATTATGCTTTCTCTCAATGCAATAAATCTAGATATTATCTTTTAGCAGGTGTTAAGAACAAATGCATTTTTGGTCTCCGCGCATACAAGTTTATTCCTGCAGATTGAGCTGACTATAAAAAACCGGGCTTCACCCTGTACTATCTTTAGTTTTTATTAACTAGAGAAACTTATTAGCCTCGTTATGCCTCTAGTGATAGGCTGTCTCTTTGATAGTAACACTAAAAACACCGCTGATTTAACGAAGATGAACCCTTTTCATTATGCTCTTTCTCTCAGGGCAATAAATCTAGATATTATCTTTTAGCAGGTGTTAAGAACAGCTGCATTTGGGTCTCCGCGCATACAAGTTTATTCCTGCTGATTGAGCTACTATAAAAACCGAGTTTCACCTTACACTAACTTTAGTTTTATTCTTGTTGACTCAGCGGATTGGTGATAATTAATTCTAACGCTCCGGTGATATTATTACTTAATTATTTTTTTACTCAGTAGTACTTGCTTCAACATTAAAAACAGGTATGTTAAAACTAATTATTTTTATTATTAACGTGTGTGTGTTTACGCATAAAATTTTAAATAAAATGCTACTATTTAAATTCTAACATGTGTGTGTATCTTTGTTTTTACGTAGAAAAAAATGGACTTGTTACAACAATTGAACAAACCTTCAGGCAACAGTGGCGGTCTGAAACCTATCAAGAAATTATGCGACTACGGGGTTAAAGAGGTTGTCGAAATACTAGAGTTCAAAAGAGTCGTTTGCCGTGATAAACGCCAAAGTGTGATTATTGTTGGTGAAAACTACGTTACATTTCTACCTAAGCGAATCAGCGATAAGCTGACGTACGAGAAGGTTAAGGATCTTAACGAAAAGATTGAGGCTAAAACTATTTCTCTGGGCCTGCCGTACCTGGGGAAAACAAGTGGACCTTTGCCATATGACGACTGCATGTTTGTGGAAACAAATAAGGTACATTTACACGCATCATCATCATTGAGTTCTCTTTTAATGCTCTATTTTATGTTTCTAGCCCCTGGAACCGCAAATAGAAAATCGAGGCCAACAGTAAATACAAGATGAACGGTGGCGATCCCTCTGCAATATTCATCATCATCACCATCATTTGATGAAATGTGAAATTAATTGTAATAATAATTCCTAGCTAAATAAATATTCTATTTAAACATTGATGTTTCATTTACTAGCATTAGGATGAAGGGAGAGAGCAGGAAGGAGAGAGAGTGAAAAGGAGAGAGCGAAAGAAAGCGTTCTAGAGAGAGAGAGAGAGAGAGAGAGAGAGAGAGAGAAAGAGAGAAGGCGAGAAAGAGTTCCCGTCTATTGAAAGGGATAAAAGATGGTCGATCCAATCCCAGAGCTAAAAATTCAAGGGTTGGAAATCCAAAATGGCGACTTTAAGAATGACAAATTCAAAATGACAGATTCAAAATTGACAGACGCATAAATGACAGCCGCAAAATTGACAGATTTAAAATGACAGATGCAAAAATGACAGATGCATAAATGACAGATGCAAAATTGACAGATTTAAAATGACAGATGCCAAAATGACAGATGCAAAATTGACAGATTTAAAATGACATTCAAAAATGACAGATGCAACAGATGCAAAAATTACAGATGTAAAAATGACAGATGCAAGATTGATAGATGTAAAATTGACAGATTCAAAAAATGACAGATGCAACAGATGCAAAAATGACAGATGCAAAAATGACCGATGTAAAATTGACAGATTTAAAATGACAGATTCAAAATTGACAGATGCATAAATGACAGATGCAAAATTGACAGATTTAAAATGACAGATGCAAAATTGACAGATTTAAAATGAAAGATTCAAAAATGACAGATGCAAAAATGACAACTTTAAAATTGGCTGCAGACTCTAATTGAAGGATCTTCTTCTCTAATACAGTTCTCTTTTTACGCGAGCTCTACATACCGGTAATACAGATTTCTTCATAACTCCATCTAGTTGTAGTAGTACACAGTTTGTCGGTATTCCTTCATGGCGCCATCTCTTAGACGTATACATGTTGTCGGTAATAAAGATTCCCGTAATGGCGTCATAGTGCGTGGTAAAATGGCGACGAGTTCCAAAATGGCTGTCTTCAACCAATCAGAAGCAAGGGGAGAAGCTACAGGAGTAGGGGTAACCAATCAGAGAGCAGCAGGCGTGTCTACAGGAGTGGGGGTAGCCAATCAGAGCGCAGTAGGCGTGGCCAGAAAAAAAGTGGAGGGGTCTGGCCAGGTGGCCTATTACCTACTTTCGACTACCATTATGGTAGAAAACGACTCTTTTTTGTCTGAATTATAGTCATATTAATTAGTCTTATACATATTTTAATTTTTAATGTGATTGGTATATTTTTTATAATAATTTTTAAAGCATACGTTTTATAATTATTGCAATTGAGTATGATTTGACGAAAATATGACAGTTTTTGCTTGTACACCAAAATACCAGAGATGCATTACCAGAGATGCATCTTAAATCTTTTAATAACTATGACAAAACATAAGCCAGCTAGACGCAAATAAATATTCAAAATCTCTTAGAACTAATACTGCTTTGTTTTGCCAAATTCTGTGCTTTTTCAAGTTATTATTTACGATTTTTTCAGGTTTACTAATCCCATGTCTAATTAGTTCTTTCACAACTAAATTATTTGATAACTACTTTCTTTTATAATTTTTAATCAATTTTTACTTTTTATAATAACAGATTAAAGTAATTGTTATAGCCATTTATTGAAAAAAAAGGATAATATTAAAAAAATACATTGAAGAGCAACTTGGCGCGCTTTTATTAATTTGTAGCAAGCAAAACTGGTTTTTGCGCTCATTGTTCTACGCAAGCATACATTTGTGGGGAGTGGCTTAACTATTTCTTTTGGATGAATCGCGTAGTTATTTCCAATGGAATTTTCGTCAATTAAATCCCAACAATACTTTTGCAGTATGTACGGTTGCGATCATCCTCTAAGGAACGATGAAAAAATAGTGATAGCCGGGTTTTTCAGTTTTTTGTTGAATGTACGCTGTAAACTCGACCTGATTTATGAACTGGGCAATTATAATGAGATGTTATTGAATACATACCTACCATATAATAAACTTCGTTTACATTGTACAAACACTGGAAAATCGGAGGTTATGATTTTTGATAGTTCCTTAGCGAATGATCGCAACTGTACTTAAATAAAAAATGGTCACAACTTTGTTCCCTTATTCAACAGTCATCATCAACCGTTTATAAAAAAATAAAATGTTATTTATACAACGCCATGTGTTAGGTCTTTCTAATATTGTATTTGAAAAAAAATTCAAATTTTGCAGATAAAATTAGAAAAAAACTTGTTTTTTTATTGGTTGCTTTAATGCTGGATCTAGGAGGGTTATTGTTTGGGTACACTTTTCATTTTTTATAAAGAATATTTTTTCGAAGAAACCGTGCTATTTACTCTAGCGGTTTACTGCATATGGCAGTATTTTTTTAAAAGTTAAAAATAGATCCCTTAAGAAGTTAACGAAGGGTGACGGGAGGGAGGGGGAGTTAGTGTTCAAACACAAAATATTTGTTATTTCGTAACGAACAACTTTCTCTTATATAAAAATATGAAATATGTAGCAATTGAAGTTAATACACTTCAACTGCTGTCTTGGACTTAGATGTCCTTTTTCACCTTAAACAGGGACACAGAGGAAACCTGACGTATACTAGAGACTGATCATTGAATTCGAAATTAGCCACCTCAAACATGCCCGTAGTCCAGCGATTCTCAACCTTAGAGGGGGGGCACAAAATAACAAAAAGAGGGGCGCGAAGACGAAAAACAGACAAAAAGAACGTGTAAAATTATAACACGCTGATGGAGATATTGATATCATTAATAAACCAGTTGAGAATGCGCAGAGCTAGCATTGCCATGACGAATAAAAACAACTGTATACTTAATAAACTAATTTATTTTTGAAAACTAATGTTGACCTAACACATTAGTTGTCATAAAAACTAAAATTCTAAGTCCCAAGACTTTTCGTTAAAAAAAAGTTGCTAAAAGTGTTAATTTTTTCGTAAATTTCTAAAAAATACAAAATTTTTCATTTTTCAAAAATTTACCGAAATCTTCGGTGGTCATTTTGACCACTTTCCCTAAGAGATACAAAAGAATGTTTCAACCAAAAGTTTCTTAGAATTTGATGTACTATAAGAAGAAAAATTCAAAAAAGTCAACATGGAAAAAGGCGACAGACCGACAGACAGACAGACTTCACGAATTCAGAGACGAACTTTTTGTTCGTCGAAAATAAAGTTAACTGTAGAAATGCAAGCTTTGAAATTTTAAAGCCAGGCAAACATGATGAGATCACATTTCCTGCAAATTTGCTTGCAATCTGATCTCATTTTATTTGTTTACACAGCTGATTCTTTGTTTATTACTTGTTTATTATTAGGTTATAATATCCGTGATTAAATCCGGGGATTTCCCGAACGAATGATGCTTTGTTTCGACTACATTAATTAAATTACTAAATATTTTAGTCGTAAAGAGAACTTCAGATTTATTAATGTCTGGCGAATTTTACGTGATCGTTTACAATGACTTGACCTACACCAATATATTTTTCTTAATTATCGGCGTTCGCGGAATTATCATTTAAGTGACTGACCTCATAAAATTATATTGTGAATAGTGATGTAAAAAACGGTTTAAAAAAAACAAAAAAAAACATGTTTTTTTTTGAAAAAAAAACACTCTCTGTTTTTTTTCAGCAGACGGGTGCTTAATAATAAAAACTTCTTGTAATGATTAGGGAAACAAGAGACCAACCGATTACTTTTCAAATATACATGTATCAATGACCTATAGCCTTCAATTTAAGATTTGAACTGATGGTAAGGATTATTATATTTAGTAAATCAATAGATAAAAAAAAGATGAAAATCTTATAGCAAGATCAGGGCATAGGTCAATATATTTACTGTCATTTAGTTTTACTGCAAAAGTTACATATTTAGTAGCTATTTTTTTTAAAACGTTGAATTATATTACAGTGACAATTCAACACATTATTTATCAACTAATCAAATGTCATAAATTTAGTCAAACCAATTAACAATGCTGATACAACAATAATCACCATTGCTGATAATTACAGAGATAATTTGTTAAATTTTCACATGAATTTCACTTTTGGTCCCAATTCTTTTGAGAATCTTGGCCATCATATTAGATTATACTTGTAGTGATTCAGACGATAAGTGCGAGTTGTGCTTTGCACTCATCACAATTTCCATCTCGATCAACTACTTGTGTTATGACATTCAAAATTATTGGCAAAATTGGGACCACTAGTAGTATTATATATGATACATGATGTTAAATCAACCATCGGAACTTATTAATTTGCTTAATTACAAAGTTATCACACCAATAGTAAAAAACAAGTGATCATATTACCTTATTTTGATCTGTTTCTAAGAACATAATTTGATTCAAATTTTCTCTCATCGAATATAACTTGTAGTACGATTAATAATCGATGATTCTACTTGTGAAACTGGAGCACCGTATTCAAATCGCCCTATACAGGCTCCTTGAACTGCAGTTTGGTTTCACACGTACATGTCATTGATAATAATCTTACCACTTGTTATATTATGGCTGACAATCCTCTCAGACAAGAAAATGAACAATAAGGAACATAATATATAGACATATAGACTGATATAGACATAATATTCGAAATTATGTCTATATCTGAAAAAAACAGATTCAGAAAAAAATAGACAGGTATGGTTTTTTTTGAAAAAAAACCTTTTGGTTTTTTTTCATTTACATCACTAATTGTGAAAAGTATCATGTTGCAGAATCAGCAATGTAAACATAACAAAACATAAAGCAACTTGTTTTGATGGCATTACAAACCCTACTGTATGTGCTAAAAACATTATACCCGTCTTTATTTGAATTTTTTTTGATGTCCTTCTTATAATACTTATAATACGTATATTTCGTATACGTAAAGTAAAACTTTCATCTACGTTTTGAAAAAAAATACATTGTTTATTAAAAGCTATTAATAGTACTTTATGTTTAGAAGTTATAAAACAGAATCGTAATTAAATACTTACTTTAATTTAAAAGTAATCTGAAACAATAAAATTAAACTTGTCTGTTAACGGTTCATTAATTAAGAGAAAGAAGGCCTTTTCCCTTCAATCGCCATTCACCATACGAAAGAAACAAAAGTCTACCGGCGTCTAGGTCACACAGGCGCAAAATAGAACTATTATTTTTTGCGTTTTTCTCAAAAAAAAACTCAGTTCTTAAGAATACTCTAACATTTTTATTTTTAAAGATTTAACTCAAATGTAACTGTGAACGGATTTAAGTTGTAAATTAATCTGTATTTAGTTTATTAAATTTGCGGGTTTTCAAAGTTACTAAACGGATAATTTCGGAAAAGATTAATAAGATTTTGACTTATTTCTTTCCTATGGTAAGGCAGTTTCAGTCATAGTTTAACGAATTAATAAATATGGTTTCATACTATTTCCAACCCTAAAAGAGTGGTTTATGGCTTATGAAAAAATAATATTTTCGTTATGAGAACTTTAAAGTTTTGCAAATTTTTTCTAGTCATTTATTCTTGATCAGTCAGTAAGTATTATATTCAATAACAAAATTAACATTACCAATATATTTAAGATTTAATATATGTAAAGTAGTTACGTAGTATGTAATAGAAATTTATTTATATAGACATAAGAATATTTAATTAAACTTATTATAAAATCAAATCGAAATCAACAACTGAATGTACCATTTATTTATGATAAAAATAATATACATTTATCTATAATATGTTTATATATAAATATATAGTAATAATAGTCTTCAATCTCAATCATTAAAATTTAATTACATAAATTTGAATTTCTGTGGAAATGGAAATATAATTTTTAAAGGGACCATTATTTAATATGCACTTTTATTTGTGGTGACTGCATGAAGAGTGGTTAGAGTGCAACAGTTTTACAAATAACATCTATTATACGTAATTTTATTAATAACAATTCATTGTAACTCTTGTCTACCATATGCCAGTTCCTGGTGGAGAAACCATTTCAAGTTAACGTGAATTTATGAGGAATTATTAAAACAATCCAAAATATTTACGTTAAGAGACAAGTGAAATATTACACCATCAGCAAAGGAATAAAATGGAAGTCAAGAGTAAGTACAGCTGGCCATCATTCTTATCGTGAAAGCCTTAAGAATAAGAATTAGAGAAGGCATTGTTGTTTATTAAAACACATACATATATGAAATAGACAGACAGACACATATACCTAGTACATATAAAGTGTAATGAGAATAAATGACACATAGGTTTTACATAGATATTTAAAATTGTAGCAAGAAGACAAGTTAACATGTAAATATATTGGCTTTCAATAAAAGTTTTCTTTAAGTAAATAACACAGATATTCAAAATACTTGAAATTTTATAGTAATTAGTATTAAATATAACACAGAAACGTAATAGGTACATAGTTTAGGCCATTTGTTCATATTTGGCTTTATTTATAGTATTGGCTAGGCAGCATGATAAAACTACACCTAAGAGTGGGAAAAATGCTATGCCAATTGCTGCACCTGCAACTACTCCAACGTTTGAATTTAAGAAGTCCACTACTTTGCCATAGCAACCCTGAAAAGGTAAAATTTATATTAAAATATCGGTCTTAATCAATGTATGATATGTTTTGCTAAAAATGATTCTGGTATACACCAAAACAGGCTATCAATATATATTGGCATGGTCATAACAATGTTTCTATAGTTAGACCAGGATTCTCCAAACTACGGCCTGCGGTATTTCATCCGTCATAATGAAAAGATTTTACTTATTTAAAGGCAGCAAGAATTTGAAAAGCGATTAAAAGACCGCTAGCATACAAATTGGTAAAAAGAACTGCTTAAGTATTTTGATTTTCATACAGTTAAATAATTTAAATTATAATTGTTTTAAATTCTTTATATTGAAATTGACAGCTGTTTCAAATTGTAGAAGCTTAATTAATGAATTTCCTGAAACTTTTGAATAATCTCTTCATTTGTACAAAAAAAAAATTAAAGATCCTGCTAGTTCTGCCTTGATCTCGTAGTTAAACAAAATGGAAAATATATGTAAACATATGTCTATTAAATATTTAAATAAAATATAATTATTAATTTGTACTAATGCACTATGGTCTGGCGGACCTAAATATTTGGTCATAACTACAGATAATTTAAACAATCATAGATTGCAGAAAGAAGTCTTTTAGAAATATAATATAAATACATAGATTAGTTAAGTGTCACAAGTTTTATTAATATCTTAACCTGACAATATTGTTTCGACACTTTATGTCATTATCAAAGGTAGATAAGATTGATAAACAAACACGTTGCTAAGGATAAATACATACAGAAACTAGTTAACTAGATACAATACATAACAAAAACTAAATATCTAACACTTCTAATAAAGGAGAATTACTAAGCTCAGTTTGTTCATTCATTAAAGGTTTATGTCTGTATATTTCAAAAGCTTCTAAAATGTCTAATTTGTGTTTGTTGTTGCAAAAATGTAAGAATTTAATGTTGTTTTGAGGTGTCATTGGGTGGTTCTGTTCCAAAATGTGTTTGGCATAATTCGATTTTTCTGGATGTTTAAGTCTATAAGAGCGTACGTGTTCTTTGTATCTTATGTCGAAATTTCCAAGTGTTTGTCCAATATAAACTGAGTTACAAAAAGAGCAATTCAAACGGTAAATGCCGAATTTCATGATATCTTGTGTTTTGTCTTTAGCATTGAATAAAAATGAAAAGGTGTTGATGTTAGTTTTATAGGTTATTTTGTAACTGGTGGTTTTTCTTAGTATAGTTGCAATTTGTTCTGATATCTTGCCAAAGTATGGTATTGATATGTAGTTTGTGCCTTGTATTTGAGTGTCAATTGGAAATATTCTTTTGATAGCTAACCTATAATCTTTTTGTTGAATTAAAGTGTCAGTCATGTTATGGTTATAATGGCTTGCATGTGCTAATTGTTTGATGATGGAAATTTCTTTATCAAAATGTGATCGTTTCATTGGAGTAGTTAAAGCTCGGTGTACTAAAGATCTATAAGCCGCTAGTTTATGCTTTTTGTGATGACATGAATCGTTAGGTATAGTGACGTCTGTGCTTGTGGATTTTAAGTAATTCTCCTTTATTAGAAGTGTTAGATACCTATTTTCTGTATGTATTTATCCTTAGCAACGTGTTTGTTTATCAATCTTATCTACCTTTGATAATGACACAAAGTGTCGAAACAATATTGTCAGGTTAAGATATTAATAAAACTTGTGAAACTTTAACTAATCTTTGTATTTATATTATATTTCATGATTATGGAGTTCCACAGAGTAAAGACAGTAAGTCTTTTAGAGTTTAAACAGCACACTATGTATAATATTTGATTGATATTGATAGAAGTAGAAACAACAAGCACATATTGAATCAAGTAGAATTATTCGGACGCGCGCAATAAATATAGATGGCGTTGTACATCAAAATGTCTTCGATATGCGGTAGTTAATGACGTAGTCTTTAGCCGTTGTTTTTGCTGTGTTGTATTTTAATGATGATTGTAATTTTGACGGATTAAATTTAATATCCATGTTAATATTTATGATAATCTTAAGTAGAATATCTAGATTTTTATAATTTTTGAAATGTCAATAAAATGGAATTGTCATTCATAGATTCCTCTCAATAATATGTTTTTGGATACCTGTACTTAAGTGATCATTTATCTAAGTGTCAACGATTCCGCTTCCGTTTTCGCAACCGTTTATATGATTGTACATGGCAACGGCCGTTAAAGCTCAAAGCGTACGTTAATAGTTATTTATTTACAAGCATTTACCATATTATTAATTATTATATTATTAAACCTTCGGCTTACTAATATACGTGAATAAAAAACCTTTATTTTAAACGCGAGTGTACGACAACTGTTTATTCAATTTTGCTTTCTGTTTCAGGGCTATCATTAATAGTTAAATTATAAGAGAACTTTGAGATCTCACGCGTTTTTTTAGACAATTAAAATTATCGCATCGCCATGATTCTGCTGTATCATAGCAACGAGGGAATGTTTACAAATAATACGAAAAATCCGAAAAAGTTTAATAGACGTTTTTCAAAAGCTAGTGTTATAAAATTTTTATTGGACGCTAATGTCAACAATAGTGTATGATAAATTAATGATTTATGAATATTTTACAAACTGGTTGCTAAACAACTAAGCACATAAAAATCTAAGCACGCTAATATATGTACACCTGACATAAGTCACAAATTTAAAAAATATATCAAATACAATGAATATTTAGTAAAGCGTTATGTTCGTAGATAAAACGTTGTAAGATATACGTGTAAAAAGTCTCTTCATTGCACTCACATCCTTTAAGACACTCGCTCGTCCCTTCCTCGTGTATTAAACCGTTCGCGCAATAAAGAATGACTTTTTTACTTATATCTTAAATATCTATAGAAAATACCTACTAAATAAAAATTTTAAACAGCTAGAGGCATTAAATTTTTATTCTGTCGTTTATTAAACAACTGCTTTAATGGTGTGTATCCAGGCAAATAAACATGACATTATAAGGCAAAATTGAATAAAAATTCTTAAATGGCCGCATTTTATTTATCAAAAATACAATCGTTTATTTTTAACTTCGTCTCTATGACAATCACAACCTCGACCCCGAAGCACATGATTTTCGCAACAAATATGATGGTTGACTTTTTTTCACGAAAAATCGTAATGAAACATTTAAATTATTTTTTAATTATGTTTGTAAAAAACAAACTTCAATCTGCTCGAAGATTATTGTCAAAGAATAATATGTTTTTCTGATTTTTCTAAAGCTTAAATCCTTTTAGGACAAATTACACTATCTAAAAAGATGTGGTATACAAAACGTTACGAAAATCTCTCTTTTTCACTCATTTACTTGATTAACTCGTGCTTCACCCTCGTTAATCAAAACTGCAAATTCCTGAAAAAAAGTACGACTGTCATAGCTAGTTGTACAATATACTATTACATGTCTGTAAAACTGGCCAGTCAAGTCTTGGCCGACTTTTATTTGTACATAATTTATAACAAGAAGTTTTATTCGATTTAAATCTAGGCTTTTATAAATGTATTTAATGCTAAAAGTATATTTTTTTATTTAATATTAGCTTTATTTAAATTTTTCTGTTTGTTATTTTAATAAATACCACGGAATTAATTAATTTCCAATTTTAAAATACTGACAAGGTCCGTAAATGTGTAAGCAAGCTTAGAAATATAGGTCATCGCAATGTCCGCATTTTCGCACTCACTAACAGTTGCAATACGGCGGCTATCGAAGCCAAAACGATCGTCAAATAGTCGCTTGACGTTCTAAAACGTTGAAAACGCTTAGTACTAAGAAGTACAGAACTGCAAACAAGTCGAGTTGTTATCATTATTCCTACTTATTCCTGCTTCCTGTTAATCAACATGTTTCGCCATTTTCGCGCCAGCTGCATAGTGGAAGTGTATGAGATGACCTATCTTTCTAAGCCTGCTTAGCATTTACAGACCTTGAAATACTGAGTGCATACATTGCCATCTAGCGGCAAACAATGAAACCTTACTTAAAATTTCTTTTGGTCGGTAGATGGCTGATTGGAATTTAGTATGACAGTTTGATTTATTTTAAAAATAATTATTTTTTATTTTGATTATTTATTTAAACCTAATGATGGTGATGTGAATAAAATAAGTATACATGTTTTGTTGGTAAAGTTTCCAAGCCTGGCGATATTGTTTGACCGAGACGGTACGTCGAACGCTTGGCTTGTAAAGATGTCCTTTACCAACTGAACATGTAATACACTATTAACAATTTGCCGAGAGTGCAGATCATCTTTGGCGCGTCCCAATTATATATTCAATAATAATTACACAAACTTAATAAAGTCATCTTGAACTATTTATAATTTAATTCTGGGTTATGTAAATGTAATTCTAAGAAAACTTCGTAATCCTCCTCTGTATTCTCTTTATTTGTATTAAGTTTTCTTTATCTTCTGTAGTTTTCTTGTTATCGGCGTTTTCTTCTCATTTATTGAAGATTGCTTTTAGTATCTCTTCTGGTTCCAAAAGTAAAGATATAACCTCTTGGACAATTTTCTATACTGACATTCCAATTCATCCCATTCATTAAAGAAGAAAGGTCTGACAGCAGCTGTTATAATCAAATGCAGGGCGTGCTAAATTTCGAATTCCAAAACTGAAGTTCTTATACCAGTTTGGGTATTTTTTAAAACATACATACATACATAATCTTTAACCCCTTATGCTTTTGGTGTAAATATTTAATATATTTTATAAATAAATAAATATTAAATAATAAATAATAATAAATAGATTTTTTTATTTAAATATAATATTTATAAATAGAAATACTTACATAAAATTACCCCTTAATTTAATAGTCTTTATTGTTTATGCTACTATCCTTTTTTTTTCTGTGTTCTCTCACTTTAAAAACCTATTGCTCGTAAACTACTAAACCAAATTAAATTATTTTAAAAACTAGCAAGTAGTAAATTTAGTTCTACACCCAACAGTAAAATACTCGTATTATATTTCTAACTGATATATTTTTGTTTTATCGGACGATACGTAATAAAAGGTAGCCATTTTTAGGGATAATTTCATGAAAAGTAAGTTGAATAATTTTTTTCTCAGAAACTATATGCCATATATCTATGAGATTTTTGTAGGGACTATAAACGGAACAAATATGATTTTAAAATCAATATAATTTTAACATTCATAATTTTCAATTAAGGGCCAGTATTTCCATCTTATAATTATTAAATTTAATTAATAGTTAATTGCTACTATTACAATCGTTTCTACAATTTATTGTATATCTAGCAATTAATCGTTAGAGGTTAAGGAAGTTACAACCTCAGTAGCACATATATATTTTGTAAATATTCCTTTTCGACATCCGTCTAAATATTTAGCTAATATATTAAGATATTTCTTTAATATTATTTTAATAATATTTCATAATTGATAATTGTTTGATATGTTTGATATTCGTTTCAAAACATTAAAAACTACATACAAATAACATATTTATTTAATATGTATATCAATATATTTCTTAAATATTTTATTTTCAATATTTTACAAATATTTTTCTAGTTTTTTAAATATTTAAAAAACGTATGTATTATTGTTATTCAATTAGAGCATTTGCTAGAGACTATATAAATTACAGTGTGCGAGCTGCGCTTTTCAAAAATCCCAGATGAAAATATTCACCCCTATATATAGGTGGCACCCTAATAATCATGTGGAGGAGAGGATATAACAGAATTACACAAAACAAACACCACAAACTTCTGGACGAAAATAAAAAGATTAAGGAGGGAAAAAAGGAAAAACACAAAAGTTATAAAAAATAAACAAGGTCAAACACAAACAGATACAAGAGACATTCTAGAAACTTGGAAAGAATATTACAAAGAAAAGTATCATACCACAGTAGACTCAGAAACCAACACAGATCAAAGAAGAATAAACCAGGAACAACAAATTAAGAGAGATGAAGTAGAAGAGGCAGTCCAAAAAATAAAAATTGGTAAAGCATGCGGAAAAGACGATATAGCTCCGGAGATGCTAAAATACTTGGGACAAGATGGATTGAACTGGTTCTGGGAAATCTGTTAACAAGCATGGGAAGAGAAGAAAATACCAAGAGACTGGAAAAACAACCTCATAATACCGATACATAAGAAGGGATTACAAACGCAGTGTGAAAATTATAGACCAATATGTTTAGCACAAACAAGTTATAAAATATATACAAAAATATTAGAAAAAAGACTAAGAAATCAAGTAGAATCCCAACTAGGAGAAGAACAAGCGGCCTTTAGACAAAATAGACAAACAAGTGACAATATATACATAATAAGAAATATCATGGAAAGAAAGATAGAGGAAGGGGAGGAACTTTTTCTCACATTCATCGATCTGAAGGGTGCCTTTGACTCAGTGGACAGAAGAAGAATAAGGATGACATTGAGAGAATTGAAAGTTGAAAAAGAACTGATAGACGCAATAAGAAGTACATATGGAAAAGTTAGAGCAAAAATACAATTATCAGGGCAAAGATCAAAAGAATTTGAAATGAAAAAAGGAATTAAACAGGGAGATAGCCTAAGCCCCCTGCTTTTCATAATAATAATGGACAGGATAAACAAACAACTGAAAGAAAAACACAATCAGTTAGAAACAGTAATAGGATACAAGAACCTTGAAGCAATTAAGTTAAGCAGCCTCCTATACGCTGTTGACATAGTATTAATAGCAAACACCAAGAATAAAATGGAAAAACTAATAAACGGATGGACAGAGAAAATAGAAAACATGAATTTGGAAGTAAACTCCAGTAAAACAAAAATCATGGTAGTGAATGAAAAACAAAAAGAAGAACATAGAAATATAGAAATTAAATGCAAAAACAATATATTGGAAAGAGTATCAACATATGAATTTTTAGGAAGTATAATAACGGAAGACGGAAGAATGGAAGCAGAATTAACAAATAGAGCAAATAAATCGACAAGAATGTATTATACTATATCAACAAAACAATACTAGGACACAAAGATATAGAATTAGAGGTAAAAAAGAAAATTCACAACATGATAATAATACCTATAATAACATATGCCTGCGAAAGTTGAACAATAAGAAAGAAAGATGAAACGGGAATAAACGCAATGGAAATGAAACATCTTAGAAAGAGTTTCATTAGAGAAGATTAGAGAGCAGGAAGAACTAAGTGGGACAGAATGAAAAATGAGGATATAAGAGAAATGATCGAACAGAAACCAATAATGCAAAAATTAAAAAAGAAACAGTTAAACTGGTACGCCCACATAGTAAGAATGGAACCTAATAGAATAACAAGAAGAATTATGGAAGCGGGAAAACCAACTAAAAACCAAAGAGGCAGACCCAGGAGAAAATGGATAGAACAAATCAAGGAAATGAGAGCAGAAAGGGGAGTGACATTGGAGGAATTAAAAACAATTGCAAGAGACAGGAAAAGATGGAAATGGATACAGGACTAGGGACCGGACATCCGACGCCCAAAAAGGGCATTAAGGATTAGTGAAGAAGAAGAAGAAGATAATTGTTTGATATGTTTGATATTCGTTTCAAAATATTAAAAATTACATACAAATAACATATTTATTTAATATGTATATCAATATATTTCTTAAATATTTTATTTTCAATATTTTATAAATATTTTTCTAGTTTTTTAAATATTTAAAAAACGTACGTATTATTGTTATTCAATTAGAGCATTTGCTAGAGACTATATAAATTACGGTGTGCGAGCTGCGCTTTTCAAAAATCCCAGATGAAAATATTCACCCCTATATATAGGTGGCACCCTAATAATCATGTTTCGATATTTCGGATATCGGTGACTGATATGGTTGCCTACATTGAGCGCATTCAGCAGACTTACCGGTGACAAACCATATGACAATCCGGCGCTGCTCACCGGTAGATTTTAACTAAATGATGAAAAATTGGTTACAGTTGAAATATTTAAATTTACCTGTCAAATATAAAGTGGCATAACCTAATTCGATTTTACTAATAATAATAATGGAGCAGCTATTATTAGATGAAGATAATTTAAATCTAAATTGTAAATATCAATCGTTTTTTCGGAAGAGACAGTGGCGGATTTAGGCATAAGCATTAGAAACGGCCGCTTCAGGTCCCACAAGTCAGAGGGCCCCGCAGAGGCCTCCTGTCAAGGACCGTCGCACTGGACACGCGACAAATAAAAATTATTGGCGTGGAAATTCACTTTCTCGAAAAAAGTGAAACAAGAAACAGATGATATCGTGTACAGGCTGGTAAAAAAGTGTACGGTTAACGCATTAGAGTCTCGTACGAAAAGGTAAGCACTCAGAGCGATAGGTAACATATTGTAACGGAGTATACTGTTTCACAGCAGACCTGCGAGTAATGCATCATCTCTGTCGGTCCGAATGCTGGTCTTCTCGCTATATACGTAACCCATACAGAGGTGCAGCCTTGAATACTCGCGGCGATAGTACAAACAGCCCGCTTAATTTTGTATAGATTGTGATATACTGTACATAGCTAGATAATTGTACATAGACGTGTTGAGTCATATTATGTCACATATGCATGTATATATATATTTATATAGTTATGTTTATGTAAGTATATATACGCATACACTATATGTATATATAGTATTTGTATTTTACATATACAGTAATTATATAGACATTTATTAATCATTATTTGCATCACAATCTGCGCGTTCATCCGACTACTATGATGACTAATTTCTTAAATTAATGGTTTCTGATAGACATTCGGTGAACAGTGGCGGATTTACGCACAAGCGGTGGAAGCGATCGCTCCAGGCTCCACAAGTCTGGGGGCCCAGCAGAGGACCATTGCCCAGGATCCCAGTGGACATGCGACAAATAAACATTATTGGCATGGGAACTCACTTTGTCGAGAATAGTGAAACATGTGAGAACAACAATTCATATCGTGTACAGGCGGGTAAAACAGATGCACGGTCGACGCAATATAGAGTTTTGTGCGAAAAGGCAAGCATTCAGAGTGCTCCGAGTGCTCTGAGCTACTGTGTCGACTAACAGCATATTAAGTGATTATTACCATATAAAGTTATTACAAAAATTGTTATTGAATTAACGTAAAATTGATTTAACGATGGCTTTAGTCCATACATTTAGACTAACCGGTGTATTACATGGAAATCTAAAAATGTTTTGGGAATTTATGTTATTTCAAATTACATTCAAATGACGAATTAGGTATTCAATGTATTTGTAAAATTGAGGTTATGATTTACTTACATTAACAAAAAAGCAGCGGCGGAACAACATGACGTCAAAGATACATTTAAAAATGTGTCTATGACATTTAAAAAATTGAAGACATCAACAAAACTACTATTATCAATTTAAATAATTGTTCAAATTTCAGTATTCATTTTAAATATTAAACGATTATTACATTGAGTTATACGGATTTCTTAATTTTTACAACTAACACCTGTTTTCCACAAACTGTGGGCATTGTCTAGTTTTGACAATACAGCATCTCAATCTCAAATCATATTCTAGGTTAAATATTTTTCCTAGCTTTTGGTGTTTTATTACGTTTTTGTGGTCGTAGATAAAGTATAGTGTGTAACACGTGCAAAAACGCCAATTTCACACTCGTATGACTGCGGCATGAGACGAAGTTGGTTTATTTAAAAAATCTTGAGGAGGAAATTTTCTCCACCCCCCTCCCCCGTGAATTCGCACTTGATATTAACAATTATATGTACTTAGTTTTTGATAAAAAATAAAAAGAATATAAATTGTAGTAATTGATATATACTATAGGGCCCCAAAAATTTGTAACACTTCAGGCACCTTAAGTGTTAAATCCGCCACTGGGAAGAGATCGTAAAAATATCTATTAAGCACAACAAAATAAACGTCAAGGGGCGCTGTTGTAACCTCACTTCAATTGTACCGGTACCATATGCAAGCAAACTATATTTAAAATGTGGTGAGCAAAACAACTACCGGTGACCCAGACCGGTGTGGCCGGCAAGTCTGCTGAATGCACTCATTGTGACTGTCGATATTTTAATAACTGATTTTTAGTATTTTAACTATCGATACTTTGACTGTTGCTATTTTGATTGTGGGTACTACGATCATGTCGAGTGTTTTGTGATTTTGCACGTTTGTTTGGGAGCGTTTAGTGATGAATATATCAAAAGTTCTGATGACTCAGAGCTGAGCTAAAGTTGCTACGTCAAATTAACTGTCACTTTTGAATGATCACTGCGATAACGTTTTTGTTTGGTATCACTGTATTTTAGTATAGTATATAGTTAAAGCAAACGAGAGGTAAAAACATGAATGTCAATATACCGGTTGGAAACGCATGGACTTGGCATATGGATATAAACGCGTTTATAAAAATAATGAAACAATGCGATAAAGAAGGCGAATAGTAAATTATACTATAATACTTTACAACATTATGTTATAATATTATATTATATAATATTCATTTTCTTTATCGCATCGTTTCACTATTTTTGTTAACGATATTATAATGGTATACCAAGCCCACGCGATTCCAACCGATTTATGCTGTTCTATTCTTGAATAAATGCATTATTTGTGTGGCAGATTAACAAGTTAATTGCCTTTATATCATTAATTATTTGAAAAATATAACATTATAAATAGATGATTTAAAGACCTTGTGTAACAGTATATTTCAAAAAGCAAAACACCACTAAAATTTGTTTAGATCAATTCTAAAGTCAATAATCGGCACTTTTATTGTCATCTACTATAAGCCATTTAAAATAATTACCTGGGTGTATATTTCGACTTCATTATCAGTATTACAATTTTCTTGAATGCAACAAGATTGGGGTATGGGCATGTTATTGTCTGTCCAATCCGTGTACTGATGATTTCCACAGCAATGAAGCTAACAGAAAAATAAATAAATTACTTTAATACACTAATCTAGGATAATAATATTTTTCTGCAAAATAAAACAGTGAACTACAAAACGGTACATGTTCTTAATTAACAAGATTGCTCTGATTACAGAAGATTAAATTTCCTATAAACCTTTCCGCAATGTGGTAAGGTAGCTCAGACATACTGCATACGTATTTATGGTATACCTATTTATGTAATATGAATATTAAGTTACAGAAAATACATGTTGAAATATGTAGTAAGTACATATTCAAGTAAATATATAAACAATCTTGTTTTATTACAATATAAATATTGTCAACATGTTTTTGCACTAAGCGGTTCAACGAACTGGTGTAGTTTTCTGTAGTACTTTTAATTGAATGTAAAACCGTATAATAGAGGAGTCAGAGTTTCTGAAGTGGTCCTATCATTTTTTGACATGTATAAAATAAAAAAACTTATATCATATTTTAATAGTACTATATAAAGTATACTTCGCGGCAAGTTTGTTTATTTTTATCCCCATTATAACAAAAGTTAGAAACAAATAAATGTTATTGCAGTGTTTTGTTTGAAAAATTATATCTTAATTCTAGTGCATGATAAATTGGTAATCGTTAATGAAATTTATAGAGAAAAGTGTACAGTTTCATGCAAAAATTATTTCGATTGCAAATTTTAATTTCTAATTGCAAAAATCACGATTTTTAATAAACAAATGGAAATATTGGTATGACCTTATATAGTAAATTAATTTTTAAACATATATGTTGATACTGTATAGTCTAAGCATTCCGAATGTGAAAAAGAAATTTGCTAGCAAGATATTTATAAACAAATAACACGCATTTTTCTTTCACATACGGAATCCTCCGGAGCGGAGGTCAGTTTTTAATTTAGTGCAGATGTGAGATCATTGTTTGCTTTATCAGTAATTCAGGGTCAACATCTTACAAACAATCCATAGTCGACTCGTGACTTGCAAAAAATACGGAAAAATCCGAATTTTTTTTAATTTTTATTTTATGAGTTTTGGGGTCTCTAAATGGTCATCTTTCACCCCCTTAAAGCATTGCATAGTTTTCCGGAACACCCTGTATTACATGTCAAATTTTCTTCTGTCAAGAGTAAATGTCAAATTTATAAACTGATTTTTTTTGATAATTAGCCAATTTTAGGAATCGAACATAAAGCTTTGTATGCAACTCTTACATAATCGGACCTCATAGACTCGCCCTTTTTATAGGCCTTGCTCGCTTCGCTCGCTCGCCCATAAACTGGGCTTGTATATAAAGTCCTACATTATGTACTTGTTACATAAATAGCTATTATTTTATACATGTCAAAAAATGATAGGCCCACTTCAGAAACTCTGACTCCTCTATTATACGGTTTTACATTCAATTAAAAGTACTACAGAAAACTACACCAGTTCGTTGAACCGCTTAGTGCAAAAACATGTTGACAATATTTATATTGTAATAAAACAAGATTGTTTATATATTTACTTGAATATGTACTTACTACATATTTCAACATGTATTTTCTGTAACTTAATATTCATATTACATAAATAGGTATACCATAAATACGTATGCAGTATGTCTGAGCTACTTTACCACATTGCGGAAAGGTTTATAGGAAATTTAATCTTCTGTAATCAGAGCAATCTTGTTATTAAAATATGATATAACTAACTATTAACTATTAAAATATGATATAAGTTTATTTATTTTATACATGTCAAAAAATGATGAGCCCACTTCAGAAACTCTAACTCAGAGGCATTTGAGTGAATTAATTGTTACTTACAGTTGCTTGCATTATATCGATATCGGCACTTGTACCAGCTGAGGCATTCGAATTGTAATTGACTATGCTTTGATTTAAACCCTTGTCGAAGCCAGCCGTTAGTTTAGTACGATAGGCAAAAATAGAAATTCCAGCACCCAGTTCTAATATTAAGATTATACACAAGAATCCACCATACTGGAACAAATGAGAGTAATTAGTAATTACATATTAAAAATTATTATTATCAGATATACAAGCGTAAACAACATAAAATTGTTCTATTTTGAAAGTAATGAAAAAGTTCTATAAAGCACTCACGTCAATTATTTTTAATCCTACACAGGGTGTAACTAACATAACCACAAACCTAGTAATAGGGGTAGCTGGAGTGATTTAGATTTTAGAACATACTTTCCTTATCAACATGTATGTGGTCGCTTCCTGCTAGTTTTCAAGAAAGTCGCACTTAGATGTTAAGCACGCCCCTTGTACTCACATTACATTATAGGAATTTTTAAAATTAAAAAGTTTTTACTTTTTAAAAAGGGCCTACTTAAAATCTAAAATGCGATTTTCTTGAAAACTAGCAGAAAGTGCCCATATGTTGATAAGGAAAATATGTTCTAAATTATTACAACTGCCTCCCATTACGAAGTTTGTATTTATATTAGCTACACCCTGTATCATAAATATTTTAAAATTACAGTCACTGTCGTACTTCCTATCTAAAAAGTACTAAAATGTAGTAAGATTTGTTATTGCTAGAGAAATAAGGAATTGTTTATTTATATTAGTTTGGTTAAAGTTTGTCGTTCAGAAAAACCAATTCTTTGCTGTTGCACTATGCTTTTGGTCACACTAAAGTAAAGCAACCATCACTAATACTTATAGGTATTAACTATAGCAGCTTAATATCGGAAAACCGCTGATTCTCTTCACTTCCATAGCAACACACTGTAACGTTACGTTTTTGCCGGTTTTCAAATAATGCAATTTAGTATGCATATTTAACAAAAAACCCTAAATGCGGTCCTGCGTATTCATATATTTTCTTTCAATGTAAAATCACTGTGGGTATACTGCATAAAATAAACCCCATAAAATATTGAAGGTCATCTCAAAGAAGCACTCCAGACTAATAAAATTGTTTTTATAAAAATTTACGGATCTCATTTCAAATAAAGGTACTATTTCCACAGGTGTTAGTATCTACCATTTCATATTGTTCGTGGGAAAAATAATATTTTCAAATAGACTAGTCTTTTAAAATTTAAATTGTCAGCTATTCTCGTTAACATTAAAGAGAATCTGCAAATATTCTCATTTAGACAAGTTGAAATTCTATGAAAAAATATCATTAAAACCTCTCCTGCCTTAATTTATGATTTCCTTGTACGTGCTTATTGGTAAATTTCAAATAAACACATCTGCGCTTCGAAAGATATCATGTCTGCAAATCTTGTTGTGAAATTTTCTTCTTCGGGGTTCTGAATCTTCTTTATGTAAAAATATTAATTTTGGTTGGCTTAAAAAAGTCACGTCATTCCTTTATTGGTCTATTTGAAACCGTACCCCTCTTAAAATTCCGTCTACCGTCAAAATATCCTTAATTTTTACAGTCAGTTTACAGTCAGGGTTGAATAAAACAAGAAGAGAATACGCACAGGGCGAAACGCCTTTACGTATCCGGCCGGGGTTTCGGTCACCGTGCCATGAACTAGTATTTTTAAAGTTAATTGCGAGGGCATTTTCAGAATATTTTGTGGCGTTTTAGTTAATGTTAACGTACAGTAAATATAGTGATTGTGGAGAATTAGTTTTTTTTACCGAAACCTAAAGTTTAATACCCTACAATTTCCCGATAAAAATATTAGTGTAATCAGTGTTTTGGTGGTTGCAATTTAGTTTTGCAATATCGTCAAGTAGTTGAATTCTCGTTGAATTAAGTTTTTATAAAATCCCGTCCGGATATAATTTGAAATCGGATAATGTGAAACTTAAATCGTATGATTTAGCGGATGTGACTGTTAATAATGGCAGTTTCTTCTTCCTACAAGATAATTAAATAAGTAAACTTCATCTAGTTGTCTGGTTGTATCGGTTACTTGAAAGAATGAACTCTACTAATAAATACCTCTTTGTACTAGAGTATTGTGAATTTTAATTCTCGCAGTTTTGGGTTATTAGTGATTGCAGAATTTTATGAACTTTCCAGTTTCTATAGTTCAGTGATAACTGTTTATACCTGTGTTGGTAAAGGGGCAATATAGTGTAAGTTTGCTCTGATTTAGTTTTGTGAATTAAACTATTTGAACAGGATACTGTGAGTAGTTGACTCTTTGAATTCTGTAGACATTGCGTAAATTGTATATTGTTTATGTATCGATTATTTGTGTCATTTTGTTGTATGAAAACGTTCCCATTTGCTAAGAGCTCTTATGCAGATATTGTGACTTTACTTAATGATTTTTTATGACTAGTTGTTGTTTTTTTCAACTTTTTTGGTTTATGAATAAACATAATTTTTAAACGTAATTAGACTGAATAATATTGACCCATATAATTATGAAAGTCTTCATTTATATTTTATCCAACCTAACTTTGACATCACCGAATAATTTAACAAGTTGAATTAAATTTATTAGACCTGACCCCAGTTTCTGGTTAATGGTATCAGGTCATTATTCTAATTACCATCATTATCAAACTTTCATAATCTAATGGCGCCCAATTACATGCATTTTATTGTGTCTTAAAACCTTTATCTATTCTTTTACAATATGAAGCTACTGGAAACAATACCTACGACCTGAAATTTAAATTTATAAAGACGGATCTCAAGATCTCAAGCTGTGGCAATTTTAAGCATTACCGTAACGTAAGTATAATATTTGGCATTTTTTATGAGTTTTAGACGTCCATCGTGCGACGTATATTTTTCTTATGTTTGAGTTCTACAGTTAAAGTAATATTTTTAGTCTAGAGAAATAAGCTGTATTTCAACACTCACATTTTTAAGTCAGCAAAAAATTTATTTATGTTATGCCTTGCTGCTATCAATCTTTGATCCTATTGTGATTGTGTCTACGGTTCAAATTAGACTTAAAATACACAGAGTTCAAAATTCGTGCTTACGGTTATCGTACGTTAGTCGTAAGTATCAGCATATTTCTCAGAAACTAAATGAGAGTAAATGATTAAATATGTCTACGCATATACAATAAAATTATTATATCTAAAATTCCTATTTACCTCTACAAATACCATACGTTTCTGAACTGATGTTCGTACTTTAAATCTAAGGTCTAAGGGACTACTCAGTACTCACACCTCCTCAGCACGTCACTGAAAGTTTTAAGCGTTTATTTTTATGTGGCATTGTTAAATTATATATCAACCGTATACCCGATTTAAAACAGTTATATCATTACTTCGCTTTAACATCCACCTGAAACGAATGCTCCATATGTAGCTTTTAACAAACAGGCAATTTTTTGTTAATGTATGTTTTTTTGTATTAATTTCTCAGCGAAATTTTACTAAATATTTATCTAAAATTGTATATATTATCTCTGAAACAATTTGCAACTTGCTGGCATGGTTATGGTTACTGCACAGACCAAACAGACTCAGTGGAAAAACAGCACTCAGGCAAATTGATAAGTGGTTGAACTGCGCCTTTTTCAATTTATTTGTTATCACATATGTATTTAATTAATCTTTTTTGTATGGTCTGACAATAAAAACGTTTATTATTATTATTATTATATAATTTATATTGCCAGGTCTACCTAGGAAGTGGTTCACGTCTTCAACATCTACACTGCAACCACCGACATCCATGATAAGTATGCTAACTCCCAGTTTCAAATAAAAAGAGGCATCTCTTCATAAGGTCAAAGAATATTTCTACTGCTATTTTGTTTTGATGTAGCCTCTACATGATCCTTGATATACAGGGTGGCAGCAGATACGACGCGTTAAGGGGTGATGGAAGACATCAAAAGGAACAAAAACGTCTTATACAACTTTGTTCTAGAACGTACTACTTTTTCAGAAAAAAATAATAAAGTTGGAGACTTTAACATCATTTTGCCGCGTTAATAATAGTACTTTGATTATGGAACTTTGTCGGCAGATACATCTATCACAACAACAAACCTTAATAACATATAAAATATTTTATCGTATCGTATGTCGTGTCCGCGTAAAATTGAATTCTTTTTACAATTAAAAATTCATTTTATTCAATTAAGAAACGTGGCAGCTCTGTAAAGTTTGCAAAAAAATCTGCCCGACAAAAATGCTGATGCAGGATGTAGTTTGTTGAACTTGGAATAAAGCACGTTTTGTTTACAACCTTACAATTCAATGGAGAATATTTGGGTCAATGCCTGATCATAGCTGTGTAAACAATACCCTTTTAGAGTGTGATAATGCTTGATAAGTTTGTAGTTTGTTGAACTTAAAATAATTTGTCAATAAAGCACGAGCTAGTTTATCTAATAACAGTCTTTAATGATTTTATAAGCGAATATCTTTTATAGAGAATATTTATCTAATTTAAATTACGTAATCAGATTAAGGGATTTTGATGACGCCTTCTTTTGGCTACATTAATAAAATCTGTAAGCTTATGGTAATTAGGTGCCTTAATCAAAATTCTTTTTACAAAATATAGTATTTTTTAATAAAAAAACAAATACGTCAAGAAATTTTAAAAATATCCCGGAAATTAATTAATATAAAATGTAGCTATTAAGACTTGTTTGTTGCTTTTGATGTCTTCTATCATCCCTTAAAATTAATGCATCGTAACTGCTTCCATCCTGTATAGCCAGTCGAATAACGATTTCAAATAAACTCAAAGTCTACCTAACCTAACATCACCTCCCTTGCCTATAATATTTTAACTCACTTCTATTACAATCCACAATATACCTCTACTGGCGATTCAGAATATGTCATATAATGACCTTATCAACCTGACAACAACCAGTAGTATTATCGACACTTACACCAAGAGATTTTATTTGTTCAAGTTCACAATTTCAAACTAAACACCAAGAATAATACGAGTTTTCCCATTAAGGTTAGGCTGCTTTACAGGCTG
Organism: Agrypnus murinus; assembly: GCA_929113105.1. Lineage (NCBI taxonomy): Eukaryota > Metazoa > Arthropoda > Insecta > Coleoptera > Elateridae > Agrypnus > Agrypnus murinus. The sequence continues at coordinate 40,793,896 of OV816028.1, forward strand.
TACAGGGATTATGATTCTACGGGAGAGATTAAATTTAAACAAGACCTCTTACTGGTAGTCTAGTAATTAGTGTAGTGAATTAGGGCAGACTAAGTAATTAAGAATGAGTAATGATAAACCTAAAGGTTTATATACTTAGTAAAATATATTGTTTATATAGGGAGAACAAATAAATGTAATCGAACTGTTTCAAAATTAAAGATTTACATCTTTTAAAGTTGTTCTTTACATGAATATGTACATAAATAAACGTATATGGGGATGGATTGTAAATCATGGAATTTTAGAATTATGATCTTAGCCGCCGCAAGAAGCTTAATAAAAGCTACAACAGTAATTACGAGAGTCTTAGTTGGAAACTTTGAAACTGATTAGCATTTACAATCTATGGCTGCTGTAAATGAGTCTAAAAAATCGATAACCTCGAGTATTACGCTACTTCACCTTCTGGGGTCATTTATTCTGTGACAGATATCCTGACGTCAGACTGCTGCTCCGCCGAATGACAATTATCATTAAAAATAACGATTTCCAGCTGCCAAAAGTTTGTCGCATTTGATGTCGCCGTCGATTCTTTCTGTATTAGAGATTTTCTTATATGTTCTACCATTATTCCGCCAAGAACGTACCTCAAATCGACAAAAACATATGTCGCCCATTTTGGTTATCTTTTCCATATTTCTATTGTGTTATTTGGGAAATATTGTACTTGAAATAGTAAAATAAGACTTCTTGAATACCTGAGAGGCAGAATACGATCGTTGAAGGTCCTATGCTTTATTTCATCCTTTTACTGTGTGTTAAGTGTAATAATTGTATAAGCTCAAGAATTGTCGCCAGTTGTCAGCAACTGCGTAACGACAGTAGAGTAACAAAAATTATATTATTCAGTGTTAATATTTGAGAACAGAACCGACTTAGAAATTTGAGAAGTTGTGTCGCTCCTTCGTCTGGAAGGGATGTTAATGTGCATATCGAAGTTAATGTTGTTTAAATAGAGCAGACATGCATGTGTTAATGTATGTGCTGCATATTGCACAGGAAGATTCAACCGCGATTTCTCAATGCTTCGTTAGACATTAAATCAGAACATGCAAAAAGGACAGCCAACGGTGTGGACAATAATCAAGGGAATGGCAGATTCTGAAGTGCCCTTCTACAAAAGAGACATTCATAATTTTTGGCAAAGGTTGCACACTGAAGAATAAATCTAATCTTAAACTGTTCTACATTCCAAGTGAAACCATTTTTGCTATATGTATGTGAAACTACTAGCGTTATTTCAACGTGGTCCACCTACCTTATGACTGAATTTATGACTGCGGGCTCCTTTCGGAGTCATGAATTGAGATACTCTCAACTATACCCAAACAAACAAATAAAGAATCTAGGTTAACGCGTAATCAACAGCTGTGAAATATATTAATTTAGTATAAGAGAGTGAGCAACATCTTGCGTTACTCTCGGCTGTTAAAGAAAGTAAGTAACCTTAACGCACGCTGTTAGGGTTGTGCTTTTTAACATTTTGTTTGTCATATTTGAACACATACACCCTAATAACGGCTTAATAATTAAACATTTCTTTACGTTTTAAATGGCATAACGTAATGAAGACATGTAAAGAAAAATAATTGCAAACATTTTAGTTATAACCCGTTGTAAATTTTATGACGCTACTGTATTCATTCCAGCTCTCCTGCTGTCGCTCCTGTCCGTTAAATTACTCGAGTTGAGCATGTAATAACCGCGTCTCGCCTCGTAATCGTTTTTCGGTGGCCTAGATTCTTCATTTGTTTGTTTGGGTATAGCGCACAAATGCTAATGCAAATGCTGCCAATACGTACTAGTGGGAGCGAGGTACTATCCATCCTCTACTAGCTCTCCAGGCTAGTACTGGAGCTATGACCGTGCTCACCGTGAATCCAACTTCAATTGGGCTGGGCTTGGAATGTTATGTCACGCCGGCCTACCAAGTTATAGGGCTTGGTTTGCCCGTATCAGTGCTTCGTTTAATTTTACCTAAGCAGAATTCCGATATGTGCCCGTTAAGGCGAAGATGTCTTGAGCCGTCACCGAACCCATCTACCTGGTGGCATGTAGTTTCCCAATGACCAGGGCTTACCCTCTACTAACTCACTAGATTCTCTTCCATCAGACTAAGTCTGTGCTAAGAATCAATACCATCCACACTGGTGCTCATGTAACAGGGTTTCCTCCTCAACGTTAATGAGTATTTCGGCGACAAACACTTTCGTGAATCTCTACCACACATTACTTTACTTTCTGACTGGATTGTCTCGGATACTAGTGAGTCAATTTATCTGACATTTCTGACGACGGCCTGGATAACTACTCCAGATCTCGTCTCGGATCCTAGTGTAAACCGACCTCCGATACCTCTAGCAACGGCCTGTAGCTCGTTTCCATTCCAAACCTGGGATTGGATAGTCAGTTCACAGTTACAGTCAGTTCTAAAGGTGAACACCGTGTGGTCTGCATCCATCAGGTTAGTCTCGGATACTAGCCAAACCCGACACCTCTGACGACTGCTTTTTACTATAGAAGAAAATATTTACTGGAATCTTCAACCAATACTGAATACCCAACAGATTCATCAACTGACAGCTGAACAAGAAAGAAAAGCTCCTCTACAGAAATGTTTTCTCATGTTTTGCATCAAAACCAACTTCAAGAAAAGTCAAAAGCGCAGCTGCTACAGCTGCACTATGTTCTTGTTGTAACTAATAATAATAGGTCTACTGCTCCACCGTCATCTTAATGTCCACAAAACCAGCAAAGAAGGAAGACAAGTGAAAAACCGACAATCGAGAAATGAATCGGTCAAAGCAGAAACTGAATATGTCCCAACCACCTTGTTTTGAGAAAAACAAGAAAAACTGAATTACTCAATGTTGCTTTTATGGACTTTCGTGAATTTTTGGGATATGAAAGAAGGGTATCTATTAGGTAAGATCACATGGTTCAATTTGCTTAAAGTTCTGTATTCTAAGAGAAAAAAATTCATATAAGACGTAGACATGTTCAGTATCTGCATTGATTCCAAATAAAATGCAAAGAATACGCAAGAAACTATTTTGTGACCAGTGCAGGCCTTTGAGGGCGTGCGAGGTCGGGCGCCGCACGAGGGCGCTAGGCTGTTTGGTACGCTAAAGTTGGTAAAACCATTAAAATCATTCAATAACAGTTACTTTTTAAAGTTAATAAGGGCACTCTGAAGGACTCTGTCCGAGGGTGCCGAGAGGCCTAAGCCCGACACTGTTTGTGACAAAAGAACAACTGAACTTAATATTAACAAAAGAAATCTGAAAATCCTAAATACAAATAAAAATATTTTTAAACATTGTCTGCTTTCACTGCGCTGTCTTCCTCTTTCTCTTTCATAGGCCATTTTAGGATAAAATTGCTGGTAAAATTCGTCAAATTCTTGCTGAATGTACTTCATAAATCTTTCAGTTTTGGAGAGGTTGTGGAGTCAATGTCAAATTCAACTGTTTCCTAGGTTGTTCAGTTTTACTTTCTTCTTCGAAAACACTGTTACTAGTTGATTTAGACATTTTTGTATAGAGAACTTCCCTCAACAAAATATCACTTGCATATGTCAAAACGACGCGACGATGGCTTCATTTGATATCAGCTAAGCTGTTTTTACTTCAGCGCATCCTAGATATATAAGACATACCGCTACAGAGATTGAACACGTCCTATGTTTCTTCAGTTTCTGTACTATACCATCGCTTTTCTACATTATAGAAAAGCAGGAAATGTTATATTTTTGCACCATTCGATCGGACACCCTTGAATTATGGTGAATTCATGTATAACTCAATTTACTCAAAAAGTGGACATACTCAGTTTCTGCATTGGCCGGTTCAAATACTCCCACACACATCGGAATCTCGCTGTTATATCATTTCAGAACAGCGGTGGAGACAGTTTTTTTAATAAATACCAGCATGGTTATGAGAACTTACCTCCAAATGGTTCGTAAACACTGTAAAAACTGAGCAGTGAGCATGTATTCTTGCCGAAGTAATTAGAAGCAGTCGAAACACTATCAAGTAGTGCTATCCAAGGATCTGCCAGTCTGACCTCTATGGAAGTGGAAATGTGCGACTTAAACAATAGTAATATTTTTAATATTATAGTTTTAAAAAAACTGTTGTATTTAAATGTTTCCATAAATTATGTAGAATGTTTTACGCGTGTTTCGGTTTGTTGACGACTGAAGTTGTCATCAACCATTTTAATAATTACTACCATCTGTTTTTAAAATTTTTTCTTGGAAAATAAATCCATTAAGGGAGTGTTCGTGAAGCTTATTTGGTCATTTATAATAAATGTGTTATTATTATAGCATTTCTTAATTTCCAATTATTCTAGCAAATAAGTCTACTCTATTTGCGTCTACGAAATGATTATTATATATATAATGAGTAGCTATTCCAGACGATTTCTAATTATATAAAATATCGCGTTTGTGTTCCTGTGTTTCTTACCGTTTCTCCTACTTTGCCCGATATAAAACGCTTCGCAGTCTTGACGATAAATTTTATACACGCCCGATTTGTTCGGCGTTTCCATTTTGTGTTTATTATTAATTAATACTTTCCCTATGTTATTTTTATTGACACAAATTATATTACGATTTGCTTTCCTAAGTTTGCTTACTATCCTATCACTAATATGGGAAATATAGTTGATGAATTTATACATTTCTTTAACTTAATTTTTTTTACATCATACCTAACTATTATATACAATGTTTCACAGGGAACCTAACGCAATTTCACTAATTTTACTAATAATGCCACTTTTTTGTAGATTTCTGTGATGTACCTGAAGAAAAAATCGATTAAAGAAGATGGGTCGTGGAGTATGAGTGATACATAAACCATAATCCTATTGCCTAAACCAATATTTTCTTTAAATTTATTTTAGATGTAGATGTCTTTGAGAAGAATAGTGCATTAGTCTACCGTACTTATCACATTAAGGTTGGAAGAGTCAAATTTTACTAACACTGCACTGCACATTGGTTGATTCAAGGAAAACATCATCGCAGTACTTAGACTGGACACTTATGAGTTTGATTAAATTTGGAACATTAGAACTACTTGCATAGCCTTCGAATTGTAGATCTTTTGAGGAATGGAATTTACAGTTTTCTATAAGCAGGTGACTTTCCTTAATAACAATAGCAAACTTCAATTTTTATATATGTAATAGCAAATAAAAATGAACAGAAATATCTAATTTAGACTTAAATAAACTAAACGAGATGGTTTACGTGACCACCACTTTACGTGATACCACTCCAAAAGCATATTAATTCGTCTACTTTTATTTTTGTTACAAGTCAATAGAATTTTACAAACTTGGCATGGGCAATGGGTGCAGGAGCAATACTTCACTGTAGCAACAAGAAACAGCTACTTCGTAGACCAAAAGGAAAACTTCATAGGAAAGATTGTTGGGTTTAATGTTTGTTGTTAAATATGGAAGTTGAGGTTTTACAGTGTTTTCTCAACAATTTGTAATTTCTCTCCTAAAATGTATGCAGAAAACTCTTTATCTAATAATTCACAAACTGTACAACAAAATCATCGCGATTCGGATGATCGGTATAGGAAGTAATCGAAGCTTTTACCGAAGCAGCCGAATTTGTGGTCATCTCGATATAAGCGATTTTTAATGTTGTCAACTAAATAGAATTGTTTGTCTTTTAAAAAATCCCGATGTACAGTTACGGCCAAAAGAATCTGGGCGCTTATTTAAGGTTACATAACTTTTTTGTAAATTTGTTGTTTGTAGATCGGGCTTTTGATCTACTAATATTACTATCTTTACACAGTAGCGTCGCCTACCTAATAATTTCCAATGAGGCTTTGAATTTAAGATTCAGAATTTTAATTATGATTCATTGAATAACAATAATCTAAACCTCTTGTCCAGACTTTTTTGGCTGTAACTGTACATATATAAATTGAAATAATAAAATGTTCCAAAATAAGTCTCATTCGCAGATTTACATCGCTTAAGTAACTGTTAACAAACACTAAATCGAATAAATAACTAAAATCATAATAAATAAATCATCTGAGCACCGAGCATAACTTGACCTTACGATATTAGCCGTATCACCACAACGCACCGGCCACTATCTAACGCGAGAACGGAGAAGTGCAGCAAGCAAATGAATCAGTTGCTTATATATGCAGTATATGTAACATATTTGAATCTGTATTACCTTTACGCGCAAGTTTAATGACCCCAATTTAAAATAGTATTTACTCTAATTATACTTTTTGCTGTACGGAATTGATTTTGAGCTTTAAGTTGATTAAACATTAGAAATATAAATAAATGATAACCATAATTTTATAAAAATATTTTTGTTAACATTTTTTCTTTACTTTTAATAAATTCTTAAGGGAACCATTACTTTCATGGACCGCTCGCCACTGATGTGAGGATACCTTATAGTAAAATTTCGTGGAACTTCGCATGGAGTAGGTGCAAAGCTAGTATTTAAATTTTAGTAACCAGAAACAGTCACTTCGTAGACCAAAAGAAGTTTCAAAGTACTGAGGGGTAGTCTTTAACAAGAACAAAAATAGACGATCCCGAACTCACACAGTGCTATTTATTTTACCATATGTAAATCGTATAAAAGAGCGTGCTGGTTGCCTATGTGTGCATAATGCATTGACTAGATTATTTTCAAATGCAACGGAAGTTGCAGATATTGCAATTTAATTACCAGCCCTGTATATATTTTTAGGCTCGTACATATCCTGATTATTCTGATAATAGAATTGATAACATTGGCCACCATTATTGGTGCATTATTAAACTTCTCAGTTTTATTTGTAATTATCTCCTTAAGATTCTTCATCTTACCAACAGAAATTGTAAATATTGAATTCTTTAGGTATTGCCATAAAAATTAATTACAGGAAGTGGCCATATTAGTGACTAAGTGCGATTTTGCAATTTTCAAATAATTTGGGCATCCTGTTGCCCCATCCTGTTGGAAACATCTTTGTCCTAATTCATCGTCATATAATATCTCTATAAACGGACACAAAATTTCTAACCTATATCTCTCAGCAATAAGAGTTCCTAAAACGCAACATCCTATACATAACTATCAATAGTTGTTCAATGAAGATATACGTTTTTATCTTCAGAATATGTTATTGGTTCAACATCCTTTTACTCACAACTGCCAATGTATTTTTTGGGCGTAGTGGACTTTTAATAAAAAAATGAAAACTGCTTGAACCCATATTCTCATATTTTGGAAATCGACGCATCCAAAATGGAAGAAAGCTTTATCAGTAATGGTTTTCTCGAGGACCTCATTGTTGCTTCCAAGGTTATGTAAACAACATCTATAATATTCTTGTCTTCGTGGCCTATCATCAGAGAGTACTTCATAGAATACTTGAAGTTGGTAGGGATGGAGCTACAAGTCCTGTTTAAGAACGCACTGGCAAGTGCTGTGTGGCAAATTCACTTGCTGCTGCAAATGAGAAATTGGCTCTACGGCTGTTCCTCCATTATTTACCTTTTACAGTTTCATTATTTTGTTCATTTTGCATTCTTGGTCTACAACTTCCTACTTTACGAACGGTATTCTCTGTGGTACTAGGCAAACCCACAATATGTTGAATGCAATTACAAAAGCTTCCAAAAGGAACAACTGTATTTATTATTATTAATGTTAATTATAATTAACATTGCCTTACCGCAGAAGTATGAAATGCATACTTGATGCGGTCTAACATTTTTCAGCATCCTCTTTTATTTATTACCTTTTCACTCATTTCCCAGCATTTATTTTCTGACCTCCGATATTTAAACTTCATTGTTTCTCTTTTCGTAAATTTCCTGTCTAAAATATTTAATAACCCAAGTTCTGTATTCGTTTTCTTTTTACAATGTTGTGCCGTGATTGATTTTCTGTCATGGCTGTTTATTTTCTTTCCTTATCAATCATGCTACGCAGTATTCCTTTTACTTTTCAGAATTTTCCAATATTTTAAATGTTGCATGTTTTACTTCGGATAAGCATTTTTAGAGCAAACTACGAGAGCTCCAACAGAACATATCGTTTTCAAACTTACTTCGCTATTTCCGTGCCAGCCACTTTAATTAACTTTTAAGATTAATAAATCCATTTCAGTATCATGATTAATTTAAAACGACGTCGTTTTATATATTTAAAACTTTCATAAACTCTTTAAACTTTTATATCAATAGTACTTTCTATGTAGATGCTTTTATTTTCGAACGAAATTGAACACACTATACTTTATCTACGACCACAAAAAAAGTAATAAAACACCAACAGCTAGGAAAAATATTTAACTTAGAATTTATACTCGCATTCATATTTTTTACGTGAAATCTCTGGCAATAAATTAAGAGATGTAATGTGAGCAGCTTCCACTATGTTTGGATGTACAATGAAATTCACCACGAAATGTAACCATATTCTGGCGTCGCAGGTATTGTGGATGACAAGGAATGGTAAGTTTAAGTGTACCCATCGCGCTTGCACTTGTGAATTATGTAGCAAATTATAAAAGCTTTTATTGCTTTTATTGTAATTTAGCAATAATAATCACTGGCCAACAAAAAACAATTTTTTTTCTGCTGACTTTTATCTGACACTTGATTTTAACTAAAATTGGTACGCTAATGCCAAATATAAATCCCGTTTTTCCCTATCTTAATTCAATTCTTAATTGTTTACGGAATTCTTAGACGTTCCAAATACATTTAGTCATTAGCATAATATACACTTGTACCTCATAATATTTAAGTACCTAATTAGATAATTAAGTAATAAACAATTGTAAAGTAATCAAGTCTACTAAGCTAGTCCTCATCGTCAACATATTAGGGTTTAATGAGATTTTATTAGAAAGTATTGATCACTTAGAACTATTTAAAAGTAAGCAAGGGTGATAAGAAAATGCTAGTTACATGTTAGTTGTTAGTGAAGAAACTACATCATGTCTACTACTCGAAGATGTGTAAATTGTGCCGATTCTTTCTGCTACATTTGTGGCAGCTTCACCGTTCCCAGTCAAAGGACAAATATTAGTGTTTTCGTTAAGAAGATGTATTTGGCTTATTTTGATGTAAAACTTGCTGATCAAGACAAGTCATGGGCTCCACATAAAGTGTGTAAATCATGTGTGGAAAATTTGCGGCAGTGGAGCAAAGGAAAACGTCAGAAATTAGCTTTTGGCGTTCCAATGATATGGCGTTAACCGAAAAACCACGTAGATGATTGTTAGTTTTGTTTAACTCAGACCTCCGGTTATAATACCAAGAATAAGAATAAAATTGTATATCCGAATATTAACTCCGCGATTCGACCAGTACCTCATTCCGATGAAATATCTGTGCCAGTTTATAAAGAGCTTCCTTCACTTGAGCACTCGGATGCTGAATACATGTCAGATGTTATTGAAGAGCAAGATGATTCAGATGTAGATTCTGCCAATGAAGATATAAATTCTAATTATGGACCAAAACGCTTTACTCAAGCAGAATTAAATAATTTAGTAAGGGATTTGGGCCTATCAAAGGAATCATCGGAACTGCTAGCTTCAAGATTAAATGAAAAGAACTTACTCAAACAAGGTACGAAGATAACTTTTTATCGTAAAAGGGAAAGTGATCTTGTGCAATATTTTAAACAAGAGTGTGAATTTGTTTATTGTAACAATGGGCCAGATTTGCTAACTCAAATAGGCGTTGTACGATATGACCCAAGTGAGTGGCGTTTGTTTATCGACAGTTCCAGCAGAAGCCTCAAGTGTGTCCTTACTACACTACACAACGGGAATGTTTTCGGTTCAATTCCTATTGGATATTCCGTTCAATTACAGGAAACATATGACGACATTGATAAGGTGATAGATTTACTAAAATATACAGACCATAACTGGGTCATCTGTGTGGATCTCAAAATGGTAAACTTTTTACTTGGTTTCAAAGAGGATATACAAAATTTCCTTGCTTTTTGTGCCTCTGGGATAGTTGAGATAGAAACCAACACTGGATTTAGAAACATTGGTCTCCTAGAACATCCTTAGTTGTTGGAGAGAAGAATATTATAAGTCAACCTTTAGTCGACAGAGAAAAAGTAATTTTTCCACCTGTTCACATCAAACTGGGTCTTATGAAGCAATATGTTAAAGCACTAGATTTGCAAAGTGACTGTTTCCAGTACATATGTGAAAAGTTTCCACGACTAAGTTACGAAAAAATCAAAGCTGGGGTATTTGATGGACCTCAAATTAGAACTTTAATGAGAGATCCAAATTTCATCAACTCTATGAACGAAGCAGAAAAAGAAGCCTGGACTTCATTCACGATGGTCGCGAACAATTTTCTTGGAAACAAAAAAGCATCCAATTATAAAGAGCTACTGCAACCAATGCTTGAAAAATTTCACCGCCTAGGTTGTAACATGAGCATAAAGCTTCATTTCCTTCATAGCCATCTTGATAGGTTTCCCGAAAATTTAGGTACTGTAAGCGATGAGCAAGGCGAGAGATTTCATCAAGATTTAAAAACCATGGAAACTCGGTACCAAGGAAAATTGGATTCTCATATGATGGCCGACTCCTGTTGGAGTGTTCAAAGAGACTACCAAACCAAAATGCACAGCAGAAAGTGCTACAAACGAAAATTTATTCCCTGACTGTTGTTTCTTTATTACACTTTTACACTTTTGTAGTTTTTTTGAATGATCATTGTGTAAACATTGTACCTAAATAAATAAATGAATTATTATAATTTTATACTTTGTTTATATCGTATAAGTTCTTAAGTTACAACTTGGCCGCAGTTGCAATTCTTCAAAAAGCATAAAATGATATAGAATTAAATTGTGACGTGATACGCAAAAACCAATATGATTTTCGGATTCAGCACACCCAAATTAGTAAAGAACAAGTCTCATATACAAGTCAGAAAAAAATGTGTTGGCCAGTGAATGAATAATATTATATTAACAGTTAGATAATAACGTATAAAATTAATCAATTTTACGTTAATTGAATAACAATCTTATAATAACTTTATATAGTAATTATAACTGAATTATGGTAAGTCGCCTCAATAGGCCAACGGTAACAGATCTCACTTAGCAAGCAGAAGGCCCAGGGTTCGATTCCCCGCCGAAGTGAGAATCTTTCTAGATGGATTTGCATTCAAAATATAATTTAATGTAAAACATTAATTAAACATAATAAATTAACTCTTATCTAAAATTTATACCTTTTAAATTTCAAATAATTAATAATATTATCATTATAGCCTCTTTATTTCAAATAGTAGCGACGTCGTGGAGCAAACCTGACACAAACTTCAAAAAGAAAAATTTACTACATGCGTGGTGTAGAGGAAATTTAATAAAAAGTTGTTAAAAAATCACAATTACGGAGATATAAATTATATTAATATGGTTGTTTTTACAGAACATGAATGTCCATTAACAAATGAATGCTAAATTGTTGATATTTTTGTGCATGATTATGATTAAACCTAATTATTGTAAGACAAAATGCCAAATCTGGTAACATTCAATGTCGCTAACATCGTGCTGGTACTTTTGCTCCAGCGGCGAGATCAATCGTTGTCGCGACTGTTCATGTGCTGACATGTATGGTGTTTTAAAAGAACTACTGATCGTGCGATATCATTTACCACGGTCATTTAACGTTTAGTTCAGAGATTATGAGCAATGAGTCATTTTCATTGTTACTAGACTGCGAAATGTGTAATATTCTATAGAGGTCGCCTGGTCGTAGATAATAGTATATTATGGAACAAGTGGTTGAAATAAAATTTCAACGTTAAGAGTGGTTTTTTCAACGAGCGATAGCGAATTGAAAAAAGTAACTCGAGACGTTGAAATTTTATCAACCACGCGTTGCATATACTATTTTTTCTCCGAATTTTTAGTAAATTAATGCACTTTAGAAAAAATTATACATAAAGTCATTTTAAAGTGACATTTCTCTTGTCAGCAATTGAATGTCGAACAGTTTGAAATTCGAAATCCGGGTAGTCCGAAAATTTCAACCTCTTGTGGTTGAAATGCGATTTCAACCATCGTAATCAATTGCAAAATGAGTGAATTCAATATCATGGGTAGAAAAAGATATTTTTCATGAGTTTGTCGTTTATGCATAGTGTATTAAAAGTAGAAGTGAATTTGAGATGTATTGAATGTGCTGATGTCCAAAACTTCAAACGTGCTTACATAGAGGCGCTAATAACGGTCTCCATTTTACGGAGTTCTCAGACTTCTGATCTATACAAACACAATTCTTTTTCCTATAGTCCTTGTTTAAGTATCGCTTGAGCCTCCGGGATCTAAGTGATGAGAAAGTGTATTTAAACTATTGGATTTGAACAACAATTCAAAGATGTGTAAATTCAAAGCAGCTCAAAGCAAGTTGCTGCTAAAACAGGCATGGAATTAAGTAAATTACCAAAAGAAGTAACCTATGGCAGTATAAGAACAACACAAGCGTCTCAAAAACAAGTTGTTCCAAAAATCTGTAGTCAGCGAGTTTGTCTTGACAATTGAAGACTCCAGTGAAAGAACGGAAAATGTCATTTGTCACTCACTGATCTTCTATAAAACGTGTTTTATCAATTTTGATCATAGAGCTTTGTTGTACAACAGCAAACATATTCAGTTACAATATGACAGTATTATTTCAATATATGTGTGAAATTTTTTTTCTTTTCAATGTAATTTTAATTGTAAAAGCAGAAGTACCTACTTGATTTTGTATCACACTAATGAAGATTTCTAGAGTATACTTACGGAGAGAAAAAAGTAGATGTAAACCAATCTAATGGGATTATAACTACGTGACGTCACCGTATTTTAATACACCATTTATTGAACTTTCGCTAACTTAACCCTACGCCTACACATTGCAGTTTTTCGTAAACAGAAGCTAACGCTATACTGGGATAAGTTCGAATATCGCAACAGAAACTGCCTAAAGTGTACAAAGTCATTATGGAAGAAAAGTTTTCAGGAGACCGTTTTGTTTTGTTATGGTTAACAGAAATATTGTTATTATTCATTTTGATTGGGTACCTAACAAAAAAAATCCTTTAAAACAATCATAAGTAACAACAATCACAAAAAAATAAAACAATCTTCCGTACTTTATTTTTCCAAAATAATAGTATATTATATACCCAGGGACTAAAGTGCATCTTTTGGATTAAAAGGCACTTTAGTCCAGTGGTATATACGCTATTTTTTGCACGTCCTAAAGGACTTAATCGCAAAAATTCAAAATTTTGAAAATTTTTTCCGAAAATTTCGTTACTTGTCATTCTGACGATTGAACTCTGCAAACGCCAAAATCACATAGTTTCAGGATAATAAATGCTAACATGTACCGCGATTACTTTTTGTTGTTGTTTACTTGTTGTTGTTGTTGTCATGGAAACACTTTACTCCATCAGGGAGTAAAAGTGATACTTTACTCCCTATTTTAAGGGACTAAAGTAGAGCCTTATATATAGGACGTGCAAAAAAGCTATTTTCGTCCTTCTTGCTACAATGATGCCCTCTATTGTTTAATTTTGGAAGCTACATCTTCTGAATGCATGATTCAAGAGTTTTTTTGTGGTATACCGGGTGTCAACGAGATCACTTTCCGGCTGCCATTTCTGTAGTTTTTAATCAAACAAGATGAAACTTGGCAGGAGTTATAGGCTATTATAAAGACACTTATTGAGGTATCTGTCAAACTTCAACGACTTCCGGTTCAGCCGGAACTTTGGATTTTTAAATAGAACACCCTGTATATTTTTTTATTTTTGGAATCTAGCATTCATTTTACATACAACTGTAGAATTTTTATTACTTTTTGTGTCAATTTAACATTTTTAGAGTAAATTTTATTTTTTAATCTAGAGTGTCATGACCTACCTTAAATCGTTCTAATAGACGTTTACATCTGCACAAAAATATTTACATAATTTTATCACGCTTCGTTTGTCTTACCAGAGCGTTCAAAGTTGACTAAATCACTTTTTTGACAATAACGTAAAAAATTAAATACAACTATACCACTTTCATAGTTTAATTAGATGTAGTTTTTTAAGACGAATCCAACGGTGTATCACAACATTCAAGTTCTCTTGGATGTTCTAAAGAAAACTTAATTTTTGAAACATGCAACAGCACGACGATCAAAAAATGTTATATCTAGTTAGCCATGATGCCAATACGGAGAATCACGTAAATGACCGGGATACTACGTTAATGACCGGCTGTTTTGGTCGTTTACGTCAATGGCCGGCCTATGACATTAATGCCCAGTTGATTGGTCAAAGACATCGTCTCATATGATTTACTACGACATTGGCCGGGCCGGATAATGTTACGGTCAGTGTTGTAAATCGACCAATCTCGAGAATTGCATAGAAGCATATTTGTCAAATATCTAATAAACTTCAATTAACACATAACCTAACAACTAATTTGCAGCTTAATTATTAATTTAAACGTTAAAATGTATAAATAATATTATATTATAACATTATTATATTATTATAATATCGTAACATTTAAATTAAATTAAGAATATTGTAATATTTAGTTACAGGAAATCCTTCCACTGAATTAATTAATTATTATTGGTCAAGCCGCAGGTGAGGTTAGGTTACTGTTAGAAGTTTTACATTATGAGACTAGGCGATTATTAACGACATTGACCGTAACAATATGTCTTTATTTTCAACATTTCCGACTTTATAGATGGCCATTAACGATAATAACCGGTCAATGTTATTTTCATAAATAATATCACAAGTGGTCTGATTTTTTCCGACAAAATTTGTCGTTTCAGATATGAGTAGCTTTGCAACGAAAATTACACGAGTCGACGCAGAAGACGAGTGTAATCTTCCAAAAGCAAAAGCTACGAATGTCTTAAACGATAAATTTTGCAAGAAAAAATTTTGGTGGTTTTTTCTTAGTGAAAAAACCACTAGTGGTTTTTTTCACTATAAAACTAATTTCATTGGTCCCAATTTGAAAAATTCTGTAATTTGATTGGTTACAAATTTTCGAGTTGGATTGTCAGTATTAAAATTAAACAACATTGTCCGCATGCACTGGATATTTACGTCAATAACCGGCTTTTAACGTCTTTAACCAACCTAAATATCATCATAGCCCAGATGATAATGGCGGGTTATTAACGATATTGACCAGTTTACCACAATAACCGTAACAAACACACTTTTTCAAAATTTTATCGCCCCCGAAAGGTCAATTTTCGTCATCAATAACTTAAAAATGTGCAGAGTTTTTTACATTATTCGACTATGGAATGTCTGCAATTGAAATTTACTCTTTATTATTCCTTATGATTATGAGATTATTCCAAATGAAAATATTATTTTTTTTAATTAATGCCAGCTCCGGGCCATAGTGCATTGCTATATATGGCCCTATACCTACAAACCCTATCCGGCACTGCATATCTATAATATGTTGTACTATAATATTATAGCATTACAGTGATTTAGTGAAAGATTTGTTAATAATAAATAAGTCATTGGGGCGCACTGTGTCCCTGGAATCAACTCTTTCCACTTACATCTTCCCTATTTTCCATCGAATCACGAAGGCGGAATTGATGGACATGCTGAAACGTTTTGCCAAGAAATTCTAGAAATGGACGAACGATTTTCTGGTGGATAGTAGCCTAATATGTTGGCAGACTATTTCAGTTCCTTATAAATGAATATTCATTATCCATTTGCAAACGCTGGTCTAACAGAAAAACTTTTTAAAAAGGAAAGAAAAATGATACATTTTATCTATCTAATATGACGTAGACAAAACGGTTTTAGTGATATATATTTTTTAACATTACGTATATGTCTGGATTTCTCTTTAAGTAGAATCACGTACTTTCAATCGTGGACGTAGCCAAATTGCGTAATAACAGCGTGTTACGTGCTAATTTTGTAGCACATTGTATAGCTATGCTTTTGTGTTATATTGTATAGCGTTTAGGGATTTTCGCATTCTCTCTCTATTTAGTTGCCATTTTAGTTTGGAACTAACTTCTAGTTATTGATAAGAGACTGAATGTAAAGAAAAGCTAAACTACAAACTTACGAGAACGTGCTCCTAACCTTCAAAAGAAGTAAATGAATTTAATAGCGATGCCACTAAAGCATTATTTTTAAAGACGTTGCTTGACGAACCAACAAAACGAAGTGAAGTCCCTTATCAACAACAGGAAGTTAGTTCCAAACTAAAATGGCAACTAAACAGAGAGAGAATGCGAAAATCCCTAAACGCTATACAATATAACACAAAAGCATAGCTATACAGGGTGCTACGAAATTAGCACGTAACAAGCGATTAAATAGAATAGTTTGTCAATTTTCTGCAAAAAAATTGGGTTTTATTTTCCAAGATCACCTATTATCACCTTATTATTAAACCTAGACTACCCTTGATAGTGATGTGTTGTCGATGAACTGCCGTTCTACCAAGACGTGATGAAGCAATTATATATAGTACACTCTTTGTATGTTTGTAATTATCTAGTTCGTATAGAGAAATTGCCCATCTACTGTAGGTCGCCTTGGTAGCTCACTTGGTTAGAGTATCCGCCCGGAGAACAGAGGACCTGGGTTCGATCCCCAGTCCGGATGAAAATTTTTCTATACGGATTATATTGATTTATAATACTTCTATGATTTAGTGGAAACCTGTTTTTTGACTTAAAAAAGAGTGTCTGACTGTTGACTGAATACCTACCTAAAGAAGAGATCTAAAGAAGAAACAAAAAGTTTAGATTTGTTGTTCGGTGTAATTATTATAATAAACTAGGAAACTAGTGGTTGGGACACTTGCAGAGAATGGCACAAGAAAGATTTCTAAAAGTGCTCCAAGTGTTTAGAGAAATGCCAGAAGGTACCAATTCGAGGGAACGGCCATAAAAACAATGGTACCAAGGTGTCTAATAAGATTTAGTAGAATGAGAAACGTTGGCAAGAGATGAGACGAAACGACTGGATATGAGTAGTATAAAAAGTTCAGTGCTTCTTTAGGAATTTGGCATGTTTTTACACTTCGGTTTAGCGGAAAATAATCTCAACTTAACCTATTTTCAATGGAACACTCCGAATTGCCAGCCCGTTCTCCTCCCATCGTTAAATCCTTTTTTATGGGGACACAAATGTCAAATGTGTCACAATTTATAATAATAATTACAAAATTGATTGAATAAATCTTATTACGCCACAAATGATCCAGGACACTTTAATGATCGATTAGTGCTTTTCGAAAACTCGAATGAAGAACATTTTTAACATTTGTTATGGCTTAAATTAAAATTATCATTGCTTTCAAAGGTATTTTTATTTTGTGTTAATAGGAATAGTTTATTTAATTTTTATTATTATCTTTTTTTTAATAAAACCTTGATGTCAATGTTTCTGAATGTAGTTTTTTATTCTGCATTCGAGAATGTAAACAGGCGGTGTTCCATTTAAAAAAAGTTAACTTGAAGTCATTTCCTGCTAAATCAAAAATGCAAAAAATTCAAAGTGTCATCAATAAATTCTTAATTTTTGGCCATTTATTCATGACAAATCATTCTTCTTTCATCTTTCAAAAAATCTCTGAAAATGAGAAAGATAACATACCGTTTCATGACTTTGTCCTAACCCTGTATACAGGGTGTCCATGGATGGGGTTACAAAAAGGAAAAACTTTTTTAATTTATGGTTTTATTAAAACTATAAAACTTTTATAGTTTTACAGAAAAAAGCTATTCTTTATAAAAAATTCTGCTTCCCTCAAAACGTCCAAAAACATATTTCGACTTGACTACAGACATACACTTGATTATAAATTCAATATTATTAGCTAATACTTTTATTTTTCAACTAAACAACAATCAGTTTTTGAAATAAAGTATGTAGTAGACTTTGCTTTGTACTTTCATTAAATTAGTTTTAGGTTGTGTCTAATTGTACTTAAAATTTAAATTCCAAAATGCTCACTTAAGAAGAACGGATCTATCTATAGTACGAGCAAAAAGTAACTCCATCAAATTTGCCTTTGGAATTTTGAACTCGTGTGTATTATAACACCAAAAACTATACAAAATAATCAGAATTCTTTGACAGTGACAGTTGTTACTAATTTGATACATTTTCTGGTGTTATAATACACATGAGCTCAAAATTCATAAAAGTTGGAGGCAGCTATATTGAATAGTGATTGTTCGATCTGTTTTAAGTTAAGAATGAATATTTATTAAGTTGCTTATTTTTAAAAATGATTGTTGTTTAGTTGAAAAATAAAAGTATCAGCTGCAATAATATTTAATTTATAAGTAGGTGTATGTTTGCAGGCAAATTTAAATATGTTTTTGGACGTTTTGAGGAAAGCAAAACTTTTTATAAAGAATAGCTTTTTCTGTCAAACGCATATTAAAAATGTTTTTCATATTTGTAACCCCATCCATGGACACCCTGTATAATAACCTAAATTAACGATTGAAAATATGAACATTTAACATGATTATTTTACCACAGGATAGAGCCCAGAAGGGTTGAATATGAAGAACCCAACGGGCATTTATCCGGCAATATCTTGTCTGTAATTAAAAACTGAATTCAATAATTCAATAAGAAAGGTGATTTCAATATGTTTACGATATTTCGAGTATGGAGGGGTTAATTTTTTAATTACAGATTAAATTATTTTTTTTAATTCTTAAAACAGTTCAAGATATATAAAACACTGGTAGGTCAACTCCCCTATGCTTGCCATGATAAATTTTTCGCCCAAAATTGAAACGAGATCATTAGTTCGAAAGTCGCCGCTAGATGCCGCAACAGTGAAACGTGAATGTCAAACCAAACCACATCTGTAAACCTTCAAAATTTATTAAGCTTTTTTAATAGTAATAAAATTTATATTTTTATTATTGTCATTCGAGAATTTAATTGATGTTTCTTATGCAGCTTTGTTTCTGTTTATTATAATTAACAAGCCAGAATTAATAAAAGATAGCGCGTTCTCAAATATACAGGTAAGTATAAATGAACACTTATTTCTAAACTAATTTTTCTGGTTTGTTTTCGATAGCAAAACGCCATCGTATCATGTGATAAATTTTACCAGTAAATAGTTTGATGTTTAATTGTTCTATTAAAATTGCTCTTTTTAGGGATTCCACCTTTCTGTATGTGGCTAATGGTAATGGAGTGAGGGCCGTTATGTATTTCTCAATCACAATATAAGGTATTTAGAAAATCAGTTGTCAAAATGTAATTTTTAAATTTATCATAAAATGAAATCGCTTTAATCTAAACCTCTTATATTTTCAGGGACATTGCATGGAAGGTCTTGCATGGATTCTCATGGAAGTGACTGAGGTTCTTAAAATAACTTCAAAATTTGGTTACCAGAAAGAATTTTGTTTCCAAAATATGAATATGTCTGTACTACAGGGTCAAACCAATCTTTACGTACATTACATTTATGTTTAGGTTTTATTGTAATAGTGATCGATGTCGACTTCACTTTCCTTGCCAGGCCACAATTGGGTTGGTATATCATTGATTTCGTTGTTGTCATCATCGATGGCCTTGTTATTTGTTATTTTATAAATGTGTGTAATTAAATTTTTAAAATATAAATATTTCATGGATAGTTTTGCTGTAATTGATCTTGTTTGTTACAGAGTTAGATGCACAATAATATAATTGTTATCAAGTCAAAAAACTATTGCTTTTCAGTACAAAAGTCTGTGTTCTGCTGTTGTATTTAATATTTTTGTCCCTTTCACATGTGGACCATGTTTATATTGCTATTTAGCTTCTTGTTGCTATAAAAATGATGCTGAGATGTGTGCTTTATTGCTATTAATTACCAGTAACAGTTTTACTTAACCTGCTTAATGCATATAATTAAAAACATGTTTAAGCATTAAGTATATATAATTCGACTTATACCTACTCTTTTTTAATACTTGAAATCTTTAGAGCGTCTAATAGGTTTGAATTTCGCATATAGATTTTTTTATAGTGGCACACAAGGTCTTTACTTGTTAATAAAACTCCTGTTGCATCAATCCATGCTTGCAGTTTATCTGCTTTCCGTAAAATATTACAAAATAATTGATGAATTTAATTACAATTCTCAAAAGAAATGTTTGCATAGGTCAATTTGTAGTCTTATTATTTAAGTTAAATGAAAATAAAAACAGATGTTACCTTAGTTTGCTGTAAAAAATAAAATTTCAATTTAGTTTTATTACCAAAGATGTTTTAAATAAAGAAGAGTCACAATTTAGCATTTTAATAGTGCCAAAGAATATTGTACCTCTATCATCATGAAAAAGTTTATTTAATTTGTATTACGAAAAATACGCCAAAAGTAAATATTCATTATTACAAGTTATGTTGCTGTAGAATGATATCATGCTTCGCACGTCGCGCCATCTATCAGAAATTTAGCTCGCGTTAAAATTGGTTGACGAAATGACGGCGAGTTGACATAACCATATGTTATATATATCTTGAAACAGTTATAGCTTACGATGTCACTATGATTTGCCGTTCAGATTTGGCTCACTCTTTGACAATATAACCACCAAGTTGAGAGTGAGGTCGTGAGTTAAAAAACCAGTCTTAGCTTATTAGCAGACTAGATCAGCGTTTTTTGGACGTATCTTAGAAACCGAGACATGTGGAAAATATTACAAATGCTTGATAATAAACATCAAAATCTGGACCATTTTTCACAATGTGTAATCCATTCGCTAGATGGAACATTTGGTTCATTTTAGATCTTTAAATTGAAAACACTGCTATTAACTTGTAACTGTGTATTATCCGTTATTTTCAATAACACGAATGCTACTTTGTAACATTATTAAGGCTTAATTAAACAAATAAATACCAATCACTCTAGACCAGTTTAGTTTTGATTTTCAATAAAGAAACAAAGCACTGTTAATTAGCTCGGTACTCACTGATGTTTTTCTGTAACAGTTGTTATTCGCTTTTTGAATCTTTCGCTTGGAAAACAAAGCCACTCGTTTGTAAAGCTTTAAAGTGAAAACAGTTTTATGTATGTGTATAAATCTCATTAATAATCCACAGTTTACTGACTTTAAATTACTATAATTTCAAAGCAATGAACTCGGATTATTTATTAGATGAGTTAATTTACAGTTGCTGTTCCATGGCCGTTAATAAAATATTTCCTTTAGGTATTTAAAGCAGTTAATTTTTGTTTTAAACAAAATATGTAACACCTGCTGGTTTCAGTTTTTAAGTGATAGTAAAAAAGGTAATAAAAATTTAAAATTTATACATACCACATAGAGCAGCACTGGTTGTCCTTTAACGGTGCAACAACACGCTAAGGAACCTATAAGAATAATAAGGGCTCCTGTTCCTATTAATACGTAAGGAGCCGTTCCTGAAAATTCGGTACTCAATTCCATGTATTTGTATAACTCGACTTCCATCCATATTCCTATTGCTAGGATGGCAATTCCTGACATCTGTAACAATAATTATAATAATTTCATTTCTTTAAAAATAAATTTATTATTTAAAAAATATGCATATTTGAAATTTCCAATAAATTTTTAAACTTGATGAATAGTATATGGATTGGGAAATATCAGATAAATAAAAAATGAAGTATAGTCCCGAAGAATCTAGGCCACTTGTCCTGAAAGAAAGACCTTTAGTCACATTTATACACGGTGATCCGTTAAGTAATAGTCAGACTGCTAGTGGTTAGATAATCATTAAAGAAAAAAATTCTTATATACTATTTTTCTCCTACTTCTATACTTTTGGAGAACAACTTCCTCGAAGTTCAGTCCAATGTTTTCAAATTGAATACATGACATATTTTGAAGTTCAAGAAGATAAACAATCTGTTTACTTCCTAAAATGTGCATGGTAGCAGGTAATAAAAGATAAATCAGCAATAAATTCTCTACGCACCGTTTTGTTGAAGGTTGTGGGAACCTTCTTTGTTATATCTGATATATTTCAAAACTTTCAAATACAATTTCTTGGAATTTAAAATTTAATCTTTATTCCTTTATTATCTACAATCCGTACGAATTTGTTAAACCATAAAAAAGGAAAACCTTTTTGCAACTCATCTCTGCACTTTCGTAGTTAGTTAGAATTATAATTAATTAATAATTAATGCTGCTGTATTTAGAATTCCAATAAGAATAACAATCCCTATTGATGGATAGATTAAATGATCTCAACATGTCTTTACATAATTAACTATGTATTTATTAATGGTTGTTGTACTCATTCAACAGATGTCACGTTTTGTACTAATGGTGTCAATTTCTAAAGAGTTTGCATTTAATTCTATTAGGCTTAACACTGATCTGCGTCTATCATACGTACTTTTCTAAGAACTTCGAAAATCTTCAAGTTCATGTGATCAAAAAATGTTACTAGGTTTTATGTTTTCAATGACCTAACAAGCTTATCCTCAAAGTCCGATCATTGGCCATTAAATCACCGTGTATATTGTAAAAAATACTGTTTATCAATCATGACTCAGACGAAAAACCTACTTATGAATAAACAATTCAATAAGTGTTAACTGATCATAGTCAGATGTAAATATGGGATAAAACGGGAAACATAGCTGATACAATTAACTGTTGTAATATTAAATAGGTTGGATAGTAACTATTTATGTAACAACTACAGTAGAATCAGTCTATATCGGTCACCAACGGGTCCAAGAACCTATACCTAGGTATAGAGAATTATTTATCTATACATCATTGTAATTTAGTTTTGTATACTCTAAAAACACCCAAGACAGTTGTACAAAGAAAGATTGTAACATGTACTAAATGATTTTATTAAAATATAAAGATATCGTAATGAAAAAATGTAATGATACACAAACTCATATTACATTAATTATAAGATGATTGTGTGTGTAACGAGAGTAAACATCAGGAAATTAATGATAACGGGTTGAGACTGATAAATTTTGCAATAGAAAGGAATATGAAAATAATGAGCACGCATTTTAGAAGGAAAGAGATATACAAGGGAACATGGATCATTCCAGGCAGAAATGAATCCAACCAAATTGATCACGTGTTAATCCAAGAAAAAGATGCTTACCTAATTAATAACGTAAGGTCTCATCGAGGAGCAGACGCAAATTCTGACCACTTTCTAGTACGACTAAAGTTAAAACAAATGGAAATTACAAAAGTAAAAACAAAAAAAAATCAGACAGGAACGAGTAAAATATAACAAAGAAGAACTAAAAGATGAAATGGTTGCAAGAAAGTACAGGGAAGAAATATACAACAAATATAGATTAGAAGGAATGCACATACCAAATAATATAGAAAGCAGCTGGGAAACAATGGTAAAAGTCATAGATCAAGCAACAAAAAAACTGTGGGAGTGTATAAAAAGGTAAAGAAAGCAGAATGGTTGGATGAAGAATGTAAAAACGAAATACAAAAAAGAAAAAATTTAAGACAAAAACTACTACAAACAGGCCTAGAGGAAGACAGAAGTAACTACCAAGAACAAAAGAAAAAAGCAAAAAGCATCTGTAGAGAGAAGAAAAGACAATATAAAGAAAAAGAGATCAAAGAAGTTGAAGAAAAATATAAAAAGAAAGAGATAAGGAACTTCTATAAAGATGTGAAAGGAGTAAGAAAAGGATTCGAAGCAAGACCTGTATATTATAAAGACAAAGAGGGAAAGTTACTAGGTGACCAAAATGATATATTAAGAAGATGGAAACAATACTTTGAAGAGATGCTGAATGAAGGAACAGACAACTATGAAGAAATACAACACAGAAGAGAGGGTAGAAGAAATGAAAATAATATTGCTGAACCAACAAAGAAAGAAATTGACTGCATAATCGATGTACTAAAAAATAACAAAAGTGGAGGACAAAATGGGGTAACAGCTGAAAATTTAAAGTATGGAGGGAGAGTACTTACGGATAATATTTACTCATTGATAAAAGAAATAGGTAACAAAGAAGTTATGCCGAGAGCCTGGAATAAAGCAATAATCCTCCCAATACATAAAAAAGGGGATAAAACGGATTGTAGTAATTACAGAGGGATTGCCCTGTTAGACACCGTGTATAAAGTACTGGCAACCTGGCTAAAAATTAAATTAGAAGAATACGCAGAAAAAGGGCTTTGCGAATATCAGGGTGGCTTCAGGAAAAATCGATCGACCATAGATCAGATATCTACAATAAAACAAGCGCTAATAACTTGCTATGAATATGAAATTCCTCTCCACATGTTATTCATAGATTTTAAAAGTGCATATGACTCAATAAATAGAAAAGAACTAATTAATATAATGTACAACCTAAATATCCCAGGGAAGCTAGTAAGATTAATAGAAATGACGATGCAACAAACAGTTAATGCAGTTAGAGCAATAGGGGACACATCTGAAGAATTTGAAGTAAAAAGAGGGTTAAGACAAGGCGACCCATTATCAACTGTTCTATTCAATATTACCTTAGAAGCGATAATAAGAGAGGCCGATATTAATAGGAAAGGAACAACATATACAAAGAGTCACCAATGCATAGCTTATGCCGACGACGTGGTATTATTAGCTAACGAAGTCAGCAGGAAAGAGGGGATTAGAAATCAATCAACTTAAAAGTAATTATATGCAATTGAAAATTAATAACATGGAGAAAGATAGAGAAGGGTTGAAGTTAAAAACACAAAAGGGAGAAGAATTTAAATTTCAAGAAGTAGATAACTTTATGTACTTAGGTGTGTTAATAAGTGATAAGTGTGAAGAAGAAAGTGAAATAAACCAAAGAATAGCAAAGAGTAATAGATGTACGGGGCGGGTTACATAGCATATTCAAGTCTAAACAAGTGAGTAGGAAAACAAAAATAAGATGAGACATGGGTAATGAACAAAACTAGTCAAAATAAAATTGAGATTTGGGAGCGGAAAATTCTACGCAGCATATTTGGTGGGAAAAAGACCGAGACAGGCTGGGAAAGTCGGCCAAACAGTGAAATATATGAACTTTTCGGTGAACCTATAATCAGTATGGTAATAAAGGCAAAAAGACTCCAATGGGCAGGCCACTTGGAAAGATTGAGCAGTGACAGAATAGTGAAGACGATAGGGTGGACGAAGCCGGAAGGGTAGAGAAAAAAGGAAGGCCGAGAAGAAAATGGAGGGAAGCTATCACGACAGATCTAGAGGAGAAACAAATAACAGGGTGGAGAAGAAAAGCAAAGGATAGAAAAAGATGGAGAGAAATAACAAAGCTATGGGCCTAAATGGCCTGGTCAAGCTGCATATATATATATAAGATGATTGTATAATTATACAAAAGATGAATACTGAACAAAAACTAATTCATAAAATTAATGCTTAACTAACAAAAATCTAACTAAAATTTATTAATTTCATAAAAATTAGATTTTATTTAAATTAAAATAAAAATTAAAACTTAATTTGTGGGATCAAGGTAATTCCAGTAATTTAAGTACCTAAGAAGCCATAAAACTATTTTCCTTAAAAATAGATTTGTATGTCGCCAAACAACACCTGGCGTTTCTTTTGTAGGGAATTATAAATAAACTAAATAATAAGTACAAAATTTTAAATAGAAAACCCTTTAATATTTTAAAAAGATAAGGTTGCTACCCGCAACCTACACCAATAGTGTCCGATATAGAGAGTAAATTTAACTTATATTTAATAGGCCAAGTCTAATGAGAAGTTCCGGCAATGAGAGGTTTAGTTTTATACAATATACATATAGACCGAGTTGGGACTTTCATAATCGACCGAAATCCAAAGGTGTCCAAAAGCAGAAGTTTTGCTGTACATCATAATGTAGGACTTTAGGGAGCTCAATTATGGGCGAACGAGCTTGTGAGTGAGGCTAATAAAAAAGTCTTATTATGTACGAGATGTTACAAGTCCATCATTTCCATTAGATTAATGAACGAGTGGTTATTCTGAGCAAACAGAGAAAGATAATAATATAGCAGGGATGCCAGAATGGGACAAACGACGAGTACTTGATTTCCCTCCAACCGTTCAGCGATTCCTCACTAGACGCCGACCAGAATATGTGCGACGGTCAAGCATGCTTCCTGATATAGTTTATCTCGTTACACCTCTTCTTATTCATTTTAATAAGTAAAAATGATGTAAAACAAATGCAGTATTTATCTTACATTTTAATAGCAGTAGAACTTCAAGAAAATCTTTAATATACAGTAATAAAAGTAATTTGCATAATAAAAATATAAATATACATGCATATGTACGACTACATAGTTTTTTTATAAATATATAATATATTTTATAAACAAACATTTCTTTTTAATATAAATAAATAATTTATAAAAAGAAATAACTACACAAAATTGTCCCTTAATTTTACAGCCATTGTTTAATCTTTGTACATGTATGTTAATTAAAAATAAAACTTGAAAATATATAATTATAAATATATTTTGTAAAAAAGTTTTTTATTTAAAAAACATATAAAAATATTTTACCCAAACTGGGATTAGAACGTGCGTTACAAATCTCCCCGCAGAAAAAAATGTTTTAAAATTGAATTGTTGAATTGAGAAAAATTGTTTATAAAATATATATTTCACAATTTTATTTAAAAGAAATTACCAAGACTGCATTACATCCACGTGCGAAACAATACTGGGCGCGTGCCTCTAAAGCAGGCCAAACCAAGTTTAGTATTTAGCAAATGTATTGGCCGCTGTGTACTTTTTCGACACCAATAATAACTAAAAATCCAAAGAAAACTGATTTCCAATTATTGGTCCCCTAATCTTATTAATTCATCTATTAAAATGAAACAAAAAATAAAATGAAGTACGATTAATAAGCCACTTCAGCGTTCTTGATTTTTTCAGAATTACCCTTGGTTAATATTTTAGGATTTTTAAAGATCAATCGATTTTTTTGTTTTTCTTGTATACTGCTCAGGATAAATAAATTATCATTTGCGAATGAAAAAAATTCGATTCTTTTTTTATTTTATCATTCGTGAACGAATTTTATATTTAAAATTTTTTAGTTCATTCTTTCAAAAATTAAATTTTAACGAAGGCAGTTTTATTCGTTCGTGAACTAATTCAAAATCAACTGTTCCGAATGAATACAAGCGGAAATGAATCATTCGTTTACAGTTCTTATTCTTACTACTCTACAGTTTTATTTATATAAAATCATTAACCAACTTCATACAGTATGGGCCGACACAAACAATTCAACTTAACCAAATATATTAACTATGATAATAAAACAAATGCTATTTCCGATTATTTATTATCGATTAACTTAAAACGTAAGCGGCATTATGATAACGTACATAATCGATTAAAATTTTTGATGAAAACAAATAAATCGAAAACAGGGTATCAATTAATTAAGAATTATCCAACAAAATTAAACAGCGCGCATAGAGCGGCATACAGATTTGCTCTCAGTATATTAATAAAATGGCATCTTTACATTTCAAATATGTGAATCATACGTGATACATTTGTGAACGATAAGTATTTTTTAAGTCTCGACAAATATGATTCGATTTATACCAGAGAATTAAAAAATAAAATTCGCGAACGAATGAAAAATTAAATTCTTATAAGAATTATTCTTTTTCGAATCAATTTTTTTCGTTCTTCCTACCCTGATACTTTTTTCATGAAAAATACCTTTTCGTCAAAAAACACGGGGATTAGAAAAGACTTTCCTTTTTATTTTGGTCCAAGTAGGGTGTGAAAATGTTAAGAAATAACTGAATAAGAAATATAGAGCGAAAAGCATTTTAGGTGTCATTAATTTCTACATACTGTAGACCTTTAACACTTTTACTATTAATACTTTCTATTAGTGAAATACCTAAATATCTTAAATTGCATTTTTTTGGGAGATTACACACCAAACATCAGTCATTAACAAACATCATTTTGATATAAGATATAACATAGTAAACTGATAGTGTCGATAGTGATGAAGATAAATTCAATAAAAGAAATTAAATTAGACTGATAATAATCTACCATTATCACTACATTTTGACAATCAACAAAAAAATGTAACATTTAAAAGGAATTTATGCAACTACCTTATTTCAGTATAAAAAATTGATTTATTGTGGAAATCGCTAAGTTGGCAGCAATTAAATACAGAAGACCATAAAAATCAAGAAAGTTGTAGTGAACGTTTTAGAGTGTAAACTGTTTTCTAATTAATTTCGTATGCAACAAAAAATTAATTGGTAACATTTTGTTAACTTGTTAGAATTTAATTGCCAGAAAGATTCGCGTAAAAAGGAACACCCAAGTAAGTGTTTGCATAATGTATTTTAGAATCTTCAAAAATGCGAGACAGGATGCCGTTAGCTGTAGTAGTTATTTAATTGATGTTAGATAAGTTTTTATGTAATGCTATTTAAACATTATTTAAATTTTCCATTTAAGAAAATATATTTTTAATGTAAATAATATTTATGTAACTATTAGGGCCGGTATTATAAAACTTTTTACTTCCTAGATACAATTTACTTTGAGAGTAAATTCATTTGTTCTGTCAATTTCATATGCAAATTGACAGAATAATATATATTATGTAATTAGGAGATCAAGCGATACTTTAAATCCGAGAAGATGTATTATAACGGCGAGGCGCCAGCCGAGGCGTTATAACATCTTCGAGGATTTAAAGAAGCTTGATCTCCGTATTGCATAAGTTGTTTTATTTTATTTCGTATTTCAATTCTAATTTCTCCCTATTAAAATTCATCCGAATTTATTGTATAAAGAAGCAAGTTGCCTTGTCTGTGTCATCATACGCGTAACCAAGGAGATAATAAAAAGCAGCATGTCACGTGTGGCTGTTATGCAATATCAAATGATTTACGTTGCCAACAACAACGGACTTCAAGAACGTCTTGAACTTCGGTGTCATTGACAACGGAGATAAAGATATAGTTTATTTTACTAATTGTGGTATATAAACAGTTGTTTGAAATACGAAATGAAATAAATTAATTTACTCTCAAAGTAAATTTTATCTAGGAAGTAAAAAGTTTTATAATACCGGCCCTTAGTCAAATAATAATAAATAGAAGCTCATTAAAAAAATTTTTGTTCATGACAAAATGCCAAAATGGAAAAAAATATTTTTCAATTTTTGTGAGTTTGCAATATGTAGTGGTGTTTCATTATTCTTCCTCTCCCAAAAACATATTAGTCACTGTATGTAGTACCTACATACTCAAATTGTTTTCTCCACTCCACTGACCTGCTCATCTTATGATGATAGTGATTATGAAGAATGGCGCCCAATGCCAGAGAATTATGCAATGCAATTGCGAGTTAGTAAAATTAAATTTATTTAAAATTGATGATTTATTAGAATATAGAAAATATGTAGAATGAAAAGATGACAGTAGAAACACATATGTCAGAAGAGACTTTGAAGGCTACAAATAATATAAAGCATCTCATATCTGATCTGAATTAGATTTTGAATGATTTTATGCAGCGGGCATATTTTAAATTAATATTGAAAAATTGTGCTTCATAGCCTACAGTTATTACTTAACTTAACGTGGCCCACCTGCGAGTTAAGGTTTATTGAGTCAGGAGGGGAAAAATTAAAATACAACAAACCGACACGGCGTCAGTCGGTCGGGAGAAGAATTTCTTTTTTATATAAAAACCTGTGGGGCTGAAAAGACTTATTTCTTGCAGAACTGGACAATAGAGCTGGAATGTATTTATGTATAACATTAATTGGAATTTATAAACATGAATGAATAAAATGAAACAAAATCTTTAAATTTATAAAACTTAGTAGCAGTGTTGGGCAGATTGTACTCATGAGTACGAGTACAGTAGAATCATGCTCCATGGTATGAGTAGAGTACATGTAATCAGTAATCATATAAAATGAGTATGAGTAGTATTGTAACCATGAATAATTAATTGTATGATTATAAGTATGAGTACACAATAACTAAAAGTAAATACTAAAATCGAAAACTAGACACGAAATAATATTTAAATACGAAATAGCTAAAACTTCTTATTAACTAAAAAAAGGGCTCAAAGAATTTAACAAATATAAAGTAATAGAAGTTATTTCTATTCGTACTCAATTACATTTGTACTCTAATATCAGATTACATTAATACTCAAGTATATTTGTACTTGAGTACTTGTCATTATGAGTAATTTTGTAATCGAGTATACTGTACTCATACTTTTTGAGTACATTTGTATTCAATTACCTTTGGTACTTATCGTTCATTACTCAGTACTCATGTACCCTTTGCTCAAATATATATGTACTCAAATACTGCCCAACACTGCTTATTATTATTTATTAAATAAATTACTACTGGACCCGACAGTTGGCACCACAATACGAAAGTTATCAAAAACAATTTTTTTTATTGAAATAAGATCAGCAATCAGAATACATGTGATATTCTGTAAGCTAATGTGTTGTCTTGTAATTGGCGTGATGAGGGCCCCTCCAGTCCTCCTAATTAGGGATCAGTAGGCCAACGTCGTTTGAGTCTTCTGACGACCTGCTGATGAGGAAGCTCATTTATTAATGGGTTGTTGTGCGCAGAAATTGATTCAATTTGTTTGAACGTTCTATCATGGATGACTGTATTAGCGAAATGTTTAGGTCTTCTTGGAGCATGTGATTGGTTATGTACCATGGTGCATTGGTGATTGTTCTTAAGATTTTTGATTGACATCTTTGTATGATGGCAAGGTTTGACTTGCTGGCGCAGCCCCATAGTTCAACTCCATAAGTCCATATGGGCTTGATGATAGTTTTGTATAACAGTAGTTTATTATCCAAAGGTAAAGGTGATGAGCGTCCAAGTAGCCAGTAGAGGTTTTTGAGTGTTGATTCTATATGTTTCTTTTTCTTGTTAATGTGTTCTCGCCAGGTAAGTTTATTGTCTAAATGGAGCCCCAGGCACTTCATCGTGGTGGATTGAGGTAACTTTATGTTGTTTAGGTAAATAGGAGGGCACTGTTCTTTGCGCAAGGTGAATATTACATGTCTCGACTTGGATTCATTTACCTTAGTTTTCCATAGCTTAAGCTAGTCTTCCAGAAGTTTAAGGTGATTTTGGACATATTGTGATGCTATAGTTCAGTAGCGGTGAGTGCATACGTCAAACCCGGGGCACTCGCAGTGCAACACATGATGATATACTGCTTTAATGTGTGCGTACGAGCATGATAGCGATATACCAGTTTGTCGTGTGCCCTGAGTTTGACGTATGACCCACCGCCACTGCTATAGTTACATTTTTATGACTCGCCAAAATAATAGTGTCATCGGCAAAAGTGCCAATACTTGTGGTGGAGGTAGTGGGTAGATCAGAAGTATATAGTATATATAGGAAAGGTCCCAAGACACTTCCTTGGGGTACTCCTGAGAGGATTGGGCATAGCTCGGAGACTTCATATTGGACTCGCGTTTTAAATTTACGGTTGGTTAAGTAGGAATCTATTAGTTTATGGAATTAAAGGAGGTAGTATTTTTTGTATTTTGTTTATGAGTCCTTTGTGCCAGACCTTATCGAAGGCTTGGCTAACATTGAGCAGGATGGCTACACAGTATGCTTTCTAAGGCAGTGTTTATTTTTTGGGTTATCCTGTGGCACTGTTGGATTGTGGAGTGGGACTTGCGGAAGTTGGGACAAGTTGTTTCTCTGGAATCAGGGTCAACCCAAGCAGCATTTAAGTAGCAGTAACTGAGATCGGAACTTTGATTGAGTAGTTGTTACGTAACTGCAACTAAATTTATGACTTTATAAGTTTAATTTCTTCAATTCGGAATATTTTAGTAATTGTGTAGTTGTTTCTACTATTTATTGGAACTATTTAGTTTCATTACTTCTGAGTAACTATTAAAGTATGTGGAACGGTATTGCCACTTAGTATACTTACTTTAAAGTCGTTGCAACTTCAAAGTGGTATTATGATTGTAGCAGTAACTTGCCCGAAGCTACTTTAAAGTTTTTAAAACCTTACAGTAGTATTGAATGTAACACTTACGTTTTTGCTACCCAGGAGAATCACATTAAAGTAATTTTTCGTAAACTACTCCATCTCCATATGTACTTGTAAAATGTTGGATTAATCAATAATCATTAATCAATTTGCAATTTGTTATGATTGTTAATAGATGTTTTACTATATAACCTTCAATAAAAATAACAAATTGGTGCCAAATTGTGCCTTAGGGATTGTTATGTATGTAGCTTGAAGTTGGCAACATTTATTTGTAGTGATGTAACTAACCAATCCTGGCATCCTGGCCCGTTCCCTGGGCGAGCGTCAGTAACACTCGAGCCGGGTTGGAGGATACACGTCTTCTAGAGTCTATGCATTGTGTATGTAATTCGCCCTGCTCACTCAATATTAATAAAGTTAATTAATGACAATAATTGAGTATCTTTTATTTAAACACATAAAAGAACATAACAGGAATAATATAAAAATGGTTTCTATCATGTGTATCAACTTATAAGTATTTTGTGTATATTTATCATGTTTTATTAAAGACATTTTTTTACTAAAAAATATATTTAAAGAAGGCGCGTTGTTATTTTTCGATCTATCATCATCATATTTAACAGAAAAGTTGCAATGGTTTATAATTTTGGTGTACTGGAATGACAAAATAATCAAACATTTCATCGCTCTTTGTAAGTACGTATTAAAAATAAACTGGTAATTCATTTTATGACACGATCCAGCATTATATAGTATAGAAAATGATAGAATATTTGTTAAGTTGCAAGAGCAAGAGAGAGCAACCACGCGACATGATGTGTCAAAGAGAAAAGAAGTTCCACGAAAGTAGCAATTACTACGCCGGCCGCCACGTACCTGCTACCCAAAAATTGTTCCCCATTTTGGTTCCAGGCACGTAACAAAACCGTAGCAATTACGTGCTTGTGACTAGTGGCTAAAACTTAATAGTTCCACCGGTAGTTGCTGGTACGTAGCGACGACTAAAAATGCTGCTTGGGAAGGATTCCTAATAATAGTCTCTCGAGGAGTTTGGAAATTACAGGTAACAAGCTTATAGGGTGATATGATGATACGTAGGTAGGATCTTTTCCCGGTTTAGGAATAAGAATTATTTCGGCTTTTTTAAATTCCGTTTGCCAGTACTTCAGTATCGCATTAAATATATAGATTAGTAGTACAATTCCCTTTTTTGAGAGTTCTCTCAGCATTCTAGGTGTGATTTGGTCCGATCCTGGTGATTTCTTGAGGTTTAGTCGCTGGATTTCGCGTCTGATGACTCTGGGAGTAACTGAAGGTGGAGTCGTGGGAGTTATTGCTGGAGTCGAAAGGGTTTGTGGTACTAGGTCATCTATGGTGTCTTCGTGTGAACTAAATGCATTGGTAAGGTGGTAAGCGAATTGGTCAGCTTTTTCTTTGTCGCTTGTAGCCCACCCAAGAGCTGGGGGTAGTTTATGTATAGGTTGAGATATAGTTTTAGGTTTTAGGGAAGATTAGAAAGGTCTCCAGATTGTATTGTCATGTCTATTTAAATTTGTCACGTAGCTTTTGTAAGAGTCATCCTTTAGTTTCTTAAGTTTTGAAAAACAAAAATTTACGAGACCGGTCGTGGTGCCGTGTAAGACGTTTCTCTCTTAAATCGAGGAGGCCGTGTGCGGTAGGATCATAAATTGTTATATTGAAAGGTTTAAAGGTTAGAACTAATCAATTAAAGCATATGCATGGTGCAAGATCGCCTACCGCATATCAACGTTATTTTGTTTTTAATTTTGTTGTTGTGCAAAGCCCTCTATATTTATTTGTCCGTCCCAATAAATAATTTGAAAATGGTCAAGTAGTCGTCTTTGTAATTGTTGATGTTCATTTATATTAATCGCTCTGTTAACCAATCTTAAGTTAGTTATTCGATCAGTTCGAGGATGTTTGTCATCCATACCTTGCTGTTCTTTGTATATCTCTCGCGTCTTTCAATGTTGTTTGCAAGTACTTTATTTCATTTGTTTTTAAATTCATTTCACAATTCGTTTGCAATTTGGTAATTTATGCTGATGTTCTTAATCTGTTCATTTAAACCTTGACGTTTTTGTCTGCTATGAGAGGATCCGACAAGTCGGACAATATGCTGTCCAGGATGTTTGCTGATTTTTTAATTAAATGAGTTTCCGAAGCATTTGTTTTCAAAACATATTGTTTACAGAATTTTCTGAAAATTTTCCCCGCGTTCAGTAGTTTGCCATAGCCCATATTCTACTTGGTCAGTTCGGCGACAAAATTGTTTAGTATTTTTAATGCAATGTGAATGCAAGAGACGATTTTCGCAAAAACTATCAGAAAACAACCACATCTTGATAAGGAAGATATGTTCTAAATCATTACAGCTACCCCCATTACGAAGCTTGTACTTATATTAGTTACATCCTGTAATCAACCACACCCTCTAACAGGAACAAATCTTCTTTTAGCACAATGAATCTGGATTAATTAGGTTACGAAATAGAATGGATCATGACAGTTTAGATCGTGTATTGATGACATAGACAGGCGTGATGATGTAGAATAAAAAACATAATAGTATATTATATACCAAGGGACTAAAGTGCCTCTTTTAATCTCGAAGGTGCAGTTTGTTGCCCGAGACGTAGTCGAGGGCAACAATCACCTGAGGGATTAAAAGGCACTTTAGTTCCGTGGTATATACGCTATTTTTTGCACTCCGTTTTGCCTAATACATTGAGTTAAAAGTTATATTATATAAAAAAAGAGTTAAAAATGTACAATCTAATTGTATAGTTGTTAAATAAATGCAATTACAATTACAAAACCGATTGGAAATGCTAAGTATAGTATTGCCAGACGATTCAATATTAAAATAAAATTTGATCTGGTACAAATTCCTCTATCCGTACATCTACGAACAACCTGACATCCCGATTGTACTCGAAGAAGTGAAGGTTGATATTCTAACAGCTTCCACATTATTTCATAAACCTGAAGATTGACTATTTAGTTTTGTTAATTGTGCTTATGTCTATGTCATTGTACATATAAATCACAATAATTAGCTCATATTGTATTTTGAATTTGGTTAAGGAGGTTACAGCGGATCTTTGCGGGGTGAAGGGCAAGGGGATATCTCCTATGCTTTTACATAGGCTCTAACAAGAAATACCAATCGATGAAAAAATAAATTAACATTCTTAAAACTGAACAAAATCATTTTATTATGAATGCCTATAATGCATTTATTAATTATTTGTATATATTAAAATAATTTAAGTCGATTGGAGTGCATTTGTTTAAATGTTGAAAGTGTAAAAATAAATGTAAATAGGTTAAGAATCGTGGCAACATCTCAATGAAATCAATCGATTTTGTTGGTAGCAATGTTAGGTTTCAGCTTTCGATTGAGTTGACATCCTAACCTCCAAAAGTCAATCCCAAAATATAAGTGGAAACATTTTGAATGTTTTGTAATTTTGTATGCAATTACAGATGGAAATATTCTATTTTTTAACTTTTGTATAGTCTAAAGAGTACAATCTGCTAAGCAGATACAAGAAATATATAAAAAATTGTTAAAGTTTAATACATATATTTTTAAAATTAGTATGTTTGTATTACTGATTTCGTGAAGATTCTGATTGTGATGATAAATTGTATTCATCACATTGCAAAATGTAATTTTACATTTTGCAATATTTCCGTCGAATTAACATTTGTATTCTGATTATTAACGCAGAAGACTGAATTGTTCAACATAATCTGATTAATAAAATATATGATTATTAGTTAATACAATAAAATATAGATTATTATAACGGTCATTATATGTCATCATTCTGTTCTGTTATTTGAATTCGCGCGCTATGAGGTGTTGTCACATCTCTACAGTCTTTCCACATATGTAGTGAAAAATTTTTGTTTTCTTTACTTTAAACTATTATTGTGCATTAACTAGACACAAGATTTCAAAAATATTGGGCAGCATTGTTCTTCGAATATGAAAGTATGTCATTTTAGTTTTTTATCAGATTCTCTACATTTCTTCATCAGAATTTTTAGTGAAAACTGCTAAAGGTTATACGGTCTCCATAAGAGCCCATGTTAAATTCTGAATTTTGTTTTCCATTTTTCTCGGTAATGGTACACAAGAAAATTATAAAAAAAAGCTACCGAATAGAATAAGTGTCAAAGAACTCGAGGTTTAAATTTCACGTCATTCTCTACATTTTTACATTTCGCTGTATCTAAATGTGTGACATATAATAACGCTTTGACGTTACAAAAGTAAGGTTACCATGTTTTGTGGTATGTTCACAATGACTGTTTCGCGGCCAACTTCGACGTTAAATTAACATTTGTTTTACTTTTAATCCCTCCGGGATTAAAAGTAATTCTAATCCCTCCGGGACTAAAAGTGACACTTTAGTCTTTCAAACGGAAGATTAAAATGGCACTTTTAGTCTACGGAGTGCAAAAAAGTACTTTTTTGTATTTGAACTCCATCCCATTGATTGATTTAGATCTTGATTCCA
Organism: Agrypnus murinus; assembly: GCA_929113105.1. Taxonomy (NCBI): domain Eukaryota; kingdom Metazoa; phylum Arthropoda; class Insecta; order Coleoptera; family Elateridae; genus Agrypnus; species Agrypnus murinus. Next base: position 40,830,647 of record OV816028.1, read on the forward strand.
GTTATTAAAGAACGTATAATGAATATTTTCTGAATATAATGAATATATTTTTTTAAGATTATCATTTTCATAAAATTAACAGACAAATACATCACTTGAAAGGATATGAATATTAAATTCTTTAAGTTTAGAACGCAAGTACATAAGATTTGCTGAAATAATAACACCTGTTGTTAATGTTAGGATTAAGATTATATCTTACAATTAGTACATCCGCATTATTTAAAATATGATTAACATTAACATTAATACGCATTAACATTAATAATAGAGGCATGGGCGTAGCAAAGGAGGGGCAGGGGGCCGTTGCCCCCCCCTGGAAATCGATTATGTAGATAAAAATACTTAAGGGGACTTCCAACCCAAAACGCTAAAATCTATCTCTAAGATTTTCAACCGATTTTAGCCATTCTTTTTTTGTTAAAAGCTGTTTAAACATTAAATGAAAGATAATACGCAGATTTACACAATATCAAGTTTCCGAGAACTACATATTTATCCTATTTCCATTTTTTAATCTCTTCGAAATTTAATTAAAAAAATGTATTGACGTACTTTTGATCGGAAAGTTTAAATAAAATAGTTGCTGCAAATTACCTGATGTTACTAGAAAAATGAGCTGGATTCAGTAAACAAATTGTACTTTTTCAGTGGATAAGATTCATTCGTGAACAAAGAATGCTTGTTTTACCTGAATGAAATGTATATTACTGTTACAAACATTAATTTAACATTTTAAATAAAAATAATATGTTAAAATACCTGGAACCTGGCATTATAGACTTCCCATTTCACCTAAATACAACTGTTGAAACATTTCATTTCAAATCTGTTGGACAGAGATTACGTTCGAATCATTTCAGTACTGTTTATGAGACACGTCTTGAAAACGTAATCGAATAGACACAGTCAAAATTGATTTTAGAACATGACCAGAGTCCATATACCCAAACTTAAAGTTTGCATGCCACATATTACATCCTCAGAATTTCAAGAGAAGAAGCGCAAAGCAAAAATGCTCCGTTCATAATATGTTGTTAAAAATTTAAGCATGGAACGCAATGGATCAATTTGATGCTGAATCCAAATTGCTTTATCAAAGTGTCCAATCTCATCTTTTTTATAAGTATAACAACTACAAATGACTTTTTTAGCTAATACAAACGAATAACTGTATCTCAGTAGCAGTATGGAGTAAAATTCTAATATATAGTTTAAAATTAAGTTCAGGCCTTCTGAATAACCACAATTCATTAATTAAGAAATCTACTTTATTTTTTTGCTCTATTACATGCTATCTAAAATCTCAATGAGACTGTGCATTTTGATAGATAAATTCGGAGAACTTCAAAAAACGATAAGAGTCAACACATAGATCTTCAAAGGCAGAAAGAGGCTTCATTTTTGTTGTAAGTGAACTAAATGATTTAGAATTTTCAATAATGTGCAAATATTATCTTAAATTAGTTTATTTAACAAAAACGTTTTTATAATACCGAAATATTTATTTAAATAATACTTAATTAATAATAAACACAGACACCAAAGTATAGCAATACTAACAGTAAAGAAATGGACGTTTTAGTTCCGAATCATGAACTGGAGCACTAGAATTTATCAATTTAAAATTTTTAAAGTCTCATTTTTTTAATTCGTCTTAAATGACAAGAAGTATAAATTTTTCCGCTTCTTTTCATTGCACTAAAAATGAGACTAAATGTTTTGTGGGTTGCACTATGTGTAGGGATTTTATAAATTAAATGTGTTGTTCAATTCACTTACTCATCAAAAGCATGTGGATGTTATCGTATTGACAAATATATGAAAAGGAAGTATTTTTCATATATATTAGAGTATACAATATATTGCCAAAGATATATGGCGGAGTACGTAATTATTACTTGCCATTGAGCATCACTTTAAAATATTAATTGCGGCATGCAAAAAGAATTAAGAGGCACGTAATTTTCATATGTCCAGCGCTACTAGAGACAGATATGTGTCTGCCCCCTCCCTAACAAAAATCCTGACTACGCCCATGATTACTGTAGAACTAAGAATAAGATAGAACGAATAAAGGCTATTTACGTTATATTTTCTGAAAATACATTAGTGAGAAAATAAAAACAGCAACTTATCTTTAGTCATTTTAAGGCACCATTTAGCAAAATAAAAACTACATCTTTAATGAATTAATTTAGCTTTCGGGAAGCCTTATCCAGAATCATAGTTTCTAGTGTAACAAGGGGAGATAAAATGATAATGAAATAATCAAACATTGATAATTTTTACAACATTTACATGTGTATCGTAACTTGTATATCATTATTATCATTTAAATATATTTTTATACTGTGTTTAAGTTTTATATTCTGCTGATCTGTTTATGTATACTTCCTCTATAAACTATATTACTTTATACGTATTTATACGATACGCGTGAATTTTGAAGAAAAGATTTTATTTCGTTGTTATGTAAGATTATCGTATTCATTAAGGTTTAATTTCTGTCGCAAAATGTTTCTGAATGTTTTGAATGCTCCACAATCGTTTAGGTCTATGCGACAGTCCAATGAGAATATCTTTTTCTGTCAAAATTCGTACCGAATGAAAGTTTATGTTGCACGCACACAGCCTATAATGTATATATCGAAATTCTGCAGTTTCTGGGCAAATTCAGTTTTTCTGTTATGTTTTGGAAAATCCAAGTTTAAAAAAAATTACATAGTGCAAGTTACATTTAAACAATTATAATAATACACGATGCTTATATATGTCTAAATCCGCGTTTCTGCATAAATTTATTACTGGATGGTATACAGGGTGTTCGATCTGATAGACCAAAAGTATAAATCGTTGAACAGGAAAACCTCACTTTTTCAAATGCATATTTAAATTTTATGTGATTTAGTTTTTGATACCCTGCCAACTCATTTATTTATTTTATATTAAAAAATCCTCATTTAAACATTGAATGACTTCGTTAGAAGATATGATCTCCGAAGTTTCTGAGGTATTGAATGGAAAGTAGTTCAAAGTCGGTGTTAACTTAGAAGCCATCCGGTAGACCCGATAGCTAGGTCCAACAAAGCGATCCAGAAGAAACCAGAACTATATGCCCGGTAAGATTATTTTATAAAATTTTATTGCATAGACCAAAACATAACACCTAATCCTCTTTAGAAAAATGAAATTTTAAAAGGCTGGCATAATACTCTGTCCTTAGTGAATTAAACACAAAAAATCATATCATTCCCACCGCTCCAGTATCAGGCGTAAATGAACAACACTTAATAAAAATAAAGGGACGTTCTACATCAACTTTAATAAAACCCTGTTTATAGCTAAATAATTATCATCAGTCTTACCTAATAGCAAATCTCCGGGAAAAACCTTAGGAATTCTATCTACCATACTAATCAACATCATACAGATATGCAGCCAACATCAATCATACAATCAACATTAGTCATGTAGTGAACATCAGCTATACAATTTTAACTACACGATTGACTTTGGTCTTTGTGTATCACACTGGGTAGAAATAGGCCAGTCTATTAGGGGGATGTAGACGGAATTGCCGGGGCGGCAAGAATTGGCTTCGGGGCTTTGATTGAACTAGTTAAGAGATAAATATACTAAAAGTCTTGGAATCTAGGAGCATAGGCAAAGGAAGGAGGAGGGGGAGAGAAGGTTCCATTTTTCGATTTTTCGCTTATATCCCGAAAACGGTTAGCCGCAGCATCGAAAGCACTTGCTCTAAAATGCAAATTGCTCTAACTTTTGATTAGTTGAAGATACAATATTTAAGATTAAAGGGAATTTAATTCTCTAAAACTTCTTCTTTGCCTTTCGTCTCAAATGATCGGTAGACAGAAAAAGGAAAAGTTAGCTAATGAAAAACGTGAGGCAAAAATATTTTAAACTATAACAGATACGAAATAAATACATAATAAAAACTTAAAGTTACGGATAACCGTTTTCGAGATACCGTGATATCAAAAATTATCTTGGTCAAGGGTGGTTATGGAATATAAAACGGTTGTCTTAGGGTTGACTTAATAATCATGACTATTTCCCTCGAAAAATTTAAGCCAACAAAAAGCTGTAATGTTTTACGTTAACCTAGCAACGATCAAATTTCAGCGATTATTTCATTCTACTTCGTTTTTGACCAATCGCAAGGCTTTATTTTTTGGATTACAGCGATAATTCGATAATTTTTTATTGTCCTTTTCGACTGTTTTTATCTTCGTGACAACGCTGAAAACTAGTGTCACATGTGTCCCATTTTTTACTTTCATGTCAAATACTAATCTTTATGTTAATAAGTAGATGCTTAAATAAACAACTGTATCATGAAATAATCTTACCGAATTACATGCTCGTGCTTCTGAAATTATCTGTTGTAATACTCAAGTTGATTAAAACGCAACACTCGTGTCATTTTTTGACAAATTTCCCTCCGTTGCACGTCGGGAAATTAAAACGTCAAAAAATGACACTCGTGGTTGCTAATCAACGTTCGTATTACAAATCGATAATTTCGAAGCACTCGTGTAATTACAAGTGATAATACTGCACTAATGCAAATTATCGATAATTTACACTAGATACCGATTCAAGACCAACATGATCGTGACCGACGGTGCAATAATTCAAAGAAAAAACCTTTTTTTAACACCGAAGTAAGTTTCTTTGTACCATTTAAATTTTTCTCGGGAAATAGTCTGCCAAAATGTCCTCTCGTGCATGTCAAATTGTCTCTTAATTTTCTCTTTAAAATTAAATTATCGACAATTTGACATGCACTCGGGATATTACTAGTGATAATTGACTAATAAAGATGCAAAAACTCAAACTAAGACAACCGTTTTATATTCCATAACCACCCTTGACCAAGATAATTTTTGATATCACGGTATAAGCGAAAAACCGAAAAACGGAACCTTCTCTCAACCCTTTTGCCTTTGCTCCTAGATCTCAGGACATTTAGCATTTACCTCTTAACTAGTCCAAACAAAGCCCCGAAGTCAATTCTTGTTGTTCCGACATTTCCGTCTACACCCCTCTTTTGAGCATTCATTGACTGGCCTAAAAAGTTCAAATGCAATTGGTGAAAATAAAAAACTTTTTTAGTCATGTGACTTATTTTTTAGGTCATACTACACTGTTTGTTGCTCACTTTTTATTATTTGTTTTTGATAAATAAACTTAATTGTTTCGTTTTGATTTAAATTATTTCACAATACACGATGTAACTCGAAAGTTTGTTTGACAAAATCCCTCGAGCTGAACGTTCGTGGTTTTTCTGGACAGACCTTGTTGGATTGCCAAAATGTAAATGTTCAAAAATAAGTAAACAAATATCCGGCTAAATTGTTGTTCTTCCCATATAACTGTGGATATCCTGTGGATATACATTTTTAGTTTATTCGAATATGGACGTATTTTGGATATCCATCGGACGCACTATTGGTTTCATAATTATCTAGCACAGCAGGGCTAATATAATAAGACTATTTTTCCACTACCAGCTATGAAGTTGACAATTATTGCGTCTCCTAGCCAACTGAGAAGTTGAATTTCTCTAGTAGTGGTTAATAGTTTTTTCTATTATTAACCTAGGTTAATAATGGATAAATTCAAATGTTTTCAGAATCCAGGGATAGTTGTTTAACAAAAACTTGTGCAACATAATTTTGTATACCGAGGAGATTGTCTTTAACGTATTTGCTGCTTGAAATTACCTAACACGATAAAATTATTTGAATAAAAATGCCATTAATTTAAAATTCGCGCTCAACCAATAATGATTGATGACATCCCGTAATACAACATGGCGGAATGCGGGAGCCGGACAGAGCCGGAACTTGGTTATGTTAGAAAACTATCTAAACAACAGAACTTTATTTAAACAAGTATTATATTCAAAAAAAACACCCAAACACGATAATTACAAACGTTGTTTGAAAATAAGTTTTATTAGTGGAAATGTCAATCTGCATCAGACTACTTGATTTTTATTTTATTAGTAGAAAGGCGAATTTGCATTCCTGTGCTACTTGGTTTTTACAAGAAAAATTTTAATTTTTAATTTTTGCCTTAAATTTGGCTAGTAGTGGAAAAAATAGTATATACACCACGGTGGTGAAGACATTAATAGGCCACGCACCTTATTCCGCTCGGGGCAAAGCCCCTCGCGAAATAATCTTGGTGCTCAGTCAATAATAACAGTTTCACCACCTTGGTGTATTATAATATACTATTATTATTTGTTTTTCGGTGTAAATGCAGGATAAAAAGAATCGAAAATAGCATCAATTAGCCTTGCTGTCTTAGATCATTATAAAACCAAAATACCTAACTACTTCTTCGGACTACTGGCATGAACATACCGAGAATTTCAACGAACGTACACTTTGATACCACAGTTGATTTTTTCTATTAGCCAATTCAGGGTCATATTTTTTGCCGTGAAGTTAGTACAAGATTTGAATATGAATTTCTTGAAATGTTCCATTCTTCATATTGATAGAAATGAAAAGAACAAACTTGAATGGTTTCAGTCATTCTGGCAAGTTGATTATTTTTGAAAATTTTTTCCTAAAAATTTAAAATGAATTCTCGTAAAAAGAAAAAAATTATTCAGGGCAAAAATTAAAAGGTGCTCTCATAAACTGCAAAGAACAGTTCTAGAGCTAGCTCGCATGATAAGTGAAACACACCATTGGCAAAGACTTTCTCAATATATATTGTAATACAAGTATGTATATAGGGTGCAACTGATCTAACTAGCAACTTCGTAATGGAGGAGGGAGGTTAGCAGTAACCTGGGCAATTCCTTCCACTAGCATCTTTTGCATCCTTTAACTTAAAGGTATTGTTATTCATTGCAACGTAACTTTTAATTTGCGACCAAATTTTGCGTAACATGAACATTAGTACTGGACGTTTATCCGGATTTCCGCGCTTTAGTGAACGTCATCAGTCATTAAGCGCGTCCACCAATAGCGTTGCATTTGGTTTATTACACTTTCCGAATAGCTAACGATTTTAGTTGCTAATAACTGCATACGTTAACAAATCTAATATTGTTTCATAAGCAATATCGTCACAATATGTAATCTATTTCAGAATCACAATATTCGTATAGATATTTCTTTAAATCATAATTTTATTAAGTAACGGTAATAAAGATGAGTGTAAAAATTTTAAATGAAACAGTTTTATTTTTTTTGAGAGAAAAATACTTATTATCTAATGTAAGCTAATAATGTTAGCTAATCTATTAGCTAATGTAATTTCCCACAAAAAAAGGTCCAATGACGATTTTTCATAGGAATGGCCGTTTTCGAGAAACAGCAACACATACTATAACTGTTTCAACACATTCAACATATTGTGGATTAGGCCTGCTGGGAAAATCACGTTATAAGAAACGCATTGAGTACTCTACTTCAAAGGTGGTGTGGAAAGGAAAGCATTGCTTCAAAAATATTAAAGTTGCAGTCTATGTGTTACTATTTCTCGAAAACGGTCACTTCTATGAAAAAGTCACTGAACCTTTTTTGTGGGAAATTACACGAGCTAGAAACTCGATACTAAGTATTTTTACCACAAAACTAATCGTTAAGGAGATATTAGCAAAAACCCGTTTTTTTTGTAACCTTTGACCTCGCGTAAAATCGTTAGCGGCAAACCGATCGATGAGGACTTTTGATATTTCATTTAGAAGGTCCACATGAAAAAATCACCTCTATCGGAATTATGGCTATGGGTGATATCTCTTTTGAATGGACTGTTGGGTAAAGTAAGATGATTTGGTAATATAACTTACTTGGCAATAATACTTAAAAAAAACGTGTCACCGCAGAACCTGCCACTTTTACGTGAATTGCTTTTGTACGTGTCTTTCCCATGTAAGTGGTAATAAGACATGTGCAAAAGCAATCCACGTAAAAGTGACAGGTTTTGCGGTGACACGTTTTTTAAATATTATAGCAGTATAGCTACTTTAGGATTATTATTGGAACTGTTTTGTAGGACTGTGAATAGGATTGTATTAATCGCCTAAGTGTGTCGTTTTAAACAATATATTAAAAATCGAGAGCGAGATCGCACCGGCGTTAGAAGATATTAAAGGTCAAAGGTCAAAAATTCCGTTGTTTTGTAAATATCTCACTTCCTATGGCTCGGACGTCAATTAAGATTCTTATAAAAATTAAAGATAATTAGATTTCCTACAAAAAAGGTTTATTCATTTTTTACGTACAGCGAACCGTTTGTGAAATGTACAGCAAAGAAGGTGTATAATGTACTTCTGCACCACCTTCGAGGTAGAATACAATGCGCGTTTTTTTTACATGGTTTTCTCTGTAGGTCTCATCCGTGTTTAGTGTTAAAGAATTACGCCTCATCTTCATCTTTGATAAACTCATGTATCTGTATTTCGTCGTTATCCTCTTTGTGTTCTTCATTTTCACCATATTTATCATTTTCACTCATATTTGCTACCAACAGATCAATAGGATTGGCCTCATCATGCTCAGTGGAATAATTATCGGAAGAACCAATGTCAGAAGCTGCAGGCGCGGCTTTAAGACTTCATTGTCCATGACAATTGCTGCAAATAGTGGAGCAAGATAATCTGATTTTTATATATTCTGTTTATATATTTTATAATATACTGTCGTGACGGGCTCCAAGAAATCGTTATTTAAGATCCACCCCACTGTTGTGGATTTATATCTTTTCCCAGCGAGGTTTAGACCTAGTAATATACACGGTACAGATGTTATTGAGCCGCTGCAATTTCAGGTGGAAGAGATGGTAATTTTACAGCTGTTTTGAATCTAGTCGACTTCGCAAAACTTAAGTATCGATGGTTATCAAGTGAATTTTCGAACTTCCATACATCGCCAAAATTACATGTACTCCATTCTCGAATATAAGTTGTTGGGAGCAATTTTCTTGTTGGCAAACTTTTGCAGATACATATACGTAAATCAGGTCAATTTCCAAATATTTTCATAGTATTAAGTTTTCCTTTATTAAATAAAGCAGAAGTGGTATCTCATCCGGTTATAGCGTGTAGAAATAAAACATGTTGCATACAATGAGGATATTTGTAAAAGCTTGAATAACTAAATATCTATCATGAAAAATAATTGGTTGCTGTAAATGACTACGTCTTATAAAAAGGACCAAAAGATCAATGTTTTCGGCAACTACGACGGTGGTGTTAACCACTGATTCTTCAATTGCAGTTTAAATAATTAAAACATCTGCAACATTCCCAGCTTGTTTTGATGCGATGTTTACATTTTGGAATGCTTCCACGAGCATTGATAGTATATTGTGTTACAAGTGCAGAAAAGTGCCAATTTCACACGAGTGAGAAATTGGTGTTTTTGCACGCGTTACACACTATGCTTTATCTACGACAACAAAAAAAGTAATAAACCACCAACAGCTAAGAAAGTTTTTTAACCTAGAATTTATACTCGCATTCATATTTTTTACGTGAAATATTTGGCAATAAATTAAGAGATGTAATGTGAGCCGCTTCCACGATGTTTGGAGGTGTACGAGTGTACACCCCAATTTTCCTTCATCGGATTCACTCATGATACATCTAGAATTTTAAAAACGACAAAAGTAAACATTAAATTTGTAAAGAGAATAGTAATAATACGTTTACAATTTGTATAATTTCAGTCAATCTACTATTTAGTACTTACAGCTAAATAATTATGTACTCGTTTTCAAAAAATAATTTATATGTACAAAAATCACAATTCAATTTTCAAAGTTATTAACCTCTGCGCAAAATGTCAAATATTCTCGCATTATGTAGCAAATTATAAATGTTTTCAATGTTTTTATTGTAATTTAGCAATAATAATAAATAAAATTACATCTCGGTAGCTCAATTAGGTTACGCTGTAGCTACTAACCAAGCGATCCGGGTTCAATTCCCCGGGTCTGACTTTAGTTTTTTTTCTAGATGGATTTCCATTCGAAATATAATTTTATGTAAAATATTAATTAAACAAAATAAATTAACCTTTATCTAAAATTTATAACATTTTATATTTCAAATAATTAATAATATTATAAATATTGCAAGTGGTGACATCTATGGCGTTTTAATAGAACTACGGATTATTGAGAACTTCTTCCTCACATACTTTACCGTTGAGTTTGGAGATTGTTTGCAATTGGTCGTTTTCACGGTTACTAGATTGTGCGGAATATGTAACTTTCTATGGTGGTCGTAGATAAAAGTATATTACATAACGAGAGTGGAAAGTGGCATTTTTCGTACGAGTGTGAAATTTACGCACGAGGCGTGAAATTTCTTGGAATTTGAGAGTTCTGAAAAGGTGTTTGTAAAAATGAGTTTTCAATATTTTAACCATTTTAAACATTTAAAACATTTAAACCAAAGAAGAATTTACAGTTAACTACTAACAATGATAAATTAGCCTTTATACTTATGGCGTCTTTAAACAAAAGACTATCATCCGCATATTGAACATTATAAAAAGCCGTCTCTGATTATTTATTTATTTAAAATATTTTTAGAAATTCATTATACCATGGCAGACTTTAGTGTACCAGGCAGGAGCGGTAAAAAAGCAACACTGTAATATTACCCATATTTTCAAGGAGTATTAGATTATATTTGTTTAAAAGAAAAGCAAAACAAAATTTGTCTAAATATGTTCTACTGAATATAATTTTTTTGGTTAAAAGGGTTATTAATTATTCTCTAATTTATCTGTATCTAAGAAAAATTGCATAAATAAAAAATATAAATTTTTATTTTTAATTTAATTATCAATTAACAATGAAAATACATAAAGCCAACTAATTTAAAGACGAATGTTACAATTTATTTACTTGAAAAATTCACTAAATGTGATTTTTGTTTATTTAACAAGTACCTGTAATTGATAATTCTTTATTATTTATAAAAAAGTGAATTTCTAAACTGATAATATGTTTTTAGGAGTATTATTTTTCAATATTACAAATCCAGAAACACACAGTTGACATTATTCTAACCAAGATTTGGAATAGTATATTATTATACGAGTTGTATAAGACGGTCTATTGTAGCACGAGTTGTTTGGGACACGACGAGAGAAGCGAGGAGTGTTCCAAAGGAACGAGTGCTACAATACGTCTTATAAAACAAGTATAATATACTATTTTTTGTACTTTTCGCCATTAATTTTATAGAAATTGTAAATTCAAGCTATTAAAAGCATTGCATTAAAATCTAGTGATTTTTGCGTTTAACATGTGGTAACACTATAAAATGACTTTTCGCGTTTTGTGAGGTTAGAATGTGTCAAGATTAAATGTGTTTATATGTAATATAAAACAAATGTTACCAATCTTACAAAACAAATAGTCCCCAAAAACGATGTTATAATAGCCTCTATTATGAAATCGTTTTCGGTGTCACAATAAGCCCATTGTGAACGCAAAGTACAAAAAGATAATTGTTATTTTATATTTTCTGAAGTAAAAATAATATAGTACTCCTTGAAAATATGGGTAAAATTACCGTGTTGCTTTTTTACAGCTCCTGCCTGGTACACTCAAGTCTGCCATGATTATACTCTAAGCAATTATTAAAACTTTTTAACAATAAATCTATAAAATATGAATTAAAACTTATTAGTAATTTAAATTAAAATATATTGTTGGAAATGGAAAACAAGATTAAAATTATTATTTTGCAGTGAAAAGTTGTTTTGGTGTAATGAGAATTGGTGCAGTGAAAATATGTCAAATATCCCTCAATATATCTAATGAATAGTTTTTCATGAAATAAATACAGCTAGAATTAATTAATTATTGTGTTAGTAGATGATTAATGTATCAAAATAATCAAAAAATATAAGCAGGTTCTTATTACTTATATAATTTGCTATTTACTGCATAGATTTCGACCGTGAGATTTGCGAAAGTAAATCGCACAGCCGAAAGTAAAATACACTAGTGTGTTTTATTTTCGTGTGTTATGTTCGGTTTTCTAGGCAACTTGATTGTGCGATATGAGCTACTTTCTGATATGGTCGTAGGAAATAGTTATTTATGGTACAAATGAGTTAAGTAAGATATTATTCACGAACGAAAAATTTACCCTCGAGGGCCGGCAGGCCCGAGAGGGTTAATTTTTCTGAGTGGATAATATCCTTAACTCACACGTGCCATACAAAATTTTATCCAACAGCTCTTTATTTAAGTTTAAACATCGAATTTGCAATGTATAGTTAGTCTGTAGTTTTGACAGTAATACTCTAGCACGATGACTGGATTTTAATAATATTAATTAACGCAAGCTGGTGATTGGTTGTTATCTTTGAAGGAGTGAGTTTTTTAAAAATAACCCACGTTGCTAGGGGCAACGTGGGTTATAATGTAACATAAGAGTAAACAATCACTTTCCTTCTTTAAAATGACCATAGTAAACATGGTATTTATATAGAGGTGTTGGATAAATACATTATACACCGTCTTTGCTGTATATCTCGCAAACGTTTCGATGTATTTAAAAAATGAATATAATCTTTTTTTTGTCGGAAATCTAGCTATCTTTCATTTTTATAACAGCCTTAATTGACCTCCGGCTCGTAGGAAGTGATATATTCGCAAAACAACGGATTTTTTTACCTTTAATATTTTCTAACGCCGGCGCGATATCAACCTCGATTTTTAATACTACATTGTTTAAAACGAGAAACCCATGCGATTAAAAAAGTTAACTCCGATTTTTTTGGAATAGAAACTATATTTATGTCTAAACTAACTGCACTATAGGTTACTTGGCAATATCACCAAATTACCTTACTTTACCTTGTATGTATACTTATTTTAAAACAAGGGTGGGCGCATTGTTTACTACAGCCTAGTGGAAGTAATAATCAAACAAAAAAAAAGCAAGGCAAGCGCTTGTGGTAACAGGTGATTATTAAAAATTTGCCACAAACCTTATTTATGGCAAACTGGCAAGCAACTCAAAAATATATAATAACTGTTCTATATTTAGACTAGTTTACCGATCAGTAGATATAGATAGATCTCCCAACTACGGATAAAAAGCTCGATTTGTGAGCGTTTCGTGCGTAGCGTTGCGTGCTAAACTGCAAGACCTTCTCGTTTTGTGCGCAAACCAGATGGACAATCAAATTCAGTACTAATGACTTCTCGTTTCGTGCGCTCATCTGGGATTTAGCTGCTGGCTTTGGATACTTTTTAAAATAGGATTTCTACATACAAATTATTGATTTACTGCCCAGTATTTTATCTATTTTTTCGCTCTAACACATAGAGAAAATGTTCTTATGTCACATGAAAAAACAAACTATCGTGGAGCATACTAAAGAAAAACCCTTAATTTCTTGCAGGGCATCAGCTAGCTCTATGAAAAGAAACTGAGATAATATTAGCTGAACATTTAAAGACTATGGTGAAAAATAGTTTTGCTTCAAGTAAGGAAGAGTTCTTAGATGTGGTTATCGAGTATGTGGAACAAAATGCATTGGTTGTAACTCCATTTAAAAACAATCGACCTGGACATGATCGGTATAATGGTTTTTGCAAAAGGCAAAACTTAACCTTAAAAACATGAAGCCCCTAGAAAAAGCTCGTCGTTTAAACACAAGTGGCCCTTTCATAATTTATCGCTTTTACGAAACCCTTGAGAAAAAAATAAAGGAACTGGGGCTTGAGGACAAACACTTCCAGAACGATCGTAAACAAAACCTTATAACTCTGCACATAGTAAGAGATAAAAAAATCGAAAAAAATACTGATGAGACACTAGACTCTGGGGTGTATCACCATAGACCCCCCCCCCATGACTCAATGGACTAAATCCATTGGTACAGATGGGGGTAAACTAATACAGCCTTTAGCCCCACAAGCGTATCGTATTAGGCCCATCGTGCGGGGCTAATTTGATAACATAGTTTTGATTTTTTACAAATTTGTGGTACACATTAAGTCTTTTTCAACCATATACAGGGTGTCCAAAAAGTGTAGAAACGCTTGAATTTCTCGAGAACGACACATCCGATTATAAAAAGAAAAAACACGTGTTCCTTTATTTTTTGAAACCTATTCAGTCATGATATGTAAACATCACCCCCACCCCCTTGGGGGGTGGAGCGGGAGTAAGTTGTGAAAACTTAAATGGGAACACCTATTTTTTATTGCACTTTTGCATTTTCCATAAAAAACTGTTCTCAAATTGTAAGTTCCGCCCCCTCACCCCCGCCCCTCTTGGGGGTGGAAAGAGGGAAAATTGCACATGTCCGCAGAAAAACGATATTTTTTTCCTTTTTTTTCCTCAAAGATTTCCACCCCCAAAGGGGTGGAGGCGGGGGGCGGACAATCTGTAAATCACAAAAAAAATTTGGAGGAAAAAAAGTAAAAAAAGATTGTTTTTCTGCGGACATGTGCAATTTTCCCTCTTTCCACCCCCAAGAGGGGTAAGGGGCGGGGGGGGCGAGATTTGCAATTTGAGAACAGTTTTTTATGGAGAATGCAAAAGTGCAATAAAAAATAGGTGTTCCCATTTAAGTTTTCACAATCTACTCCCGCCCCACCCCCCAGGGGGTGTGGGTGATGTTTGTATATCATGACTGAATAGGTTTCAAAGAATAAAGGAACACGTGTTTTTTCTTTTTGTAATCGGATGTGTCGTTCTCGAGAAATTCAAGCGTTTCCACACTTTTTGGACACCCGGTATATGGCTTTAGACTCATCGAAAGTCACACATTATTCAGTATTGCTTTAAAGTGTTTGCTACAACCGGTCTAGGAGTTGTGATGAAAAGTCGCACTTCTGTATCATATTAGCCCCGACTGACCCTATAATATACAGTGTGGAATTAAGTAGAGGATAAATTCGATAACTCCGTTAAAATTAATTTTTCGGAAAAAATCTTGAAGGGGTATAGCGATTTTAATTACTTGACGCTATACTGCACCATTTTTGGTTACGTCATTCGTTTTATGACGCCATCGATATTTTTTTAAAATGACAACCTATATTTTTTTATTGTCTATTTCGGTAGTACTTTTTATTCTCTTTTCAACTGTATACAATTTTCAATATGTTACATTTGAAAAAAATTGAGAAGAACTGCCCTAAAGTTCGAATATTAAAAATTTCTTTAAATTTGCAAAATGAATCTAGTCGCCGTATAAAACAAAAACCTTAATTACGCTGTCAGAAGTAAACAATAAAATAAATGTTATTTTCTTGTTCTAAAGTAGAATTTACCTTTAGTAAACTATTTTATTAATAAAAAGCGAATTAAAGTGTTAATGATGATTGGCTATGGCGACAGAATTCGAACACATCAAAAAGTGTATCAACTTTTTAGAGAAACGTACCCGGATCAACCCATAAGTCAATCAACGGTTAGTAGGATTGAAAAGAAATTTCGAGAACATGGCGTTGTAAAGAATCTTCCAAAAAGTGGACGTCCGGTGACATTAAATGAAGATGTACAACTTGATGTGCTACTAGAAATTGAAAACAATCCACATGGAACTAGTAAAAGCATTGCTTTGGACCACGACGTAAGACACACTTCAGTTTTAAAATTTTTGAAAGTTCAAAAATTTCACCTATATTCGCTATGTGCATGGCGACTCGTGGCGACCTTAGGTCGTAGGCTGAGAAATAAGGACGGAAACCACAACATTGGCGTTTATGGACGGATATCGAAAGTGTGAAATAAATCAAATATAAAGACTATTTTTTGTTTACTTTTTACATGAGCGTGTACAGTATTTATTTTTATGCGATTGAGAAGAATAAGCATGTAAGTAAATTGTATTTAATATACATATTTTCATGTTATTATTCGACTTTTTGGGGTTATGTCCATATATGCACATTTGAAAATTCAATAAATGGTAAAAAATGATACAAACTTGCACTTGCTATTTGAACCATTATTTTTGCAATTCACTACGCAACAAGTATTCCCACCCATTACATTTGCAAAGTTTACTGAAAGCGTCCGTCATTATTGCTCTATTGCTCCACCTAGCGCGCTTCGGGCGATTATCCCATCCCCTCCAAGCCGACGCATATAGCGAATAAGCTGCAATTGGTTCATGAGTTGGCAGAAGATGACTTTGATCGTAGACAAGAATTCTGTGACCAGATGATGGAAATTTGTCTTCGCGATCCAATGTTTTCCCAGCGTATTTTATTTTCGAATGAAGCAACATTTTGTTTAAACGGTACGGTTAATAAACAGAATTGTTAGATATTGGGCTAGAGAAAATCCTTATTGAATGCAGGAAACTCATAGACAACATCCTTAGAAGCTTAATGTATGGGCAGGAATTATTGGTGATCAAATCATAGGGCCATTCTTTTTCGCAAATAATTTAACTGAAGAAAGATACCTGCAATTCTTACAGTTGGAACTGATGCCTGCATTAGCTGCATTATTCTCCAATGCAAACAATCCCAAGCTACCAAACAATAGCGTTTGGTTACATCATGGCGCTCCGCCTCATTACGCAATTAATGTACAACGCTAGTTGCACCAAGTTGACCAAGTTCTCCAGGTGGATAGGAAGAAGAGGTCCGATGGAATGGCCGGCTAGATCCCCTGATTTAACGCCATTAGACTTCTTTCTATGGGGGTACTTAAAAAGTAAAGTGTATAAAAATCGACCCAATAATTTAGAAGATCTCAAGCAAAGAATTCGACGTGAGCATAGGCGCCCGGAAGAAGGGACAAGGAGGGGCACTCCACCCTGGAAGTTGAACATTTTGCATTTTATTGAAAATCTTGTATAATATACCGGTTTTTTCTAGACTTGCCCCCCCCCCAGCATATCAATTATTGTAGACTTGCCCCCCTAGGATGTCGTTCATTCTAGACCTGCCCCCCCTTGGACAAATTTCTGCGGGCGCCTATAGACATGAGATTAGATTAATATTACCTGAAACTCTTCAGAATGTGAGTAATGAATTTCATCATCGCCTTGGATATTGTCAGATGGTACAGGGTCGTCACTTTGAACACATAGTGTAATAAAAACTGTTATTTCTGTGCTTGTTTTTGTAATTGATGTTATTGTTATTAGAGTTTTTTTCTTGTTAATCAATTTAGTTTCTTTTTAGTCTAATTAAAATTTTAGACTGTTTTTCTCAACTTTTTTAAACGTAACGCTTTTTATACGCTGACTAGATTCATTTTGCAAATTTAAAGAATTTTTAATATTCGAACTTTAGGGCAGTTCTTCTCAATTTTTTTTCAAATGTAACATATTAAAAATTGTATACAGTTGAAAAGAGAATAAAAAGTACTACCGAAATCGATAATAAAAATATAGGTTGTCATTTAAAAAATATATCGATGACGTCATAACTATAAAACACAAATGACGTAACAAGTTGAAAATGGTACAGTATAGCGTCAAGTAATTAAAATCGCTATACCCCTTCGACATTTTTCCAAAAAATTATTTTTAACGAAGTTATGGAATTTATTCGCTACTTTATATCCACACTGTATAATTATAGGAATACTTGTTACAACTCAAACAGCTTTAACAGATTGCAATTTACAAAACATCCACATCGACACTTAAGGGAAGTAAGGTTTTTCCATATTAATGTTTCTTTAAATCCGTATACTATGAATTCTTGTTTCATATTGCAATTTTAATTTTTTATGGATTTCAAGGAAATTGCAGGTAATATTAGCGGTACATAACAAAGTAGGTATTAGTCTCTCGAAAACGAAATTCTTTGAAAAGGATAATTCAAATACAATAGCACTCTGTACAAAGAAAAACACTATGGATTTAATATAAAAATTAAAAAAATTTCTTGGTTTTTCACATGTCACATTTTGACATTGAAAGAAATTTAAATAAAAAAGTACACTTAATTAGTTTGTATTATCTACTTTCTAGTAGCGCTTTCTTAGCGCTAATGGTAAAGAAATGATGCTTAAGTTAAAGAGAGTACCAAAGAGAGAGATGATTTGCTTACTTCTTAGCTGGCTCTGTGTTGGCTGAAGTGTAGAATATTAAAGCTACTATCATACTTGATATTCAGATAAAATCAGCTAAACATGTGCAGGTAAATAACGCACGAAATGAGATGTCATTACTGCCATCATTTTAATTCCGCACGAAACGAGAAGTTTTCAGGTAGATTTTCGTCGGCGGACGAAACAAGAATATACCAAAAAGCTCTAATTTAAGTAATTTAGGGAATTCTTGATTATTAATTTACGCATTAATATAGTACGACGTAGCATATGTTTGTAAATATATTTTTTAGTCAAAAATACAAACATAATTACAAAAATAACAATATTAAACAGTTTTTTTTTGTTTCATCCTGCCCTTGCTTTTTTAGCTACTATTGTAAAAAACATTAACAATAATTTGAAGACTAAATAAATTAGAGTGTGGTTTTAGGAAGGAAGGAAGTCGCCGATTTATATAATTGATAGCTTCTTAAAAATAAAAAAACTGATAACGTAATTAAATCGTAGATTCGCGTAAAAATAGCCTTTTAGCATTTAGCACAACATTTCATAAACATTTAAGGCTGACGCAGAAGGGAAAATAAAAAGATCAATAAAATTATGAATAAGTAATGCTATAACAAACATTGCTGTAATCAATTTGTAGGTATATTTGCTTTTGAAATTGCGATTTCCAAAAATGTAAAATTGTATTATAAAAACCGAAAGATAATAAAAAGACCTGGAAGGCTTTTACGGCTATTTTCTTTTAAAGCAAAAAATTTGTCTAGTTTGCTTTTTCAGATTTCAGTAAATGAAGGATTGTGCCATTCGAGAGCTAAAAAAACCTTCAATTATAAGAAAAATGATATATTTTAGTTTCGAATCATTTGCTCCTTATCCATATGTCCATTACTTCTATTACTGAATAGATAAAAATTTCTTAGAAATTAAATAAAAATGAAAAAAAACACATTTCGGAATAGCATCAAATAACTATAGATTTTTACTTACCCAGAATACAAAATTAAATACCATCAAAAGGCTTTTCATACATGCCATAGCGGCAACAGTTTGCAACCGTTTTCCCATCTTCTCTATTAATTCTAAAACCTTAATATAATCGACCCTCTCGATATGTATCGTTGTACAATTACAATTACTAATTAGCAATCACAATTAAACAGGCAAACGTTGTTATCTACAAGAAACACTCTATTGTAATGAGCAACGCGAAAAATGATAGGCTGCAAAAGGACGAGAGAAATTACTACGATTACATTATCCATTTATGAGTGCTATATTCACCTGGAGAAATCTCGCAATTAACTAGAATTTGAAATGTTAATTGTTTTATGTTTTGTGTAAAGTGAAAATATTCGCATATTAAAAAGTGTTTGGCTAATTAAGAATTTAGAGAAATGAAAAGGGAATTTAGAAATGCCGTGTAAACGTTGTAATTCTTCGATCGATTTAGCAAGACTATCAGGCGACGAAGGCGGGCGTCTCCTGTTGATGCAGAGATTGCCCATGCGTCGCAACGCCGAGTTCATTTGGGCTTATTTTGAAAGTTATGCGATGTTGATGTTTGCTTTGGGAGTTTGTTAGTGTCAAATTAAGTCTCATTTTTGAACTTCTGAAATATATAAACCACATATTTTACAAAAAACATTTCTATAAAAATCTCAAATTTAGTGGTTGTATACTGTAGCTGTGGATGTTATTACCAGCAGTACTGCTAGTTATTATTTTTCAGAATTTGTAGATAAAAACCATTACACTCTAATCATTGTTTAAACTACAAATAATCTACTAATTATTTTATAAATAAATATAATCCTTGTCGTGACGGAACCGCAGTCAGAGTGTAACTTTACTGGGCTCCAATGTTTGTAAAACGAGCACATATAAAGAAAAAATACAACGCATGTATTTTTTAAGAACGCTAAATATTGTGCAAATATATGACAAACATGTATTTAATTATTATAACTATGTATTACACGTTTACATTATAGCAGTGTATTTCAACAGATGTTCCGCGGAACACTGATGCTCTAGGAAAGCTATCTAGCTGTTCCACAAAATAATCTCCTCGTACAAAAATCAAGAAAAAGTTGAATAGATTTAAGAAAAAGTACCAAAATGCCTATACAGTGTGCGGCAAAAATGGCGGAGTAACTCGTTTTCTACAATATTCACGAGCCCTTCCTGAGAAAATAATTAAAAAATTCTTTGTGTAATGTTTTTGGAGATATGGTGGTATAAAAATTAATGTATCTGGCACCGTTGTTTAATTTTTCACAAAACATAACACATCACTAATTAAATAAAACAAAATAAGAAACTTAATTTACAACAAGTGTTCAAAGTTACGGCCGTGTGCTTCCAAACAAGCTTCAGCTCTTCTAATAGAATTACTAAAACCCTTTGGAGCATATTTGGATTAACTAATTGATTGAACAGCTTCTTGCATGCGCGTAAATAACTCATTCCTATTGCGAACAGGAGTTCGGTGCACCAAATGTTTTACGTGACCCCAAACAAAAAAATACAATACAGTCAAAGAAGGTGACCTGACAGGCCAGACAAAAAGGGGGTGCTACGCACCCCCAAAATCAAAATAATTTATTAATTAATTATATTTTGAATTTTGTTCATTAACAATTAAACTGGAAACACAACCGTCAAGCATATTCTATTTTAAAAAAGCACAAAAAATTAATCGAATTAGTATAGTCAGAGAGGCAGCTCAGAGGGTGTGGAAATTTCGATGACGCGACACTAGATAGTGGCCCTCCTCAGTTCCTTTGTATTTTAAGTACCTATATTTAGTTATTTTCTTTAAGTTGTTGAACCTAGGCATGTATTATAAGCTGTGCTATAAGTAGATATTGTAATATGTACAGGGTGGCTCGCATAACAAGATGACCTTGTAACTTATATTGGAAACTGTAGCGGTTACAAAAAAACTTGGATATCAAGTTTGGTTGGTATATATAGTATATGGTAATAAAATAAATTTTATAATATTCGGCTACGGCTGGTGTCAACTTTTTTTATTTTAAATGAAACACTCTGTATATTTTTACGATTTTTCGATTCTTTGTAGTTTCCATTCTCGGCTTTGGTTTTTTCGGTGATGACCTGATACGGGCTTTAGCGCAAACGGGTGTTGAAAAACCGGTGAAAATCAGAAACTTTCGGAAAATAGCAAAAACACATTTTCTTTACAACTTTTTCGTTCATAACACTAAAAGTAAGCATTTACTAACGTACCTACTTATTATTAGGTTATATATTATTATTATATTTATAGTTATATTATATTATTATTATATAGACATATATTAATAGGTATACTCTCTCCGAGCCCTTTGTTGTTCGAGTGAATTATTTCTTTTGCAACTCTTCGCCTTTTGACGTGTTGAGCTAGCGGACATACTTGTGCCCTTGAGCTGTCCTTCTTTCTGCTCACAGGAGTGGGGGGTCTTCCCACCTAACCTGATCAGCTATGGCGCCAGTTCGTTCATTATCGCTTTCGTCAGAGCTTCAGGGCACATACGAATTGTGTCCGTATCCATTGTCTCTTTTCGACGACTGTGGTATGCGAAAAGGAAACAAGTCTGCTTTTTATACAAAGCATTTACACTAACTGAATAGGCAAACCTTCAAGGGTGTGTGTCTATAGATAGAGAATATTTGCTGTATAAAGTCGTAGCTCAATCATTTTCAACAATTTGTGTTTCAACAAGTTACGTTTCATTTGTTAAGTCCAAGTACAAAGACAGTGCCGTAGTTGTGCTCGATGGTTACCCTCAAGAAGATAGTTGCAGAGGTACTAAATATACTGAGCGAGCAAGAAGATTGCGCAAACAAACCTCAGTAGATTTGATGTTCGACGAAACAATGGTGCCTACAGTGCCACAAGAAAAATTCCTAGGCAATATGAAAAATAAACAGCAGCATCTGATTTTAATGTTGAAGGACAATTTGGCAGCGGATAACATTCACACAAAGCAGGCACAAGCGGATGCGGTTACACTTATTGTTACCACAGCAATGGACCTTGCACAACAACATAACTCTGTAGTTATCGTGGGTGAAGACGTAGATTTGCTGGTGATCATGATTAGTCGCGGTAGGAGTGTACATTCAAACGTACACTTTCTAAAGCCAGGCAAAGGGACAGTTTCACCACTCATTTTTTCTCCTGACTGCAAACTTGACCAATCGATTGCTAACAACATATTGTTTTTGCATGCCATGGGAGGCTGTGATACTACTTCAGTGTCTCAGACTTCTTCCTTCAGACTTTCAAGAAAAAACCCTGCATTAACTAAGACCAGGATTTTTAAATACCCTGTAGAAGACGGAGTCGGAAATTTGGACGCGACTGTTCCGGCGCGGGACACTTCGGCGCGAGGACACTTTGGCGCAGGGACACTTCGGTGCATACCACTTAGACTCAGGGGCAGTTCGGCGCGAGAAATTGTCTAGTATTCTGCCGTGCTAAGCGAAAACAACCTATCTGCAAAACTGCAATGTAGAAATTTACTATATAGAATGTAAATGTGAGCTAAAAAAATATATGGCATATTTCTGAGTAGATGTTATGCAGATAGGTTGTTTTCGCTTAGCACGGCAGTATTATGGTAATGAACAAAATCTGTAGGTACTTACAGGTAATAAATAAGTATGATCGATGAAATACAGTATTCGATAAATACGGTATAATGAGAAAAAATATTTGCCAATCACAAAAGCTCGTATGTACTGCCAGATTTAAGAAAAAATCATTTTTTTAAGCTGCTAAAGCTAAAATCAAAATTCTTCTGCAAATCTCTGCATAAGGGAATAATTTGTAATAAGAACTTAATTTGTTTATTATAAATCCCTTATTGTTTATAAAAATATCATATTTGATAATCATGTTAATATAAATTTTAACCCTCAAGTATAAGTACTATCTTGTACTATCTTGTACTATAGTTACTTGAAAACAAATAACGTATGTACTATTATGGGGTGTTTGAACACCCCACGTTGTGTAGTGAATTTCTTTTTTGTGATAATAGATATTTTTCCGCAGTTTTCTTAGGTAATAAAGCAAGTCTTTAGCTTACTACTGACATTAAAAAAGAAAAGATTGTATTAGAAATGGAAAAGAAAATTCAAGGCACATGAAAGTATACTGTTTTATAAAAATACATGTCTGCATAAAAAAATATATTTGAAACTAAAAATGCGCTTTTCGTGGACTAATTTTTTGTTGGATGGTGCCCAAAGTGTGACTTCATTAACTGATAAAGAAAAATGGCGTTATCATCGCATATAAAAATTGTTGAAATTTTTGGGCGTTTCAGCGACTTAGATCTATTGTTTTTCAAATCTCCGAAAGTTTTATCCTAATTTGCCGCGGAAAAATATACATGCCCCGAACTGCTTTTAGTCGAAGTATGTTTGCGCCTAAGTGTCCCGGCGCAGAAGTGTGCCTGCGCCGAAGTGTCCTTGCGCCAAACTGTCCTCACGCCGAAACGCCCGCGCCTAAATGGCCGCGCCTAAACGGTCGCGCCCAAATGTCCTAGACCGTATGGCAGATGCTGATGCAGTTAATGATGCTGACCATCGTTTTTTCGCCTCAGTGTATAAACTGGCTGATAAGGAAGCTACGTCATTAAACAAATTGAGATGCAAATAAATGCTACCTTAGGTCAGCATACAAGACATCAACCCATTTGGCGTCACTACCTCCTACTGAAGTTGCAGCTCAGCAACATTCCTTGAGGGTGTATTTTCAAATTCAACAATGGCTTGGGAATGAAAAAGATCTTGAACAATGGGGTTGGAAGAAAACCAAAGATGGTCTGGAGCCAGTAATCACATTACAGCACCTCAAGCCATTTTGAAATTTATTTCTTGCAACTGGAAGAAGACCTGCCAAAAAAGCTATGGATGCAAAAAAGCAGGTCTCAAGTGCTCCAATATGTGTGTGAAATAACAGGACGCTTACTGAAATCGAAAAGAACGAGGATGATCCGGAATTTCCCGAAGTACTTGAAGGTAACTATGCATAAATAATTCCATTTCACCTTTATTTCTTTCACTCACTTCTTATTTTATTAGTATTATTTTATTATATTATTAGTATCACCTTTTGCGTAAAAAGCTTACTTTGCAAATTATAAGCCAAAAACAAAAAACCTGTGATTTTTTAGTGGTTTTTTGATGATCTCTCGTATTTGCCGAAAAGAATTTGTTGGACAACTTCAAATTCGTGATCAGTACCAACAGTTACACCAGAACTTTCCACTTCAAAATGAGATGCATGCTTTAGATGCAAGATAACCATCAAACCTTCATGACCTATGACAATTATCCTACCACATAATTAGATTTAATAAAATTCCACTAGAATGCAGGTCAATCTTTGGCGCGTCCCAATACTAATGTTCATTATTTTGATTAAACGAACTAATTTTACAAAAAATACATTCACCGTTCTAAATTATTCGAGCCGGAAAGTCAATCAGTTCGTACTTGTTCCAGAAACTAATTGGAATAATTAATTCCTCTATTGTAATCTTCAGGTAAAAGAGAATCAACTTTAGTAAAATGAAAAGGATGACATCTTCATCATCTTAATTATGCGCTATGTTAATGTGTGATCTAAATTTAATTCTCGTGCAATAACTGTAGTACTAGTAGCTGTAGTCCTTGGATTGTCTTCTATTAAATTCAGCACAGCCTCTTCTAATTTTGCTGTGCGTGTAATCTTGGCCTTCCACGGTCAACATTGCACTGCAAAGTCTCCCGTTTCCTTTGCCCGTTAGTCCAGTCTTTTGATAACATTTAGACCAGAATGTCTTCTTAATAGGTAACGTTTTTGATGTAGTCTAGCAACTGCCGTTGCATTAATAATTCCGTAATGTTTTGGTGTCAAAAACATGGTGCACTATTCTGTATCTAACATTTGTTTTGAAAAGTATTTTATTTTTTGCTTTTAATTAACAAAGTAAAAAGTTATCATAGCATTGAGCTCAAGTTATCATAGCATATACCTCTATTTTAAATTTTCCGCCATTCTCACGCCCGTTCAATAGTGGAAATGTATGAGATGGCCTACTTTTCTAAGCTTGCTTAGACATTTACGGACCTTGCTGTTTAGCAGTTTTCGGATTGCGTTGCCTCGCAATTGCATTCGTTCGATTTGGTATGTATTCTTCGTGTCTATGCAGTTCAACACAACATATTGTCATCTTGTTTCAAGCCCATTAGATGTAGGTATACTGGATAAGGTCCGTGGCCTGTTAGAAAATGGATTAGGGCTTGTGACGGGTTAAATGCTGGATTTTCAGAGATTTTTCAAAGAATTGAAAGGTTCGGCGGCTTTTATCGGAGAGAGTCCACTGTCGTTGACATTTCTCTATCAAAGGAATCCTTGGAAGTTTTGTTTCTCGTCAAGCTGTATTCCGAGATATTTTTATAGTATTTTTATAGTAGAGCCATCCACTTTTACTGTTGGATTGCGTTGTAGTTTTCCTTTTAACAGTGGATAGGTGGTCTTTTGGACGAGAGGGACAACTTAACGAGATCACACCATGTTTTGAGGATCTTTATGGCGCTGCTCGCCTTTCTTTCCAACTCCATTCTGCTATTTGCCTCAACAATTAACAAGAGGTTATCTACATAGACTACTGTAGTTTTTATTATTTCAGGGTGCGTATCCAGTTCTTCTAGTAATTTTTCTAGGACCACGTCCTAGAAGATTGGACCGCAAATTGAGCCTTGTGGATAACCGGTTTTGTTAACTGCCTCGATATGGTGTTTCCAGCGGCTGTTATGTTGGAGTACCTGTCCTGACAATAGTTCTTAATGCTCTTGTATAAGAACTTGCCGGCGGCTAAACAGTGCGGTGCACGAGAGATTGTGCATTGTGATTCGTTACCATAACCCCTACTGACTAGCCGGTTGACTGCATTTTCTGTCGATCGACCCTCTCTGAATCCCACATTGGTTCATGTGCATTCCACGTCGCTTTCTTATTGCTTAAAAACGTT
The DNA here is from genome assembly GCA_929113105.1 of Agrypnus murinus. Lineage (NCBI taxonomy): Eukaryota > Metazoa > Arthropoda > Insecta > Coleoptera > Elateridae > Agrypnus > Agrypnus murinus. The sequence continues at coordinate 40,856,744 of OV816028.1, forward strand.
TACATAGGAGCGTCTCTTGCACTTTTCCCATGGTGTTAAGAGACAGATGGGTCGATGCGATTTGCGCTTTACGGGGTATTTATCTTTACTTCTTGATGACCACAATTTCCACCTGTTTCCAGATTGAGGGTATCTTGCTTTGTTGCAGACATTCATTGCAAAGGCTGCACAGTGTTGGTTTTATTTGTTCTTGAAGCGCCTGTAAATACCTCTGCCGGAATGGCAACGAAACCAGGCGCTTTTTTTTTCTTCATTGTCGTGCTTGCTTCGCTAACTTCGTTCTCCGTAAATGACACCACCTCTTCCTGCTCGCCGTGGTAATTTTGCAGTGGTAATATTTCGGCTTGTTAAAAGTTGCCGTTTTCGCAGTTATTGTCTGGAAGAAGTGTTGTCATGTCAAAATGTGTTGTTTTTACATGGCCATAGAAAATTTAACATGGTATTTTCTGTTTAACAGCTTTGTTACCAAATGAGATTTTGATATTTTTGACACATTCTTAAAATACATAGTTTATTTTAATATTTCTTGAGAATTTTTTGGTTGATGGACCAAAAATATTTCACCAACAACTATAATTAGCTTGAAGTGGTTAATTCTTGACAGTTGGAGTATTAAAGATTAGCATAGAATGATTTAAACTTTGCACCTCCATATTCTCAAAAATATAACAGAAAGATTTTTGTACTATTTTGTGTATACTCAGGGGGTGTCCCTTAACAATGTTCAGTCGATTCCAGTTAATTCTCCACATTTTTGCAACATTCCTTATAAAAAACAATTTTTAGTTTTGTTAATTTTAGACTATCAATAGTAGGCCAGTAACCAGGTAATTTATATCTGCAATCTTCTACAGAATTGATTTTTTTGGTGGAAAATGTTCGGGGGTGTCTCCTGAATGTAACCTCAAGTTGGCGGCACGGGAGGGGTTGAGCGTTAGCCGCCATCTTGGAAAACACGTTTTATCAAATATCTCGTGAACCGTGCATCGTACGACGAAAAAAAAAGATCGTTTTCGTAGATAATAACATTTTCTACAACTGTTATTTGAAACTTTTTTCTGTATAGTGTATAGGTTGATATTTATAGCGCGCTAAACTTTTTCCAACATGGTTATTGCTAAATATATAATTAACGGTTGATGATACATTAAGAATGGTAATAACCAAATTTGTAGAACACAAGATTTCCAATAAGATTAATTTGAGGTTTTTTCTATAAAATTTATACTTTAAGAGATATATCTTGGTAAACTATTGCACCCCGTGAATTATCAGTGGAAATGTTGCTCGTAGTACACGGAAAACATTTCATAACACATAAAACGACGAAAAGTGTTCAGAAAAATGACAATACTGTGTAGTGAATCTATTAATATTATAAATAGTGTGAAGAAGTACGGCACGTTACCATTCTTTTAAAACCTACCACCAGGTTCAAACTTGGCTTGGATTTTACCATGATCCTGAAGAATGGGGTTGGAAGCGGACTACAAATGGACTTCAACCAATTCGAACTACTATAGCTCCCGCACCATCAAGTTTGCTGCAAATAATATCTTGCAAATGCACAAAAAATTGCGGGGCTGTCTGTGGATGCCAAAAAGCTGGCTTACAATGTTCCATTATTTTGTTCGAATTGTAGCTGACACACATGCGACAATGTGCCAGATACATTGGATGCATCGCAGACAAAATCAATGAAGATGAAATTTTCGATTCATTTCCTACGGATATAGCGGAGGCAGAAGACAGGGATGTGGAAGGCGATGAGTGTCTTCCTTCATCATCGAAACAGATGAGACTTATGACGTAAGATAACGTGCCACTTTTTGTATAAATAAATGTTTTAATCCGTTTTTTATTTCAAAAAATTAATTTGCATTCATTGAACTCTGTTATCCCTTTCTCCACCTTTCCCTTCTCATGATTATTATTATTAAAATTATTATCATCATCATCATCATTATTATTATTAATTTTTATGATGTACAAACAATTGTATCTTGCTACATTGACAATTTTTTATGATAATACGTTCTACCCATACAAGTAAGAAAGATCTATAAATCATGAGTACTTCTTCACACTATGTATAATAGTAATAGTTTCACTATACAGTATTGTCATTTTTCTGAACACTATTCGCCGTTTTATGTGTTATGAAATGTTTTCCGTGTACTACGAGCAACATTTCCATAATTCACTGATAATTCACGCGGTGCAATAGTTTATCAAGCTATTTCTCTTAAACTATCAATTTTATAAAAAAAACTGTAAATACATTTATTGGAGATCCTGTGTTCTACAAATTTGGTTATTATCATTTTTAATGTATCATCAACCGTTAAGGGGATATTCACGTTAGGAAACAATGAATAACTTATGATAAATTTCCTGAGCTCAGTTTTCAACCAATTAATTTGAAATTTTGAAGAAACATGTTTTAATGCCTTCTCTGTCGAATGGTTGTTTTAGATTTTTTAAAAAAGCATTGAAAAACGAAAAAAAATATTAATAAATAAAAAATGGAAAATGTAAAACAACCATTAGCTTCGAAATCACTTTTTCAAGAGAAAGTGAAGAATCAACTTTTTCAAAATTGTAGAAGATAACTGAGTATTTTTTAGATCAAAGTCTAAACACACTTGCCAGTTGTTTCCTAGCGTGAATATCCCCTTAACTATATATTTAGCAATAACCATGTTGAAAAAAGTTTGGCGCGCTATAAATATAAACTTATGCACTATACAGAAAAAGTTTCCAATAAAAGTTGTAGAAAATGTTATTATCTACGAAAACGATCTCTTCTATTTTTGTGGTCCGATGCATGGTTCACGAGATATTTGATAAAACGTGTTTTCCAAGGTGGCGGTTAACGTTCAACCCCCTCCCGTTCCGCCAACTTGAGGTTACATTCAGGGGACACCCCCGAACATTTTCCAACAAGAAACTCAATTCTGTAGAAGATTGCAGTATAAACCTACTTTTTTTGCTCTGGTGCTTGGACTATAGATTATAAACCGTAGACTATGAACCGCAAATTGTATTACAGAAGACTGCAAACTATACCAGGTGTCTCAACCGGTATAGTTTGCTCACATGCTCGGTATAGTATAGCGTCACATTGGGTGCGTCCAACACACCGCTGGAAAAACAGCGCTGCAGCCGCTTTCACAGCCGTCATAGATTTAAAAAGCCATTAAAGCAATACAATCGTTTGAAATACATCATTGTTTTATGCATATAAAACGCTTGTAGCACTGACAAGTAACATTAGACGACTGATTTACTGAATGTCAATAATTAAAATGTAAGAACATCAACTTCAACAGTAGATATGAGACATAATATAAAAATAAAAATTATAAATACTGGTTTTTAGATCTAAGACGGCTGTGAAAGCTGCTACAGCACTGCATTTCCAGTGGTGTGTTGGACGCACCCATTACTGTTATCTGTACTTTCCCCCACCACTATCAACTGTAAAATATCAGATGAAAGCTGCTTAAAAACAGTCTTCGACGGTTAAAGAAACATTTAAATTGGACGAAGCGTTCTTGGGTTATGTAAGAAGAACAAAATATAGCAAAAATACCTATGTATATTTTTTAATATTTCGCAAAAATGTATTTCAAACAAGCTGTACAGTTTTTCTATTTCGTAAAGGACAACTTAACACAATAAATAATAACTTGTAAATGCCAAAAACACTAATACAAGAAAAGAACGTTTTTGAACTTTGGCCGATTTGCAGCTAAGCAGTAGAGCAGAACGCCTTCAAATTTATTATTACTACTGTTGGTGAATGTATAACATTAAGCAATTTTTTTATATTTTTCAAAAGGCCTGTTTTCTAACCGTCTTTCTCTAAGACGTCTAGACGTCTAAGACGTCTTTCTAACACAGCTTTTATGCGATAGTCATCATAAAGATGGCCCAATAACGTAGTAAATATCAATATTTGAGTTGTTCTTCCGAAAGTAAGAAAAAATAGTGAAATAAGTGATCAAACTAAATAATACTTCGTTTTTTTGTCTGTCAGGTCCAGTACAGTTTTCACAGCTAAGTTGTTGTACAGGACAACCAAGAAAACACGAGTGAAGCGTTGTTGCCTACATGCAGATTATCATATTTAATGAAACAAGTTTCCCACGCGCTATCTGATAACAAAGAAAAATGACAATAACAATCAAAGAATTTGCATTTGACATTAGTGACGTAATTTGAACAATGAATGAAAACGATACTGCGCCATCTATCAAAAAGATAAGAAGAAAGCCTATTTTGTATCAGTATAAAACGTTTTGATTGGGATTAATAAAATGACACATTTCAAAGTTCGCGCTATGGTTTGGGCTTCGAGGAATTGTATTTTAACTTTATTTGTATAGGTTGAAGTATAACGATGCATGTTATACCTTTAGAAGAGCCGGAACTGTCGAAACGATTGTGTCACAACCTGAAACCTATAAACAAATTGTTCTAACTTGTTGCAGCTATTTTCTTAATAAAAGCCCGTTTGAGAAATGCTGAACACTGAAGAATAATTTATAGTTCTTCTAATATAGATTTGACCAACTTCAAGCTCGCAAACGGGTCATTACACACTAATTCATCGAAAATTAAAAAAAAAGTGGTTGCACACAAGTCACAGATTTTGGTGCCAATTATTTTTTTGGAAGAACTGAGTATGGACAAGAAAATCCCAAATAAGTTATAAATTTTTAAAGATGGTGACCGAGCCTATTTTTAGCTAAAATAGACCATCCTTCTAAAATTTATTGTGAATAACCTATGATACTTATCACAAATTTAAAAACCGTTTAAAAAGTAGAAAAGCTCTAGTTTCAGCGGGATGTATATTTAATTATTGTATATTGGTTGTATATTGGCAAAATTTTGGAAAATGTGCATTTATAGTGATCTGCTGCCTTTCTAGAAGAGAGATGCATGATGAGTTTGGTATCATTAGAAAGTATTTTAAGAGTACATTCTAAAAATCGCAACGTCTTTTTGCTTTCATCTGATACAATCAAAATACAACCCTTGGAAGCCTTGAAAAATTGCAAAAATGTTGACGAACTTTCAGAAATTTTTTGCCATGAAAATAAAAACATTTTAATTAAGTAAATAACCCGCTGAAACTAGAGCTAGACTGCTAGAGCAGACTGTGCTGGATAGTTTATAGGATTTCTTTTCCGATGGTTACTTTATGAGATACAAACAGTTAAAGCATCGTCCAAGACTTCAGGATTCCTGTTCAGGTTACAGTTCCCATTAAAAACGCTTAACTATTAACCGGATAACCCCCTCAATCTTTTCCAACTTGTTAGTCCAGATCGTTGAGCAAGATGATCAAGACCAAGTTTGGAATTATATTTGAACTAAATCTTTGGCTTGTGTCAAAGGTCAAGTTCAGATTTTGCTACTTAAGATATACGCTAATAGTGGTACTAAAGGTGATTGGACACAGAAGGTTCAATTCTGGAATCAGATTGATCTGCAACTTGATTTTTGACAAAGGTGCTCCTATTTAACCTCTGATGTGACGTTACGAGTATAGAATACCTTCCCGTCTCTAAAGTCTGACGAACTTTTCCAATTTCTCAGAATGCTTTTGTTGTGCCGCTATTTATGCAGACACATTAACTTGTCATATGAAACTAAATACAAACATGAACTCTGAACGGCAATGTTATGTTACTTGCAAGCTTAACTATTAGGATTACGGATTATAACTATAATACTTACTACTACAGTCCACATTGAAATTACATGAAAGACCGATACCAAAACTTGAGCTAATCCCTTAAAAGCTTTTCTTTTTTTCCTCGCTCGCCTTGTACGTTTTTTCTTCATGCTTTCCTGACTTCTGCTCTTCTTATTATCGCAAAGTCTCGCATTGATATACAGGAAATGATTATCTTATTTTTATCACATTTGATTTGTATATGCAGTCTTCTTCACCATACAAACGTCGAAGAATTCTGACATGTTTTAACACAATGATAATACTATAATTAAGTAGAACCATTTTTAGTAACGACAGCTGTTGTCAGACTGACACTGCTGACACTAAGCTCCTCGTGCTAAATTTTCAGTGACATGTGAATATTAAAAATCGTTTTCCATATGAATGATTTTTCATTCATATCGGATTATCAAGAAAAAGGTTCATTCGAGTTGGATAAAGAAGTTTTTACAGAGCAGGTGAATATTACTATATTTATATATTTTTATTTGGTTTCCGTATCAGAAATGTTAAACGTGTCTTAAGGTAAGCTCCCAGCCGTGCGTGTATATGATTGCGTTTGTCCGCTAACGGATAAATTAAACAACTCCTTTTCCGTTCATATAGGGGTGCGCATAAATCTGTCAGATGACACTTCTTTTTGGTGTAGGATAAATATTGTAAAGAACAATTCAAACGTAAATGCCGGATTTCATGGTAGATGTAATTCCTTAACATTGAATAAAAATAAATCAAAATTAAAAACTAACATTAACATGTTCTTATTTTGCTGGGCATCCGATATCATGAATTCCGACATTTACCGTTTAATTTGTTGTACATTAGACAAATTCGTACTAATGTCGACAAAAGATACAAGTTAACACATACGCTTTACCGAAATAAACACCCAGAAACATCTATGTAGTTAGGCTAAACTGGCTTTTTGTTCGATCGATGTAGAACGAGGAGTGTCACTGTTTTCTGGGAGTCTGTTTAATTCTTTTCTAGATGTAAAAAGAAGTCACAGCGGTGAAAGACTTACAGCTTACTTTTACAGTACGAGCTTGTACAGAGGCGCTTTAGTTTACTTGTCTTTGGAACTCTGAGGTCTCTGGTATTGTCCTTATTGGGCCAATTGGTATTTAGCTTAAGGTTACAATAGGTTACGTTAGATTCGGTTATGCAAAGATTAGTTAGGTTGTGTTAGGTTGGATTAAGTTTAGGTTATGTGAAGTTAGGTTAGTTTAGAGGTTATATTAGGTTATATAGATAAAGCTTACACAGACGTACTTTACAAAGTGAAATACACAAAAGCTCCACAAAATGCATTTTGAAACTAAAAAGGAAAAGGCCTTGTGTCACAGGCCCTGGCAGTGTTTTACAGAAAGATTTGAAAATGTTTGGCGAGCAGCAATTTGAAGAGGAAGTACTTGTATTGCTTTACTTTAAGTACTTAGCAGTTGTTTTTGTTGGCATAATTTCCGCAAAGGAATCTCATTCTTTATTCTTCTTACGTACGTCTTTGTACCCTGGTTCCGATAGGTCGTAGAGTACTCTATGTTTCTTTATATTTTCAATAAAGAATTCCATAAAATTATAGTTTTCCATTTTGTCTTTATATGTTATCGCGCGGTCCAACATTGGCCGCATCACGAACGCGAGCAAAAATGTATCTGATCGCTTGTGTGAAAAGTTGCATATGTACATTTGTATTGGTTGCGTTTGATCGACACCGCGATCGCCACCGTCAACGCCATCGCTGCGGTGTGTTCGTCACTTAACATGGACAATAAAAAATCAGCTACTCTGTATACACAACTGACGATTCTTTCTAACTTAGTTTGGGGCCTACGCATCGCATACTATTCATAGCACATCTAACAGTGTTGCCACTGCGAGCGACAGCATCATTCATTTTTAATTATTGCCGCCCCGGGTACCCTTTTGATTATTCTGTTAACAAGCGGCAAGTATATTAATTACAAGGATACAACGTTTGCCGCTCGCTAACAGAACATCCAAACTGGTACGTAGTAACCATTGCATATTACTGCCCAGTCACTATTAGTTACTTATCGTGATGTATATAGCCTATGACACTCCCAGGATTCGAGGATTCTAAGAATGCGTTAGTACAAGTTTCATCAAAATCGATCCAGTACTTTTGAAAATTACACAGAACAGACAGTCAGGAGAGCGCTACTACTTACACCGTGCGTGTACCAACAACGTGTAGCCACAAAGCGAGCGAAATAATGTGAGGCCGGGCGGGAACCCGATACGTGGAAGAACACGATGCAGTGATGCTCTGCTGATGTTGATAGTGCCTTCACGTTCAAAGTGACCCTGCAGTGTATTTAGTGTAACATGTTGAATATGTTTACTAAACTTAAGAGAATAGTTATGTAGTTACGATGTTCGTGCATATAGTATATCGTATTCCGAATATGAGACTCAGCAACTTCCGACAAATCTTCGGTCTTTTTCTTTTGATAATTTCTTGATTTACCAGGACTTCTCAACCTTTCATCGGTGCCTTCAAGTAATCTCCCTTCCTCCTTCTTATAAACGCTTCTCAAAGAAATGTCCAAGGGTACAAAATGGGAGGTCTCAACCACCAGGCGTGCCCCCATTTATATATTATGGGGGCACCCATAATATATATTATGTCCATTATATTTTATATTGGTCCAGTACTAAAGGCATTAGAAAAAACTTCAAGTCTCTATCTTTAGATAGTAAAAAATAAGAACTTAATACAAAAATTGACTCTACTAAGGCATTTTATATCTTAACAAAACAAACACTGCTTGCATCTCTTCACCGGTTGCATCATGGGGCCAACGCGAGCGTAGCTTGCTGATCAGATGGTTTGTATGCTATATAGTCTTTTTAGAGTTGAGTGTAGCTGATAGAGTCCCATATCTTCTATTATCTTGCATATGCAAAGTGTATTGTAATTTTGGTCTTCCCTGCGCATTGTGTCCTTCAAGAGTCCCTTCAATTATTATATTCAGCAGCCCCTCGTGTCGTAGGATATGTCGTATCAGCCTGTCTCTTCTTTGCTTTATATCATCCTTGTAGCCCCACGTCAGTTTACGTTGCGCAACCGTGAAGTGCAATGCTCCATCTAATGTTCCTATTACCTCATCAAAACAAAAAGAATAAATCATATTCGGCATGCAAATCCATATAGGGAATTTATCACTCCTACTAGTAATCAAACCTCCCGCTTTCCGGACGGGTACTCTACCAACTGAGCTACTTAAGATGGCTACCAGCGGAATGATAATTTTTTCATACGAACTAGATAATTGCAAACATACAATATGTTTGTTTTTACGTTTGTAATTATCTAGATCGTATGGAAAAATCGTCATTCTGCTGGTAGTCACTTTAGGTAGCTCAGTTGATAGAGTACCCGCCCGGAAAGCGTAAGATTCTGTGTTTGATTGCCAGGTAGAGTGATAATTCTTCTATATGGATTTGCATTCAGAATATGATTTAATGTAAAACATTAATTAAAAAAATTAATTAACCTTTATCGAACCTCTCCTGGGCTATTTCCCATAATACACCCAGTTCAACACTGGCCCTATGATCTTTGGAATATAAAAATCTCCTTATTAAATAGATTTGTTTTTCTATTTACAATTTTTAATTTTATACGTTTTATATTATCTGAATAGGTTGCAATGAAGCATGGCATAACAATCATTAGTAATACTTAAGATTTTCCAATTAAATTCACACTGTATGCAGACTTTTTATTTTCTAAAAATATCAGCACATGCACTATTATTGTCAGTCGAACGAAACTTCTCAGTAATAATCCACTTAAAAGTAATGAGTCATCCTCAATTTCCTCCCAAGTAAATTGGTAGTTAAAAATCCTGTTAATTGCTTCAAATTTGAAATGCTCTTTCAGATAAAGCAAAATTAGCATATTTTTCTTAAAAGCGGCAATTACTAAAAATTATCATATCGTCACCGTTATAATAGGTGTAAAGTACTTTTAGTTTTATCACGTTATAGGACGCTGAATTTAATAGCTTCCTACATTCTTTTATACATGTTTTTGGTCACGACTTCAATTTTTAAACTGTTAAAACTCATATAATTCGTATTATTATACTGGATGTTTCAAGTACTCCAGAACATAAAAATGGTATAAATAAAATTAAAATTCAGCTGCTTGCTTGAAATGATGATTATTTAATGATTAAGTTTTTTAATTCTCTTTCAACATCCAGATTATAATAAAGGTTAAAAGTTCCACTATCCAAATAAAATTTTCTTCTTGTAATTAAATACTGTTCCACAAATAAATTCACATCACTGATTGTTATATTAATTAAATGTAATTATTATTAAAAACAAATAGTCATATTCAAAGATCTTCGATGATTACTAAACACTTTGACATTTCAACAAAGTATAACCTAACATAACGTTTGACGTGATAATTTGGCGTTTGGTTTGTTTACAAAATTATCAAACTCACTACATAACTTTAAATTTTTAAATTTTTGCTCTCAACATGTGTGCACTGTTTGAAAGATCTAAAATAACAGAGAGTTTGTTACTAAATTGGTCGCTTTTTTATAGCTTTTCAGAAACTAACGAGGGCTTTAGTGATATTTTGATGGAAAACAAAAGAAGATTTAGAACTAAATACAACATAACCACATAATTATTTATGACTATTAATTCTTTAAACACATTCAATATACAGATAGCTGAAAATTCCCTTTTCTGTGATATATGATACTTGTACTGGTAACTATTTCACATCGTTAGCTGAACAAAGAACATTTGCCAAAATTGTAAGAAAAATAAACTTTAAGATTTATCCTTTTACTGCCTAGTGTGTGCTAGGGTATATATTTATTAAATTAAAACCTTTTCTTTAGCTTCATTAAAAAAGATTTTAATTAAATATTTTTCTCCTTGAGGTTATACAACCCATCTAACATCTTTTTAGTAAAATTCATTATGTGGGTGCTTATTATTAAATTAATTAAGCATATTAATTTTATTAAAAAACTACTTATACGAACTACATGAGATTAGAACCGTGGTTTTCTAGTTTGAAATCTAGCCATTCATCCACGGAACCGTGTTATCTGTTGGCGTTGTTAGCTTCTTTAATGATTGTCATTTATCATACTTTTTTGGTTGTTTCTCTTTTATTATTAATCACTTTTTGATGATTTTACAATTATTAAATACAGTATATTCACTTAAATAGATTAATGTTAATTAATCAACAATTAATTTATTTACGTATTGCTGTGATATTTGAAGGTAGAAATGTTAAATAGGTAATTTGGGTTGCCTATCTTTCAGGCGTTCTTATTGAATCTTTGTTAAAAGGTTTATTTAATAGTATCAGAAGTATGGTTGAAGCTAGCTATATGCAGGAATTAAGTTAAATACATTCTTTTTGTAATAATTTCTTGTTAAAGTTACATTTCATGCAAGATTATTTAACGATCCGATCTATTCATTACATAACCTCAATTTTTGTAAATAATTTTCAAAATGGGTTTCTTTAGAAGAATAATTTATTCACATTATGTTAACATGCATAAGAAGTTTTATATTTTAAAAAAAGGATACTATGTAGGTGGTGTATGATTTGATAATTGTAAATTATAATACAACGGTTGGTACGTTGAAGTGTTTTCCTTAAGGAACCGTCAATAGCTCAAACTTGGTAAATTGCACCTAGAATAAAATAAAACGGGCTATTATGAGTTAGTTAGCATCTATAAAAGAGACTTACCTTGCTTAATTTTCATAGGGTGATTATTTTTTCTTCTACGATACATGGTATTGGCTTGTCAAGCCACCGTTCTCATTTAATTAATTTAGGTTCATGATGTTATTGTGGAATTTCGTTGGATAACATCTTGGCTGTGTAAGTTGTATAAAGCTTTTTGTAGTTCTATATGGTTGTTTTATCAGCCAATTCAATTTAAATATGTCCATACACCTGTGCCGAGAATATATTTCTTTTTTAGTTAATTTTGTATTGTAAGTGTTTATTATGAATGTCAAATGATTGGGAAAAGGTAGATAATCAGATTATGTAAAGATTAATGGGTTAAATTGGTGGTTGGACAGATTTAAATGGAATTTATTACAATTTTTGTCAAGCGTGAATAGTTGTTTGTTCGACTCAAAATTATGAGTTATTGTTGGGTTTTAGAAATAAAAATGTTATTTTATTAGTTTAAGGTAGTGTTGGGGATTCTTTTTATGTGTTCAAATCTAAAGTTTAAAGAAAATAATATTTTATTTAAAAATAATTTGAAATGTCAAATTTTGGTCCAAGGAATACTTGATTATGTTATTTTATTGTTTTTCTATATGTTTTAATGCAATTTGTATTGTGGAAAACAATTAGTAATCTCTAAAACGTATTGGAAGGAGGACGTGTTGTTCTTATATTTTATAACCTAAAAAAAACAAGCATGATAATAAATTGGAAAGATAAAGTGAGGTTACAAATTTTGAATAATTGAAATTCATGCATATAAATGGATATGGCTTACCTGTTTGTCATTATGTCAAGAAAATTATAAATCATAGAATTGATTTGGATAATTTCAACACTTATGGAACTTATTATTTTAAAATACATTTGAAGAAGAATTTGCAGACTTGCATTTTAAAAATCTCACCAACAGTCAAGAGTTTGGTTGTGGTTACCATAGCAGAATTTTCAAATCTGAAGAAGTGCCTAGTGTGCGACCGAGAATTGTAAGTGGATTTAAATTTATACTGGCCATTAACGTAAAATAAGTTAAAATAAAATAAAAAGATCATTTCGGACAAATTTTATTAAAATTATAAAAAAATATAACAAGACTAAACTAACATATAACATATAACAAGACATAACTATTGAGACAATTTAAACTATTTCTATTATATATTAAAAAAAGAATTGAGAAAATTCGACTACATTAATTTTTATTTAAATTGTTGTTATAAGTAGTTTAGTTATAAGATACAAAAATTGAAGTAGAAATCCCAAACATTAACATAACTTATAAAAAAAATATTAAAAGGCTGATTAGTAGTTTTTGTCAATTGTTTATTTTTTTATTTGTGTTTAAATGAAATAAAAATTTCTGTTTCTTCCTATATATTGTTAATTTTTATTTATTGTTCATTTTTCTTCCTTGTGTGGAAATAATTTGTGATTTTCAGTTTGTTGCAATTTTCCCAGCTCAGGTGTTACGATTAAAGGTGGACCCATTGATAGTAAAAATTGGTAAGGTAAGGTTATTGTATTCTAAATTTCAGAGATATTTGTCGAGTGCTTTACTGAAACTAAAGTTGGAGCTAGTGACGGGGCAAAAATCTATTAATAAAATATTGTAGTGGTATGCTGTTGTGTTGTAATTTGTTTTGTTAAGGTATACACCATATCACTGCAGTATGTAAACATGTTTTAAAATCTAAAATTTTGCGCGTTGACAAAGAGAGGAAATGAGTTGCCATGGCGAGGGCGCCATCGCTTAATGATTAATTAATTTTTGCGATTACACTTCTAACAAAAAAAATGGCGTGTAGGATTATCCTCAGATTTTGCACAGTGCTTAGTAAGTATATTTACAATGCTGCTACAATCAATCTACAAATATGTTATGCCGAGCATCGGTTTTTAAATTATTTTTATAATATTATTTACAATAACTAACAAAACTCGATCTAGCGCGATGCTATAATTAACAATAATTCGAAAAAACTTTGGTTTCTATAATAACTATTTCTTGAAAGTATTAGAGGTAAACTCGTGTATATGTAGAAAGAACCGCTTCGAGAGCATTCGAAAGAGTCCTTTGTGTAGGTCTAGATGTCTAGAGGAAATCGAAAGACTGAATGATACTGATGAAGACGATTTCGATATTTCATTTCTTATACACACGACTTTTAACAAACATGATGATTGCGATCCACGGTATAAGCAAAAAGTACGAACACTGCACGCACCAAGTACTTCATGCGACAGTGAATATTATAATTCGTAAGTAATTATTATTTTTGCTTATTTGAACCACATCAATTAATAATAATTATACTTACTCTTGTTCAGTTCATCAAAAAAAATCTAAGCAGAGCTCATTCAACCGGATTTATCTGTTAGTAAGCTTCGCTGTATATTTGCAGTGATATATCTCATAAACTATAGGTTCCAAAATAAATTGTTACATAACGTTTTTGTGGAGAATTTTATTATCTTTTGTTTAGCCAATTCACCTTCACAACAATAAAGTTATCCGTTACATACTTACGTGGAAAGCTGTACATTTTTCCAAGACGGCAGCATAAGCTTAACAGGGACGTACACGGCATATTTCTGCTTCATAGTAATGCCAAAAGGAAGATGTTTACCAATTTTCAAAACTTTCACTCCGATATACGCTATTTTTTCTAAGGGAAGTGGGCTACACTAAAACTTTTGCTTAAGACACCAATTGGTTCTAATTAGGCATGTTGGGTAATCCGTTTTTGATTTTATTTATAAACATAATTCAAAAACTCACTGTAAACATATCCAATGAGAGACACTCAAAATGCATCATATTATATATCATTTGAAAGGCAATTTTAAGTACTTTCCAACGGTATATGACTCATCGGCAGACATTGACTATGAAAAGGTCAAAGGAAAAAAGTATAGTAAAATTTGATCAACATTAAGCAAATAACGAAAAAAATTAATAGGAAGCAGAAAATTGGTATAGATGTTGGCGAATACATACTGCTTAAGAAATCGATGAGTCTAGAATTAAAGAAGGTGTGATTAGTCCGCCATCTTGGAAAATATTGTGGTTTAAATGAAAAATAACGGAAAAAATTAATGGGAAAATGAGAATTGGTATAGATGTTGCCAAATAGTTACTGTTCAAGAAATTGATGAGTCCCGAGTTGAATAAGGTGTGCTCGAACCGCCATCTTGGAAAAAATGCCGGTTTAAATAAAAAATAATGGAAAAATTAATAGAATGCTGAAAATTGGCATAACAGTAGTATAGCAACAGGAGTTCTCCGACAAAATCCCATGTTATTTTAAAGGGGCCTCCGTTTTGCATTTCAAGGTCATCCGCGGTCCAGCCAGACTCGCGCTCGCGAGTAAGATCTTTCGCGATCCAACCAAGCGCGCGGCAACGTTGCTAACTTCACGCTGTTACATGACATTAATCGACTTAGTAACTATGGAATTTTATTGATAAAAGTAATTACCTAATGTTCTACCAATAATAATTTAAGATATTTGATATAATTTTTATTAATAACGAATTAAAAAATTCATGAAACCACTTGAAAATAATCCCGCTTTAATGTACCTTAACGATCGACAGGTAACAGAGTTCACGTTTTTCCTACGTATTACCATTTAACTGTAACATTTTATATTAATTACATAAATCTAATTAATTATATAATACCTATAAATAACATATTATTAATAATGAATTGGAATGTATAACAATTCAAATTTAAAATACCTTTCACGACTGAAGATATACTAAAGGTTCTCTGTGGATTTTTCTCAGGTAGAAAGGGCCTATTTGTAGGCAGGTAATAACTACGGTAATCTTAAAACACATCAGTCTATCAAATACTATTAAATAATTTCAATATCACATATATCATTCCCACAAGTCTTTCGTAAAATTCAGTTTATCTACAATGAAAATTAATTAGTTTGACAACTCACGTTAATAAAAGATAATTGATTATATACTATTATACATTCAACACCGGGTGATCAGTATGTATTAACGATTTTAAAAGATTTATTAATTCTAATTCGAATACGAAAACGTATTATTGTATGTGTTAGGAGGACATACAACGGGTCTATTAACCCGATATTATGTTTTGTTAAACCACCTTTTTTTTCCAAGATGTCGGCTCGAGAACACCTTATTCAACTCGAGACTTATCAATTTCTTAAACAATAACTATTCGCCAACATATATGCCAATTTTCAACTTCCTATTAACTTTGTCCATTATTTTTTTAAACCGCCATATTTTTCAAGATGGCGGCTCGAGCACACCTTATTTAACTTGGGACTCATCAATTTCTTAAACAGTTACTATTCGTCAACATCTATACCAATTCTCAGCTTCCTATTAATTTTTTCCGTTATTTTTCATTTAAACCGCCATATTTTCCAAGACTGATCACACATTTTCGACTCGAGACTCATAGATTTCTTGAACAGTATGTATTCGCCAACATCTATGCCAATTTTCAGCTTCCTATTAATTTTTTTCGTTATATAATATGACGCATTTTGAGTGTTTCTCATTGGATATGTTTACAGTCCGACAGAAGCAACAAATAAATAACAAGTTAAAAATTATAAAATAAATAAAATCCCAGACTTAAGGAAAAAGTTCATTGCACTTCATAGACAACTTTAAAAATAATTAATTTGTGAATATCATCAAGATTCGACGGCGTCCTACTAATTTATTTACAGTTTATTATTTATGTATACGCTATGATCTACCGGTTTATTTTGCAATGTATGTATTGCCTCAAGGATGAAGTGAATCAACAAAATAAATAATAATAATAAACAGTAGGATTTAAATGTGTATGGTTTTGCATGTTGCAAAATTTTGAACAGGTTAACCTCATTTGCATTTAAATAAAAATCACTATCACAGCTTTTATTAACATTGCAGCATTTTAAAAGTTACATCCGTTTTACAGCTAGGAAAAAACCACTGCAGTTTTCTTGCTTATTGTCTTTTTCAGATTTATTCTCAAAGACAAGAAACCATGGGAACATTCTTTTTTCAGCGGACAAAGTATTTAATGACACGCAATATGTTGCGTCCTGTCACTGTCGGTTATTACTCTTTCATTTAAGTATGCCATGTTAGAAGTAATTGCATATCTTTCCTAAAACATTAAGAGAAAAAAAAAGAATTTCGCCAATGAAAAAAGTGACCTTTTAAGCAAACTTTGCGTAAATTCCAGTTCACTTTTTTTATCAAATATCTATTCATCATACGAAACGTAGTATGTGTTGTATGTACAAATAAATGTACATTAAATTTTTGAACATATGAAAAACAATGAAGAGTCACCATTGCATACTTCCGCTGCCGGTTTTAAAAGCACGGAAATAAGTTTTAAATATAACCGAAAATGATTTCTATTTTTTTTGTAATGGTCAATTTGTAATTTGTGATGCAAAACTGTTTTCTCTATTCCAATGAGTTTACGGATATTCGATTCCCTATGTATAATGTATACATGGCGCCCTAAAAACAATACGTACAGTAATCCTAAAGTGAAAAGGTAGAAACATCATCATTTTCTTCCTTAAATTTGTCCGTTTTGTCGTCAAATTAAATTTAATTAACAACAACAGTGGTCCGTGAGAAGACAAATCTAATTATGAAGGAAGCACGTAGGTTCTACACCGTAAGTTCCTATGTTTTAATTTATTTTTTCTTTTGTAAACTGCTCGTTGCGTATTATTAATCTGATAGATAACTTTAATTACTATTATTAATCCGCGTTTCTATGTGGCAATGACATGTTTTTATTGCAAATTTCTTAATTAAACATTATTACGGAAATGCACTGATTAACTGTCTATAAAAATAACAAGAACACGTAAAAGTTAAATTTTAATTATAGTTTTCCGTATCGAATCTTAAAGCGAAATGTTTTATTATTCAAAATGGTATTTCTATTTAAATAAGATTAGAAAAAGTAATGTTTTACAATTTAAATTCCCTTAATTACTGCATGTTTTACAAATTCGAACATGACATTTAAATGGACTTTTTTGGTGATTGGTAAATCTAGAAATGAATCACAAACATTGAATTAACTAAATTAATAAAAAAAATAATTAAAAAAAGCTCTTATGAATAACTATAATTATTTAATGATAATGAGGTGTTAAATGACTGCAAAAACATGCAAATGTAAATGGAGTTATTAGAAACCTAAATAAAAGTAGATAGTGATATTTATAGCTTTTCTATGCAAAATAATAATATGGTTAATAAGGTAAATAAGAGGGTTAGACAGTTTTGAAATTAAAATAAATACAAAATTCTTATTCTTTCCTGACAATCTAACACAACTAACAATTTAGGTCGGGGTAGATTTGACGTCCATCAGGTGACCACCTATTCCGATAATTATCGACGATTATTATCAGGTGTGTTTTTGATATGTCGATTAAACGTTGAAAATAAGGTAAATATAGAGATATCAGAGCTATTAGGTGTTAAGTCGCCAGACACCTATTAAGTAATGTTTGACGTCGAAATTACGTCCGGTTGGTGTTTTTTTAACCTAGTTCAGCGTACAAGAGATATACATAGTACTATGATAAGGAGCCTGTATATAATTAGGAAAACCCCACGTTCGGGCAACAATTTTACTATGTTTTTTTATATATAATTATTTAACAGTACAAACAAACTACACAGCAACAGACTTCGTTGGTAACACAGTGATGATGCGTACAAAATACAAACCACCTACCTTTACTTTAAAATAAATGCTCCGGCTAATTAAAAGCGTGGTAAAGCTTCAAAGTTTCCACCACACTGAGACTTTCAGGCGAGTCGCTTCAATAGGACACTAAATAAATATAGATCTAGGAACAGGAGTAATGAACACAAAAGAAATATAAACCAATTTTTTTAATTTTAAATGACAGAAATTTATTTACACATGAACACAAATTAAAATAAAAATATAAAAGAAAATAAAGTTTGGATATCATGAACAATTGAAAAATCAATCCCAAGAAAGAATAATGCCTTTTATCCGAGGTGTAATATTTTTGGTATCATTAGAATCCTAACTTACTATTTATTTAAAATTATTTAAATACCCTAACCTTTAAATTAACCTAGTATTTGGTGCCAACAGTTTGTCAACTGTTTTGTACTAAATCTGCAATCATCTTGCTTCATTATGGTTATAAAATAAAATTGATGAACGAAGGTCAAACATATCTGTTTCAATTATCCAAATAAATTGTTCTGATAAATCAAACTTAAAATCCATCTGCATGTTTAAACTGTGGTAAGTCCATATAATAATTATATTTAAAAATTCCTACCCAACATCCAAATTATAATGAAGGTTAAAAGTTCCATTATCCGAATAAAAATCTTTCTTTTATATTTATAAAATTATTTCACAACGTTAATTATTATATTGATTAAATTTGACATTTTACGCTTTCTACAAAATATAACCTAACATTTTTGACGTTTTTGATTTGTTTACATTTTTAAAACTCACAACAATCTTAAATCTCTGCTCTCAAAATGTGTGCACTGTTTGAAAGTTCTAAAATAATCGAGAATTTGTTACTAAAACGATCGCTCTTTTATACCCTCTTTGAAACAAAAGACGACTGCAGTGATCTTCTGATGTGAAACAAAAGAATTTTTACATAACTAAATACAACATAATCACATAATTATTTATAGCAATTAATTATACTTTAAAGAAATTTGATAAATAGATAGGTAAGAAATTCCCTTTCCCATGATATATGACATTTGTATTGGCATAAAAAAATAAGGCAACTAGCGAATGTCGACCAAAACACATTTCCTACGCAACTATCAGATAACTAAAATTAACTTAATTACTTAAAATTACCTGTTTACATCTTCCTATCGTGACCAAATTCAACTTTACATCCTAATAAACATTATTTACATACTTTTAGATATCAATAATATGAAAATACTAGCTACATTACATTATTTCAGATTGCAATGGAAAAACGCACATACTTGCATTTTATTTCAATTATATCTTAACATTACTTACATTTACTTACATTTGCTAAAGGCTGTACACTGTCCGCAGTAAATGTGAAATAATTTTACGTATTTGCAAAACTTATCACTTACTCTTGAAGCCTTGCAACCTATGTATATTACGACCATAGATATAATTAGGTCTAGATTTTTGGGGGTTAAGGAATAACTTCCGATAAAATTTAGTAAATTTTTTATCATTTTTGTACATATTCTTTTGTATATTTTTGTATAAATTAGATCAGAGTTATTATGTAAATACTGTTGTACATAAAGTGCCGATTTTAAGTTTATTATGTCATTTTTTTCTAAGTTGCTGAAGAGATTAATCTGTTTGAAATAATCAAAGAGAGCACTTGAACCTAGTTGTAAATTGAATTAGTATAAAGTTATTTTGTTTAAAGTGAGTTTTATTCAAATTATAACTGAAATGTGTATAAGTGAATTGTATAAAGGTGTGAAGCTGCGACGAGAACAAATTTAGTTTATTATAATAAATGCACAGTAAATCGTATAATGGTGTTTCATTAGAAAAATGATCTTTCGAAATGATAGTGTTCAGCAAAAGTCGCACAACATAATTATTGTTCAAGTGCATTATTAAAACAAAAGTTTCTACGATTATTAAATTAAAGTAATTAAAGATATGATTAACCAAGAAAACTCGCGAAACGCTTTTGAACTGAACCTTATAAACTTTATCACTTTCAGTTTTTTTTAGTGTAGGGCATTAACAAACACATCCTATTTAACATCAGCTAAAGGTATATAAAGGTATACAGTAAACTACAAAAGATATTACTAATGTAAGAGATACGAGGTAAGCGCCGTAAATTTTAGGCCCGTCGGGCTTCTACAGGTGCCAACATGTTCAAACTCGGTTGCGTCATAGTTGAATATGTAAGAGGCCTACACTATATATATATATATATATATATTACGGCTAGAAGCGTAATAGCTCTTAGTAGGCACTCAAGCATCGTGACGAGTGCATGAAAATGTGGCAGTTAACGAAAATTGAGTACCGCGCGGTCATTAGATTTTTAACAGAAGAAGGGCACACGCCTGATCAAATCAAACAACGTTTAGACGGCGTTTATGGTGATTTATCTCCTTCATATTCCACCGTAAAAATCAAAATGTCAACCGGTCAAAATGTTTCAGTTTGGGGCAAGAATCTCTTGAAGATGATGGTCAGCCAATTGAAGCGGTAACGCTTCATAAAGTTGCAGACATTGAAGAAATGGTATTAGAAGATCGCCGTTTGAAAATTAAGGAATTAGCAGTGATGTCAGACATTTCGGAAACAAGTGTTCGCCGAATTCTTCATGACTATTTGGATGTGAATAAAATTAGTGCAAGATGGGTACCGCGTCTTCTTCCTGCTGTTCAACATCAACGTCGCGTCGAATGTGCGCGCTCGTTTTTAAGCTTGTGTGGAGACGATCCAAACCCAGTCTTGGGGGTCATTGTCACTAGAGAAGAAACTATGGTTCTATATTATGATCCTCTATCCAAAAGGGAATCGATGGAATGGCGGCGACCCGATGAACCTCGTCCCAAAAAGTCGTTCAATCGACAAAGAAAGTTATGGCAACAATATTCTGGAATTGTGACGGCATTTGACTGATTGATTTTAAAAAACGCAATACAATTGTTAACAGTACATATTATGCGTCTTTATAGCATAAATTGAGAAACAATATTCGTGAGAAACGTCGAAGAAAATTGACAAGAGGTGTTCGATTATTACACGACAATGCACCCGTTCATACTGCTGCAATTTCACAAGCTGCCATTCGCGAATGGGGCTTTGAAGCATTGGATCATCCACCGTACAGTCCGGATATGGCTCCTACTGACTATTATTTATTTTTCAATTTAAAAAAGACCTTAGGGGATGTCGTTTTAAGGACGAGAACGAGTTGCAAGCAGCTGTAATTGAACATCTTGAAGGAAAAACTTTAGATTGGTTTTACAAGGGCATTGAATTATTAATTCCACGTTGTAATAAGTGTAGTGACATTAGGGGAGATTATATTGAAAAATAAAAATTATTATATTTTACCAAGTTAATTTTTTCCATATCAAACCGAGAATTTATGGCACTTACCTCGTACATTGAAATACCAACAAGACGGGATATGATGTACTGTAGTTTCAACCTGTGCGTAACAAACTAAGAATTCTAGAAGAAATAATTATAAAAAGCTGAATGACATTGTAGTTGGTCATCGTACAACAATAATAGCCATAACAAGCACAGTATATTTCTTAAGAAAGAATTTATCTACTAATAATAAAGAAAAGAGAGATACAAATACCGGGTGCCCGGTAAACCTATATAACTTTTGAACTAATTGTGGTAATGAAATGCGATGTTCTCCGTATCCGTAGCATCCGTGATTTTTGCCCACTTTCGGTTTAATCGGAATGACGTTGCGTATTTTCGGGGATAGGGCAACTTTGTAATTTCAAATGGAACACCCTATATAATAACCATGAGAATGGCACTTTCGGAAAGGTGAAACAATGGGCTGTCCAACTGTGAAAACATATACAGGTTGTTTTATTTGAAATCACAAAGTTGCCCTATTTCGCAGAATACGCTATGTCACTTCCAGTTAAACCGGAAGTGGGCAAAAAAAAACGGCACTCAGAAAAAAATATAAGAAGAACACCGCATTTCATTATCTCAATTAGTTCAAAAGTTATACAGGTTTATAAAGGGTCAAAATAAAATGGGACATCCGGTATGTGCAAACAACAAAGGCAAGAGTGAATTTCAAAACGCATAATTAAATAACTGATAAATTACTATACAAGAAGTTACACAACAATCATAAGCATTGTTAAAATAATTGATAATTAATTATTATAATTAGCATTAGCATATAAAAATGTTATAGGTTGCAAAACTGGCAGTAAATGAAGCAAAGAAATACATTTACAAAAAGATAACCAATTAACATGTGTATGTTGATAAACGAGAAGAAAACGTATAAACATTATTATAAATATTGTATAAATGGATTACTGTAAAATACAACATTAACGATCAATGTTCAATATAATTTGAACCCACTTTTATTCAGTTAATTAAATTTAAAATTACCGTAATGAGTTGTCCTAATTATCCCACTACTAAAACAGTCAATGGAAGATTATTTCAACCCGCTTTTAAAATGTAGAAAGAATAAATGAGAAATAGCAAAATCCTCTCAGACTTAAGAAAGGAAGTTTGCCAAAAGCTGCAACATCTTTATTCAAAAACACACAAATTCTAAATATATAAGATATATCAGATTAAGGGGCCAACTGTAGTGATAACCACAGTTACTTTTAGCTCGGGCATCTACTTTATAATAGAATAGCAGTATGTATGTTTCAGTCTGTGGTCTGCGGCTGCGCGAGGTAAGGGGAAGGAAATGACGGAAGAGGAGTTAACGTTATAATCAACGAGCAGGTCAGACCAGCCTGGACAGTCCTGATATGCGCTCGGTCCGATTTTTAACGTATTCTATCATAAGTGCAACCAACACATAAACAGAAGGTAAAAAACTTGAGCACTTTATGCTACCAAGGGTGGAATAACAAAACTTCCACGATGATGGTTGCCGTGGTTAAGGCCATCTGTTTTGCCAAGTTTTGATGAGATGACATCGGAATACATTGTTTTTGCTTGGCGTTTCATGAGCAAGCTAACAGTAAGACATATGTAAACAGATATATGTAAACATATCTTAAATAGAAGTTAGTGGTGAAAAATAATAACGTATAACACCAAACTCTAGCAAAGTATTATTAAGCTTTGAAATAAACGAAAGAAAGTTACTCTGGATGAAGATAATAAGGAATTCATAGAGGAATTGTGGAATGATAAGTTTTCCAAATATTGGGCACTAAAAACAAAGCATTATAAGAGTGTTTGCCGGAAATGCAAACCGTAGAACCGCTCTTTTAGCATCATTAATGTTGTAACGAATAGGAAAACCCCCTATACGCCGCGAAGAATATTCGAGCGTTTTCTAGAACGTTTATATGGGAGATATAAATCGTCGTCACGGATAGAAGGGAATCAATTAGTGTTCAACCGGTGAATTGAGTATATGTGCTTTGTGTAATTAGTAGTCAAATATTAGTGAATAAATAAATGTTTAATAAATGTTGTAATAATAAATAAATAGTCCTTATATAATCTACTTCAAGTTTGTAAATATCTAGCATTTAAGTTCGTTAAACAGTTTATAATTATAGTGTTAAATAATTAGTTAAGATTAAATTAGTGTATGTAAATAATATTTCTCTTGTTAATAAACGATTAAACAGCATTTTTGTTATTATTTTAAAAAGAACGTTACAATATGTTATTTTTGACAAATTTGTACTATATTCTTCTTTAAATATAATCATATACATAGGTAACACAGTTTTAAAATCAAATGTAACAGCTTTCATAAGATCCATTAATTTTGTTATTTGGGTATAACACACAGAAGATCACGCACAATGGGCTTTTACAGTCACATTTTTTTATTGTGTTATGCAATAGCATAGACTTAAAAAACGCTAGTAATAAGATTTTGCGGCTCAAAACAGCCCTTACGAGAAAAAGGTATTATAGTTTAAATTCACACCATATGTGACGTGTTAGAGCCCGAACCAATAAGAGATTGTTTATAAATGCTTCACCCACCGCGAATATTTCGACAACTTTTCTAACCTCAAATTTTTCAAGTTGTGAAGTGTTTGAAGTTAGACAATAAAAGTGAACAACTAGATATAATTAAGAATGTGTTAAAAGGAGCAATAACAAAATTACAAAACTCATCACAGCTCGCAATAAAAACAACGCTTGCAGAGTTGCAAGTTAATTCTAACCTAAATAAAACCAAATTGCTTGCGTGTACCGAAACTTATTCGCTATGTGCATGGCAACTCGTGGCGACCTCTGGTCGTAGATGGAGAAATAAGGACGGAAACCATAACATTGGCGTTTATGGGCGGATATCGAAAGTGTGA
This sequence comes from Agrypnus murinus, assembly GCA_929113105.1. Classification (NCBI taxonomy): domain Eukaryota; kingdom Metazoa; phylum Arthropoda; class Insecta; order Coleoptera; family Elateridae; genus Agrypnus; species Agrypnus murinus. The sequence goes on from OV816028.1 coordinate 40,881,349, forward strand.
AATAAATCAAATATAAAGTCTATTTTTTGTTTACTTTCTACATGAGCGTGTACAGTATTTATTTTTATGCGATTGAGAAGAATACGCATGTAAGTAAATTGTATTTAATACACATATTTTCATGTTATTATTTGACTTTTTGAGGTTATATCCATATATGCACATTTGGAAATTCAATAAATGGTAAAAAATGATATAAACTTGCACTTGCTATTTGAACCATTATTTTTGCAATTCACTACACAACAAGTATTTCCACCACGCGAAAGCGCCCGTCGTTATTAGAGTCACTGCATCTAGTCACCTAGGCCAGCTGGTCTATCAGTGTAACGCAACTGCCGCCATATTGGGGCAGAGAAGGGTGATTTTTAATAATGGACAAATTAAAACCACGTTTTACGTGTTTGACATATTAGAGGTTTGATCTTTCAGAATAAGAAAAACCTTTTAAAGTAAACATGGATTTGATTAAATTCAATACAGAACAAATAATGAACAATTTCGTGCTTTGTTTGCCCCAATATGGCGGCGGTTTGCGGTACTCTGGTCGACCAGCTGGCCTAGGTAACTAGATGCAGTGACTCTAGTCGTTATTGCTCTATTGCTCCACCTAGCGCGCTTCGGGCGATTATCCCATCCCCTCCAAGCCGACGCACATAGCGAATAATGCAGGTCGTATCGAATACCGTTACTGTCTCTTTTCTTATTGGTAAGGGCTCTATTTCGTATTACCGGCCTATTTAAAAAATGAAAATTTTAAAATAGTTTTTATTATAATATTTTAAAACCAAATAGTTGTTTATTTCATTAGTACAAAAAATGCATGTTTTTGGGACGAATAAGAAAGTTGCCGGATGACGCGGTAGCGGAGTCTGGCAGCCTCATGAGACTACTTTTGTACTTTTGTATTGTACAAAAAGTGATTACTTTTTGTACAATTGCTATGGTAACGAGTAGCAGTTCCTAAATGGTCCACTTTTTATACAAAATAATTTGATGTTATAGTGTCATATTCGTGCGGTTGGAGAAAAAATATTTTTTGTTGTAACCATTGCTGTAGGTACTTGAGCTACAAGAATATTAATGTTTTAATGAAATTTATGCTTACGCTGTAAAGGGCTCATTGTTGATGCTAAAAAGAAACGTTTGAAAGTAGCTCTTCTGCGGTAAAAGGGGAGCTGTGGTGCTTGGGAAGACGAAATATTTACATATTCATCGTGTATTACTCGTGTGCAGATTAGCTAATTAAGTTTCAACTCTCATTACTTTAGAGCCTCCAAAAGGGGCGGTGATCTACACTGAAATTGGTTCTATCGCTCCCTTAGTTTGTTTATCAAGAATGTTTTTAAGAAAACTTGGTCGAAATTGGAACGCGCCAAATATTAATCTGCACTCTCGCGGCAAATTGCTAAAAGAAATTATGAGGTAGCTCTGTTGCAATATGTATGATCACCAGTACAGTAAGCATATTATTGAGAGGAATCTAAATATGAATGACAATTTGATTAATAAATCAAAGGGTACCTATTTAAAAAGATTAATAGCCGATGCAATGGTACCGGAGAGTACAATGGCAACAGTATACTATTCTATACCGCTCTTTTACTTGATTGATGCGTAATTTCTACTATTCAACGATGGGAGCTTTTCTTCAAGATTTAAGACTTTGTTAGCAATAAAATTTTGCAGAACTGAATTTTTTCTGGTACTATAAAGGCTCTCCACAATTCATTCTCTACACAGTTAAATTATAGGAATACAATGGGAATAGTAGATTACGTACCGAGGTGGAAGGTGATTCATTACCGAGGCGAGACTTTATGACCAAGGCGCATAGCGCTGCGGTCAGCAATAAGCCGAAGTACGATAAAGCAACGACCACCAAAGTTTGTATACTCTTTATTACTCTCAATTATACAACAATAATCAAATTACTAATAAAAGACCAGTAAGAAACATAGGTTAAAAGGTATCACTTTCTAACCTGAGCTGTCAAATGTACCACTTACCAACCTGAACTGTCATATTTCATTTCAATTGTCAAATGCAATTGAAATTTTGAACTTTGTAGCGTTCGACATTTAAGGTAATTTGATTATTGCTGTATGATTGTGAATAAAACTTATTACTCAACAATTCAACAACATGATTCAATAAAAAATTGGTCTTCAGCACCTTATGGTCAAATAAAAAACTATCAACATTTTTATAAGTAGTATATTGTACAACTAGTTATAAAAGCCGTATTTTTTTCACGAATTTGCAGTTCTGATTAGCGAAGGCGAAGCCCGAGTTTATCAAGCAAACGTGTGAAAAACAAAGACTTTCATAACGTGTTTTAGACCACATGTTTTTGCATATTGTAACTGGAGAAATGTATGGTAAAAGGATTTGAGGAGATTGAAGTTTGTTTTTTTACAAACATGATTAAAAATGATTAAAAAAAGTGCTACTTTCATTAAGATTTTTCGTTAACAAAAGTCAACCGTTCATAAACAATACCCAAAAAAATAATTAAAAAAAGTGCTACTTTCATTACGACTTTTCGTTAAAAGAGTCAACTTTCATAATTAATACGCAACAAAAAATTTTATGCAGACAAAAGTAGTGTAGAAACAACAATAATTACAGAAAATTACATGCAATCTGCTTGAATAAAAAAATATTTATATTTAGAATAGCTACAACACCACCACTGGGAAATATTACAACAGCGTCACTTGCACTCAATATTTTAAATATTGCAACAGCGTCACTTGCACTCGCATTATTTTCATCACAATTTCTGCACAGCCGACGTCACCGAAGGTACTCTACTTTGGCTGACAGAGTTTGACTCACGTGCTTTACATAGCTGCTTTACCATAATTTGTCTATCTCTTCTAAGATGAGACATTCTCTCCCGAAACCACTGTACGAGGGTAGATTGAAAAGTTTCCGGAATGGGCAAGACATGGCGCGCGTATCGTGAAATTGTTATGATGGTTGTCAAGGCTAACCTATTTTAGGAAAGCTGTCAAATTTTCTGACACGTGCGTCGTTCCGTTTATGTTTACTAGGATATCTTGTGAAGCAATTCAGGCACTTTTGCAAAAATGGATAAAAACGAATTTCGTGCAGTCATCAAACATTTCTGGATGGACGGGAAAACGGCGACGGAGATACGAGATATTTTGCAGAAAGTTCATGGCACATCCACACCTTCATTTTCGACTATTAGTTTCTGGGTGAGCGAGTTCAAACGTGGCCGTACGAGCACCAAGGATGAACCACGCAGTGGACGTCCAAAAACGGCCACAAATGAAGAAATGGTCGATAAAGTCCATGATCTCGTGTTAGCCGATCGACGAGTGAAGTTGCGCGAAATAGTAGAGACCACGGGCATCTCATATGAACGTGTGCAAAATATCGTGCACGAACATTTGGGCATGAGGAAGCTCTCGGCGCGATGGGTGCCGCGTTTGCTGACTATGGACAACAAGCGAAATCGTGTGACCACTTCGAAAGAGTGTTTGGCCTTGTTAAATCGTAATCCAACGGATTTTTTTCGCCGATTCGTGACCGTGGACGAAACATGGATCCACCACTACACACCAGAAACCAAGCAGCAGTCGAAACAGTGGATTTCTCCAGGCGAATCTGCTCCGAAGAAGGCAAAGACTGTCCCATCTGCTGGAAAGGTCATGGCCACCGTTTTTTGGGATTCGCAAGGTGTGATACACATCGACTTTTTGCAGAAGGGAAGAACTATCACGGGACAATACTACAGCGATTTATTGGATCAATTCAACGGCATTTTGAAGGAGAAACGGCCTCATTTGCAGCGAAAAAAAGTGCTCTTCCACCACGACAACGCGCCGGCCCATTCATCCCGAATCGCCAATGCTAAATTGGTTGAATTGGGCTACGAGGTGGTGCCGCATCCCCCGTACTCTCCAGACCTGGCCCCGTGCGACTTCTTTTTGTTCACAAACATGAAGACTTGGCTCGGAGGCAAGCGCTTTACGTCAAATGAGGAGGTCATCGCCGCCACTAAAGCTTATTTTGCAGAGTTCCCGAAATCATATTTTTCTGAAGGCTTAAAAAAGTTGGAGCACCGCTGGGAAAAGTGTATCGCCCTGCAAGGATATTATGTTGAAAAATAAAAACAAAAACCTGTTCAATTACTGCGTTTTCTTGCCCATTCCGGAAACTTTTCAATCTACCCTCGTACATCATCGGGATTGCCTGCTGACTCTGTACTAGACCAAGAAATTGAATACTTCCTTCCAGTAGCATAGAACTGCATAGGTTTTTTTTTGCATGATAGGTGATGTTCGGGCTCTGGCTCTCTTTCTCATTATCTTCAAATGAATTTTAGTGATATTCGTAAACAAAAGTTTTACAACCATCCCATGACTTTTACCAATACATATTTTGCTGTACACAATACTGCCCCAGAGAAGTTCTTGTTTGTTCACAAATATATTCAATTTTTGGTTTATTTTATTATTATCGTTTTTAATTACCACTAAGCATAGCAACGGATGCGGTTGCAACCATTTACACGCATTAGATTAGCTTAGAGAATCAATCGTCTATGCAAGATGATAGAATAGATATGTAGGTGATACAATATAAAGGAGGAAGCTATGGATCGGCGCGCGTAACGGAGTCCAAAAAGTTTCATTTTAGTAGGATTATTATGTCATTGACTCATTGGCAAGAAAACGCAAGGGAATCCCTACACAAAGATATGTAAGGATTTTTTGTGCAAGAAGGGTTAGGCTTGTGACTCACTCGTCAAAGGCCGATCGGACGCGAAAATAAGAGACCTAGGATGTGGGGTTGACGAGTTAACATTTACAAATTCACTTTTACGTCACGTTTTAGTTTATCTTTATGTTTTTACATTTGAAAGTACATAGATTTTGTAACTGATATAACTGTATATTTTCTGAATAATTGTGGTTTCGTCCACATATTTACAAACATCTTAAGTCCGGTTCCGAAAATTTGAATTCTTTTCATAATGTAAACTTGCGTTAGCATTCGATATAAACACCCCTGTAAAATTATTTAAAAAAAAAGGTTGATTTTAAATCTTAGAATTATAAAAAATTTCTTTGGTTACTCATATAAGCGTTTGCAGTTTTAGAGGAAAAAATCAATACTTGCTGTTGAGTTGCTGTGCTCTGATTGGTTAAGCCAAAACACGCGATTCGTTGATTGGGTACTAAGAAAAATCAATACTTGTACTTGAAGTGAGACTTCGCTATTGGCTAATTTCGATTTGCATCTGGTAATGTATTTCTACGCGAAAAAAGAACCTTGAGTTTTTAAAGTAAACTTCCGATCGAGATTTCAGAGAAGACAGTTGACTTCGGTCGACATTATAGAATTACCGTTTTACTTTAGTTAATTAGAATTAAAGAAAATTCTAGATCTAGTTTTCGTACAGTTTGGTCGACACTTGCCGTGAAGTGAGTTTTTGATACAGTTTAGTTTTGAATAATTCAGTTTGAAAGACTTGAATATACAGTATCGCTAATAATTATATGTGGCTTGTTTTATTGTAATGGGTCATTAAAACAATCATTTTTACCGCTCGCGCTTTAAAATTAGTGCAGTTTTGTTATAAAAAATCTTGCAGACGGACTTATAATTTAAATAATAAATTCCTGTTCTACATGTAGATAAAGATAAACAATTATCCGTTTTATTGGAAGAATTTAAAGTAGCAAGTGCTATCTGTGTTTAAATTCGTTTAAGCTTTTAAAGACATTACCGTTATTTCTCGTGTGCAAATTATAAATAAAAACAATAACAGAAACAGGATTGTTTAAACTGTGTTTAATAAAGATTGTTGGTTAAATCATATGGATTATTTCAACGTTTTGTGTGATTGAACTGAATCTGAAATAAAAATTATTTCAATTTCAAATGATTTTATGTTTAATAAATCTTGATCTTAATTAATTTCTGAATAATTTATGTTCAATAAAATTTAAATAATTTTATGTTGAATAAATTTTAACTAGATTTTGAATCATTCTGTGTTCAATAATTCCTGAGTAACTTGAGAATTAATTACTGAGTGACTAATTTAAGTTTAATAAATTTATGTTGTCAATGTTTTTTTTTATTCTATATATATATGATTTTTTATTTTTTTACCATTCAATAAATATGTTTTTTAGTTTATACCAAGTGAGCTAAATGGAACCATATAATTATGAATGTTTTATTCATTTTTTTATTTTAAAAATTTATAAATATAAACAAAATTTTTGTTCAAAACCTGGTATATTGAATTCATTTTCTGATTAGTGAATTCAATATCTTTTCTGGCTTAATTAATGTCATTAAATTTCATAATCAGATGGCGCCCTTTTAGAGTATTTATTTGAGTTCTGAAACCCTTATCTACTCCTTTTCATAAATAAGATAACTGCAGAACCAATACCTGCGACCTGAAATAAAAAATTTGTAAGACAGAGCTAAATCTCAAGCCGTGGTAATCTAGAGCATCTCTGTTAATGTGAATATGATAATTTTATAATTATTATTTCATTTTTATTGTTTATTAAGTTCAGAGAAACTTTGAGGGTTACAATTGACGGTCCAACGTGGGCCATGAATTTTGGTCAGTTACACTGAAGACTCCTACATCACCGTTTGAGTACAAATGAAGGTCAAATGACTCTCTATTCCAAGCTACTGACTCAACTGTAGCCCATGGTTATTTGTCTACTCCAGTAGTTCTCAATCTTTTTGAAGTCGGGGAACACTAAACTCTGACATTTTTCTGTGCGGAACACTTACAATACAACATAAGCTTTAAAGCAGTGGTGGCCAAGCGTTTTGAAATCAAGGGCGCAATGTAAGAAAAGAGCATTGCTCGCAAAATTAACTCCATTATTGAAGAGAAAAAAAAGGGAATCTGTCGCGGGCACATTGTGGGCGGGTGGGCGCACGACCACCCCTGCTTCAAAGTGTTACTTTTATAAAAGAATAAAATACCTATATCGATTGATGCAAAAATTTTTATTTAAAAATCGGTGCACACCAAAAAATGGTGTACACAGACACACCAATGCGCGAATGGACACATATCGTTTACCGGTAGTACTGGTTCGAGAGAGATCGTATTTCCTATACCACTCCGTCTAATATATGACTGATTTTTTATAAGGTGTGTATTAAGTTTATGATACCACATATACAGGGTGTAGAATCACTTAACGCATAATACAGTTTTACGTGCATTTTTCTTTTCAAACATTAATATTATCACCCCTAATTATTTTACAACACGAATATTAAGGATTGCTATACATGAAAAAATACGAATCGAATGATACCTGTGGGTTCGGATTGCTCGGATTGTTCGGAAAATATTTGATACCTAAAATGTTTTTTTTTAAGGTTAGATTTAACTGCTTGACAGACAATCTAACCTTAAAAATGACATTAAGGTAAGAAATTTTTCGCTTCATTGCTCCAATGGGTGCGTCCAACACACCGCTGGAAATACAGCGCTGCAGCAGCTTTCACAGCCGTCTTAGATTAAAAAAACCACTGCCGCAATAAATACATCATCGCTTTATAAAAACGCTTGAAGCATTGACAAGTAACACTAGACAACTGATTTACTGAATATCAATAATTAAAATGTTAGAACATCAATTTTGACAGTAGATAAGAGATATAATAAAAAAACTAAAAGTTTTAAACTGTGGCTTTCAAATCTAAGACGGCTGCGAAAGCTGCTGCAGCGCTACTTTTCCAGCGGTGTGTTGGACGCACCCAATGGGTGCGTCCAACACACCGCTGGAAATAAAGTGCTGCAGCAGCTTTCACAACCGTCTTAGATTTAAAAAACCGCTGAAGCAATAAAATCGTTTGAAATACATCATCGCTTTATACATATAAAACGCTTGAAGCGCCAACAAGTCACACTAGACGACTGATTTACCGATTTGTCAATAATTAAAATGTCAGAACATAAATTTTGATAGTAGATAAAAAATATAATAAAAAAAAATACAAATTTTAAATGGTGGTTTTTAAATCTAAGACGACTATGCAAGCTGCTGCAGCGCTGCATTTCCAGCAAGTGTTGGACGCGGTCACTGTTTTCAAGCCATAACTGAATTTTGCATAAACCGAAGTTCTTTCTTTATAACATTCCTTAATATCTTGAGGAATGTTAAAGAAAGAAAATTACGGATTGCCTTTGGTTGTAAATGGAAAAAGTAAAGAAAGAGAACTTCCGTTTATGCAAAATTCAGTTATGCCTTGAAAACATTGAAGCGAAAATATTTGCTACCTAAATGTCATTTTTAAGGTTGTATTGTCTGTCAAGCAGTTAAATCTAACCTTAAAAAAGACATTTAGGTATTAAATATTTTTCCTTCATGGTTACAATTTTTCCCAGGCATAACTGATTTTTGCACAAACGGAAGTTTTATTTTTTTAATTTTTTTCCGGTTAGAATCAAATGTAATCCGAACCCAGAGATATCATTCGATTCGTATTTTTTTTATGTATAGCATTCCTTAGTATCCGTGTAGTAAAATAATTCGGGTAGTTAACACTCAGGTTTAAGAAAAAATGCATGTAAAACTGTATTGTACGTGAAGTGATTCTACACCCTATATAACTATACAACAATAGTTATTTGTGTATCTGGTGCGCGAAATGCTACTTTGGTGGTAAGAATGAACGTCTTTTGACGAGACGTAGCCGAGTCAAAAACTCATTCAAGACCACCAAAGACATTTCGAGCACAAATTGCACACAACGTTTTTTCTACAATGTTACTGAAATAATCGGAAAAGTAGAAAAAAAATATATTTTTAGCGCAAAGTGGACAGTTTCGTTGTTGCTACGGAAACGAAATTGCTCAAATATGCATAAATTGCATAATAATTTTTCGCTTTAGTGCGAAAAATACTTCGTGCACGTTGTCAAGTAAACAAAACCAATGGCGCATTTTGCATACGGATATTAATGAAAAAATGTCATCATTTTTGACAGCTACAGAAAAAAAGTTTAATCACCATTCGCGTTTGCTGATTACAATCCCATACAAAAATTATTTTACATTATATTGATTTGTTTTTCAACAATCTTTAATTGTGTAAGTATTTGATTTTTTGCGGAACACTTGAAGTGGTTTCACGGAGCGCGTGTTCCGCGGACCACGGATTGAGAACCAAGGGTCTACTCAACTGAGTCTTTAAGCCCTTGAATGTTGGTGTACGTCATAAAATATGTCGTACAAAAATCGTCAAAGAACGTCAATAATAATTAATTGTATCGTACATACATTAGCGCACGTCCAGCTCAAGCATCTTCAACACAACCACAAAACTACATACTATTTCCACTAAAAACGTAAAACGTACCGGATTGCACAGTGATTCTGGTAGTGTATTACTTATTTATTAAATTCTTCCAATACAGTGATTTGCATAAGAATCCCAATCATGAATGCTGTGCAATGTTGCAAGAACAAAGTGCTAAACATAGCTGTTTATAGTTCCACTATGTAACAAAAGTAAATTGCAGTAAGATTCTTTGAAATTTACAGTAACGCAGGAAACTGGTTATAAAAAAAGAATAACAAGCATATTCTGCTGAATTATCTTTGATTACAAACAATTTTCTTTTTAATAATGATTCAATTCTTGAAATTACAAAACGGTAGCGTATTTAATAGTATTTCAGAAATGTTGAAAGGAACCATGAAATTAACAATGCGTTTTCGTATACCTACATTAATAAATCAAAATCAGAAGGTGGGCTAAATATGGAAATTTTAACAATAAGAGATCAACAGCAGCTACTGTCAATTAGTATTTTTTTATACTGAAGGAAAGTCTTTCTATTGGTAATTCAATTAATCGCTAATTAAAGTGCATTCCTGCACAGTTGCAAGCACTACCTAATGAGTAAATATAGTTAAGAAGTAAGAAATTAAGCATTAATCTATAGAAAAACGGTTAAGAGGAATGCAGAAATTATACAATCCATTATAGAAGAATGAATTATGTCTTCTTGAGAGACTTTTTGGATGACCTCCAAAACGGCACACCTGCACAGAGGTCAACCGTTATGTTGTCTTCTCAAAAATTACTTTATTATGCAATTTGTAGTTTATTTCATTCTGAAGAGAAAAATATTTTAAAATCAATAATTCAATTATTATATTCCTCTTTCCATTTTATTTGATGTCTTATTCTGCTTACAAAACCGTTTAAATGGTTTAAATCTCAATACTTTCTCGTAATTCAAATCAAATTAAGCAATTCAACAAAATTTCTGCCATTCAAGTTTGTCTATAATTTATCTCTTTTTAAATTCTAGATTAACCGTTACATCATCAACATCATCTTGAAAAGATTAACTCATTAAAAATCATAAAACACATATGTTTGTACGTATAATCTGTTCACAGTCTTTTTGGAATCTCTATTTAACTTATATATAAAAGCATAACTTTTCGGAAGCAATCACACCAGTTGTTACATAAATAATTAATAAATAAATAATATTAATGTAGTCCAGTAACAAAGCATTTTAATTTCAGATACGAAGAAGCTGATTTTTGGCAGAAAACTTTTTTTATCATTTTAAACATATTCTGAAAAAGTGAAAAGTCTTGATGTTTTCGCGTAGTGCTACCCTTGTTACACTCCTTGGAAGCGTATCTGGTCATCACCGAGAAAAACAACACCGAAAAAGACAATTACCGAGAAACCAAAGCCGAGAAACCATAACCGAGAAAACATAACCGAGAAAACATAACCGAGAAACTACAACCGAGAAACCATATCCGAGAAACTACAACCGAGAAAACCAAAGCCGAGAATGGAAATTACCAAATATAACAAATACCGAGAATGTATGAAGTAATAATTATAGGTTGGTAACTTTGATAGATTTAAAAGAGACAGGGGAATTCATAGAGCGGGGAAAGACAGAGAAAGACCAACTGCGTAAAGGACACGCTATGAAGCGGAGGTTAGGTTATAAGTTAGTAAGTTTGATAGATCGAACAGGAACAGACTCCAATAGTTAACGTGATAACTGAGAGAGAGACTAACTCTCAGGACATGCAATGCCGAGTGAGTGTTAATATTCTAATATTAATTTATTAAGTAATAATTATTACTTCATATGCATGGATGCATTCTCGGTATTTGTTATTCTCGGTAGTTTCCATTCTCGGGTTTGGTTTTCTCGGTTGTGGTTTCTCGGTTATGGTTTCTTGGTTATGGTTTTTCGGTTGTGGTTTCTCGGTTGTGATTTCTCGGTTATGTCTTCTCGGTTGTGGTTTCTCGGTTATGGCTTTTCGATTTTGATTTCTCGATAGTTGTCTTTCTCGGTGATGACCTGGACTCCTTGGAAGGGGTGGGGTTATTGGTTTTCGGCACATCTCCGTTCCTGTTGATTCTACAATAACGAAAGGATATGCAGAAAATCAAGAAAATTATTCTCTCTCAAAAAGGTCTTATCAAGTTTTTTTATGCAACAAAATGGGCCATTTAAACTGTAAAAAACATATTTTCGGTATTATAAGTACTCTATTTCACACCACCTTAAGGTTGAGTACAAGGCGAGTTTTCTTTAAGTGGTATCGGGCTAGAAACAGAAATTTTTTTTGTAATTTTGGATCTAAAAAATTTGAATTTTTATTTAATTTTTTTGTGATTTATTTAAAATTACGTTTCATCTTCATCCGCGTTTCTCCGTATTCTACTTCATCGTTATTTCCTTATCTTCCATTTGCATGTTGCATAAAATCAAAACTTGGGGCTGGTAATTGAGTGGTGGTTTTTTGGTGCCAAAGAAAACATCACAACCTCCCGCTCCCGATTTGTGGTGGTTGCTGCGGGTAATCTTGTATGAATGCTGTACCAAACTACCAACAGAAAGTGAATTGTAATAAGGAGTGCCTGCAGATGATCAGCAGAATCCGAGAAAACGAAGAAAATGAGCGATGAAGATGAGGAATATGAAACGTAATTTAAATTGAATCAAAATTCAAAATTTCTTTTAATTCCAAAAATACAGAAAAAAATATTTTTGAGTGCTAGAGTAGTGGATACCACTTAAAAAAATCGCTTTGTACTCCACCTTAAGGGTGGTGTGGACTGTGGAATAGAGTAGACACAATACCTAAAAATACGCTTTTTACAGTTTAAATGGCCGATTTCTCGAAAACTACCACTCGTACAAAAATACTTGATCTGACCTTTTCGATAGAGAATAATTTTCTTAATTTTCTGCATATTTTCGTGTTGTCGTAGGCTCAATAGGAATGGAAATGTCTGCCAAAAACCAATAATCCACCCCTTTTATTGGAGTAACAGGGGTAGTACCGGGTGAAATCATCAAGACTTCTCAGGATATGTTTAGAATGATAAAATAAAAATCTGTACCAATAATCAGTTTCTTTGCACTTAATCGAAGATTTTGGGTTTTTATGTTCATTCTTACTGAACTATTGTTATATTTTTTCATAGTTGAAGAATAAAAGGTGAGATTTAAAAGACTATTGTTGAACCATATACTACATTCTTTTGTGTGTCTAACTACAGATACAGGAACAAATGCTATTAGAAAAGATGCCTAGATATAAATACAGGTGCTTTTTCTGTGGAGTATCTAGATACAAAATCAAATACAAGACTTAATATAATGTATACCTTTATAGATACTGTAGATATTTTTGTAATCACCTCGGAAATAAGATTATTGTTTCCTTCTAATTATTTGTAATGGAAGTAGTCACTTATAGCTTATTAGTAAACCGATCCCAGTATTTTTAGGAACTATATTATTTTACGAGGAGACTGCTATTCAAGGGTATGTCCAGGGGGTGGGAGGTAAGAAGGCATTTGAATCCGCGATATTTGATTACTGTCCTGATACTTTAACCACATACCCAATCTGGACTACAACTTCAGGCTTCTCCTTATAACTTATTAACCAAAATGCAATAAACCAATAAACTTTTTAAGTATTTTTTTGAATAGTTTTTGATTTTCTTCATAAGATTTAATATATTTTTGACGTAAAATAAATTCTTCTTTCAATTAATACCATTTTTTTAAATAAATAATTTATTCTTCCTTTTCTTATTGTGTATTACTGCATAGCGCTCCTTCGCCCTCATGGATTACCCTTCCCCCATGAATGAAGTTAAATTAAGAAAGTTGCCCCCTTCCGTTTTCAACTGATACGCCCTTGCTGTTAGTTAATAAAGGTTATAATGTTGTGTGATTTATTTCAAATTTACACTGTAGTTTCTGTATTAGAAAATTACAAAAAAATCTAAACATTTTATGAAATCTATGAAAGGATTTCATTTTATTTACGATTTCGTTTAAACTTTGACTCGAAGATTTAAACTCGTTAAATCTTAACCTCTTGAATGTTAAATAGGGGCGCAAAGAATATATCCAGTCGTTTGACTTCTATATATAGTAAGGTGAACTGAAAAATGAGTTGGCTTCACTGGTTATACTAGGTGGTCAGGATACACCGTTTAAAATATAGCAATGTTTTCTATCTTTGATTTCAAATATGTAATAGTGTAAAAGAGTTGTAGCTCACATAACCATTTCATATAGTGATTTTGCCCTTTTATAAAAGTACCATCTAACTTAAAATTGTAGTTTAGGGAAATTACTTTAGTTTTGATAAACGCGTTTTTGCAAATATCTCAAGAACGGCTGGTCCTACGAAGAAAATATAACTGATCTTTTTTGTAGAAAAATAAATTATCTATTTCTTTTATTGAATCAACTTCTTCGTAAAATTAATATTTTAAGTTATTACACTGCAAAGTTTTCATTTTATCAATGTTATGTCAGGCGTTTGCGAATTGTTTAGCAAAAACTAAAAAGTAAAAGCCTTGCAGTGCAATAACTCTTAAAAATAGATAATTTCTTTTTCTACGGAAAAGGTCTCATATTTTGTTTGTAGGACTAGCCGTTCTCCAGATATTTGCAAAAACGCGTTTATCAAGATGGCGGCTGAAGCATACCCACCCCCGTCGCTCCAATTGATCGGCCCACTAACAAATTCCAATAATAAAATTGCTGCTGGAATTTGATGCATTTTGGATGCCGACTGTGCCACTTGCAAAAAATTCGCATAGGTACATCAATTTTTGATTGTACTAAGTCGCTTTTGATTTTAATTTGTCAATGTCAATCAGTTAAAATATTCTGTTTTATTTTCCTAATACTAACAGATTTATCCGTCAAAAATGTAATGTCAAAAGTCAGAAGTCACGTTTACATAGCAAAAACTAGATAAATACTCGGTTACTTGAATTTAAAATGCATGCAATAGTATATTACATGTTGAGTTGGCAAAGGACATCTTTACAGGCCAAGCGATATTGTTTGACCGAGAGGGTAAGTCGACGTCAAACAATATCGCGAGACTTGGAAACTTTACCAACAAAACATGTATACGATTTTATTCACAATCATTAGACTTAAATAATCAAAATAAAATTATAAATCTTAAAATAAATTTTCTGTAAACTGTCAATATATCGCCCCTTTATTTTTAAATAGTAACGACAACGATTGATCTCGCCGCTGGAGCAAAAGTATGTTGGTGACATTGAAAGTTACCAGATTTGACATTTCGTTTTGCACTAAATCTTAGTTTAATAATCATCATGCACAAAAATATTCACAATTTAACATGAGTTTGATAACGGACATTCGTGTTATGTAAAAACGATCATAATATAATATACAACTACGAAATTATAATTCTTAAACAAATTTTTGTTAAAATGACGAAACAATATGCATGTGGTGATTTTTTCTTTATTAAAGTTTGTGCCTGGTTTGCTCCACGATGTCGCTACTATATGAAATAGAGGGGCTATATGTCAATAAAGTGCAATCAGCCATCTATCGACCAATAAATAATCTATTTTATACTCTTAGGAAGGGGGGGGCTCCTTTTGATATGAACGCCTTTATAGCATTGTTTCTATGCGAGTTCATTACTGAAGATCACAACTTTTTAATTATTTTTTTAAAACGCCTATTTTTTTAATAGGAATAAATTCAGTGTAATTTTTTAAAAGTATATATTTGAAATAGTGCATTTGATTGATTTCTACTAAAAACCTCCTATGATGAAGAATTAACGAAATATTTTGAATTTTATTTTACAAACATACTATTGGTTTCATAATGATCTAGGGCAGCAAGAAGGCTAATATGATGGCTAAAAAAAGAATAAAATAGCATCGTATTAGCCTTATTGCTGTTCTAAATCATTATGAAACCAATAGTAGTACATCAACAGAACAATAAGTAATCTTTGTTCAATCCCTATTTAGATATAACTTACCAAATATGTACAAAATTTGCAATAACCAGTTTTAAAAAAAAATTTTTACTATGAAGTAGGGTTGTTAATATTATGCTTACCTTCCCCCCAGGGACGAACCCATGGGGGGGGATGGGAGGGGAAGCTCCCCCCTCAAAGTTGGTAATTTTGAGCGAGAGTTGGCAATTTCACAATTTGAGAAAAATGAGAAGATAAGAAAATGTATCCAAAACAATTTATTTTTTTAAATTTAATCTAATTGCCATACATACCTACACGTTGGAGAGTTTTAAATAAAAATAAGATATATACTAATTTTGCTTCATATAATGTTAGGTACAAATAAAAATATTTTCTTACTAGTAGTTGGTATTTTCATCGTAATAAGTTGGCAATTTTAAGGTTACCCCCCTCCAAAAAAACTCCTTAGGTTCGTCCCTGCTTCCCCCTCAAAGTATCATTCTAGCGGTGGGAAGAAACGGTTTTAAAAACAGCCGTTATATTTTAGGTACTTTTCAGGGTTAAACTCCATCCAAATATGTCCTGATGTTCTTTATTTTGCTATTGATAAACAAGAACCAATACAATCACGTGCGCAGTCCACATCCACAGTCTTTATTAATAAATATTTTGTTTAAATAATTTGTAGAATAATTGAGTGTATGGGCAAAAACGCGCGTATCCGCTTCTTCATGACTGTATAATGGAATCGTCTTTGTATTGTCCAGAAACATATTGCACTGTACATTCTCACTATTAATACATTAGTCCAGTCAAATTAAAAATAACGGAATGTTAGGAAAGTCCTTGGACTTTTGCATAGACCTTCCTTATGGGTTGTTAAATAACCCCCTAAAAGTAACCGCCGAAGAGATAATGGGAGTAAACCACGTCTCCTAACAGTTTTTGTCGTCTTTCTCGGAAACTATTAGGTTTATCCAGATGAAAAAGGTTAGGTAAAATAAAGTCTATTTAATTCCCTAGCAAAGATGTCCGAATGTTTTTTGGTACATCGCCTTCTTTTTGTGTTATCGAAGAAAGAAGATATGTCATACATGAATCAGCAATTTGCACCAGTAGATTTGCCCAAGGAACTTGGCAAAAAAAATCGTTGAGTTCCGGGCGCGATCGTAGTCCAGTCATCTTTTACCTTAGCATCTCTTCGGAAAAATCCATCAGATGATATTATCGTTATTCTTGGTGCCAACCGGATAAAAATTTCGTATTGGCAAGTTAATTTTTAGGACAATAGACTGTACTATAACTATGAATGTATAAATTGATTATTAATTTTTTTAAGAAACGAGGTGCTTCAATTATTAAACATACATCCTAACTAGTGATGGGATCTCGATACTACCCGAGTGTCGACACTTTCGAGTCGAAACAATTTGCCGTGTGAAGTGTCGACTCTTCACGATACTTTAACGACACTTCGCATTTACATCATGCATGCGCTAATAAGAGCGATACTATTCGACACTCAAGAGTTGTGACACTCGAAGTGTCACGACCACGAATAGTATCATGACACCCGACACCCAAGTTCCCATCACTAATCCTAACATGTGGACTGGTTCAGCAGGATGGAGCAACAGCTCATTATGCAAGACAGACCCGCAATTATATTTAAATGGGGTGTTTGAGAACAGGTGAATTGGTCTTCTTGATTACCCGATTTGACCCACCTTTTGCCTATGAGGTTTTATAAAAGAAAAACTTGGCGAATGTACCCACTACAAAAGAAAATATGAAATATCGCATACGACATGCTTGCCAACTAGTCACGCCTGAAATGTTACACAGAGTACAAAATCAATTTAGGAAAGGTAGAAAAGTGTGTAGAAGTTGAAGGGGGACCATTTCGAATACCTTCTGAGGCACGATCCACGTTAAATAAATTGAGATGAAATGGCAAATTATCATTTTTTTATCGGTCGCTGCATACGTAAACCCGGGGCACTCGTAGTGCAACACATAATGATATACTACTTTAATATGTGCGTACGAAAATGATAGCGATATACCAGTTTGTCGTGTGCCCCGAGTTTGACGTATGCAGCAACTGCCACTGCTGGTCATATTAAGCAGGTGGTCACAATA
Source organism: Agrypnus murinus (assembly GCA_929113105.1). Taxonomy (NCBI): domain Eukaryota; kingdom Metazoa; phylum Arthropoda; class Insecta; order Coleoptera; family Elateridae; genus Agrypnus; species Agrypnus murinus. The sequence continues at coordinate 40,898,809 of OV816028.1, forward strand.
TAGATATGTTTTGACTATAGTATATAATAAGTGTTATTTTCAGTATTCAACTATTTATTTATAATTCCTGTCTTAGTCCTCGTATAGGACGTTTTAATGACGTCTTTGGGCTGTGACATAATGATGCCAGTTTTACGATAGTTTGACGTCGTTACTGCCGAAAAAACGGCGTCATTATGACCTTAGTGGGCTGGCTGGGTATCTGCTCGTGGACAGCGGTAGAGAAATAACAATAGGGTAACCTGTCGAACTAGGCTCCCACCACACATTTAGAGGGATAGATTTAGAGATACCAGAAACAGCGTTCGTAAATGAATTAACATTAATTGTTAATTATTTGGTGTTAATCAATTAATAAATGAACGTACTATAATTAGTAATTGTAAAAAGTCATCAAAAAGTAGTTAATAATAAAAAAGAAACAAACAAAAAAGTAACAAACAAAAAAGTATGATAAAGGATATTCATTAAAGAAGTAAACGACGTCAACGAGGATCACTGAATTACCGACTACTACACAACCACTATTCTATTCTCTGTTTGAGTAGTTTTTTTTAATAAAATATTTAATATATTTCATAAACAATTTTTTTAAATTATAATATTTATAAAAAAAATAATTACATAAAATTATCCCTTAGTTTTATAGTCATTGTTTAAACTACATAATATATGTATAATATTTATGTTAATTAGAAATAATATTAATATACATTACCATATTAGTATTTAATTTAAGTTATTTCTTTTTATAAATATTATATATAAAAACATTGTTTTTTTATAAAATATATTAAATATTTTATTTACAAAAAGGTTACCCCAACCTAGGATAGAACACAGATTTCGTAGTCGGAAATCCAGCGTGGCTACCACTTGGCCAAAATGTCTATTGATGTCGTTTGCTTCTTTTTGAATGTCATTTATCATCATTTTTTTTGTTTCTTTTTTATCATTAATAGCCTTTTGATGATTTTTACAATTACTTATTACAGTACATTCACTTATTAATTGATTAATGTTAATTCTTATTATTTCCGTTACGCATGTGAAGCATGCTGATGCTTGATTTTACTTCTAACAAAAAAATAGCTTGCAGGATTATCCCCTGGTTTTGCACAGTGCTTAGTAAGTATATTTACCGCAAATTAAGTTGCCAAATTAATCTGATAATTCAGATTTTCGGAAATCTGTAATGCCGAGTATCTGCTCTAAAATTACTTTGATAATATTATTTACACGAACTAACAAAACTCGATGTAGCGCGATTCTATAAATATCAATAATTCTAAAAAAGACATAGCCAAGATTTTTGTTATGGGGGAGGGCAGACACCTATCTGTCTCTAGTAGCGCTGGAAAATAGAAATTCACATGAAAATTACGTGCCTCTTAATTCTTTTTGCATGCCACAATTAATATTCTAGAGTAATGCTCAATGGCATGTAATAATTACGTAACTAGCGGTATATCTCTGGCACGTAAAACACTAATACGTGGAAATACCTCATATTCACATATTTGTCAATACCATAACACCCACATGGTTTTGATGAGTAAGTAAATTGAACAAAACATTTAATTTATAAAATCCCTATACATAGTGTCACCGACAAAACATTTAGTCTCATTTTTAGTGCCATGGAAAGAGGTAGAACAATTTATACTTATCGTCAATTATAACGAAATCAAAAAAATTAATCTTTAGGATAAATTCTAGTGCTCCAGTTCAGGATTCGGAACTGGAACGTCTATTTCTTTACTGTTAGTATTGCTACACATTTGTTGGCTGTGTTTATTATTAATTATTATTTAAATAAATATTTCAGAGTCGTAAATACGTTTTTGTTAAATAAATTAATTTGAGCTAATATTTGCACATTATTGATAATTCTAAATCATTTAGTTCACTTACAATAAAATGAAGCCTATATCTGCCTTTAAAGATGTAAGTGTTGATTATCCTTTTTTTGAAGCTCTCTGAATTTGCTTATCAAAATGTACAGGCTTATTGAGATTTTAGATATCATGTAATAGAGCAAAAAAGTAAGTACATTCCTTAATTATTGAATTGTGGTTATTTAGAAGGCCTAAACTTGATTTTAAAATATATTAGAATTTTACTTCATACTGCTACTGAGATATAGTTATTCGTTTGTATTAGCTAAAAAAGGCTTTTGTAGTTGTTAAATTAAAAGAAATGATGAGATTGGACACTTTGGTAAATCAATTTGGATTCAGCATCAAAGAACTATTGGGATCCATGCTTAAATCTTCAAGGACAGATGTACAGAGCATTTTTGCTTTAGCTTTTTTTCTTGAAATTCTAAGGATGTAATTTGCGACATGCAAACTTTACGCTTGGGTATATGCACTCTGATCATGTTCTAAATAATCAATTTTGACTGTGTCTATTCAATTCGGTTTTAAAGACGTATCTCATAAACAGTACTGAAAATTGGTTTTTGAACATTTTTGGGGGGGCTAAAGAAGATTGGTGCCTCTACATACCGTATGTTTCATTAGAAAATCGAATATAGGGAATAACCCAAGCTTTTAAGAAATCATCTGTAAAATCACTCCAAGTACTTAAAATTACTATTTCTTTTTTATCATTTTCGTTATGAGTTTAAAGAGTACTATACTCGGGACGCTGAATAGATATAGTAATTAAAACCGCCTACAATTACCCCCTCTTTCTAACGAAACCTTTCTATTGGTAGCATTCAAATATACCGCTCAAATTGAAAGGCATGTCTACTTGTACCAAAAAGATATCAATTCGTTTACTGTCAAACTGTGTTACTCACGAACTTCTAATAACATTTTTATTAAATTAATAAAACTGCAATTTTTTAAAATGTATGGTTATTATTTATACTAGCATCTCTCAAAGTGACATTATTTATAATGAATTAACAATTCATATGCAAAAATGTTTAATTGTAAATTTCACTTTCACATAAAACCAATCAGAACAATCTGTGCTGCCTTGATTGTTTTTATACTATATCTATTCGGCGGCTCCAGTATAGTATCCTGAATATTGTGAAAAAATTAGATTTAGACTCTTTTTAAAAAATATTATTTAAATGAATACAACCTTTAACAACTTTTAAAATAAATGTGGCACGCGCGCTAATGTTTCTTCGTAGCTCAGTTAGTTAAAGCGGGGCGACAATAAGCCGAAGTCGCTGCCGCTCCAGGTTTGATTCCAGCGGGCAGGTAACTTCATTAATATTTTTTTCAAAATACAAATTTAAAACAATTTTTTTTCCGGAAATATTTTCCACATAATCTTAAAATTGCAATTCTATCCGCAATATTGCACACGACTAAAAATCAGAATGACATTTAATAATTAAGTAAAACATTAAGTAGAAATAACGATCTTGTTGCATTGACGACCTGACTAGATTGTTAAGTAGTTAATTACAAAATTAGTGAAAATTTAATTACATAATCATAGTCCGTTCACAAACCATGCGAAGTAATAAATTAAACTGAGAGCCAGGTAAGCGGATTACTACAAGGGTTTATAAGCAGCTGCTTATAATAACAACAGAATTTACGGTTTTAAGTAGCAAATGACAATAGAAAACCGCTGTAGTAATCCGCTTACCTGGCTGTCAGTTTAATTTAGTACTTCGCATGGTTTGCGGACGAACTATAGTGGATATAGGTAATTAAATTTGTGAAATATGGTTTTCAGGAAAATGGTTGAAAATATTACTTTTAACCATTAAAACATAACTAATAGATATTGTTTAATCTTAAAATACATGCAGTAGATTTTCCAAAAAGAAAATGTGTCTTCTCAAAGTTTTTGTGTGTTGTAAGAAAATTAAAAAGTTACCTGTCATCTGGAATGGAAGCTGGGACGACAGCGACTTTGGTTTATTAACGGGCCGCTTTTAGCTACTGAGCTACGAAAAAATATTAGTGCCGGTGCTTATAACATTTATCTTAAAAGTAGGTTACACTTATTTAAATGATTTTTCTTTAAAACAAAATTTGAATATAAAGGTTTTCTCACCATCTTAAGGATATAAGTACTGTTTAAAATTATGATCAGAATGATATAGTATTAACTGAATTACTTGGGGAGATTTTACAAAGGATTTTTTTTAAAATACGCCTTAATTCGTATACTTATTTAATTTCCTAATATGACATTGTCGATGCATTTCCAAAATTTGGTGATTTTTCAAATTCTTTAAAATATTATATTTTTAATTGGTAATGTTTACTTTAAAGTAAATCTTTTTAAAGGTAAATATAGTTATATAACTCTACATCATACTTTTATGAACCTTAAGATTGCATCATACTTTTGCAAAATAATTCTTTTAACTTTCGTGAGATAAATCTTTTAATTTTAACAACGATTTGGTGATGTAACGAATGCATAGGTTTTTGATTTGAAGGTTTTCAATTATCTGATTACGTGTTGTTAAAGTTTATACCAAAATTTACATAACTGAAGTTATTATTTCATATTTATTCCTTATTTAAACGTTCATCAAAAGTATTTCATAACATTTATTTCTGATAATCTAAACTATGAAGTTTACTTTTTAAGCTTTTTCTTTAAGACGCCGAGCAAACAAATTAGAAAAGATTTTGAAAAAGCTATTCTATCTTATCCTATTAATTCATTACTTATGCACAACATTTGTTCATTTATTGATTCGATTTGGATTCCATCGCATATTTATTTGGCTTGTCTCAACGTGGGGCATTCCACTGTAATGACAACTAAAATCAATGTAGACAAAGTCGAACTTATCTTTCATTATTAGTTTCTTATTTGTTTCTTTATTATCTAATTTCGTTAAATCAAGAAACAAAGGCTATTTGCTTATTTTTTTATTTTAATTTACCGCTTTTCTGGTTATTCCTTTGCTGTTTTATTACAAAAGTAACTACAAAGAATTTCTGGCTCGAATTCATTTTGGGAGGCTAATTTTTGGTTTGAGGGCTTAGCCCTCTGAATCATTGATAAATATTATAATAACTCATTTTATGAGTAAATCGGCTCATTTTTGTGGTAACTTCAGGGAAATCGGAGGGGGACGGAAGCTATGCCCCCCCTCCTTGGCTACGCCCATGCTGTATAGTAAAAATATACAAAGGCTATTCTATGATAAAAATCGGAATTTTTCTAAAATATATCAGCAACCAATCTAATTGAAATCATGTGATATTTTATGGAATGACTCGAAATGGTTTATCTTTAATGACTAAGACGTAAATTATAGCAAAGTTGCGTTTAATTAAGTCAATTGTTTTCTACGGCCAATTGCATTCCAGAAAGATCGTGAACCGATTATACCTATACAATTTCTTGAATAATCCGGAAAATCTGCATTAATCTCATTTAACGAGCATACAAAATCGCAGAAAGAGAGAGAAATGGGAGCATCCAATGCACAAGGAGAACGTTTCGCTAATGAATACCACTTATGATGCATTTGCGCTTGGTTTTTCTTAATAAACGAGGTAGAATTACGTCGAAGTAGTGGGTTTTACAAGAGGTTTCTCGAGTGCGAGGGTCACTCACTCTCCGGATGACTCCTTCAGATGCACTGATTTACCGGTTATTGTCCGCGAGCTTTGTTGGAAGACGGACGTGCGCGATCGTTCCTTTTATTTTAGAGAATTCGTTTCCGGATATTTTAATAATCTCGTGGCGGTTATTGTTTTAATAAATATAGTGCAAATCTCTAACGACTTTTTTTTGTAAATAAGAGCAAATAAAAAACTAGTTAGGTATATGGAACATCGACCTTTCGATTGGGTTTATGTATAATAAATTCTTGTACTGGTTTAGGTGTTTTCCATAACATAACAATATTTCGTAACTGACCGTTAGTTTTATTCTATTTTTATTATTGCAAAAATTTGAAAGCATTCTATCAAACCTGTATCAGATCACATTAAAATCGTAATCTACTTAAGTGCTTGTAAATTGAATGTTGTGGTCAATCAAATATCATCTAGTGCTGCTTCCAAAAGTGTTTTAAACAAGATTAAAAAGTGAATAAGTGTTCTACTTTTTTTTAAATAATGCAGGTTTTTGATCTTCATCATTTGGACTATGTAATTATCATTTACTTGAGATTTCTTTGGCCAAACAAGACAAATTTATTTTATCTAAATTCAACAGGATGAAGGCTATTCAAACGGTTCAACCCATAGTGCAGTGGATGGAGCCTTCAGGAATGTACAAAAAAATACAACATCTTTTCTCATATGGAGAATAGAGGTATGTTACCTTAATTATTATCCTATATTTAGGAAGTCAAACCAAACAGATACCAAAACCAGTTTTCTTCCAGAACATGACAGTCATCCCCTTACCAAAAGATCAATACGGAACTTTTTACACGAACGATTCTTACATAATATATGCGGCTTCACAATATGGATTACCTTCAGGAACCGATTCAGTTGTAAGCTTATTTGGCTAATTCAACAGTTTTATCTAATGTTTTAATATTTTAGAGTAGAGAAATTCGTGGTGGCCCCCTAGAATACCATATTCACTTCTGGTTGGGTTCCTCAACAACTCCAGATAAATCAGGAGTGTCGGCTTATAAAACCGTAGAATTAGATGGTCATCTAGGTGGTATTGCCACGCAACATAGGGAAACGCAAGGGAATGAAAGTGCAAGATTTAAAAGTTATTTCAAGAATGGCTTTAGGTAAAATTTTGATTCTTCTCAAAAATTCATATTTTTCAATTTCATATTTTAGAGTGTTAAAAGGTGGAACCGATTCTGGATTTAAAAGTGCTATAAAAACGTTTGAACCTAGATTATATAAAGTGAAGGGGAGAAGAACACCGATAATAACTCAAGAGGAAAGTGTGTCTTGGAATTGTTTCAATAGTGGAGATGTGTTTTTGGTCTTAACACCCAAGATTCTTTTTGTTTGGATCGGTAGAGCTGCTAATGGTGTAGAGAAACTACATGCAGCTAAGGTAAATTCAATATAATAATAATTATCAATTAATAAATAAATTCAATGACTATTCTGTTTTAAAGGCAGCTTTACTCTTAAAAACTGAGAATAACATACCTAACGTTACATTCGTCGATGATGGCTACGAAAAAACTTTAAATGAAGAAGATAAAAAAGAATTCAATAAATATCTTCCTCTAGAAAAACGAATGGTGTATCCACCAGATCATTCTGGAGACGACAATGAAAAAGAGAAACATTTCAGATCAAGTATAAGGCTTTATCGTTGTTCGGATAATTCGGGAAAATACCGCGTAACAGAAATAAAAACAGGACCAATACTTCAAACAGATCTCAATTCTGAAGTAATGAAATTGATCCCCCCGCGATAGCATTGTGTTAACATTGACATTCTATTGTTTCAGGATGTTTATATTTTGGATCATGGTATGAATGGTATTTGGGTGTGGGTTGGTAAAAAGGCAAGTGAAAAAGAAAGAACGGAATCGTTAAGGAATGCGAGAGGCTTTGTGAAGAAAAAGAGTTATCCCAATAACACGAGGGTAACTAGGGTTGTAGATGGTGCAGAACCGATGGAATTCAAAATGCTGTTTTCATCGTGGAAAGATAAAGATGAAGTTAAAGGTGTTGGAAAAACATATTCAGGTAAGTCATGATTAATTACGTCTTATAATTACGTCTGAATAGACATGTGTTTTAACATTACTAGAACTAGATTTTTTGTTTGAAATAAGAATAAAATATTATTGGTACCCAAAAAAGACAACGATTTTGAAAATGTGATTGATTTCACAAAATTTCACATTTTGATTTACTTTAAATAATGACAAAAAAATCTGTGAATATAATGTCATTTCTTGCATGAACTGTGGTTACAAAAATATTTCTTATCCGCAGCGGCGTAACTACGTAAGATTGCGCGCCCCTGCGAAACTTACGTTTGCACGTACGTTGTATGTATTAGGGGGGCTAATACATTATCTTTTCATTTGCTTATATCCCATGTAACGCTGGAATAGAAATTCATATGAAAATTACGTGCCTTCCATTGTTTTTACCTGTTACAATTAGTATTCAGTGATGCTCAGTAGCATGCAATAATTACGTGCCCAGTGGTATATCTTACACGTTAAATACGTGAAAAATACATCCTTTTCATATCTTCGTCCTTGCCTTGGACAACTGTTGTTAGTTAAGTGAGCTTCCCCTATTTAACAAATTTTACTTTTGTTTACTGATAAATGTGATTAACATTGTATAGATGTCGCTTCGGATATTGGTTGTAATTACTGTTAATTCCGCGGTTGTATTTAAGTCGAGCTTTAACGCAGACTGGTGAATTAAACTATCAAAATCCATTGTTTTTGCTATTTCCTCTATAAAATATATTTCTCCGAGAATTGTCAATCTGTTGTCGCTGATCACGACGAAAAGGTATTAGTTATACTTAGCGTCGTCATCAAAGCAGATAAATAGTCTCCTAATTGTTTTGAGCAATGTAAAGGGTGACGCACGATTTGTTTTATAAATTACATATTTATTTTGGAAGTGATTGGTACAGAATTGATAACAAAGTAATCACAACAGCATAGAAAAGTATTTATAAAGGATAACATGCTCCATATGCACACCGCATCGCCTCACATCTTCAAGACGCATCCTTACATTTCATCGCATTACACCACATTTTCGGAATTCCCGTGGTACACTTTTTTTAAACCCAAAGGAAAAACCACGTGAGTTGATGTCCGGGTTATGGGGCGGCCACGTTCGGCCACCTTCAGGACGGTCAGGAAATCTGTGTGACATTATACGAAAGCCAAAAGTTTCCTGTGAGAAATCAAGCACAACATTCGCAGTGTGGGGGCGCGTTCCATCCTGCATAAACCGCAATGTTTGCATTGGTAGACCTCTTGCTATGAATTTGGGGAGAAAAAGATGATAAGATGGCCGGTAATTCCGTGACTGGACATTGCCACCCACATACTCACTTTTTCCATCTAACTTTCTTTCATGTGGATTATTCGCGGGTGTTCCGTTCCCCAGAATCGAATGCTTTGTTCGTTTACAACGCCATTCATTGTGTAACACAAACTCTTCCTCGACTAACAGTAGCATTACATGGCTGCTTATTCTCCAAAACAGACCGGCTTTAAATTTGCCATACAATCTGTGTGCGCTGGGGGCCTGTCGTGTACCAAAGTGATCACGTAAACGTCTCTGAGTCACCGTAACCCTCTTTGTTTCCGTGAACAGTAGTACAACTTTTATCTTCTATACAATGGTAAACCTTTCCTTTGTCCACCATTAACAAAAACTACTGTGCCAATGTCAAATGCATGTGACTTCCAACTTCACCTGGCGTAATTTTCAGGAACTGAACAACTTCGGCCCACAATTTGGATGGTGATGGTGAGCCCAATACTATAGCTTTAAGAACAAAATTAAATTGGGTGACATTTAGTACGCCACGCTGTATATCCATATTGCCTTTTATTGTTTCCATAGAATGTTTTTTTTTTCGCCAATGCTTGTTTTAAAACTTCTATTCTCAACGAAATAAAATTTCATGAAAGCAGCGCCCTTGGGAGCGTTGCGACCCCGCGTCGCAGGGTCTGCGGGGGCGGTAGTTACGCCACTGCTTATCCGGCTTTCGTCCGTCCGGAAATTGAGTTCTATTCGTATTATTTATCGTCCAGAAAGTGTCACTTTATTGAGAGCGTCCGGTGAAGTGATATTTTACCGGACCCAACCGGTAAAGTAAAAATATTTCAATTTGTTGTACAGTGTGTTCATTTAAAAACTTTCTACCTCAAATATCTCTTTATAGTTATTTATGAACCGAGGGCGTTAGTATGATGATGGTGAAAGTCTCCCGATGGGCATTATCATCTAGTAACGCTCGTGGTGCATACAAAATTTTATTTTTCACGAGAATAGAAATTAAAAGGTTAGAAAATTAGTCTTAATTTATAATTGTTGTCGTTGTCAAGGACGTTGGTTATATATTTATAAAGCTAGGAATGTTTATGTTTGTCGGATGGCAACAATTTTTACTAAATTTACAAAAGTCAAACAGAGATACGACAATTTAAGCTTTAATGTTTTTGTTGTTTTTACCAACATGAAAACAAGAAAGTCCTAATAGCTCAGCAAGCACACACACGTTGAAAAAACATTGGAAATTAGTCATAACGTTATACATAAAAACGCTAAAATGTCGCCAGAATCCACGTGAAAAAAGCGTGTTTACGCAACGTTTTAATCAATATTAGGTATAGAAAAGTGATAATAAACAATAGTATAAAGAAATCATTTGATTAACGAGGTTTTTTTAACAAAATCAAGAGTCTGTAGGTATTAATATATTACGTGACTTAGACGTCAAAAATTTATGTAATTTATGACCATTAAATTAAAACATTGTATAAACGTAGCAAACTCACTATTTTGTTGATAATAGGTCGATTACAAACATTTAAAGAACGTCTTTTCTAAGCCGTTTAAAATCAACCAAATACCAACGTTTCATTTTCAACGTATAACGTTATTTCAACAAGTTGGCACAAAAGAATTCGTTGATCACACGCCCAGAAACTACGTTGCAAATACTCGTTATTTGTTGTGTTGCAACACACTGGTACGCAATCATAGTACAGTATTGTTGTTGGTCTAATGATCTAAATTACTAATGAACGTAACGCCGGCTCCGATTATAAAGTAAATGTCCAATGAGCGGGCGTTATAGACTATAACGCCTGCTTATAATGCCCTGGTTGTTATGGAGTTGTTTATATAGTTCGTATCATAGATACAATCACCAAATAATATGCAAGTGAAACATAAAGTACATAAAGCATCAATTTCGACAAGAATAAGTCGACTGCTTTTTCGACAGACGACCAAAGCATGATTTATTTTTTATTTCGGTTCTAATAGTTAAGGTAAATAATTTAAGAAACAAAATTTATTTGTAAGACATTAAATGGAAAATATTATCTGACATTCTGAGATTCTAAGATGATTATCAACTAAGAACTATTGTTTGGTTCGCTATTCTAGATCTTCTGATTTGAATTAAAACTGTGTATAATTAAATGAACGAAAACAAATATTTTGTCGGTATATTATTGCGACCGATACTATTTAAGGTCTAATTTAAGGCGTAATCAACCATGTGACTATATTTGACTATATGTGACCGATATTTGCATTTTGTAAATACTATTTCAAAATCAACTTCCAAAATAGATTCATAAATTTTTTTATACTGCCGAAGAACCTTTTAGATATAGAAACTCTAAACTTTGAAAAGTGTTGTTGGCGCTGTTAGGGAAAGAGTTTGTGGGGTGGAAAAGATCGCTTTTCCTCACGGCGTTTGTAATTGTTTATTAAAGTGGGATTTATTTTGCTTATTGCAACGCATTCTCCCACAACTAAAATATATTGTAAGTCAATTTGATAGTATAATTCAAGTTACAATGATAAGAATTAAAAACACCCCAACTCCGTGACAGCAGACAGTCTGCTGTATGATGATTAAATATATACGCAGAAATATATAATATATACAAATATATATTACAATTAGATACAATATTTGAAAACAGTGAATAAAATCGTGTTTTAATGTTAACTCCGTGACTCCCCCCTCAAAATGGAAGTTCCGCCCCTGTTTTTCGAAGGGAACATTAAACATTAGTATATCATCGTCGAAATTTTGCATCTCACCCTCAGCAACCCTAATTTGTCAATCCTAATTTTGTGATAACTTTCTTAAAGGACTTAAAAAATATTGTTAGTGCAAAAAAATTCAAATCTATCTAGCGTTGCTAAAATAGAAGGGAAAAGTTCTTTAACAAACCCCCTTTTAAGATCTCTTAAACTGTTTGAGATATTAAAACCAGACTATTATCCAATGTTTTTAACTCGCTGCGTTACAGTCACTTTTATTTTTTTTTATTATTTAGATTTTTCGTGAAAAATTGTATTGCTTATACAAAATACACAGGGTATCTTATACAAACGAGATTGGTGTTTAACAGTTTTGGTAAAATAAAATAATGAAAACAGGTGATTGTGGATGAAAGGTTAAGTAAAAAAGATTTGATACGTAAGTAATAGCCTAATGGTAATATTTCAAATTACATATAGGGAATGTGTTAAAAAGAACTTGCTCCTTCATCTCGGCAACCCATGACCCATGTTCCGATTTCGATTTTTGTTTTTATTACTAAAGATTTTCTTTTTTACTACACTTTAAAATAAATTGCCACAAAGGTGGGATTGTCATGTGACATTTTAAAATTGCGATTGCTGGGGTGGGATGCAAGATTTTGATGAGACCACAATTAGGGGGAGAGTCGGTCAAGAGTGCCAGGTTGGGCAAGAATTCCATGCATTTAAAACTGCCACCAAACTCTGGCTACAACTTTATTTAGTAGTGTAACATAATTGACACAAGTTCATAAGTGCCTAGTGCTTTTATTAGGACGCGCCAATAAATATAGATGGCGTTGTACAGCAACAAAATTTAGAGTCACTCTAAGAGTGACACTGACAAAATTTAGAGTCACTACATCTAGTCACCGTCTGTCAGAGTACCGCAAAACGTCGCGCCATATTGGGGCAAAAGAAAAATTGTTCATTATTTTTATCTGTATTGAATTAATTCAATCCACGTTTAGTTTAAAAGGTTTTTTGTATTCTAAAAGTTCAAACCTCTAATATGTCAAATACGTAAAATGTGGTTTTAATTTGTCCATGAGTAAAGATCGCCCTTTTCTGCCCCAATATGGCGGCGTTTTGCGGTACTCTGATCGACCAGCTCGGCCTAGGTGACTAGATGTAGTGACTCTAACAAAATTTAGAATTTCTGTATAATAATAATAGATTATAATTTAATATTATTATAGAGGGACTCGAACAAAATTAGGCAAAATGACGTCGATATGCGGTAGGTGATCGTGCATGCAACCAATGAGATGAATGTCTTAGTTGTAACATAAGCTTACAACCTTTCAATATGACAATTATTATCCTACCGCATAGTTCGACTTAATAAAATTCCGCTACAATGCATGTCAATCTTTGGCGCGTCCCAATTGTTTGATTAAATTAAGGTTTGTAAAATGTATAAAATATTATGTATTATTGCCTATAACTGTTGTAAGGCCCCGTGTAAAGAAATATTACATTTAATGAGCAGTAATTTAGTTTCTAAGAATTTCTAACCTATAGGATATTACACTGTAGGGTGGTTCTTATTTTTCAACTTCGGTTTTTTCACCTCACCCCCCAGATCGGTTCCAATTAATAAAAAAACAATCTGTGAAAAATTTAAGCTCGATATTTACTCGACATATTTCACGTCAAAATTTAATCAGCTATTTTAATGCACTACTTTATTACTGTTGAATAATGACCTTTGACCTTGCGTAAAATCTTTAGCGGCAGACCGATCAATGAGGACTTTTGACATTTTACTTAGAACGATAATATGAAGGTCCACAAAAGAAATGAGCTCCATCGGAATTATAGTGATAGCTATATTGACTGGACTATACAAGTATATTGTGTTTTATTACTCCGAAAACAACGAAAATTTTGCGGTTTTCAATTTCTTGAGCGTATAAGAAACTGCAGCTTTCTTTGTTTCTATTGGGATTTACAACTTTACTACTTGTATAAACTATTCTCTCACGCAAAAGTTATTTGCCTTTCTAACATTGAGTAAGTCAAAATTTCGAAAGATTTTGAAAAATTTCTATGCTTCGGTATTACCAGCTACTATTTTTACTATGGAAGCTACACCGGTTTTGTATGCTATGGAAGCTATACATATACATTTACCCGGTTCTGCTCATCCATAAAGGAAAAATTATACTTTAAAAAAGTCTTAAGTAGACATTGTGATGTTAGCACTTCCAAAATGATGAACAGGTCATTTGTTTGTCCATAATTGACATCAACAGTTGATTTTTCCCTCATAAAGTAATAATTGAATTAAAACTAAAGTTTCTGAACAGTTATTGATTGTATAGGTACTTATTAAGTACTTTAAGACACGAAAGAAAAGAGTAGACACGAGAGAGTTAGCTCGAGTGTTTACGCTTTACTTTTGGGGAAATTTACTTTGCGCTCCGAACATACTATGTCTAAATTCAGATTAAAAAAATTCTTACTAAATTCGACTGACTTTGTGTGACCAAAATTATACATGATTCATTTGTTTTCATCAAGAAATTCTAATTTATTATGTACTTTAAGCATAATGCCGATTAATATTTCAAGTTAGATTTACTTTTAATTTATTTTCACATTCTAAACAAGTGGAAGTATTTGTTTGCTTTATCATAGGAAATATATTTGATTACATTAAAATTTTTGTGTCGGTCCATATTGTATGAAATCACGACTGCAACAAAACGGGTTTAATCGTTATTATTTATTGAGAAGTGTTAAGAACCGAAAACGAATGATTCATTTCCACTAGTATTCATTCGCGAATGGAATTTTTTAAACAGCCGATTTTCAATTCGTTCGCGAGCGAAAAACTGCCTCCGATAAAATTTCATTCTTAAAAAGAATGATTCCAGCTGGGAACCCGTGATTCCAGCTGGCGTTAGTCAGACTCAAGGTGCTGCACTGTAATCCCAGGAATAAATTTTCAAATAATTCGCCTTTTTCCTGTGTACACGTCCTGCGTTCGCTTTTGACACAATGGCATGTATGATGTACACGTCAATAATAAACAAATTGATGTAAAAAACAAATATTTCCATAAACAAACACCAACAAATGCTTAATGCGTTTTCTGATGGTCATCAAACTCCATTTCAAGTTCAGTGCAAAAGAAGTTATCGATCACACACGTATTTCAAAACTAGATCATCTCAATTATTATCACGTTAATTACTTAAGACCAAATAATCTTAATTAACGACTAAGATCGTATTTTATAGGGGCTGTGAAAGTTCATAGCTTACAAAAAATCACTTAGACGGTACTTGGATCGTTGGATATAATAATTACTTCACTAATTAATAAGAGCCATAATTAAAATAAACACTTAACGGATTGCAAAGATTATTATCTTTTAATAACTAAACGCAGATATAATAATTGCAGTATTAACATTTATACTCAGTTATTTCATTGCGTAGAATTGCGTTACTTATTTGGTTTCAATTAGTTATCACTGATATGTTAATGGAAATTTTGCATACTACCAAGATGTTTTTTGTAATCGGTTGTAGACCGTAAGTAGAGTATTTTTTTTCTAACATTACATTGTTAGCAACATTGTCAAATTGCTATGAAAATGTGTAGGTAGGCAACCCGTCATACAAAAATGTAAATCTGTTTCTTCGAAAACATCTACACAAGAAAGTATTAGAAACAATTGTACGAAGATCAATGAGTATTTCATTTCTTCATACTAGTAAAACTGTCAACAGCGCCACATGTAGTTAACTAAAGTTTCATATTTGTCTGTTTTAGGAAAATTGACTTGGTTTGTTTTATACGACTGAAATCATCATATTAACGTAATTGTAAAGTTAATGTATTAGTTAAATATTAGCGGAAACTGCATAACAGTTTCTCGCGTCTTTGACACTAAAATGGATAATTTAATTTTCTTAAATAAATTGCAAGGGTCTATAATACTTTGACTAAAAAAAGTATGCTACATAGCAAAAATCCGCAACTGTTACGTCCGCTGAATGCAACCATTGTTATTATTTTATTCAAATAACTGAACAACACATGGTCGGGGAATACAATGTTACTATAACTTTAATTAACTAACTGGACATTAAAGGCCCATAGATGCCGTTAAAATATGAAAGCAGGAATTAACTTTTAAAAATACATAATTGAAGCGAGATATACAGGGTGATTCAGAAATAACTGATATCCTTTAAATGGTAGGTAGAGGGGAGGCAGTAGAGCTAATTTACCTTGACAAGTATAGATCAAAAACTAATAGTTTTCCAGAAAATGAATTTTAAAGTTTGATGAATTTTGGATCCAAAAGGATCCAAGGTCAGGACCGGATCCAAAAATTGAATAAAACTTTAAAATTAATTTTCTGAAAAACTTCGTTTTTGACCTATACTTGTCAAGGTAAATTAGCTCTACTGCCTCCCCTCTACCTACCATTTAAAAGATATCGTTTATTTCTGAATCACCCTGTATACACGGGACGCTTAGTAGGAGATCATAAAAAGATAGGAACAAAATGGTTTGTTTAATTTTCATAAAGCAATAATATTTATATTTACGCTTCTAGGTGCAAAAGGTAAACATTGCATGGCAAGAAAATGACCCACCTTAAAGGGAATTGTCACACGAGAAATTTATAAACTTCATAAAAATATAAGTATAAGGCGGTTTTAGTCAATAACCAACTGTTAGAACTGAAAGACTTTTATTTTCGTAATTCTGAATATGTCGATGAATACAAGAACCATGTAGATTACCTCGCAATACCTCTTATTGGAATAACCCTGCAGGTACCGCTACCTTGAATCATTACCTATAATCAGACCGAGGCATTTGATTTCCGATTGTGTAGTTAATCCCATAATTTGGTGAAGTTATACGCAAGGAATAAGGAAGAGACGTTAATCACTCGTCGTAATTTTATACGCAGCCCGCAAGGGATCGCGCACTTAACTACGGCATTAGCAAGGTCACGCCCGATGCTGCCTACCTAAGCTGTAACTTAGAAGCTCTGGAAATCTAAAATCGCATATTTACGGCCCCAATACTTGAAACGCATAGATCTTAAAAAGGTGAAAAGGTTTCGAAACAGCACAATGCGCAGAAACCGAAATACGTATGAGCGTTCGAAATTCCGTCGCACGCGCATATCTTTCTTAATGCAGTAGCGTCGGTATATTTCCATTCTGTCTTGTTGCGTGTGCTTATATCTCACAATTATCTTTTTGCTACTTAGGTGAGTTGATTTAAGCTCCAACCCCTTCAATTGAAAGTGGTTATTTAAAGATTATAAAGTGTACTTTGAGATTTTCATAACATTTTATGTGCACATATTTTTAACCCCTTTTAATGAACAACATACGCGCCGCCACTGTACTCGCAGGTGACGTTCGCGCAGATCTTGATGAGTCATTGTGATGTTTCGAAACTACGTGAACTATAATAGATTGAAGTCTAGGAATAAATCCCAGTAAATAAACATGTATTTATGCATTTTTTATTATAAAAATAGATGTTTTGACAGAATCACATAAACTGGTTGTTTTTTCATTCTTCTCTTCAGGAATAGAAATAGTAATTATAAACCGCACACGTGTTCCGTTAACTTAAGACTGGTCAAAAACACAATGCGTAACAAACAGAATACCCTTCCAGCACAGTCGTGAACACTTCTGCCTGTAGAAATTATTCGCGAACACTAGATCAGCAACCAGTAACGCTAACTTTTAGGCGAAAAGAGTGTGAAAGTTTTAATTGAATAGCATTTCTAAAACATATTAGAAAGACGTTAACTCTAAACCATACTTGATATCCTACTCAGGTTGAAAAGGTACGACATAATGACGTTCAAATCAGGTGATGTAATAACTCGTCAAAAGACGTGAAAACTCGACAACATAATGACTTCCAGTAACACGTAGCTTCCGTAACACATTAAAACGTACTGCATATCATGTCGTATCCTCGACATTTTTCGGTGATTTTTTATTTTATATATTTTATATTTTATCGGTTTCCAAAGTGAAAAGCTAAATTTACGAAATGGTATTTTATTATTTTGAAAATTATTTTTTCAGTTTTTGTTACAATTTCCATAAGACCATTACAAGAACTCGTTCTATTTAAACAGCGTGTTATTATGGCAAAAGTATTTACCTATACTGTCTTCCCCAAATATTTTATTATGTTTAGTACATTTGTAGTATTTTACATATCGCAGCAATTTATAATTTTGCAATATAGGGTTTACATAAAAGAGGGGTATGATTTACAGAGACGCCAGTAAACCAGTCCGCAACATACTCCATACATTTAACTTCGGGATATCACGAACATACTCTTGAATAATATGAGGATTATCACTTCTCCATATTCGACAATGGTATCTATTAAAAACGCAATCTTTTGCTCATTACCTTTTGGACAGAAGCTCTTAGACAAAGTTGCCAAATTACGACGAGTAAGACATTTGGGCTTTGTAAGCATGACAAACGTACTCGCTTAACGTTTTCTTCCGAAACAGGTCTGTCAGTTAACTTCCTTTTGCAGACGCTGTATGTAAGACATGTAATTGTATTGTAATAGGTACAATACATTCTTGACACCGACAACGAATATTGTTCACATGAGATGTATATTCTTATTAAACTGGCGTTGAAAACTAACAAGTGATTTCATTTCTGCCACAATATACACACTGCGATTTTTCTCTATCTGCAAACATATATTTTGCAACACTTTGACAGGTATCAAGCACCTGAAGATTTTGTAACACTTGAGCAGCTATAAAATATCTGACATAAAATTTCCTACTTTGACATAGAGTTCCCCATTTCGTTTTTGTCAGTTTCGCCACTTATATACTTTTCGTTTTTCTGACATTAACACATATGATGTATGACATAAGACGTGAACTTAGGAGGTTATTATCACGTCATTCAGTGACCAGTTTCTCACTAATTCACGTCATTTTAATGTATTTCCGCATATTTTGATACTATACAGTGTTTTGTTGAGTTGACTACCACTACGCACTTGAGGCAACAAATACAAGATAGCGTTATTTTAACGTGGCGCACCTAGATACCTAATATGTGCTTATCCAGACCTCTACTAGCTCTCCAGGCTAGTACCGGAGTTATAAACATACTCTATGAACTATGAACCACTGCCCGACCGAGACCAACCTCAATATGGCAGGCTTGGACTGTTATGCCACTCTGGTCTACCAGTTATAGGCATGGTGTGCCCTCGTCAGTGCTTCTTTTAGTTCTACCTAAGCAGAACCCCGGTGTGTACCCTTGGAGGTGAAGTTGTCTTGAGCATTGAGAGGTTGTGTATTCGCATCAATATCCTTTAAGCCCAATGGCTGGAGATGGTTTCTTCGGATCACAAGGCCGGAACTGCACAACCATAATCCTTATACTCTCGTCTCTGAATCCATCTGGCTGGTGGTATGCAGTTTTCCTTCGGCCGGAGATTACCCCCCCCCCCGGACCAAAATAAACCTCACTCGAACTTCGCTCCATCGGACTTGGGACATCAAACAGCAGGTTACCAACAGCGCACCATAAATAAATGACTTCGCCCTCAGGCCATAATCCAATCCACCCACAGCCACACCGGTACTCATGTTAGCAGAGCTTCCTCCACAACGTTAATGAGTCCCGTCGAGAGCACTTGCGTGCATCTCTACCACACATTTATTTCTGGCTGTATCGCCCGTCAACAGATTCCTGTGATTGGGTAAAATCCAGTCAGTTTTATGGGTGAACGCCGTGTGGTCTGCACCACTCTGCCAACTCTAAGTCTTTGATTACATTTTTAAAGTTTGCTTTCTTGATAAAGCTTCAATCTTCTTTTTTAAATCTCGTTTGTAGCCTTAAACGTTTTCCTGTTTGAAGCATCCTTCCTTAATAATTAAAAGTTATGTTAACAAAACTCTGTTTGAACAGTACCCATTTTAGAAAGTTTTGATTACCAAGTAACTTTTTTTTGTGGGAAAGTTGTTTTGTTTTTCCAATTTATTTTCTCTATATGTTTCTTAGACATTTCTTGCGGTTTTATGAACTGTACCCTTACAGCAACTTTTTACATTATCATGTTGTATTTTTATTCTGGTTCATAAAAAGAATATTCTCAAGCTAATTTATAGCTGGTATCATCGACTGCAGATGTCTTTACATACTTATCTAGAGCTGCACTAGGTGTTTATATAGAATGTTTATATTAGAACTTAATAAGGATAATGTTCGTTGAGTGCCGTTGTGTTTGACAATTTTTTTTATCGATGATTAAAGTTTAATAAATTATTAAGTTAATAATTTCTCATAAAATTAAACTGTTAGCAACTTAAAGCACATAAAGTAGTGATTTAATATGCAAATTGACAGAATAAATTAATTTACTCTCAAAGTAAATTTTATCTAGGAAGTAAAAAGTTTTATAATACCGGCCCTGTCGATTAAAACAGGGTATTATATTTTATTTATCCGACACATGAAAACATTGGCTTATATTAAATCATAACCAAAAAAAACTTTAATATTTTAAATATTGTCTGCTAGGAGAGGAATCGTTGTTTTGGTTAGTAACTAAAATATAAAATCCTTCAATTCAGAGTTGCCCCAATCGGCAAATAACTTGTTCAGGACGCTGGTCCATTAGTAAATAGTTCTAAGGTCGCTGCCATACCAACTATGTTTTCTGGAGCCAAGCAGCATCAAGCTATTCCACATCTCCACGCTCAAAATCGCCTATTCCGATTTTAAATATCTCACCATGGAAACAATGCCTGCTCTAAAGAGTGATTAACTTTACTTAGAAGGAACTATTTCTACAAACGAATCCAAGTTATCTTACTAACAAAACATATAACATATTTCAGAAGAAAATCATTTTCTTCGATATTAAAAGCAAAAGCATTTCTCTATGAAAAACTACTCAAGACAAAATCTCCGGAAGCTAAAAGCACCATTCACATTGGGAAGGAAACAGGTATAGAAATATTAAAGCCTAAGCTTAAATGATAAAATATTTAAAACAGTCCATCATATGCATACATAAAATATTTTATGTTTCACTGGCTTATTATTTGTTGTTTATACCTGTTATAGAAACCATATAAACAACTCCATAAGAACCTGGACATTATAAGCGGGTGTTACAGTCTATAATTCCCGCTTATCGTTTACTTAGCAATCGGAGCCGGTGTTACTTTCAATAGTACTTTGGATCATTAGGCTAGAAACAGTATGTTTGTGTACGAGTGTGTTGCCACACAACAAATAACGAGTATTTGCAAGATAATTTCTGACCGCGTGGTCCCCGAATTCTTTTTTGTCGACTTCAGCAGAAATTTCCTAGAGAAAATTATTTATTTATTCTTTAGGTGACATGCGCTATTAGGACTTTTTTGTTTTCATGTTGGTACCAAGCAACAACAAAAAGATTTGAATTTAAAATTTTATATCTATTTGACTTCAATTTAGTAAAAGGTAACAGTTAAGTTCCGACAAACATAAAAATTCCTGGTTATATAAATACCGTGAGATCATTTAAATTTAAAATTAAAGTAGGCGGGAATTTTTTTATACGTTTGGCGATCCTGCCAATTGACTCGCTGTGTAAATTAGAGGTTATGCAATTTTATGTTCTAGATTAAACATTTTGGAGCGTCACTTTGACAATTCAAATCAAACTGTGAAGTGAACAGTTAGTGTTGCCAATCTAATTTAAAAATCACAGCCAACTTTAATTATAAATTCAAATGATCTCGTGGTATCAACAACGTCTTTGGCAACGCCAACAATTATTATAAATTAAAACGAATTTTCTACTTGTATATATACTGAAACAAGATCTTGTATGCACCACGAGCGTTACTAGATGACGATGTCTATGGGGCGCCCTCCTGGCATTATTATCATCTTAACGCCCTTGGTACATATACTGGGTGGAAATAAATGATTTTCATCAAGTTACCATTGCATTCCCCATGTAAAAGCACGACGTGCCGCTTTACGAAAATAGAGAAGGCAGTACCATAACCTCAAAATATACAAATTCTATGAATTGTTTGACAGATTGATTTCATTTATTGACAGAACTAATTTAGTACTAAATCAAAAAGAGTAGAGCGGTACAGAAAAATTTACATGTAAAAAATTCCAAAGGGAACTTGATGAAAATCATTTATTTCCACGCTGTATAACTATTAATGTATGTATAAAGTAAATAAAAACATAATAAGTTTTTATCGGTTTAAATAATTATTTAAGTGAATAATTTAGATACAGTTTTGGTAGCAGAACGATGCTACTGTTATTTAGCGCCTAGTAAATAACACGGTTGCATGTAATTAGAGCTTAAAAGAGGTAGTAACATCCATAGGCGTATTTAGGGAGAGGGGACTGACGGGTTGGAGCTCCCAGCCGAAAGTTTCAAAAATCTATGTTATGTGAAAATCTAAGGTAGTTTTATTAAAAAGTTTCACAGTGTTTATTAAAATATAACTTGACAATATTGTTTCGACAGCTAAGCTGTCATTATCAAAGGTAATATAAATATAAACAAACACGTCGCTAAGGTAGATACAAAAATAGGTAACTAGATAAAAATAAAATAATCAGGATTAAATATCTAACACTTCCAGTGGCGGAGAATTACTGAGCTCAAGTTTTTCATTCATTAAAGGTACCCTGACTTTGTGTTTGTATATCTCAAAGGATTCTAAAATGTCTAATTTGCGTTTGTTATTACAAAAATGTAGGAATTTAATATTATTTTTAATAGTCATTGTGTGATTTTGTTCTAAAAGGTGTTTGGCGTAATCAGATTTTTCAGGATGTTTATTTTTGTAATGCCGTACGTGTTCTTTATATCTTATGTCAAAATTTCTAAGTGTTTGTCCAATATATACCGAACTACAAAAAGTGGCAAAATATCAGAAAGAATTGCACATATACTAAGGAAAACCAACAATTATAAAATAACATTTAAAACCAACACTAACACTTTTTCATTTTTATTTAATGCTAAAGACAGAACACATGATATCATGAAATCGGGCATTTACCGTTTAAATGGTTTCGTTATGTTGATGACATTTTAGCTTGTTTTGACAGTTCTTTTGAGGTTATCAATGAATTTTTAATTCTTATTAACAGTATCCATCCTAATATAAAATTTACACTAGAAACAGAACAAAACAGGGATATAAACTTTCTACACTTAAATATCAAGAATAACGCAGACAATCTATTTGAATTTTCCATATACAGAAAACCAACACAAACAGACATAACAATACCAAATGAATCTTGTCACCATAATACACATAAAATAGCAGCCTACAGATCATTAGTACACAGAGCTTTAACTATTTCACTAACAAAATCAGATTTTAGCAAAGAGATATCAACCATTAAACAACTAGCACATGCAAATCATTACAATCCGAACATGATTGACACTTTAATTAAACAAAAAGATTATAGGTTAGCTATCAAAAGAATATATCCCATTGACAATCAAACAGAAGACACAAATTACATATCTATACCATATTTTGGAAAAATATCAAACCAACAATTATAAAATAACATTTACCATGTTATATAACCAACACTAACACTTTTTCATTTTTATTTAATGCTAAAGACAAAACACATGATATCATGAAATCGGGCATTTACCGTTTAAATTGTTCTTTTTGTAGTTCGGTATATATTGGACAAACACTTAGAAATTTTGACATAAGATATAAAGAACACGTACGTCACTACAAAAATAAACATCCTGAAAAATCTAATTACGCCAAATACCGTTTAGAACAAAATCACGCTATGACTCTTAAAAATAATATTAAATTCCTACATTTTTGGAATAATAAACGCAAATTAGACATTTTAGAAGCCTTTGAGATATACAAACACAAACTCAGGGTACCTTTAATGAATGAACAACTTGAGCTCAGTAATTCTCCGTTACTGGAAGTGTTAGATATTTAATTCTGATTATTTTATTTTTATCTAGTTACCTATTTTTGTATCTACCTTAGCGACATGTTTGTTTATATTTATATTTCCTTTGATAATGACAGCATAGCTGTCGAAACAATATTGTCAGGTTATATTTTAATAAATACTGTGAAACTTTTTAATAATCTTTATTTATTTCATGATTATGGAGTTCCACAAAGTAAGGCTGGAAACAATAAACTAAAGTAGTTTGATTCGGCATTTTTATAGAGTAGCCCCCATCCAAAAAAAATCTTAAATACGCTACTAATAACAACAATAGAAAGAAATTATGCTAGAATTTTGTTAGAGTGGTATTTACTGGTTGAAGTATTTATTTAAAGTGTTAGGAATAATATGGAGATTATATCTAATAAATAGTTTATGCAAATCATTAGAGCTGAACTGCGAGACTGTTATTACACAACCTTACAGAAAACAAATATTGATTCAAGTTATAACCACAATCATCTAATTGCTTTTAAGAAGATCTACATCTCGGGATTTACACTTCGTAATCCAATAAAAAGATAAAATAAAATTCTTCGTGTTTCTTTGTATTATTAGAATGTACTTTTGAATCGATATTGCGGTTTTAACCAATATTATTTTAATTTGCAAAAGACCACAGAAGACGTGAAGAAAATATTCAAGATTACGAGGGTAGATTGAAAAGTTTCCGGAATGGGCAAGAAAACGCAGTAATTGAACAGGTTTTTGTTTTTATTTTTCAACATAATATCCTTGCAGGGCGATACACTTTTCCCAGCGGTGCTCCAACTTTTTTAAGCCTTCAGAAAAATATGATTTCGGGAACTCTGCAAAATAAGCTTTAGTGGCGGCGATGACCTCCTCATTTGACGTAAAGCGCTTGCCTCCGAGCCAAGTCTTCATGTTTGTGAACAAAAAGAAGTCGCACGGGGCCAGGTCTGGAGAGTACGGGGGATGCGGGACCACCTCGTAGCCCAATTCAACCAATTTAGCATTGGCGATTCGGGATGAATGGGCCGGCGCGTTGTCGTGATGGAAGAGCACTTTTTTTCGCTGCAAATGAGGCCGTTTCTCCTTCAAAATGCCGTTGAATTGATCCAATAAATCGCTGTAGTATTGTCCCGTGATAGTTCTTCCCTTCTGCAAAAAGTCGATGTGTATCACACCTTGCGAATCCCAAAAAACGGTGGCCATGACCTTTCCAGCAGATGGGACAGTCTTTGCCTTCTTCGGAGCAGATTCGCCTGGAGAAATCCACTGTTTCGACTGCTGCTTGGTTTCTGGTGTGTAGTGGTGGATCCATGTTTCGTCCACGGTCACGAATCGGCGAAAAAAATCCGTTGGATTACGATTTAACAAGGCCAAACACTCTTTCGAAGTGGTCACACGATTTCGCTTGTTGTCCATAGTCAGCAAACGCGGCACCCATCGCGCCGAGAGCTTCCTCATGCCCAAATGTTCGTGCACGATATTTTGCACACGTTCATATGAGATGCCCGTGGTCTCTACTATTTCGCGCAACTTCACTCGTCGATCGGCTAACACGAGATCATGGACTTTATCGACCATTTCTTCATTTGTGGCCGTTTTTGGACGTCCACTGCGTGGTTCATCCTTGGTGCTCGTACGGCCACGTTTGAACTCGCTCACCCAGAAACTAATAGTCGAAAATGAAGGTGTGGATGTGCCATGAACTTTCTGCAAAATATCTCGTATCTCCGTCGCCGTTTTCCCGTCCATCCAGAAATGTTTGATGACTGCACGAAATTCGTTTTTATCCATTTTTGCAAAAGTGCCTGAATTGCTTCACAAGATATCCTAGTAAACATAAACGGAACGACGCACGTGTCTGAAAATTTGACAGCTTTCCTAAAATAGGTTAGCCTTGACAACCATCATAACAATTTCACGATACGCGCGCCATCTCTTGCCCATTCCGGAAACTTTTCAATCTACCCTCGTATTATGTTCTGACCTTATTCCTACGAACTTTTTGTATTTGTTTTAGCTGGAAAAGTAGCTAAAGTGGCTGTGTCAAAGTTTGACGCAATAACAATGCACGAAAGACCAGCACTATCGGCTGAGTCGCAACTAGTGGACGATGGTTCAGGTGACCTCAAAATCTGGAGAGTTATCAAATCAAGTGTTGTGGAAGTTCTAAAACCACAACATGGCACCTTTTTCAGTGGAGATTGTTATCTAGTTTTATATACTTACGAAGCACCATCACAAAAGAATATCATTTATTATTGGTTGGTAGGTATTTCCAAACAAATAACATAATTTTTCTACTCATGACATTGAAATCACTCATTTTGCTATCGATAACAATGGTTGAAATCGCATTTCAACCTCTAGAGGTTGAAATTATCGGACTACCGCGATTCTGAATTTCAAACTGTTCGACATTCAATTGCTGACAAGAGAAATGTCACTTTAATGTCATGTTTTGTCACTTAAATGTAATATTTTTTCTAAAGTGCATTAATTTACTAAAAATTCGAAGAAAAAATAGTATATGGAACGAGTGGCTGATAAAATTTCAACGTCTCGAGTTACTTTTTTCAACTCGCTGTCGCTCGTTGAAAAAAACCACTCTCAACGTTGAAATTTTATTTCAACCACTTGTTCCATAATATACTATTTTTTATAAACTAATAATCATTAATTTAAGGGATCCCAAGCTACAGCTGAAGAAGCAGGATTGGTAACTCTAAAAGCGATGGAAATGAATCTGGAGCTAGGTACCGCAATGCAGGTGAGAGTTGTACAAGGACACGAACCACCGCATTTCCTGCAATTATTCAAAGGAAAGATGGTAATATTTAAAGGAAGAGCATCTGATTACGAAGGTGATTAGAAGAATTACGTTTTGGATATCTTAACTTACTGATTAATGAATCCATTTACAGAACTAGGAAAAAATTCGAAGGGACCTTCACATTATCTCTTACAAATATTTGGATCAAGTACATATACTGCTAAAGCAGTTCATGTGCAGTGCAAATCTTCTTCGTTAAATTCAAATTATTGCTATGTTCTTAAAAAACATAAACATTACTACATATGGTGTGGAAGTTACTCAACCGGTGATCAACGGGAAATGGCTAAAGGATTTATTGGGAAAGATTTTAATATTCTAATGGAAGGTTAGTGTTAGTTTATCGTATATTGTATGCATGTACATATTGTTGTGATTTTGATGGTGCATAAAAAAAGAAAGCACCACGTTCGAGCGCCATATTGTTGTGATTAATGTGGGGTCATAAAAAAATATTAATTGTAGTGAATAATAAACTCTCCAACACTTGATGAAATGTGAAAGGTTATAAATTGCAAAATAAACCTGTTACTGTTGAGATTCATAAACACTAAATCATGGTAAAACAGTCCGAAAATATACACAACTAAATATCACTTACCTTTATAAAAAAATTCTCCTGCTATAATTTCTAACTGGAAAACAAGTTCCATAAAAGCATGAGATGAAATCAGGCGGGTCGCTAATTAATTAGAAAGCTATTTAAATTATATCTGTAAAACGTTGTTAATGGACCAGACACAAATAAATTTCTTTTTAAACATTTAAATGGATAATTTTATTTATTAACACAGAAAAGACATAAAAATTTAAAATTCCATGAAGAGAAAAGAAAACAACTATTAAAAATTAATATTAAAGAAAATCAAATTAATTCTCGGTGTGGTTACTACTGGCTATTGTGTCCTTTGATAACACATATTTTGTATGGCTTTCTGAAATAATAAAATGTTGCGTAAATTTACAGGAATTATTTTTCTATTAAAAATCCATTTCTGACCCCCTCCGACGGCCGCTAAGGGAATTTTGTTACTACTGGCTATTGTGTCCTTTGATAACACATATTTTGTATGGTTTTCTGAAATAATAAAATGTTGCGTAAATTTACAGGAATTATTTTTCTATTAAAAATCCATTTTTGACCCCCTCCGACGGCCGCTAAGGGAATTTTCTTTTCACTGGCTATTGTGTCTATGGATAACACATTTTTTATATGGGTTTGCAAAATAATAAAATGTTGCGTAAATTTACAGGAATTATTTTTCCATTAAAAATCCATTTCTGAGCCCCTCCAACGGCCGCTAAAGGAATTTTGTTTTCACTGGCTATTGTGTCTATTGATAACATATAGTTTATATGGTTTTCTGAAATAATAAAATGTTGCGTAAATTTACAGGAATTATTTTTCTAATAAAAATCCATTTCTGACCCCCTCCGACGGTCGCTAAGGGAATTTTGTTACTACTGGCTATTGTGTCCTTTGATAACACATATTTTGTATGGTTTTCTGAAATAATAAATTGTTGCGTAAATTTACAGGAATTATTTTTCTATTAAAAATCCATTTCTGACCCCCTCCGACGGCCGCTAAGGGAATTTTGTTTTCACTGGCTATTGTGTCTATTGATAACACATAGTTAATATGGTTTTCTGAAATAATAAAATGTTGCGTAAATTTACAGGAATTATTTTTCTAATAAAAATCCATTTCTGACCCCCTCCGACGGTCGCTAAGGGAATTTTGTTACTACTGGCTATTGTGTCCTTTGATAACACATATTTTGTATGGTGTTCTGAAATAATAAAATGTTGCGTAAATTTACAGGAATTATTTTTCTATTAAAAATCCATTTCTGACCCCCTCCAACGGCCGCTAAGGGAATTTTGTTTCCACTGTCTATTGTATATTTTTATAACACATTTTTTATATTGGTTTGTGAAATAATAAAACTTTGCGTAGATTTACAGAAATTACTTTTCTATTTAATATTCTTTTTTAACACCCTTGGGCAGCCAACAAGTGAATAGAGTTTTAGCTGCCGGCTGTGTCTGTTTAACATATGTTTAATTGAACAGATACCGTTTTGTAGTGTTTTGTATTTTGTAGCTGAGTAGTCCGCACGCCACTGCGCGTTCGTGCGTTTTCGTGAAATGGGCAGCTCGGTTAGAGCAGCTGTCTTCACTCCGGTTGTTGCTTTTGAGGCGTCAGCCAACACGTGTTAACAAGTTCTATACTTCCTCCGTCCTTTTCGATGAATTGTATGAAATGCCATCCAAATTTGTTTTACCAACACCGACACAAAAACTGCAAGTGAATAAAATACCACTAACATTATATTTTTTTATGATATATGTACACATCAAACAGCAGAAAGGAGATCAACATCAACCAACCAAAGGGCGCACACTGGACCGTTTAATACAAGCTAGACGTAAATAATTCTAATATCACTTTAAACGATTGTAGTCGTCATATTTTGTGTAGATATAGCTCAGTATAAGTAATTAAAGTATAATCGGTATAATTAACTACTTTAGAAAAAAAAGTTAAGTGTACGTAATAAGTTCATATGTGCAGACAAAAAAAAACAAAGTTTCTTTCTTAAGGTGTAGTTTATCACACTAGTTAAATTATAAATATTAACAAAAAGACAAAAAATGTAGAAAATTTTGAGAGTTATAAGTAGCAAATTACACTTGGAAATTCGCAATGTCATGCGTACATAATTTGCGTCGCAACTAGTGCGATATCTTTTCTACGGCCACACATTAAATTGATTGCCAACTTGTGACATTTTTTAAATAACAGTTTGAATTTTTCTGCTTGTGAAAATGAAAATGACTGGCAATGCCGCCAACACAAATATGTGATAAACAAAAATGTTCCCACTAACTATACTTAGCATAATATACAGATTACGTAACAGTTTTTCTTTTCGTTACATAATAGTGTTGACAATGGCACCTTACTTGTCAAGAAATCGTTTGTACTTGACAACTTACTTATATGGAAGTAGAAAAAGTAATTAATGATTTATAGTAATGAGACCAATGAGACCAGCAGTGCCAGGGTTCTTGCATACCTGGAAAAACTGGGATTGTCAGGCAAAACCTTTTGTCTGGAAAAGTCAGGGAAAGCCTGAAACACTGAAATATAGCTTGAGTTTGGATTTTTTATTAAACAATATTATACAAGATACAAATTTTTAATTAAGTCAATAAAATAACTCATACCTTCACTTGTATAGGACATTTTTCTCAAACACTTAAGACGCCTGTAAATTTTTAAAACACGTAATCTTTGAAAGCGTCAACTGCAAGTGCATAACGTCACCTGTTGCACTTTTCTTGTAAACCAACTTTGGGGTGTAATTACTCAATTTCAATTCGGGATAGGGGATTAGTAAATTAGTAAATTTTTGAGGTCAGTGGTTATCTGTGATCGATTTGAAATAGGGCTGATAGTGAAATTAGACTTTGACTTTTTTACGTCTAGCTTGTATTAAACGGCCCAGTGTGGGGCGTACACAGGATCTAAACTAGAGGGGGGCAACTCATATTAGTTTCGAGAAAGGTGGGGCAAAGTGAAACACGACGATTTCTTACAAAAACTCAAAACTAGTTTTTTAGTCAGTAAAAAATGCGTACTAATTCACATCCCGGCCCACCACACAGCCGCATCAATTTGAAGAGAGCTTTATTCTCTTTTATTTTTTTCTAAGGGGGCAGCCCCCCCCCCCTCTGTGCCTCGCTGGGTACGCCCTTGGAACCAATTTTTTACACGTATTCGCCTCATCCTTCGTTGCGTTGTTTTTCACGATTTTTACTGATACCGATCACATGATGCTAGAACACTCGGAGTTAGAATGTTTTAAACATATACACTACAAATGTTTATTGTGTTTATAAAAATCATAATTCTACATTCGTTGCACTGGTATGACGTCATTATAACGTTATAACGTGGGCATTTCTCATCAGTGACTAAACATGTCTAAAAGATCACGTAAATAAGACGACATTCTGTTTACTGGGAACAAAACTCATAACAGCTCGCAATGTAAACGACGCTTGCAGGTTAATTCTAACTTAAATAAAACCACGCCGCTTGCGTGTACCGAAGCCCATAATGCAGGTCGTACCGAATACCGTTACCGCCTCTTTTCTTCCATTGTGGTGCTGGAGCTATAAGGATATTAATGTTTTAATGGAATTTATGTTTACGCTGTAAGGGCCTATTGGCAAATAGAAAAACAAGCTCAATCGAAAAAAACAAATCAGCTTATGATTGTAAAAGATTCTATACATTCTAGCGGAAATTTACAAAATCTAATTATGCGGTAGAATAATTGTCAAGGTTTGAAGGTTATGTTACAACTAAAGCATGCATCTTATTGGTTGCAAACATGATCACCTACAGCATATCGACGTCATTTTGTTTAATTTTGTTAGAGTCACTACATCTAGTAGTCACCTAGGTCACACTGTTCGATCAGAGTACCGCATAACGCCGCCATATTGGGACAGAAAAGGGTGATTTTTAATAATGGACAAGTTAAAACCACGTTTTACGTGTTTGACATAGTAGAGGCTTGATCTTTCAGAATAAGAAAAACCTTTTAAAGTAAACGTGGATTTGATTAAATGCAATCAGATACAAATAATGAACAATTTCGTGCTTCTTCTGCCCCAATATGGCGGCGTTTTGCGGTACTCTGATCGATCAGCTAAGTAACTAGATGTAGTGAGTCTAAATTTTGTTGCTGTACAATGCCATCTATATTTGTTGGCGCATCCCAATTTCTTTGTTCGTAACCTTCATATTATTTCTTTGTTTTTCTGTTTTTGAATTGGCTTTATTACGAGCCCTGTCTCACATGAATTGGACCAAGCAATAAATTTTGTTTTTAATTTGTGTTTGACATCTTATATGTATTTCATCTCGAATTAAAGTGATTTATTTGTTGTTAATATCACGGGCAATGAAAAACAAAATCATTTAATCACTGATAATAATTATAGTTGCTGAATGATAAAATATTATTTATAGAAACATACAATAGTCCAATTCATGTGAGACAGGACTCGCATTATTTGAAGGATATATTTCAATTATTCTCAACTATTATACAGTGTGTTTCACTCTACAACTTGACACTCCCCCGTGTTTATATTATTAACAGACCAACCTATTCCAAATTTTTATCAGGTATAGAACCCCTTAAAAGAGATTTGTATGTAATTATAAACTCTATTTATGATAAACCACCAGCCTACTACGATCAAAGCAATCGAAACAAAATAATAGGCCTTGTTTAATTATAAAAATCGTTAAGGGAAATCCCGGAACCAAATTTAGATTAGAAAATCTTGAATAATAATTGTTTTAAATGGATTATCAGAATTGAATTGAAATTATCTTATTTTTGATTAAAATAGTGCCATGGAAGTTGACAACTTATGTTAATAATAATAATAATTAATATTACACGTATGTTAACTAAAAGTGCATATTTATTTAAGTGCCGTAGTAAATTGTGTAGGTATTTTATTTAACAAAATAGCTGAGATTGTTGGTCTTGTTGAAAAGGGAAAAACAGTTCTTTTGGTTAAGGGGGAACGGTTCCAAACGAACTGTTTCTCCGTTTCAACGACCAACAATTTCAGCCATTTTGTTAAATAAACTGATTATAAATTATATTATTATTGCTCAATTGATTATCAATAATAATTTTTTCATTTCATTTTATTTACTTTTTCATTTTATCGTTTCCTGTTTTTAATAATTCAATCGGTATTTCTGTTCTTCTCCTTCTTCCTAGCTGTTTGTTTTTCTTCTCACATCCTTCTCAATATTCTTTGTCATTTTTCTATATATAGAAATACATTAATAATGTACTTTTATGTTTAATAGGAAAGGAAACCTCTGAATTTTGGGAAGATATAGGTGGACAGGGAATATATGCCACGACAAAGAACACAGATGAAAATGGTATCATAAGGCCAGCTCGTTTATTTCAATGTTCAACTGCTAGCGGAGATTTTAAAGTTGAAGAAATAATGAATTTTTCGCAAAACGATTTAATACCAGAAGATGTTATGTTGCTAGATGCTTATAACACAATATTTATTTGGCTGGGTAACTTAAGTACCAAAGAAGAAAGAAGATTGACTTTGGAAACTGTCAAGAATTATTTAAAGAATGGTAAATTGTATACACGTTCAAAAATAACTGTAAATAGTATATAAATGTATTTTAGATCCTGCTGGGCGCCATCTTCATATTCCTATTACTGAGATTAAACAAAGTTGCGAACCTCCAAGTTTTATTGGATTCTTTCCAAATTGGAGCGACTCATTTTGGACTGTAAGTAAATTCATGAAAAACAAATTTGCAAAATAAACAAATGCATATAATTTTAATCCAAATCAAAATCAGTAAATTCTGTTATGTTTAATGATTCTTTTAATATACAACGGAATATTCTGTGCAATACATTGGATGCGTCTCATCGACCCGAACGCCCAAACCCAGATTTCCAATTCCTTCTCAATTCCCGGATTCTTATTTCTGTTGCCAGAAATAGTAGAAATACTGGTAAGAGTACAATTTTAGAATTTACTTTGAAAGCTTACCTATCAAAATCTACATACGATTAGTCTCGAGCACCTCGAAGTGTAAGATCTCGTTAAACCAAAGATTAGCAAAGCATGCGATTTTTACTGTAATGATTTTGCTGATATACTATATGTGCTCACCATGTATATCACTACATTCCAACTTCCATCGGGAAGGCATTGAAGCATATAGACTGCCATAACAACATAAATAAACAGGAGTAATAAATAAAAGATTCAATAAATACTATCAGAAGCTTGAATTTAGATTGAAGAAATCTGGTATGATTTGATGGTATTTGATATGTGACCAATATGTGTTCCCTTAACGACACGATCTTATTCGCCTCGCTAAAACCTGGTCGAATACAAAAATCAAATTAGAATAGAGAAATTAAGAAAATTAGTAAACCAAGTGTGGCAGGATTTATAAGCGCCCCTATCTTGTATCAGTTATTTTTCTTCAGTTCTGCATTATTCTGGAGCAGCTTCGACTTATGGATTATTTTTGTTCAGAGTAATGATGGTCAGTGACATAACTCAAGTATTCAGTCCTACAGTAACTATTTGTGCAACAAGGAAAGAAAGTTGGACTTCTCTTCCAAGGGTGAGTGTTACACCAGATACACTCGGGAGACAAACACAGAGGGAAGAAAGAAAGTTTTTTCCTTGAAGACTAGTTGCACTCTATGGTTTTTTCTACCTTTCGAAATTTTGGAAAGAAAATAAATTTTAATAAAAACGAATATCTAAATTCTTTAATAATTTTATGTAAGAAGATTTTAGTATTTTTTTTATTTCTGCTATTTATACCGTTTTCATGGTCTGGTTTTAATGCTGTAATATTCAATTAAAAATTTCCTCCCTAAGGAAACCAAAGTGGATGCTTTTTCTCCTTAGGGAGACAAAGTGTACAATTTTACAGTGCTCTTTTAGGAGCCCGTAAAATTCTACAGGGTTGTAACTGTTACTACTCATTTACTTAGTTACCATAAATGCATATCAAGTGTCATTTACATAGAAAGTGGAAATAAAAATAATTTGCCGTTTTACCGAGCAATCCTTTAAGGGTAGGTTTATGAATTTTACTAGGTTTAGGTTACAATCATTTTTATGCAAATAATGGTTTTAGAAGGTATTTTTATGATTTCCTTAATGATTTTTCGAAAATTGAGATCCGTTTGTAAGTAATATTAAAGTGCTCCTAAGAACTGTTTTACGTGAGCAACGGTTCTATCGCCAATAGTGCATATTTTTTTAAATTGTTTGCACCATTATGTAGATAGATAGTGTGCGAGATGGAAATGGTACCAAGCTCTTCAATGATTATGCTTCTTGCATATAAAATCGATGTTGTCCATTCGTGAAGTTGTCTGATTGGTTTTTAAATACAAATACTTAAAAGTCCTTAACCCTCGCACTTCTCCAGCATTGCGGGCTTCTGTATTCGGTATACCAATGACGGTATATCAAATTCGGCCTCTAAAAATTGTTCTAAGATTGTTTCGAAACCAGATATCAATAAACATTTAAGGGCTTCCATCAATCCCATACATACAGAAAGCTCTACCTCGATTTAAACTTTACATCTCTATTTATTAAATGCTTTCTTGCTTTGTTAAATGAACGTCTAGGATGCTGTAGATATATTATACGTAGCCCCATATAAGACTTATAGTCCAGTCCAATAAAAAAATAGCGGAAAGTCCAGGTAAGTCCTTGGATTTTTAGGCCTTCCTTGTGGGTTGTTATCCAACTCAATACGTACCGGGATTTTCGCCTTTTTTGAAATCATAATTTCCTTTATGCACAGATGCATTATAATTAGACTATTATTGCTACACTCATCTAAACATAACTGTTTCTTTATTGCCCAACGGCCTCTTTATGGTCAGACGGGCAATAACGAAACGTCAATTAAATGTCAGAAGTTTTTTGTAGAACTTGATTGGTTCTTAATATAATTTGTAAACTTATCGTCAATGAAAATAAGCTGAAATTAAATATTTTGGAATATTTACTATAGTAACGTACTTCGTATAAACACATAAGTATACACAGCGGCTTGATTTCCCTATGTACTCATTTAATTATATTTTTAACACAATAATAGATTTGAGATAAAAACTTAATCTGTGCATAAAATAGTGTATGGCGGGTATAACTTGCTTTTATGGCCCTACAGCCTTTTCCTAGCCCTCGGCTAACGCCTCGGACTAAAAATAACACTTCTGGCCATAAAAGCTTCTTTATGCCCTTAATGCATAAATAACTATTTTACTTTACTTTACTATTTACTTTTACTGACTAAAAATGTTTACTCGATACCACGATCTTATAAAGGAAATTAAAATTTCAAAAAAGACGAAATATCCTGTACGTATTAGGTTAGATAAAGTAATTGACTAGTACAGTGTACTCTACTAAGAATTAGAATTAACTGGCCAATACGAAATCATCATCCGACTGGCACCAAGAATAACGATAATATCGCCTGATGGATTTTGCCGAAGAGATGCTGAGATAAAGCATTACACGATCGCATACGGCTCTCAAAGAATTTTTCCTAGCTACATCATAACGAATATGATACCATAAAAGGTTACATCCGAAAGCTTCTTGAGCAAATTTACTAGTGCAAATTGCTCATCCATGTATGACATATCTTCTTTCTTCGATAACACAAAATGCAGTACGAAAATACATTTGGACATTTTTCCATTCAAGGTCTTTTCTGCTATTCACGAAAATTTGTTCTAAATAATAATAATAATAATAAATTGCCTTTATTTTCCCAAAAGAAACATACATTTCAATTAAAAATTAAACAATCATAATCAAGATAAATCAAATAAATTGAATTAAAAAAAAAGAATCAAAATATAGAATATGTGTGAGGATTCCTGGCGAAATCTAGCCAACGGCTACTCTATTTAACCAGGAAACCCCACAAATCCAAACTGTAAATTTTAATGTAATTAATGTATAGTGCAAAAAATAATGAAATATATATAATACACAAAAGTAGTCTAAAATCTGAATTTCAGGTAATTATTACCAATTGGATAGGCAGATGTGAAGATAGAACTTAATACTATTATTGCTTTTGTAATAAATATTATTTAAAATCATGTTTAAATTTTGTAGTATTAGAAAAGAAAGCTTTAATCTCGGCAGGAATAGAATTGTATAACTTTATCGCATTATACGTAAAACCTCTACGAAATAAAGAAGTTCTGTGTTTCGGTATAGTGAACAGATCAGTATGTCTTGTATTTACAGAGTGTATAGTAGACCTAGGTATCGATTCAGAACGAAGGGATGTAGTAGGTCCTTTTAATGTTAGCAGAGTGTGTGTGAAAGTTCCCTATTGATATTGATAACGATTTTCCATTCTCATCCAACCAAGCTCCTTAATTTTAAGCGAAACATGATCAAATCGACGTAAATTGAAAATAAATCGACAACACTAATTTTGTACTTTTTGAATACGATATTTATTAAATTGACTGAACTATTATGGAAAAAAGCTCTTAATTTTTTTTCAAGATGAAGCTTTCTCCCATTTTTAATCCGTTTATATTCGCAAATATGTTGAATAGAAAAATTACTGAACCACATGAATTATTTTATTTCAGACACACAAACCATTTGAAGAGTTTCGGAATGAAATAGAAGGTTCCAACACAACAATAAATATAAAAGATAGAAATGCTTGTGGCGAAGACAGCAATTTCGATCAATATGTGAAATATCCAATTAATACTTTAACATCTCCCAGTGACAAACTTCCAAACAAAGTAGATCCTTTGAGAAAAGAGGTACAATAGATTATTTAATTTAGACTAACAAACTTCAATTTGTGTACCGTATTTTTAGAATATATTTTTATTTTCAGTTACATCTTACTCATGATGATTTTGTATCACTCTTCAAAATGAATTATGCAGAATTTGAGGTTTTACCAAAATGGAAACAACAGGAAATGAAGAAGAAGGTTGGATTATTCTAAACTATACTATACATTATCAAATAAACCTATAATTAGAAGATAAGAATAAGTATTTATTATAATATATTAAAAAATTGTAAATATTTTTATATGAACTATTATTAATAAAAAATGGAAGAAATAAAGATCTTTCAAAATTATTGGAGACATAAAAAATACTAGATTGCCAATCTAACGATATACATAAATGTAAATAATATATTTATATATTATATACATAATATACGATATACATAAAAAACAGGGCAAGGCAGAGGAAGTAAAGCATTCTCTTCAGAGTCAAAACTTAAATGGGCACCAACAATACTACACTGAGGGATTCCATGGAAGAGTTTAATTGGCATTGTATATACCAGTGGTGGCGAACCTACGACCCGCGGGTCAGACACTGACACTGACGAAGACTTTTTAAATGACCCACGCGTTAACTTTTATAAACTTATTTTTTATATCATAATAGAGAGAACAGACTATCGAAAATATTAAAAAATTAAAGTATAAATATTTAATGTCGAATTTATAAAAAAATATTTCCAACTGGACGTTGGCTAACTGATTTTCTATCATTTTCTAATATTATGAAACTATCTGAAAATAAGCAACAACAGATTTCACTTTAAATATACTTTTATGTCCGGTCGGCCGGTTATGACCTATTTAGTGGCCTGTTTTTAGAGTGTAAGTTGCTAAATTAGAGTTCTAGGGCTCTAAAACTTTTTAGAGCCCACTAGAAAAGCATTTCGGGCTTAATTAGTGTTTTAGATCCCTTTATCGTCTTAGCACCTTCGACTTTCGCCTCAGGCGCTAACTGACTCTGCGGGCTCTGACACACTCAATTAAGCCCTTAATACATAATATACTATTATTAATAAAGAATATTTCATAATATATATGTGCTTTTCTTTATTCCTTGTCCATTCAAATACTCAGTGCAGAGGCGCCACAGGGCATAGTGTATGTTTTGCTCTTCACTTGCAAAAGTACAAGTTTTAAAACAAAAAGGAAACTTAAACCTTTTTAGAAGATTTGGAAAGTCAGGATCCAAAAAACAAACAAAAACAACCAAGAATTAGGATAAACTGTCAAATGTTTCTGTTAGCAAATTATTGGTACCCTTCTTACCCCCCCCCCACCCTTCCAAGTGACGCCACTGACTTAGTGACCTACGGTCTAGTATTAAAAAAGATAATGAACAAAATTTGACCCACTTCTCAAAAAGGTTCCCCATCACTGGTATATACAATCGACGCAGTGTGATCAATCTTACTAATTTGGTCAGTAGGTATTCGCTTTTTATACAATTTATTAACATGCTGAGATAGTCACAATCACCAACCAGACTGGCCCTCAGATAGTAAAGATATACGAATTTCTTCATACAAATTTTGGACATCAAAGAAACTTTAACGAAAGCAATTGATTGAATTTCAAAACTTCAGCGATTCAAAAGTCCAAAAATTTAATTTTTAGATTTCAGTTTCCAACTTTTTAAGCTTCAAATATTTCAAAGGGAAGTTTCTAAAGTTTATGAGACTTGATATTTCAAAATTTAAAAATTAAAAATTTTGACCAAGATTTTGAAAATTCGGAGAATCAAAAACTTAAGAAATTCATTCACAGATTCATCAGTCGTTCAAAATGTACAGTTTTTGTTTCAGATGTCGAATAGTGAAATTACAAAATAAAGTTACAAGGTTTCAAACATCTAAGCTTTAATCTAAGTTTTCATCAAAGTTCCAAAATTTTAATAC
Source organism: Agrypnus murinus (assembly GCA_929113105.1). Classification (NCBI taxonomy): domain Eukaryota; kingdom Metazoa; phylum Arthropoda; class Insecta; order Coleoptera; family Elateridae; genus Agrypnus; species Agrypnus murinus. The sequence continues at coordinate 40,937,736 of OV816028.1, forward strand.
ATTAGAATATTGTAGATTTTACAATTTTATTTTACAGAATAGCTCTAGAGTTTCAGACGTTTAAACGATCAACGCATTGAAAGTTTTATCTTTTAAGTAATTGAAACATACAAAAATATACTTAAAATTTACAAAAACTTTAGTAAATTAGTGAAGTAAATGTAAACATTGGAATACAAAGATATCTATTTTCTTGGTTTCGTTAATCGAGTTTTGATATTTATTTATAGTCCAGTCAAACGGTAGTTGTATGAAGCATTTTGGGTAGGCAGCGATTTTTTTTATCTGTTGAGGGCTCGGTGGTGAGTATAAAATTCAGCTTTTGGGGTCGCAACCCGTCCCTCTGGAAATAAGGGCACAAACAGTTCTTTGCTTAGGTAACCATGAGTCGTGCAATAGTTGTAACCAGAGCTTTTTTGTAGCAAAGTCAATGATTTACAACTTTTATTCATAACTTTTTTACGTAGCATTATTAATAAAAGCTTTATAACCCTGAAAAGATAAGAAATGGAGGGAAGAAAATCTTTGAGGCGTTTTTTATTTTAAATTTATATAAAAAAAATCAGAGCTCTTTTCTAGTAGTAGAGTGCCCAGTGGGACAAAACGTGTCACGTGTGTGGGGGTTTTGAAAGTAAAAGCTGGGACTAATTGTATTCGACAGCTTATAATTAATTGTTCTACCAAAAAAAGTTGGCCGAAAATTGGCCTGTGCAAAAGGGCACAATTCATAATTTTTGAGTTATCTATCGTACGTAATGCACCGTATCAGAACAATTTTTTCATGTACGTTTCGATGTAAAGTTTGTAGCCGTTTTTCTAAAAAAAATAAACAGATTTTTGCAAAGCATTGCCTCTTACGGGAATTCTAAACTTTAAATGCTCGTAACTTCGTTTCGGATCCTTCAAAATTTTATTCATTTTAGGGTACTGTCGCGTTTATCAACTCATATTGTCACGTGGGGTTTTCGTGACTGGAGGACGTAGTCAGAGGTAGAGATAAATCAAACACAAGTTGTAAAAAACAACTACATACTAAAGACAATAAAGAGAGTACAGAAGGTTAACATACATGTTGAGTACATATTGTGAGGACGTATATGTCCTCCAAAACAACTACAATCAAGGGGGAGGTCGGAACCAACCCTGTTCTAGCACTAAATCTACTAACTAAGCGTAGGAGCTAGACTCCTAGTAATTATAATTAAGCGGGGTAGCCTGGTCACAACTTCCCATAATTTCGCAGAGAGTGGGCGATTAAGCGCCGCCCACTCAACTAAGCAAACTAAGCCATAATTAATCAAAAGACACTTACCCGCCTATTTCTTGATGAGGCTTCTGGTGAGTCTTGTCACAGACTGATTTGAAGCCAAAACAAGCGGGTTTATATACTGCTGAAGGCGGAAACGTTACTGAATAATTGAATACATTAAGTGGGATACGAAGAACACATGAATATATAATAAGATGCAAACTGTATAAATTATTCGAACGAAACTGTATAAATTATTCTAATGAGATTCAAACTGTATATTTTATTCTCAAGGCTTCGCAGATTGTGTACCGCGCGTGGCGGCGTGTGGGTGAGTATCGCACTACTCTTGATACTAAATGAATGCAAGTTGAAATGTTACAAAAAGGATTTCATTTAAAATAATTCCGTTTGTGACAATATCTCAGAAACGAAGCCTTTAATCGTGTATTTATGTGTATTATGTGTATTTAACATGTATTATTTTCTTTTCTGCAACTGCACCAATCTCTGTTTGCAATCTGAAAGCAAAAGTCGTAAGAAAATAGTAAAAACTGTGCAAAAGTACCTTGTTTGCACCCGCGTGTTGATAAGAATGTAATATCTGTCGGTAATAATGGAAGAGTTTATAATATAGGAAAAATCTGATTACTTTTCAGTTGTGAACCTCAATCGGAATAGTTCAAATAGTCTTGAATCGGGTTTAAGGCATTTAGCCAAATGTTACATTGGTAGTGGGCGGTGTGCCCGCAAGCAATGATATTTTCGGCTGTTATTTGTAGGTAGTAATTTATCAATAGTTTTAGAACCAGCAAGTATACCTCGGAGTTGATTAGTCTTGGTTATTAGTATAAAGTTTAATAACAAAATTGTGCAAGTTTTCAAAAATCTGTTCGTCAAAATTAAACATTATTAAAGTTAAATATTAAGCAATTTGTATGAAGTCAGGTATGTTTTCCAACAAGTTTTCTTTCCGAAGTCAGAAAACCGACTTGTAGTATCTGATTCAAAGCATGTCAAACTGGAAGATTTTGTAAAAGACCTAGTTTTATTTTTAAGAGTTGAACTGGTGGTATGAAGCGAATGCTATCCTTTTTTATAGTCTTCATCTAAAACTTCTAGGGTTAAATATTTCTTAAAGTGACATATAAGTACCAAAAGCCTCAGCCTCAGTGCCTTCGATCAGTCAGCCTCTCTGCATTCGATAATGCACTTATTGTAGCCGGCTTTTTTACCAGATAATATTTATGTAGCAAAATACGTGTGTCTGCTTCATCATGATTATCATTTTATCATCATTATGATTATATCACCGGAAAATATTTAACCACAGAAGTTTGGATGAAAACGAGAAAGCAGGATATAGGATTCGCTTCGTACCAGTCTATCCCTTAAAAATAGAGCCAGATTTTTTACAAAATCTTCCAGCTTGGCATGCCCTCACAGAATGGGATACTACAAGTCAGTTTTCTGAAATCGGGAAGAACACTTGTCGGAACACTTACCTGACTTCATGCAAACTGTTTATTTAATTTCGATAAACATATTTTTGAAAACTTGCACAATTTTGTTATTAAACTTTATACCAATAATCAAGACGTTAACTCCACTAATCAGCTTCGAGATATACTTGCTGGTTCTAAAACTATATACAAAGTACTTACAGAGGACAGCTTAAAACGTTTGCTTTCAGACTGCAAACAGAAATGGTGCAGTTGCAGAAAAAATAATATTGCATGTACAGGTTCATGTAGGTGCATGGTCCAAGCATCATATGCCAGAATGTTAATAAAATAATGTATGTACAATATGCCCTTCAAATCCGAAATTTAATGAAGATGAGGAAAGCGAGATCGACAGTGAATAATGTTGATTAATAGTACACAGGTACATTTTTTTGTTCCTGGTTAATTACTATCTCTTTACAGGAGATGATACTATTAGCTAAAAAATTTAAAAAAAAATTAAATGTCCATGTTATAATTATTATTATAACTATTCTGGAATACTGTTTTACTATTATTAGGTAATGGATAAATAAACAAAGGGGTAAAAGTATTATGTAAATTAATTAAATTAAGTAAATTAAACTTACATTATGCATCTATGCACTAATTTAAAAAAACTAATAAATCTTAGGTGTATATTTATCCCAAGAACATAGAGAAGTGGAGCGCGAAGAGAAGAGAGACGTGAACGCGGGTTATCGGCGCTCCTCGCGTCAGACAATTTAAATTGTGTTTGTTGTTAGATTTTGCTCTTTTATGGAATTATTGTAATCTCTAAAAATATATAAGTGAAACTGTTGGAAGCGAAAGATTGCGTTCTACAATTTTATAAAAACGATTTTTTTCGATTAAAGGCTTCGTTTCTGAGATATGAGTTGATAAACGCGACAGTACCCTAAAATGAATTAAATTTTGAAGGATCCGAAACGAAGTTACGGGCATTTAAAGTTTAGAATTCCCGTAAGAGGCAATTCTTTGCAAAGATTTGTTTATTTTTTTAGAAAAACGGCTACAAACTTTACATCGAAACCTACATGAAAAAATTGTTCTGATAACGGTGCATTACGTACGATAAATAAATCAAAAATTATGAATTATGCCCTTTTGCACAGGCCAATTTTCGGTCAACTTTTTTTGGTAGAACAATTAATTATAAGCTGTCGAATACAACTAGTCCCAGCTTTTACTCTCAAAACCCCCACAAACATCAAAACTAAACGACTTTACGGCGAGCGAGCACTCTACTATAGAGCAGTTTCTCACAATTAATCTTATCTGACTGTTTTCTCTAATTATCATTATTTATAAGGGTCACAAAGGAAGGGCAGTTAATGGTGTCATGCATATACATATGACAACCTTATCAGTATGTTTAGTTTAATATATACTGATGTGATAAGGGTGGTCGATAAGAAAAAAGAAAGCACCAAGTTCGGGCGCCATAATGATGTGATTTGATGATTGTCAAAAAGAAAAAAGAAATTAATTGTAGTGAATAATAAACCCTCCAACATTTGATGAAAGATGAAAGGTTATAAATTGCAAAACCAATCTGTTATTGTTGAAATTCACAAACACAAACAAAACAGTCTGAAAATATACACAACTAAATATCACTTACCTTTATTAAAAAAAATCTCCGGCTATAATTTATAAACTGGAAAACAAGTTCCATAAATGCATGAGACGAAATCAGGCGGGTCGCTAATTAATTAGGAAGCTATTTAAACTATATCTGTAAAACGTTGTTTTAATGGACCAGACACAAATAAATACACAAATAAATTTCTTTTTAAAACATTTAAATGGATAATTTAGAAACTTTAAACAAAAACCCAACCACAAAATTCCAAAAAGAAATAAAACAAGGTTTAGAAAACTGCAATATCTGCTTTTCAGAATTAGAAAAGCAACAAATAATTAATAAAAACCCACAAATACCTAAACTATATGGATTAGTCAAGACCCACAAACAGAATATGCCAATAAGACCAGTTGTATCATACATCAATGCACCTAATCACATTTTATCCAAAAAACTTAACCAGATTATTAACACGATAGGTTACAAATCGAAATACTCTGTTAGAAATTCATTAGAATTAGTAGATAAGCTGCAAAACATACATCTTCCACCACATTCAAAACTTGTTAGTTTTGATATTTGCAACATGTTCTCCAGAATACCCCCACAAGAATATATTCCTTTATTAGATAGTTTCTTGATCAATAGTAATATAGAATTAGTTAAAAGGTTAGAGTTAATTCAATTATTTGACCTTTGTATAAGTCAAAATTATTTCACTTTTAATAACATAATTTATTTACAAAAGGATGGTTTACCTATGGGTAATTCTCTAAGTCCTCTATTAGCTAACATATTTATGGACAAGTTTGAAGATCGAATATTTGAATTAAACCTCTCTAAACGCATTATCTTCTGGTTTCGTTATGTTGATGACATTTTAGCTTGTTTTGACAGTTCTTTTGAGGTTATCAATGAATTTTTAATTCTTATAAACAATATCCACCCTAATATAAAATTTACACTAGAAACAGAACAAAACAGTGCTATAAACTTTCTAGACTTAAATATCAAGATTAACACAGACAATCTATTTGAATTTTCCATATACAGAAAACCAACACAAACAGACATAACAATATCAAATGAATCTTGTCACCACAATACACATAAAATAGCAACCTACAGATCATTAGTACACAGAGCTTTAACTATTCCACTAACAAAATCAGATTTTAGCAAAGAGATATCAACCATTAAACAACTAGCACATGCAAATCATTACAATCCGAACATGATTGACACTTTAATTAAACAAAAAGATTATAGGTTAGCTATCAAAAGAATATATCCCATTGACAATCAAACAGAAGACACAAATTACATATCTATACCATATTTTGGCAAAATATCAGAAAAAATTGCACATATACTAAGAAAAACCAACAATTATAAAATAACATTTAAAACCAACACTAACACTTTTTCATGTTTATTTAATGTTAAAGACAGAACACATGATATCATGAAATCGGGCATTTACCGTTTAAATTGTTCTTTTTGTAGTTCGGTATATATTGGACAAACACTTCGAAATTTTGACATAAGATATAAAGAACACGTACGTCATTACAAAAATAAACATCCTGTAAAATCGAATTACGCCAAACACCTTTTAGAACAAAATCACACAATGACTCCTCAAAATAATATTAAATTCCTACATTTTTGTAATAACAAACGCAAATTAGACATTTTAGAAGCCTTTGAGATATACAAACACAAACTCAGGGTACCTTTAATGAATGAACAACTTGAGCTCAGTAATTCTCCGTTACTGGAAGTATTAGATGTTTAATTATGATTATTATTATTATTTTATCTAGTTACCTATTTTGTATCTACCTTAGCGACGTGTTTGTTTATAATTATATTACCTTTGATAATGAGAGCATAGCTGTCGAAACAATATTGTCAGGTTATATTTTAATAAAACTGTGAAACTTTTAATAATCTTTATTTATTTCATGATTAAAATTCAAAATTAAAATTAAAGAAAATCAAATTAAATCTCGGTGTCAAATAGATTTAACAAAATAAGAATTAAGAGACATTCTAATTCTCTTTGTTCTTTTTAATTCTTATCTGATCAATCCAACAATTTTAAATTACTATTAATAAAAAAATTAAAAATTAAAAATTATTTTAAATTTTAAGATTATTTGACTCCACACAAAAAAGTTAATCACCCTTACTTGAAAGTTGGCAGATTCCTGTTATAGTTGGTAAAATTACCTGCTTATTTGTTGATAAGATGTTCACATTCCATGTCATCCTTCTAATGGATTTTATTTGTGACTTCCATGACGTGAGTACATAAAATAATTCAGTTATTTGCAACAAGATCCCATTACTTTCCTTTCATTTGTTCCATACAAAATAAAATTCCAAAAAGTTTTTTCAATTTATGTGATCAGTCTGTACACCAAATCAACACTTCACTTTTATTTTATTTCACTTTTAGTTCACTTTAATTGTTTATTATAATTATTATTGATTAAATTATTAAAAACTTTTTAAAAATAAATTTAAAAACAAGATGACATTTGTCATAACATCACTTTGTTGACATTTGAGTGACGTAGAATTCACCAACATAACCTCGAAATTTTGTCAAAATAAAGTACAAATTGACATGACTTCTGCTCTGTATGAAAATTCAACAGAGAGTAACCAAATCTTCGTGCTGTTTTTATAATAATTGGAAAACAATTGCGAATCGCTAGTGATTTTCTTACTTAGGAACTAGATTAGTCTGGTTTCTAACTAGAAGCAAAACAACATTTTTCTCACCAAAAACCTTTCTAACCGAATTGTTAGAAATAGAACTATTAAAGAAATAGAACACTTTCTTGAAATTAAATAATAAAAACTGTAAGTAATGTAATAAATACTTGTGTATACCTTCTCACCTATGCCTTTAATAGTTTTCAGGTGAAAATATGCCATAAATGGCTTCAAAATCTCTAAGTGTGAAAAAATCAATCAACGACAGAAAATCGTTCATCTTAAAATTGAGTTTGTGAAATTCAAGTGAAGAATCTGTTTAAAATTTACCCCTTTCCGTCTCACAGTGTTGTTCATCCCTGAATCGCAAAAATATGAAAATCTTATATTAGTTTTTTTTTTTAGTTTCAAATTTCATGAATTTCTTGTGGCTTAGGGTTGCATTTTCACGGAAAAAAGTCAGAGCTTTTAAGATTTATCATAGATTTTAATGCTTAGGATTATTTCCTAAAACAATTTTAATGTTTAGAAAGTTTGTTTATGCAAAAACTGCATTTAAAAGTAACACGCGATCTTATGCAAAATGCTAAGTTTATTATAATAACTTCATAAAAAATAATGAAAAAAATTTTACATCAAAATGTTTCACGTATAACCCTTATAAGACTGTGCAGTTAAAGTTTCAAATTTGTTAGGAAGAGGTTTTGCTAAAAAAAATTAATACAAAGAATTTGTCAATTGAACGCTTGATATAGCTCGCAAAGTAACAGCGTTGCATTACGGCAAACGAGCGGGAAATTTAAATGCTTTATTTGACAAGGTCCGTAAATGTCGGTATAAACAAGAAATATGGGTCGTCACATGCACTTTCACTATGCAGCTAGCGAAAAATGGCGTAGCATGTCGATTAAAAGAAAGCAGGAAAATTAACAACTCAACTTGTTTGCAGGAGTGTATTTCTTGGTACTAAGCATAAATTCGTGACGACGTTTTAGAACGTCACGCGCCTCATATGACAATCGTGTCGACTTAAATTACAGCCGTATAGCAACAGTTACCTAGCACGAAAATGGAGGCATTTTCGGAGGACCTATTTCTAAGCTTGCTTATAATGTACATTTATGCACAGATGCATTATAATTAGACTATTATTGCTAGATTTATCTAAACATAACTGTCTCTTTATGCCCCAAGGGCCTCTTTATGATCCGACGGGCAATAATGAAACGTCAATTAAATGTCAGAGCTGTATTTGTAGAACTTGATTGGTTCTTAATATAATTTGTAAACTTATCACCAATGAAAATAAGGTGAAATTAAGTATTTTAGATAGTAACTATAATAACGTACTTCGTATATAAGCACATAAGTATACGTACAGCGGCTTGATGTAACCTACGTACTCATTTAATTATATTTTTTACGCAATAATAGATTTGAGATAAAAACAATCTGTGCATAAAATAGTGTATGCATTTCGGGCATAACTTGCTTTTATGTCCCTACAGCCTTTTCCTAGCCCTCGGCTGACGCCTCGGGCTAGAAATAACGCTTCTGGCCATAAAAGCTTCTTTATGCCCTTAATACATAAATAACTATTACGGACCTGTTTATATGGCTACATGCAGCGCCATTGGCCGTTCGTAATTTACATCTCGAAAACAAAATCAGTTGTGTTAAATAAAAAGATACATGATTCAAGTTTTTTTACTACTACGTTTAACGGGGTGAACCGCCAGGCAGTCGTTAAAGGTGTCAGGCATGGATTCACTAGTATCCGAGACTACCCCAGTATGACAAAGGACAGGGTAATGGCAAAGGGTCGTTTGAGGTGCCGGGAATGACTAGTATCCGAGACTAGCTTGGGAGCAGACCACACGGCGTTCGCCCATAAAACTGGCAACTGTCTACCCAATCCCAGGTTTGTCTGGGCAACGGATGACACAGTCAGAAAATAATGTGTGGTAGAGTTATACGTAAGTGTTTTTCGACGATGACTCATAAACATTGCGGAAGAAGTTCTGCTAAGATGAGAGTCCGGTGTGGGTGGATTTGGTTCTTACCTGACGTCAGGTCGGATATGGTGTTAGTTATCCGCTGCCTACCTATAAATATGTGTTCCTGCTAAAATATTGAAAATTTCAGGTAATTAATCTAATAGAAGAAGCCTAGGCAGTTGAAAATAGTTTTTCACATAAAAAAGCCAAATATGCATGAACATCTATCAAAGACACGAAAAAGACCATTTTATGAGAATGATCCATATAGCCTCTCACGTTTAAGACAACTTCACCTTGACGAGTATATACCGGAATTCTACAGTGAGACCCAAATCGAGTAAAGACAGTTTGAATTTCGCGTCTTAGGTTTTAGTGTACTTCAGGTTGTTAGTGTAGCACTATTGAAATGTGTTGTGTCAAATTACAAAGTCAACTCGCCAGTTTCTCGTTTACATCATTGTACTTTGCTACGTTGTTCGGGTTTTCAGTGAATTTTTGCTTTATTTCGCTTGTTTTCTTATTTTACAAAACAGTTTTTTTTTTCAGAACTACGGTTTGCTACACGATTTTATTATCAAGTAAGCTTATTATTTAAAATTAACGAAGTTTAAAAGCTATATTATTTTTGAGACGCCGCTGTAAAATAAAAGAAGCAGAAAAGTATTATTCATGTTGCCAATGTGAAAATAATTTAACGTGGCGGTAAATTCAAACCGTCCTCATTCAATTTGGATCTCCCTGTACTTCGGTAGACTCAAAACGAAGCTCTGTCAGGGGCATACCAGGCCTATAACAGGGAGATTAGGGTGGCAAAACCATTCAAAACCAAGTCTTGCCACATCTGAGGTTAGATACAATCGGGCAGTGGGAACACGTTTATAGCTCCGGTACTAGCCTGGAGAGCTAGTAGAGGGTGGATAGGCAACCTCGCTCACCTTTATAATAAAAAGAGATTCTCCGGCTATAATGTATAAACTGGAAAACAAAGAAAACAATAAATGCATGAAACGAAATCAGGCGGGTCGCTAATTAATTAGGAAGCTATTTAAATTAAATCTGTAAAATATTGATAATGGACCAGACACAAATGAATACACAAATAAATTTCTTTCTAAACATTTAAATAAATACATTTTATTTATGAACACACAAAATAAATAAGAATTTAAAATTCATTGGAGAGAAACGAAAACATCATTAACATCTTAAATTTCAATCAATTAAACAAATGTGAAACAAAATCAATTAAATCTTGGTTTCAAATAAATTTAACAAAATAAGAATTAAGGGACATTCTAATTCTTTTTGTCCTTTTTAATTCTTATCTGGTCAATCCAACAATCTTAAATTACTTACTTACTTACTTACTTACTTACTTACTTACTTACTTAATCCGTTCCTCGCTTACCGGCATTTGCCAGTATTAAAAAAAAATAAAAATTGAAAATTATTTTAAATTTTTAAATTATTTGGCGCCACACACAAAAAATTAATAATCCTAACTTGAAGATTAGCAGATTCTTGTTATAGTTGGTAAAATTACCTGCTTATTTGTTGACAAGATGAGCACATTCCAGATCACACTTCAAATTGATCTTATTTGTGATTATGAAATAAATAAAGATTATTAAAAGTTTCACAGTTTTATTAAAATATACCTGACAATATTGTTTCGACAGCTATGCTGTCATTATCAAAGGTAATATGACAGCATAGCTGTCGAAACAATATTGTCAGGTATATTTTAATAAAACTGTGAAACTTTTAATAATCTTTATTTATTTCATGATTATGGAGTTCCACAAAATAAGGCTGGAAACAATAAACAAGATTATTTGTGATTTATGAAGATAATTATAATTATTAACGGTGTAACATGTATCATCCATGACCTGAGTACATAAAATAATTCGGTTATTTGCAACAAGATTCCATTACCTCCCTTTAATTCGTTCCATTCAAAATAAAATTCCAAAAAGTTCTTTCAGTTTATGAAATCAGTCTGTTTGTAGTAGATGACTTTAATTGTTCATTATAATTATTATTAATTAAATTATTAAGAACTTATTAAAAAAAACTTAAAAACAAGATGACATTTGTCATAACCTAACTTTGTTGACAGTTAAAGTGACGTAAAATTCATCAAAATAACCTCCAAATTTTAACAAAATAACATACAAACTGACATTACTTCTGTTTTTATAATAATCGGAAAACAATTGCGAATCGCTGGTGATTTTTCTAATTCGGGACTAGATTAATTTAGTAAGTTACTAGAAACAAAAGAGTGTGTTTTACACTAAAATGTTCATAACCACATTGTTAATAATAAATTAAACTAATTGTTTAAGCAAATGTTATAAAATGAAAAATGAGAATTTTTTCTTTATTTTGATGCCTAACATGGATATCAAAATGCAAATTTAGAGTTAGGATTCATTGACTTTCTATCAATCATTACTTTACAAAAATTCAAATAAAGACATTTTAACATCTTGCTACGTCCTTATTTTAACATAAAATTAATCCTAAGATCCTACCAAACAAACATTACATAAATTTTGGCATCAAAATTATAAATATAAACTAAATTTTAACATTCTAGCAGACCACGCTGAAACGTTACAATTTTGGGATTTCAAAGGCCTAAACCTTCTCTATAAAAAGTTCCCAATTTAACATTCTAGTGTCAAATGCACCCTAGAACTTGGTTAAGAATATTGCAGTAAAATAGTTTACTTAGAAATTCAAATAACATTGAGAAATATCCATTTACTATGGAAAATTACGAATCTTCAAAGAAATAGAAGATTTTCTTGAGATTTATTAATAAAAACTGTAAGTAATAAATACTTGTATATACCTTCTTAATTATGCTTTTAATAATTTTCAGGTGAAAATATGCCATAAAATGGTTTCGAGATATCTAAATGTCAAAATATCAACCAACGACAGAAGATAGTTCATCTTAAAATTGAGTTTGTGAAACTCAAGTAAAGAATCGATTTAAAATCTATCTCCTATCATCTCGCAGTGTTGTAGTGTGTATCCTCAACATATTTAATGCAAAAATCTTAATTTTTTTAAAATAAGAAATTGTTATTTCTTTTGTTTTGTTTTGTTTCTTCTAAAAAAGAGATTCTTTTTTCGCCTGGAAGATAGGCAACACATCGTGCATACATGTAATTCAGGATGCCTATATCACAACATTATATTAATAAATAGCACTGTATAATAATTTTTTGTTAGTTTAATATTGGTAATGTATTGTTAGTACAGTGGGGGTACATAAAATTTAAAATGCGTTTTTCTCGAAAACTAGCAGGAAGCGATCGCATGTTGATAAGGAAAACTGTAAATCATTACAGCTACCCCTGATTACGAGGTTTCTAGTTATATTAGTTATGCCCTGTATAGAGCTTTACTTCTGGATTAGCGCTCTATTTCTGGTTACCCAAATAATAAAGTGGGTAACCGTTTACGAAAACTGTATCGATTATACAGTCTGTTTTATTATTTGATCTGGTAGCGCGGTAGATACCGTACAATCTAAATTTTTGTAAACTACTTTTATGTTAGTAAATATAGACAGAAACAAAATACGATATACTACCTACCTGCCGCATAACTGAGTAAAAGTAAAAAATTGAAGAGAGAAAGATTTATATTGTCTCGGTTCTTATACCAACGCCAAATACTCATTTAGGAACTCTATTTTAGGCATTATTGTCTGAATCGTTGAATTTCAACAGATGACAATAATCTCGTAATGGTTTGCGCGCCAAAACGCCAAACTATATTTTCTTAGACGAAAACAATAAAAATCTTTTATTCTTTGCCAATTCGAAACAATTCATTAGGTTTAATACAACTTAATTTAGAAATTAACAACTTTTTACAAATTACAACTTCGAATCAATTAACTATTTTCACGTCCTTTGAATTTCATGCTTGCTTTGAATCTGCCGCCTATTATTAACTTGAAAATTATGTGCAAATGAACGTTATCTGATTGGTTAACAAAAATCTTTTGTATTGGACACAGCGTTGCCAACCGTACTATAATTATAGTATTCCTACTATAATTGTGTCTATCGGTACTATGTACTTTTAAAATGTAAATAGTACACCAAATGTACTATATATTTTTTCTGTTTATCTAATACTAAGTTACACATAATAACATCATGTAAAAACAAATGAAAAACGTCTTCATTTATATTATTGTGTCGTTAATAACAAACAATAAAATTCTTCTAGGAACTTGATAAAAGAGGTATCAATAATTTAGCAGTTAATAAATACTTGTACGATTCAACATTAGGTACCGAAAACCGTAGCTAACTGCCGCAAGTTTCGCGTTCGCCCCCGTCTTTTAATAAAAGTAATATGTTTATTGTTTTGACTACATAAAAACGCCCGAAATAAGTATGCCTAATAACATTGGAACAATTGCTCTATAGTTATCAAATGCTATTAAATTTCGTTTTTACTTCATTTACGTTGGCCATTTTTAACATTGAAAAACTGATTGAATACTCTAATTTTTTGTAAGTGTACTATAATTTTCAGTGCTCCTGTACTATTTTTGTTTTTGTCCAGGTTGGCAACGCTGGTTGGACCTGTCAAACATCAAGTTGCCCGTTGCCGTCATAAAACAAACTTCTCGAAAATGGCGAGTACATCTAGGTGAGCTCCATTTCTTTTTACTTGTTTTTAATGGAATTGGGATTAATTTGTCATTTTTTAATCTTTTACAATATTCTAATTAAAAATGAATCATTAATAAAGGTTTTTTTTGTTTAAGATATGATGCCAACAAGGTGTGTTGCAATTCACATCCAGATGCTCCACTTATTGAAGACTATAGGGCTGGTGACATGATATGCTCAGAATGTGGTCTAGTTGTTGGCGACAGGTAAGATGTCATAGTAATTTTGTATTCAGTTTACTTATATTTATAACTGCAGAGTAATCGATGTTGGTTCAGAGTGGCGTACATTCAGTAACGAAAAATCAAATGTAGACCCATCTCGTGTTGGTGGCCCCGAAAATCCTTTGTTAAGTGGATCAGATTTAACAACAATGATAGGACCTGGTCGAGGTAAGACTGCAATGGACTACTAGTATCAATTTTACAACGTTGTGTTGCAGGAGATGCTTCCTTTGATGAATTTGGTGTAGCTAGATATCAAAATAGGCGTACTATGAGTAGTTCAGATCGTGCATTGGTCAATGCTTTTAAAGAAATTAATTCAATGGCGGATAGAATAAATCTTCCAAGAACTATCGTTGATCGTGCAAATAATCTGTTTAAACAAGTTCATGATGGAAGGAACTTGAAAGGTATGTTAAAAAAGATTTCTTAATTATATGATATCCTGACCCTCCTGAAACCAGGTAAACCAATATTACTGGGTTGTAGAGAATAACTCTGAGAACAATAATCTGAATAAAAGTCATTACACTCGTCCATAATTAATAAGAAAAACATCGCTAGTCACTATTTTGAGGTTAGAATGTTATGATGTTAGGTTACAGTTAGTAAAAGAGTTAGCTGTATTTGTGAAAATGGCGTAAGAATGGTGTTTGTATCATATGACAAGAAGATTTTATAGTTTTTACCTGTTTTTGTGATGTTTTTCTAACGAAAACCTCTTAGAGCTTAATATTTTAGTATTTTAAATTTAATAGAACACCTTTGGTAAGTGCATCTTTTAAGATGAGCATGTTCTATAGGGGGTCAGGATATTATATAATTACCAAAGATTTATTTGTAATATCGGAATTATAAAGTAATTGTTTTCAGGACGTTCAAATGATGCAATTGCATCAGCGTGTTTGTATATAGCATGCCGACAAGAAGGTGTACCACGTACATTTAAAGAAATTTGTGCTGTAAGCAAGATCAGTAAGAAAGAAATTGGAAGATGTTTCAAGTTGATTCTGAAGGCGTTGGAAACTTCAGTAGATCTGATTACAACAGGCGATTTCATGTCGCGGTTCTGCTCGAATCTTGGTTTGCCTAATATGGTGCAACGTGCAGCTACGCATATTGCTAGAAAGGCAGTAGAATTGGATATAGTGCCTGGTAGATCTCCAATTTCTGTTGCTGCAGCTGCTATATATATGGCTTCACAAGCGTCTGATGATAAACGAAGTCAGAAAGAAATAGGTGATATTGCCGGTGTTGCAGACGTAACGATCAGGCAGGCATATAAATTGATGTATCCACATGCTGCAAATCTTTTCCCAGAAGACTTTAAATTTACAACACCAATTGACCAATTACCGCAAATGTAAATATGTATTAATTTGTTGCAGAATTTATTTTATAGGTTAAGTTTATTTATAGAAGGTTTTATTTAGTGAAGAGAAGATGTGTTACATTTTTAGTAAAGCATTTATATTATGATTTAAATACTATTGTAATTAGGAAGGATAGGTTCTACTGTATTAACGTATGACGCTAAAATCCATTTTCATTTTCTGAGGTTAGGTTTGTCAACTTTCCAGAAGTGATTTAATATTGGAACTAGGGTTGCCAACTGACCTTTTTTCGGAAGGACAGTCCTTCTTTCTAAGAGTGTGTCCTTGGTCCTTTCTTGTTATAGGAAAGGACGGGTTTTGTCCTTATTTAAAACAATCAACGAAAATGATTCAATATTTTAATTAAAATTTTAAACTTTATTATAATCGCTGAAATTAGTTTTCAAGAATTAATTTAAAATTTAAGAAATTTTAAATTAACCGCCAGCATCGTGCAAAATGAATCAAGCTGTATTGCGTCTCTGTCATTTAGAGCGTTATTGTTGTTAAAAGCCATTAAAATGATTGAAGCTACAGATTATAATAGACCGGACGACAAAGAAAATACGGTTAAAAGCTTAAAAAGAAAACGTATATGTGTGTATAGTATAATGTAGTAAACCAGTCAATGTCGTTAATGACCAGCCAATCTCGAAAATTGCATAGAAACATATTTACTAAATATCTAATGAACTTCAACTAACATATAACCTGACAATTAATGGTCAAGTCGCAGTTGAAGTTTTACATTATGAGACTGATTGACCATTAAGTCTATATTCAAACAGTCCTGAACCATCTGCTGGAGAGCATCGGTAAGAGGAACCTCGAACTAGGCCCCTACCACACATTATTTCTAGAGAGGGATAGTTTCAGAGAAACAGATTTTTCAGGCAGTGATACCAGAAATAGCATGCGTAAATGAATTAATATTAATTGTTGATTAATTAATATTAATCAATTAATAGCTGAATGTACAGTAATTAGTAATTGTAAAAAATCAACAAAAAGTAATTAATAATAAAAAACAAACAAACAAAAAAGAATGATAAATGACAAATTCATTAAAGAAACAAAAGATATAAACAGACAGTATGGCCGGCTGGAAGGCCCGCTGGGCTTACGATTACAAAACCGGAGTTATATTTCCTGTTTCGGTAATTTATTTTTAATAAAATTTTATAAACAATGTTTTATGTTTTTTTGTTTATTGTTTCTAGCTTTATATGGTGAAACTCCATAATCATGAAATAATTTTTTGTATGATTATAATATTTATGAAAATGAATAACTTACAATTAAATACTAATGTGGTATGCATGATTATTTAGTTTTATTTTCATAGTTTAAACTACTATAAAATTAAGGGATAATTTTATGTAATTATTCTAATTACAATAAATATTATAATTATAAAAAAATGTTTAATTCTGAAATATATTAAATATTTTACTAAAAAAAATTACCCGAACCGAGAATAGATTCGAGGTTTTGTAAATTGCGTCTTCCAGACGGCCATGTTGTTTATTCATGTCTTTTGCCCCTTTAACGAATGTCATTTATCATCCTTTTTCGTTTGTTGCTTTAATGCATTGTTTTTATATTTTTTTATAAACAATATTTATAGAAAAGAATAATTAAATAAAATTATCCCTTAATTTTATAGTCGTTGTTTAAACTATGTGAATGATTATGCATACCATATCAGTATTTAATTGCAAGTTATTTGTTTTTATAAACATTATAGTTATAAAAAATTGTTTATTTATAAAATATATTAAATATTCTATTTAAAAAAAATACCCGAACCGGGAATAGAATAGGACTTTTTAAATCGTAAATCCAGTATGCCTTCCAGTCGGTCATGCTGTCTGTCTGTTCATGTCTTTTGCTCCTTTAACGAATGTCATTTATCATTCTTTTTTGTTTATATCTTTTTTTATTATTAATTACTTTTGATGATTTTTTAAATTACTAATGACACCTTACTTATTAATTGATTTCAGTGCTTAGTAAGTATATTTACAATGACGCCACAAAGTAAGCTGTCTGGAAAATCTGCTAATCAGATTTTCGAAAACCTATAATGCCGAGTATCGGCTTTTAAATTATTTTGATACTATTTACCATAACATTTGCCGGTTTACTACATTGTCGTTTCATTTTCATTTAAATGGCATTGTAAAATCTTGATTATGGTAAATGAAAAAAATAACGTTTCTGGAAATTCTTGACTGACTTTCATTCCTTACTTTCAAATAATCCTTACTTCCTACTTTCAAAAGTTGGCAATCCTAATTGGAACGTGTGAAAGATTGACCTAGAGTGGAGTTTTATTAAAACAAATTATGTGGTAGGATTATTTGAGTCCCTTAGAATCAAAACTCACAAACTTCAAAATTGGGAGATGATCAAAAACTTCCTGATGTGCTCTCGGTGTCTTTTCATGAAACCTAATGAATGTCCTAGTACATGGACAGCTTAATGAAACATATGCTATAAAAACATTTCAATATATTTATTAATTAACTTAATTTTGGAGAATGTGAGTTTTGGCTCCAAAGTATGAATTATGTGACTTTTGATCCCAAAATGCAGAATAATACAGACACTCAAACTTTTTATTCATTTTAAATTTAAAAATTTAGTATTACAACATAATAAACAAATACAATCATATTACAAACATAAAAAAACAAACTATTTATCTTTTATTATGATATCAAATTAATAAGGTTGCATCTTCTTCACGAAATTCACATTGATTGTCGTCTTCCACCACTTTTTCATCTGCATCAATAATGTAAGCAAAAAACTCTAGAGATTTGTCTTCCCTCCATTTTTCACGGTAGTGTTGGTAAGCAACTTTTCGACATCACTTTTCTTCTCCATGGTGACGCTATTAGCTTCAGGAATTGTTATGGGGATTAAATTGGTTGGACGTGTTTGTTTCATAAACAAACTCTTTTAGACCCCCATGTCATTGCGGTAATGACATTCTCCAGGGACGAGTATTCCATTAAATTGTGTTCATTTGAAATGATGTCGTTTCATTTTAGAAATCTGAAAATGCCAACCAGCAGGTTGTTTCATGACACCTTTCATAGATTCCTTGTAGTTCAAAATCTCACAATCCTTTCCAACAATTTGCACAGTCACATGTTCAGCAATTATGTCCAAAAGTTCCTTAGGTGTAGCTATGATTTTCTTTTTTATCAAACCAAACACTCTATCTGGTGGAATAAAGCTATGCCCAGTTACTGGGAAAATAGGTTCCACTTCTTTTATATTTTCTGGAGCTGATAATGAAAGCCACCTTGAAACCATAGCTACCATGATTGAATTTTTGTTCTGATCTGTGCAACCGTCAGAAATTAGATGAACTTTTTGGTAGTTTGTATAATCAATGTGGTTAAGTTTATGATTCAAACACGAAGCTATGGTGTTTAAACCTTTAGAAAATTGGTTTTCCGTCCAGCAGTAAGATGTTGCAGTTGTGGGATTGTGTGGAGTGTTACTATTTCCTTGAACAATGGTGAAGTTAAAAAGGTAAAATTGGAGTGAATAGTAAACCGATTGGTCTGGTAGTCGTGGCAGCGGCAGGTTTTTTTGGCAGTCATAAGATACTCTACATCCTTAAGAAACTGAAAGAAACCCTTTTCCCTAAGTTTATGAATCCACTTTTAGGTTTCAATCTGTTTTTTAGTATCTTCATTTTTTGCTTTTTTCAATCTCTCCCCTAGTAGTACCCTGTATGTAGACATACAGAGCAAACATCCGTTCGGGGCGAACCAAAACCAAGATTGTATTTGGTTACAAAAATATGCCGAAAATAACTTTCTTTCACGGGAATGTTCTCAGTATCTTTAGAATACATTTTCACAGTGTTTTAATGTTTAATTCTGGTGGAAGATATTTACGTAATCTTTTTTCCCTACAGTAGTCTGATTCGATGCATTTAATAAATTTCATGATAGATTCCGTTTTAACTTGAAATTCGTCTACCTTCCGAAATCCCCCTCGTCTTTCTTCAACTATTCCATTATCATAAAATTGTTTTGTTATTATATATATTCTGAACCTAGACACACAAAGTATACCCAAAAAGCTTTTCAAACCAACGGGGATTAATTCTTTTTTTTCGGTTCGAACAAAATACTTGCACTGCATACTTTGGGCTTTTTTTTGTCATGTTTTTGTCTGCGTTTTTTTATATGGTGCATAGTTACATGCTTAATAATAAAATTATCTTGGAAAGGCTTGTCATGCTTTTGATAAAACATTCCATGAAGTTTTTTTAATATCCTTCACTGTTAGACTCATACAGAGAAAAGCACCCTTTTCATGGCCACAAGTAGGATAAACAAGCAATGATTGTGCTTTGTACCTAAAAGAGGATGAAAAGCTATTTAAATAGACAGTACTTTCTAAAGTTCAACCAACAATACAAGAAATAAGTCACCCACTTAATAACCCATCCTTTACCCAGTTTCCGCACGTAATTTGTAATGACTAATGGTTACACTTTAAGGAATAGAAACTACAAACATTTTGCATGGGCAGGTAAATAAAGTTATAACTATTGTAAGTACCTTTCTGCTTTTGTTTTATTTTTCTTTCAACTATTGGAATTCCGAATCCTTCTTGCTTTTCCGTCAACCACAGGATTCACGTGCACTTCCATATTAATATTAATTCACTGATTTTATAAAAATAGTGTTGCTTAGCAAAATTTATCTAACAAACGACTACTGCACAATTTAATGTCATAATGGTCTGCGGCCATATTAAACTACGAGATGACGAAGCGTTCTGATTGGTTAATAGGCGCGTAGTTACAAAACTCATATTATCCATTGGATAATGTGAGTTTTCACACCAAATAGTATTTGAATCTTATACTTATGGACATGAAGAACGTAACCCTGTTGTCAACTCAATTTCACCAAAAATGGAGATTGTGAATATTGATTCTAGGGGACTCATTTGTCATATTGTAAAGTTTGTAGGTTATGTTACAGCTAAAACACATCTTATTGGTAGCATGCTTGTTACCTATCGCATGCCATCTTATTACTGTGAAACTTAGACACGCCTAAAATATAGAAAATTCTGTTCTCCAGATCAGATATAAATCCAAATAATTCCATCGATGATCAATCATGTGCATGTAATTACCAGACTTCGGCAATTGCTTATTGATTGTGTAGTTAAACCCACAAGTTGATGTAGTCATAAAATGTGTAGGTACATATAAAATTAGAAAGAGAGAGTCATCACTCATTAAAATTTTATAGACACAACTGCACGGAATCGTACACTCAACTACGTGATAGGCGAGGTCATGTTCGGGCCTGGTAATTACTGTTACTATTTTAGATTTTACTCTTACATTCTGAAATAAGGTCAATATATAGAGAATTCATTGCTTATCGGTAGATAAGATAGTTTTTAGTTTTTGTAAGCCTTTGGAAATTTTTATATGGCGAGTTAGTAATCCTATCTGAACTATCACTTTTGGAGCAGATCGTATGGAAAATGAGTAAAGCTATATCCGGATTAGTGAAGCTGTACTGTACTTTAGTAAAGTGTAAACTACTTTTTCTTCTTGGATTCTTTGGACTGCTAGAAGCTTTTATTTAATACTTTCTAAGTTGCTACTTTTTTTGATCCCTTAATTTTTTCTGTGACATTCGAATAAAACATTGCGGCTGGCCTGCTCTAAAATTACTACTATTAGAGCAAAAGTAGAGCGTCGCATAGTCATGCATGACTATGCAACACTATAGTTTTGCTCCATCAACAGCAATCTTTGAGGCAGTCCAGCCGCAATGTTTTATTCGAAAGTCACGTACAAAATTAAGAAAGGGATTTTGAATTATCTTCCCTGGTCAGCACTTTTCTTTTTTCTGACTTGCACATTTCTGTCAGCCTGCACTTCTGCTTTTGCTTTTCTTGCTACACTCCTTTGTATGTGGTTTTGTTGGTGGTACATCGCAATCAGTCTTAGAAAACCCACAGTCAGAAATCAATTGACATCTGAAAATCTAACGATTTCTAATTGGAGAGGCCACTTCTGGTCCATGCAGCTGCTTGTCAGTAAAATGAGACAAGATAGGTAATTCTGACTCATTAGACTATGCTAATTTTATATACAGTGTGTCGCTAATTAGGCAGCACCACCCTTATATCTTTTTTATTTTTTATTCAATTTGAACCACACTTTCCTTAAAGATAGAACACATTAAACTGTACTTCTGACCAAAAACCATTTGTCTTCTTCAAATGTAAAGCCACCTGCGATACCAAAATAAAAGAAAAAAATATTTTTAACGGGAAATTTTGCTAACAAAAAGCATAAATCCAAAATTTCATTAAAAACAAAAAAAAATTTAAACTTCTTTACCACTTGTGATGTCAAAAATCTAAAAAATGGGAAAAACTCTTGAAAGGTAAAACATTTTTCACTTTAAATCTGTTTTTAGGCATCAGGAGTGGTTTTTGTCAAGAACACGAGGACACCAATAATCTATCAAACAAATTTATTTCTAAACTAAATTTCCTACTCCTGAGGATAGGAATGTTTGGTTTATAATTAAAATGATAGGTACCTAATATAATTTGGGAGTAATATCTGTCTACCTCTTGGAATCTCCACTGCATCGAAATGTTTCCCAAAGGTACTATAGATGTTGAAGGTTATGATAGCCTTATCTATAGGCACAATGCTTTTTTTTTAATTTCAAAAACATTAAATTGCTCTCATAAATCAGAAACTTTTACAAACTTTTTACGGTTTATAAAATACCTTCCAATTATCTTCTATAATAATATCTTTAAAATATGTATGTATATGTCGCAGGCAGATAGTCAAGTCCGGCAAAAGTAGGAATTTTTTAGGTTCCACACCTATGTCTCAACCTATGTCTCAAAATGTCAAAAAACGAGCTGAAAATTTTTAGCTCATTTGGTCAATATTAACCTGTGCCACCGAGAGGTTAAATCTTAAATGGTATTTAACATGGATTTGGTGCACTGCTAGAAACTTTGTGGTATAGGTAACTTTTTACAGCTGTAAACTGTCAAAAGTTTTTCCGGTAGTTTGAATTTCATCATATTCGTCTTCAGCAGTTTCAACAACATAAGTATATAAATTTTCACGTTAAAACATAGAAAGATAAAATTAAAAGTTACACCACAAAGTCTAGAAATGCACCTAACGCATGTTAAATCCTATTTAAACTTTAACCTCTCTGTGGCACGGGTTAATATTGACCAAATAGGCTGAAATTTTGCACAGCTCATTTTTTTGACATTTTAAAGAGATCTAGGGGGAGGAGGACTTTGCAAAAATTTGAACTTTTGCAAAATAGCATTTATAAACAAATGCTAGTCAAAAAGTAAACAAGCTATACATCCGTGCCATACTTGATCAAGTTTCGAAAATTTATTATAAGCTAGGGCTACTAAAATTATTGGGACAGTTATTCTAGGACACCTTGTAGAGATGGCATCCAAAACTGCCAAAGTACCGACAGAACTGTTTGACTGGGATAGCTGCTGACCTTTGAGACGCTGATGCAGCTGGGCACATATTCCTTCCAGAAATACTGTTACAGTATTTGCTGCCATCATGACAGACAATCTAATTGTACTTATATACTAATATCGCTTTCTATAGGAGTTGTAAGCTTTGCGTCATTTAAAAAATGCCCAGAGGTCAAAGCTTGAAGATCATGTGGATCTTAGGGTTAAACCCATGCCTTTAAACAAGCTTACATAAGCAAAGTTTAAAATTCCTTGCAGAAAAATGTATCATAATAAGACTGATATCCTTCCAAATACAACTGTAGTTAAAGTTTGTTAGTTACAGATCTAGATGGTGTTAATTTAACACCTAATTGGCATTTACTGTCCTTCGATTTCGATTGTAACTTTAGTCACAATTTTGAAACTGAAGAATAGTATCAAATGCCATTGCTACTATGTTAATAAATGCCAATGTTATTAAAAGAATACACCCCATGGTTTTCAAGAAGTTACTCTAGCTATACAGGGTGATATATAGCAAGGTCAATTAAATTTTTTTAATGTACTGAAAATGTTTATTATGAATTCCATTGGAAAAATCTATTCATGGTTCTGGAACACTTCTCATGTGCTTATACTCTAGAATCCTTAACTAGCATTTTATAAAAGTAGGAGCTGAGAGGCCTTCAAGTTTCCTTGTAGAGCACCAGTGATAATATTTAATATACCCTTTGAAAGGGTATATTAAATACCATATTAAATTGAAATCTCAATAAACATAGCAAAGTTTTGTTTGTATAGTCTCATAGAACAAATGTATTATTATATTGTTAATGCAGTCGAACTCATCGTTCCTGATGCAGTATAGTACTGGGTGGAAATAAATGATTTTCATCAAGTTACCATTGCATTCCCCATGTAAAAGCACGACGTGCCGCTCTACGAAAATAGAGAAGGCAGTACCATAACTTCAAAATATACATTTTGACAAAGATTCAATAAATTCTATGAATTGTTTGACACATTAATTTAATTTATTGACAGAACTAATTTAGTACTAAATCAAAAAGAGTAGAGCGGTACAGAAAAATTTACATGTGAAAAAATTCCAAAGGGAACTTGATGAAAATCATTTATTTCCACGGTGTATTATGAACTGAAAAAACTGAAGGTGAGGTTTTAAGTGCATACAGAAAATCTGTTTTATAAGTATTACAATGTTTATTTTAATTATTAAGAGTTACTGTACTTAGTTTTTGCAAGGAGAAGAAAGGAAATAAAAGTATTTTGGTTAATTTTTTTCCTAAGACTTGTTAATATATGTGTATGTGCTCATGAAAAGGGAATACTTAGCGGGTATTAAGTTTACAGAAGAACCAAGTTTAATAACCAGAGATGAGAAAGATTTGCTGATAAACCTGTGCAATAAGTCGAACCATTGGCGTGCCAGCAATATTGTCTACCTGAACAAATAAATGAAGAATCTATTGATTGATTGATCATCTCACATTGAGACTACAGTGTATGCTTATGGACAACGGGGTTGCCAAACATCTTGCAAGCAACTTTTAAAAAGACTTTCTAAATATTGTAGTTGTAACTGCATAAACCTTTATAATCCCTATTGTTCGAGTAAGTTATATTGCAGGTAGTCACTTCTTCTGACAGCGGTAGTAAAACAAAATTTCAAAACTTGCTGCTGTTCATGTAGCGCGCATATAAAGTCTGGAACTATCGAAATAAATCTTTTATTAACTTTATTAAATTTAATTAATCTGTACTGTTTAAAGTATTTAAATAAACATTATTATTATTATTAAATATTTTTGAGAAAAATCAACGAACACGTTGATTTTTATCTTAAAGGAGACATATTTTAGTGTAATCGTTATTTGTAGATCGTCTTTTGTTTCCGAGTTATGACGATAACAAAATTTTTTTAAATGGAAACCCTAATTTTTTATGATGGATTTGGAAAGATAATGTAATGCTAAGATCAAATATGCTAAAAAAAGTATGATACTGTATTAAGAAATTTCCGAGATAATTGCTTTTAAAGTTTTAAAACAAAAATTAAAAAACAATCAAGAGTTCTAAGTTTTAATAAAAAAAATAATTCTTTGAAGAACTGTCACAAGTTTATCGCTAAGTCACTTGTTACATGGATACTTGATTTTTTTTATTAAGAAAATTAAACTCTTGATTGTTATTCAAAGTTCAAATTTTTTGATAAAGAATCAAGTAACCATGTAACAATTGACTTAGCGTTAAATTTATGGCAGTTCTTTAAAGAATTTTTTATTTTTCTTATTAAAACTTGGAACTCTCAATTGTTTTTTAATTTTTGTTTTAAAACTTTAAAAGCAATTATCTCGGAAATTGCTTTCCAAATCCATCATAAAAAATTAGGGTTTCCATTTAAAAATATTTTCGCTATCGCCTTAACTCGGAAACAAAAGATGATCTGCAAATAACAATTACACTAAAATATGTCTCATTTAAGATAAAAATCGACGTGTTCGAGGATTTTTCTCAAAAATATTTAATAAAAGATTTATTTTGATAGTTCCATACTTTATGAGTTAATGCCAGTACTTGTATACTATCAAACTACACTTTTTTAATTGTACAGCTTTTATATAAATCAGTGATAAATTGAAAACAAATAATATGAGTATAAAAAGTACAACAGCAAAAAGTTCAGTATTGGCACAAATCACTTTCATCTTCTACGTCACTATCACTTTCCAAATTTATAGGTATTGGCTCAATATCATCCATCAATTTCCCACATGTTATCTTCTGTCTTAATTACATGGTTAACATAATTGTTCCATTTTTCCGCTGTCACTTGAATGTACACTTCACTAATTAAATTTCGAACAGCTCCTTTAAATGTGGTATTTTTTTAGCGATATACTGTTTTACATCACCCCAAACCAATTCAATGACATTTAACTCGCAATGGTACGGAGGTAATCTTACTATTGGAAAGTATTCTTTTGCACATTCTTCAAGAATGTATTTGTCGTAATTAGATTTAAAAGCCTTCACCACGTCCAATAGATCTGCTTTCAAGTAATCATCGTCAAAATGTATATCTTTTGACCAAAGCCATGATCGTATTTCTTCTTTTTTCCAAGACTAATTTGGTATTTTTTTTATTTTTCAGCAATGGTATGGTGCATTATTCATTACTACAACTGATTTTGCAGGTAAATTGGGCAACAAAGAATTTCTAAACCAAGTCTCAAAAGTAGCTCCATCCATTTCATCATGATAATCCGCCCTGTTCTTCTTTGCTAAAAAGGTCAACTCTGCTCCATTTATAAAACCTTGTTTGCTGCCAGCATGAAGTAAAATAAAACGAGGGCCACGCTTTGTGGGAGCTTTCAAACCCTTGGTTAATCCTCGAATGAAGGCGTCCCGATATAATTTAATTGACATATCCACCCAATGAGCTTTGATGCTGTGGCCCAGATTGACCCAAGATTCATCAATATAAACTACATATATTGTAATCCTCTTCTCTATATTTTTTAATTTGTCTTAAATAACGATGACGCCATGCAATTATCTCTTCTCTTTCAATTAAATAAGATCGTAGTCCTCTCTTAATATACTGGAAATTCATATCACGGAATAATCTATTCAACGTACTTCTACTAAAGTTGGGCAAGTTTTCATCGTCATTTACAGCTACAATATTGTTCATCGTTCGTGGTATATTTTGCGAAAAAAACTTGTGCACCTTTCTTCTAATTTCACTCCTAATTCCATCACAGTATATTGCGCGATTTTGAAGTATTTTTATTCTTCGCTCTTTTTCTTAGAGATTTTATTCCATCAGGTGAAATACTTTCTTGACGTACTGAGAACAAAATTTTTTCACTAATACCTGTTTCTTTAGAAACTTGTCGAATAATTACTGATAATGACTGCTGGGTCTCAGTAAGACGATATTTTATCAAATTTGACAAAATCTGTTTTTCACCAACCTTTAGTACACAACCCATTCTGTTTTTAACAATATCCGCCATACTTATGTGTAATGTACTATATGCCTTATGTAATACTACAATACGAATAGTTACAACAGACAACACTACAATGTTAACAATAATTACAAACGATAAAACCCAAACAACTAAGCGAAGATCTATAGACGCACAAGCTATCAAAATTTGAAACCAAATAATTATTTCTGTATTAAGAAATTTGCTTATATGCGTTTGGTGACAAATAATAGTGCCGATAAAAAACGTTATACTATAATTTCAGTAAGTACAAACTGTATTATATAGTTCCGCGAAGTAAAAGTAGAAAAACCAGAAGGGTTTATTGTTTACTAAAATCCTTTGCATTTGCTGCTAATCCTAAATTTCCGTTTTTGCAAGTTTCTTTTGAAACAAGTTTAACAAATGAATGATTTTATCATGATGAAATCATTTTACCATTAAAATTACGTCTGGGACCTGTATTTACCTGTGAATTAAAAGATTAAAAAGATCATACAGAAGCTAACCAGCCGTTATTTTTATGTCAAAAGAATTTGAAGATGAAAGAATTAAAAAAATACATGTTAATAAGACTTCCTTTTAAATGCTTCTTTTGTATGGTTACGATTACACTTTTTCGGTTACTGTTTTCAAAGGTTTAGAACTTCTGGAATCTTAATCCACATTTCTATAGATTCATACAGTGAAATAGGTGGCATCAACAAAGCACAAACTCCCATAAGAAATACATAGGCTATCTTTCCTTCACTGTAGTCTCAACGTGAGTCGGACAATAGGTCAACGCGTGACCAATATCTGTGAAACATATTAAGATAAGAGTGTAAGCAGCATCTTATGTTGTTGGCTGTTAAAAAAAGTCAGCAACGTACGTTAGAATTGTACTTTTTAACATTTCATTTGTCATCATTAACTACATACACCCTAATAACAGGTTATAATTAAAAATTTCATTACGTTTTAAGTATCATAATGAAGACATTTAAAGAAAAGTAATTTCAAAAATTTAGTTATAACTCATTAGAAGTAAGAAATAGGGAAGATAAAATCAATTTACACTATTACAAAGGTTTAAAATTACTGCTACCGATGTCTTCACAAATCCCGCACAAAGGAATTATTTCTGTAGAAAGCTAACGAAACATCCATTTAAAATATGAATTATGTTAAATACTGCAAATAAACATTTCGTTTAAACAAAAAGGCGTGAAATATACCTAAATTAGGGTACTAGTAAAGTAAGTATTTTAAAGATAAATAAGTGGTTATTTTTCAACTTGGTCAAAAAGATTGGTTTTTAATACAATAATACTACCTCACTTTTGCTTTGCCGCTACTATTTTATTTATGGGAAATAAACGGGATTTCAATAAATTACAAATTCTACAAAATAAAGCAATGAGAGTAATACTTAATTGTAATAGATATACAAGAGTGGAATATATGCTAAGTACATTAGGGTGGGTTAACGTTGAAACTTTTTTTAAAATTCAGGTTGTTGTTTTTGTGCATAAAATGAAATTAGGGTTATTACCACAATATTTGACAGATAATTTAATATTAGTAAATGAAATTCACAATCACAATACAAGGTTTAACAATAATTTTTATTTAAGCCGAAGAAATTCATCAAAAGCACAAAATTCTCTTTTATAATGGAATTATTCTTTACAATCAATTGCCTGAACAAATAAAAGGATTAAATTTGAAAATGTTTAAAAGAAAAGCTAAAGAATTCTTTATATCTAGCATCTAGTCATATATTTATACATATAGTCATTTATAGGATTTATTTGTATACTTTTTATATTTATCTGTTATTGTAACTTGTGCTGTTGGTAATTATTGTAAGAAAGTGTAATGAAAGGGACCACTGTAGTACCTATATGTAAAGTTATAGCGAATGCTAAATAAAGATTATTATTATAATTATAAAAAAGACGTAAACATTCGCAATTGTTTGTGATGTCCTATAGCCATAGTAACAAGCATCCCTAAATAAAGCAAGGTAGTACTTTTAAAATACCATTATATCTAGAATTTCTGAAAACTTGTGAAGTGAAATATCATGACAAAGCCTACTATATAACACATACTGTACTTGGTAACGGAACATTGGGGTTAACGAAACCAGATACATTTATTGCTTTGCAAAATTTGGGAATGCAAATTTAGGTAGCCTGAAGTCCTTTTTTAACAGTATGCATCTTAAAGCAATATGCGGGGGAGGAAAGCGATAGATGAACACAAAATATTTCGGTAAAAAGTACAGCTTCCGTCCTGGAGGAATACCAATTTAAAGACAATAAGATAAGTTCACACTCATAGTGTTGCTAATGTAACAATAAATGTGAGTTTTCAACGGTAAAGGATCACGTGGCAAGGACCAAGCTGCCCGACAATCCAATCGGTGGGAAAGGAGAGTAAAGAGAACGTGCTCAATGTCTGTAGGTATAAAATTATTATTTGATACTGCTATAATGACATTTGTCATGTACAAACGATTTTTAATGAAAATATCTTTAAGTCTTTGCGCACAACATTCCCACAGACGGAAGCACTAAAACAATGTGCAACAATGACAGGGGTGTCTGCTTCAAGCTGCTATCGCATAGTCCATGAGCAAGAGCACACAGAGGCTGGGTCAATGTACCGAAGAACCATTTACGGGGTCAAAAGACCATAACACTGGATGAAGATAGCAAAAGGGCTATACATCGGACAGTTCATTCAATTTATTTTGACAACGAAATGCCAACTATCTGGGAAATCCACGATAAGATCTAGGGGAATGACATTATACTCGAAATGAGCCGTGAAACTCTGCGCAAGACGTTGAAGGAGCTGCAATTCTGTTATGCAACCTGTAGCAGAAAATTTGCTCTAATTGAAAAGCCCAAAATTGTGACCTGTCCGCGCAACTACCTCCCTAGCATCGTAGAACTGCGCACGACAACGCGTAAAATATATTATTTAGATGAGACGTGGATTAATGCTGGACACACCGTGGGGAAAGTGTGGCAGTACACTAGTGCAACCTGTAAGTTCACATATTTTACAATTTCTTACTACTTTCAAGGTTTTTGGGGTCGCCGAATCCGAATTTGGGGTTAATAATGTATTTTGACACATAACAACTGTCTACTGAACTGATGACAATAATTCACTTTTTTACACGTTTTCATTATTTTCGAGGTTTTTTTGGGTCGATGAATTCGATTTTGAGATTCAAAATCCAATTTGACACATTAAAGCTGTCAAGAAATTCTGATGAATGGAATTGAAGGAATTCTGTTATCAAAACGAATATGTTAAAAAAATACTATACCGTATGTTGAACTAAATTTTTAACTGCGAATTTGTATTCAGTGACCCTTAGAACTTTAAAAGTAAATAAAAAAGTATAAAAATGCGAATCTACATCAGAATTTCTCATTTTGACAGCTTTAATGTGTCAAATTAGATTTTGAGTCTTAAAATCGAATTAGCGACCCAAAAAACCTTGAAAATAGTAAAAATGCAAATTTACATAAACATTTTTCATATTGACAGCATTCTTGACAATTGTCATATTGTAAAACACATTTTTAATCTCGAATTTAAAATCAGCCACCCCGAAAACCTTGAAAGTAGTAAAAAATGGGAATATACACCAAAATTTATTTTTTAACAGCATGTTTGACAACTGTCACGTTAAAACACCAACAATGTTATACCTTATAATATCCACAACTGTTTAAAACCCACGTTAAATCCTATTTAAACTTTAACAGTCGAAGGACACGGGTTAATATTTTTAGATGTTCCCGCCAAAATTTTTGTTTTTTAATACTAAATCGATCTAGGGGGTGGGACGCATAAAATTCGAAAATCTACTTTTGAAGGACCACACATGGACAACAAAAATATGCATAACTTTGAATGTTTGTTATTAAGCAGAATTTTTTTTTAATCTGTATTATCTACCAAGTAGTATTTTATTTGTGCATGGGTATCTTCTTAATTTTATTGTACTTTTTATTATATTTTATTTTATTGATTTATCGCATCCACTTTTGTGTTCTATAAGGATGAAAATAAATTTTATTATTATTGTTAGGTGAAATAGAATAATTTAACGTCAACATTAATAATAAAATTATTATTATAGTGTAAATTGATTTAATTTTCCCTATTTTGTACGTATATTCGATTATAATTGAATATACGTTAAGCAGCACGTTAACTCTTAAATAAAATCGGATTCTGACGCTACTGAATCATTTTAGTTCACCTGCTGTTTAGCTTTACTGATCAAGCACATGATCGGGCATCTCGCCGTGTGATTCCCGATGCATAGGGGAAAACCTCATGGACTATCTCTTTGACACTGTCGGACTCTTGCCGACTAAAACCCCTACTTTCTACTCTCCATTGAACTCTGGGATCATCCTTTTGGTTTACATCGGTGCTCATAGCGGTCTTGTACTTATATACTCCTTAGTCTTTTTCTGTCCTCTTATTTCTTTTGTCCGTATGATATTTTTTATAAAGTCATGAATAATATTTCAGTTTTCTTTCTAGCATTGTTCTTATTACATTATTTCTGTTCACTCAGGGCTATTCCCAGTTTTTGTTGAGCTTGCATTCGCTCGTTTGATCATCGACGGCATACAATAGCCGTGTGTTCCGGCAATTTCTCATCGCCCCAGTAGATACATTTGCTGTCTTCAGATAGCTTCAGTTTGTAGGTATAGTTTCTAAACCTTCCATGTCCAGATAGGAACTGTGTTAAGAAATAATCAGTACCCCTGCGGTTGCACTCCACCCATTCTCTTATATCTAATATAATTGATTTTGTCCATACGGCTGTCTCTTGTGCTGTAATGTGTGCTCTTGTTCTTCTCTCTTAGCGTTAGCTGTTGTGCCATCGTTTCGCCGGTATAATCTCTCCTCTCTTCTATTGTCAGCTTTATCGGTGGGACTATTGATATTGCTTGTGCTGCCTGTGTTGATATTGTTCTGTATCCACTAATTACTCTTATCAAAGCTCTTCTCTGTATGCCACTTAGTATCTTTTGATATTTCTTTATGTTAACAGCCTCTTTCAGTTTGGGTATAGTAATGGTTTTTTATGTAATTTACATAGAATAAAAGTGTTATATAAAAACTCCATGCCACTGTCTCAATTTAAGTATATGCTTTAGCTCAGGCGTTGGCAACCTTTTCTTGGTTGTGGGTCAAAATCAGCCCAAAAGTGACTATTAAGAAGACGTTTTGGGCCAATGGGTATTTTCATTTCAGACAATGTCCTTGTATGCCGCCTGTGTCAATTTCTGCAATTTTGTAATCAAACCAAAATGTTAATCTTATACCTAAACCAAAAAATGAAGGATCTAAACCGAGTGAATCTAGCAGGCGCAGACTAGCAGTCGGAGTTGATTGTGAATGAGCCTTGCTCCCAAATTGTCAAATTTAGACAGTTTGAAATTAAAAATTGTCATTGCAATCTGTCAAGGTTTTAAAAGGTTTCTCACAACTCCAATTGTTAATTATTAAACTGCTATTAATAAATATTAATTGGAGTTGTGAAAAATCTTTTAAGCAGCAACTAATGTCGTGCACACTTTTGCTATCAGAAGGTTATTTATTAATAGTAGTTTAATAATTAACAATTGGAGTTGTGAAAAACCTTTTAAAACTTTGACAGGTTGCAATGACAATTTTTAATTTCAAACTGTCTAAATTTGACAATTTTGGAGCAAGGCTCATTCACAATCAACTCCGACTGCTAGTCTGCGCCTGCTAGATTCACTCGGTTTAGATCCTTCATTTTTTGGTTTAGGTATAGTTATATTTTCTCGAAGTGTTTGTTTCATGTTTATGTTTAATTTATTTTTATATATTATACTTTATTTGCACTTAAATGGGTCACTTGGTGACCCGCAGCTCATAGGTTGCCGAAGCCTGCTTTAGCTTATAATGAGATATTCAAAACAAACATGTGCTGCAGTGGAGCAGTGTCGACTAATATACAAAACGAAAGCTTCAATATAAAAAA
Organism: Agrypnus murinus; assembly: GCA_929113105.1. Taxonomy (NCBI): domain Eukaryota; kingdom Metazoa; phylum Arthropoda; class Insecta; order Coleoptera; family Elateridae; genus Agrypnus; species Agrypnus murinus. The sequence goes on from OV816028.1 coordinate 40,970,700, forward strand.
AGAATTACGCAAATTTGCCCAGAACTCTCAAGCGAACTGGAAGAAAAATCAGCTTCGTGTTTTAAATATACAGGGTGTCCCATTAATACGTAGTTGGACTTTGCCAGTGGTTAGATAACCATTAAAGAAAGAAAATTCCTATATACCATTTTTCTCGTACTTCTATACTTTTGGAGAAAAATGGCATCGAAGTTCAGCCTAATGTTTTCAAATTTAATAGTAAGAATGCACATGACACATTTTAAAGTTCAAAGTGATAAACAATACTACTTCGAAAATGTGCAAGCTATCATAATAAAGTAATAACCCGTCTTTATTTTGGCCAAGTGTTTCGTGGAATAAGAACTAATAAATAAAGACACGTACTCGTGTTTAATATTATGTTTCAAAAGCGGTATTTTTGTTTTCTGCTTTGTAAGACAATTTCATATTCTTTTAATAGGTACATTAACCCCTAATATGTGTAATACAAGAAGGTCTGTAAATAAAAATATATTTTCGTATTAATTTTGTTTACCGTAAATCAAATAAGATATTTTCGAAAATTTGCTGTAAGGTAATTTAGTATTCTATTAGTAGTATTAGTGGTTTTGATTATTAGATTCTTGTTTCTGATAACCGCGTACCAGTTGTGTTATTTTTTGGGCATGCTGTACTGTATTATTTCCTACTATTTTTTATTTAAAATAATATTTATTCCCAGAAAGTACATACTATACACCGTTTAGTCTAAGTTTACGTTCACGTCATAAATATAAAAATAGTGACGTAAGAGTACAACCAACTGTGCAAATAATAACATTCAAAATTTAATTTTATGAAGAAATATTATTTGCTCTATCGAAAATAAAATTTAATTTTCATATATTTAGTAATACATTTATTTATAGAATAAATACAAATAGGTTTTTAAACCAAAACGTAATTTGTTAATTTAATGAGAAAATACACATTTATTTCAACAGAAAAGCAGGTTGGTACACCTGTGTAAGCAACACGCTGTATTTTCAAATTTATTTCAGGTGACCTTTCAGAGTTTGGTTTACGATAGTTTGTTATTTTGTGTTTGATAATTTTCCCTGTTTTTATTATTTGTTTACTTCAAGATGTCTAAAGTGTTGTGTAAAAGATCAAGATTATTAGTTAAGACATTAATAAATTTCTAGTTAAGTTTACAGCCCAAAGAGGAAACGAAATTGAAAACAAACTACAGACATTGATTCTTGTAGAGGCAAATATTCGCAATGAAATTGATGAAATATACATACTATACAACAATACCTATTGATGGATAGATTAAATTATCGTCTTTACTTAATTATGTCTATTAACGAATAACAAATCAAATTTAATGTTATCATTAAATGGGTCAGTATTAAAATGATGTAATTTCTGTCTGCGTTTCCTATTATAATACAGGGGAATCCCCCGGATTAACAGAACCTTTTAAGTTCTTTCAACACCATCCAAAATGGAATTTGAACCGTCTGCATCCTTGTGCTAATTAAACAGATGTCACGTTTTTACTCATGGTGTCAGTTTCTAAAGAGCTTGCATTTAATCCTATTCGACTTAACACCTGACCTACATCAATTATGCGTACTTTGCTGAAAACGTCGGTCAAAATTATTAAAAATTTGAACTTTTTCTAATCAAAAAACTTTATTAAGATTTTTTGTTCCAAATGCCATCAGAAATGCGGTGGTAAAGTCTGGTGTGTGGGCTATGAGATACCCTGTATAGATAAGCGGGAGTAGTTACGAAACTCGCCACCGTGGAAAGTGAGATGGCGCCGTAAGTGAATGTCAAATCCGTGCGTCTCAAATTAAACATTTTATATTTATTTAAATTAAAAATATAAACATTAAAAAATTGTAAAAATGAAATAGTGTTGATTGATCTACACAGCGAAAGCTTCAATATAAAAAAAGAATGATGCAAATCGGCCCAGCAGAATTCTCAAACGAACTGGAACATTGAATTTTTAAAATATCTAAGGCTTCCAGGTCGACTCAGCCCCTGAAAATGACTACCTGGGAAGTTATTTCCTGGGGTAATAAAAGGCGATCATTGCGTAAAGATAGCCACTTTATCACTCTTGTTTACCGAATGGTTCGAGTAAATAGCACCCTACCCTGCTGTACCCATGGGCCATCATGGTCTGTGAAAAGGATGATTATTGTCCCATGGTATAGAATGATTGGACTAAAAGGAGGTGTAGTGCAAAAAAATAAATTTTAAAATAAAAAAAATCTAAGAATAGTGAAAACCGCACATTTTTAAGGTAACTAATAACCGAGATACAGCTACTAGAAGTTTGTCCGAGTCCTTGACATCATACCGACACGGAGTCGTGAAACCGCAATAGTATTGCATGCATTTTAGGTGCAGTGCACTCTTCGTGTTGATCGATTTCTTTAACAATGGGCTTAGGTTTGAACCAAAATATACACAGGCTCAATAAGCCAAATAAAGTAATACTCCTACAAGAAAAGAGAAGATGGAAATCAGTCGAATATTGCAAGAATAAACAATCTAAATTGGTGCAAATGCAATAATTTTATGCTTATATCAACTGTGAAGTATTGTGATAATATATCCAGCGAAAGAAGTGTAAGTTATGGTGTGCCTCAGGGCTCAGTTTTGGGGCCAATATTATTTATATTATACTGGATGGAAATAAATGATTTTCATCAAGTTACCATTGCATTCCCCATGTAAAAGCACGACGTGCCGCTCTACGAAAATAGAGAAGGCAGTACCATAACCTCAAATCAATAAATTCTATGAATTGTTTGACAGATTGATTTCATTTATTGACAAAACTAATGTAGTACTAAATCAAAAAGAGTAGAGCGGTACAGAAAAATTTACATGTGAAAAAATTCCAAAGGGAACTTGATGAAAATCATTTATTTCCACGCTGTATATAAATGATGTAGTAGATGTAGTTAAAAATTGTTCGATACAAATGTTTGCAAATGATATTCTGTTGTACTTTACAGGCTGCAATACACTAGAAATAGTATGTAATAACTTAAATGAAGATATTACAAATATCTACAATTGGTCAAATAATAATTCGTTAAAATTAAACCTTGATAAAACCTTTGATATGATACTTAAAAGTAAATTTAGCGAAGTAGAACCATGTGAAATCAAAATTAATAACTATAGGTTGGAGCAAGTACCAGAAATCAAGTATTTAGGCATCATAATCGATGAAAATTTACATTTTAATCAACATGTTAATTATATGTCAAAAAAAATTAATACTAAGATTTATTTTTTTGGTAGAATTTCTAAGTTTGTGGTCTAAATTTCTAGTTTACAAAACTATAATTGCCCCTCATTTTACATATTGTGTAACAATATTATTTATGTTAAACAATAGTCAATTTTTGTTACTTCAAAAGCTGCAAAATAAAGTGATGAGATACATACTTAATTGCAATATCTATACAAGTATTGATATAATGTTAAATACGTTAAACATATTATCTGTTAAACAAACCGTTATTGTAAATACTTTATTATTCATTTTTAAACTGTTAAATGGATTGTTACCCAAACATCTAAGTGTAACCCATTGTACTTTTGTAGGTGATATTCCTACATATAATACCAGAAGGAGGGATAATTTTTATGTACAGAGAAGTCGCACTTATTTTGGCGAAAATCAAGTATTCAATAAAGGTCTAAAGATGTACAATGAATTACCACAACAAATTAAAAATAGTATTAGCATAAGAGAATTTAAAACAAATTGTAAAAAATTTATTCAAGATAACAGGATTATGTTATGATGTGAACGGAGTAGCTACACCTATGCAATTACTAAATTTCTTTTTTCTCCTCTTAATCTGTGATATCTTACTGTACTGTAACTATACTGTTATTATAACTGCATAATGTATTTGTATATTTATATGATTATCAAAGCTGTGATATGTGTACTCTTATCTGTATATCTGTACACTTTGAAAATGTTTATTTATAGGATTATCAAAGATGTGTAATGATGTCTGTACAATTTTAAAATGTTTCCTTTTTTATGTATAGCTGTGATTGCTATTAAAGATTTATTATTATTATTGTAAGGGTAATGCTCTTGAAAATGAAGTAAGTGAAGAAAACGTGCATTATTCTTCACGAATCATTTGTAAATGTAGTTTTACACTTAGATAGTTTAAATATGGTAAGGCACAGCTTACTTTTAAAATGTAAAACGGAAGGACAAAGACAACGATACTACAGTTATTGTGGCGGCATTTGGCTTATCGTAATTTTGTCTGTTAGAAGCAGATCTTGACAAATGATTTTGATTCTTCCAAAAATGTTGTTATTTAAATTTGTTATATTTTGTTTATATAAATAGTGACAAATGTTTGTAAAGTTTTTAACATGTATTACTTGTGCATGTGGTGGCCGAGTACTGTTCACCGGCCGTGGACACTACGCTGACTGGCAGTTTTGGACAATTTGCATACCGTAGACACTACGCCAACCGCAAGCAATGGACACCTTGCGCGGTCGGCAAAGTTTCCAGTAGCAAAATTTATTTTAAGGGTCGGCGTAGTGTCTGTGGCCAGCGTTGTATCCGGTAGCCGTAAAGGTGCATACCTGAGCTTCTAATCTAAATATAAGGGGACGTATTCACATGCCATGATTCAAGGTGTCTCTAACTAAAGTTCTAATGAAAATCAACAAGAAAAAGGATTGCTTTATCTCATTCTAATAGGTGGAAACAGATTAGAATTAGTCACCATGGCAATTAAACACGTTATTAACTTAATAGTGAGATTTAAATATGGTCCAACGAGTTTAATATTTCCAATTCTCTACTATTGCATTATTTTTCAACACATTACCTTCCAACAGTCAAATTAACTACAACTACTACAATTATAAGTGAGAAGCGGATGATTGGAGAACATTCGAGCATTTTGAGAAATTTCAAAAACTTTTGAAATTATCTTTATTTTGGGTATATCTTTGCAAGTTAAAGGTATATTCTCCAGTTCTGCTCACTTTTGAGGGTTTACTCTCGTTTTTTCTCGTTTGTGCTCCGGGAATATTCTCCAAAAATAAATGCTCGAGCATTTTCCAACACTAGTTATAAATGTTCTTTAGTAGTTCAAAATCAAGTTTTCAATTGTATGACTTCTTTTCATATTTGTTTTTGAAATGCCATTTCTTTGACATTTTTGAGAACCGCACACCACCTCCAACTATTTGTCTTTCAACATTGAAATCATGATCCAATATGGCAATAATTTGTTTTATGTCCGATTGCATTATAAAGTACTGTTTATTGTATTGTTTTGCGGCAGTAAACTGGCTTATTATTGTACTCGTAAAATAAAGTGGTGGTAGTAAAATAAAGTATATAGTAGTAAAATAAAGTATGGCAACTGTCTATTAGATGTCAAATTTTCTTCTGTCAAGAATAGATGTGAAATTTATAAACTGATTTTCTTTTGATAATTACCCAATTTTAGGAATCGAACATAAAGCTTTGTATGCAACTCTTACACAATCGGACCTTATAGACTCGCCCTTTTTATCTTGGCTTGTCTATAAAGTCCTACATTATGTACTTGTTGCATAAATAGCTATTGTCTTGGCATTGATTATGGAGTAGTGCAGCATTGTGTGGAAAATCAAGATGAATCATACTGTCAATCTACTGCAAGCCACAATTCCTTTCATTCTGCAAACTTCCTTTTTATACTTAATCCAAACATCATTTATGACCAAAGATATGTGGTGCTTTACGGCTTTAGAATAGATACTACTACAAATACGCAACATTTTTAACAATTTAGGGAAGCCCGCAAATGAAAGAAAATTTATGCCATTTAATAAAGTGCAGAAGACAAATGAGTAGTGCACTTAGAGAATAATTGAAAAGTATGAGGAAAAAACAAGGAATGTCACATTATGTTTTGATTAGACATATTTTGATTGCTGTTGACAACGGCATTATTTTAAAGGTAATAAATATAACACTGTAAAAATACTTGCCATGGATTATAGGCATGTTTTTTTTGTATGGTAGTTTGTACACTAAATAGTCACTAAGTGTACACTACAAACTATTGATCATCTCACGTTGGGACTACAGTGTGTGTTCTTATGGACAACAGGGTTGCCAAACATCTTGCAAGCAACTTTTAAAAACACTTTCTAAATATTGTAGTTGTAACTGCATAAACCTTTATAATCCCTATTATTCGAGCAAGTTATATTGCAGGTAGCCACTTCTTCTGACAGCGGTAGTAAAACAAAATTTCAAGATTTGCTGTTGTTCATGTAGTGCGCATATAAAGTCTGGAACTATTGAAATAAATCTTTTATTAAATATTTTTGAGAAAAATCTTCGAACACGTCGATTTTTATCATAAAGGAGACATATTTTAGTGTAATCGTTATTTGTAGATCGTCTTTTGTTTCCGAGTTATGACAATAACGAAATTTGTTTTAAATGGAAACTCTAATTTTTATGATGGATTTGGAAAGATAATGTAATGCTAGGATCAAATATGCTAAAAAAGTATGATACTGTATTAAGAAATTTCCGAGATAATTGCTTTTAAAGTTTTAAAACAAAAATTAAAAAACAATCAAGAGTTCCAAGTTTTAATAAAAAAGAAAATTCTTTGAAGAACTGTCATAAGTTTAACGCTAAGTCACTTGTTACATGGATACGTGATTTTTTTATTAAGAAAATTAAACTCTTGATTGTTATTCAAAGTTCAAATTTGTTGATAAAAGAATCAAGTAGCCATGTAACAATTGACTTAGCGTTAAATTTATGGCAGTTCTTAAAAGAATTTTTAATTTTTTTATTAAAACTTGTAACTCTTGTTTTAAAACTTTAAAAGCAATTATCTCGGAAATTGCTTTCCAAATCCATCATAAAAAATTAGAGTTTCCATTTAAAAATATTTTCGCTATCGACATAACTCGGAAACAAAAGATGATCTGCAAATAACAATTACACTAAAATATGTCTCATTTAAGATAAAAATCGACGTGTTCGAGGATTTTTCTCAAAAATATTTAATAAAAGATTTAATTCGATAGTTCCATACTCTATGAGTTAACGCTAGTACTATTACAAAACTAATAATTTTGAATATAATTATAAGTCGAACGTTTTATTTCAAGTTTTTGAATTTTAGGTAAATAAAAAAGTACAACACAAGTTATAGTTATTTGGTTTTTATTAAATAAAGAAACATTAAAACTAATAAATTATTGTATACTATCAAATTGTATACTATCAAACTACACTTTTTTAATTGTTCAGCTTTTATATAAATCAGTGATAAATTGAAAACAAATAATATGAGTATAAAAAGTACAACAGCAAAAAGTCCAGCATTAGCACAAATCACTCGAAATCATTTCATCTTCTACGTCACTTTCACTATCACTTTCCAAATTTATGGCTCAATATCGTCTATTAATCCAACAATTTGCCACATGTTATCTTCTGTTTTAATTATATGGTTAAAATAATTGTTCCATTTTTCCGCTGTCACTTGAACGTCTGCTTCACTAATTAAATTTCGAACATCTTCTTTAAATGTGGTATTTTTTTTAGCGATATACTGTTTTACATCACCCCAAACCTATTCAATGACATTTAACTCGCAATGGTACGGATGTAATCTTACTATTGGAATGCTGTATTCTTTTGCACATTCTTCAAGAATGTATTTGTCGTAATTAGATTTGAAAGCCTTCACCACGTCCAGTAGATCTGCTTTCAAGTACTCATCGTCAAAATATATATCTTTTGACCAAAGCCATGATCGTATTTCTTCTTTTTTCCAAGACTGATTTGGTATCTTTTCAATTTTTCGGCAATGGTATGGTGCATTATCCATTACTACAACTGATTTTGCAGGTAAATTGGGCAACAAAGAATTTCTAAACCAAGTCTCAAAAGTAGCTCCATCCATTTCATCATGATAATCCGCACTGTTCTTCTTTGCTAGAAAGGTCAACTTTGCCCCATTTATAAAACCTTGTTTGCTGCCAGCATGAAGTAAAATAAAATGAGGGCCACGCTTTGTGGGAGCTTTCAAATCAGTGGTTAATCCTCGAATGAAGGCGTCCCGATATGATTTAATTGACATATCCACCCATTGAGCTTTGACACTGTGGCCAAGATTGACCCAAGATTCATCAATATAAACTACAGTAGGAACTCCATAATCCGAACATCAACATTTACAAGCTATAATCCGAACAAACCTCTTTAATCTGAAATCCTCTTTAATCCGAACAAATCTCTTTAATCCGAACAAGAAACTTCTTTGTACAAAATAAAATTGGATATGTAGTGTTGTTGGAAGGTGAATATTAATTATAAACGAGATTATAGTAGATTGCTGATGCAGTTTTTGGCTGATACTGTTACGACCCGACGGGTGTAAACAAATTCTATGAAGAATACAAACGCTTTTGTTATTAATATAAAGAGTAATAAAAACCCTGAAGGCTACATATGTAAAGAATAAACTATAAATATAGTAATGATACCATCACAAAGGCGCCCTAAATGTTTTGACATTGCAGTTTTGCCGCAATTGTTTGTATATGACATCATCTACCTTAAAACCTTTTTCTTTCAATTTTGTTAATACACAATTTGTGTTCGTGGCGTTGTCAAAACAAAAACAAACATTATTAAAACTATCAGAGAAATTATTCAATAATTAAATGTTGGGTTAGTGTTAACGATTTCTTTAAAATATGGTGTTGGTAAATCGACAGTCAGCGATATAAAGAAAAACAAAACTAAAATCCTAGAATATGTTTCGTCTGCTGACAAAGGTGCAGGAAATAGAAAAACACTGAAATTAAGACCAAGAAATGAGAGCACATCAATAAAAAGAGAAAGAGAAAACTTAAAGCAAAACAATTACTGATTTTTTTTAATTAAAAATAAAATTAGTAAATTACATAAGCTAAGTTCTATATAATAAAGTACCATGGCTTAAAGCAATGTTTATATTCGTACATCCAGTAATCCGAATTCCTTGTTAATACGAATTAGCCTTGCATTTATAGGTTCGGATTAAAGAGTTTCTACTGTATATTGTAATCCTCTTCTCTATATTTTTTAATTTGTCTTAAATAACGATGACGCCATGCAATTATCTCTTCTCTTTCAATTAAATAAGATTGTCGTCCTCTCTTAACATACTGGAAATTCATATCACGTAATAATCTATTCAACGTACTTCTACTAAAGTTGGGCAAGTTTTCATCGTCATTTACAGCTGCTACAATATTGTTCATCGTTGGTGGTATATTTTGCGAAAAACTTGCACCTTTCCTTTAATTTCACTCCTAATTCCATCACAGTAGGTTATATTGCGCTATTCTGAAGTATTTTTATTCTTCGCTCTTTTTCTTGGAGATTTTATTCCATCAGGTGAAATAATTTCTTGACGTACTGAGAGCAAACTTTTTTCGCTAATACCTGTTTCTTTAGAAACTTGTCGAATAATTACTGATAATGACAGCCGGGTCTCAGTAAGACGATATTTTATCAAATTTGACAAAATCTGTTTTTCACCAATCTTTAGTACACAACCCATTCTGTTTTTAACAATATCGGCCATACTTATGTATAATGTACTATGTGCGTTATGTAATACTACAATATGAATAGTTACAACCAACAACACGACAATGTTAACAATAATTACAATCGATAAAACCCAAACAACTAAGCGAAGATCTATAGACGCACAAGCTATCAAAATTTGAAACCAAATAATTATTTCTGTATTAAGAAATTTGCTTATATGCGTTTGGTGACAAATAATAGTGCCGACAAAAAACGTTATACTATAGTTTCAGTAAGTACAAACTGTATTATGTAGTTCCGCGAAGTAAAAGTAGAAAAAACCAGAAGGGTTTATTGTTTACTAAAATCCTTTGCATTTGCTGCTAATCCTAAATTTCCGTTTTTGCAAGTTTCTTTTGAAGGAAGTTGAACAAATGAATGATTTTGTCATGATGAAATCATTTTACCGTTAAAAAATTACGTTTGGAACTTCCTGTATTTACCTGTGAATTAAAATATTAAAAAGATCATACAGAAGCTAACCAGCCGTTATTTTTATGTTGACAGAATTTGAAGACGAAAGAATTAAACAAAAAAGTATAAGTAATAAAATATCGGACATTTAGATACATGTAGGATGTAAAAATCCCAAGTAATGTTTAAGGATGATTAGGAGGTATGTCAAAATGGTACGAAACGAACAAAAATTTAGTAGAATTTTCCTCATTTAATGCTAAAACTACAGTGAAAATTTCAATCCGATCGACAAAGCCGTTTAAAAGTTATTGCAATTTAAAATAACTGTAATTTTACATGTGCTCTTATGGAGATTCGCTCAGATAATAGAATAAAGTCATTTCAATTACAGGAAAAAAAGCTACCAAGCTTCCCAAATTTTTAAATTACGTAACTTGAACTCCATAGAACCGATACAAGTGTTTAATATAATAGTATAAATGTTATTTACTTTTAATTAATAATAAGTTCTAAGTTATTCATTTTTAAATTTTAGCATGCTTCTAACTCTGTTATGCCAGGACATATCCAGTTTTTTGGTAGTTTCACGATTTCGTGAACTGAAGTTTTTCAATTCTTCCCTTGCTTGCAATTGAGATAAGGTCTCTTCTGGTTCTAACATGTTTATGTGCCCCCGTCAGACGTTACACACTGACATACAAAACATGTGACATAATCTAGCTTTATCATAATTTAAAATTTAGATACCTATGAAATATTTGATTTTCCTTCATATCGTATCTTTTGCAAAAAATACATTGTCGCACCACTATTTAAATTAAAATAGCCACAATAACTTAAAAACGAAACACACAGAAAACAAATTAGCCAAGATGGAACATTCGTGGCGCGGCGAGTAAACCACTAAACACTAGGATGGGATTCGGTTACGTTCGGGCACGCATATCGTTTTGTGCTTTGTGTAAACAAACCATGCAGGCTTCAGATAATACTTAAATAGCTCCGTTCATCTGGTTTATAAATCCATGATTTCAATCAACTGCTGACTGATGCCCAAAGCTTTTTCTCTTAATTATGTAAGAGAAATACTACCAACTTATAAAATCAACATTGTTGTCACGTCTTCTATGTTTTATAGAACGTTGAATTATTAATATTAAACATATTTATCATTTAAAATTATAAAAAATAAACAATATATTAATGTTTTAATTTATACTCGAGCATAATTAATAATTATATTTTCATAATTGATAAAGATTTAAATCAAATATGTTTTTGCCGAAAAGTTAAAATCAAGGCATATTCACTGCCAAAAGTTATTTAAGATTTTTCCATATTATTCGTTATTTTCTATTTCATTTAACATTATTAATAAAAAAATCTTCTTTTTCTTAAATAATATATTCTTTTTTAGCATTGTAACTATTAATTTACTTCGTAATGTGCTGTAAAACAAAGATAATCATGAATTTCTAATTTTCAGTACTTTTGCCTCCGATTGTACCTCCCAAACATCCTTAATAAAATAACAAATACATGTTAATAAGACTTTCTTTTAAATGCTTCTTTTGTATGGTTACGATTACACTTTTTTGGTTACTGTTTTCAAAGGTTTCAAACTTCTGGAATCTTAATCCACATTTATATAGATTCATACAGTGAAATAGGTGGCAACAACGACGCACAAACTCCAATAATTAATACATTGGCTATCTTTCATTCATTGTAGTCCCAACGTGAGACGAACAATAGGTCCATGATTATGGTTTTGAACAATATTTTTGCACGATTAATTCTATCTTTCCACAGTTTACAACGCTTTCATTTTTTTTATTTTCTAGAGACACTGAAGAATTTTTATAAAGTTAAACATTTTAACAATTAATTATGCTAAAAACGTAAACTATTATTATAATGCAAGGATAAGTCAATATTAATAATGCAACGTAAAAAATGTTGCGTGATGAATAACTTGTCGATCCACAGTGTGCATCTTTTCTTAACTTGAAATTGAGAGAGTCGTGCCGGTATGACATCACACACTAAACTCACTCTTCTTTCGAACCTGATATCTACGAAACTACTATCACTAGACAAGAGCGGTTTTTATTTTCAAATGATAATTAAAAAACGATTTTTGCGCTACACCCCTTTTAACGGATGGAGTGCAATTTCATCCTTCCAATACAGAAATCCCAATTACTTGGATACAAATTTGAAATTTCTAAACCAAACGTGATTCATAAATGACAAAAAAAAAACAATCAAAATGCTTTTTACCAAATATTTCATGGCCTTTCTATTTAAAATTAAAAAAAAGTAAGAAAAAAGTACATACAAAACTTATGAACATACAATGATTGATATTATTACTTAAGTGTTTATTGTGTACCAAAAAAATGCACTAATATATGTTGCAACAGTAAAAGTATACCTATCAATAAATATTTAAAATAATACTGTAGACTTGAATTCTAAACAAAGTACAAAAATGGATTATTATAATATACGAATCAACTGCAGTAGTTACATATGACAATGATATTATCAATTCATCAACATTCTTATGGTTGGAATTCTTCAAAAGTCTTCAACTTCTCGATTTGTTCAGGTGTTTCATTTTGTGCTATCAGAAGAGTATGGGAGTAACCCATAGAAACACCCAAAACTTTCACACCGCTTAAACGAGAAACCTATAAAACAAATAGACATTACATTTGAAGGCAACATTTCAATCTAAAAATCAATAAAATACCTCTTTTGGAACACTGGTAGATTTTGCAAAATCACCAAGACCTAACTCTCCATACGTAGGTGCAGCACCCCATGAAATAACACTATCATCTGCAGCAATTATAATTGAAGTAAGTCCGGCAGCTATGTGATGAATATTCCATCCTGTGAGATCATGAACTGGCTTTGGATACATGTTAGCTTCTCCTGTACGTTTAGTTTGGCCAAACAAAAATAAGCCACCCAGATCGGTTATGGCTAAACTGAAGGTGGATCCGCATGTAACTGAACAAACACCGCGTGACTGGCTATCAAAATATTTGATGAGACGTGGAACCTGCATCAAATAAATAAAAACTTGACAATCTGAGGGCCGAGGGGACAACAAAACTATAAAAAAGCTTTTCTTGGAAATTGCAAAATCAGACAGAAAGTTTCATTTTCCTGTTCGATAATTTTAATATTCGTCAAAAATACCTACACCATTGAATATTTTTAGCAAAATGTGCTATGCACTTGTTGCCTTTCACTCCTATAAAGCGTTGTTAATGATTTCAAAATAGTCAGTTATGGGTATGTATCAAAAAATGTTAAAAAACAAAATTTTTCGTATGTCGGAATATCTCATTCAAACTCGGTATGTGAACGTAAAATGTCATTAGAAATATTTTTTCTTAATAAGATTTTTTCATATTTTAACAAATAAGTCATTTTGTTCTGATTTAGGAAAAATACCACCTCACTACCTGTCAACCTTGTCACCTGTCAACTTTGACATGGCGTATTTGAAGTATTCTTGGAAGCAGAGGTGATGGCCCCACAAAGTTCTTTTCCAATCACTATGTACTATAGTACAACCAGAAAATGAAAAAAAAAATAAACCGGAGTGAATCTAGAAGCCGCAGACTAGCACTTGGAGTTGATTGTGAACGAGCCTTGCTCCCAAATTGTCAAATTTAGACAGTTTGAAATAAATAAATAAAAAATAGTCATTGCAAGCTGTCAAAGTTTATTATTAATTATTTATTGTTAATTATTAAACTACTATTAATAAACAACCTTCTGATAGCAAAAGTGTGCACGACATTAGTTGCTGCTTAAAAGATTTTTCACAACTCCAATTAATATTTATTAATTGTAGTTTAATAATTTTATTAATAATTAGAGTGGTGAAAAACTTTTTAAATCTGACAATTTGGGAGCGAGGCTAGTTTACAATCAACTCTGACTGCTAGTCTGCGGGTGCTAGATTCACTCCGGTTTATTTTATTCATTTTTTGGTTGTACTATAGTACAAGTTCTTTCACTAATTAATTTTCACCTTTAAATTATTTTTATTCAGAAAATGACATCATTTTAGAAGGTTTTAATTATATTATTCATATCCATAGATAGCTGATACCTACAACCGTAATTTTCAAAATCGCTTTAAATTGGTTTAAATTTTTTTTCATATTCTTTGGATCAAAATAAGCAATTTTACTCTATTAATGTTTTTCTATCTTGACACCATTTTCGATGAAAAAAATGATAAACTTTCAAAAATGGCAAATTATTGTACTCAATTTTGCTCGAAATTGAAGACTCTAGGAAAAAAATGCAGTGGACATAATTTATGTATTTTTTGACAAAGAATGTGACTTTTCCAATTTTTTCAACTTTTTAAAATTTTTTTGGAACAGGATACTTTTACCATTTTAGGAGTCAAATATAACTTTTTTTATATATAGGAGCCATGTGATATTTGAAAGAAGAGGTTTCTAACTTTAAAATGAGCCCCCGCAGGCATTCCTAAGTTGCACCCATTTTTGGACCTAGCCGGTGGTTGAGTTCAGGAAGAATGACCCATATATATATATATATATTTTTAATAGTTGGTGGAATAGTAAAAAAAAAGTCTATTATTTGATATTACTTAAGTAATTGCAGAATTTTATCTTTTCCTAGTAGACTGAAAGACAGACAGAATTGAAGGAAAGTTATGTACACAAGGTGTAAGGAGTATAACTGCCATTATTAAAACAGGTGGTTGAGGACCAGGGGCGTATTTACTTAAGTTGCGCCCATTTTTGGACCTAGCCAGTGGTTGGGTTCGTGAAGAATGACCCATACAGTGCGCGTCTAAAGTCCGTTCCCCACCTACTAATTTTTGAACCACCTGGTATATCGCAACGAAATTTGGAGGGCTTAAACAGGAGATAAGAACCTAATTTTTTATGAAAAAATGACAGCTAAAAGTTTCAAAATGGCGGCTGAGCACCCTCTTGAATTACTTTTTTAAATAGAACACCCTGTATATTATTTCGTTTTCGAAATCTGCTCATAATTCTTAACATTTTTCTCTAATACACTTGGCATTCCGGTTTAAAATGAAGTATGGATTTTGCGAGGGATTTTGGTCACTTCCGGTAAAACATTTTTCTAACTAAATTTTATTTGACAGCTAACAGTTAAATTTGACAGTAAACAAACAACGATTTTTGTTTTCAATGCAAACTTGATTGATAGCAGAATTCGTGTCTGTTGGATTTGAAATTAATTAAAATGTCCCTTTTCAAACGTTAATATTTGAAAATCAATTAAATTTAGAAGTAAAGTGTATTAGAGAAAAATGTTAAGAATTATGAGCAGATTTCGAAAACGGAATAATATACAGGGTGTTCTATTTAAAAAAGTAATTCAAGAGGGAGCTCAGCCGCCATTTTGAAACTTTTAGCTGTCATTTTTCCATAAAAGATTAGGTTCTTATCTCCTGTTTAAGCCCTCCAAATTTCGTTGCGATATACCAGGTGGTTCAAAAATTAGTAGGGGGGGAACGGACTTTAGACGCGCACTGTATATATTTTTAATAGTTGGTGGAATAGTAAAAAAAAAGTCTATTATTTGATATTACTTAAGTAATTGTAGAATTTTATCTTTTCCTACTAGACTGAAAAACAGACAGAATTGAAGGAAAGTTATGTATACATGGTATAAGGAGCATAACTGCCATTATTAAAACAGGTGGTTGAGGACCAGGGGCGTATTTACCTAAGTTGCGCACATTTTTGGACCTAGCCAGTGGTTGGGTTCGTGAAGAATGACCCATATATATTTTTAATAGTTGGTGGAATAGTAAAAAAAAGTCTATTATTTGATATTACTTAAGTAATTGCAGAATTTTATCTTTTCCTAGTAGACTGAAAGACAGACAGAATTGAAGGAAAGTTATGTATACATGGTGTAAGGAGTATAATTGCCATTATTAAAACAGGTGGTTGAGGACCAGGGGCGTATTTACCTAAGTTGCGCCCATTTTTGGACCTAGCCAGTGGTTGGGTTCGTGAAGAATGACCCATATATATTTTTAATAGTTGGTGGAATAGTAAAAAAAAAAGTCTATTATGTGATATTATTTAAGTAATTGCAGAATTTTATCTTTTCCTAGTAGACTGAAAAACAGACGGAATTGAAGGAATGTTATGTATACATGGTGTAAGGAGTATAACTGCCATTATTAAAACAGGTGGTTAAGGACCAGGGGTGGATTTACCATTAAGCTAAATAAGCTACAGCTTGGAGCCTTAAATTCCAGGAGCCCTCAAAAATTACTAACGACATTACAGATTTGCCAATTACAATGGAAAAAATTGTTATATGTTTATGTAATGAGCACGTTTTATTCCAATTTTTAACGTTTTTAATAATAAATATTTTATTCTTTTATTAAAATGTTAAGTAAATTTGGAATAAAAATATGAAATATTTAGTGGAAAATGTAATTATTCCCTGAAACCGTTTATCGCAGTTAAAATGTTATTATTGACAATACGGCGGAGGCCTTCAAACAAATTTTAAACAGTAAAAAAAATTACCTATTAAATCTGAGTATAAAAATACTAAGGTAGGTTTAGGAGTTTACTTCCAACAATTTGCTTATTATTTATCTACTACAAAATTTCATGACACTAGTTGCTAAGGATAGAACCTCCTATATAAACAAAAAATGGCACCCGAATAATAAAAGTAATTTTCAATCAGTATAGTAGAATTATTCAACAAGTAATTAAAAAAAGATTACCATCTCATCCTTTGGTTCAGCATGGCCGAGTCTTCCAAATCCACCAAATCCCCAAGAGAATGCTCTCTTCTTACTATCGATGACGACAGTATGATTTTGACCGCAACTGAAATCCACAATTTCAGTTACATCAACCGGAGATACATGCCCATCTTTGCTCTTTTCTATATAAAGAACAACACGCTTTGGGCTACTTTCAAAATTGTAGCACAACTTTGTGCTACTCTTAAAATATTTTCCATCCGTATTATGACCTAGCTGCCCGTATTCTGGAAGACCAAAAGTGTGCAATCCACCTTTGATGTCCAGAATTACAGAGAAATCTGCACCACATCCTACCTATAACAAAATAAGATTTTATTAAAAATTTAACAACAAAAAACGAATTTATTAATTCGTACTATGAATTCAATAGTAGATATACAAGGTGTTCCGTATCTTTATGTTCAAACTTTGTAAGTGTAAACTAGGTTCAATTCTGAAAGTAGAAAACACAAAAGTGACGGGTCTATTTTTATCTGTTTCGGTGATAAAGGGCTATTAATTTTTTTGAAGGGTATCTGCATAGGTGCAGCAATTCAAAATTAGCACACTCAAATCAAATTAATTTTCAAATTATATGTTGTTAACAAATAAATAACATAACATAACATAACCATCACATACATATTTTATTGTAAAAACTAAAAAAGGCACAAAAAAGTAGTCGGATAGGTGAATCAACAGGTGTGGAAATTTGGATGATGCGACACTGGTAGTGAATCAGTTTATGTACAGGGTGGCTCATAAAGAAGACTATCTCGGAAAGTGTAAAGGTTATAAGAAAAAGTTGGTTGGTATAAAACAAATTTTAATTTTATAATATTTTTGTATAAACAGAGTTAGTTGTTGCACTACAGCTACTATAGTAAAACCAAAAATTGAAGAAACTAAACCGGAGTGAATCTAGCAGCCGCAGACTTGCAGTCGGAGTTAATTGTGAACGAGCCTTGCTCCCAAATTGGCAAATTTAGACAGTTTGAAATAAAAAAATAGACATTGCAATCTGTCAAAGTTTTAAAAAGTTTTTCACAACTCCAATTGTTAATTATTAAACTACTATTGCGCACGACATTAGTTGCTGCTTAAAAGATTTTTCACAACTCCAATTAATATTTATTAATAGCAGTTTAATAATTAACAATTGGAGTTGTGAAAAACCTTTTAAAACTTTGACAGATTGCAATATTCTTTTTTAATTTTATTTCTAACTCTCTAAATTTGACAATTTGGGAGCAAGGCTCGTTAACAATCAACTCCGACTGCTAGTCTACGGCTGCTAGATTCACTCCGGTTTAGTTTCTTCGTTTTTGGTTTATGTATATCAACTTTTTTATTTTAAATGGATCACCCTGTATATTCTTACAATTTTCGTTTCTACACTTTATTATAAGTATTTTTGGTTAATACATGTATTCAGAAATTTGCAGTTTTTGAATAGATTTAATTTTTCTTTAATTCTTTTTTAAGAATACAATATTTCTATTGCAAATTTACATACTGCAAGTTACATTAAACTAATTATAATAATAATAATAATACATGGCTAGTGATGTAAATGAAAAAAAAAACCAAAAGGTTTTTTTTCAAAAAAAAAACGAATCTGTTTTTTTCTGATGTGGACATAATTTCAGAGATTACGGACATATTGAAACTGCTAATAGTTCCATTTTTATGATATGAAGAGTTGCTGTTAGTATTTAATTTATAACTTTAACAGGTAGATATATGTCAGAATTTATTAACCCATTTAAAACCACTACTAAAGAAAAACTACAAATTATTTTTTTTTTGTGTTTCGATATTTTTATTAACATTAACTGAAGCTGTTTAATACAAAAAAAATTAAATAATATAGTAAAACAAATATATTAAAAAAATTTTACGGTGCATAAACGCAACATTGGGTAGATAACACTTGCGCCAATGCACAACGCCAACGGCGGGCGTTGTGTCCCAAACGCCCACCGTGGATACTACGCTGACTGGCGGTTTTGAACATTTTGCCGACCATCGATACTAAGCCGACCCTTCAAATAAATTTTGTTAATGCAATTGTTAATTATTAAACGCCCACCGTGGATACTACGCTGACTGGCGGTTTTGAACATTTTGCCGACCGTCGATACTAAGCCGACCCTTCAAATAAATTTTGCTACTGGACACTTACCCGGCCGTAGACACTACGCCGACCGAAAGCTGTGGACACTACCCACCGTGGAAAGTACACCAACCGCAACCTGTGGACACTTTGCCAACCGTGGACGCTTTGCCGACCGTGGACACTACGATACTATAGTGTCCACGGTCGCCAAAGTGTACACCGCTTGCGGCCGGTGTACTGTCCACCGTCGGAAAAGTGTCCACAGCATGCGGACGGCATAGTGTCCACGGTTAGCAAAGTGTCCACCGCTTGCGGTCGGCGTAATGCCCACGATCGGAATAGAGTCATCGCTTGCGAGTGACGTAGTCTCCACGGTCGGAAAAGTGTCCAGTAGTAAAATTTATTTTAAGGATCGGCAAAGCGTCCAAAACGGTCAGTCAACGTGGTGTGCGCGGTCGGCGTTGTGTCCGATCTTCCATATGCCCTTTTTCGAATATAAATTTGCTTCTTGTGCAAGTATTTACAGGCACAAGAAACACCACCTCAACCACAACAGATTGAAAGAGACTCACCATTTAACACCAGAAATGCAGGAATTTTTTTAATGCAGGGTATGTACATTTGTGTTACTCATCAAGCCAATGTTGTGTTTACGCAATACTCTAATTTATAATCACGTTTTTTCCAAACTATATAAGTTTTTTACTTTTTATATCGACAGTAACATTTCTTAATCTTTCCAGAACCATTCTAGATAAAAATTAAAATTTCTATTTGGAAGAGTAATTTTTTTAACATTTCTGCCATCCATGTAATAATATTCAAAATTCAATAAGTTCAGGCTGCAATTTTGATAAAATAAAAGCTGAATTTAAATAGAAAAGAAATATGCTACATTTAATTTCATATTATAAAATCACACAGAAGTCATAAAAACATATAAATTAGACTCAACATACTTAAAAAAAAATTGATTTGGAGTGTTGCGTTAATGCAACATTGGCAGTAAATGGGTTTTAATTGAAAACATGCAGTTTGTAATAGTGTAATTGTTCAAGTGTATTATGCATATTTTGGCAATCTAAAAGGATTACATTTTATTTTGTTTTGACTAGAGTATGAGTATCCCTAAAACTTGAATATTCTTATTAAACGCATAATAATAACGCACACACAGCAATTAGCTTTGTGATAAATTGTCCAACTGATTGCTGAATTTTTGTTAATTTTTTTGTCCGAAGAGATTGTCAGTTATAATAACAAATGGTAAGATTATTATCAATGATATGTATGTACGTGTGCAACCAAACTGCAGTTCAACGAGCCTGTAAGGCGAGTAGTAGTGCTGCTCCAGTTTCACAAGTAGAATCATCGATTATTAATCGTACTACAAGTTATATTCGATGAAAGAAAATTTGAATCAAATTATGTTCTTAGAAATAGACCAAAATAAGGTAATACGACCACTTGTTTTTTACTATTGTTGTGATAGCTTTGTAATTAAGCAACTTAATAAGTTTCAACGGCTGATTTAACATTTAACATCATGTGTCATATATAATACTACTAGTAGTCCCAATTTTGCCAATACATAATTTTGAATGTCATAACACAAGTAGTTGATCGTGATGGAAATTGTGATGAGTGCAAAGCACAACTCGCAAGATTACCAAAAAAATTGGAACCAAAACTGAAATTGGTGTGAAAATTTAACACATTATCTCTGTAATTACCACCAGTGGTGATTATTGTTGTAATCAGCGTGCTGTTAATTGGTTTGACTTAAATTTATGACATTTGATTGGTTGATAAATAATTTGTTGAATTGTCACTGTAATATAATTCAACGTTTTAAAAAATAGCTACTAAATATCATCGGCTTCACATGAAAAGTGCATAAGTCCGTAACATTTTTCATGTTGCCTGTCAATGCTTTTGCACTTGTGCCTCATTTTATTTTTCCTATTCATGCGACTTCTACTAATTATTTTCGGAATTTCTCATATTCATTTTATAGAAAAAGTAATAATTAACCAGATAACGTTAAAATCTCAATTTTTTCAATTTTGGCACTTACGCCCTTTTCATATGAAGCTGACGATATGTAACTTTTGCAGTAAAGCTAAATGACAGTAAATATATTGACCTATATTCAAATCTTCTTATAAGATTTTCGTCTTTTTTTTATCTATTGATTTACTAAATATAATAATCCTCCCCATCAGTTCGAATCTTAAATTGAAGGTTATAGGTCATTGATATATGTATATTTGAAAAATAATCAGTTGGCCTCTTGTTTCCCTAATCATTACAAGAAGTCTTTATTATTAAGCACCCGTCTGCTGAAAAAGAAAACCAGAAAGTGGTTTTTGTTCAAATAAAAAACATGTTTTTTTTAACGTTTTTATTCAGCCTGAAAAAAACCCGTTTTTTTACATCACTATACATGACGCCTATAAATAGCTAAGTCATCATTTTTAATAAATTTATTGTTGAATAATATAGTGTTCAATTCACTCCGAAGGTAAAAATTCTATTTTTTCAAATGGGACACCCTGTATGTTTATATTTTATACGATTCAGTTTATACGAGTCAAGTAAACACTTATCAGTCTAATCATGAACGCCTTAACAACATAACTCCGATTAATCTACACCTTACACCTTAAAAATCTTCGCATAATAATAATCAAAACAAGTGTATTCTTGCATTGTCAACTCCGAAAAAACTCCAACATTCACAAAACCCATCACCTATACTTGACCTGTGCTTTCTTGTAAAGACCTATAAAACAGCCGTTTCCGCTCCCTTTTCCAAAACAAATATTTTAAAAGCTTCAGTGCAGAGTTGCAAACCCACGCGCGGGCGTTTTGTAGAATAATCAAAAAAATAAATTTTAAATAATATTAAAATAGTGGGCAGCATAGAAACGATGAAAACTTTGAAACTGTTCATTTTTGAAATAGAAAATACATATATGAATTGGCAGATACTCAAGAGCTGAATCATATAAAACATAAATACCTATACATTTAGAAAAGAAAATAAGATTTTTATGATTGGTCTAGTGAATTGAACACCCTGTATATTATTCAACAATAAATTTATGAAAAAACGATAATTTAGATATTTATAAGCGTCATGTGTATTATTATAATTAGTTGAATGTAATTTGCAGTGCGTAAATCTATTTTTTTAAGAAAATTTACATTTTCAGAAGAAAATCTGGGAAACTGAATTTACTCAAAAAAGAATTTTGGGCGATAGGTATCAACCAAAAATACTTAAAATAAAGTGTATAATCGAAAAATGTAAAGATATAAGATATAGGGTGTTCCGATTAAAATAAAAAAGTTGATAATAGCCGAAGCAAAATTGCTGACCCTGTATGTATAAAAGTATTAAAAAAAATTAAATTTATTTTATATTAACCAACATTGATATTTAACTTTTTTTCTTAAATCTTACAGTTTCCAAGATAAGGTACAGGGTCATCTTACATGAGCTACCCTGTACCTACATTATATATAAATACATAAGTCTTTATTGAAAAAACGTTTTAATCTAATACCCCGGAAGACCTCTAAATAGCTGCTAGCTAGACACTTAGACCACTAACAAATATAATAACGTAAAATGGAAAAGGTCTCTTATAAAATGGTCCAAGCAAAAAAAACAAAACACCTTTGGCACAATTTTGAACTTAGCCCCCCAAAAAAAATTATACTAGTTGCGCCTATGGGTATCCATGATTCAAGAAAAACCTCCCTGGAACCACAACCTATGCCCCTAATCAAACAAACTCATTGGCACCTATTTGGAAGAAGTAACATTAATAATATGAAGGGAGGACATGTGGCTTTAAATGGATGGTGCGCCACCACATTTCGGAATTGCTGTTTGGAATTTGGTAAATATCAATTACCTAAGGTGGAGTGATCGTAGTGGACTGGTTGCATGGCTAGCTAGATCTCCGGATCATAATCCCATTGATTTTTATTTCTGGGGTTATATGTGTACTTACAATGTATACGGGTCATTCAGGTCAACTCAACACACTCAACCTCACCATCTCAGATTTTCATGAAATTCCACGAAAACTTCCGTTTGCGATTTTTGGGCAAATTTTTGAAACTTGACATAATGTAATTCAAAAACGAGTTGACATATCTCAATGAAATTTGGCATTTTTCCAAGTCTATAAATTGTACATCTGTGCAGAATCTCATGAAAATCTGAGGTGAGGTTTATGAGTGTGTTGAGACGACCTGGAACGACCCAGCCACAAGTTTTAAAGACCTATGTTTCCTACAAGTTTCATTCACATCTAAAATGATAAATTTGAGCGACTGGTTGGTTCGACTTGGAATGACCCTATTATTGTCTTTACATAATTGACATCTTAACATTACTAAAAAAATTAAAATTTTCTATTTTTCATTTACTTTTTTTTAAAAAGTAACCAAAGTTTCAACAGTTTCAAAATTTCCAGAAAGTTGCAGCCCTCGTAATTGGTGTCTTTGGTCACTGGTATATACTAAACTAAATTATTTTTATGTAATTTACTGTCCTTGAAACTATCTATCATATTGCTTTAACACTTGACATGACAATTAGTAATTTATTAATATACAGTGTGTTTCACTTCACAGCTTGACACCTCTGTATTTGTGTTGTTTATAATCAAATCAATTTCAAATTTTTATCAGGTATAGAAACCCTTAAAATAAATTTATGAGCAATTAAAAAACCCATTTATTATAAACCACCAGACTACTACGATCGAAGTTAAAAGCAAAAAAATTGAAAAACATATTAGACCTTATTTAATCGGAAAAGTAGTTTCAGAAATTTGTTCTGGGCCTTCTGAAAACCCCAAAACCAAATTTTGGTTAAAAAATCTTGACTAATAATTTATTTGAAATTTCAGTTCTACAGCCCTACATTTTTTTTTTATTTATAAACGAATCAATTCCAAATTTATATCAGGTATAAAACCTCTTAAAAGAGATTTGTGTGTAATTAAAAACCCCATTTATTACAAACCACCAGCCTACTATGATCGAAGATAAATGCAACTAATCGAAGAAACATAGTAGGCCTTGTTTAATCGTAAAAGTCGTTACGAAATTCTCTTCTGGACAAATTGATAACCCCCAAAACCAAATTTTGATTAAAAAACCTTCAATAATAATTATTTTAAATATATTATTAAGTAGAATTGTATTAAAATTTTCATTTCAGCTCGATACCCCTCTATCTTATTGTTATTTATAATCGAAACAATTCCAAATTTGTATCAGGTATAGAACCCATTCAAAGAGATTGGTGTGTAATTAAAAATTATATTTTTATTAAAAACCACCAGCATACTACGATCAAATGTAAATGCAAAAAATTGAAAAACACAAATCGGAAAAGTCGTCACGTGGATTTGTTCTGGACCACCTGAAAACTATAAATCCAAAGTTTGGTTAAAAAATCTTGAAAAATAATTATTTGAAAGAATTGAATTAAAATTATTTTATTTTTTGGGATTTTAACCAAAATTTGGTTTTGGGGTGGCCCAGAACAAATTTCCATAACGACTTTTCCGATTAAATAAGGCCTAATATGTTTTTTCGATTTTTTGCATTTATCTTCGATCGTAGCAGGCTGGTGGTTGATAATAAATGGAGTTACCCACAAGTTTATTTTAAGGGTTTCTATATATGATAAAACTGATTGGATTATAAGTAACAAAAATACAGGGCTGTGAAGTGAAACACACTGTAGTAACATTTTTCATAAAATGATCGTTCTAATTACTCTGTTTACACGTAATGAGCAGGCTATACCTTTACGATTGGTGGTCCCCGATAATTAATACGCATTGGTGTCAGTATATTTGGTTGGAGATTTCCCACGCCACATTGACCTGAACGATTATCACCACACGCATATACAGTACCCATATCGCTCAAAAACAGAGTATGATTACGACCACAAGCTGCCCCAATGATATTTTTATCCTCAAGGGCTGGAACTATAGTCGCTTGCTCTTTTGTGGCAGTGTTATCCAATCCAAGTTGTCCAAACTGATTACGACCAAACGTCATGGCTTTCCCATCTTCTGTGACCAGTACACTGTGTGCAGACACACATCCGCTCACAGCTAAACGTATCTGTTTTGGAATAAAATTACATTATACGCAACAACAAACAAATATTACTAAATTCACCTTATGATTAGTAAATCGTTGAGGAGTGTTTATGTTAGGATGTAGGCGCTGACCTCCTTTATTTTCGCGACGTCCGGTTATGTCCCAATTGACTAAACCAAATAGAAACAACTGGCCAGCAGGCTTAATCAAAGTTTTGAGCAATTCTTGGGGTAATGGAGTAGCGTCGTCAAGAATATCGCCGTGACCGGCAATAAGAACTTCGTCAGGTTGGGTAGCATTTTCATTTTCGCTGTTATCACTCAAATCCGAATCTATATCTAATTCTTCTTTTCTTTTATTCCTTTTACCTCCCGCTTTTTTAGTTGGTGCACGTTTACGTTTACTCGACATGATTTCAAGAACTAATTCTTTGTCAGGACAGGTATAAACAATAAAACTTAAAACAGCTAGTACACAATACACCGAATTAATATAATTAAAAACTGTTGCAACAATCTAAGTTTACAATTAAAATTACCGCTACGAAATACAAGTATTATTAAAACTGCATCAGTCTTCTAGAAATACGTATATTGGAATTGTTACTGATGACAAACATGCACATTCTTTAATTCATCATACCGGTAACCAATATGGCAGCCTCCAAAACTAACGGAAGAATCGTATTCGTGCAAAACAAAAGAAGCTTTTTTTCTAAAGCGTTTTTAATAACACTCATACTTCATAGAGGGAGCAATTTAAAAACAAAATTACAAAATACCAAAAATAACTTTAAATCAAAACGGCACTACCAACTACAAAATTATTAGGATAGGACTTGTGGAGTTGACAAACAAATAATAAACGGCGGCAAACTTTTAGGTTCAAATCCATCTAGTCCGATCATGATTCTCATAGTCCAAGAACCAGAGCAAAAACAGTAGGTTCATAATGCAATCGTCTACAGAATTGATTTTCTTGTTGAAAAATGTTCGGGGGTGACCCCTGAATGTAACGTCAAATTGGCGGGACGGGGGAGGGGTTGAGCATTAGCCGCCATTTTGGAAAACACGTTTTATCAAATATCTCGTGAACCGTGCATCGTACGACAAAAATACTACAGATCGTTTTCGTAGATAATGACATTTTCTACAACTTTTATTCGCAACTTTTTTCTGTGTAGTGCACAGGTTTATATTTATAGCTCGCCAAACTTTTTCCAACATGGTTATTGCTAAATATATAGTTAACGGTTGATGATACATTAAAAATGGTAATAACTAAATTTGTAGAACACAAAATTTCCAATAAAATTTATTTGAAGTCTTTTTTCTATAAAATTGATACTTACGAGTTAATAGCTTGGTAAACTATTGCACCTTGTGAATTATCAATGGAAATGTTGCTCGTAGTACACGGAAAACATTTCATAACACATAAAACGTCGAAAAGTGTTCAGAAAAATGACAATACTGTGTAGTGAATCTATTATTATAAATAATGTGAAGAAGTACTCATAATTTATACATCTTTCCTAATTGCATGGGTAGAACGTATTATCATAAAAAATTATCAATGTAGCAAGATACAATTGTTTGTACATCACGTACATCATATAAAAAAATAATAATAATGATGATGATAATAATAATCATAATAATTATGAGAAGGGAAAGATGGAGAAAAGAATAACAGAGTTCAATGAATGCAAATTAATTTTTTGAAATAAAAAACGGATTAAAACATTTATTTATACAAAAGTGGCACGTTATTTTAAGGAAGACACTCATCGCCTACCACATCCCTGTCTTCTGCCTCCGATATATCCGTAGGAGATGAATCGAAAATTTCATCTTATCGATTTCGTCTTCGATGGCATCCAATGTATCTGGCACATTGTCGCATGTGCGTCCACTACAATTCGAACAAATAATGGAACATTTTAAGCTAGCTTTTCGGCATCCACAAGCAGCCCCGCAATTTTTTGTACATTTGCAAGATATTATTTGCAGCAAACTTGATGGTGCGGGAGACATAGTAGTTCGAATTGGTTGTAGTCTATTTGTAGTCCGCTCCCAACCCCATTCTTCAGGATCATGGTAAAGTCCAAGCCAAGTTTGAACCTGGTGGTAGGTTCTAAAAGAATGGTTACGTGCCGTATCTGGGGTTGGAGGTAGAAGTGAGGTTTAGTTTGGTGTTACTCTCCAATTTTCCGAAGCATTTGTAGCGAAGAATTGAGTTGATGGACGCTTCCGACTTGCCACCTCCATACAGCGCAATAAAGAAACATTCTCCAGCGTGAGCAATCATATTCGGATAATGTTCTTTCTGGTGAACAACTCTACAGCTTTCAATAGGAAATGGTTTTTTTTGCAGTGTTGACAGACAGAACTTTGGTTTTCCCTATTTTGTATGCAGCTGCTGTCGTGTCGCAAACACTGAAAGCGTGAAGAAATAAAATGTCCCTAATACTTTTACTGTAACGGCTATCAAGACAATTAGGGCCGTATAATGTTGAAAGAGGCAGCTGTTCCATACGATCTAAAATATATAGGCGCATGATTTAATAATAATCTCGTGGCTATTGTGCGTCAACTCGGCATTTACAGCATTATAGCTCTTAAAGTATCAATTTTATAGGAAAAAAAAACTTCAAATAAATCTTATTGGAAATCTTGTGTTCTACAAATTTGGTTATTACTATTTTTAATGTATCATCAACCGTTAATTATATATTTAGCAATAACCATGTTGGAAAAAGTTTGGCGCGCTATAAATATAAACCTATGCACTTTACAGAAAAAAGTTTTGAATAAAAGTTGTAGAAAATGTTACTATCTACGAAAACATTCTGTACTATTTTTGGCGTACGATGCACGGTTCACGAGATATTTGATAAAACGTGTTTTCCAAGATGGCGGCTAACGCTCAACCCCTCCGTCTCGCAAACTTGACGTTACATTTAGGGGACACCCCCGAACATTTTCCAACAAGAAAATCAATTCTGTAGAAGATGGCAGAAATAAATTACCCGGATTCTGGATTTCTGGATTCTGATTACTCCTATTCGTTACACGTATCGTGTTCGATACTAAACACGACATTAAGGGGTTTATCCTGTAAGCATCGACCGAACCGTTTACGAGCGGTTATCATTGTTTGAAAGGTTTTTCGCTCTGAAGTTATTCTGTAAGCAAACAATCACCGTTATGCACTCGTTAGTGAACAGCGTACCCTTCGATGATGAACCTTTCACGATTAACTTTTTTAGTAGAAGAGATAGATGCAGACACCTATATAATCGAGAGTATATTTAGTAAAAGGTCCAAAGAAGTTTTTGGTGAAAAAATTATACCGCTATCGGGGGTACGCTAGCGACTATGTCTCGCGTGCCAACAAAGCAGCTAAACGCGTAATTATGAGTGTAACGGATAAGCTGTGATATGTAGACCTTATTATTTTATTGTATGATATTTGCATTCACATGGATAAGATATTGTAAGCTATATAACATTCGTAAAACTTAATATAAATTATGTAGTTATTATATAAAATCTGGCTGAGATGCCAATGACGTTGTAATACAGGTGCTATTGTTCCATCTGCATCCATAGCCCCTCCAAATTCTACTATTTCGGGGAAATATATTTTTTTTCACATGTTTATTAATTGGTTAATTACAATCTGTTATAGGATAACATTCAGTAAATCGTTTAGCATATAATACATAACATGAGGAAGTAATATCCAATGATAGTACTTCGTAATACTGCAACAAGTAAGGGTTAGTTGAAAACATAATCTAATTAAGTTTCATACTTAAACTACAACTAAACCTAATCTAAATAAATCGTTCAGGCAAGTCTAACGGGTCACATCTTTGGAGTCGAGGGATATAGTCTGTCTAGTAACGCCACAGCTAAATCATTAGGATGCGCACTAAGTTTCACTTGATATTTTTCACTAGCACTTTGGATTTCCTGATTGATTGTAGGTATCGGGACATCCTGTTGTAGTAACCAGTTAGGAACATACCAAAGAGCATTTGTGATGATCCTGATGATTTTGTTCTGATATCGTTGCAGTATTTCTAAGTTTGAATTACTGGCAGATCCCCAGAGCTAGATGCCATAAGTCCAGATTGGTTTTAAAATGGCCTTGTAGAGTAGAACTTTGTTTTCCAAGGATAACTGGGACTTTCCCCCGAGCATCCAATACATGTTTCTTAGTTTTAATCTAAGTTGCATCCGCTTTTTCATGATGTGGGTCCTCCAAGTAAGATGTCGATCTAAGTGAGTTCCTAAGTATTTTACGTTGTCATTTTGCGGGAGCAGGGTATTATTTAATGCTACCGGAGGGCAGGTTTCTTTCCGGAGGGTGAAAGTTACCTGAGTGGATTATGTTTCGTTCACACGTATTCGCCATAATTTCAACCAGGTTTCGATTCTGTTGAGTTTTCGTTGGAGTAACAATGATGCTCTTTGAGGATCAGTATGGGATGCCAACACTGCGGTGTCGTCGGCATAGGTAGCTACTAGCGTCTGTAGAGTGGTTGGTAAATCCGCTGTATAAAGTACAGGATAGGTCCTAGAATACTTCCCTGCGGTACGCCGGCTTGTATTGGGTGGGGACTCGATCGTGCATCTTTGAATTTTACTTGAAAACTTCTTTCCGATAGGTAGGACTTAAGTAATTCATAATAAGGCAATGGGAAGACTTTCTTGATCTTGTACAGCAGTCCAGTGCGCCATACCTTATCAAATGCTTGGCTTATTTCCAAAAACACAGACGAGCAGTATCTTTTGAGATGCAGGTCGTGAGTTACTTTAGTTACAACTCTATGAACTTGCTCTATTGTGCCATGACCTTCTCGAAATTCAAATTGATGATTGGGTATGAGGTTTTGTTGTTCAAGAATTGGCTTTAGTTTCTTTAAGAATATCTTTTCAAAACTTTTTGATAAGACAGGCAGTAAACTGATCGGGCGATATGAAGTAACTTCTTCCGGATTTTTGCCTGGTTTGGGTGCCATGACTATCTGTGCCATCTTCCACTGATCCGGGAATATACGTAGTCTGAAAATGGCATTGATTATGTAGGTTATCAGTTGTATTGCCTTTCGTGGCAACTCCTTCAGGACTCTGGCAGTTATTAAATCATATCCTGGAGCTTTCTTTGGGTGAAGGTTTTGTATGAGACTATGAACTTCGTTAACCCTTACTGGTTTTATTGGGTAAGGAAGTTATTTGGTTCGTCCAACGCTTGATGTATGAAGTTTTCATCTTCTACCGAGCAGAGTCTATCATGAGGTTTGAATACCGTTGTCAGGTGTTCTGCAAAAGCATCGGCTTTTTCTTGATTGGTGCGTGCCCAGGCCCTGTTGGCTTTTCGTATAGGTGGTTGTTGTTTTTTTAATTTTCTAGTCGCTTTCCATAATGAATAGTCAGAAGCTTCAGTGGCGGTTAAGTTAGACAGGTAGTTTCGTATTCCCTGGTTTCGAAAGTTGGTCAAGAATGCATTTAAGTCTCTAGTTGCTTTGTTAAGTATCGTTTTGTCTCTAGGATTTCTGGTGGTTTGCCAGATTCTTCGTAGCCTACGTTTTCCTGCTATTTTTTGTTTAATTATTATAGGACAGTACTCTACATTTTGCTGATTTTCGCAATCTGGCGTAGCTTCCCATGCCGAATATTGGATAAGTTGATTTAAATGTTCAACAGCATCAAAGAGGTCTCTTTCTGTTTTTAAGGAGAGATTAAGGAGTAGTCGGTCCTCTACTAGGTCACGGAAGTAGCTCCAGTTACTGTTTCGTGAGAAGAGCGATGCAGGTTTTTGGATTCTTAGCACTTGAGTACTATATGTTATGAGTATCGGTGAGTGATCAGAGGATAAGTCTAAACAAGAATTGATTTTTAAATAATTTTGAGAGACGCCCTTAATGACACAGAAATCCAGTAGATCTGGAATTTTGTTGAGATCCGAGGACCAATAAGTAGGCTCTGACGTACTTAGGTAGTTCAAGTTATGTTCTTCCATTGTTTTATAGAGTTCTCTACCCCGGATTACTGTTACTCGGGAACCCCAGATTTGATTTTTTGCATTGTAGTCCCCGCCAGCTATGAAACAAGGGCAAGGGTGCTAAAGAAAGACTTAAATTGTTGTTTTTTAATGATACCTATGTCGCGGAGGACAATAAACCGCTGAGAAAACAATGTCTCTATTTTTTTTCTACGACTGCAATAGTAGTAGCTTGAAGGTAATCATGAAATAAATAAAGATTATTAAAAGTTTCACAGTTTTATTAAAATACAACCTGACAATATTGTTTCGACAGCTATGCTGTCATTATCAAAGGTAATATAATTATAAACAAACACTTTCTAGACTTAAATATCAAGATTAACGCAGACAATCTATTTGAATTTTCCATATACAGAAAACCTACACAAACAGACATAACAATACCAAATGAATCTTGTCGCCATAATACACATAAAATAGCAGCCTACAGATCACTAGTACACGGAGCTTTAACTATTCCACTAGCAAAGAGATATCAACCATTAAACAACTAGCACATGCAAATCATTACAATCCGAACATGATTGACACTTTAATTAAACAAAAAGATTATAGGTTAGCTATCAAAAGAATATATCCCATTGACAATCAAACAGAAGACACAAATTACATATCTATACCATATTTGGGCAAAATATCAGAAAAGATTGCACATATACTAAGAAAAACCAACAATTATAAAATAACATTTAAAACCAACACTAACACTTTTTCATTTTTATTTAATGTTAAAGACTGAACACATGATATCATGAAATCGGGCATTTACCGTTTAAATTGTTCTTTTTGTAGTTCGGTATATATTGGACAAACACTTCGAAATTTTGACATAAGATATAAAGAACACGTACGTCATTACAAAAATAAACATCCTGAAAAATGGAATTACGCCAAACACCTTTTAGAACAAAATCACACAATGACTCCTCAAAATAATATTAAATTCCTACATTTTTGTAATAACAAACGCAAATTAGACATTTTAGAAGCCTTTGAGATATACAAACACAAACTCAGGGTACCTTTAATAAATGAACAACTTGAGCTCGGTAATTCTCCGTTACTGGAAGTATTAGATATTTAATTCTGATTATTATTATTTTATCTAGTTACCTATTTTTGTATCAACCTTAGCGATGTGTTTGTTTATAATTATATTACCTTTGATAATGACAGCATAGCTGTCGAAACAATATTATCAGGTTGTATTTTAATAAAACTGTGAAACTTTTAATAATCTTTATTTATTTCATTATTATGGAGTTCCACAAAGTAAGGCTGGAAACAATAAACAACAATGAAGGTAATCAGTTTGAAATTGTTGCATTTCATAATGTTTGATTGAGCTTTTTACAAGTAGTGCTGTTCCTGCATGTGCTGTGCCGTCAGGATGAGGAGTGATATAAAGTGAATAATTTGGTATTTTTAAGGGACTTGTGGTGGGATAGTCTGAGCCAAAAGTTATGGAGCTTTGCTATTTGGACAAATAGAAATAATTACATAGTTTTGCTTCAAATAATGGCTGAAACGATACTAGTTTTATTAGAATGCATGTGAAAGCAGTTTAGTTATTATTTATATATGTTTTTAATTAATTATTAGTTTTTTTAAACTCACAGATTAACTTTTGACTGTCGAGTCCAAACTTAAGAATGTGAAAATTAATATGACGAAAAAGACAATTATTCTAACCAGAAATTTTGTTCAAGTTTACTTTTTTATTAGTAAAAATAAAATAATATTACTATGTAAACACTAAAAAATAAAGAAACCACTCTAGAATATAAATAAATTATACGCTTCTAGAGTAGTGAAAAAGTGACAACGTTGCCTTAAATTGGCACCAGTATTTCGTTTGTTGTTCTGATGAAAACAGATTAATGCACTAAATGACGTTGGCTCAAGTTATGAGGTTAACTTGCAAATATATGTGTATAAAACAATGGATGAAAAACACTATTTATTCAGATTCGTTTAGAATGTAGCAGTAAACATTTCCGAATTATGTATTTTTTTACTTAATACAACTGATTTTGTTTTCGCGATATAAATTACGAGCGGCCAGTGGTGCTGCATGTAGCTATATAAAGCATTTAAGTTTCCCGCTCGTTTGTCGCAATGCAACGTTTTTACTTTGCGAGCTATATCAAGCGTTCAATAGACAAATTCTTCGTATTAATATTTTTTTGCCAAAAGTATCTTTCTAACAAATTTGAAACTTTAACGGCACAATCTTACAACGTTTTTACGTGAAATGTTTTGGTGTCAATTTTTTCTTATCATTCTTTATGAAGTTATTATAATATATGTATCATCAACGTGCCATTTTGCATAAGACCGCGTGTTATTTTCAATTACAACTTATGCATAAACAAACTTCCTAAACATTAAAGATTTTTCAGAAAATAATTTTGTGCATTAAAATCTATCAACTGCACTAATTTCTTTTACATTTTCATCATTTCCCTCTACCGCCACAACTTCCTTAAGTAAGAGTTATTTGTGAGATGTGCTTCAGAGATCAGTAAAATATCTAGATTGAGAGTATGTAAGAATGTTTTTATCTCCAGGCTATGTTGGGCGAGGCCGTTGGCGTTCCATTGAGCAATTCTCCGAATATTAGTCATTATTATTCATTTTAGTTATCATGGCTGTGAGTAGGTTTAACATGGTATCCATGCGTTCCACAAGTTTATTTACCAGCATTTCCAGTTTACTTTCTGTTTGTTGTTGCAATGTAGTCTGCACTGATTGCGGATTGCAGGTTGTGGTGATTTGATCTTGCCCATTTGTATTTGTTTTATGAGCATATGATACTCCTGGCTGGACAAATTGAGTGTTAGTGCCAAGTTGTCTGGGGCGCAGAAGAGGATATTTTCGTTTTTGAATTTCTTTTGCTACTATGCAGCCTCTATAATTTGCTGGATGTTTACCTTGACAATTAATGCATTTAACATCCTTGCTTTTAGTCTTGCGTTCGCAGTTTTTTGTTAAGTGGTCTCCTGCACACTTAACACATCTTGGACTTCTGTGACAGTAATTCTTTGAGTGTCCATATCTCTGACAGTTTTGACACTGTATAACTTCACGTTTGACATGCGTAGGTTCAAATCTAATTTTTGATTTCATGAGGAATTCAATGTTGAATATTTCTTTATTGTTTTCTGATTGTTCTAATTCTACAAAGAACATCGGCAATGGATTTTTAGTGACTGTATGTTTTATGTTGTATATGTTTAGAACTTTGTGCCCATGTGTAGTTATTTCAGTGACTAACTCTTTGAGGTCAGTACTTGGATGCACATCTCGTAGAACAACTTTATAGTGTCTATCGTTTTTGTGTTGGAAGGAATGAAATTCCGTATTTTTAGCTTTTAAAATTTTAATAATTGCACTGTATACATTTAGTTGTATTTTCACTTGAGTATTTCCGATTATCTTAATGACATAATTATCTTTGGCGTGTTCTTCTAACATATCCCTCAAAGGTTTCATGTTATCTACGTCGTAAACGAAGATTGGTGGAGGTTTGATTTCTGTCGGTTCTTCCTCCGCACTATCAGCAAGAGGTTGAAAACGATTAGATGTTCCTGGAGTGCTAAGCCAGTAATCGGATGTTTTTACTTGTTTATTAACACGTTGTAGTTCCGTAGACCCACGTTTTGATTTTCTTGTGTTTGGAGTTTGCCATAATTCTTCGTTGTGTGAAGCTGTTGATGCCGGTAGTCCGTGCTGTTGTAATTGTTGTGGGGGATAATAAAACTGCTGATTTTGTTGCGGCTGTGCTTGCATAATTGATTGAGTTTGCATAGGTGTTTGTTGTTGTTGCTGCTGTGGGAGGGTTTGTTGATATATGCAAGGGTT
Source organism: Agrypnus murinus (assembly GCA_929113105.1). Taxonomy (NCBI): domain Eukaryota; kingdom Metazoa; phylum Arthropoda; class Insecta; order Coleoptera; family Elateridae; genus Agrypnus; species Agrypnus murinus. The sequence continues at coordinate 41,005,794 of OV816028.1, forward strand.
TAATTGTTGATCAGCTAACATTGGTGTGTTGATAGGATACTGATACCCGAAATTCGGCGCGCCAAACGTGACGGCCTTTTTGTAAATAATTATACGATTAAGTTAAGTAGATTTCTACGTACAATTTATTCGTGGTGATTTGGCCGCTGGCCTCTCGATAACACTGTACTTATCACTGATAAACCGCTGGCGCGGTTATCGCACTTTATACTTTCACTTGTAGACACAATTTTTCGGGGAAATTACCATTAATATTTGCAACGGTCTTATAAACAGATGTTTGATAATATGGTCTTCGCATGTGGTAAAAAAAGCATTCTCTGTTAAACGCAAATGACTGTAAATATAAGTAAAATTGGTTGTGAATGTTATGATGTTTATAAATACAGATCAACATTCTTACCGAATGTGTGTTTTACAAGTCGGGGAACAAATAAGCACAAAGTTGCTCAATTGTACCAGTGAAACCTAAACGTCCGTATATAGAATAGCCGCCATGTCAAAAACAGTTCGCCGCCATCTTCTAAACAGTATTTTCAGCTAATAGGTTCTCCAAATATTTCAGCTTCGCCATTTCTACCCTATTTTTCATAACAACTTTCAGGGCAGTGTTTTTCCTATTTGAAAAGGATAGCCGACACATCCGAAAGGCAGTAAGCCGGTAAAAGATTGCAAGCAAGATCTTTTGGATCGTCTCGAACCTTGCCAGCCAGTTTCTAAACGTGAGTCTGACACGGAACAAAATATCCACAATTGCGCACACATTATAACTAATTAACTATAATATGCAATTTATAAACTAGATAGATAAAGGATACTATCGGCTTTCATCGAAATCTCGGCCCCGGTTGCTATAGTTTCTATAGTATTTGCATTAAAATTTCTCGGCCCCGTTTTCAGGCTGGGAATGTATGCAAATTATGATATTTAGCACTAATATTGAGTTTCTTACAGCATTTTCGTTAATTTTTAGTTATTTCTTATTTTTTTATCATAAATGGTAAAAACATATCAATTTTAAAGACTTTAATTATTCAGATACTAGATGGAGTTAATGGCACTTAGATCATTCTTTTACATAAGAAATACCCATCCATTGACAATTTGATTGCTAATGTCACTTTTACATTTGTCAATCTGACATATAAAATGTCAAAAATGACATATTATACTAATATTATCAACAGAGTGACTTTCGTATGTAGAAAATAAATTCGATGTTTTTAACACCATCTAGTATCTATCTGATAATTTATATGTCACGTAATGTTAAATTCAGCCAATGAGAGTTAATTAGATCTAATGAGAGTTAATTTGCTTAGTTACAAAGCTATCACAGCAATAATAAAAAACAAGTGATCATATTACCTTATGTTGGTCTCTTTCTAAGAATATAATTCAATTGTCCAACTTTGAAAGTTAAGCTGTTCGTGTATTGACGTAATTACCATAAAATGTAATTTAACAAAAATACAGAAAAAATGTTTATTAATCGATGGGAAGACGCCTATGAAGGTGAAATAAATGATGAGTCACTCAATTTGTTAGAAAAATACACTTATGTAGCAACAAGACATTCTAGTAGCGGCAATATGAATTTCTGTAAATAAAGAAATTATACATTTGACGGGAATATAACTCCTGAACTAGCTTTAATCTTGAAAGATTGCGCATTTAACTGATTACAAAGAAGAGGTAACAAAGCTGTCTATGCAAATATTGCATCACTTACAAATTGAAGCATCCATTTGTGTAATATCAACAGACTGCATATAATGTAATCCAATACCAATATTCTTCAAGATAAACCATAGAGGTACTAAGTTTTGTAGCAGTAGTAAATAGATGATTTAAGATTCAGATCAAGATATTTGTCCAGTTCGTCTCTATAAAAAAAAAAACTATGGAAAGTTATCCCAGAATTGTAATAACCGATGGTATTTCCTAACTGCGAATCTAATTTGGTGTCTATATCTACATAATTCAAGCTAGTTCATGAATGACCACATTGAAATAAATAAACTATCATCATGCAGCATGGACAAAGGAAAGTATTGAAACAATTCAGTTGGAATAAACCGCAAAGTAATTCACAAATCATAATAACAGATCTACTGCAGTATCACTCCTTGCAAACGCTAATGTTCCAACAACAATTACTAAAAATAATTGGACACACGAATTCGAATTCTGTTCAACCATACTAGTAAATGCAACTGAATCAGCACGAAGAATTTAGCACCTCAATGGGAGACAACGGTTGTGCAGAAATAATGAGAACACTCAACACAACAATGCAACATTTATACAAATATATACCAAAACTGCGTTTTTAATGTACAAAATATGTATTGTGGTCAATAAATTATTTTTATGACTCTATGTTATTTTATTCTTAAAGGTACAGTTGATTCATTTTGATTTGATAAGAACCAACCTTCAAAAACTTTAATTCTTCTGTGAGATTGGGGAATTCCAGAATATCATTCTGATCTGCAAGCTTCCATATCATTCTTTTCAGTTCCAGGTTTTCTTCTTCAATACTACATATAATTCGTTTATTTTGAGTGTATAATACAGACTTCTACTGAGCCACGAACAGTGTACAGTATACACTAACACACAAAGTTGGTAATCTGAAGGACATACTACTCACGTCACTGTAGAATGTGTGCAATGCTTAGAATATAAAACTGTAGGAAGGAACATAATTATCTACCACATACGACCAGGATGGAGTCTCAATATGGCGGAGTACGTGTCTCCGGTTTTGTAATTAGATATTTCTATTGGCGGTTCTCACTGTCTCGAAATGCGCACATAAACTACATAACCTCAATTTTAAAACATAGTGGTATGAAATTAATCTTAGAATATAAATTTTATATTTAATATTTTAAACAAACGAATACTTACTTATGATATGTTATTCCCTTCTTCGTATTTGTCAGAGTTTAAGAGAAAAAGAGATTTAGGTGGTGTCTAATGGCGGCCAGTGTGACGTAATATCCGTCGCTTTTAAAGCTCATTGTGTAGAGTAGTTACGCTCCTTCCTACAGTTTTATATTCTAAGGTGCAATGAGTATTATCGTATTCAAAACATTTTTCGTTCTTTAGAAAGAAGAAATGTGGTTTTACTGCCTTTAGAGAAACAAGAGAGTACGCATTTGTTGAATAGTTCGAATTAAAAAAAGAAGCTAATTTAACATAAGTATTCTACTACATAAGAAGCATGGAGGACCACTGCACTGGTTTAAAGTTTTAATCAGCTTTGGTTGGTTATTCTAGCGTAATTCACAGTAGCGTTCCAATCCTGCCGGAAGTACCCAAAGCTGCTTCAGCTTAAAGACTGTAATAAAAGGCTGAAAACTAGGATGTTGCTGCCATAAATCCCAAGAACACCTACTTTAATTTAATCTATTCCCCATTCCTAAATCCTAAAGATGTTTTCCTTCACATTGAACCGTTAGATTGAGCTCGTTTGAGTCACAATTTTTGTGTTAAGAAATATTAAATCTTTGGTCATAGTATATCCTGCGAAATTAAATAATGGCCTGCCTTCGTAGTTTAATAGATATCAAACATATACAATTATAGATAGTTTGTAACCCCAGTGTACGGGTCTGCTATAGTACGGAACGCGTTGGATTGAATTCCTATTTTATTGAGGACTGGTTTTTCAATCTTTGGTTAACATTAACTGGAGGTCAATCGTTATAAGATACTTTATCAATATATTGTACCCGCAACTACTAATTTCCACTTAGCCCTAACCAGAGGTATAGCACACATTGAAAAATCGACTTTTCGACATTTAATTATGATACAAAATATGGAACCGATATTTATTTACCTTACATTGGTAGTACTGTATCTATGGCTTTCTATCGATACTACTTTGTTAGGTTATAGTAAGCTGTTAACCTAAGTTCAGCTTTATGACATGCGTTTTTTTACCTTATTTTTATTCTACCTAATTCTCATTTTACCTTATTTTCATACTACGGTTAGATGTGTTGCCTATACGAAAACATTCAGGGGTAGCGCGCAGATAAAAAGATACTTGCAGCTTTAAAAGAAATCAATGATGCTATTACATCTCCGTTTTAGTAATTATTGTTGAATGTCAACAATAAACTTCATATATTTCTATTCTTAAATAAAGAAAATGGCCTAATCTTCAAATTGGTTGAATTGAAAATGGTCCACTTCTAAGGTAACTCAAATAAGATCCTTTTTTTTCTTAAAAAAAATCTTACACAAATGTACAAATAAGGTAATTGTAGATAATTGTCATACGTATCATAAATGATGAACCTGGCTGTTGTAACCTACTGCAAGACGTAGATACGAGCTTTTCTTTCAATTTCTCTATAGCTTTCCATACTGATCAAAAAGTCTTTTTGTTAAAAATAAAAAATCTTACACAAAATTGGTAAGTTGTATTAGAAAGCTTGTAGTGTTTCCTACAAGGGATTAAAAAGGTTTTTTTCAAAATGTACTGCAATGAAGAGTTATGAGGGGGCCGAAATATCATATAAAGCCGATAGATGCCTTTGCATGAGTTTTTCGAGTAGAACATAAATTCACCGTCTTAGTGCTTAGCTTAGTGCTAGTCTAGTTAGCTTAGTCCGGACGGAATCGAAAGCCGAAGTTGAAAACTCTGACGCAGCGCGCAGTTTAATAATCTTTTTTGCCCGATCGGGCGTTTTGGTTCATTTACAAGCTCTGCTCTCAGGGCGGTAAGTTCAACTTACCGCCCAAGGCTCGGTAATAAAGTACCTCGTCATTTAAGTCGAAAAACACTCACTATCCATTCTAAAACTCGTCCGGGTTGAGACAAAAATTGTTTTTGTCTATTCAACTCCATAACAACCAGGCACATTATCCGACTGAAAATTCAGATTTTCAGTGTGATGTGTTTAATGTTTACTCTATATATTTAAAATTCACTCATAGATCCGATCGGGCAAAAAATAGTGTAAGCATTACGGGCGTTAGGTACGCTTTACCAGTCTCGGCTAATATGGAGACCTCCGCTACGCGTCGGTCTCCAGACTATTAGCGTACCTACCGCCCTTAATACTTAAATAACTATAAATAGCGAAATCATTTTTTCACCAAAAATCTCTTGAACTTTTTACTAAATACAGTCTCGATTATATTATAATCGTCTGTCTTTCATAATAAAAAACTTATCGCATGATGTTAGTTTTAGCACAAATATGACATAAGTAAAATAAAATTGTAATTTTCTCAGATTTTCTTTCTCAAAACTGTTACAATTTACAACTGTGTTAATGCTAGATTTCCTGAAATACTAGAATTTGGATGGACTATGGATGCAGATAGGACAATAGCACCTATTACGTCATTGGCATCTCAGCCAGATTTTATATAATAAGTACATAATGTATACTTATGTTTTACGAAACATGTACAGCGTACAACACCTTGTCCAAGCGAATGCAAATGTCATACAATAAAATAATAAGGTCTAGAAATCACAGCTTATTTGTTACACTCACATGATTACGGGTTTAGCTGCTTTGTTGGAGCGCGAGCGTAATAGTCGCCCGCGTAGCAAATATTATTTCAATAATTTCGTCTGTATTACAGATAGCGGTATGATTTTTTTCATATATAATATAACAAGTGGTCTAATTTTTTCCGACAAAATTTTTCATTTCAGATATGAGTAGCTTTCGCAACGAAAACTACACGAGTCGACGCAGGAGACGAGTGTAATTTTCCAAAAGCAAAAGCTACGAATGTGTTAAACGATAAATTTTGCAAGAAAAAATTAGACCACGAGTTGAATTCGGATTGACAATCCATCGAGCAAATTTTTATTTAGCGTGTGTAGTTAATATTAATTTAATTAAATTTGACATTTCATTTTGACATAAATTTTTTCACTAAGAAAAAACCACTAGTGGTTTTTTCACTATAAAACTAATTTCATTGGTCCCAATTTGAAAAATTCTGTAATTTGATTGGTTAAAAATTTTCGAGTTTGATTGTCATATAATTTAACAAGTGGTCTAATTTTTTCCGACAAAATTAGGCATTTCAGAAATGAGTTGCTTTTGCAACGAAAATTACACGAAGTCGACGGAGACGAGTGTAATTTCTCAAAAGTAAAAGCTACAAATGTCTTAAATGACAAATTTTGCAAGAAGAAATTAGGCCACGAGTTGAATTCGGCTTGGCAATCCATTGAGCAAAAATCTTTTCACTGAGAAAAACCATTAGTGGTTTTTTAGAAAAAACCGGGTTTTAGGTTATGGGTTTTCGTTGGAAAGAAGTCATAAAAACAGGTAAAGATTATAAAATCATCTTGTCATATGACACAAACACCATTTTTACGCTATTTTCACGTAAATACAGCCAACTTTTTTTACTAACTGTAACGTAACATTATAGCATTCTAACCTCAAAATAGCGATTTTAACATTGTTTTTCTTATTAATTACCGCCGACCGACGCGATTTCTTTTATCATTGGTTTACCTGGGTTCAAAAGGGTCCGTCTATCGAATAATTAATCATTTTTGGTAAGCACTTTCTGATCAGGTAGGCGAAAATAGTAATTTACGTTATAAGTCAGTTTCGATACTCGCTTCGATGTTCCGGACTGGGCTCCTTCGTCGCCTTGTCCATAACATCTTACTCGACTGTAAAATTCCATTTCCAGGACGTATGACGTAATGCGTTTTATTTCATACCGCAATTATTGGGATATTGGATTAATTAAAAAAAAATTATATAATAGTTATTTAATAAATTAGTTTGTTAATGAAAGCGATTAATGATCGAAACTGTTTAAAGCACGAACGAGCGATAGGGAGTGAGTGCCTTTAATAGTTGAGATCATTAGTTGCTCATTAACAAACGAATTGATTACAACAGTTTTTCGTTGACCGTAAAATTCTTCGATTTTAAGATAGAAAATTTCAAATAATACCGAATCCAAACTTGTGCGTATATCTGGTTGCCCAAAGTAAAACATCATCAAAACGTCAAAATCACAAACGGGTTTATTAATGAAAAAGAGTGTATTAATGAGGTCCATTAATGCATCCTTTTTTCACAAAACAGTTACTTAATAAAAAAGAGTGTATTAATGACGTCCATTAATACATCCTTTTTTAGAAAAAATCATTCATTAATATTGACATTAACAAACGGTCAACGAAAAAATAAATTTCCGAATGCAAAATATGAACATCTATGAAGAACGAGTTTACATGGTAACTGATTACGTACTAAAACATTGTCCAGTTGATTGATTGTATTTGCGTCCGATAAAATTTTTTACAGTCATACTAGACTGTTAAATCGCATGTTCTGGACTGGAAAGTTTGACGTAAAACTGACAAATGTGACACAGTATGAAATAATAGTGTATTACATTACAAGTCATGAAAGTGAAACTTTGCAGAAGAGGAGGCTTATTGAAGAGTACGAGGATGCGTAGCATCCGAGTATCTCTTTAAAGCCTCCGAGTCAAGCAGAGACACTTTCATGACCAGTGATGTATTATATTTTTTTCTGAAATCGTTTTTCAAAACTAAAAATAGATTTAAACTAAAAAAATATATCAACCTCAGAGTCGTATGAGAAGTTAATATCCATGACAATGAATCAACAACAAATCAAAAATATTTTGTTGTATTTGATTGTTAGTGTTTTTAATTATATTAAATAAACGTTTCATAAGATAAGTGACGATTTCTAATTCAATTGCAGTCTAAAAATGACAGATGAGTCTTGTAAAGTGACAGGAGTCTTGTAGAAATCATGAAAGTGACTAGTCTTTAAAGTGACACTTTCATGACCAACCTGAGTTCTGTCATGACAAGCTTTCTTGACGATTTCAGAAAAAATAATTTACATTTATTATAAATACACTAATGTTAACTTGAGCCACAAATTGTAAAATATGTTGTGCAGAATGTCGATTTTAATGTTTGAATTATTTGTCAAGACTAGCCTGGCAATTCCTGTCACCCATAGCAGGCTACAATAGTAGTTTATGCAACAAGGGTGGATATGATGCCTATATCGCACGAGGACGAACTTTGAGGCACGACGCCGAAGTCGAAGTGCCTCAATCGTTCGAGGGCGATATAGGCATTCCACCCAAGTTGTACAGTATCTTTTTTCTTCGACTAAGCAAAACAATTACAAAATAGATTGCATGTCTCCTTGAGAAATCGAATATAAGGATTAACCTATGCTTTTATCTATGCTAAAATATGGTTTGTAAAATCCACCTGATGTCATTGTACAATTTTTAAGAAAATTATTAAAACTTTACAGAAATTGAACATTTTCGAAGTTTTATTATTATTTTTAATTTTGTTTTATAAAAAAAAATAAAAAAGAATTATTCTCCCAGATGGAATTAATTGAACCTGCGTCGGTCAGCTTCAGTTTATTTATACCTAGCTCCTACCAGATTGAGCTACCAAACCACATCACAAACTGTGTCTACTACACTTATTATAAAAGTAGGTTGTACTTATTTAAATGATTTTATTTGTTACTCATTTGTAAACGTCAATTTACCAAAACACCATATTAATAAAGAAAGTTTATTTTTACAAGCTACTAACTTGTAAAATTTTTACAGGTTAACTGTCAGTTTTACAAGTTAGTAGCATTATTTACATTAGAAAATTTTGTTTTATTTGCATCATAAACGTTAAAAATCATGGTACAACTGTTATTTCCCGTAATAATATGTTCACGCTCGTATCTTAAAGATGACTTTTCTGGCAATAAACTTGAAGCTACGCTGGTGGCTTCCTTAATAATTGCTTCGGGCACATTCATTTTCACCAAAATTGTGAAAATAAATAAATCATGAAATAAACAACATGCAATCATTGTAACGTTTCCAAAGCTTACCACAAATTTATTGCGAATTTTTTGTAATCGAAATTTGAATATGTATCTGAGGTATTTTCATTTATTTATTTCATACTGTCCGGTAAAAGGGTATTTACCGGACTCATTTGAGTCCGGTAAATGAATTATTACGTTACAAGGCCGGTAAAAAATTTTACCGGACTGAAAATCCAATTTGAGTCCGGTAAAAAATTTTACCGGACTGAAAATCTAATTTGAGTCCGGTAAAGAATTTTACCGGACTGAAAATTTTAAATGCATTTTTTAAAAAAATGAACAATGTGAGGCAGTATGAAATAAAACGCCTTACGTCATACGTCCGGTAAACCATTACAGTAGCTCGTTTCAACATTCGAGACTCGGCTCCTTCGTCGCCTCGTCCCGAAACGTTTTCAACTCGCTACTGTAAACTTGGGTTTACCGGACTTATAACGTAATATACTATTACAAATGAATAACAAATAAAATATATAACAATACACGCAAGGTAACTGGTTTTACTGGCTCCAGAAGGTGACAGGCTCGTCTACGACTCGCCAGTCATATCCTTCTGTCCGCCAGTAAAAACCCTCTTACCATGCTAGTAATGTTATATACTATAATGTTTATGTCTTTTTAATTATAAAAGTATAATTGTTAAAGCTACAATTTCACAAATCACGTTATTTTCAAATGCTTTAAGTGTTATTGAAAGAAGAAAACATTCATTTAACTTACTTTTACTTCTATATTTATGACAGGAGTTGTCAATAAATTAATTATAAATAAAGAAGTGTCAAATTGGACCACTTTGATTGGTTGTTTTCATATCCGTACACTGTACGGATATGAAATTATATCCGTACACCTTACTGGAATTCCATACATTTCCATTGCGCGAAACGTGAAGAAAACGGGTGATTTACAGGTAGGAGTAGAAAATTAGTAGTTTGTGCAACATGGGTGGATATGATGCCTATATCGCACGAGAACGAAGTTTGAGGCACGACGCCGAAGGCGAAGTGCCTCAGTCGTTCGAGGGCGATATAGGCATTCCACCCAAGTTGTACAGTATCTTTTTTCTTCGACTAAGCAAAACTATTACAAAATAGATTGCATGTCTCCTTGAGAAATCGAATAGAAGGATTAACCTATGCATTTATCCATGCTAAAATATGGTTTGTAAAATCCCTCTGTCCTTGTAGAATTTTTAAGAGAATTATTAAAACTTTGCAGAAATTAACATTTCCGAAGAGAAAATTATTATTTTAAATTTTGTTTTATAAAAAAAATTAAAAAAGAATTATCCTCCCAGCTGGAATTGAACCTGCGTTGGTCGGCTTCAGTTTATTTATACCTAGCTCCTACCTGACTGAGCTACCAAGACCTATCACAAACTCTGTCTACTATACTTATTATAAAAGTAGGTTGTACTTATTTAAATGATTTAATATTTATGTATTTTTAATTATAAAAGTATAATTGTTAAAGCTACAATTTCACAAATCACGTTATTTTCAAATGCTTTAAGTGTTATTGAAAGAAGGAAATATTCATTTAACTTACTTTTACTTCTATATTTATGACAGGAGTTGTCAATAAATTAATTATAAATAAAGAAGTGTCAAATTGGACCACTTTGATTGGTTGTTTTCATATCCGTACACTGTACGGATATGAAATTATATCCGTACACCTTACTGGAATTCTTCAATTCTTGGAAGCTTTACCAACCACCTAACAACGAAAAACATCATCTGCAATTGATCTGTTTTACATGCATGGTACAGTTGTTTTTCGTTTTAATTTGGTTTTCTTAGAACAATTCATTTTGTTGTACCAATTGTGCTTCCACTAGTATTCAGTGATCTCACTTACCTTTTTGGCTGCATCACTGTTCGCTTAGATTTGTTGTACTGTTTTTTATTATTTGATTAAGGTGATATCAGTCTTTCGGTGATATAAAATGTTTCACTTGATAACTTTAATGAAATAAATTTTATTATTGGTTCTACTAGTAGGAAGAATTTATTATTCAATAAATAGATTCAAGCTAGAAATTTTTTGTAGTAAGTTTTGTAATACAATAGCAAATATAAATAACCAGAAAAGCGGTATATTAAAATAAACCAGTTGAGAATGCGCAGAGCTAGCATTGCCATGACGAACAAAAACAACTGTATGAAATAAATAAAGATTATTAAAAGTTTCACAGTTTTATTAAAATACAACCTGACAATATTGTTTCGATAGCTATGCTGTCATTATCAAAGGTAATATAATTATAAACAAACATGTCGCTAAGGTAGATACAAAATAGGCAACTAGATAAAATAATAATAATAATCATAATTAAATATCTAATACTTCCAGTAACGGAGAATTACTGAGCTCAAGTTGTTCATTCATTATACTTAACTAATGTTGACCTAACACATTAGTTGTCATAAAAACTAAAATTCTAAGTCCTAAGACTTTTCGTTAAAAAAAAGTTGCTTATTTTTTCGTAAATTTTTAAAAAATACAAAATTTTTCATTTTTCAAAAATTTACTGAAATCTTCGGTGGTCATTTTGACCACTTTCCCGAAGAGATACAAAAAAATGTTTCAACCAAAAGTTTCTTAGAATTTGATGTACTATATGATTCCAAAAAGAAAAATTCAAAAATGTCAACATGGAAAAAGGCGACAGACCGACAGACTTCAAGAATTCAGAGACGAACTTTTTGTTCGTCGATAATAAATCAGCAAATAGCTTTTGTTTCTTGATTTAGCGAAATTAGATAATAAAGAATAAGAAACTAATAATAAAAGATAAGTATGACTTTGTCTACATTGATTTCAGCTGGCATTACAGTGGAATGCCTCACACGTTGAGACAAGCCAAATAATTATGCGATGGAATCCCCAATTTGGGAGAAATCAATAAATGAACAGATGTTGTGCACAAGTAATGAATTAATAAAATAAGATAGAATAGCTTTCTTAAAATTTTTATAATTAGTTTGCCCGGCATCTTAAAGAAAACAGTTTAAAAAGTGAACTTTATCTTTTAGATTATCAGAAATAAATGTTACGAAATACTTTTGATGAACAATTAAATAAGTATGGAATAATAACTTCAGTTATGTAAATTCTGGTATAAACTTTAACAATACGTAATAAGATAATTGAAAAACCTTGAAAACAAAAACCTCTGCATCCATTATATCACCAAATCGTTGTTAAAATTATAAGATCTATCTCACAGAAGTTCAATAGAATTATTTTGCAAAAATAAATTATCATTCAATCAATTATTATTATGTATTTCTAAGTTTTTATAACTAACTGTAATGTCTACAAGAACAGCTTATATTTTAAGGTTCATAAAAGTATGATGTAGAGCTATATAACTATATTTACCTTTAAAAGTTGCCTAGAAATTTACTTTAAAATAAACATTACCAATTAAAAAAATAAAATTTTAAAGAATTTTTCTTATGGTAAAACATTTTATCTGGCATTTTTATAATTTTACAGGATAAGTAAAAACAATTTTGTATTGATAATTGTGAATCCAGATTAGCATGTCTCAATATTATATAATGATTTTCAAAAGTAATTTTTGATAACTAAACACTTTGATCATCTTAAAGCATAATTTGTGTTTTTTGAAAAAACATGCAGATAGCATGTTTTGCAATAACACTACCGAAGTATACAAATTAAGGCGTACTTTTAAAAAATCCTTTGTAAAGTCTCCCCAAGTAATTAAGTTAGTACTATCATTCTGATCATAAGTACTAGGTACTTAAGATCAATAAAATGGACAGAAAAACATTATACACTCGAGGAAAAAAAACGCACCAAAAATACCAAAATTTCAAACAGTCATAACTCGGCGGATTTTGGACGAAAATGGATGAACCTTTGAGTGCTAAAAAGTTTAAATTGTCTAGTTTAAGGTCGTGTGAGCGAATGTTACGTAAAGGCCTTTCCGCCCCCTGCGACCAACCGCAGAAAAAAAAGTTTTTGATTAAAAGAATGTCTCTGTTAAAAGAATTTTAACAGCTTGTACGGCGTACCAAAAAACTCGTGGACCCTATCGACCGCCAAGACAATAAAGCTCAGTCCTTTTTCTGTCAAGTTTTCAAAACTTTTGTGTGCCTACGTTTTTTTGGAGCAAAGTTATGAATTTTTGAAATTTATGCGCTACCCGATGTGCAAGTGCCTAAATTAATGTTTTGATTTTTATTTTACTAATATTTTGAAATTAATCAGTATCAGAAAGTTATTCGAAGTGTTACAATGCCGCAATCAACGGACATTCAACCTGCACGAATTGTTGCTCTTTTGGAGGTAGGAGTTAGTATGTGACACACACACACATACACACACACACGATGCGCAAAATCCAACCGACAACCTCCTCATGGTGCACATCGGGTAACGCTGATGTCGGCGGTTACACGTTAAAAAAATTAAAGTTAATAAAATAGTATATTATATACCCAGGGACTAAAGTGCACTCGAAGTTTTGATAACTTTACAGAAAAAGGGCTGAACTTTATTACCCTGGCGGTCGATTGAGTCCACGATTTGTTTTGTACACCGTACAAGGTGTTAAAGTTTGATATTTTTTGAATCAAAAACATTTTTTATTCTTTGGGGGATAGCGGGGAGCGGTAAAGCTTAAACGTAACATTCGTTCACACGCCCTTAAACTAGACACTTTAAAATTCTTAGCACTCAAAGGTTCATCCATTTTGGTCCAAAATCCGCCGAGTTATAACTGTTTGAAATTTTGGTATTTTTGGTGCGTTTTCAAGTGGTTCGTTTTTTTTTCCTTTAGTGTATTTAAATCTGGCTTTAAAGAAAAATCATTTAAATAAGTATAGCCTACTTTTAAGAAAAACGTAGTACGCGCAGGCACTAACATTTTTTCGTAGCTCAGTAGTTAAAAGCGGGCGGCACCTGCCAGCATTAATCAAACCTAGAGCAACAGTGACTTTGGTTTATTATCACCCCGCTTCAACTAATTACTCTACGAAGAAACATTTACCACATTTATTTTAAAAGTTCTTAAAGCTTGTATTAATTTAAATAATTTTTCTTTAAAAAAAGGGTCTAAAGACTTTTTCACAATTTTCAGGATATTAGTACTCTTCATAATGACAATCATGATAAAGTAAAGATAAAAAGTAATTTTAATAAGTACTTAAAAAAGCGATTTTACAGATGATTTCTAAAAGCATGGGTTTCCCTATATTCGATATCCAAATGAAACATACGGTATGTAGATACACAAATTTTCTTTAGCCCCCCCCCCAAATCTAGACCTAGTTACATCTATATGTCAATAGATAATAGTTCAAATAAATTCCATTGTGTTCTTTTTATAAATGTTTTTAAGTAATACTTAAAATAACGCAAGCACAAGAAATAATAATAGCATACGCTAACCTAACATTTTCGGGGCTTTGTTTAGCGGTGTCAGCGCGTCGTATTTTCTTGATACAGGTGGCTGTGTCTCCATTAGCGCTACTCAAGATACATTGGCGCTGCTCTGTACAGTTCACAAAAACTACAGGCAGTAGAAATAAATAATTCTATAGATGGTTTTTACATTCCATGGCTATTGCGATTCAAAGACTTTTTGATGATACGGATGACTGTTGTTGCTGCTGTTTTTGAGAACTACATTTTGCAAAGCACAGTCATTCTCTAGGTTACTTAATACATCCTTTATTAAATCGTCACCTATCTCTATTTTTGCAGTGAAACAACAAGGAAAAGTAATCCTGAACAGCAATTGAACGGATAAGTAATACAAAAAATACTTACATATTTAAATCCTTTAGCAATGATAAATAAGCATATCATGCATGATGATCCTTTATATTTTTAGTGCAATTTTTTCTGTTTAGTACAAGACCATTTTTCTTGTAACGTGGACTAGCAACAAAAATACTCCGAAAGTTGTTATGAAGATACAGTTAAAGTAGAACCAAATAAATAAGAAAATAAACCGGAGTGAATCTAGCAGCCAGAGTTGATTGTGAACGAGCCTTGCTTTCAAATTCCATTAACCGTAAATGTGTTATTAATTAATTAACGAAAAATAACATTTTGTGTACTATTTGAGCTTCACAGTTTAAACTATTGTTACTAAACAATTAAAAATACAGGCTATTGCCGACATGTTTAATACTTGCGTTGAATAAACTAATGTTAAATCTGTTGTGTATACCATACCGACAAATGAGTGACAATCATTGTAAGATTATTCCAGTTAACTTATTAAATAATTAGATACGTATCATAGCAGGGTAAATGCAAGATTCCAATGTTAATATTATAAATAAATAAATAATCCTAACTACGACACATATATCTTGGACCAAAGTTTCAAAAAAACTTTGACAGATTGCAATGGTTATTTTTTTTATTTTAAAATTACAACTGTTCAATTTAACAATTTGGTAGCAAGGCTCTTACATAATCAAATCCGGCTGCTAGATTCACTCTGGGTTTTCTTCATTTTTTTGGTTGTACTTTAGTAAACAGGTTTATTTAGGTTATGTTACCAATGGTAACTAAAAAAATGACGAACAAATACACCAATATTCTGATCATGATCAGCAATTACTTATTTTTTTACCAACCATTTCCAACTTTCCCTGAGACTACAGATGGTAATACCTACAACATCGTCACTTAGCTTACAATCTTAACTCTCTCTAATCTTTGCTATTTATATTTTCTATGGTTAAACATTTGTTTACATTTGACATAATGACCTTTTGAGGTTGAGTTACTTGTAACTCTTTCACTTCATACTTCAATAACAAATAACAAGCACACTCAGTTGGGGCAATATACAGCGTGTCCGGAGTTAGAACGCATTAATTTTAAGGGGTGATAGAAGATATCAAAAAGAACAAAAAATTCTTATACAACTTTGTTCTAGAACGTACTACTAATTCATTTTACTCAATTAAGAAAAGTGACAACCCTGTAAAGTTTGTAATAAAATTTGCTCGATATTCGTATAAAATGCTGATTTGGACATCTTGACATTGAAATAAAGCACGTCCTGCTTACAACCTTGCAATTTAAAAATATTTGGGTCAATGCCTTAAAACAGCTTTGTAAATAATACCCTTTGTTAGAGTGGTGAGATCATACAGAGTTTGTTGAACTTTGAAATAATAATTTGTCAATAACGCACGACTTGCTGTTTATTTAATAACAGTTTTTAATGATATTATAAGAGAATATCTTTTAAAGAGAAGATTTATCTAATTTAAATTAGGTAATTAGGTTAAGAGATTTTGCTGACACCTTGGTTTGGCTATATTAAAAAATCTTTAATTTTATGGTAATTAGTAATCACAAAAAATTATCTTTTTTCGAAATGATCGAGTGACCAGTACTGCACTACTTCATATGAATTGATTCTAATTGCTATAATGGAGGATGACAAAAAAATGGCCATTAAGTTAATCCGGCAACCTCTATATCAAAGCTTAGGTATTTCTCGACTTATATTAACGATCAGAATAAGTCCAACGGGTTTTTGTATACGGAAAGCCTCTGGGCGTCCGGTCTGACGGAAAATCGAAAATTTGTAAAATTGTCGTTTCTCGGCCGTCGATTTCGACCATATCACTGGACCGAGTTTAAAGTGTTGGATACTCATCCGATGCAGAATTTAATGCTCTTTAATTCTTGTAATAGTGAAGTTTTCGTTGGAAAGCACCGCTTTGGAGTTATAAGCAAAAAACTAAAAAAGATCCGAAGATTTTGTGGTTCTTTTGATGCCCTCAGGTAAGCTCGAGTCGAGGGACCGTGCAAACCTAGAATACTTATATTTGACCTCAAACGAAGCGATCTCCCGCTTTCCAACATTTATTTCAACCAACAGTCCAAAACAGGTCTAATTTTACTGGCCTAAAGAACTAAAAAAGATTTTTATTCTGAACATATCCTAAAACTGGAACACAAAAGGCAACGAAAGATCGCATTAGCTAAAGACAAAAGACAGCATGGAACAGATATAGATACCATCGCAATGCACAATCTACCATTGAGGATAAAGATTATGGTCCTAGTCGCACTAAACTAGATATGCCACCAGAAGTTTTTTCTAGAAAAAAAAAAATTTCTACAAAATTTAATTGTTACACAAGAGGACCAGTTGTCTATAATGGAGGAAACTGTTGACCAGTCTCAATCAGCAAAATGGAAAGAACTACGAAGGAAAAGGATAGGTGCTTCCATGTTTGGTAGAATTTGTGGAAGAAAACCATACGCTAGATGTGAAAAAATTGTAAGTACAATGCTATATAAAACGTCAGAACTTCGTACACCTTTGATTATGTGGGGAGAAACCAATGAGAAAAATGCAATTGTAGCGCTAGAGAAAAAGAATTAGACAGAAATGTGCAACGTAATGGCTTATTTATTGACATAAACAAACCATTCTTGTGTGCAACACCAGATGGGTTAATTGACGATGACTGTGTTTTGAAAGATGATGAAGGAATATTTGACAAATTAATACAATGTTACAAACAAAAATAAAAAAGGAGAAGTGAGTATGAACAAAAACCATGTAGTATCAAATGCAGGGCCAAATGTTAAGAACAAAAAGATCAAAATGTATTTTTGTTATATGAACAACAAAAGGATTAAAAATCGATATTATTGTTTATGACAAAACATTTTGCAAAAATATAGTTGAAAAGTTTGTAACTTTTTATTATAATTACTTGTTACCAGAACTTGTCGATCCTAGAAGACGAAGAGAATTAGCGATTCATAATCCTAATTACGTTTTAAAAGCAAAAAATAGTTCAAGAGCTGGCGACCAAAAAGTGTAAGAGTTTTGTAAAAGCTAATATTTTAATATTAGCTGTCTGACGACTGCTTTCCAGTTTTTTTATTACATAAACTGCTTAGTGATCAATTTTCAGCTTTTAGAAGACACTTAGATGACACTACTTCTTGTTACAACTTTTAAACTGCGCTGACGCCAAGTGTCCCCATATCCCAGTATTTTTTGTATAGGATATTTATTTACACCCTAAATAATAATAATAATAATAATAACTACTACAACCCATAGCTTAAACCAAGGCCCCAGAAGCTATAAGCTTGTGCGGGAGGGAGGGGGCGATTATTATTATTATGTAGGCCCAATGTGCGGCTGCAGCTGACTTACAGATGGAACAGCGCAAATCCCACATTTGTGTCACAGCTAAGGAAAGCTGCAGAAAACCTTAACCAGATCTGCCGGTGCCGGGAGTCGATCGCGGGCCGCTTGGGTGAAAGTCCGGCACGCCAGACATTACACTACCAAGGCTGTGATAATATAAGCTAATATTAAAATATTAGCCTTTACAAAACTCTTACACTTTTTGGTCGCCAGCTCTTAGACTAAAAGGGAAAGAAACAGTAAAAGGAAGCTACAAAAGCAAAAAAACACATAGTATTTATTGATAACAATGATAATAATGGTAAAACAAAAATCCTATTATGCAGAGTAATATTAAATTATGTAACTAATTATTAAATTGTATTATTAACATATGTAATCTTTGACACAAGCACATTCACTAAAACATAGCTCTTTTTAAAAAACACAATAACTAAGCGTTATTTCGTATTTCATTGTTTTGAGGAAGTCTTTTATAAGTCTAGAGTTTAAATAGTAAAGAGATCGATATTTTATTTCAGACATTTTTTTGTAAAATAATCAACTGGATGCAATATTATTAGTATTTTTATACATTACGCACATATAATACCCATTACCATTACTTACACAATTTTTTAAGGGGGCGTTATTGGCGCAAAATATTAGCGTCAAAATATAGCTCACGTTTTTCATTCAGTTTGCTTTTAATAATCGTTTTCTTAGCAAGATAACGTTTGATGGCGATTGCTAAACTGTTAAGGTAGTGTGGATCATAGTTTGTAAGGAGTAGATATCTAAAATAAATTTTATAATCGTAGTCGAACATCGCCAATTTTGTAGAATTAACGTTTTCTAAAAAATAACCAAACTAAACATAATACAGTCATTATAACACTGTTTAATGGCAAAATCTATGACAATGAATAAATGTTTTTGCTTACTTATTTAGTATTGATTGAAATAAAATAGATGTACACGGTGCAGAAATTTAAATATGGCAGCACGAAAATCAGTCATATTTAGTTGAACGCTTTCTTTACCAGGAAGCGTTGGGTGGTAATATTCGCGGGACATTTAAAAGTAATTTAACTTTCCTAATCTTTTAACTATTCTTTAATAAATTCCTGAAGTAAATGTTGTTTTTCTTTACTTAAGAGCATGTGACGGTTAATTTTTGAAGAAACTATTGTACTCTTAGTTAGTCCTGATTAATTTCTTAAAATGAATATATGTTTTCAATATTTTAATATAGTAATACTGTTCTTTTTCTTAAAACCAGCAAGAACAACTAATATTTTTAAAAATATTTAGCAGTTTTATATTCCCCTTTTTGATTTCAACTACCTTAAATTATTCCTTGGCATTTAAAAATTAAAAATTTCAGTTAAATTTAAAACATTTTGAAAGTTCACGCATGTCTGGCAACACTGTGGAGCAGAGAACTGCGATGCGATCAAATAATGTTTCTATTTAGATTTTCAAATTTTAGTTTTAAAGAAATTAATTCCGTTTTGCGGACCGTAGCGCCATCTTTAGGTGTTTATAGTTTCTGAAGCTTCCTATTATTAACACTGGTGGCAACAACGCGCCCTTAAAGCTGTTTTGCATTTACCTGCACTCGCACTTCCATCCTGAACTGCTTTTATATATTATTACAACGGTACTGACCAAGACTCCACATTAAGAGGGTGTCAGCAGTAATTCGATAGAAAGAAGATTCCATTATAGTAGCCCAGTTATTTAAAGTTTTCTGAGACGTTTAATGGCCTGGGCTAAATTTTTTTAATTGAGCTCACTCTTAAAAATGGTAAAAGAATACAACTATTGTTACAATGGATCACAAAATCTTAGTTACAGGATATGGCATTAGTGATGAAAGAAAACAAGTATATAAAATTATGGAAATAATTATTTATTTAACGGATGCCATTTTCCAATTTGTATAACTGCTCTATGAAAACAGTTCACCAGGCCAGAAATATTATTGTGCTACACTGTAATCAAAATACTACAAAAAAACAAAAAAGAGTTGTGTTACAATATTCTACTAAATTCCTTTTTTTAAACCTCACTTGATGATTACATTGCACTGGTTTGCTAAAACAAGTTTATTTTTAATGAATGAAGAAGCTACATCGAACAAAAAAATATAAATTATATTTATTTAAGAAAACTGTTTTTCCTATGCTAAGATATAGACAACGCTATCGATTGTTAATAATATTTATCAGTTTACGCATCTCTATACTTATATCTTTATCAAGACTATGAAGCGCTTCAGTCATAAATGAAATCAATTTCTCAGGATCAGCGGGCCCTTTTTGTTGATTAAGTAATGAACTAAAGAATGTATTCCATAAATCTAAACGCATATATCGAGTGAATCGTTGAGTGATAGACCACTGATCACCTTTCTTTTGCAACTGCATATACTTATCAAATAATAAAACGTGAGCGGTAGCTGCAACACAGAATAAATCTGTATGATAACTCCACGAACGACCATCTTGCATTTCACAACAAATGAAATCTTTAGTAGTGACACGGCGTGTGAATGTGGTTTCAGGATGAAAGAGTGTCATGTCTATACTACATCCGAAATCGATCAGCTGAAGCTGTAAACTATCACCAATAACATATATTAGGAAATTATCAGGTTTAATGTCGGCATGGATAATCTTGACCTGATGCATGGCGGATATAATTTTTAACATTTCAATGCACAAATAAACACAAGGACCCTGTTTTAATGGATGACCTGCTTTAATTTTAAAATTGTTAGCTACGTCTAATAAAGAACCACTTGGACTAAAATCGGAAACAAAGACTGATATCTGATCACCTGTAACAGAAATAGAAAAACAAATCAAATTAATAAATAAATGTTACAAAAATAGAATTCTTGAATACTTACTAAAATATCCTGTACGAACATCCATAAAACATTCTTTTAAAGGATGTTTGGCTAAACGTGCCTGTAGTTCTCTACAAATATAGAATTCCCAGCAATTAGGCGGCTTTTGCATTTTCAATGCAACAGATTGATTTGAACGTGTGTCAGTCGCTTTGAAAACTTGCCCATACGTTCCTTTACCTAAGCTCTTTTCAATCAGATAAGGATCGTCTCCAATGTATGTTATTTCTTTACGGAGAATAACACGTGGGGTACTAAAAATTTTAACATAACCTTCGCTATGGCGTCCGGGGAATCCTACTCTATTTAATAGTTGTCGTAGCAGAGAAGGCTTAAAGGGATCAGAAGGTGCTTGCTCTAAAGGAGAGACTGGAACTTCTGTAACGGGACTGGTCTGACCTGACTCACAATCCATTAGTTCTAAAAGACTTGTTCGTAATGCAGCATTCGCTTTGAGATTTTGTGCTAGATTGAAATTATAACTATTTTGTTGTTCTTCACTTATTACTGCCATGTTTTCCCTTTTTGACTGACTAAAGGTAGAGGATTTTGAAGTTGTGGAACATCCACTTGAACTTGACCTAATAACATGATTTTTTATTTCAAATTAGAAAGTTTTAAATGATTATATTTGAATATAGAAAGGTTTCCCAAAAACATATTCTCTTTGAAACAACTCAAATGAAAAAAAAAATGAAACTAAATCTCAATAAATTAAATATTTTTTAATGTTATTGGGACACCCTGTATCTCTATTATTTTAATTTTTAACTTAATCAAAGACTGAAATTAACAAAAATGAATGTAATTTTTAAAAAACTATACAAGATAAAATTATAAAAAAATAAAATATAAAACTTCTAACCTACCCACTACTTTTAGTTGTTTCTTCAAGAATAGTAGACATATGCTTTTTCTCAGTTGAGCCTTCATTGAACAACTGTTTTCGAGCCACTGCAATACCATCATCATTGACACCAAATCCATCTTCTGGTAGAACTTGCTTAGTCTGCGGAGTACTCACTTTCATGGCATTGAGATTAAAATTGAAGACCTGTGTAGTACAAGTGGCATTTAATTCAGGAAATCGTGCTGATAATGGAACACCTGCTTCGGAAAATGAAGAACTGCTATCATCCTCGAAAATCTCTGTACGCTTAGCACCGTCGCTGGGTTGGGCAGCTGCCGCTATGTCATGACCTCCACGAGAACCAGTCTCAGCTAGTTCTGCATCACTAAGTACTTTGAAGGGCATTGTTTTCATAGCACTAACTTTAGCTGAAGGTAGTCCTTCTTGAATGTTAGATTCTTCATAAATGGTAAACTTGGAAATATTAGGTTTTTTTGGCTGATACACCGATGATTCGTTCATCGAATCATCATTGTTTGTTGATCTCCAAAGAACATTCATGTCGTTACCCATATCACTTAATACACTTTCATTTGCCATGTTTTTGGCTTGCTGAGATACTGAAGTGCTTTGAAATGATGGCATCATTGCTTCAGGAAGGTTTTGCCCAAATATTCGAGGTTGCTGCTGCTTGTTAATTTGCTGATGTATTGAAGCAT
This sequence comes from Agrypnus murinus, assembly GCA_929113105.1. Taxonomy (NCBI): domain Eukaryota; kingdom Metazoa; phylum Arthropoda; class Insecta; order Coleoptera; family Elateridae; genus Agrypnus; species Agrypnus murinus. Next base: position 41,028,355 of record OV816028.1, read on the forward strand.
CCTGAAAGATGAAACATTTAATATTATTTTTGATAAAATCTACTGGGATGTTATATGCTAAATAACCTAATAAATAAATGAATTAAGATTTTAAAAGCAAGCTCCACGTTCTGCGCAAGCCATAAATTTATGGGATGATATTTACTAAATAAATAAAATAAATGTTATTTTGGATTTTGGCTAGCATTATTAAAAATGAAAATATAACAACCTAAAGCTTTTCTTTTTCCCTATAGACTAACACAGGTTTACTTCAATTGAGCATGAGATAAAATAATTACAAAAAAAAATCTTACTGACTCCTGCACTTGGACAAAAAAACTTACTACAAGTCACACCCGGAACGTTGCGTCTGGATGAGAAATTATCTTTGATCCTGTATATAACATTTAATACTTGCACAAAAATAAACACATTGACAAATTAAAACCACCAGGTATTTGTTTTTATTAAAATTACATAAAAATTTTATCAAAAAAGAAAAACAAGTTCCTTAAAAATCGTAAAAGGAAAATCTTCTTTTAGTTTGTTTAAATAAAATTTTGATGGTTGTGAACCTGACATGGGGGTGACAGTCGTATTCATTTAAACAAACTATTGATCATCTCACATTGACACTACAGTGTGTTTTCTTATGGACAACGGGGTTGTCAAACATCTTGCAAGCAACTTTTAAAAAGACTTTCTAAATATTGTAGTTGTAACTGCATAAACCTTTATAATATCTATTAATTGTTCGAGCAAGTTATATTGCAGGTAATCACTTCTTCTGACGGCGGTAGAAAAACATAATTTCAAAATTTGCTGCTGTTCATGTAGTGCACATATAAAGTCTGGAGGTATCGAAATAAATCTTTTATTAAATATTTTTGAGAAGAATCTTCGAACACGTTGATTTTTATCTTAACGGAGACATATTTTAGTGTAATCGTTATTTGTAGATCGTCTTTTGTTTCTGAGTTATGACAATAACGAAATTTTTTTAAATGGAAACCCTAATTTTTTATGATGGATTTGGAAAGATAATGTAATGCTAAGATCAAATATGCTAAAAAAGTATGATACTGTATTAAGAAATTTCCGAGATAATTGCTTTTAAAGTTTTAAAACAAAAATTAAAAAACAATCAAGAGTTCCAAGTTTTAATAAAAAAAAGAATTCTTTGAAGAACTGTCATAAGTTTAACACTAAGTCACTTGTTACATACTTGATTTTTTTATTAAGAAAAATAAACTCTTGATTGTTATTCAATCAAAGTTCAAATTAAGAGTTCAAATTTTTTGACAAAAAATCAAGTAGCCATGTAACAATTGACTTAGCGTTAAATTTATGGCAGTTCTTAAAAGAATTTTTATTAAAACTAGGAACTCTTGATTGTTTTTTAATTTTTGTTTTAAAACTTTAAAAGCAATTATCTCGGAAATTGCTTTCTAAATCCATCATAAAAAATTAGGGTTTCCATTTAAAAATATTTTCGCTATCGCCATAACTCGGAAGCAAAAGATGATCTGCAAATAACAATTATACTAAAATATGTCTCATTTAAGATAAAAATCGACGTGTTGGAGGATTTTTCCCAAAAATATTTGATAAAAGATTTATTTCGATAGTTCCATACTTTATGAGTTAACGCCAGTAATATTACAAAACTAATAATTTTGAGTGTAATTAAAAGTCAAATGTTTTATTTCGAGTTTTTGAATTTTAGGTAAATAAAAAAGTACAACACAAGTTCTAGTTATTTGGTTTTTATTAAATAAAGAAACATTGAAAACTAATAAATTATTGTATACTATCAAATTGTATACTATCAAACTACACTTTTTTAATTGTACCGCTTTATATAAATCAGTGATAAATTGAAAACAAATAATATGAGTATAAAAAGTACAACAGCAAAAAGTTCAACATTAGCACAAATCACTCGAAATCACTTTCATCTTCTACGTCACTTTCACTATCACTTTCCAAATTTATAAGTATTGGCTCAATATCGTCCATCAATCCATCAATTTTCCACATGTTATCTTCTGTTTTAATTACATGGTTAACATAATTGTTCCATTTTTCCGCTGTCACTTGAACGTTTGGGTGGATCGGAGACCACACGACGTTCACCCTTGAAGGTGTCAGAATAAAGTGTGTGGTAGAGAAATTCGTGAGAATTCTCGACAGTTACTCATACCGATTAGGGGGAGCTCTTACTCTACTACTTTACTCTACTCTCTACTCTACTCTTACTCGAGCTCTTAGCTTACTCTAGTGCGGTGACTAGAAGTGAGGTTTATCCTGCTTTTGGGCAATGGGAAACTGCATGCTGCCAGGTAAATGTGCTTAGGAGCTATCCTGACCACCCTATGATCCGGACTGCAGCTGGGTACAGTGATTGGGAGAAGCTCTGAAAGTCATTACACTTAAGGATAGTTGAAGCAAATACATAGCCTCTCACTATCAAGACAACTTCACCAAATTCGGGTACGCACCGGGAGTCTATAACGTGTAGACTTAACAGAAGCTCTGTTGAGGGCCCACCAAGCCTAAAATTGGTAGATCGGGGTGGCAAAACCACTTAAAAACCAAGTCCTGCCACATTTGAGGTTGGATTCGATCGGGCAGTGTTCCCTCTTGATAATAGCGTCAAGTTGGGGAATAGTCCTATTGCTGGACGAGGTACTTGACCCCGTATGAAAGAGGACGGGAGGGTGCCGGCGGGTGAGCAACGTGTTAAGTCAACTGCTCGGTCACTATGCGCGACTTAGCTAGTAGAGGGTGGATAGGCAACCTCGCTCCTACCAGTGAGTTAATCTGGTAGCAATTGCACGACTGGTTGCAACGACGGTTGTGCAACTTGCGTGCTGATTGGGCGTATCCCAATCACTTCCTTCTGGAAGGAACGTGGGGGTAAGTTCACACAGGTACCCCATGTAAAACAACCTTGGAATTCATGTCACTTGAACGTACGCTTCACTAAAATTTCGAACATCTCCTTCTTTAAATGTGGTATTTTTTTAGCGATATACTATTTTACATCACCCCAAACCAATTCAATGGCATTTAACTCGCAATGGTACGGAGGTAATCTTACTATTGGAATGCCGTATTCTTTTGCACATTCTTCAAGAATGTATTTGTCGTAATTAGATTTGAAAGCCTTCACCACCCATCCAATAGATCTGCTTTCAAGTAATCATCAAAATATATATCTTTTGACAAAAGCCATGATCGTATTTCTTCTTTTTTCCAAAACTGAGTTGGTATCTTTTCAATTTTTCGGCAATGCTATGGTGCATTATCCATTACTACAACTGATTTTGCAGGTAAATTGGGCAAAAAAGAATTTCTAAACCAAGTCTCAAAAGTAGCTCCATCCATTTCATCATGATAATCCGCACTGTTCTTTTTTGCTAGAAAGGTCAACTCTGCCCCATTTATAAAACCTTGTTTGCTGCCAGCATGCAGTAAAATAAAACGAGGGCCACTTTGACGCTGTGGCCAAGATTGACCCAAGATTTATCAATATAAACTATAATGTAATCCTCTTCTCTATATTTTTTAATTTGTCTTAAATAACGATGACACCATGCAATTATCTCTTCTCTTTCAATTAAATAAGATCGTAGTCCTCTCTTAACATACTGGAAATTCATATCACGTAATAATCTATTCAACGTACTTCAACTAAAGTTGGGCAAGTTTTCATCATCATTTACAGCTGCTACAATATTGTTTCTTCGTTGATCTCATCGTTGGTGGTATATTTTGCAAAAAAAACTCGTGCACCTTTCTTCTAATTTCACTCCTAATTCCATCACAGTAAGTTATATTGCACGATTTTTATTCTTCACTCTTTTTCTTGGAGATTTTATTCCATCAGGTGAAATACTTTCTTGACGTACTGAGAACAAAGTTTTTTCGCTAATACCTGTTTCTTTAGAAACTTGTCGAATAATTACTGATAATGACTGCCGGTCTCAGTAAGACGATATTTTATCAAATTGGACAAAATCTGTTTTTCACCAACCTTTAGTACACAACTCATTCTGTTTTTAACAATATCCGCCATACTTATGTATAATGTACTATGTGCGTTATGTAATACTACAATACGAATAGTTACAACAAACTGTTGTAATATCCAATTGTAATAATTAAATTCAATATTTTATGAATTACGTTTTCTGTCTTTTTATCAACATGAATTGTGAAGTCACATAATCTATTTTCAGAATATAAAATCATTACTTTGTATTTTTTATGCACTTGCATTCAAGACTCCACGTGTATCCTGTGAAATATGATATTAATGCGTTCCATGAGAACCGCAAGCTTGCATTTTACAATAGCAAGCAAGTCTTAAAAGAACAATGTAAAGTTCAGTTGGTAAATATCGATGTAACAAAAAGGAACAACTCTTTTAAACTTTTAGTTAATAAATGTTTTGAATTTATAATTGGTTATCGTTTTATTTATGAAGGTCTATAAGTAAAACCTCAATCAAGTGGTTCACAACATATATATATTTTGGTGTCAGGTGTAAACAAAATTAAAACCCGGAATCCGCGAATATCGTTCATTATTTGTCTTAATTGGCGTTCAGAAAGGGAAAACTTTAAATTCGCGAACACGGGAAAGTGATGCAAGCACGGAGTCTTTCAATACATGTGCACATATTGGAAACCTTGTGTTGAGAAACTTTTTTGTGTTATATGGACCGTTTGTGTTAAAACTAACAACAAATTTGTGTTAAACAAATTATGAACATTGTGAATTCCTTTGCCAAAGAAGAATCAACCCAGTTTAAATTCCTCAACTCTACACTTATAATCCTTTAAACATTCATTAAATTTTCAACCAAAAGAAACAAATTTGTGCATTATCTTCAATAAATTAAATTTTATACGCGAGTTTATAAAAAGTTACTACATTTAATAATTACTACAAGAAGGAATGAAATTGTTAGTGTAACTTCAATATTTAAACTTTAAAAATTTGTTTTGTTTTAACGCCTTTGTTAAGAACATTCGTGGATACGCGTGCGACAATAACATCACGCATTTTTTGGGTTTTATAGACAGAGTTTCGTGTTGATTTCGGTACGGATGTGTTTTGCCAAAGTTCTTAGTGGACACTACCTTTTGTGAGTACGTTCAGCCGAATTCCCAAGGTGTTGGTGCTGTTTCGCGAGCCGGCGGCGATGGAGGATCGAGCTCATCCAGGCCGTTAGCGAGGCGACTTAGGGTTGTACGAAATTCCTGTTCTGTAGGAGGCTTCCAGCAAACTTCCAGTTCCTGGTTGGATCCTTAAAGAGTGTCTCCTTCACTCTTTTCTGTAAGGCGTCTTCCTGTTCATCATTTATCAATTCCGCAAATTTACAGCAGTAAGTTGTGTTTGTGTAGTGTGCCTTTGGGCAAGTGCTTCCGAGCATCGCAGTTCAATCTGCAGTCACTTGTGACATTTTATTTTAATTTATTTTGCATGCATTTACGATTTTTTACACATAATTTTCTTTATACTAGGTATACTAATTAAAACCTATTTTCTATGTGTATTAATGTGTATTATGTAACACAAATATTTTCAAGTTTATAATTTAATTTTTCGCATGCAAATTCAAAGCTACTTAGGGCCGAAGTTTTTCTTGTAATTAAAAGCAATTTAGCAACAAACAAGTAGCAATTAATTATAAAGCAATTCAAATTGCGTTTTCACCTTTTATGAAAGGTTATTGTATCACATACTGCTAGTGATATCTAATTCTATATAAGTTTACAATATCAATTAATTAATTAATTACTTCCATTTAACATCCTATAACATTATAGCATTTTATTTATAAATAATTCAGATTTTGTCACCTTATCTTATTTTCAAGTTTTATTAATATGGCCCCTAGCAAAAAACTAAGTGTAGACAACGCCCTGAAAATCATACCTGAATTCAAGGGTGACAGGGATGAACTCGACAAATTTATTTCATGTTGTGAAATTATTGAAAACCCTCTTGAAGAAGGCGAAAAAGCCACATTTTTAAGTGTTGTTAAAAGTAGATTATCCGGACCAGCATATAATTGCATTAAATATAAATCTTTAGATGATTGGAGTAGCTTCAAAAACGTACTTTTAGAAAATTTTGGCGAAACTAGAAGTATTGCTCAACTTCAAACAGACTTATTTACATGTAGGCAAAATTTTAATGAAGATGTCAGATCATTCGCGAATAGGATAGAAATGATTCTGATGTCATTAAACGATGCTTGTTATTCACAAGAAGGGACAACTGAGTCCACTGTGAAGATAGTCGATAGTCTAAATTCAAAATCGGCTCTCCAGGCCTTTCAGAACGGCTTGAGGGACCCAATTCGGTTAGTCATTAAAGGCGGCAGATTTTCGGAACTGTCAAAAGCTATCGAAGCGGCTTGTATAGAGGAGAAATCATTTAAACAGCATAAAGAACTTTTCCAATTTTCTAATAAATCCTCTTCTAAATCAAATTTCAGACATTCAGGCTACCATAATAATTATACTTCTAATAGTGCGAATTTTAATAAACGTTATGTAAAACAAGAACCAACCGTTACTCAAATTCGAATAACTTGCCGTTACTGTAAAAAGAATGGTCACGATATTTCAGAATGTAGGAAAAGAATTTTTTATGAAAATAAACGTAAGCAATCATATGGTCCACATGGGGATAATAGGGTTGATAGGAATAACGCTAGTTCGAGCCAGAGTAGTTCAAACCCTAATCAAAATATAAATTGTCGAGCTATAAAAGGCGACTCATATTATTCTAATTTTCATAGAAACAACAATTGTGATAGATTTTCACATAATCAAGTTTCCAACAGATACAATGGAAGAAGAAATAATTATTCTAATAATAATTTTATTACTAATTCAAAGCAGTTATTTTCGAATGCTCCATATTATTCTCGAAACAATCATAATAAGCATGTTGTCGAATCAAATTCTTTAAATAGGACTTTGAGGTCTGACTCTCAAAATATTTCAGAGAATAATAATTTGTTAAATGAGTCATTACCGTTGTCGATTTCTGAAATGGAAGAAACTAAAGGTAAAAAATTCTCAATTTATTTCAAGGAGCAATAATTTGTTAAATGCGTCATTACCGTTGACGATTTCCGAAATGGAAGAAAGTAAGGGTAAAAACTCTTTATATAATGATTTTGTTTATGCAAATATTAATAATGTTTCAAATAATGAATTTTATCAATCATCAAAATCAGATGTGGTCAATATCATATTATCAGTTGCAATTAATGATAGGGCAACATTACTTATTGACACTGGCGCTGATGCTAGTATTTTAAAAAGTTCAGTTTTAAAGGAGGGAATAAGAATTTATAAAGACACGAAAACCCGATTACAGGGATTTACCAATCAACCAATTGCCACATTAGGAAAATGTTATGGTAACATTGTAATCCCTCAGCAAAGTTTACAAATTTCTCATGTGTTTCATATATTACCCCAGAATAGTTCTTTCGAATACGACGGTATATTGGGGAATGATTTCTTTAAAAAATATCAAGTAAATATTGATTATAAGCAAAATACTCTTAGATTTATGTTCAAGGACAAGGAAATTGACACCCAAACTTAATCCGGTTATTATACCCTCTTGAAGCGAGGTTTACGTAAATGTTAAAGTTAATAATTATAATAAAAATTGCATATGTTTGTCGAAGGAACTTGAACAAGGGTTATATGTAGGGAATTGTATTATTAAGCCAATAAATAATTTATGTAAAATTAGTTTAGTAAATGCTACCGATCCCGATATTCATTTAGGTGAAGTTAATCTTGACGTTGATGATTTAGACCGTTACGATGTTTTTTGTACTCAATTTGAAAATGATTCCCAGAGGTTAAGACTTTTACAATCACATCTTCGTACTGATCATTTAAATACCGAAGAAAGGAATTCGATTTTAGAAATTTGTCGCAAATTTAATGATATATTCTTCTTACCTGGTGATAAACTCTCTTGCACCAGTGCAGTTAGGCATACCATACCATTGCTTTCAAATACCGCTCCTATTAACGTTAGATCATATAGAATACCCGAACAATTAAAATCAGAAGTTAAATCTCAAGTTGAAGATATGTTGAAAGATGGAATTATTTCACCAAGTACCAGTGCTTGGAATTCTCCATTACTTCTTGTTCCCAAAAAGCCCGATAATGAAGGTAACAGAAGATTCTGTTGTGCAATAGATTTCAGGAAATTAAATGATGTCACTATTGGGGAAGCTTTCCCTCTTCCAAATATTACCGAAATTCTTGACCAATTAGGAAGTAGTAAATATTTCACTTGTCTGGATTTAAGACAAGGATTTTTTCAAATTCCAATGCATCCCGAGGATAAAGAAAAAACAGCTTTCAGTGCTAATTATAATCATTATCAATTTGAGAGAATGCCAATGGGGTTGAAAGGAGCCCCGGCCACATTTCAACGAGCAATGAATCATATTCTCACCGGTTTACAAGGGTTAAAATGTTTTATTTATTTAGACGATGTAATAATTTATGCTAAGACTATTCTTGAGCACAATGAAAAATTAATAGAAGTTTTCGAACGTTTTCGCAATTATAATCTTAAATTAAAACCCAGTAAATGTGAATTCTTAAGAAAGGAAATTGTGTACCTTGGTCATATTATCACCAAAGATGGCATCAAGCCGGACCCTAAGAAAATCGAAGTTGTCAAATGTTTTCCCACTCCACAAAATCATAAGGAACTAAAATCATTTTTAGGTCTTGCAGGGTATTACCGCAGGTTCATCCAAAACTGTTCAAAAATTACTCAACCACTAAATAATCTTTTGAAAAAAGATGTGGATTTTAATTGGTGCTCACTTTGTTCAGAATCATTCGAGACATTAAAAGGAAAATTGGTTAGTCCACCTATCCTTCAATATCCAGATTTTACACAACAATTTATTCTAACAACAGACGCCAGTAACTTGGAGATAGGATCAGTTTTATCTCGGGGTACTTTAGGAAGTGATCGTCCCATAGCATATGCTAGTAGGGTGCTTAACAAACACGAGAAAAATTATAGTACCATAGAAAAGGAATTATTAAGCATTGTATGGTCAGTAAAGCATTTTCTCTCCTTATCTATTTAATAAAAAGTTTGTTATAGTTACAGACCACAAACCCCTTTTGTGGATTTTTAATGTGAAGGATCCAACTTCTCGCTTAGTTCGTTGGAGGATAAAGTTAGAGGAATATAGTTTCGATATTATTCATCGCAGCGGCAAAAGTAACGTTAACGCTGATGCTTTAAGTAGAATTTCTGTTGTGACTAGGTCGACATCATCTTATCAGAATTACCTAAAAGACATTGAAGGTAAAATCATAGTAAATACTAATATTAGGGATATGCAAGGTAATTTGTTTGATGCTCCAGTAGATTTTAGTTTTGCTCATTGTATAAGCAAAGATTTGAAATTAAGTAAAGGTATTGCTAAGGAATTCCAAGAAAAATTTAATTGTAGAGAAGAAATTCAATCTCAAAATCCAGAACTACATAAAGTATTATTTCAAAAAAAGGATAATAGGTATATCCTACATTTGGTCACAAAGGAAAACTTTTTTGATTTTCCTAGTTACGAAAGCATGTTTTTAACGCTTACAAATTTAAAAGATTTCTGTCTGAAAGAAGGGATCAAAAAATTAGCTGTACCAAGATTAGCTAGTGGGTTCGACAAACTGAATTTTGAAAAGACACGTATTATGTTAAGATATCTATTTCGAGGAACTGATATTATAATTTCTATTTTTCATAACAATGTTTCGTCCGATTTAACTCGCGACGAGATTGAAACTATTTTAATCGAACATCATGTCACTCCCTTGTTTGTTTGTTTGTTTGTTTATATGTGACATATGAAGGGGTTAAGAACCCAGCACCGCGGCCCTTAGGCTTATTGTACTCTCATCTTGTCACTTAGTCGGTAAAGAGTTTAGTGATCCTGATTAGGCTTAGTAACCTCTTTACCAGGTCCTCCCTTATGAGAGTCTCACGAGAGAAAGCTCCTTCGAGGAGTGCAAACCTCCATCGGTACAGGGCTTCACAATCGAAAATAACATGTGAGGCTGTTTCGTCCGCTTCATTGCAGAGTCTGCAGATGGGATCTTCATTACCAATCCCCATTCTATGCATATGCTTCCTTAGGTTGCAGTGTCCAGTTATAAGGCCTGTCACCAGCCTAATCTGTTGTCTGCTTAATTGCAGTATGTCATCAGTCAATTTGTCAGATGTTGTTTTTAGCATCAGTTTGCTATGTCTTTGCCCCTCAATTGCATTCCAGTGGTTGTGGTGCTGTCTTTTTGTCCAGCTTTTCAACCAGTTTCTAGCAAAGTTGTTGGTAATTCCAAAGACGGGTTCTGGCCCCATAAATGGTAATTCTGCTCCTTTCTTAGCCAAGGAGTCAGCTTTCTCGTTGCCACTAATCCCCTTATGCCCCGGGACCCACATCAGGGTTACTCTATTGTGGGTTGAAAGGGTTATTAGGTTTTGTCGGCATTCCCATACTAATTTTGAGTTAGTACGATTGCTAGCTATGGCTTTTATGGCGGCCTGGCTATCTGTAAGGATAAGGATTTCTTTACCTTGGTAGTTCCTTTTTAAATTCTCATGTACACAGATGTCTATGGCATGAGTTTCGGCTTGGAAGATAGTGGCGAACCTCCCCAGCGATGCATAGGCAGCAAACTGAGGTGATTCCCCAAATATTCCTGCACCTGTGCCACTGTCAGTTTTGGAGCCATCCGTATACCAGATTAGCTTGTTTGCCTGACGACTTTGTTGTAATAGCCCTTCGTTCCACTCAAGGAGAGTGGTGAAGGGTTTAGTGTGGTTTTGCCTAGCAGGCATAGTATCACTGTTCATGTCTAGCAGTGAGCTGGTTACAATGGAAGTAATTTTGGTGTGCCCATCAAGATGACTGGGTTTCCAATTTCCATTGTAGTTCAGTCTGAAAGCCGCCATTCTTGCCTCTGCCGTAATATAAATGTTTAACGGTGGCAGGTTTAGAAGTATTTCCAGAGCTGCTGTCGGGGTACTTCTCATCACCCCCGTAATACACAGGCAGGCCAGTCTCTGAAGTTTTGATAGCTCCTTCTTGGCTAGCCTCTGTTCTACTTTTGTCCACCAAACCAGCGATCCATAGGTTATTCTAGGTCTAACCACAGCCGTGTACAGCCAGTGTACTAAGCGTGGTCGAAGTCCCCAGGTTTTGCCCAGGGCTCGCTTTGTTGCCATGAGGGTTCTTTTGCCCTTTTTAATGGCATTTCTGATTTGCGGGTTCCAGGTTAGCTTCGAATCTAGGATGATACCTAAATATTTTGCTTCCTGGCTCAATTCAAGTTTCTTGTTGAAGAAGTTTGGCAGTTTAATCCTGCCCAGGTCTCTCCTTCTGGTAAATGGAACTAGTGCCGTTTTTTGGGGATTTACACTAAGGTTCTCCTTGGCACACCATCTTTCCACAGCGCTTAAAGCATTTTGCATAAGCTCTGAGATCGTATTGTCAAATTTCCCAGAGATAAGAATGACCACATCATCCGCATATCCCTGGGTATAATATCCTTGCCTATTCAGGTCAACAAGGAGCTCATCCACTACCATGTTCCACAATAGGGGTGATAGAACTCCCCCCTGTGGACACCCTTTGACAGCCTCAATCTCCATTGTTTCCCCTGATAGGGTAGATAGGATCTTACGACCTTGCAGCATGTTGTTGATCCACCTACATAGGGTGTCTCCTATGCCGCGCTTTCTCGCTACTGCTATCATTGATCTATAAGAGGTGTGGTCAAACGCCCCCTCAATATCAAGGAAAGCTGTTAGCGCTGTTTCTTGTTGTGCAGTTGCCTCCTCGATCTTCCTCACTAAGTGATGAAGAGCGGTCTCGCATGATTTCCCCGCTTGATAAGTATATTGATGGGGATGGAACAAGCTACCCGAGGGCAGACTCTCTCTGATATGTTTATCTATAAGTTTCTCCATTATCTTCAGCACAAAAGATGATAGGTTGATAGGTCTATAAGCCTTCGCCTGGGAGGGATCCCTTCCAGGTTTGGGAATGAAGACCATTCTTGAGCTCTTCCAGGCGTGGGGAATATAGCCCGTGGCCAAGCTTGCTCTTAGTACTCTACAAAGGATGGGCACCAGAATAGGTTTCCCCTGCTGTAATAGCACGGGTATAATCCCATCCGGGCCAGGAGCCTTGTATGAGTTGAAAGAGTCTATTGCCCACTCAATGCTCTGGTGGGTTATAATACTGTTCGAGATCTGCCAATCTGTTTTCTCCGCCCTTACAGGTGGGAGTGGAACATTGTGCAGATCTTCATTCTCTTGAAGAATGTGGGAGCCAGGAAGGTTTACCTGAAGCAATAACTCCAGGGTTTCCCTGCTAGTCTCGGTGTATTTCCCATCTGATTTTAGGATGGTGCCTACTGGTTCAACCGTATCTTTGGCCAGAATTCTCTGGAGTCGTGCTGCCTCAGAAGTGTTCTCAACCTCCTGGCAGAATTCCCTCCATGAGTTTCTTTTGGCCTTACGGATTTGTTTATTGTATGCTGTCAGGGATTGGTAGTATTCATCCCATTTCCCTGTTCTTTTCGCATTATTAAACAATTTACGCGTGTTTTTCCTATGCTCTGCCAGATCATTATTCCACCACCTCACCTCCTTACTGGTGGATTTTCGGATAACCCGGCAGTTGTTCTGGTAAGAGAGGTTGATTGCTTCCTGTATATGTGCAGAAGTTACCTCTATATCAGTACTGTCTTTGATAGATTTCTTTAAATCTACTAAATTAATTTGAAGGTCCTGCCTATATTTCTCCCAGTCCGTGTTTCTCGGATTGCGATACTGTACGGGTGGCTTATCAATATTATTGATTTCCATCCGAATGTATCTATGGTCCGAGAGTGACGGTTCCTCTGACACATGCCATCGGATTATCTGGGAGCTTATACAAGAGGTAGACAAAGTGATGTCTATTATCTCTTTGCGATTTCGTGTAACAAAAGTGGGTTTGTTCCCTCGATTCAAGATCTCCAAGTCATTCGAGACAATAAAATCTAAGAGATACTCACCCCTACTGTTGTTATTGCTGCTTCTCCATGCCTCATGATGAGAGTTGGAGTCGGCCCCCACAATGAGCTGCAGGTTAGAGAGCCTGCGTCACTCCCTTAGGAGGACATTTAGGAATTTCGAAGACTTTAGACAAAATTAGAGAAAAGTATCGTTGGAATAAAATGAACAAAGATGTAAAGCGATTTATTAAACGTTGCGAATCTTGCCAAAAGAATAAGGTTTCTAAACGTAATAAATTACCAATGGTAATAACAGCTACTTCAAGATTCCCTTTTGAAAAAGTTAGTCTAGATATTGTCGGACCGTTACCAGTAACTTTTCACAACAATAAATATTTGTTGACTTTTCAAGATGATTTAACCAAATTTTCGGAAGCTATCCCTATTCCAAATCAAGAAGCTTCCACTATTGCCGAATATTTTGTAATAAATATAATTTGTAAGTACGGTACACCTAAAATATTGTAACGAGTGCAACGCATCATCTGTTCCGGCCGTCAATGGGTTGTGGAACATTCCGGAGCCGCAGCGCAATGCACTCAACCTTCTAGTGTATTCGATGTATACCGGTATGTTCGAGCGACTTCTAGAAGAATTACATGGGGGTATATAATCGACGGCGGATAAAAGAGAGGCAGTCAACAGCAAGTCATTAACTGTGTATCACAAAATAAATAGTGAATGTAAAGATAAATATTGTATTAGAAATTCATAGTCTGTAAATAATAGTTTTTAATGGTTTATAATCATAGCGTTAATTTATAGTGTATTCATTAGTGTATAGAAATAAATATTTGTTTGTGAATAGACGATTTAAACAGCACTTGTGTTATTATAATAGAAAGAACGTTGCAATACTATTGACCGATCAAGGATCGAATTTTCTAAGTAACCTATTCAAAAACGTATGTAAACTTTTAAAGATCAAGAAAATTCAAACAGTAGCATTTCATCCTCAAAGCAATGGTGCTCTAGAAAGACATCATCGTGATTTAATACAACATTTACGTCATTTTATAGACAAAACCCAAACCACTTGGGACACTCGGATACCTTACGCGGTATTTACTTTCAATACTGCATCGCAAGCAGCTACAAAATTTTCTCCTTTCGAATTATTATACGGTCATAAAGTGGAATTACCAACATCTTTAACTAAAAATCCCGAACCTCTTTATAATTATGATGACTATTATTACGAATTAAAGTCTAAATTACAAAATTCACATCAGATTGCTCGGGATAATTTAATAAAAAGTAAAGAGTTATCGAAAGATTATTATGATAAAAATGCTAATCATGTCAATTTTCACATCGGTGATAAAGTACTTCTACATGAGGAAGCTCATACTAAAGGAAAATGTAAGAAGTTGTTACCTCTATGGTCAGGACCGTATCCTATAATTTCAATCGACTCCGATGTTAATTCCACTATTTTAATTAAGAATAAACCGGTTAAAGTTCATAATAACCGATTAAAACTATTTTATGAAAATTAGTTTATTTCATAATTTAAATATTTTAATTAAGATTATTTTAAGTTCAAATCCATTACTGAAATTGTTGTTCTTTTTCAGATGGCTACGCAACATTCAGTTGGTGTAATTGTTATTTTACTGATATACTTTACTGCAAATAGTTTAAGCTTACCTTATAATATTACGAGTATTGAATCAAGTCCTGGAATTTAGAGTAGGAACATTAAATCTTTTTAACGATGAATGGAAATTAATCATCTATCTAAATAATAGTGCTTATATGCAACAATATGAAGTTTTAACTAGTTATTTTAATGTATTATCTGATCTTTGTAATCAGCATGAAGGCGTTTTCGGTAATTGTAAGAATTTTTTAATATTAACTAATGGCACGATTGAACGTATACAAGCTACTTATAGGTTAATCAATAATCTGGTAGGAAATACACAGCTAGCTAGTAGGACCAAACGCGGCGCATTAAATATTGTAGGCAGTATTTCCAAAATTTTGTTTGGTACAATGGATGCAGATGACGAAAAATATTTTAACGATCAAATTCAGAAATTGCATAATAATGAAGTCAAACTGTCCGATTTGCTTAATCGACAAACTACTGTTCTAGAAAGTACTATTAACGAATTTAATACCACCGTCAAAAATCTTAATAGCAACCTCAAGAATTTTCGAAGTCAAATATCCGAAATTCAACAATATAGTAAAAATGTAGGAATGCTATTAAATGACATTCAAGATAAAGAAAAATTAATTTTAAAATTGGCAGAAGTTATGCCTACCTTAGTATTGTTAATTGAGCATTTTCGATTTAATTTAGAAGAATATTTAAGCATTATTTTGAGTGCACAACAGCACATTTTGCATCCTTTAGTAATTAGTCCTGCACGACTATTAAAAGAATTACAGATTATTCAAAATTCATTGCCAGAAAATTTAAAATTTCCTGTAAGCTTAAGTTTAACTAACATGCATGAATTTATATAATGCTATTCATGTTAATTCCTACTTTTCAAATAATTTCTTTACTTTTGTTCTATTAATACCTTTAGTAGAAGTTAGATTATTTAATGTAATGAAGCTTAGTAGATTACCTATGTTAATTAACAATTATACATACGCTTATATTGTACCTAGACATAGTTATGTAGTTGTAGATGATACTAAACAATATTATTTTTTCTTGAATGGAGTTCAGTTTTCAAAATGTCATAAAAGTTTTTCGGATCATTATATTTGTAAACAGTCAGATCCTGTATTTTTAACGCATTCTGATCATGACTATGAGTCAAAATTATTTATTCCAAGTTTCACCATTCCAGATAGTTGTGAAAAAAGAGTTCTAAATATGTATCATACCTTATGGATTCAGTTAGCTACTGAAAATTCATGGATATATGTAGCGCCTAAACCTAAAACTGTTAATTTAGTGTGTCAAAATAAAAATATTCCTATATTGTTTACTTTAAATGCAACAGGCATTCTTAAGATTGATTCAGATTGTAAAATTTATTCAAAATTCGCTATACTTTCATCTCATAAATTTTATACTTCAAAAATCATTTTGCAATTTTTTCCTGCTTTACATATAAAAGATTATATTAACAAAACTATAACAGGAATGTCCATACCTGAATTGCATTTAAATAATCAATTACTTTTATCTGAACCTAGTTCTTTAGATAAGATTAGTGCTAATATTAAAGATTTAAAACTTTATCAAGCAACTTCATACTTAGATTCAATTAATTTGCATGATGTTCATCATTATGTTGTCATTTATGTTTTATTTTTGCTTATACTTAGTATTCTACTAGTTAGGATAGTTTATAAGAAATTTGGTTGTATTAAATCAAA
Organism: Agrypnus murinus; assembly: GCA_929113105.1. Lineage (NCBI taxonomy): Eukaryota > Metazoa > Arthropoda > Insecta > Coleoptera > Elateridae > Agrypnus > Agrypnus murinus. The sequence continues at coordinate 41,044,833 of OV816028.1, forward strand.
ACCAAAACAAAATGTAATTCAAGATATTTATGCCGAAGTTACTAAACCTGTACCACAACCTAGAATAATTGATCAAAATTGCTCTGATCAAGTCAATTTTCAACTTTAAAATGGGGAAGTGTTGTAATATCCAATTGTAATAATTAAATTCAATATTTTATAAATTACGTTTTCTGTCTTTTTATCAACATGAATTGTGAAGTCACATAATCTATTTTCAGAATGTAAAATCATTACTTTGTATTTTTTATGCACTTGCATTCAAGACTCCACGTGTATCCTGTGAAATATGATATTAATGCGTTCCATGAGAACCGCAAGCTTGCATTTTTACAATAGCAAGCAAGTCTTAAAAGAACAATGTAAAGTTCAGTTGGTAAATATCGATGTAACAAAAAGGAACAACTCTTAAACTTTTAGTTAATAAATGTTTTGAATTTATAATTGGTTATCGTTTTATTTATGAAGGTCTATAAGTAAAACCTCAATCAAGTGGTTCACAACAAAACAACACGACAATGTTAACACTCATTACAAACGATAAAACCCAAATAACTAAGCGAAGATCTATAGACGCACAAGCTATCAAAATTTGAAACCAAATAATTATTTCTGTATTAAGAAATTTGCTTATATGCGTTCGGTGACAAATAATAGTGCCGACAAAAAACGTTATACTATAACTTCAGTAAGTACAAACTGTATTATGTAGTTCCGCGAAGTAAAAGTAGAAAAAAACCAGAAAGGTTTATTGTTTACTAAAATCCTTTGCATTTGCTGCTAATCCTAAATTTCCGTTTTTGCAAGTTTCTTTTGAAACAAGTTGAGCAAATGAATGATTTTATCATGATGAAATTATGTTGAAAGAATTAAACAAAAAAGTATAAGTAATAAAATATCGGATATTTAGATACATGTACGATGTAAAAATCCCAGGTAATGTTTAATAACATAACAAATATATATTAATAAGACTTTCTTTTATTCTTAAATGCTTATTTTGTACGGTTACGATTACACTTTTTCGGTTACTGTTTTCAAAGGTTTAGAACTTCTGGAATCTTAATCCACATTTCTATAGATTCATACAGTGAAATAGGTGGCAGCAACGAAGCACAAACTTCCATAAGAAATACATTGGCTATCTTTCCTTCACTGTAGTCCCAACGTGAGACGGACAATAGATAAAAATAATAATAATCAGCATTAAATATCTAACATTTCCAGTAACGAAGAATTACTGAGCTTAATCTGTTCATTCATTAAAGGTACCCTGAGTTTGTGTTTGTATCTCAAAGGCTTCTAAAATGTCTAATTTGCGTTTGCTATTACAAAAATGTATAAATTTAATATTATTTGGAGGAGTCAGTGTGTGATTTTGTTCTAGAAGGTGTTTGGCAAAATTAGAATTTTCAGGAAGTTTATCTTTGTAACAACACACATGTTCTTTATATCTTATGTCAAAATTTTGAAATGTTTGCCCAATCGGGCATTTACCATTTAAATTGTTCTTTTTGTAGTTCGGTATATATTGTATTCGGTATTTCTTATTAGTTATAAAAAGCTTTTCTATCTTTTCAAAGCCTACCATGAATGAGAGAATATGTTAACATTACCTCCCTACCATGTGTTTTACTAAAGATGTATTTAATTTCAACTAACACGAGATAATTTATAAAGTATCATAGAAATACTTACTCCATGCTGAATAACGGAATGATGGCTATTATGCTGCTGTGGCTGTGGTGATTGATGGAATGGACTTTCTTGGTACCCTTGAGCCTGGTAGCCCTGATTTTCGTAATGCTGTTGCTGAATATGCTGAGAGCTATGAGCAAGTTGACTATTATTCATATACTGCATTGAGTGGTGCATCATGTTCTGTTGAGCATGTTGCTGTTGAAGGGAATGCTGCTGGGAATTATTCATATACTGTACTGGCTGTTGTATCACATTATGCTGCACATGTGGAGAATAATGGTCGCCAACCACATGCTGATAACCATCATTCTGATAGACCATCTGTTGTTGCTGATGCTGTTGTTCATGCTGATAAACACTAACATCGTTTGGTTTACATCCACTATGTTGGAATACATTCTGAACGTGGGACTGCTCATGATAAAATTGTCCCTCTCCATGAGAGTATTCTTGCATCTTTTGTTTATCAAAACTATTACCATTATCGCCCAATATGGACTGTATCGCTTGTTCTGTCTCAATATGAGAAACATTCAATCGATTAGCAGACCGTGGAAGATAACGACAAGCCCTTATTTCTTCTATACTGAACTCTGTTTCGCTGCTGCTATAAACTTTTGCTTTTGGATACATTGGAAGTCTACTGGGATCTTCCGGTTCAGCATAGCATAATGTAGGCTTCCACTGTGTAAAGTCCTCATGAGTAACCGGATAATATTCAGCTGGTAATCTTAGGCCTTGTGAATGAGGATCACAATCATCTTCATGAACTAACAGAATGAAATGAAAATTTCATTTCAATTGAAAACTTCTCTTAGTTGCAAATGAAACTTACCTATAAACTTTGGCGCATGTTGAGCTGTGCCTTTCCACTGGGGTCCTGCAGCTGTCCAAGTTCCAGGTTTAATAGTATTTTCCTTGGGTGCAACTTGGCGCCTTGCTAGACTTAAAATACTAACAGGTGCAGCTTCTGCACCTCTAATACTTTCTCCTTTGTCTTCATATACCTGAACAACTGCATTAGGCCTAGTTGCTGAAGTTGAACTAGGTAGAACACCCGCTCCACTGCTGCTAGCACTACGTATGCTCCCAACTTTTCCTGGTCTGTATGTATGAAGCATAGTTAAAGCTTGACGCTGCTCCATCAACCTTTGTTGATTGACACCTGATATTAACTAGAATCGCAAGGTCATTTCAAAATGTTTGTAAACATAGGTAATGTTTGTAAACATACCTGTTGCCCTGCAGCAAACACCATGTTCTGATGAGCCATTGTTAGTTCTTGATATGGTTGTGCTAATTCTCGCTTTCCAAGCTGAAAAACTACATCTGCACTTCGATAATCTCCTGCAGCTTCGTGATAGTATGCCCAAGCACGATATAAATCTGCACATCCTCTACATAATCCCCTAGCATGCATCATATGATAAAGTTCCAAAGGATTTTGTTGCAAATCATTCTTATAGAAAAACAAACAGTTAGATATGTACAACGAAATTATTATTGTAAATAAAACTTACATATTTAATCCAAAGTTTGCAAAAACGAAAATCATTAATGTAACGTTTATCATTTTCAAACTTTGCCAAACAATCTTCTAACAATGAAACTAAATTTCCTTCATGCCCATTCTTGGGATAACTTTGTTCTACCCACGATATATATAGATACCAATTTTCTAAAGGGTCGTCACCATCATAACTTCTTATTGCATGGTCAAATTTTCTAAAAAAATTTCTTGTTTTGACATTTTTTACAAACAAAAGATTAAAACTCACTCTTTCTGATGAAGCAATTCTCTTTGAAGGCTTTCATTATTTTGCGCTTGTAAAGCTACTTCGAGTTGACTGGCGTTGCGACCCCCTCGGAGGGGTTGAATATTTTCCTTGCTCAGATCGAATTCCATGATTGACGTTTGCAGCTGTCAAAATTTAAAGAGATTCTTTTCTTTGGTAAAACTTTCACAAGCCCGATATTAAACTAATCGGAGACAATTAATATTTGTTCCATTTCACGATACGTTATTACCTAATAGTTTTGTTTTCGAATTGGCTATAATATTGAAGTTTTACTAATTACAATAATACTTTAACGGACCACCTTTTTTTAAATAAAACACACCGGATAAATGATGTAATGACACAGTACTGCCAGATTGGTGAATTTTAATTTATACTGTTGGTTTTCTAAAAGTAACTAAAACCGACAAAATCCGTAAGTTAGGTGCGTTCACAATCAATTACGCGAATTAACTAATGTTTTTATAATTGTAATAAAATAATAAAATGAGAGGATGATTGCAATTGTATAAATTTAAAAGGCAAATAAAATGATAAGTTTATGATTACAACTGTATACATTTGATAAATTCTTCTTATCGACCATTATCTTTTCTAACATTGTCGACAACGCCGTATAAATTAAACTCACTACAAATAATATATTAGTCACTTTATAGAAACCTTCAGTAATTGATTAGATATTACGCAAGGATAGGATAATCTACACAGTTCCTATCTCTTTGCTTTTGCTCAAAAGTATTGATCCACAATTTAAGATGGCTGAAAGTCCGCGCGTTTTATCTATTCAAAGTCATGTTGTTTTTGGCTATGTGGGAAATAAAAGTGCAACACTTCCGTTGCAAGTAAGATTTAATTATTTACTTTCTATCTTTTAAAGTTTACCTATCACTTACAAAATTATGTTTTCCGCATTCTTTCACATGCTTTAAAAAGAAGGTACATTCACAATTCACAAACTGTTACTTTTGTTATCGTTACGTACAAGCAGATCTTGTAAAGTTGGCGCTAAGTTTAAAAATGTTTATAGTTGCTGGGTTTCGAGGTAGATGCAATAAATTCTGTGCAATTTTCAAATCATACTGGATATGGAACCTGGAAAGGACAAGTTCTATCTGAAGCAGATTTAGATGATTTGGTCAATGGGCTTTCTAGAAACAACTTAATTAATTATACTCATTTATTGACTGGTTATATTGGCTCGGCATCATTTTTAAAAAGAATTGCTTCACTTGTTAAGTATTTAAAAGAAAAAAATCCAAATCTAATTTATGGTCAGTATTTGAATAATATTTGAAAGATTATTATTTATTAAAAGTGGTCTTATTGTAGTATGTGATCCTGTAATGGGCGATCATGGAGAAATGTATGTACCAGAAGAACTACTGCCCATATATAAAGAAACTATCGTTCCTCTAGCAGATATTATTACACCAAATCAATTTGAAGCCGAGATATTAACAGACCAAAAAATAAATTCTGTAGATGATGCCTGGAAAGTAATTAAAATGCTACAAGGAAGAGGCTGTAAAACTGTGGTGCTATCATCAACAGAACTCGGAGATCAGGAAAATTTGCTAGCTATAGCTAGCACTAAAACAGGTAAATAAAACATAGAATAATTTGTTTATATATTTATTTTACTTTATGAGAAATTCAGTTTACAATATAATACAGATTTGGTAGGATTGAACTTTTAAGTTTTATGTTTGGCCATCTCATTTCTACAATCATTACCTACTCACAAGGGTAGAACTGTATGCATCATGAATAGAGGCTCTTAAATTATTTTGTTTAAAATTGCCCTAGGTGTCAAAAATTATCCTAAAAAGGTCTCAAATTACCTTAAGTATCACAAGTTTCCCCACTCGTCTCAAACTATTATCCATTCACTTTGAAAACTTTAGGGGTGACAAGTCATATGATCGACTTGTCAGATGTCACTATCTGTATAGTGTTTTTGACATCTCAAATTATAAGGTTAGGGATTTTGGCAATCATATGACAACAATACAAGAAATTTTAAATACGGCATTGAAAATTTTATTTTCTCCATATTTTATTTAAATCAGATAAAATTGAAACAAAAAAAAAATTTCAGTTAGATGCTTTTTAGTAATGTTTGGACATCAAACACCATGCATTAAAAAATTGATTCCATAGGTTATATACAACCATAAAATAACAAAAATTATTGTCTGTGATGGTGGTACTTTTATAAAAATAAAACATGGCCAAACTTCATCTTTTCACAAAGTGAAAGGATAGTACAATACAAAAGGAAGTAAAGTTACCTATTGAGTCGGGCCAAAGATTGATCTATACTCTCGCGACAAGTTGTTAAAAAAAATTATGCGGTAGCTCTGTTGCAATAAGTATAATACTCACCAATACAGTAAACATAATATTGAGAGGAATTTATGAATGGCAATTCCATTTTACAGACATTATAATAAATAAACCTGTGAAACGTTTATTAATTAATGTTTTATTTATTTCATGATTATGGAATTTCACCATATAAGGTTAGAAACAATAAACAACATAAATACTCTACTTAAAATTATAAATATTAACACAAATATTAAATTTAATATGATTATACATATTGCAATATGGCTACCACATTCTACCGTACACGGCCTCTCCGATTTGAGACATACGTCTCTTAAAATGCCGTTCGCTTTTGTAGTTCCTGGAATTATTTCTGTTTTGAAGGGGGCACAATACGAAACTATTGTTGTTAATAATTATTATATATAAATTATTGTTGGAAATACTAGTATATACTACTTTATTTTATTGAAACGTGCCAATAAATATAGATGGCATTGCACAACATCAAAATGTCTTAAAGATGCGGTAGTTGATGGTGTAGTTTTTACCGGTTGTATTTTAATGGTGTTTGTAACTTTGACAGATTAAATTTAATATTCGTGTTAATATTTATGATAATTTTAGGTAGAATATTTAGATTTTATATATTTTAAATGTTAGTAAAATGGAATTGTCATTAATAGATTCCCGTCAATCATATGTTCATATGTTCCTCAGTGTAGTATTGTTACCGGTTTTTCATTATCGTGTTTTATTATTATGTCTTTTTCAAGACTAAAGATATTGTGGACATTCTGTTCGCTTAGTACTTATTGAATCGCTTCTTATTGACCGAAACAGTACTTTTGACTTCATTAGGAAGATTGCAGCTGCAGCGAATAATAAGAGTCAAAACTCATCACTCTTTGATCTATATTTCTTTAATTTTGTTTTATTTATCCAGTTACTAAATAAATTTGTTATTTGGGTTGCATATTTTACTCTAGCTTGAAATTGAATACACTTTAGTATAGTTTATCTCAAACACAAAAGCAGTTACGTCATATGCGCGTGTTTCATTCTCTAATCAACAACGGTCTCAATGGCGTCCCAAACAGGTTGGACATAAGGTCCACGATCTTTCTATAATAATATCATTTAAAAATAAAATTCATAAGCAAGCCTGGCAAGCCATAAACTTACTTATAATTGTTTATTGAAATATTGCAATTAATATACTCGATAAATGAGTGAAAAATAAATTATAAACAAAATAATTTTTTTTTAAATAACTTTTTCCAAAGCAATGATTGTACATGGTAATGTCGACATGTTGGCAATCTTCTGGATTGTTTCAAGTATCGTCGTCTGAAAATTCTAATTCATCAGAACTATCTTCATTGCCGATTGCAATAATGAGCTTGGGAACTTCGTCGATAAGGTGCTGCCGATTAGTATACGATTCGATCACTTCTTCGGTGTGCCGGATGTATTTCGCCCATTCTTCTGATGTGCAGAGTGCCAAAGCCTTATCCCACATAGCGAGTACTTTATCGTCACCGAACCCATCCTCACCGATATGAGCATCGTAATATGATTTTGCACGAGCCCATGCCAGTTCGATTGCGTTGAACTGACAATGGTATGGTGGTAGGTGCATAACTTCATGACCGTGCTCCTTCAAAAATTCATCAGCCTCGTATTTCGGTATTCTGGCGTGCAGCTTAGCGAGATCAAGCAACTCTTGCTTAAAAAGATGTGGATCGAAGGGAATGTGATTTGCTTGAAGCCATTCTTTAATTGCCGACTTAGTCCATGCTGTAGTTGGTTGCTTCTCGACTAATACGGTATGGTATGGAGCATTATCCATAACGACGATACATGGTTCTTCAAGGTTTGGAACAAGTTTTTCCTTCAGCCATTTCATGAAAATTTTAGAATCCATATCACCGTGATAGTCGGCAAGCTTAGACTTTGTTCCGAAAATCAAAGACGCATTAGGCACAAATCCTCCCGAATGGCCAGCATGTAAAACAATGAAAGGTTTTCCTTCAGAGGCATCTTTCTTTCTAACGCTATGCACGGACGTGTCTGCCAAGAACGTTTCTTCGCTCCTTTAGCAAATATCCATGTCTCGTCCAAGAAGACAACTTGTCGTTTGAAGGAAAATGTTGCATTTTGTCTGTATTGCCGCAGAAATGTCGATCGCAAAGAAATAATGCTTGGCTTTTCCATGAGTGCTCGACGGTTATTGTCCTTCTTAAACGAGAACCCGATACGTGGAAGAACACGATGCAGTGATGCTCTGCTGATGTTGATAGTGCCTTCGCGTTCAAGGTGACCCTGCAGTGTATTTAGTGTAACATGTTGACCTGGAAGCAATTGTACAAATGAATGTGTTTATTAAACTTAAGAGAATAGTTACGTAGTTACGATGTTCGTACATATAGTATATCGTATTCCGAATATGAGATTTAGCAACTTCCGACAAATATTCGGTCTTTTTCTTTTGGTAATTTCTTGATTTACCAGGACTTCTCAGCCTTTCATCGGTGCCTTCAAGTAATCTCCCTTCCACCTTTATCTTATAAATGCTTCTCAAAGAAATGTCCAACGCATTGGAAACACGCTAAAATGTTTGCGATAATTCATAAAAATATGGAATCTTCCACTTTATTAGTCTTGTTGAAAACACTATTAAACAGTATAAAATCACTTGTAAACACTATAAAATCACATAAATAAATAATTTTTGACTTGGGATGTACACTTTCACGTTGGCATATATCTGTGAAGTTTGTTGCTCAAGGGCAATGACTTTTTAACGTTTAATAGTGTTTCCAGCAAGAGTAAAAACTAGAATGTAACCAAAATATTAAACAAAGATGATTATTTACCTCATGTATGGCAGCCAAAGGTAATAAAGGTTCACCGTTATTCTTTTCGCGTTCAAATAGTCTATTAAACGGAGCACAAAGTCTCTTGCTTGAGATTGAAGGATATTTCCTCGTGGCATTTTTTAGGTTAAATATACTGGTTGTAAAATCAACGAGGAAATATGGAAATATTAACTCAATAATAATAAATTGAAAATTTTATTTTCTCCATATTTTATTTAAATCAGATAAAATTGAAACAAAAAAAAAATTTCAGTTAGATGCTTTTTAGTAATGTTTGGACATCAAACACCATGCATTAAAAAATTGATTCCATAGGTTATATACAACCATAAAATAACAAAAATTATTGTCTGTGATGGTGGTACTTTTATAAAAATAAAACATGGCCAAACTTCATCTTTTCACAAAGTGAAAGGATAGTACAATACAAAAGGAAGTAAAGTTACCTATTGAGTCGGGCCAAAGATTGATCTATACTCTCGCGACAAGTTGTTAAAAAAAATTATGCGGTAGCTCTGTTGCAATAAGTATAATACTCACCAATACAGTAAACATAATATTGAGAGGAATTTATGAATGGCAATTCCATTTTACAGACATTATAATAAATAAACCTGTGAAACGTTTATTAATTAATGTTTTATTTATTTCATGATTATGGAATTTCACCATATAAGGTTAGAAACAATAAACAACATAAATACTCTACTTAAAATTATAAATATTAACACAAATATTAAATTTAATATGATTATACATATTGCAATATGGCTACCACATTCTACCGTACACGGCCTCTCCGATTTGAGACATACGTCTCTTAAAATGCCGTTCGCTTTTGTAGTTCCTGGAATTATTTCTGTTTTGAAGGGGGCACAATACGAAACTATTGTTGTTAATAATTATTATATATAAATTATTGTTGGAAATACTAGTATATACTACTTTATTTTATTGAAACGTGCCAATAAATATAGATGGCATTGCACAACATCAAAATGTCTTAAAGATGCGGTAGTTGATGGTGTAGTTTTTACCGGTTGTATTTTAATGGTGTTTGTAACTTTGACAGATTAAATTTAATATTCGTGTTAATATTTATGATAATTTTAGGTAGAATATTTAGATTTTATATATTTTAAATGTTAGTAAAATGGAATTGTCATTAATAGATTCCCGTCAATCATATGTTTATTGTACTGGTGATTATACATATTGCAACAGAGCTACCGCATCATTTCTTCTATCAAGATCTCGCGAGAGTGCAGATCAATCTTTGGCATGTCGCAATAAGGGGCTAAAGTGAAGCTTTTTGTGCTGACGCTGTTAGTTAAACAGCTGAAGCACAAAAAAGCCCTTTAGCCCTGCATAAAATATGTTATTTTATCTTCAAAAGTAAAAATTGAATTAATAAGGAAATTTTTACAGAATGTCATGTTTTTGACCTTTGAACAAAATTTTCACAAAATGAATTTCTTCCTTTAGTTTACTGCCGGAGTCAATAAACGTCAAAAAAATGGACTTTTTTACCTTGTCAACTGAGTCTCAAAATGGCATGTTTTTCTGAGATTGAAGATAAATTGTTTTTTATACACGTTGTCTTGTTGTACCTATATTTTGCAACAAATCGTTATTGAAAAAACAGTAGGCTATGCTTTTCAAATTGTGAGTGAACTGCAATTATATTTTTATTAGATATAATAATAATAATAATTGCTACAACCCATAACCTGGAAACCAGGCCCCAGAAGCTATAAGCTTGTGCGGGAGGGAGGGGGCGATTATTATTATTATGCACAGATGCATTATAATTAGACTATTATTGCTAGATTTATCGGAACATAACTGTCTCTTTATGCCCCAAGGGCCTCTTTATGATCCGACGGGCAATAATGAAACGTCAATTAAATGTCAGAGCTGTATTTGTAGAACTTGATTGGTTCTTAATATAATTTGTAAACTTATCACCAATGAAAATAAGCTGAAATTAAGTATTTTAGATAGTAACTATAGTAACGTACTTCGTATATAAGCACATAAGTATACGTACAGCGGCTTGATGTAACCTACGTACTCATTTAATTATGTTTTTTACACAATAATAGATTTGAGATAAAAACAATCTGTGCATAAAATAGTGTATGCATTTCGGGCATAACTTGCTTTTATGGCCCTACAGCCTTTTCCTAGCCCTCGGCTGACGCCTCGGGCTAGAAATAACGCTTCTGGCCATAAAAGCTTCTTTATGCCCTTAATACATAAATAACTATTACGTAGGCCCTATGTGCGGCTGCAGTCGACTTACAGATGGAACAGCGCAAATCCCACATTTGTGTCACAGCTAAGGAAAACTGCAGAAAACCTTAACCAGATCTGCCGGCACCAGGAATCGACCCCGGGCCACCTGGGTGAAAGTCCGGCACGCTAGACATTACACTACCAAGGCTATAAAGAGAGATTGTACGTAAATAATATTTCAGGGTTAGAACATTTAGACGTAAAATTGTTTTTTTTCATCAAAAGAGTGGATTTCATTTGTTTTTTTATTATGGCCTTGGCGTGAAATTTTTTTTTTCTGACACTTGTTTAAGGTTTATTACAGTTTTATCAACATTTTGCTTTTTTATCAAATATTAAATTAAAAAGTACTGTAATATCTTCTGTGTTAGGTGGAGTACAAGACGATTTGCAGTATATAAACTTTATTCTTTTACTGTTAAAGACGAGAGAATTAATGCTTTGACTCTTTGGTTTATGACTCCTTGTTTACATTTGTTGCCTTGGATAGTACAAATTATCCGAGGCACCGGTGATCATCATAGTACTTACAGTAGCCGTTCATTGGAGTGAATACTCTATTAAATAAACAAATCGTTTATATGAACAACAAGAATTTAAACAATAAAATGTTTGATCCAATGGACAGGTAAATTACCGAAATATATTACTTTGCTCAATTCACATGTATGAATAATCTCTCAGTAATAATTTTTGTATTGCAGGCAGTGTTGTTCAGTTATTAAATGTATTGAAAAAGCTATTTTTTCCGACAGTTCTGGGATTGCTTGAAGAATAATTATCAATTTAGTCATCTATTAAAGCAAGTTATTTATTAAATTAATAAGATTAGACAAGAAAAATGGGTCTAAATGATTCATTGGTGCATTACAAACCGTAGTTAATGTTAGAAGTCGTTAGAAGTTGCAAATAAGGAAGAAATTTGAATAAAGTTCATATCATCGGCTTCACATGAAAAGTGCATAAGTCCGAAAAACCTGTTTACAAGAAATGTAACATTTTTCATGTTGTCTGTCAATGCTTTTGCACTTGTGCCTGATTTTATTTTTGCTATTTAAACGACTTCTACTAATTATTTTTGGAATTTCTCGTATTTATTTTATAGAAAAAGTAATAGTTAACCAGATAACGTTAAAATCTCAGTTTTTTCAATTTTGGCACTTACGCCCTTTTCATATGAAGCCGACGATATGTCAAATTGTTTGTGACAGTTACAGAATCTTGGTTTGTAAAATGTATTTTTTATAATATTAATTTAATTTAAATTTGTGTAAAGAGCAAGCACAAGTTATAAACTTCTTTGTTCTGCACACTATATAACTGATGGTCCGAAATAAATTAAAAAAATAAAAATTTAACTAAATATAATAAACCATTTTTAAAGAGTACATTCCATTGAGTGAACATCTCGTTTGTATGAACAAGCTTGGTTTTACCGAGATCACATAATTGAGCAACTGCTGTACATTAATTAAAACCGCGTTTTAATTAGTTTCTCATCATTTTATTTATGTTTGTTGAGCATTATAACCTCATCCTGTCATATGATTGCCGGTAAAATAGGTAACAATACATGACATAAAAGGAGCTAACTTCATGCCATATGATTATATTATAAATTATTATAAAGAAATTCGATTTTAGGTTTTTTAAACAAGAAGTAATTTAGAAAGAATTTTTAAAAGTAAATGTAAACCAGTTTTATAATATAATTTATTTATTTTTTTATCTGTAGTAAAATACGCTTGTCAAAGGTTACTAGATGAAAGAAAAAAAATGAAACAGAAGAATAACTTGATAGATATGTTTTAACATAAATACTAACTTATTCTTTAAAACTGATTACAATCGAATAAAAATAATGTATGACATACGGACAAAAGCATTTTCTTTCAGACTCATGTGTCTGCTGGACATAAAAAAATAATATTAAAATTTTGTTTTTGTATCATAAATAACTATTTCAGCCTCACTGTAACACATTTCGATTAAAGAAATGTCAACAAAAGATCAACTAATTGTTTCCATAGCCTACCGTGTTATTTTCAGTTTAATCACATTTTTACAAGCATAGTCCACTACTCTTCCAATAGAGGTTTATTACATCTTTGAAGTAAAATAGGTCAGGAAGTATTAATTATACAACATTATTTAGAATCAAAAGGCATATTCTGAAATACAATAATATACAGGGCGTTTCATTAAAAAAATATATGTACTATATTCCATATCACGTGACCTATATATGCAATTGTTTTTTTATAACATTTAAAAAATATATAGGTAGAACAATACAATTTCTATAGCAAACTTTTTTTTATATCCATTATAACAAAGATAAAAGGTGGTCAGAATATAATGAATAACCAATAAATGAAATTATGTTAAAAAATAAAAATTATAAAGAAATTGTACATTTTTTAGTGTTTGTGGTATGTTAAGGTATTCTCATAATTAGTTGGAAAAGATTTTTAGTTCGCTTGTAAACTGTAACACAATGGTTTCAAACTGCTTCAGTTCTCTCAAATTGCTCCATTTGTTTCAAGCTACCCTGAATCTAAGTAGGTATCAAGATCCATTGATTATTTAGGTGGTTTTGAAAGCTAGGTTCATCTCATACATTTACATTATGGATAAATGGGTTAGGGACTAAGATGGCTGCCACATGCAGGAATTCCGGATCATTTATAATATGTAACATAAAGAAATTTATAAGAATTTAAGATATTTTTCAAGTTCGAATTATGTAAACATGTAATACCAAAAAATATAAATGTTGAAAACACAATTACCTCTAGACATTAGTCATTGAAAGTAATTCTACTGTTGTAGCAGCTAATTATTTAAAGAAAAGAATAAAAAAATAAGTGAAAACTTTTATTCAAATTTTTAAGAAATTTGAAATTTTGTTAATTTGATGACTTAAATTTGACTGGCAATTTAGAATTGTCACTTGTAGAGTTCCTAAACATCAACAACAGTTTATATTTAGGAACTCTAAGTCATTTAGACACAAAATGATTGAGATGATCTATCTTTCAAAGTTATCTATCATGGACTGTCCTTTAGTAGGTATAGTAGCGTAGGTATATATGTACATAACTATATGTAAAGATCTTAGTTGCCCTGAAAAATTAGAAACCATTTTTTTTAAATAAAAGGACAACTAAAATAAACAAACAAATTAAAATAAAAGGAGCGAATACGTCCTGGTTAATGAGCAGTCAGGTCTTCCCTTCATTATTTCAATCTCTTTGGGAAGAATATACAAGAATTCTTGCACTGGTCAACTGATTATAAACTTAAGATCTATGAATAGTCTCGGCTTGAACCATTGCACTCGCAGCGTAGAAGGGGTTGATGTGCATGATAAGGTTAAACAGTTTACTCAAAAACCATCTCTAGTCCTTGTCCTTAATCTATCAAGTAGATAATGAAGGAGCAATCTGAAAATAACAAAACAATATTTTATTATTTTTAGGAAACGAAAACGCTGCAGCAACTATTCATATTCCAAAATTGCCTGCTTGCTTTACTGGTACTGGAGATTTATTTGCAGCATTATTCTTGGCGTGGACTTATAGAACCAACAATCGTCTAAAAGAAGCACTTGAAAGGACTATTGGAACTCTTCAAGCGGTACTTAAAAGAACCTTGGCTTACGCTACTAGTAAATACTTTAAAAAAATTGTTTTGAAAATAACATATTTAATGTATTCTTTTGTTTTAGCCGTAGGTGTATCTGCAAACAGTCTAGAACTAAAACTGATTCAAAGCAAGTCCGATATAGAGAATCCAGAATTAACAGTGACTGCCAATTGTTTATAATAAGAAAGATTAAAGAAAATATGTTGATAATGTAATTATGTCTTCCATGTGGCAAGTTCGCCGATAAAAAACCAATGTAGATTATAAGAATGTACAATTCCATTATATCAATGCATTTTACTTTAACCTTTCCAAATATTTAGCCTGCAATTAAATACTAACTTTAGTTGTGTCTTTAATATTGGAAAAATCCATCAAAATGTATACAGCTTAGAGCTTTTAATATATATTTTTTTCATCTGAATCAGGGTTGTCAGATATCTGATAATTATTATTATTATTAATTAATTAATTATGTCTATCATTATTTTTCTACTATCAGTTCAATAACTTGAGATAAATAATAGCAAAATCTATTATAATTTGTATAGACTAGATACTGTTTTCTTTTAAATTTTGTTTATTGAATTACTAGAAAAATTATAATTGAAACTTATAATTATAGTTATTATATAACAATGGGCAATGGTATCACACCATATCTAACACCCCTCTTACGAGGATAGATTGAAAAATTTCTAGAACAAGACGGAAAAAATATTTTTTTGGGGAAAATCGTATTTATTTTTTAGTCCAATGCTTTTCAACCCTTCACAAAAATAAAAACTATCCAAACCTTCAAAATATCCATTTACAGCTTTGATGATTTCAGTATTCGATGAAAATTTTTTCCAGCCAACCATTTCTTGAGATTTGGGAACAAGAAGAAATCCGACGGAGCAAAGTCTAGCGAATAGGGTGCATGTTCAATTAACTGTAATCGTAGTTCATGCAGTTACGCCATCGCAATTGCCGACTTGTGGGATGGGGCGTTATCTTGGTGGTACAAGACCTTTTTCTTTGCCAAATGAGGCATTTTAGCTTTGATTTCTTTGTTCAGTCTGTGTAATAACGACGCATAATACTCGCCCGTTATTGTCCTCCCGTGTTGCAAGCAATCAATATAAATCCCAAAATACTGTAGCCATGACTTTCCCAGTAGATGGAATCGTCTTTGCCTTCTTTGGAGTTGGCTTACCACGTTTTGTCCATTGCTTTGACTACTCCTTGGTCTCTGGAGTGTAGTGGTGAATCCACGTATCGTCAACAGTTATAAAACGTCGCAAAAAATTTTTTTCATTGCATTTGAACATGTCCAGACATTGCTGAGAAATGGTCCTTCTAACTTGCTTTTGGTCGATTGTCAGCAGACGTGGCACCCATCTAGCACTAAGCTTTCTCATGTCCAAATATTGCTGTGAGATGCAATGTACACGGTCGTATGAAATGGCTACTTTCTCTGCTATCTCTCTCAACTTTATTCGGCGATCCTTCATCACGATTTCATGGACTTTTAAATTGTTTCGTCATCAGTAGCTGTTTTTGGTCTGCCAGAACGTAGTGCATCCTCTATGCTTGTTCTACCGCGTTTAAATTCAGCAACTCAGTTTGCAACTGTTGCATACAAAGGCGAAGACTCACCATAAACTTCATCTAACTCCGTTTTTATTTATTTAGCATGTAAGCCTTAAAAAAAGATATGTTTTATCACTGCACGGAGCTCACTTTTATTCATTATTAAGAAATTGTTTACTTGAATCGATAGTAACGGCATGTGTTTATATTCAATCCGTTTGAAAATCTAACAACTGTTGTATGAACAATGGCGCTTTCAAAACAAGTGATCAGCAGGCATGCATAACACTGTCTTGTGGTTCATTGTAAAGTCCGCTCGTCGAGACCTGTCGCAGGACGTAAACACACTTGACGGTAGCTGACCCTTGAAGCTTCATTTATGATGATGCACGTTTGCGTACCGTGTGCGCTTAACGCGCTTTTACGGTTGCAGCGTAATATGGAATGGAAAGTGATTGCATTATGCATGTTTCCGCATTTATGTAAAGTAGTTTAAGCTTAATGCGACCACGTGCGCGCCGACCAAAAGCATCGCTTATAGTTTGTTTAGTGCTAACGTCAAGTGTATTTTGGTCTTGCGACAGGTCTCTGCGAATGGACCTTAGAAACATTACGATCTATCCTCGTATAACTTATATTAAATTGCAGAAACTCAGTTTCTAGCTTTATTTTGAAGAATATTTTGCATATGAAAGAAACCTGGTTTATGACGATAAGGCACATTTTGTGAAAAACGCATGTAACTTAAGCTAATTATGTTGAATTTTTAGAGCATGTTTAAGTACAAAAAATGGTTATTCTGAATGTGTCGGATACCATAAAAATATACACAAGTATTGCATTGCACATTTGTTTATCTGTACTCATTGTTGAATGGCTTGCACCAGATCGCAAAGCTGCATTGTTGTTGTCTGGTTTTTAATAAGTAAATATAAATTGCAATTGAAGGGTTGATGTCAAAAACAGCATTTATATAAAAAAAAGAAAACCTTTAGGAGAACCCAAAAACTAACTATCTCTCTTAAAATTAAGTTTTGCTACTTATTGAAGGCCAAAATTTTTATTATTTGTTAGTATATGCAGTTTATGGAACATTCTTACACAACGCTTATAAAAGTATTATAGAGGAACTCTACTTTAAACCAGCTTTAAAAGTTGAAATAAATTTCAATGTGTAGTGCCTGCCAGTTTGATCGAAATTTCACAATTTTTTCAACATGTAAATCTTCCTGCTTTATTATTCCTTGTCATATTTGACAATAGAAATGTCATTGGTGCACCAACTTTATCAGTAATTTTAATAATATAATATAGTGAATATACAGTGAAAACTTGTAAGCGGGCATCTCTGTTGTGCGGACAGTTTCCCCTGCAATGATAAAAGGACAATATATCCCGTTAACAAGATATTTTCTCATTAGCAGACACGCTCTTGACCAGCCCCTCCACCCTCTTGGGCGGACAAATATCCAGAACCGAGGCCGTCCGGTCAAGAAGTTTCCACTGCATATAATTTTCAAATTTTTACTAACATAATTTAAAAATTCATTAAAACTTTAAAATTAGGTGAACTCAGATCTGTTGATTGGGCTATAAATAGTCCAAAGAGAGAAGGGTATTAAGTTGCGAACTGAAACACACTGTATATAAGATACAGCACATTGCAGACACAAGAAGTAGTTTTTTTTTAATTTTGAATTTTGTATAAATTCCACAGAATAACTTATGACAACTTTACAGGAAACAAGAACCACTGATCTAATACTTGGAAGGGGAGCTACCACACCATGGAACCATGTTCAATATCTAATATTTTTTTATATTCGAGTATCATATACTGTTTTTTAATTACTGAAATACAAATCTCCAGATGTATTTTTCATATTTTCTGCTATCTAAAATTAATTAATTCTGATCACAAAAAGCATCTTCGGTTTTCTTATTTTTAATGCACTTACTAAAAACTATTAATTTCAAATACAATCGCAAATTATGGTGTAGCGTTTACTAGCTTAATGTTTAGACATATTATTTTGATCCCACACTGTATATGCGACATAGCAACATTGATCTCTTACAACCACCACGCCTTGGACTCCGATAGTACATCCCTGATTTTTTGCAAATAATTAACTCTTAAACACTTTATTTCATTTTTCTCTATCAAAACCTTCCTAATTATTTTATGTTTTTCTCTAATTTTAAAATTCTATTGAGAGAAGTGTTAGATCCATACCAGTTCAGTTCTTCTTTCACTTTTCCTACTATATTCTGGAATAGTGGAATGTCGGTTACTAACGAATGTTTGCATGTCTTTTTCCCCTGGGCTTGACTGCCAAAAACTTTATTGACATTTACTTTCTGTCATTTTATCTGTTTTAAGTAAGCACAAATGTTTAATCAAATTTATACATAGTCGGTTTCCTGGAGACAAATAAAGAGCAATACCTCGTAATTCGCCTTTTGGGCACTAATTTTGATGATTTTTTTTTAAATTGTAGGTATTCGACTATATTCCAAAGTCTAAATGTTGGATTTGTCCACTAATGTCCTGTTTAATTGTTATTAACAAATTATTATTTTTCCGTAAGGGGCTAATTAATAAATAAATAATTTCATCAAATTTTTATTATAATTGAATAAAATTAGGTACTTATAGCTTTTTGGGGTCGCAGATTACGAATTCGGGGCCCAAATCTATTATTTGAAATAGCTAATCAAAAATAGTACTAGGGGGTTTTTAAAGTGGCAAATTGTGATGTTATATGGTGAAGTCTCGTTGATCCGAATCTACATTAATCCGAATATTACGATAATCCGGACCAGCAATTTATTTACATTGGTTTCATTGCAATCCGAATTTAAGGTTTTGAAATCCAAACTTTAGAATTAATTGTTTTTATTCATTAAGTTTTGTTTATAGTAACTAATGCAATGGGTATTAAGATGTGTAATGTGATACAAAACTACCGTTGTAGTTAAGATAAATAAGATTTTATTTTATTTATGTTTACGTTATATTTATGTCTGACAAATTCTTATTATAAAAAGTCACCTATTTTTTAAAAGTGGTTACATTGCAACTTCACAATTCATATTAGTTACAAAGGTTTAAGTTAAAAAAGAATTGTACTTCTTTTACGAATTACAACTTTATGTATCTCCGGCATACATAAAAAGATTTTGTGCTAAATTTAAAAATTGTTAAATGTAAAAAGAAGACCGCATTGTAACTTTAAACATTATACATTTCCATATTTGTTACAAAATCTGAAGGATCATATAACAAAGTTAAAAAAAACGTTAAAACCTGCGGTATATCCGGAGATGGAAGAAAAGTTGTTTGCATGGTTTTAGATATGTCACTGATATTCACCGAAATTTTGACCGAAAAGACAAAGCATCTTTATCCAGCACCGTGCGGTGCATACGAAACAGTGGAAGCAGTCGTAATACGTCGTATGCTCTATCACGCTCGTACACATACGTCGCGTCGACGTCGTATGACGACTGGTTCCACTATTTCGTATACTCTGCACGCTGCTGTGACTTTATAAAAGATGTCTTCAAAACGATGATGTCAGGGCAAGTAAAGATTGGATACTTAATTTTAAAAAAGACACAATTTGCGAGTGCTTAAATGCATTTAAGAAACGGTTGCAAAGCGGCGGCTTTGCACTGGGCGGTAAAAAATTTGAAACAATTGCGATGCCGAAAGATTTAAAAAAAATCATATCTAACGTATTAAGTTCGAAAAACACGAAACAAGCAAAAATCGCCGCCTTTTTTTAATGCCATATTAATGCGGAATATTATTTTTTGTGTTTTTAAAACAGTTTTTGCCTAAATATTTTTGTAGTTTTATTTATTTTTAAATAAATGCTTATGCAGAATGTTTTAATTGCATTTATTTACAAATAAAACATAGTAACTCTACAGACGCGGTAATCCGAAAACCGCGATGATTCGGATTGCCCGTTTTAATTAGTCCGAATTAGCGAAGCTTCACTGTAGTTATTTATGTATTACGATCTGTTAAGAGAGCTATAACGGCCAAGGGAGCTGTTTGAAGCTCGACGAAGGAGGGCTTTAATGCTTCCGCGGTCGTAAAAGCGCTGTAGCGTCGTAGACGCCGCTTGTCACCTTAGCAATGGAAATTTTGAAAAACGTGGGTCGTTAAAAAGACCGTCTGTTAAAACCTCTTTTAACAAGCCTGAGTGTTACCAGAGTATTAATGACAGCTTAACAGTTGTGAAGTGTTTGAACGTTATTCCTTCTATAACAACATAGTATGGCGACAAGCTAAAAAATGACTTAGATGCAAAGTGCCAGTCACAAAATGACCCCTAAAATTAAGAAATGGTATAATGAATAACTCGAAACAAGGGAAGCTATACTGCCGTGCTTAGCAAGAACGCAGTATCTGCCAGAACTGCTGTGTAGAAATATACTATGTGGAATACTAATGAATGCTAATAAAAACATGGTACATTTCTTAAATTGCTACTGTGGAGATACTGCTTTCTAGCTAAGCACGGCAGTATAGTTTACTATACAGAGAAAGTTTTACAATAACATTTTAACCAGCAATATGCATCACGAAACTTTTGCATAGAATATTTTCTTAACCCTTTAATACTAAATATTTATATACAACATTCAGAAATTATTACACCTCAGAGTTTCGATCAAAGAAAATGGACACGATTTTTTTACACTACATTATTGACACTACGTTATTTAAAAACATTTGAGACCATTGTGTCAAAATTGTAGTGTAAAAGAAAATCGTGTTTGATTTTTGTGATCAAAAGTCTGTGTTTAAAGCTGGGCTGCTAAAGTTACTGTATGTTTATTTTAAGTGTTCAGTTTTTAATGTGTTAAAAAGGAATCTCCGCAAATCTTTTATGTTGTATAAATATTCAGTGTGATCAAAACATGAGTGTAAAGCTTTTTAGGTGTAGTAGCTATATTTACCGAAACAAGTTGCCACATGCAATTTAAAAGGTTTCCAAAAAATGCATTTTCATGACGAAACGTCATTCATCCTGACTCGACCCTGCGTGTCAGCAATACCGATTGGTGATATCGTATTGTATGTTTACAAAAGCCACAGCGAAAAATAATTCTGTAAATTTAGCAGACTTGTGTCTAGTACTCGATTCTGTGCAGCAACATTTAAAGAGGGTATATCTGCAAGTTCAACTATGGCTGGAAAATAGTATGATAATTCAAAACTAGGGTTGGACAATTATGAATGTAATCTTTTACCCAATAAGGATGACAGAACCTGCAGCTTCACCAAATGTATTTAAGATTATATTTTGCGGATGCAAAACTGGACGTGGAACAGCATGTGGGTGTAAAAAAAAGGACTATACTATACTTCAGCTTGCACGGAGAATTCAACGGGGATGGGCTACTTAAATGTACAACTGATTTTGTCATTGCTAGACGTAGATGATGAAACTAACATTATTTTAAAAGAAACACAAGTAAATAATAATTAATACAATAATCTTTATTTAAATCTGACGGAATTATGGTTAAATTATGGAATATTAATTTATTTTAACACTATTCAAACTAAATTCCTTTCCACCTTTTTGAATTTTAAATAAATAATACTCTAATAATTGGAACAATCTTAAAATTTTATTAACTAATATATACTCGTATATAAATCCATCTTAAACAAACATGTCGGAGAGAATTTTAATTATATTTAGTTTTGGTGGCCTTTTGTGACTGGCACTTTGCATCTAGGTCATTTTTTAGCTTAACATCGCAATTTGTGACTTTAAAAATTCCTAGGAACTATTTTTCATTTGAAATTTGAAATATTAAATTTTTGATCTCGGTGGCCATTGTAGCCGCTATTTTAGACTTTGGGCCGATTTGAACCCCGAATTCGTAATCTGCGACCCCAAAAAGCTACAAGTACCTAATTTTATTCAATTATAATAAAAATTTGATAAAATTATTTAATTATTAATTAGCCTCTTATGGAAAAAATAATAATTTGTTAATAACAATTAAACACGGCATTAGTGGACAAGTCTAATATTTAGACTTTGAAATATAGTCGAATACCTAAAATTTAAGAAAAAAAATAATCAAAATCGGGGCCCAAAAGGCGAATTCCGAGGTATTTTTCTCTAGGAAAACGATTAACAAACAACTTATAACATACTTAAAATGATCTTCATATAAATCAAAGCAGTTGGTGCTTTTTACATGGTTGATTTATTATATTATTTCAATTTTGCGATAACTAAATATTAACAAAATTGTAATAATTATTAGAATCTACATACCCATATAAAATAAACAGGTAACTCAACATGACCATCATGAGTATTTTAGTTTTTTTCTGATAAACAAAGAGTATTTTATGTATTTATAGTTGTAAAGGTATTTAAAGGATGTTAATGACAATAATTTGTGATAACACATAGCATAGTTTAAAAAATTTATTTGTATATTTACCACAGAAATTAATAAACCAAACTTACTTACAAAAATATTTATTTACTTATTTAATAAAATAAATATTTATTTAGCAATAAATGTATAATTCCTATGCTGATGCTTAAATACCTACAGAGATTAAGTAAATTACAAAAAAAAATAAAAATCATCATCACAGCTTGTAAATTTAATACAGAACTTTACAATTGTGATTAAAATGTAAAACATATTTAATCCCAACATGACAACTCTCTCACAATAATTGAGCAATAGAGCTGTATAAGATTTATGGTAATATTTCTTTAAAAAAAAATTAGTCATTCCAAAATATAACATGCAATAAGTAAAAGAAATCCAAATTCAACAAACCATTCCTTATCAAGTTTTACAAGCTGCACTACAAATTCTAAGCTAAATATTATATACTACAGTTTTCTTACAATATTTTAAATTCGCTATAATTAACATCCGGCACATCAAAACTTTGTTATGATCATTTTTGAACTTAATAATTATTGCCACTATCAAATTTTAATCATTTCATGTTTCTCTATATTAATTGTAATAGTTAAATATTAAATACAATTATAAAAGTTAATAATGGCATATTCCAGTTATGTTATGATGCATACGCAAGTAATTTTTTCTTTTATACAATTTTTAATTTTTATAATTTTTTTTAAATAAAATATAACAAGTACTATCTATCTACTAATAAATTAATTGTTGTTATCGGGATGTGATCAAAAGGTTCGCTAGTGTAAAAAATTCTTTTAGACCTTATAGGAACTGCATACTCGGAGATGAAAGCAAATTAATTAATGTTAAAAAAATTAATTAACTGTTAAATCGAGAACTAACTGATCTGTTATTCTATGTCGAGCGCTTCGAGATTTTATTAATATTTGCTTTATTTACTATCAATAAAATGAAGATCCATATGATTTGGACACAAAGTTAAATTTTATTTTTGCAACAAGCATTGCGTGGAAGTAAGTTAAAATGTGAGGTTAGGGTGTACAAATCAACAAAAAATCAGATGCTGGCAGATTATGCATTTAATCTTTTACATGTGACATAATAGTCACGTTCAACAGGGGCAGTAAAACTCCGCAAACAAGAATGTATATCATTCCGCGATTGCTGACTATTACTGGTAGCAAAATTCAATGAAGACTTGACTTGCTTAGTTTCAGTGTAACGCAAATCAATCGATTTTTTTTTCTGTTAGAGAAGCTTAACGAATGTCGACTTTTGCTGGTCTTATTGAACATGCCTAACATAACCTCAAAGTGTCATAAACTAATGTTCAAGTGCATGATAGTTCAATTACTATTTTTACCCAATTATACACATTAGGCATTTTCAGAAATTCACCCAGGGTAACATGTTCGAAAATTAGTTCAGGTAAGCAACCCAAATAACCGTAGACTTGAATATGGTTATGCAAGAAAATGATTGTGATTTGAGGTTAGATTATACACGTCTATCGTGCTTTGAAAGGGAGTGGAGTAAGGCAGGTACAATCGAAAGAAAAAACTAACTTGCACGAGTGGTATTTCTATTATCGTCGGTTAGAAGAGAAGTGGTTTTTACAATTACTATTGTGTTTATTTAACAAGAAATGTACATTCTTACTTGATATGGATCAAGAAACAATGATTACTGTTATAAGTGAATTCACTTTTCTTTAGTTATCATAGGGCAATCCACATTGCTGTCAAAGTAAACTCCTGGATGACACATATAACCTCAAATGCTACCATAAATAACTCTCTATGTTACACAAAATATACACTAAAGCAAAAATTGGATGTTTAAATTATTAATGCACAAAATATATTTTTAAAACTACAGCGCTTCAAACTGTTTATGTGTCGTCCAGCTTCCCTTTAAACTAACCTGTTTTGGATTGGTCTATTAATAGGTTAATTTATAGGTTATGTCAGTTAATGTAAACAAAAATGTTTGCGTTTGAGAAATACACCAACCCGAACAAAAATCTGATGGATTTGATTTCTTCAACCAGACTTTATTTTATGACACTTTGAGGTTATGTTCAATAGCCTACATATCTAATAATCACATCACATGAAAATTATAAAAGATATTAACATAAAACTTAGTTTCAAATATATATAGATTTTGAATAGTAATAAGTCCAAGACGTGCTTATAGAACAGGCAGCATGTGATGAATGTGGACTTAAACTTTGCATAGCACAGCATGTCTAGGCTATATACTACAGGGCCGATGTTTAAAATTAGTTAAAGTAAAACAAGATAATTCAAAGAACAAATGAAATAAGACATAAAGTTGCTTTTTGCCATTTGTACTACCCTAAAGATTTCAAGGAAAATATGCAACTTCGCACCTTACATACAAATGTGAAACGAACTGATTAATTCTGTCGAACTTAATGTGCTGCCAGCAAGAACTGATTTTTTACTTCAATATGATATTTGAATGTATTTTTCGTACAGAGAAATTAAATTGCCACCCTCAGCATACATTTTGCCGATGTTTGAAATTTTGAACAATTGGAATCAGATATTCTTCATCTAGCTATTTTTGTTACAATTAAATTAAATAAAATAATTATGTACAAAAAAGAGGTAAAATAAACTTACAAATTGGACTTGCTGTTTACGGATTTTATAGCAAATTGCTCTTTGATAAATAATACAATGCCAATTGCCTTATATGTATTTAATTACTCAAAATGGAATAAAATTAACTCAAGAGCACTAATCAATTTTGAACATATTTATCAAATAAAAATATAAATCTTATTCCGAAAATGATTTTTCTTAAATTAGCAAATCTTTTGTTGACATCTACATACCTATGTATGATTTACATATAAACGGTTACTTCCCAATCAATATCTCCTTAATTATTGTTAAGTTGTAAACATACATCATGTAAACCAGCTAAATGAACTAATGCTATTTTGCAAACTATTTTCTTTTGGAAAGGAACACTCGAACTTAAAACAATATAATAACGTCAGCCATTAGTTCACTTTTACATTGTTTATTTTTAAAATTACAATCTCATAATCCATTTTTTCTTAATAATCATCCACAAAAATATTTCACGCAAATTAATCATAAAAAATAATTTACTTTCTATATAAAACAATAGCCTAGCTTTCTTTTCAACAAACCTCAATTCATCTTATTTTAATTTGTTCGAATGACCTTATGTTCTATTTACAGATGAATTAGTAATTAATAATGAGCTGTTGACTTCAGAAATTTACAAAATTATTGACTAATAAGATTAATAGGCTTATTTCTATGCGGTACCTTACCATTGTAGTAAATATCTGATGTGAGTTAATACTCCTCAATTATAAGATGAAATGAGATTTCAAACAAAACAATATTAAAATCAAAATAATAAATCTCCATTGCATTAACTAGTCTCACTACATAACACAAAAGAAGAATAATACCTACAGTTTAGAGATATGAGAAGAAAGTACAAACTAGTGACTTTTTTACGATGTGAACCTAAAAACGAATTGATCGTAGTAAGCTATGAATTGTTAAACAAATGTCACTTACTAAATATAGTTGATTTACCTTCAATGTGTTACTTCTTATCCATGGGGTAAAAAAACCAAGAAGACTATATATACAGGAGGGCAAACTGCAGAAGTGGGGGAAATGTCAAAAGTTGTTGCAAAGAGTTCCTCAAAAGCAGGCAAAACTACTCTTATTGGGTAAATTCATTGCAAATAGTTTAATGCATCCAAAACTGTTTTGTTTACAAAAATGTTTTTCCTCAGCTGTGACACAAATGTGAGATTTGCACTGTTCCATCTGTAAGTTGACTGCAGCAGCACGTTGGGCCTACATAATAACAATAATCGCCCCCTCACAAGCTTCATAGCTTCTGGAGCCTTTCCAGGTTAGGGGTTGTAGCAATTATTATTATTATACATACATACATAATCCATTCCCCTTATACCGCATTTCGCAGTATCGGGGTGCCACACAAACTCTTATGGGAGTGCAACGGAGGTAATGGAGCTATTGTAGCAAGTACATTACGCTCCCCCATACTTTATCACTCATACAACTTTCATACCTTAAGCTAAGGAGCTCAAACACGATCGTACTAAATTTTTAAAATTCAGTCGCAACCGAGGTTTGAACCCCTGTCCCTCTGAACGAGAGGTAGGATCTCTACCACTCGACCACGGAGGGCCGAGTTTATATTAGATTTAATTAGTGTTAAATAATTAATGTTTAAATAATATCACCAAATTGGAAAATTTAATTAGGGAATATATAAATGATATAATACAATAATATACAAGGATATATATAATACAAAGAACAAAATATTTGCTATAGATTTGTCATAATTCTTATTTACAATAGTAATTAAAAAACCACAATAAATTATAGAAAATATACGTAGAAATAAATACACAGTAGATTTACAATTTGGAATTTTTTCGACTCTCTTTAGTTTAAGTCAATTATTAATTACCTAATAAGAGTAGGTATGCCTGCTTTTGAGGAACCTTTTGCAACAACTTTTAATATTTTATTAATCACCGCTTGATGTCGCGAATGCTAGCTGCTGGCTTTCTCTGGGAATGCCTATGGCGGATTTTGTGTACAGAAATCTGCTTGAGTTTGACCTCCTGTATATAATAGTCTTCTTGCAAAAAACTTAGTTACAAATTCTCCACAAAACCTCACTAATTTTAAATGTCAACTAATTATTATCAATTTATACTTTCACGTGGCAAATGTGTTATGTGCAGTGACATCAGAAAAAAGTATTATTACAGTGGGCAGCCTTTATTTTATATAACTGCCATTTGATACTAAGCTGTTTTAATGGTCACTCCAACTTTTGTCACTTTAAAAAGTAAAATGGAATTATTTTATGTAAAGGTTTTGGATTTAAATATTTAGCTGAAATTTAATAGTTTTCATGGCTTTCAAGTTTCTCCAGCTTTAAATGAGACTGACATCTAGAGAAGAGTATAACTAAAGTGTCTACTACACTATTTCAAAAGTGTATAAGCATGACATAAATACAATAGCATTAAAAAAAACACAATTAACATCATTAAATACAGTAATGTTTATAACTTTTTCATTCTATAAGATGGCATTTGCTTCATCAATTCAAAGGTGAATGGTGATCAATTTCTTTTTGGCTCTTACAAATACAAAAGTTAAACTTTTTAAAACAACAATAATAAAAAATTAATACAATCATAATAGAAAGATTATCTATATAATACCAAAAAGTGTCATTAAATAAAAAAGGTGCAATTGATAATTACAATAATAATAACATAATATGTGTAGTGATATTTAATCATTAGGCTATCATGATGACTAACTCACTGAATACTGGGACTATCTGTACCACTACCACTGTTAGCGTTTTCCCTAGCAGCGGCTAATCGTTCCCTTTTATTAACCTTCGATAAACTAGCAATTTCCTTCAGTAAGTTTTGAATTTTAATATTTAGCTGATCACACTTGTCTTCGTGTTCTTTCTGATAGTTCTTCATTTTGTTTCGTAATTCTGTTTCAATGGTGAAATGTTTTGCTTTCAACTCTGTTATCTAAAACAAGACACTTTGCGTGTTACAAACATTTATCATACATAAAAAGAATATTATTTTCTTCAAACAAGTTAAAAATATTTTATTAGAAACTAATAGTAAAATTACATTTTAATAAAGTAATAAATAGTAGGAGTATAAGGTTTTCTATATTATTTACTTATACCTTTTCAAGTTCAAATTGGCACTAATCAGAATCAAAATGTTATTTATCGAAATCAATTTCAAACTGGCATTAATCGAAAGCAAATTGACAATAATCAAAATCTTAATGGCGTTAGTCAATTTCAAATCCACAATACACAAAATCAAATTGGCCGTAATCAATATCATATTGGCAATATCAATTTCAAAAAGGCACTAAACAAAATCAAATTGGCATGAAACAAAATTAAGTGACAAAGTTTGCAGTCAATGTGTTCGACAGTAAATGGTTGGACTTATGTTTACTGAGGTCATTCGTAGAGACTCCAAAAAAGCAAATAATATTGAAGTGAAAACAACCCAATAATAGCTATTTATGTAACAAGTACATAATGTAGGACATTATAGACAAGCCCAGTTTATGGCCGAGCGAGCGAAGCGAGCAAGGCCTATAAAAAGGGCGAGTCTATAAGATCCGATTATGTAAGAGTTGCATACAAAGCTTTATGTTCGATTCCTAAAATTGGCTAATTATAAAAAAAAACCAGTTTATAAATTTGACATCTATTCTTGACAGAAGAAAATTTGACATGTAATATACAGTTGTCATACTTTATTTTACTAGTATATACTTTATTTTACTACTACCACTTTATTTTACGAGTACAATAATAAGCCAGTTCACTGCCGCAAAACAATACAATAAACAGTACTTTATAATGCAATCGGACATAAACATTTTTATTTATATAATAGTAACTGCAAACATATGGTGCTCAAAATTAGTGATATTAAGTTTGTTGTTACTATTGTATAAATACAATGTTAATACTCCTAAATACTCCTTCCCAATGGAAGGAGGCGTAATGACGCTGGAAATTAATTGGATGTTCATGCACAAAATACACCTATCATATAATTTGTTCATATCGTGGACCCAGAGTCGTTCAAAAAAAGGGAAATTACTGCACAAGTATACCAGGTGGGGCAATAGTGTGGGGAAGTCTGATAGCTCCTAAACGGTAACAGCTAGAAAAATCGTTCTAATACGGATGTAAACTGGATAGAGGTGCATCTAGAGAAATTATTTTCAAATATACAGTGTGTTGCAGAAAAGTTTTTTTAAATAGAATGCCCCAAATATTTTTGCATATTTAACACCTCTGTTGGCAGGTTTATTCATATCTAAAATTTTAAAATTTAAAATTCTAATGACGGGTTTAGAAGTTATAAATTTAAAAAAAAATAAGTTTTACATTATCCCACTTAACAGTTTACCGCTTTCACGGCCGCAACTGTGAAGACGAATTTAAGTAGGGATTTTGCTGCAGGGGCTTGTAGGGTGTTCTTCTTTAAAAGAAAATGGACCCACCATGTACAGGGTGTTCAAAATTAATTTTTAAATTTAGAGAACTTCAAAGCTAAAATTCACAACTTTCTCAAATGGAACACCCTGTATATTTTGTACCTTTGGGATTGAGAATTAAATAACGTACATTTCTTGCAGTTATCGACCATCACTGTTTAGTTCTAGTAGGTGTTTTAGTTTTTCAAAATGAATTTTAGTAATGAAGAACTTGTAGACATGACTTTTGTTTTGGGCGAGTCGGAAAGAAATTGTTTGCTTGCCAGCAGAATTTACCTCCAACGGTATCCGGAGGCTCTCTAAAGTTCACAGCTTTCAAAACCTGCACGATAGATTTGTGAGGACCGGCAATGTACAGTATGAAAAAAGTGAACGAATTAACAATGTTGTGAACGAAGAAAATGAGTTATCTGTTGTGCTGGCAACGATTGAGAATCGTTGTCAATGTTAGTCAAAGAGAAGTGAGTTCATCTGTAGGAAAAGGTAGACGTTCTGTTGGTTGAATCTTAAAGAAAAATAAGTTTCATGCATATCACATTCAAATGCTCCAGAAATTAACTGATGACAATTTTCTAAAACGTTTACAGTTTTGTAATTGGGCCAAAGGTAAAATGCAAGACGATGCTATATTCTTCAACAATGATTTGTTCGCTGATGAGGCAACGTTTCATAAAAATGGATTTGTTAACAGGCACAATTTCCATTATTATGCTACAGAAAATCACCACTTTTTCAGACAATTTGATAAGTAGCACAGATGGTCCATAAACGTTTGGGGGGAATTATTGGAGAACATGTAATAGGGCCACATTTTTTTGATGGTACATTAACTGGAGCTATTTATCTTCATTTTTTGCAGAACTATCTCCCACAATTATTGGCAAACCTTCCTCAAAGACTCCGAAATAGGAAGTGGCTTCAGCAAGACGGTGCTCCACCGCATTATTTACATGCAGTAAGAGACCACCTAAATAATATCTACCCACATCAATGAATTGAAAGGAATGGACCCACTAAATGGCCTGCGAGATCTCCTGATCTTACAAAAATGGATTTCTTTTTATGGGGATATGTGAAAGAAATTGTTTATACAGAGGCACCAACCACAATCAAAAATATGAAGGATAGAATAATACATACTTTTAGAAATATCACGCCGCGCGTCGGTAATGTTAAGAAACATACAAAGATCGTTCCAAAGGCGCATCGAAATGTGTGTCCATGCAAATGGGTAACATATGGAGCATTTGTTATAGTTTTTTTCTGTTGTTTTATTTGAAAACCCTTGATTTTTTAAATATATAATTTTTTAATTGTGTACTTCTTGCAGTTTTTTCTCAATAAATCAAAAGTGGTTATAGATAGCTATACGGACATACATACAAAAAATGTTCGTTATTTAATTCTGCATCACAAAGGCACAAAATATACAGGGTATTCCATTTGAAAAGGTTGTGAATTTTAGCTTTGAAGTTCTCTAAATTTAAAAATTAAAGACCAAGGATTAGTGATGTCCAAGTTGCAGAAGTTCTTCAGGAAAATCAAAAGTAGCCAATACTAATCCGCTGCCAATCAGTAGTGTGAATGCGATATCAAAACGATTACAAATGCCATACACCACGGTTTGGAAAACTTTACGGAAAATCCTAAAAATGTATCCCTATAAACTGCAACTGCTGTTTGAATTAAAGGATGCAGATTTTGCTCTCACGTAAGATTTTCATTACAAATATTGGCTCAGATAGAAATTGAACCCGAATGGTTATCCCGTATTTTATGGATGAGGCCCATTTCTCTCTTAACATATCTCATCATTGGTGCATACCTTTTCGAGGAAATACAGAATGGGGAGGCTATCTGTAACTGTTACTGGTGAACGATACCTGCAAATGTTAAGGGATTATGCAATTTCACAGTTGCAAAACGAGCACGAAAGAATTGAAAACATGATTTTTATGCAGGATGGAGCACCTCCGCACATTTACCAACCAGTTAAAGAATTGTTAACAGCGGTTTTTCGATGGTGAAGATGGTGTTACAAGCAGACATTTTGCAAATTCATGGCCACCAAGATAGCCTGATCTTAACCCAGCGGATTACTGGCTGTGGGGTTATTTAAAAAATTTGGTGTTTAGAACACGTTCAACAATGCTGGAGGAATTAAAGGTCAGTATCAGGGAGCAAATTCGTGCAATTCAACCAGAAATGTTGAATAGTGCTGTATTGGAGGAACGGTTGGTAATTTTACAACAACAAAATGGGAGGTCATATCGAGCAATTGCGGTAACCAGTGTTTGACATCAGAAATCCCATTATGTAAGCAACTAGATTCCATTTACTTTTTGTTATTAATTTGATTTGTTAAAAATATATAATAAGTTGAAATATATCCTTTACTTTATGATAACCTCATATATTAATTTTTAAGAAAAATGGTTGTTTAAAACTTAACGTTACTTTATTATGTCTGTGGTCAATAAAATGTTTTCGCCAATTGCATTTTATTTAATGCCAATATGATTTTGCTTAATGTCAACTAGAGATTGACTAGCGTCAA
The DNA here is from genome assembly GCA_929113105.1 of Agrypnus murinus. Taxonomy (NCBI): domain Eukaryota; kingdom Metazoa; phylum Arthropoda; class Insecta; order Coleoptera; family Elateridae; genus Agrypnus; species Agrypnus murinus. The sequence goes on from OV816028.1 coordinate 41,077,213, forward strand.
TTTAGTTTTGTTTATTGCCATTGCCGATATGATGTTGACTAGCGCCAATTTGATTTTGTTTATTGTCGAATTTGAAAGTGACTAATGCCATTAAGATTTTGATTATTGTCAATTTGCTTTCGATTAATACCAGTTTGAAATTAATATTGTCAATTTGATTTTGACTAATGCCATTTTGATTCTGATTAGCGCCAATTTGAACTTGAAAAGGTAAAGAATTAATAGATAAATCTAGATATCATGACAATTCAAATAGCTTTCATTGTTTTTCAATGCACACTTAAAGTCACAACACAGTATGACCTAAAAAGAAGTAATTAGTCGCCTATGTACACAAAATGCTTGTCATATTATTTTGACAACTAATTTCTAAATACAGTATGTCCTATAATGCAATAATACTATATTATGCAACAAGCACGCTTATGATTGTATGACATTTACGTTTAATTCATACAAGTATATTAATAACCATTATGTGCGAGTTACATACACTATTTTTTTCTTCGACTAACTGTTGAAACACATGTGTAGAGTGATTAAAAGTGTGTGTGGTGAGGGTGAATTACAGTTTTAATAATATTTATCATTTGCTGGGTGATGATGAACGAAGAGGTATGTTCCCAAGTTTAGTCTATACTAACTTTGGCTTGTTCCTACTCAACTAATTAATATTCTTGACTCTCATTGGTCTACAGCTCCTTATTCCTGACTCTGATTGGTTGCATTATGAAAAGTCGTTGCATTATGAAAGCCTATAAAGCGATCTTTAAAAATTCAATGATATATTGGCCGGGGTTCAAACCTGGGTCTCTTGGTTGGTAGTCCTGCATGCCATTAACCAAACCATAATCACTCCCAACATGCTCAATAGAATTTACTACTCTTTATTTACTTGAGTGCAGTTTATGAAATGTCATTTTTCGTCAGCATAAGATTTGTCCTGATGCTAGCTGCTCGTTCATCTTCAAAGTTTTCTAATTAAATATACTAGTATAATATTTGTTTATGCAAGTCTTGAAGGCATGTTTGCATGGAGCGACCTTTCTCGATTTGCGATCATTAATCTCCATTGCCTTGGGTACCATTTTGGCTATTATATTAGCTGGGATATAACAAATTTTGAAAATTAGAAAATAAATATATTTTCGTTTCTTTCAATTTGGATTTCTTATTCGTAATTTAGAAATCAATTTAATTTGAAATAATGGGTAAAATAAATAAAAAATAAAAATGGTTTGATGTTGCAACAATTACAGAGAGTGCTCCTTTCCAAGCAGCATCTAAGTCTAAGTAGTAGTAACCGAGATCGGAACTTGAGTAGTTGTTACGTAACTACAAGTAACTGTAGTTTCTAGTATTTATTGGAACTATGTAGTTCTGTTACTTCTAAGTAGATTTTAATGTATGTGGTATTGCCACTAAGTATAATTACTTTAAAGTTTTTCCAACTTCAAAATGCTATTAATATTGTCAACTTTAAAGTTTTAAAAACTTTAAAGTAGCACTGAAAGTTCCTGCCACCCGTCTGAAACCATTGCCTAACCTTTAAAGTAACAAAACCTTACAGTAGTATTGAAAGTAAAACTTACGTTTTTGCTACCCAGGAAAATTACTTTAAAGTGATTTTGACTACTTGTTTTGCATCAGAATTACTATAAAGTTCCGGTTACTATTAAAAATTACAATAAAGTGACAGTAACTACTATTAGCCAATCCAAACCAATATGGTTGCTGTGGGCAAACATTCCCATCAGCACCATAAAATTACCATTTGACAGACTATTGGATTACCTAATAAATTACCATAATTGATCCAAATAATGATGGCCGCTGTGGGCAAACATTTCTGTCAGCGCCATCAAAAACATCATTTGAGTGGTAGTGGATTGTCTAATAGAGGCAATCTGCTGAAGGTTAGTTTGGAATTTGGAGGTTAATTATGCTTTTGCATAATAGTAGTAGTTGAGGCCAATACAAAATATTATTATTATATTATTATTTTTCTCCCATTTATGGGAACAAGGATAAAGTATATTCCCCAATTGTCGTTGGTTATCACAACCTTAAAATGCCATATCTAATTTTATGTAGCAGTATACAAAATATAATGTTCATGTTCAGGATTAAATGTGAGGTTAAATTTAAATGTTTTTGAAGTTTCAATGGGAATTTTGAAGGACATTAAAAACTGGAAAGTGGTTACGAAAACATTGACATCATTTTATAGTAAGAGTCATTCGAAAGTTTCAAGAGTTTTTTACTTATTTTATACTTCGTGGTAACAACCTTGAAATGGATTTTTTTTAGTTCCTGTTACTGGTAATTAAGTGATACAAACTCTAGATATGCATTTTACAATGAATACTGTAATGAATGCAGCATTAGCATAGAAAATGATAGTAGAATATCTTTTAAGTTGCAAGAGAAAGAAGTTGTCTTAAAGAGAAAAGAAGTAACTTCCACGAAAGTAGCAATTATTACGCCACCACATTCCTACTATGTAGCCTAAACATAACTGAAATGTAGCTGGATAAAATAACTGATCTTGAAGTTAGACAAAATGGCAGAAATATGCACAAAACTCTTTAGTATGATGAATAGTTTTTTTATAGCTAAGAAAGGAAAATAAGTATTGCATTTTTAGGGTGAACAGATTGGCAGTCATTTGAGTTGTCGGGCATGAACTATTATCCGAGACTAGCCCAGGATTACAAATGCCTGGGCAGTCGTGTTAGGTGTCGGGCATTGACTAGTATTCGAGACTAGCTTGGGTGCAGATCACACGGCGTTCACCCTTAGAACTGGCTGATATCTATACAATCCCAGGTTTAGAAAAAAACGTGCCACAGGCCATCGATAAAGATGTCGGAGTTTGTTTTACACTTAGATCCAAGACAAGATCTGGAGTGGTTAACCAGGCCGTCGCTAGAGGTGTCGGATAATTCAACTCACTAGAATCAGAGGCAAGACTAGAGGAGGTAGGTACCTGCCCAAACGCGGGTAATGCACAATACAGTACCTGATCCATGAATACCGATGTGGGTGGAATTGATTATTACTAGAGACTTGGTCTGGTGGAGGAGAATCAAATAAGATTTATCCCGGTTGGGGGGTGGGGTAAGCCAATGAAACTGCATGCCAACAGGTAGATGTGTTTGGAGATGAAAGTATGGACAGAAACAGTCGGGAGCCACTACGCTTAAAGTGCATGACGCGAATATACAGCTCTCATGCTCAAATCAACTTCATTTTAACAGGTACATACCGGGATTCTGATTCGTTGGAATTAAAAGCACTGACAGGGACACACCAGGCCCCTATAACTTGGTAGACCGGGGTGGCATTACCTTCCAAGCCCAGCCACATTGAGGTTGGATACAGTCGGGCAGTGGTTCCACTATGAGTAGGGAAAGTCTGAAGCTGGACTAGGGGCCCATCTCTTAGAAGGAACAGGACGGATGAACACGTTCATAGCTCCGGTACTAGCCTGGATAACCAGTAGAAGACGGCTAGTAACCTCGCTCCCAACAGTGAGATGAAGTTCAACAATGCTATAGAGGTCCACAAAGTTACCATGACAAAGTCATCCAAATGACCTAAAAATATGTTCAAAAATTGTTTTTTTTTGTTGTAAATTTCTCATTCTATAACATGACCTAAAAATATGATAGACAGTAACTCGGAGAGCAGAGAACGACAGAGATAGACTGTAGTACCAGACACTGTATGCTGCGATGGTTAGGTTATCGTTACTAAGTTGAATGAATCTAACAGAGACAAACAGTAAGACAAAGAGAAGAGGGTAAGACTGCATTACCGGACACAGGGTAACAACCTTACCTAACCAGACTTAAATTTACAAATGTCAAAACGTTTTTGGTACATTAGGTGGCTGTTTTTGGAAGTTAGAGTGAAGTAATGCCCCTGCACCTACTTACTGCCTTCCAAATTTCATTGAAATCTATTGGTGAGTTCCCCCACACCTCTTCATTTTGTGTTTGCAGATCATCAAAGTACCAAAGAACTTTGAAGAATTGGTGCGAGAGAACCTCCTAATAAAATTTCATGAAACTTGGCATGGCTATCTCTAGCAACAAGAAACATCTATGTATATTGTATAGATATCGTGGACCAAGAAAAAATTTTCGATAAAGGTTCCCGGGTGTCCTTTAACAAAAATAGAAGTGTCTGAACTATTATCTGAAGGGACTCGTATATCTCAGATCATAGATGACATGCAATGCAACTGAAAAAATAGAAAGCAATGGAAGCAGATAGTGTAAAGTAAAATCAAACAAAAAGATACGTCCATAAAGGTAGCAATGCCATTACAGCAGAAACAGTTCTAACTATATTGATAATTGCCACCTTTAAAGTTACCAGCACCCACTAAAGAAAATGGAGCTTAACAGCCTTCAGACGAAATGTTTATTACAGAATAATTAAAGGCTTTTTAAATATCCAAAAATTAATTGCTAGGCTATATTATATTTTTTTGGAATTGCGGGTTCCGCTAGCTTTACAAAAAGGGAAAAGCACCCATTAATGACAACAGGGCTTAAAGGCCATTTAAATACCCAAAAATCCATTTTAAGGAGAAGTTAAGGGTTCTGCTACCTTAAAGTTGGGCTTTAATTGTTCTGTAATAAATATTTCGTTTTTCAAGGCTGTTTTGTTTAATAGATCTTAAGTTTTTTAAAGCTAACAGAACCTGCAATTTAAAAAAAATAGTCAAAGAATTCATTTATGGGTATTTAAAAAGCCTTTAATTATTTTGTAATAAACATTCCATTTCAAGGCTAAGCTTTATTTTTTTTTTAGTTGGTGCTACTAACTTTTTTAAAGCTGGCCAAATCCGTAAATTAAAAAATAATATGAAATAAATAAAGATTAGTAAAAAGTTTCACAGTATTAAATACTGTGAAACTTTTTACTAATCTTTATTTATTTCATGATTATGGAGTTCCACAAAGTAAGGCTGGAAACAATAAACAAAAAATAATATAACTTATAAATAATATAATTTTTGGGAATTTAAATAGCCTTTAATTTATGAATATAGTTCAACCGTTTCTGCTGCAATGGTGCTGCTGGCCTTATGGGTGTCAAAAAGATTGCTAAGTGATATCTTGCAATGATACTTTTGATGTATTTCAACTACAGTTTTCAAGAAGAAAATTACTGGCATAAAGCTAACTACCATAAAACAAAACTCATGTTACTGCTTATACCGCGTGTCCCACGAATTGCGGAACATACACTCTAAACATGTAAAATTTGTTAATAGAAATATGATAGATTTTTATTATTAAAAGTTCTTTTTCTTTAAAGACTGATATACATTTTATTTATTGATCAGCTTTCATTATTTTACAGGTAAGGATAAATATTATTAGTTACTGCATTTTAAGGTTATGTTTAATCAAAAGTTTATTAAATATGAATTTTTTAGGTGCCATAACCATATTAAATAACTATCAAGTAACAATTAATACTATTTCATTTGTATAAGAAGAATTTAAGCAGATAGTCGGTTGAAAACGGTTGAACATCTTCGCAAAGCGTAGAAAATTAGGTATCATTGTTTTAAAGTGATTAAAACGTACTAGTAAGTAATGTATAAGTGTAACAAAGTATTAATAATTTGGTTGGGTAGATACAGATTTATTAAATGTCTGTTGTAATTATTTTGCTGATTTGTTAAGGGCAAATAAAAAATAATTTATAAGCTATACCCGTTATTTTACTAATGCATTGTATCAAACATTTGTATTATAATGTAAAATGAATAAACAAACATATACATATGTATACTAGGGTGGTTCTTATTTGGGTCATGCTGGAATATGAACTTCCTATCTCTATTCTAATCATTCGCTGTAACGAAGAGAAGTTTCCCATTTAAAATGCACGCTTTTTTTCACTTCTTATGTATATATTTGTCCACTGGGACAAATTGTTGAGAAAAAATTTGAAAATTGATTTTTTTAGAATTAACAGGGTCGATACTACTTTTAGGCACAAAAAAAATTATATGGCGCATTCGATTTTTTCCAACGATTTACAAATAAATTCAAAATAATGCACCGTTCAATTAGGGTTGAAGTGATGTAGAATGTCCCATATAATTTTTTTTCTCACCTAAAAGTAGCATCGATGCTTGTTAATTCTATAAAATCAATTTTCAAATTTTTTGCAAAAATTTGTCCCAGTGGTCAAATATATGCATAAGAATTGAAAAAACCCATGCATTTTAAATGGGAAACTTCTCGTCGTTACAGCGAATGATTAGAATAGAGATAGAAAGTTTGTATTGGTCTTAAAATTTTCAGTTCTTTTTTTGGAATCAAATGGGCACCTGGCAAAACCGAAATTCCAACATGACCCAAATAAGAACCACCCTAATGTATACAGGTGTTTGTCTCCTTTTAGAATGTCCTTTGAATTTTGAAAATGTTCAAAAATAATATTTCTAAATATAAATGCAAAGCTATTGAGATTCTTGCATAGCCAAGCATGGTCAAAAAAGTTCATGTCGTATTTAAAAACAATTACTTCACTTTAATCATTTTTGCAAGAATTCATGTTGATAGATATGTGTGATTTGTTTATAGCATGAATCATAATAATTGATCATTTACCATTTCTAATCAGTGTTTTGTTATTATTGAAATTTCATAATCTCTAATGTCATTACTTAGTCATTTATTTGTTGATTTTAATTTACTTATCACTATTTAATTGTTTCTTAATTAATTTATCACCTTATTATTTATTATTATTGTAGAAATGAACTATTAAAATTCCCGTTAGAAAACTAATGGCATGCCACTAGTAAATATATAACTACAGTGAAGTCTCGTTGATCCGAATCTACGTTAATCCGAATATCACGACAATCCGAACCAGCAATTTATTTACATTGATTTCACTGTAATCGGGATTTAAGGTTTTGATAATCCGAACTTTAGAATTGTTTTTATTCATCAAGTTTTGTTTATAGTAACTAATGCAATGGGTATTCAGATGTGTAATTAGATACAAAACTACCATTGTAGATAAGATAAATAAGATTTTATTTTATTTATGTTTATGTCTGATGATAAATTCTTATTATAAAAAGGTACCTATTTTTTAAAAGTGGTTACATTGCAACTTCACAATTCATATTAGTTACAAAGGTTTAAGTTAAAAAGAATTGATCCTTTTTTATCGAATTATGACTTTATGTATCTCCGTATACATAAAAAGATTTTGTGCTAAATTTAAAAATTGTTAAATGTAAAAAGACCGCATTGTAACTTTAAGTATTATACATTTCCAGAATCTGAAGGATCATATGACAAAGTTAAAAAAACGTGAAAACCTGCGGAATATACGGAGATGGAAGAAAAGTTGTTTGCATGGTTGTAGATGTTACTGATATCCTCCAAAATTTTGGCCGAAAACGCAAAGCATGTTTATCCAGCACCGTGCGGTGCATACATAACAGTGGAAGCAGTAGCGACACGACGTATGCGCTATCATGCTCGTACACATACGTCGGCGTCGTATCACGACTGGTTCCACTGTTTTGTATACTCTGCACGCTGCTGTGACTTTATAAAAGATGTTTTCAAAACGATGACGTCAGGTCAAGTAAAGATTGGATATTTAATTTTAAAAAAGACAATTTGCAAGTGTTAAAAATCGCGGGAGAAAAGCTGTTCAGTGATTCGCACGTAGTGAACCATTTAAGACACTATTGCAAAGCGGTGGCTTTGCATTGGGCGGTAAAAATCGAAACAATTGTGATGCCGGAAGATTTAAAAAAATCATACACCGCCTTTTTTTAATGGCATTAATACGGAATATTATTTTTTGTGTTTTTAAAACAGTTTTTGCGTAAATATTTTTGTTGTTTTATTTATTTTTAATTAAATGTTTTTGCAGAATGTTTTAATTGCATTTATTTGGCCAATAAATTTATCTTCCGTATAACTTGGAAATGTGTCTTTTCACCTTTAATTAAATTATATCTTGTAGATAAGTAGGTTTATCTTGCCGATAACTTAATGCCACCCTGAGCTGCCCTTTAACCATTTAAAGAGAAGTTTAATGATCAGATGCTTTTGTGCACCATTTACACAATCTCAATTTGCAAATACTCTCAATAATAAGGAATTATGGATGTGGTTGAGGATCTCGATTTAATATTAGATAATGATCTAATATAATTATTCATTAATTAACTGCAAAGAAATCGTGATAACTTAAATGTTTGGGATGAACAAGAATTTATGAACAGATTTCGTTTGTCAAAAAATAATGTGCAGGCTCCTTGCCAGGATCGGTATTTTAACTCTTTTTGATCTAAAAGCTATATTGCTATACAGTGAAGCCTCGTTGATCTGAATCTACGTTAATCCGAAAACCACTATAATCCAGACCAGCAATTTATTTACATTGGGTTTATTGTAATCCGGATTTAAAGGTTTTGATAATCCGAACTTTAGAATTAATTGTTTTTATTCCTCAAGTTTTGTTTATAGTAACGAATGCAATGGGTATTCAGATGTGTAATTTGATACAAAACTACCGTTTTAGATAAAATAAATGATTTTATTTTATTTATGTTTACGTTATATTTGTCTCGCTCGTACACTCTGGTTCCACTGATTCGTATACTCTGCACGCTACTGTGACTTTATTAAAGATGGTTTCAAAACGATGACGTCAGGGCAAGTAAAGATTGGATACTTAATTTTAAAAAGACAATTTGCGTGTTAAAAATCGCGGGAGAAAAGCTATTCAATGATTCGCACGCAGTGAAGCCCTTTAAGAAACAGTTGCAAAGCGGTGGCTTTGCAATGGGCGGTAGAAAATTTGAAACAATTGTGATTCCGGAAGGTTTAATCTATCTTACGTATTAAGTTCAAAAAACAGGAAACAAGTAAAAATCACCGCCTTTTTTGGTGAACGACATATTAATGCGGAATACTATTTCCTGTGTTTTTAAAACAGTTTTTGCGTAAATATTTTTGTAGTTTTTTTTAAATAAATGTGTTACAGAATGTTTTAAATGCATTTATTTACAAATAAAACATTATAACTCTACAGCCACGGTAATCCGAAAACCGCGATGATTTGGATTGCCCCTGTTTTAATTAGTCCGAATTAGCGAGGCTTCACTGTAGTTACAATTATTTACAACAATAGATACCATAGAAACCGAGCTCTTTGAGTAAACAGAACTGAAATCCAAATGCAGCTATTAGAGCAAATAAGGGAACAACTGACACATTGTTGGTGTTGCAGAGATAATTAATAAAGTTGGTAATTCAAAACTTTTATGCTAGCATATGCTTCAACATTTTTACTAGAAGTTAATTAAATAGCAGTCAAATATAATTTAATATAGCTATCTTCAAGTATCAAATTAATCCATGGCAATTGTGAGTTTTCAAGTAATTATCACTGTTCATACAGCATATTATTTCTAAATGTACTGCTTATTTTATTTTAAAAGAAAATTATTCTTCAAATAAAAGTTCACAAAAATAAGGTTATATTGTTGTTGACAAACATCACCCGGTTTCATTTTCATTTATTTTTCTCTAACATACATAAATGCTCAGGCTATCTCTTTCATTACAATACTACCAACTTCCATTCTGTAGATTTATCCTCTCAGTTGTTAATGCACACTTTAATCTAGTTGAAAAGACAGATTTGCTTACCTACCAGATTAATCTTGACATTAAAATAAAGTTTTCTTTAACTATAAACAACTTTAAAGATAGATGGAAAGACCCTTAGAATAAAAAAAAATTGAAAGAGTTTGTAGTAGGTGAGTTCAAATATTTTTAAAACACCCACTTGTGATCACAATTACTTTGGGGGAATCCAGTAAACCTATTTCGTGGTCATGATATAATACTTTGTAAAACTTTTGGCTTCTAATCATTTTTGTTTATACTAAATGTTCTACCCACTAAAAATGTAAGGTGCCAGGTTTTCATGGCTCACTATAAAAAAAATGTAGATAAACAAAATTATCTAATCTGAAACAAAGATGCATCATATTATGTATTTTGTTTTTTGAGAACCATCATGTAGCTTTTTTTTTTCGGCAATGCATTGCTTAACCAAACCGGAATAAGACTGATTAAGTGTAATTGCCGAGGAAAAAAAGATGACACGATAAATCAATACTTCTCATAAATGTCATTCCAATATAATTACTTTTTATCTCATGATTTTTGAGATAGTCAACCGAAGAATTGTCACTCCCATATAATAAGAATAGAATACTTGAAAATGTAAAAACATCATCGAAAATCTTTAAAGGTGCACATTTTATAGACTTCGTTTAATCTTGTTGAACAATAGAAGTGTTACAGCCAGCTGTAATGCCATCTGGTCCTAATAGAAATAACCAGATACTCCTATAACAATACAACTGCCACCTGATACAAACCATAAAAACAAAAAAGAAACTAACCATTTTATCTTTAGTAAGCATTTGACTATCTTTTATGCTTAATTGTTTCTGTAAGCTGGCTATCTGTTCTTTAAGTTGAGTCATCGCAACGACATGATCTGAACTATTTGGATCTAACTCGGCTCGTATTAAGCCAGGACCGGCATTATTACGAGCAGCTTTATTGGGCGGACCATTATCATTATCTGAAGCGGGCATTTTTGTAACATCCATCCTGTGTGGCCTCTTGTTGTGACCATGGATTCTAAAATAATGTACAACCTTTAAAAATCAGAACAAATTATATGCCATTGAGAAATCAACAGCAAATGTTTAAATCTACTACTCACTTTCCTTCTTTACGTTTATCCTTAGCCTGCCTAAGCTGAGTCATTTTTAAGTGAGCCCGACGTTCAGCATCGCCTTGCTTAGTTTTAGCTAGAGCACGTTTAAATGAAAGTGTACATAGCCAACACAAAAGTTTTCCATCCACCTAAAATTAAAAACTCATATTGGAACTCCTTTCACTTATATTACGCATACAAGTATGCAGTAGCATCATATTTACCTTTTTGTCATCATCATGACGGTCAAATGCACATTTCTGTTTGCACTGTTCACAGTTGACAGGAGGTCCATACTTAATTTCAGAATTTGTGCATCGCTGACACTTGTTGCCTATGAATGCAGCGATAATATTACAGTACTCGCAAGCAGTTGGTTTGCCGTACGCTTTAACGTTTTGCTCACACTTTTTACATATTGTACTCGTGCTTCCTTTTGTGGTTTGTTGAAATTCTGATCGACAATAGGTGCATTTAACCACCGGAAATGCTCCACGACATTCCTGAGTGGAAAAAGTTTGGGGTAATAAATAAATCTCCAGTATTCTGATTTCTCACAACATATTTTGTCGGTTGCTTCGACAAATACATTTAATAACGTTCAAATACTTAACATTACGATAAATCAATTCTCCAAATTAAACAAAAAACAAAGCAGAGCAATTTTTTAATATAGAATATGTTCGCATTACGCATAACCTAACAAATACATATCAAAAACTCACTTTGCAAAGCTGCTGGCCTGGCGATAAATCTTCGAAAGGATGCCGTGAGAAACACTTAGAACATGCAAAAAGCGCCGGAGCTGAAACACTCATTTTCCACTACCAAATTTATATAAAAACCGCACGAGTAACAGAAACGTTCAAAACACCGTCACCGATTATGACAGGTCACAAGCGACAAGCCGACGACTGTAAAATTTATGCTTAGTATTACCTGGTATTACCAACCTCTTCATAATTTTTAACCAGGTACAAGGTGCTCCGCATGTAACCAAACATAATATACACGATGTTCGATTAATATTGATGCACCCAGACCATTTATCCATTGATTAAAGTGATTAGACCGAGTAGATACAGCGCCTAGGGACCCCAAGGTCTACAATATTTTACTTAAAAAATGAATACACAAATAAAAGAAAACGAATAAAAAAACTCAAAACAAGAAAAAACATTGGTGATATTCGTTATCGAGTTAAGTACAGTGCTGTAAGTTGTAACAGATACCACGATTCTTTGTTTCTGAGTAAATGCAAATTGTTGCCGTTTTGGCGCTAGCTGACAAGCTGGCGTTTACATGTCTCTTGAAACACAAATGTAAAACGGCATGTTTATGTCAAATATTTTGTGAATTAAAATAAATAAATTGGTATAGTTTATCTAAAACACTAAAGCAGTTACGTCATAAATTCAGAAGTAATCAAAGACACTAATTTAGAAGTGTCAACCCATGTTTCAGTATGAAAGACAAAGACAGAAGTTATTAAAGCAGTCATCCGAGTGTAAAACCCACGTGTCGTCCTTATAAGTATAAGGCGTTAGAAAGAGAAAACTATTGAAAGTATTTCTCAGTTTGTGCTATAAATTTAATTCAGTGGCTCACATACCGGGTGATTTTTTAAATTTCTGATCTAGTAAGCCGTGATTTTTACGCCGTATCGAAGGTCACCGAAACGTAGGGCGTAGCGTTGATCACACTGCTATTCCAAATGTCATTTATGTGACAAATTGACTACTTACTTTTACATTTATTAAACAAATTGATAAATATTTAAACAGTGATCATTTGCGAAACATGCTTTTACCAAAGTGTGCATTTTATTGCGAGTTTAAGTGCAATTTCGATGTGATTATTGACTTGAGAAGTTTAGGTTATGGTTACAACTCGCTTCAATTTTTATTCCTTGGATTTAAGAAATAGCAAGATTTATTCACAATTATAACAATTTACATTGTTAACACAATATTTATTCAAAATTTACAACAACTGTTGGAAATGTTGACCTTCAGCATCTATACACAAATTAACTGTTTATGTCAACATTTTTTAAATCTGACAGTTGTGACAAATCGAACGATTCAAACTACGCCCTACGTTTTCCGCATCTTTTGTTTTAAAATTATGTCATGGCTTTCTAGATCAGAAATTTAAAAAATCACCCGGTATTTTCCGAACATTGACATTTGTCTGAACGTTGTCATTCGTTTTGTGCTGTTTTTGAGGTTTCTTCAAGTTATTATATTGCGTTTGTGTGTTTTCATCGATTTTTGAGTTTATTTATTTAGTTTATTTTTAATTGAGTTAATATTTCCATATTTCCTCGTTGATTTTACAACCAGTATATTTAACCTAAAAAATGCCACGAGGAAATATCCTTCAATCTCAAGCAAGAGACTTTGTGCTCCGTTTAATAGACTATTTGAACGCGAAAAGATTAACGGTGAACCTTTATTACCTTTGGCTGCCATACATGAGGTAAATAATCATCTTTGTTTAATATTTTGGTTACATTCTAGTTTTTACTCTTGCTGGAAACACTATTAAACGTTAAAAAGTCATTGCCCTTGAGCAACAAACTTCACAGATATATGCCAACGTGAAAGTGTACATCCCAAGTCAAAAATTATTTATTTATGTGATTTTATAGTGTTTACAAGTGATTTTATACTGTTTAATAGTGTTTTCAACAAGACTAATAAAGTGGAAGATTCCATATTTTTATGAATTATCGCAAACATTTTAGCGTGTTTCCAATGCGTTGGACATTTCTTTGAGAAGCATTTATAAGATAAAGGTGGAAGGGAGATTACTTGAAGGCACCGATGAAAGGCTGAGAAGTCCTGGTAAATCAAGAAATTACCAAAAGAAAAAGACCGAAGATTTGTCGGAAGTTGCTAAATCTCATATTCGGAATACGATATACTATATGTACGAACATCGTAACTACGTAACTATTCTCTTAAGTTTAATAAACACATTCATTTGTACAATTGCTTCCAGGTCAACATGTTACACTAAATACACTGCAGGGTCACCTTGAACGCGAAGGCACTATCAACATCAGCAGAGCATCACTGCATCGTGTTCTTCCACGTATCGGGTTCTCGTTTAAGAAGGACAATAACCGTCGAGCACTCATGGAAAAGCCAAGCATTATTTCTTTGCGATCGACATTTCTGCGGCAATACAGACAAAATGCAACATTTTCCTTCAAACGACAAGTTGTCTTCTTGGACGAGACATGGATATTTGCTAAAGGAGCGAAGAAACGTTCTTGGCAGACACGTCCGTGCATAGCGTTAGAAAGAAAGATGCCTCTGAAGGAAAACCTTTCATTGTTTTACATGCTGGCCATTCGGGAGGATTTGTGCCTAATGCGTCTTTGATTTTCGGAACAAAGTCTAAGCTTGCCGACTATCACGGTGATATGGATTCTAAAATTTTCATGAAATGGCTGAAGGAAAAACTTGTTCCAAACCTTGAAGAACCATGTATCGTCGTTATGGATAATGCTCCATACCATACCGTATTAGTCGAGAAGCAACCAACTACAGCATGGACTAAGTCGGCAATTAAAGAATGGCTTCAAGCAAATCACATTCCCTTCTATCCACATCTTTTTAAGCAAGAGTTGCTTGATCTCGCTAAGCTGCACGCCAGAATACCGAAATACGAGGCTGATGAATTTTTGAAGGAGCACGGTCATGAAGTTATGCACCTACCACCATACCATTGTCAGTTCAACGCAATCGAACTGGCATGGGCTCGTGCAAAATCATATTACGATGCTCATATCGGTGAGGATGGGTTCGGTGACGATAAAGTACTCGCTATGTGGGATAAGGCTTTGGCACTCTGCACATCAGAAGAATGGGAGAAATACATCCGGCACACCGAAGAAGTGATCGAATCGTATACTAATCGGCAGCACCTTATCGACGAAGTTCCCAAGCTCATTATTGCAATCGGCAATGAAGATAGTTCTGATGAATTAGAATTTTCAGACGACGATACTTGAAACAATCCAGAAGATTGCCAACATGTCGACATTACCATGTACAATCATTGCTTTGGAAAAAGTTATTTAAAAAAAAATTATTTTGTTTATAATTTATTTTTCACTCATTTATCGAGTATATTAATTGCAATATTTCAATAAACAATTATAAGTAAGTTTATGGCTTGCCAGGCTTGCTTATGAATTTTATTTTTAAATGATATTATTATAGAAAGATCGTGGACCTTATGTCCAACCTGTTTGGGACGCCATTGAGACCGTTGTTGATTAGAGAATGAAACACGCGCATATGACGTAACTGCTTTTGTGTTTGAGATAAACTATACTAAAGTGTATTCAATTTCAAGCTAGAGTAAAATATGCAACCCAAATAACAAATTTATTTAGTAACTGGATAAATAAAACAAAATTAAAGAAATATAGATCAAAGAGTGATGAGTTTTGACTCTTATTATTCGCTGCAGCTGCAATCTTCCTAATGAAGTCAAAAGTACTGTTTCGGTCAATAAGAAGCGATTCAATAAGTACTAAGCGAACAGAATGTCCACAATATCTTTAGTCTTGAAAAAGACATAATAATAAAACACGATAATGAAAAACCGGTAACAATACTACACTGAGGTTAGAATAGTTATTTACGTATTAAGGGCATAAAGAAGCTTTTATGGCCAGAAGCGTTGTTTCTAGCCCGAGGCGTTAGCCGAGGGCTAGGAAAAGGCTGTAGGTCCTTAAAAGCAAGTTATGCCCGCTATACATACTAGTTATTTATGTATTAAGGGCATAAAGAAGCTTTTATGGCCAGAAGCGTTATTTCTAGCCCGAGGCGTCAGCCGAGGGCTAGGAAAAGGCTGTAGGGCCATAAAAGCAAGTTATGCCCGAAATGCATACCTACACTATTTTATGCACAGATTGTTTTTATCTCAAATCTATTATTGTGTAAAAAATATAATTAAATGAGTACGTAGGTTACATCAAGCCGCTGTACGTATACTTATGTGCATATATACGAAGTACGTTACTATAGTTACTATCTAAAATACTTAATTTCAGCTTATTTTCATTGGTGATAAGTTTACAAATTACATTAAGAACCAATCAAGTTCTACAAATACAGCTCTGACATTTAATTGACGTTTCATTATTGCCCGTCGGATCATAAAGAGGCCGTTGGGACATAAAGAGACAGTTATGTTTAGATAGATCTATCAATAATAGTCTAATTATAATGCATCTGTGCATAATAGTATATTATATACCAAGGTTGTGAAGAGTTTTTTCTAGAGCAGAGCATTATTAGATCCCGAGATGCGCAGCATCGAGGGATATAAGATGAGAGGCTCTAGAAAACACTTCACAACCGTGGTGTATATATTATTTTTTTCACTACTAGTACTTTTATTCCTTTTATTCTTCTCACATAAAAAACGTACTATCGCGATCACGGATTTTTTCCTGGATGCCAGTGTATAATGGGATGAATTTTTGCCCCGTGTTACACTAAAATCTGGATTATTGACTAGTAGTCAATAATAAAAAATTATTTACCACTAGGCAAGAAGGCTAACTTCACAAGGTGACAACAGACTAGATAATTGTATGTTTTAAAGCTAGTAGTGAAAAAAATAGTTTATGCACAGATGCATTAAACCCGTCTTCGGAATTTTTCCGTACGGATGCTGATCGATGCTGGCCGATTCCGGCCGGATCAATGTGCTTCATGCTTTAATAAATAAAGAATGCCTCCAATGCAAATGTAGGTCAGTTATTGTATCTTATTTTACAGTTGGGTTATGTTTATAGAGAAAGCACGTACTATTTTGTTTCCCTAGGAGCAGTGCTGATTACAATTTTCGTAGAATTAGTCCGACGGTGTTTATTATTGTTTAGGTATTGATGACCTTGAAGTTTAAAACGTCTTAAAAGTATATAGGCGTACTTGTACCAACTTTGCAGTGGTGTGCTTTTAATTTTTGCTATGGAGGTTGTCATTTCACAGGGACATTTAGTATTTATTTCAGCCAATATAATTACATCAAATATACAGTATAAAACATACGCATAAATAATGTCCTATAGAGAGACACAGTGGAGTCTGTACATAGGTTGGCTATATTAAATGCTAAGGCATGATAATAATTATTAAAGAAATAAATTAAAAGGTAACAATATATAAGTAACATCATAATAGTAACAAAAGATAAAATTTACAACATAAACATTTTCTTAAAAGTTTTATCAGTAGTAATTATTATCAGTATCAGTAAATTATTAGTGAAATGTTAATCAACCAATTTTTTAATAAGCCTGAAATTTTTCAATTGATTTCTGTAAGTCCTATATAAAGAATATGATATCCAAAACAGTTTGTTCTAATGAATAACTTCAACATCTTTTACAGCAAATACTTCTATGTATTTAATAAACTATGTATTTAATTCTTCACATTTATAGTGTTATAAATATTGATATAAAGGTGTTTTAAATTTTATATTTAAATTTGATACATTATAAATTTGCTCTTTACAAAAATTATACTTTTACTCTTTCATTTACAACTTTTTCAAACCTTCTTTTGTTTTTTTATAACTTGACCTGGGAAACGTTTATTGACCAACTTACCTTTCAAGATTACAGCTTAACATGCAATTAATTATCCTGAAAGATAATTGAATTTTCTCACCTGTATAAGGTGTTTATTATTGTTGACGTGAGATCAAATCTCTATGCAAAACAAAATTCTTTCTAACCTTATAATTCAAACTGTTCGATTTTATGTCAA
Organism: Agrypnus murinus; assembly: GCA_929113105.1. Taxonomy (NCBI): domain Eukaryota; kingdom Metazoa; phylum Arthropoda; class Insecta; order Coleoptera; family Elateridae; genus Agrypnus; species Agrypnus murinus. The sequence goes on from OV816028.1 coordinate 41,094,825, forward strand.
AACATGCATATAAAACGTAAAACGTAAAAAAGAAAAGATATTTACAATTTCTTTTTTCTTAGTTCTGTTGCAAACCCTGCACTGAGAAAAAGACTTTCTTATAGTTAACGAACGTGCTAGTTTGAGCTCAATTTGTTTAAATATACTATGCCATATTTAAATTAACACACGTTGTGTAAAATTTAAAAAGCTCAATTTATACAGCCAAAGAAATAATTAGTTCAAACAAGATTTTGTTGGATTTACAATAGTATAATACATGTGAACTATTTGTTCTTTAGAAGCACTCTTATTCTAAATGTTAAATAATTAAAGTGAATTTTGTACAAAGCCTGCTTTACAGAAACTGTGTATTTATTGGCAGTTAATGCAATATTTTTTTATTAATTACCGTGCTTCCTCATTTGGCCATAATAAGATTTGTTACCCATCAAATTACTTACAGTAATAGTTAATACATTTTAATGTTTTACGTAAAAATACATTTTTTAACATTTCAACACATATAATTAACGTAACTTATTAACAGAGTATTAGTTACGTAACGTTATGTGTTTATAAAAAAAGTAAATTATCTGTTATTAAATATTTGTTAACAGTTATATTATGTATTATAAGTGCAAACTTGCAAGAATAGCTTGACGGTTGCTGGCGTCCATTCCTTTGGATATTTTACACATGTCCACTGCTTGGGGTACACACAATCGTTTGGGCAGGTATATTTAATAATAAGTGGTGAATTGTGATTGTGAATTGTGAATGACATTAATTTAGGTGCGTTACTGTGTAATTATAATATATTTGTAGCTTTGAGAGTGCAATAAAAATTAAATGTTTCCTAAAACTGTTTGTGTTTTTCTGACCGAGGTCATAACCAAATAATATATACAGTGCTAGTAAAATCTGGCTTTGAATTTTTATGTGTGAGCCAAGGAAAAACAGCGAATAGTAATTCATCTGAGAAAGATAGACATCATCCCATACTTGTCAAGGTTTACATGTCAGAACTCAGAATGACATACGTCAATAGTTTTTGTCTAGCAAAAACGTTTCTATAGCAAGTATGCGATAAACAGCTATCTTTCTCAGATATATTACTATTTGCTAGTTTTGCTTTGCTGACACATGAATTGAAAATTTAACCCAAGTTTCACCAGCACTACATATGGGTAAAATTACCAAGTAATATAGTAACTATTAATTGATCATGAATTTATTGTTAAGTAAATACACTAACTATTACTTTATAAAGATTTACCTCACAAACTACTATAGTAACTACTACTATGTGGTTATTTAGCAGATAAGCTAGTGGAATAAGTATTACTATAACTTTATTTTGTCAATAAATAATTGTAGTAACTAATATTATACACTTACTTTGCATGTAAATTAATTCAATTAGAATAAATTCACTAAAATAAATGCTAAGAAACATATTGATTAGTAGGTAACGTGGTGTATTAACATTAAATAGATTGTTTAACAGTTAACCAATATTGTATAAATATTATAAACTAATTTTATGTCTACAATCGAACTGTTTTTATCGCAAACTAATTTGTTTAAATATAGTTTTGTACATTATAATAGATAACTTACTACATTTACATCTAAAAAATCACCCTTTATTGTTTAATTATCTATATTTATAATTTTCAAACTAATAATAAGTTCCTTGTCATTAAATATTTGTTCCGCCGTATCCAAAATAACAATTTATTTGCGGTAATCGTTTTGTATTAATTGCAAATAAATCTTTTTCTCAGTGTGGATGTGTTAAAATACCAATAAAGAAAACTTTAGAGCAAATAATAAAACTTTATATGAACAAGATATAAGTGAAGAATTAAATTATTTATTTATTTATTGATGCTTCTAAGACAGGTATACGCCTACATTAAAATGAAAGTAAAAAGTAACTCATATATAAATATAAGTGTGGTATGAATTAACAAATAACTAATTTATCGTTTGTATAGCATATCTATGTATTGTAACGGTTCATTTTTTAACTTCCGAAAAATGCAATTTTATTTGCATAAATGATAAAAACCCTTAGTGCGGTTCTGTATATTAATGTATATCTTTTCTTGATTTAAAATTGTTTTGGTATTCGATATAAATGTGAGTTCTTAAATATCAGGGGACACTTTTGAAAAAGAAATATTCCAGACTAATAAAATTATTTCTAGAAAAATCTATAGACTTCGCTTTAAACAAAGGTACCGTCTTTGCACATGTTAGTATCTACCATCTCTTGTTTTCGTGAAAAAGAATATTCTCGAATGAATTTGTGCCATAAATTTAAAAGGCCAGCGATTTCAGTTGATGTGAACGTATATTTTAATTATTCTCATACACGTTTAAGTTGGAATTCTATGAAAAATATTAAAACCTATCTTGCCTTAATTTATGATTTCCTTGTACGTGCTTATTGGTAAATTTCAAATAAACACATCTGCCTTTCGAAAGATAGCATGTCTGCAAATCTTGTTGTGAAATCCCGGGCTCTGAGTTTTCTTTGTGTAAAAATACTAATTTTAGTTGGCTTAAAAAAAAGACATGTCATTCCCTTAATGGTCTATTCGAAGTGCTCCCTCTTAAGATTTCCGTCACTATGTAAGTTTGAATCCTTTTTTAAGAAGAGTCCGAAATAAGTTTTTGGAGAGCTCTGGGGCTCTCTCTTGGAGGGATGCCCACGGTAAAGTTTTTGTTAATCTTTATTTAGAACACTACAGTTTTTAATATGAATAAGGTTACCGTCTTTATGAGTATAATTATAAGTTATAAGAGTATAAGTTATACTACTACCGTTTTGTGCATTTAGTTCCGTTATCGTATCGGAAGCTCACTTGTTTCAATTTATTGTTGATCTCTTAGGGTTAAAAAAAAAGTTAACCAAATTATAAAGTTTCCCGTTCTTTAAAAGTTGTGAAAAATACAGAAAGTTAAGTGATTAATTTGGAATCGCGCTTACCGAAACTTAATAAATAATTTACAGTGCAGTTAACGCTTAGTGGAGGCATTTTCAGTTTTAATGATTGATCTAGTTTGAAAATAAAGTTAAAATAATAATAATAATAAATCGTCATTATTGTACTAAGAAAAACAGAAATTTACAAAATTCCCAAAAAGAGAAAATACTAGGTGCTACAAACATTAAAATTGGTAATTAAATAGGAATACAGTAATTACTTAATCATTGCAGTGTGTAGTAAGTGTGGGAACACCTGGCGAAATCTAGCCAAAGGCTACTCTAGTTAACCAAGAGACCCCACAGAACCCAATAATTTAAGACATGTTTCCAATATTAAGTTAGCATAATGTGTGTTCAGTTCAAGTAGGTGAAACAGATGAAATTAGACGCAAGAATTTATTGTAACTGTAAAAAGTAGTTTTTTAAGTAGCGTTTGAATTGGTTTAGTGTATAATCTTTTATATCTGCTGGCAGTGTATTATAAAGTTTTACTGCGTTGTAGACAAAACCTCGCTGAAACAAGGTAGATGTATGATGTGGAATGGTAAGCATATAGTTATAGCGAGTACTCACTGAGTGCACATACGAACGAGGTACCAGCTCAGAGCTAAGAGGTGTAGAAGACTTCGAGGTAAGTAGTGCATGTGTGAACGATCCCAACTGGCACTTCCAACGATTTTCCATGTTCAACCATCCTCATTCTTTAATTTTATGTGAAATACGATTATAACGACGCAACTTAAAAATAAAACGGCAACACCAGTTTTGTATTTTCTGAATCCGATATTTATCACTAGCATCAAGACAGGTACCATAAACAAGATTACAGTAATTAAAGTGGCTCAAAACTAAAGATTCGCATAACATTTTCCTTTGACTAAAAGTTAAAATATTTCTGTTGGCATACAATAATTTCAGATATGAATAAGCTTTTTGAACTAATCTGCAAACATGTTGTTTAAACCGTAAATTACAATCAAAAATTACACCTAAGTTTTTTGCAGAATCAGTAATTGGTAACAGTTGGTTATTCAAAATACTGTTAATTAAAAAGGGAACTTAATTAAAAATCAGTTCTACAAAAAGACAATTATACCGAACTTGAACTCCTTGGTTTATGGATTTTGCAGTCATATTCTTCTGTTTCATCTGGCGGTCGAGCTTGGTGACAAGAGTTTGTTCAAATTTAAAAGGCAATATTGTATTAATTCCCTTGTAAGGTGATGTTGGAGTGAATTAATCGACGAAGGTATTGTGACTTTATAAATTTTATTTTGTCAATGTTAATATAAGAGAATTATCATTGTGTATTAAATATTTTTGACCTTTTATTTTTGTTATTGCTTACTACGATGCTTTATACAAAAGTTTTTTATTTTGTTGGTTTTAAATAAACTTATAATTAAACTTAATTAATCTGAATATTACAGGACCATATATTTATGAAAGTCTTTAAATATTTTACTCAACCTAACTTTGATATAACCGATTATGACTAAATAAAAATCAAATTAAATTTATTAGACCTAATTCCAGTTTCTGGTTATTGGTATCAAGTCAATATTTTTATAAAAATTACTGGACTTTCCTAATCAGATGGCGCCCTAATAATATGTATTTTCTTGTGTCTTACATTTTTCTTTTCTTTTACTATTTGATGCTATTGGAAACAATACCTGCGACCTGAAATTAAATTTGCAAAGATAAGATCTCAAGCAGAGGCAATCTTGAGTTGTGCAGTAAGTATTAAAAATTTTGTGTACAGTTTGCGTAAGAACTTTTGAAAGTTAAAGTAATTTGCTTTGTTTTTATTCCGGTAAAAATGTTTCGTTTCAGTATCCTTTGGTAAGCTGCTGCTGCCAATCGAGCATCGGAACGCGAATGCTATTTTTGTTTACTGTTTGTTTATTTAAATATATTACAGTACAGATATTTTTTTATTTCATTCCCGGCACCTACAGCTGAGGCCATGGATTTGAAACTGGAACCGAAAAACCTTTCAGACTCCTATTTCGAAAGTACTAGAAGTCGTATATTTTATAATAAGCAAAAGTAATATACCATTCAACCATTCACCATATAATTTATCGTTTTAAGGATATTAAGCTGTTTATATATACAAAAGTAGGCTGGTAACTAAGTAATAACTGTATTTGTACGGTAATACTGTACGGTAATATTACCATACTGAGACGTCAACAACAGTCAACAAAACGATAATAAAATAAAATAACCATAATGTCAAATCAACCCATACAGACTTGCTCACTTGATAAGAGAATTTAAAAAAATAAGATCTATTAAAATAGGTACTTCATTTTCTGAAACCGATAAACTATTGGACAAAGCAGGGATGTTATGAATCATAACAAGCCTTAGATGTCCAAATGTCAAACTGACTTATCCGGCAGTTATAATACTCATAACATTCCTAGGTATTTTAATAGCTAAAAACAGTAAGAACTATAACTGGTAATAAGAACGTGCTTATTTTTTTACATAGTAACCTTAATCTTTTAATGTTACTTATATAAAACACATAAATTACTGCAATTCATAAGAAAATCATAATTTCTATTCCATCCAGATTCCTTGCAGTTTCAACTAATAAAAGTCAAGTATTTTCTTTAAAACAGTTATTTCTTTGAAAATTCGGTTTTTAAGCTAAATTAGTTAAAAGAAAATTTATTTTTTGGTATTTAAATGATGAAAATAGGTAGAAAGATCGTGGACCTTATGACCAACCTGCTTGGGACGCCATTGAGACCGTTGTTGATTAGAGAATGAAACACGCGCATATGACGTAACTGCTTTTGTGTTTGAGATAAACTTATAATAATCATAGAATATAAAACTGCAGGAAGGATCATAACTACCCGCCGCAATGAACTTTAAAAGCAATGGATATGACGTCACACTGGCCGCCATTAGACACCACCTAAATCTGCTTTTCTCACAAACTCCGATGAATACGAAGAAAGGAATTACATTTCATAGGTAAGTATTCGTTTGTTTAAAATATTAAATATCAAATTTATATTCTAAGGTTAATTTCAAAATACTATTTTTTAAAATTGAGGTTATGTAGTTTATGTGCGCATTTCGAGCCAATTAGAACCGCCAATAGAAATATTGAATTACAAAACCAGAAACATATTGCCATATTGAGACCCAATTCCGGTCGTATGTGGTAGATGATTATGCTCTTTCCTATCTAAGTTTTATATTCTAAAAGGTAATAATATAAGGTAATAAATGATCTTTATTGTAAAAGAATAACGTTTTTCTTCACGACCACTATGGAATTTGTAAATTAATTTTGATAATAAAAACTTAATATTCTAACTCTTGTTGTAGAATAAATATTCTAAAACACTACCCTACTTATGTATTTTGCATGTACTTCATTCCATCACAAGATATGGAATGAATATTCTAAAATCGTCCGTAAACGAAAAACTCCACCAAGTATGTCAGATTAGTCTGTAAAGTAGCATCAAACGGATATCTAACAGGAAGCCTTATATTCTAAGCATGAAGCTGTCAATTTCAAATTACGTCAAATCAAGCTTTTTACTTTCGACGGTAGTTTTTTAATATTTCAGTGTACAGTGTGATTTAAAATAAATAAAGATGGTTTGAATTTCGCACCGTAGGTTTTAGTGTATTTCACGTTGTTAGTGTAGCAGTATTGAAACGTATTGCGTCTAATTACAACGTCAACTCGTCACTTTTTTGTTTACATCGGGCGCATCCAGCAGACTTACCAGTGACCATAGATAATATAATAATATACTACGTATATAGAATGCAAATTCCAAGCATTGTTCGATGATAGAGTCACTGCATCTAGTTACCTAGGCCGGCTGGTCGATCAGAGTACCGCAAACCGCCGCCATATTGGGGCAAGAAAAAAGCGCGAAATTTAATATTGGAAACATTTAAATCGTAAATTTGGTATAATATAAGATTGGGGATTTCAGAATAAAAATTATGTAGAAACACATTTTAAGTTAAACGTAGATTTAATGAATAAAATACAAATAACAAATTAACAATAATGACTAACTCAATATATTAAATTGTTACATAACTAGGATAAATTTGGGTATATTGTACCGCTGTCTAAATTGTACCAGCTTCAAAAATCGTATTTGGTGCCTTCTTTATGTAAGTTGAACAAATAGGTTTAAGGGTTAAGTTTCAGTAAAAGTGATAGCATAGTTTTTCGATTATTTTTATAAGAGATTTGCATTTAAACAGGTAAGCGTGCATAATTGATGTTTTGTCAATGTATCCCACATAGAATCTCACGTAATTTTCAACATTTGGATCAACCATAATCCCAAATACATTTTTTACATGAATGTAAAATGAAGCCGGTAAAGCAGAGTAGAGTTATTTCATACCACAGTATGGTTGGATAAATCGTACCGGTACAATTTACATTGCAAATTAATGAAGCAGAATGGCACTGTCAGACTTGCGAAGGTTTTTCTTTAGAAGACATGATCAAATGTAATGTCATGCAAAAAATGGTTTCACGAGGCGTGCACAAACGTAAAATTTTCTAAAAGATTTATTTGCATTAATTATTTGTAAAAGTAACAAATAATAGTATATTATATACCAAGGTTGTGAAGAGTTTTTTCTAGAGCCGAGCATTATTAGATCCCGAGATGCGCAGCATCGAGGGATATAAGATGAGAGGCTCTAGAAAACACTTCACAACCGTGGTGTATATATTATTTTTTTCACTACTAGTACTTTTATTCCTTTTATTCTTCTCACATAAAAAACGTACTATCGCGATCACGGATTTTTTCCTGGATGCCAGTGTATAATGGGATGAATTTTTGCCCCGTGTTACACTAAAATCTGGATTATTGACTAGTAGTCAATAATAAAAAATTATTTACCACTAGGCAAGAAGGCTAACTTCACAAGGTGACAACAGACTAGATAATAGTATGTTTTAAAGCTAGTAGTGAAAAAAATGTATTATTTAATATGTCAATGAAGATATTTTCTTTTACAGTGGATTTCTGTTCTAAGGTACAATACACCCAACTTAATTCTAATAAACTATAATAAACTTTATTATTGATTGAGTTTTCATGTGTATAATAATTATACAAGAACGACATTTATTGCGGCATAATAGTTATTTGTATCATTAGACCAGAAACTGGATTTTTGCGAGTGTGAGGAAGGTTTGCGGGCCGAGGCCGTAGGCCAAGGCCCGCAATTCCGAATACTCGCAAAACAGTTTCTGGGCGTATGATACACACTATTTTTTGGGCCGACAAATACTTATTTACATTTATTATAAATTAATTATTCATGCTAGGGAATTTTTGTCGCCTTGGGTTGACAACACAGAAATTTTGAATTCAAAATCAAGTTGGAAGAACTCAGAATGAATTAAACTTTTTACCACAGCCATCAACTTCTACTACTTCTGTAGGGCATAGCTGCAGCACCACGGAAGTAATGAGCAATGCACAAACTGACAATTCTTCCTCTATTCAGAATGTTCAGTTGAAACTTAATGATGGTAACTCTGCAAACATAAATTTATCGAACTTGCAAAACTGCACAATTAATTTTAACTTTAAATAATTGATCTAGTTTATTAGTTTTCGTTGTTGTTTTTTATTTAAAATAGTTTTATGTTGTGTATCTGTAACATTATTAAAGCGTGGCACTTGAGACTGCCACAGTAATTTTCCTTAACCTAAAAAAAATGTTATTTGACTTACCTAGTTTACAAATAATTTCAATTATACTTACCTATAAAAAAGAAATGGGCCGGGTAGTGGCTGTTAATGTGTTAAATCGTAGCAATTAATTCATTTTTTTAATATATTGGCTTAATCAGTCATCTGCAACTCTGCATGTCAACAACAGTTGACACGGTTGACAGCCAAACGGGGATTCATCATGGCCGAATGCGGTAATGCCAACCTTTAGTAACTTTTTTGCCGGTCTAGACCTGAAATAGCCTTGTTTCATAGCCGGTGTAGACGCATACAATGTCATTAAAAATGGACGGAGGACCAAAAAATTCATTGCAACCCTCATCGACAGACTCTTACTGCTTCTAGCTTGATTTCTTAGAAATTTGATATTGGTTTGTTTTTCTTGTTCTGTAATATACCGAAGCAGAAAATATATTCGGCACTTTTAACATTTTTAACATTTTCTCTGTAATTTCATGGCACTTGGAGAAGCTCTCTAAGCCATATTCACTTATAAACATGGCACTTAGATCAATCAATTTTAGTTTATTTATTAAAATGTTGCTTGAGTATTTCCTAAAAAATAACTCTGCTTTGTACATGTAAGTGTACAGCACAAGGGAAGGAAACTCCAGTAAATTTTTCTTATATTCTTTTAATTTAGTAAATATAGCAATATCAGCTATATTCTCATCTTCTCTGGTAATGCATACGCTATTATAGCAAGCAGAACCAGTAGAAAATGATCTTCTAAATTTATTGAGAACAAGACCTATTAAGTAATATAACGAATTTTGCTCTTCGTCTGATAGTTGTTCCTTTTCCTGTTCACCTAAACAATCACCAATTGGGATAGAATTGCTCATAATTTCTTGATAAAGCTGTTCCTCAACATTTTCATCGACTGTGTGTTTCTTTAAATCATTTTCTTTATCAAGTTCTTTAGAATACTGGACTAGAAAATGGTTGTCACTAACGGAGTAACTATCCTTTCGTACATCACTTTCAAATTGAGAAAGTGTAATTAATCTAATCGCCGTTTTAAATTCTCGACAATTTGGAATTGGTTGCCTGCTTCTCACCAAACTAAATAAGTTTTCCAAAACATCTTGAGTAAGCTTACCCAACATCAGAAAATAAAAACCATTCCTTTCTAAGTATTCTTCTTGTAAATTTAAAGCAGTTTGAGTTGCGAGAAGTACACCTGATTGGAATGGTTTCCATGAAACTGTCGCTTTTTCTTTGTTAACCATAACCATTGTTAACCTATGACCTCAGATATTGTAGTATCGTATTCTAAGCCTGGTTTCAATGCGATCTCGTCCAATATAACCGCAGCGTGCTTTTCCTCAGAAGCCATTGAAGATACCTGGATATAATAATAATTACATTACATTTTTTACCACTGTAAATAACTTAATACCATATATGGTTCTGTGTTCAACCTTAGAGGAAATACTCTACCTAATTATACCGAGGTAATATAAAAATGAAAAAGCAAAACTTTACTGTGGTCTGCCAGCGTTATTGCAGTTCGGAACCATAGTGAAGTTTTTCTTTTTTACTTAGGAGTCATCTATTTTTATTACTAATCAATTTTTATCTTTTTCGGTTACTTAATGTCACATCATTTTAATGTTTAAGAAATAGAAAGATTTCTAAAACAAAGCGTAATCAATGCGACGATCAGAGCACGGCTTTTAATAATACCTTTACTATGTAGTTATACTTTCTAAGATTGAAACAAAACTAGGAATTACTTTTGCAGCTAAAAGTTTAAATATATCTTGCAATTTTCCTGGTTGAAATTTTAAGTTACGTATTCTGTGCTGTAATGTCCTTATTGCTGGAAAAGGGAGACCTTGACGACGAACTTCTTCGTAGCCCTTTCCTCCACAAGCCATATACAATTTTAAGCCTTTAGTAATTGTATCATCTGACCATATATTACCCTTTCCCGACCCTGACATTAAAAACAGATCCTGATCTTCGTTGAATATCTTCTTATAATTACTTTTTAAACAATCTATATGTTCTTCCAAACATTTTATTTTTTTAGTCTGTAACTGTAGTTCTTTTTCTAAATTTCTTATTATAGACAGATGATTGCAGCTATCACAACATTGCGTTTCAGCTGATACGATATCAGCTGATATAATTTCAGTTTCACCATTTACTTGTTCAGTTTGTACTATAACCTCTGGAATCAAATGTCCTTCCAATAACTTATTCGTGAAATTATTAATAGTCTTCGGCATTATGTCTGGCACAGCAAAAGGTCTTAACAATCTTCTACTATCTTGTCGTCTAGTTTCAAATTGTATTCGAAAAATGAAACTGTAAATGAAAATGAAATTACAATAGTATGTGTAGACTTAGTAGAAACATATATTAACTACTGAAGGAGTTTTTGATTTAGATTTGCACACCACTCAATTGTAGGATAGGTAAACCTACTTTAGCATTCTCAGTACCATATTTAAATTAATAACATGTTTTTTTAAATTTTTAGACGTACTTCACACATTTTTGAATTTTTTCAGCCACATACTCCCTTCCTGTAAATTCCTCCCATACATTACGGCGTTCTAAGTTTCTTAATCGAGATGGTAAACGAAAAAATCGACATGACATCCGTTCAGTATTACTGCAACCCACGACCTTCTAGATTTCACGAGACGAAGTCTCTTATCCGGCCTGCGCACTCTATTAGTTCAAGTGTTTCTCCGCTGGCGCCACCAAACACGCAAAAGGCGGAAACGGATATATAACACGTAAACGCCAATTTCAAACTACGCTAACTTCGCGCGCTTTTATATTTTTGTCGGTTTTGCGCGTATCGTCAATAAATTATATTTTCCTAATCTTCTACGGCAGTTTTCTTTACTTTTTTATATAATTACGTTATTTCCTTGTTATTTGTTTACATTTTCGTAGTTTTGTTGCTGTTTTTTCGTTCACTTTAGTAATGGCAAGCACTTGCAGAAAAAAGTATAAATGCAGCATTGCAATGTGTAATAGTAGGAAGTGATCCTACAATATCATTTCATGAATTTTCTTCAAATTTTAACTTACGATAAAAATGGTTTAAAATCTTACGTTGGGGTTATGGACACCAACACTCAACAGCAAAATTATACTTCCTTATTTCGACAGATCAACAATTACAGATACCTGAAAGAATAAATTTCAACATCGAACTTCCTAAAAATATAACAAAATTAATAAAAGAACTGTAAACCTTATCTATGCATCTCGATTACGGAATTCTTTCAGCATGTGTAGCCCTTCTGGCAGGATTCATTACAAAAAAACTGAAGAAAGGATTGAATGTCAATAGCCTGTTAGATTCTCTGTTAGCTGCCTCCTGTTCAAATTCACTGATAGGATTTGTAAATCTTCAAGACAGAGGTGCATTAAAATACTCCACTAGAAGATTTACACTTTTATTCAACCAAATAATCGAACTTGTAATACAGATTGTAGAACATTTACCTGGAGAATGCAATCCGTCTAATATTCTAACATCACTAGGTACTTCTAACTCCAATTGCTTCTTCACAGTTCTTTGTTTGCCACGACCACAAGGAGGAACTTAGTAATATAATTCTTTAAAAATTGCTAAAACCTTGTTTGGCAAACAGAAACATTGCAAAAACGTGAACAGATAATGTACTTACTGCTCACTTTCTCTATATCCTAAACCCAAGCTCACGGAAAGTTATAAAATTGTAATTTCAATAATGTTATTAAACCACTTACCAACTTGTAAATTAATTTTAATAACATAATTAATTTAATTATATAAATTTATTTAATTAATTCCCAAAATATTTACGTAAACATGCAACGCTTGACATTTGTAAGGGTTACCTAACCTATACATCATCAAGTGACAAATAAACATCAGCGTGTCAGCTAGCGCCAAAACGGCGAAATTTTGCGTTTTCTCAGAAACAAAGTTTATATGGGAAATCGTAAAAGTGCCCAGGCCGGATAAGAGACGTCGTCTCGTGAAATCTAGAAGGTCGTGCTGCAACCTTTCACAACGCAGCGTGGCATTTTCAATATATACAAGTCAAACTTTTCGTTGGTCAGAAATGCTAGATTGATTTAAATGACATACAAACATATGTATGTCAAATACAATTTGTTGGCATGGAAATTAACTTATTTAACCTATGGACATCGATCTACGAAAATTATCAATATCGCTGCTGGCAGTCATATTCTTCATCAATAAGAATGCGTTTTATTAAAAGTACAAAAGTTACAAAACTACTACAATACTATAAAGTATTGCTGGTTCGTTGAGAAAAGACAACTCAAACTGTTTTAAATGTACAATAAGAATCTTTAGAAAGAAACGGTTTTCAGTTTTTGATGTTGGGCACGCTTACTCAAGATGTTTTGGAAAACTTATTTAGTTTAGTGAGAAGCAGACAAAACAAATTCCAGATTGTCAGGAATTTAAATTGGCGCTTAGATTACTACACACTCTCGGTTTACTCTCTTATCGACAACCATTTTCTAATTCAGTATTGTAAAAAACTTGACAAAGAAAACGATTTAAAGAAACAAACTGTCCTTGAAAATGATACGGAAGAGCTTTGTCAGGAAATTATTAGCAGTTCTATCCCAATTGGTAATCGAACAGGAAAAAGTAAAGGTGAACAGGAAAAGGAACAGCTATCAGACAAAGAACAAAATTCGTTATTTTACTTAACAGCAATTGTATTCTCTAAATTTATAGACATACTTTATACTTGCTTTGCTTATAGCATATGTACTATCAGAGAAGGTAAAAGCATAGCTAATATTGTTATATTTAAGTGCTAAATTAAAAAAATAAGAAAAAATTACTAGTGTCCATCTCTCGTACTATACCTATAATAAACTTTGTTTATTACCGTGTGTGTTAGTTATGTAACAATTCAATGTGTCGAGTTGTTCATTATTGTTCTCTGTATTTTATTCAATAAATCTACGTTTAGTTTAAAAGGTGTTTTTACATCATCTTTATCCTAAAATCCCCAATCCTGTATTATGTCAAATACGTAAACTACGATTTAAATTTTTCCAATATTAAATTTCGCGCTTTTTTCTTGCCCCAATATGGCGGCGGTTTGCGGTACTCTGATCTACCACCGTGGCCAAGCTTACTAGATGTAGTGACTCTATTCGATGAATAATTCGAGCGCCATCTGTATTTTTGGGGCTAAGTATCTTAAATGCATTTTACCTGTACGGTTTCATCTTTAAGAATTTAAATTATTTTTTCCTTTTAGCTTAGAAAGAAATCCAAGTAATTATTTAAATTAATTTATTGTTACATCGTAACAAATACCTACATTTTTCTTGATTGGTTCAATAGTTCAGATTGTATTTACAATTTCTACTACATTTGTCTTATTATTGTTGTTTAAACCAACTATCTTGCAAACAATGCTATCTTTTAAACTATAGCTTTATGACTACAAGAAAATGTACCTGATTTTTTTACAAAACGTACTTATAATAAATTGTCTATTGATTGTTTGTTTTAATTTGTTAACTTTCTGATATAACTTTTTTTGCTTTTGGACACAGTTTATTGTTGTAAGTGTTGTAGTAAGGGGACCATATAACGGAGGCATATTCGAGGTGGCTTCTAACCAACGAATTAAATAGTGCGATGTATGTTTGAGGTTGTCTGAAGTCATTGGAGTTACGTAGTATAAAACCGAGGGTTTTATTAGTCTTTTGGGTGATAAAGTCTATGTGATGGTCAAAAACTAATTTGTTATCGAATATCACTCCGAGGTCCTTAATACAATCCTTTTTTGTGAGTTGAATGTTATTGATTTTGTATGGAAGGTCATGTATATAGCGATTTCTGGAGAAAGTGATTGAGTGACATTTGTCGGCATTAAGAGTCAGTTTGTTATTTTTACAGTAATTTTCAAAAGAAGTTATATCCAGTTGAAAATTAATGCAGTCCTGCATGTTATTGATTTTCATGAAAAGTTTGCAGTCGTCAGCGTATAAGAGAAACTGTACGTGTTTTAAGCAATTGACTATGTCATTAATAAATAAGTTAAAAAGCAAAGGACCCAGATGCGAGCCTTGCGGAACTCCTGAGGGAGCGCTGTAAGGCTCGGACCGATACCCCTTAATAACCACTAGCTAAGATTTATTAGAGAGGTATGATATCAGTCACCGCAGTAGGTTTCCACACACTCCGATTTTTTGTAATTTTTTGAAAAGAATAAAATGGTCAATTTTATCGAATGCTTTGCTGAAATCAGTGTACACTGCATCTACCTGTAATCGCTCATCCATTGCTCCTAGCACATATTCGCTATAAATGATCAAGTTTGTGTTTATAGAACGTTGTTTATAAAAACCATGTTGTTGGGGGATTATATGACTTTTTATTGAGTTAAATATGTATTCATGTACTATGAGCTCAAGGATTTTACTCATGACCGGAAGTTTAGATATAGGTTGGTAATTTTCAATATTGGACTTGTCACCAGACTTATGGATAGGACTGACATGAGCTAATTTCCAAACCTGAGGAAATGTGCCTTCAGCAATTGATTTATTGAATAGAATTGAAAGTGGTAAACTAAGAGATACAGCAGTATTTTTTAAAAAAATAGCAGGTAAATTATCAGAGCCAGCTCCCTTGTTAGGATCAAGCGCCAGAGCTATTTTTTGTACTTGTTCTGGGTTAGTTGTGATACTGTGTATATTTAAATTGGTTTCAGAGATTTCGTTTAAGTCTAATAAGAGATCGGATGGGTCACTATAAGCATTTTGAAAGAATCTAGCGAACAGATCACAAACTTCCCTCCAGCAGAGGCGGTCTCATCTCCTAGTCGGACTAAGTTTGGTACATTATTATTTAATTTTTTGGAGGCAAACCTCCAAAACTGTCTGGGATTATCGTTGATCCGTCGCTCAGTACTCTCCACATGCTTGATATAGGCTTCTTTTATTAGATTCTTTACTCTTGATCTTAACAAGGAAAACTCTCTGTAATGAGCCATGGATTTAGTTCTTTTATATTTTTTATGAACAGAGTGTTTTTTACAGAGCATTCTAATAATGTTTTCATTATACCACAGAGGATAATGTCTTTTACGAGTTTTTCTTACAGGGACATATTCTTCTATTATTTTGAAAACTAAGCCATAAAACATGTTAACGGCTTGATCTATATTTTTAGTGTTAAATTTAGAGTTCCAATTTATACTATTAAAAGCATTGTTAATTTGATCATAATCTGCAGAATAGTAGTTAAATACCTTTCTAGATTCGCTAGCAGGAACCAAGGGGGCAGGAACATCCAGGTCTAAGATAATTTCTAATGCGGGATGATGGACATCTATTCTAGATAAAGGTGTGATGCATTCAGTTACCAAAACTTGATCGCAATTTGACAGAACTAAGTCTAAAATACGGTTATTAATATTACTAAATTTATTAAATTGCATAAGATTTAAAAAAGAGATGGTATCAATAAAGTTAGTGTAATTGTTATCGCTTATTTTATGCGGAATTAAATTGTTGATATTAGGCTGATTTATCCAATTAATCAATGGCAAGTTGAAATCACCGCATATAAAAAATATATCGTCATTGTGTTCCGTTACAGTTTTATTGAGATTGTTAAGAAAGTACGCTTATGGTCGAGTATGAGCAATCGCGGCACCCATCGCGCGGATACAGCCTCAGCCACCTCACGCACTTTCATTCTCCGATCGTCCAATATCATTCAATAGATTTTATCGACGATTTCTGGCGTGACGACCTCTT
This sequence comes from Agrypnus murinus, assembly GCA_929113105.1. NCBI lineage: Eukaryota > Metazoa > Arthropoda > Insecta > Coleoptera > Elateridae > Agrypnus > Agrypnus murinus. Next base: position 41,111,349 of record OV816028.1, read on the forward strand.
TTGGGCAACCTGAACGTTCGGCGTCACTTGTGCTGGTACGACCACAACGGAACTCAGTAAACCACTTCTTAACCATTGAAATTGATGGTGCAAAGTCCTCATAGTATTTATCAAGCCTTTCCTTGGTTTCGGTGATGGTTTTTTTACGCAAAAAATAATGCTTAGTCAGCACACGAAATTCACTTTTTTCCATTTTCGTTAAAATTCACGAGGTTGTTTGCTTTCAATGGCTGTCAAACACAAACTAAATGGCGTAGCCTTCTCAAACTTTTACAGTAGTCTATTCATACATGGCAGCTGACGGGAGCAGTGTTGCATTTAAAGTTACTAGTTTCTATCAGAAAAAAATACCTAGGTACAGAAACAGATACACATGCTTTTTCTGTGAAGTATCTAACGGGTGATTATAAACCCTCGACATCTCAGTTGCTGTGAAATTTAAAACGTATGTGTTTTATTACTCAAAAACAATAATTTTTTGAACATCAAATAAATTACATTAATTTATTATACGTCTAAAACAGTAATAAAACACATACGTTTTAAATTTCACAGCAACTGAGATGTCGAGGGTTTATAATCACCCGTTAGATCCAAATACAACACCTAACATTATATAATGTATCTGGGAACATTTCCCTGCTGTTCATGTAAAAAGGTATAGGTAAGTCGAAAACCGTGTTACATGAGTTAAGTTCGCATAGGTATATACATATGTAAGTAACAATCTGAACTACTATGATTGTGCAATAAGTCGGTCTGTAACTTCCTTATTTGTAAAAATAGATCTCTGCACGATCATAGCAGACACATTTTTACCTATATATGCGTATTTAACTCTTTTAGCACGGTTAATCACTTCGAAAACAAGAACTTTCCAGTCAATTCGTGTGTATCGAACGTAGAGTCACTTAGCTGTACGCACCATAGTCCAGTTACTTTAAACAGAAATATGGCATTTGTTCCAAAAATCGGAACTAAATTTTTTTTGTTTTAATCGATTGAGTTTGTCATTTTACACACTACATTAAAAATCGAGGGTGAGATCGCGTCTGCTTTAGAAGATATTAAAGGTCAAAGGTTAGAAAATTCGTTGTTTTGCGTCAATATCTCACATCCTATGGCTCGGAGGTCAATTAAGGTTCATATAAAGATGAAAAATAATTAAATTTCCTACATAAAAAGTTATATTAATTTTTTACGTACAGCGAACCGTTTGCGAGATATACAGCAAAGAAGGTATGTTGTCTCCGTTTCCGCACCACCTTCGAGGTAGAATACAAGGCGTGTTTATTTACATGGTTTCCCCAGTAGGCTTAATCCATGTATAGTGTTGAAAAATTACGTCTCGTCTTCGTCTTTGTCAATTTCATGTATCTGTATTTCCGCTATTTCGTCGTTATCCTCTTTGAGCTCTCATTATACGATACACGTTCTTTGGTGTATATCTCACAGACGATTTGCTGTACGTAATAAATTAATATAAACTTTTTTTGTCGTAAATTTAATTATCTTTCATTTACTTTATACTTACCTTAATTGACCTCCGAGACATAGGAAGTGCTATATTCGCTATAATGTAACCGAGATTTTAACCTTTAATTCCTTTTAACGTCGGCGCGATCTCACTTTCAATTTTTAATTTAATGTTTAAAACGACAAAATAAAGCAATTAGATCGAAAAAAAAATAGTTGGGTTTTTTGGAACAATTAATAACTCTAAAATAACTGGGCTATAAGTGGTTTTATAATAAATACCACACTCCCATCAATACCAAATTTTTTTAAGGGTGCTATGAAAATTATTCAAGACATGTACAAATTTCTGTCAAAAATCAGTACCTTCAATTACAAAAACATGGGTGTAGACTATTATGGTGTTTTATCTATACAGAAAAGCAGCAGCGACTTAGAAATACGTAAAGCGTAAATATAGTATGTCTAATGTAAGGGACACCTAGTTAAAAATTCATTTAAATTATTCTGTTAAAGGTACCGCAATTTAGCCCTCGAATTTAATCCCGAAAGGCTACAGGATGATAGTTCGAAAAAAATATTCACTTTAATAGGTGAAGCTTATGATGTCTTGGGCGATCCATTGCGAAGAGCTGTTTTTGATCAATATGGAGAGGAAGGTTTAAAGCGTGGTGTTCCTGGACCTAAAGGATACATCCAACCGTATCATTATCATGGGGATTCTATGCGCACATACAAGTACATATAATTATTACACATAAGAAAATCAATATTTTTTTGTATTTTCTAGAGAGTTTTTCGGTACGGAATCTCCATATGCAGATCTATTGTATTATTTACCGAATCCACCACAATTGTACAACTTACCCGAAGGAAAGGGAATAAAGAAAAAGCAAGCTCCTATATATCACCCATTATATTTAACATTACATGAAATATTTTTTGGTGGTGTTAAAAAGATGAAGATACATCGTCTTCAGTTTGTAGGAGAAGATCAGACACGAACGGAGATAAAGGAAAAAATTCTAAGCATTCCAATTAAGCCTGGGATTAGACCAAACACTGAGATTGTTTTTCCGGAAGAGGGAGATCAAAATCCAACACAAATACCAGGTAGTTTTACGTTATACACAAAAGAACTTTTCTTATAAAGGGAGTGTTTATAAATATAGTAGGTACAAATAGTAGCCACCTTGTGGCTATAAATAGGTATTGTATTATTTTGTCTTTTACATACTTCACGTGCTAGTGAAATGTGAAAAGTATGAATAATGCTTAAAGACTTCTTTTTAGATGTTTAGGGAAGATCTCTTATTAAAGTTACGCAAACTATATAGATATCTTATTCTAGACAAATACAGAAAATATCCAATTGTTACGACCTATGTATTAGTAGATAATAGTGGTAGAACTTCCGCCTGGCATATTAAAGATTGAATGAAGACTGAAGAGGATCATGTTTAGTTAGGGACTGTTCCTTTTATGATGACCATTTATTATTTTGCGTTCTTGTTGTGTTTAGCGCTGTTTTTAGGGTGGTTGGCTAGAGGTGTCTCGGTTGGCACCATAGGAGGTTTGTCCACTTTTCCTATTCCGAACATACTATCCGACCTTTCCATCTAGGTCTTGTGTTCCTTCTTTGTCCTGTACGCTTCCTATCTGTGATCGTACGTTTTTGTGCATTATTTGTTTCAGTGTGTGTGAATGTCCTCTTTTCGCCTTTTGACTTTTCCGCTTTTCTATCTTCTACTCTTCACCTTCCTTTCGTTGCTCCGGTGCCTTTACATACCTTAGTATAAACATCTAGCCGAAGTCAGCTGGCAAGGTAGTCCAACTCCTAGACATTTTTTTTTAAACCTGCGTTTTTAGGGACGTTTTCCTCCCGCTGGGTGTCAAAAAGGATAAGGTTTCATAAGCCTGAAATCTGACGGTCTAAAAGTTCAAAGTATGGTTTTTACAACTTTGTTGGTTTAATATTGATATTCTTATCATCGACATTGGCAGCTGTACCAAATTATATTATTATGGACAAAAATAATACTAAAATACTGTGTCTCTGGAATCTGGACTCTAATCCGCACGAATAAAACTTTACCAGTTTTAGCTCATTATTAGGGTCATTTTTCTCATGTATCAATAGAATTGACAAATACCAACCGCGCCAAAAAGGAAAGGTGATTTTTGAAAGACGTAATTGTGATCTTAATGTCCGAAATAGAGTCGAAAATTAATGAGTTGTGCTAGAGGGTACTCATTCATTTGTTCTTCCTGAAAAAACTTAGATTTGGAAATAGTACTCGCATTGTTTACATATTTATATCCACTTTCTTGTAATAGCACGCAGTACGACTGGAAACGGCGCTTGATTTTTTCCAGATGAGAATTACTTCAGACCGACGAAATGAAAGAGAATAACCGCAATCCAGATACTCCATCCTCGCCATTTGAATTTTTTTGTTATATCGTTAAAGTGTTTGTAGTTCAAAACACAATTGGAAATCAAACACGTGGCAATTTTGTTTAATCTTATAAGTATTATTATAGTACACGCAAATTAGACTAAATATTGCAAATATCAAAAGTAATTTGTTTTCATTATTGGGATTTGACCCAGCCAGCACACTGACGTCATAATGTCGCCGTCTTTTCGGCAGTAACGACGTCAAATGACGTATTAATATGATGTCAAACTGGCAACATTGTCACAGCCCAACGACGTCAATATAAAACGTCATTAAAATGTAGTTCAACGACGTCATTAAAACGATGTTCAATGACGCCATTAAAACGTTCTATATTAGGTCTAGGAAAGGAATAAATAAATAGTTGAATATTGGAAATAATACAAAGCAACGAAGAAGGTGCCGAATACGTGCGAAAAGTTGGTCGATGTTAATTTCCTTTAAGTTGCTTGATATGTACATATTTCATTAAAAACTATATGTTTGTGGTATTTTATTTCTGAGCATTTCTTGCAATTTTCGTGTCCTGTTGGTAAAACAAATTAGGATAGCATTTTATACAATTCGCCGAAAAGGACGGAGGAACTATACACGTGTTGGCTGACGCCTCGCAAACAACAGGCGTTTTATGGCCCCCATATAAGTATAATATAATAATAGTGATTATATTAATGTTTCAGAAATATAAATAATAAACATTTTTTTCAAATTAAGGTTCAAATGAAGTAGAAATAAATAAGTCCTTAAGACATCAATAAAACGTTATTTAGATGACTATACGACGTTTTATTTACGTTATAACATCGTCTGTTTTACGTCATAAAATGACGTCTTTAGACTGTGACATTTGCCCGTCTTGTTAATATCATCACTTCAGAGGTGAAAATGACGTAATGACTGACCGATAACGGACGTTAAAATGACGTTAGTCTGCTTACTGGGTATTTTAGTAAGCCTTTATTGAAAAATTAACTGAAGACGTGTTTATTTCAGCCGATGTAATTTTTGTAACTGAAGACAAACCTCACGAATGTTTTGTACGAGAAGGGGACAATCTGGTAATGTTTGCAGATGTAACACTACAAGATGGGCTTTTAGGAACAACAATAACAGTAAATACAATAGATCATAGAATTGTAAGGATACCAATCACAGATATTGTAAGGTAAATCTATTTTATTCTAGTAACGTGTTATTCGTAATTAATATCTTTATGATTGAAGTCCTGGTTATGAAAAGATTGTCGAAAACGAAGGTATGCCAATTGTTGATAAATCAGGAGAAAAAGGAAATTTAATTATAAGATTTAACATTCACTTTCCAAAATATTTGCCTAAACCAAGCAAGGAGCTATTTCATAAAGCTTTCTATTTAGCAAAAATTGGTGGTGGAATGAATCATGATATGGTAAATAAGATGGTTTTAGCCGATAAAATCTTAAGAGTAGATCCTGACGAGCAATGCCCACCGTTTTAATTTAATTTCAATACCTTACGTAATTTCTAATGATGTAATTATTCTTTTTGTGTTTGCATTGTTGTTAATTATTTGAACTTTTAAAAACTAAGAATTTAAAATGTTCCCGCTTAATATATTACAGTGACACCAACATTAGAAATCTCTGTTTTATTGAAGTGTGTTTTAGATTTGAGCCGATTTTGAGGTTAGTTATACTTTTGTAGCTTTCTGTGTCGGTTTTATTACTTTTGTTGATCGAATTTAATAATTTGATAGCCGTAGAAGTAAACGAAACTTCTTTTTTAATTATGGAAGAAGATAATAGTGAAGTATATGATGACTTAGGAGACGACGTAGAAGTAGTTTATTTAGATGATTCGGAAATCGAAGATGCGGAAGACCCAGTTGATGGTGAGAATGAAGAACCATTTGAAACAAATGTTACAGATGCAGCTAAATTAACCTTTTCAAAGCACGGTCAGTCCGTATTTATTGGAGCATTAAGCAAAAATGGCTTAGTAGCTGTAACAGGTGGCCAAGACGATATGGCCTATGTATGGTCTACAGAAACGGGTGAAATACTGTTGGAATGTACAGGCCATAAAGATTCAGTGACACAGGTTGCTTTTAATTTTGATGAACAATATGTAGCAACTGGGGATCTGCAAGGTTTAATTCAAGTATGGAGCCTGAAAGATAAAAAGTTATTGTGGTGTTTTGAAACTGACGATATGGAATGGTTAGTGTGGCATCATTTAACGAATGTTCTTTTTGCTGGTACCCGATCAGGTGAAATATATATTTGGCAAATACCAGGAGGAAACTGTAAAGTTCTTCCTTCACATGGTGCATCTTCTACATGTGGTAATGTACTGCTAGATGGAAAACGTTTGCTTGCTGGTTATGGCGATGGAAAGATACTTTTATGGGATATAAAATCAGCGACTGCTTTATGGCAGATAGAGGAGACTTCTCAAATTGAAGAAAGTGGTATAATATCTTTAGAAGTAACCAGCGATTCAAATCTATTTATTGTAGCACCAACTGCAAATGTATTTAAAATGGGTGACGGAAGGCAAATTGCGTCTCTATTGATATCAGATCAAGGAAATATTGAAGTTGCTGCCATTAATGATGAGTCTGGAGTTGTTGCAACAGGATCTCTCTCAGGGAAATTTTGCGTATGGGATGTTAAGAAAAACAATTTGAGGCATGAAGCTGATTTAAAAGTTTCAATCACAACTTTAAAATGGGGACCACACGAGCGATTATTTGTTGGAGCTGGTGATGGATGTTTGTATGTCTGTGATGCAAAATCAGGAACTCTCATTGAAGCTTTAACAGGACACCGAAATGATATATTTAGTTTATCGCTATCAAAAGATGGCTCTACAGTTCTCAGCACTTCAGATGACGGAAATGCTAAAGTGTTCTCTGTAAAGACTGAATAGGTTTCATTTTAAAACTTTTAATAACGTCTTTTTAAATGAATTTTTTCTATGCTATATTATACTTTATACTACTATACATATTTGTATGTATTTTGAGATTTTACAATTACGTTTTTAAGATTTTGGTGTCTTCTAAAGTAACACACTGATGCATACACAAGTTCAAATTATTATACGAAATATTTCTAAGTAGTTCTATAAGCGTTGTAAATTTGTAATAAAATTTTAATTAAGTTTGTTCAATGTTAATGTAATGAAGTTTATTTAACTGATACGATTTGTTTTTATATAAGTAGATTTATTTATATGATTCCTGTTTTAAAATAAAACTTCTTTGACAAATGCATTGATTTTCTTGGAATGCTGCTCAATTATTTTTTCTCCTATTGTAAATAAGCTCTTAATTTGATGTGGTGGCAAGAAGAGTTGGGAAGGCTTTATTATAATCATAATTCATGAATTGTAATGGTATTCAGTTCAAATCATGATTATTTGGTAGTTATTAGCAGTCCAAGCTGTGACCTTGATAAATGTATAGTTGACTGCACAATCTCCTACAGTTGAATGTATAAAATTACAAATAATCAATTAAACCAATTCAATCACTTGTAAATTTTATAACCATGACCGCACATGATTGTGTACTTAACTATTAACTACTAAGGCGCAATTCCACTGGTGCAACACTAAACGACATGTAACATGCCACATATCTAGCATTGCTGATGGGAAAAACACGTGGCATGCAGCAAAGATGCATGCTCTATGTTGCTTCAAGTTGCTTTGTTGAAAGACTCGGTAAAGCATGCGTCATTGCCACATGTTGCTCAGTAGAATTGCGCCTTTAGTCGTCATCTATTCTACTTGAAAATGAGTGAAATTTATTGGTCAAAGTTCGAAATATTTTTACTGTCATTACGATGAGTCATGACTCAAAAGAATTTTTAATATGTTACACACTTTTTTTGACTAGTTTCATGGTATTCATGATAATGACTGAATAATGACTATGCAGATTTTGTAAGCATGACTAATTAATAATTTTATCAATCTTAACCTGTGATCGTAAATCTGTTTATCTAACAGAGTTGTATGCAAAGTACCTCAATTTTTAGTAAGCAGATCGAGAGAAATGTATGGGTCCACTTTTCATTACCTTTCACAAATATTTATTAATCATAATACCAGAAGATTAATATTTAAATTAGATGTCTATTGTCCGTCTCACGTTGGGACTACAGTGAAGGAAAGATAGCCAATGTATTTCTTATGGGAGTTTGTGCTTCGTTGTTGCCACCTATTTCACTGTATTCCAGAAGTTCTAAACCTTTGAAAACAGTAACCGAAAAAGTGTAATCGTAACCATACAAAACAACCATTTAAAATAAAGTTTTATTAACATGTATTTTTTTTAATTCTTTCGACATAAAAATAAAGGCTGGTTAGCTTCTGTATGATCTTTTTAATCTTTTAATTCACAGATAAATACAGGAAGTCTCAAACGTAATTTTAACGGCATAATGATTTCATCATGATAAAATCATTCATTTGTGCAACTTGTTTCAAACAAAACTTGCAAAAACGGAAATTTAGGATTAGCAGCAAATGCAAAGGATTTTAGTAAACAATAAACCCTTCTGGAATTTATCACCCATGTTATAAACAATACTTTAACCTAACATGCATGGACTGTCAGTTATCAATGTGACGTCATTACTTTGGTTCCGGAACCCTTATGGAACCTAAAAAAATCCTGGAACCAGAACCTTAATGTTTAGAAAATTAAAATTGTAAGCGGAACCGAAATCCTCATTTTGAATTTCCAAGAACTGGAACTGGAACCTATATTTATAAAGGGTTCCAGTCCCTGATAAGAACTATATGTAAAAATCCGACCTTATTTGCCAGTAATAGTTAACACCTGACACGTAAAGATGGCGTAATAATCACTAGATATTTTTAAAATTTTAATACATCAAAAAACAATATACATATAATACTTTTCATAAAAAGAACTATCTAACAAGTGTTATTAACCACGAAATGTTGATTTTTCTTAACCTATTTGATTCAACACGTGTCAACAGCATGCAAACTTACGTCCAAATATAATCATCTTCCTATCAGTTAACATCCAACACACTAGATGGCGTTACTATTTTTGAGGTCGTTAGCCTTCCATTCTTATCCTCTCAATTCTTTGGTTACAAGCTTTAAAGGTGTTATTCTTTTATTTAAGCAAAAAAATATTTTTTAAAAACCTCGAAATTCTTTTTTTTTACAAAAAACCTAATACAGAATTGACTGCAACCGTATGTCGAACTACATTTTTAACCTAGAGTTCCTATTTAGAGACCCTTAGAACCACAAAAGCAGATAAAAAATGCGAATCTACATTGGAAGTTCCCATTTTGACGGAATTCTTGACAGCTATAATGTGTCAAATCCGATTTTAAATCTGAAAATAGAATTTAGCAGCCCAAAAAACCTTGAAAATAGTGAAAACTTGTAAAAATGTGACTTTACATTAAAATTTTTCAAATTGACAGCATTTTTGACAGTTGTCATGTGTCAAAACCCATTTTTAACCTCAAATTCGTATTCAGCATCCCCAGAAACACTTAGAAAACATCTGCTGATGTCAAAACATTAAAAACCAAGTGTTATACCTTATAGTATCTACAAGAGTCTAAAACCCACGTTAAACCCCTTTTAAACTTCACTTCACTTCTGTTGTGGGGCACGGGTTAATATTAATATTTTTGGAAAGTTTTTTGATAAATCTTTTGTTATTTAATACAGAATCGATCTAGGGGGTGGGACGCATGAAATTCAAAAATTTACTTTTTAAGGACCACCCTAATGTACCTCGAAAAACAACCAATGTTTCAAGATTACTTTTTAAAGTTGCATCATACGAGGTAAGCACCATAAAATATAATAATTTTTATTTTTCAATATAATCTCCCCTAATGTCAATACACTTATTACAACGTTGAATTAATAATTCAATGCCCCTGTAAAAATAATCTGAAGTTTTTCCTTCAAAATGTTCAATTACAGCTGCTTGCAACTCGTTCTTGTCCTTAAAACGACATCCCCTGAGATCTTTCTTTAAATTGGAAAATAAATAATAGTCACTAGGAGCCATACCTGGACTGTACGATAGATGATACAATGCTTCAAAGCCGCATTCGCAAATGGCAGCAGTGAAATTGCGGCAGTATGAAGGGGTGCATTGTCGTGTAATAATCGAACACCTCTTGTCAATTTTCCTCCACGTTTTTCATGAATACTGTTTTTCATTTTATGCAATAAAGATACATAATATGTACTGTCACTCGATTAATTGAACAATTGATCAATCGATTATTTAAAAAATGAATCGAAGGTCCGATTAATCGATTATTATGCACAGCTCTACTCTATACCGGGTGGGGCAATAGTGTGGAGAAGTCCGATAGCTCCTGAACGGTAACAGCTGGAAAAATCGTTCTAATATGGATGTAAACAGTGGATAGAGGCGCATCTAGAGAAATTATTTAAATATACAGGGTGTTGCAGACAACTGTGGCACGCTTAAGGTAATTTTTTTTTAAATAGAATGCCCCAAATATTTTTGCATATTTAACACCTCTCTTGGCAGGTTTATTCATATCTAAAATTTTAGCGCCATCTAATGAGCGGTTTAGAAGTTATAAATTTTTTTTTCAAAAAAATTGAGTTTTACATTATCCCACTTAACAGTTTTCACGGTTTCAACACTTTCACGGCCGCAACTGTGAAGACGAATTTAAGTAGGGATTTTGTTGCAGGGGCTTGTAGGGTGCTCTTCTTTAAAAGAAAATGGACCCACCATGTACAGGGTGTTCAAAATTAATTTTTAAATCACCCTGTATATTTTGTACCTTTATGATGCAGAATTAAATAACGAACATTTTTTGTATGTCCGTCTCCACAGTTGCGGCCGTGAAAGCGGTAAACTGTTAAGTGGGATAATGTAAAACTTAATCTTTTTGAAAAAAAATTTATAACTTCTAAACCGGTCATTAGATGGCGCTAAAATTGAAAAAAATTGAAAATTGAGTTATACACATCATTGAACTTGCCTAATTTTTTCCACCATGTTAATATACATTTAAAAGCAAAACATAATAAATGAATACAAAATTAGGCACTTTAGACTACATTAAGATTCAAAGTGCGACATTTGCCTGAATCATTCTGGTGCAAACAGCGACATGTCCATCAACAACCAATCACAATAGAGAAAATAGGTCACGCGATTTCGTTTATGTTATGGCAGATTGTGAATAGTTCGGTGATAGTAACAAGTGTTTTTGAGAAAAAAAAGATTTAGAGTCATTTGGATTATTTTATTCAACTGTTTGGGCGTGATACTATTTACGATGTTATTGAAGAACATTCGGAAACAGATGAAGCAGAAGAAGATATAATAATATAAATTTTAAGCTCGAAATGTATATTTCTTTTTTATTTTTCACATATTTACTTATTATTTCAACCAATTTTTAGTTTTTTAATATCTTAGTTCTACTCAAGTATGCTTTTGTTCAATAAAATATTCTTTCAAATTCAGTACAGCAAACGCATCATAAATTGGCGAGAGCCGGCGCATGCCGAAAGTACGATCGGCTTCCTCTCGTGTAGTATTTGCGAATGTTGCACTGTTCTAACAGTGGCGTAGACGCGTAGGGCGCCTTATTTTATTTGCTTGCTGTATTTCAAACGAAATATTTCTAGCGGGACTGCCAAATTCCAAAGTAAATATTTTCATAAAATAAAATCATAATTTTGCTTATTGCACTCACTGAAAAAGTGAAATGAAACCATATTATAGATATTTAAATTAAATTTTCAATAATAAATAATAATGTTACAAAAAATATTTTGACTACATAATTATACCTATAATAGAGAAAAAGAAAGTTAATACGAGTGGTACTACAATAACGATCATATAATAATTTAAAAAAAATAAATACAATAGGTATCTATAATTTATGTTACATATTTTAACCGCTATCCTCAAAATCAGTTCCAAAGTCGGAATCCGAATCTTCGTCATTTACACTAATTATAAGTTGTTCGGTTGTAACGTCTATTATTTGTTCATTTTGCAAATAATTATTTTCACTTTTTATCACGTGTTCACAACGGCTCACCCAATCTTCTAAAGTTACAGAAGAAAACTCGTTTTTGGCTAATTTCCACGCATCATTTAATTTAAATGTAGTATTTTTCTTAGCAATGTTGTTTTTAACTTGTGCGCAAATTAGTTCTATTTGGTTCAAATCTGGGTGGTACGGTGGAAGGCGCAGTACAGTATGGCCATTAGCATTGAAAATGGCATCAAATTTGTACTGAATGTACTGCTTTTTATGCCTTTTAATTATATCATATAACTGAGGTTTTAGCATTTGAGGTGAAAATTTTTTTTTTTTTTCAGTAAGCCAGGAGACCATAATTGCTTTTTTAGAATTGCTATTAGGAGCACGGTTTATTTGTACATTGTGATAAGGCGCGTTATCTATCACAACAACTGACTCTGCTGGCAAATTAGGTATTAATTTTTCCGTGACCCATTTTTCATAATTTGATGAATTCATTTCATCATGGTAATCTCCTGACTTACTTCCAGATTTAAAAATGTTGAGGCAGTTTGCAATAAAACCCATGCTTCCACCTGCATGAATTATAATTACGCGTTCCCCTTTTGAAATATTTGCAAGTAATCCATTATTACTGTCGTCACTCCAACTTTTTGATATAGTGTGTCCACTATGGATGTACGTTTCATCTAAGAAAACAATAGGACACTGCTGTTGGTGAAAAAACTTAATTTTATTTAAATAGTCTATTCTTAAAGCACGAATTTCACTTTTTTCAATTAATAGTTTACGATTATTTTGAGTACGGCGCCACTTAAACCCCAGCTTCTTTAACACTGTCCGAAGAGAAGACACTTGCCCCTGCCACCCCAAATCATTGCGAAGTGTTTCTTGTAAAGCAGGAAGCGTAAATGCAATTTTTTGTTTTATGGAAATTATAGATTATACGGTGAAAATCAACCAACTCATAATCTTCAAGTGCGGTCACGTTACACACGCGACTTCGTTTTTTTCCAGGACTTTTAAATAGTTTATCAGTCTCAGATTCAGGCAAGGTGTTACCTTCCTTAATAATCCTTTCGATAGTCCTTACGGATACTCCAGTAGCACTTGACACTTTTTCTTTAATTCCCTTCATACACTGATCTTCGTTTTGAGATTTTATCCATTTGTAAACGTTAAAAGCCATTTCGCATGCTTGACTGTGAAGAGTTTTTCCGCGTAAATTTGACGACATAGTTATAAAACTGATAAACTAAATTACAGATCGGCTGTTTCAAACAGCTGGTACTACTACTTGCACTAACAATAATGCAATGTGCCTTAAAATCCATTTTTAACGCTATATATATCTCATTACTTAAATTTCCCAAAAGAGAAAGCATAGTTAACAATTATTATCAAATCAAAGTTACTCATACTACCTATTAACATTCCTCGAACAGTATTTGACTCGCTTATGCAAATTATACATTACTGTATATTTATTTGTTTATTGTCGAGATCCGGTCATTCTTGTGGGACTATTTTCTAACTCATATTTTTAAGAAAATGAACGCAGTCTGCTCCGCCACTGCTTAAATCTCACTCGGTTCATGCCAGTACGCAACCAAAGCTCTTGCCAATTTATGTTGCGCGAACTGTACTTGTTTATTATATAGATGCAAAACAGGGCAAGTCATACATTCAAATGCAGAACGCGGCATGTCATTAAGTGTTTCCCAAATTTTGGTTTTTTGTGTTCAGATAAATTTAATCAAGATAGGCTAATCAATTTAAATCAGACTATCCCACTAAACTAACAAAAATTATCCGAATATTATGGAAAATAAACTTCTGGTAGTTTTTTGCGGTTTTCTCAAAATTCATTTACAAGGACATGTCGCGTTTTGCATATATACTCCTCATATGCAAAAATATTTGGGGCATTCTATTTAAAAAAAATTACCTTAAGCGTGCCACACTTTTCTGCAACACCCTGTATATTTGAAAATAATTTCTCTAGATGCGCCTCTATCCACTGTTTACATCCGTATTAGAACGAATTTTCTAGCCGTTACCGTTTAGGAGCTATCGGACTTCCCCACACTATTGCCCCACCTGGTATATACTTTTTGCTGTACGGAATTGATGTTGAGCTTTAAGTTGATTAAATATTACAAATTTAAATAAATGATAACAATAATTTTATAAAAATATTTTTGTTAACATTGTTTTTTTGTTTTAATAAATTCTTAAGGGAAGCATTGCTTCCATGGACCGCACGTCACTGAAGCACAGTAATATTATAGATATTCTAACTATCTAAAGTGCCCATTTCTAATATGCAAATTTTTAAACACCTTTAAATTTTAAGTTAAAAACAGATTTGATGTTTATGTATATATTTTTAATATCCAGTACTAATTATAAAATCTGAACACAACTGGGCAAATTTATATTTACAAATGGCAGAAATATTTATAACGAACACTGCAATATCTTTTAAGAAGTTATCAAAGAAAAGAAGTTACAAAAAAATTAAATTTTATATGTTTACTCTCCAATCTTATTTAACTTAACTCGTACATTTCTTTATATTATTTACAATTTCAAAAATACTATACAAAATTACTTAACTGCATTAGTCATCGTAACCAATGCATGAGACAAATCTCAATATTTAATTGAACCTGGCATTCTTAAGGTCTGTACAAATGTGGCAATCACATCAGTAAACTGTTTATAATAAATTACATGTCCGTAGCGTAACAAACACATAAACACTTTATAAAGTACAGTAATATAATGTAAATGTAATTTAACAATAATAATGAAATGAATCTATATATAAATGTTCTATACCTTAGTAACTAATATCTACAAAAAATATATATAATAAAAGATCATAAATACAGTCTTAAGTGATTAAATGATTATTTGTGATAAATGGTATATACAGTATTTACAGTTAGTAAAAATGTAGAACCATTTTCAAAAAATAATTCTTTGTATAATTACGGATACATTATTGGTAATCAAACTTTAAATTAATTTTCTTTGTAATAATTTAATGTACAGTTCATTCTGGCATCAATGTTCAATATCACAGGCAGAGTTTGCCAAAAATCATGAATGAAATAAATTGTTATACAATATTATAACGTTCATATACTGGGTATATACTAATGATTCATGCTTGTACACCCCATATAATAATAATTGCACCTAAATAAAATAATACTTTTAGTTAATCTTCTATAACAAATCTCATTATGAGCAAGTTTAAAGCCATGATTAAGTAGTAATGATTATATTAAAAGAAAACCAGATCGAATTATCATCTAGTGTTATTTTAAAAGTTAATTTTAATTTTATTTCTTAACCCGACACGATTTAAGAATCACTGGCTACAATCTTCTTTGTATTATTCCTTTTATCGTAAATAACAATAAAGTAGAGTGCAATTTGCATCAAATTATAACTTTTGTGGGACTTCAAGGTAAAAATGTGTAAATTACATAGAATTGTAGCTTTGGTTCTGTAGATTCTAAAACTGCAACTTGTTAAAGAATTCTATGGTGCAAAAAAGGGCACTATTTAAAAATTTCCATTAAAGTAGGTAGTTGGAAATTAGAAGGTAAGCTATCTCTGTAATAAAAAAATTATGTATATTTTTGTACAGATTCTTATTGTAATTAAAGTCTTAACAAGAGCTTCCGTTTGGAAATGCACGTAAATCCCATAAGTGAAAATTGAGAAGGTTTCACGTTTATGCAAATTTCTCGTTTCAAGCACTGCATAAATCTAATTAAATTCAACTAGTTTTTGCTTTACTTATGCTTGCTGCATCCGCCATTTTAATGCCTTTCCCTCCCTTCTCTTAGAAAACAAGCTTTCTTTTTTCCAGAAATATCCTCTTGCAAGAGATTCTTTCGATTTCTTATCCACAACCTTAACATCCGTTCTTAGAGCGTCTTAAAAAATCTAGAACGCATGGTAAGAAGCAACACTTTTTACCTCAAGTTCCTTCAGTTGATAAGTGAAAAGAGATGTGAACTGTCCCTCAAAAGCAATAATCTAGACAAAAGTTGATATTGTAAGATTCCTATTTTGCTATTTAAAAATTTGAAGTGTATGATTTCCGTTTTATTAAACAGGTAGTTCATGCTGAAAAATAAAACAAAAATTATTTGTCATAAATAGAAAAAATCTAGGAAATAGAGGAAATAGATAATAGAGGAAATTTACGAAAATATGGCAAACGAAGATGCCACATCTTCGTTTGCCATATTTTCGTAAATTTTTCTAAACAAGATTGCGAACCGCAAAAAAAGGAAAGTACAAGCTCGAGTAGTTGCGGAAAGAAAAAGAGAAAACCAGTTGCGGAAGAAACAAGAGTAAAAGTAGAACAAGTAGTTGCGGAAAGAAAAAGAAAAAACCAGTTGTAGCAGACATAAAAAACATAGCAGCCATAGATGTAGTAAACCCAAGAAGAGCAGCCGTTCTTCCTCAAGTTACTAAGCTGCAATTAAGTACATTTTTTCGGACCCTATAAAAGAACGTATTTATCATTATAGTTCTTTCGTTTTGACATAAAAACTGCGAAACTGCTATAAGTTTACCAAAGCAAAACTTCAATTCTCATCTGCTACTGTGATATAACTAGTGTTGCAACTTTTCGTGAAAAATTGGGCGAACTTTTCATGAAAAGTTTTCACACTAGATATAACTCATTTAACATGTCCTGAAAAAGATTATTTTAAAATTGAAATAGTAAAAAGCATTTCGGAGTCTGTTAAATCTATTGTGTAATAATACCTTTATATTTACTTATTAAATATTATGTTTTGCACCATAGAATTTTTTGACAAGTTGCAGTTTTAGCATCTACAGAATCAAAGCTACAATTCTATGTAGTTTATACATTTTTACCTCAAAGTACCATAAAATGTGTTTTTTTCTAATTTTTGGGGTTCCGAGCACTCTACTAATAGGTAAGTGAAAGTTTTCTTGAAATGTAGATAATAATTAATCCTTTTAATATCTACTCTTTCTAAATAAACATGATAAAATTATTTCTTTGTAAATATACTTTTTTTTCATTTACCAATAATGTATCATTCTAATAATTAATTTACTTATTGTTTAGGTTGCTCTTTGTCGATTCGCATATCGTCTATCTTTGCGACGATCTTCAGCGCAGGACCCAATTTCATGGCCATTGCAGTCATTAGGTGGTCTTCTTTAAGTAACATTAGAGCTTGACCATCAATTTCCTGTATTAAGAAGTCTTCTGCGTAATCAGAGCAACCGGGTAGATTTCGTATAAAATCGCATACTTCCGAAACCTGTAAAGAAAAGCCTTATAAAAAAAATAATAATTTTTCTGCATAAACAAAAAGATTTTTCTCTTATAAACTCCATACGTGACAGTCTAGAGAAGAAACAACTATATCTTTACCAAATAAAATTTCCAGGAGAGCAAGAAAATGATAATAAGGCCGAAAATGGCATTTTTGTTCTAAATTATTCTTCATTCTTTTCTGTGCATGGAAAACCATATTTTTCTAATTTTCTATTTGTTAAAATGGCTAAATCTTAATATTCAATCAGACAACAATAACATCGCTGTATTATTTAACTGAGTGTTTTTGAAATTCAATTTTCAAAATTCTGTAACTTATTAATAGTCATCATTAAGGTGAATATATGTAAAGCTCAAAGTCTCACCCACTAAATGGAATAAATGTGTACAAATCACAGACGGTACTCCGAGACAGACTGTTTCGAGTTTATTTACTCTCTTCAGTCGGAGATAACCGTCTGTGATTTGTACGCAGCATCCTGGGCCTTATATATGAGCCCTGAAAATAACATTAATACCAAGCGGTATAATGTGCGACACCTGTGGAAGGGTGAGACTTTGAGCTTTACATATTTTCACCTTAATAAATTACACCCACTTATTATGATATAAATATTTATATTTATATTTTTTAATTTAGCATTTGGTTGGTTTTCCACAGGTGGATTATACCGCTTGACATTAAAGTTATTCAGAGCTCATATATAAGGCCCAGGATGGTGCGTACAAATCACAGACGATTATCTCCGACTGAAGAGAGTAAATAAACTCGAAACAGTCTGTCTCGGAGTACCGTCTTTGATTTGTACACATTTATTCCATTTAGTGGGTGAGACTTTGAGCTTTACATATTTTCACCTTAATAAATTACACCCACTTTGTGTAAATTATGATATAAATATTTATATTTATATTTATTAAATAGTCAGCATCATCATCATAGAAAAAAAAACCAAAACACCATTTTTCTAGCATTACAAAATTGAGGTGTTTTAAAAATAAATAAAAATATGAATATAATATTAAATAAGAAAGCTCCACATTGATTGAGCAACAATTACTATTTGGTAAAATTTATAATAAATTGTAAAAAACTTTGATTTATACTGAATTGGCTAGCTTAATAAAAATGAAAGTCTAACAGCCCAATAGTTTCTCTTTTGCCCAATAGGCTGACTCAGTTTTGTTTCGATTGAGCATGCGATAAACATATCATTGATCTTATTAATAGACCAAGAGCCAGCACCGTATTTCGAGTTGTCATTTCAACAGTCGTGAAAATTTGGGTACTAAATCTTATATACCTGCTTAACACTCAAAGTCAATTCTGGCAGCCCCCTGCGGCCGGGTTATACTAGCCCGAAGTTACTAAGAGGGTGAGAAATAAGATTCACTCTCTAACCCGCAGGCCGCTATATACTGTCTCACTCGCACTAACAAGTAAATCTACATATACCTACTTTATTTATTGTGTCAAAATTTCAAGACTTTTAAAATAACAAAAATGTCACTTTTTTAAATCAACATTTAGAGGGGAAAGAAATGTTCTGGCAATACTTTTTATAAATAAAAAATACTATCGAAAGTAACCTCCTGAAATCTCATGACTGTTACTTTAAATAAATTGAATTTTATTTCTCACCCTCTTAGTAATTTTGAGGTAGCATAACCCGGCCGCAGGGGGCTGCCAGAATCGACTTTTAGTGTTCAGCAGCTATATAAGATTTAGTACCCAAATTTTCACGACTGTTGAAATGACAACTCGAAATACGTTGCTGGCTCTCCGTCTATAATACCTGTTTCTGGAAAGAGAAACTTACTACCACTGCACCTGGACAAGCAGTAGTCTTAATCTCTGTATAAACAAAATAAATGGATACTTGCATACCACATCAAAACCATTTAACCAATGGATTTAACCAATAACTTTTATCAACTGATTTTCTTTTTTCCAAAGCCCTTTTATACAACGGTGATTCAGTACTCAATGATCGGACTTTGAGGATAAGCTTCTCTGGTTATTAGAAACATAAAACCTTAGTAACTTTTTGATTAAATGAACTTGAAAATTTCGAAAATTTTGACCGACGTTTTCAGAAAAGTACGTATAATTGATGCAGGTCAGTGTTGTTAGGTCGAATAGAAATGAATGCAAGATCTTTAGAAATTGACACCATCAGTAAAAACGTGACATCTGTTTAAATAAGCACAACAAGGATGCAAACCACGCACATTCCATTTTAGATGTTAAAACAAAACGATCTATTAATCCGGGGGATTCCCCTGTATTCTAATAGTAAACGCAGACAGAAATGACATCATTTTAATACTGACCCATTTAATGATATCATTAAATTCGATGTTTTATGCGTTAATAAACAGATATTAGTTATAATTAAGTAAAGACATGTTTATCTAATTTGATCTATCCATCAATAGGTATTGTTATTCTTTATTGAAATTCTAGAATGTTTCATTATTAAAATCTTATTATTCTTTTAGATGTTTTAATTCAACGACCCTGAATGATTGATGGATTTGTTTACATAGTAAAGTGCAAGTACTGTTACGTTTTATTACTAAAAGTTGCAGTTAAGGGGTTTGCAATTTGTTATTATTTGAGAAACCAAATAGTGTTGGGTATCTCCTTGATCTTGACCTCAGAATATGTGTCACTATCAGGAGTACTATAATTTTTTTATTCACAAACCTGCAGTATTGTATTACACATAGGGGTTAATGTGCCTATTAAAAGAATTTAAAATTGTCTTCGTAATCAGAAACAAAACAAAAATACCATTTTTGAAACAATATCCATCAAGAGGTCTCGTTCTCAACATGCTTTGTTTATTTAATTCTGTTTATCTGTTGTTATTCTACCAAACACTTGGCCAAAATAAAGACATGTTTATTACTTTATTAGTATTAGCTATCCTTGCACATTCTAGTAGTATTGAATATCTGCTTGAACTTTTTAAAATATGTGTCATGTGCATTCATACTATTAAATTTGAAAACATTAGGCTGAACTTCATGTAGTTTTTCTTCAAAAGTATAGAAATACGAGAAAAATGGTATATAGGAATTTTCTTTCTTTAATGACTATCTAACCACTGGCAAAGTCTGACTATGTCTTAATGGGTCACGGTGTATGTTTACAAAAAACATTTGAAGACACAACGAAATTTTTCAAAAAACTTGAACATCACAAAATACCATGACGTCACAGAAAATAAACACATGATCACAATTAACGCTAATCTTAATTCTAAAAAAATAGAAACGTAGCTGGCAAAACGGCCATCAAAACACTATAACACACTTATGTTCTGAATTGAACACTAACACAGAAAATCAATAAAAAAAAGTGAAGTTAGGTTTTTCATAACAAGTAATACCCTAAGCTCATAATTCTATAGGGAACTTGACATTTCTTTGTTTGAACTACTCAGATATTATAAATTTATTTCTTGTCGCATAAACAAAGTTTTTACAGTTTCTACATACTTTTGATGATTTTCTCATAAACGATTAAAACAGTAAAATAATAACCATAAAAAATTCTTCCGTAGAATTAGCTTATATTGTATACTTACACTCCATTTGAGGGGATTCACCCTATCATCATTTCCTTCAGTACCAGAAGTAGGATCACTAGAACTAAGACTGCTTTCTGCACCCGAAGCAGCAAAATCACCATCCATTTCATCCTTCAACCATTTGCCCTTCTTTTCATCAGGTTTACCTTTTTGACTGTAATAAAGATGAAGTATGTAAGATCTAACATCAAAATTAAAAATTAATTAAAACGAAAATCAAAAAAATATGTAAAAACATACTTTTTCGAACATGCAACAGAACAGAATCGCTTATTCTTCTTGAATTTTGCTTTGAGATCGACAGTTCCACATCCATCGCATTTAGCTAAATCTCCCTTAGGCGATGTTCCAACAATATTACTAATTGGTGAACTTGCTCTACGTTTACCTAAAATTTAATTACAAAATACAAATGATACACAATTACAAGCATTATAGAAGGCTTACGTGAGTGTTCATCTTGTTTATCAGTAGATGACTGTGTAGGTTTCAAATCGCTAAGTAGACTACTTCTAGTAACGGGGAAAGGTTCAGATGATTCTTGTATAACAAAATCTTCAATAACATGTGTTAAAACTTGTGGTTTAACCATAGCTTTAGGTGGCCCCTTTTCTTTCACATCTTCAGCAGTAGCTGCTATTGGTAAACCATTCTCTAGTATGGTTGTTGCAGGCTGGGACGGTACTATTCCTGGAATAGGCGCTGGTTGTATTGCTGCAGAGGATGATGGTAACATAGGCATTGGTTCAACACCATTCACTATTGGCTTAATATCATGGTGTTCTTCTTTATTTCCTTGTTGAGCTATTATTAAAAATAAAATACATATTGCAATTCTATAGTAAAATAAAAGTAAGGGATGATCGATGATCCTATCGCCACACGTGCAAAAAATTTTGAATGAATACAATAGTTAATTGTACAATTAGTTGAAGTTAATTATTTTACTATTTTAATATTAAGGTGCGTACAGACCGCTGCGCCAAACGTTTGCGAACGTTACAGATGTAGTCAGTTAGGACGGCTAACCGCGCACAAACGTGCTACTTAGCGCTCACGCAAACAGGTTCGACTTACTGTTGGTACATCAAAAGAAATTTGTTGCTGCAACAAATCTAGTTAGGACGTGTTTTGTTCTTGGATGTGGTTCGTTGCTGTTTTATTATTATTAACTATTTCTTTATAACGCTTGTCGCCGGAGAACAATTTAGATAATTGCATTATTAATTTATTATGAATAATAACAATAACAATGAATGATTGAAACGTCTTCCTCGTTCATGACAGATTGGTAATAATAATTAGAATGCAATATAAGTAATAGCAAGTTGCTTTCAAAAAAAACTGGAACCTTTACAAACACAAACAGATTTGTATCTGTTGCAGCAGTGTGGACGTCTTTAGCGCACGTTGCTCGAAAACATTTGCAAACGTTTGGCATAGCTTCGCGCGGTGGTCTGTACGCACCTTTATAAACACTGTTTTTTGGCATTTTTTCCAGTCAGATGGTTGCAATTATATTTTAGTCAATATTGATGCAAATGATTACTTTGCAGAATTTAAAATATCTTTACAACAAATTGTAAAAAAAGAATATTGGAGGAAGGCAAAATGTGTAAAAGCTCAATGAAATTTCTCATAACCTCATTCAAATGTGCAAATATATTCTTAGGTTGTGTATCCTCTGTAGATTTTGTTGGAGAAGTATTCCATCCATTAAAAACCTTCTGCATTGGGGCAATAAGATCAAGCATAACTCAACATGTACGTATTTGAAAACAATAACAAACTGATTACTTACCATCAATCATATTTTCCTTATTAATATCATCTTGAGATTCACTTTGAGTAGAAGTAGCCATAGTAGTTGTTGTAGATTCAGTACCAGTATTAGTGGCAACTTCTTCCTTAATTGAAGTTATAGTAGGAGGTAATGGAACTTGTTGAGGTACAGACAAAGCAAGAGTTTGCTGAGTTCCTGTTTGTATTTGCTGCAATTGAGTTGCAGTCACTTGTGACATACCATTTGGTGTAGCATTTGGTGCTGCTTGAATTTGGCCAATTATTGTGCCAGGTGGAGCCATTTGTGTTAGCTATTCAAGAAATAAACATATTTTTACTTCTTTTTCTTTTTTAGAAGAATTATAGAACTGACAGTTGAATAATTTACTGTTCATATTACTAGATTACCAATTACAGTTTCAGTCAGAAATTGTACATCAATTGTAGCTACCTATGGATTGACAACCAAATGCCTATTACCATGAAAACTATTTGAACATTTAATAAATATTACAAATCTTTAATATGTTTGTAGTAGAGTTCCTAAATAACCAAGATTGGCATGTTTTAAAAAATCAGTCTTTTCACTCCTCCTAAATTTGTAAATTTTAAGGGCGCGTTATCGCGGCCAGTGTTAATAATAGGAAGCTTCAAAAACTATAAACACCTAAAGATGGCGCTACGGTCCGCAAAACGGAATTAATTTCTTTAAGGGCGCGTTATCGCCGCCAGTGCTAATAATAGGAAACTTCAGAAACTATAAGCATCTAAAGATGGCGCTACGGTCCGCAAAACGGAATTAATTTCTTTGAGTGAACTTTTAAAATATTTTTAATATTTGCGTGTCCTAATGGCTTCATTAGGACACGCATTTTGCGTGTCCTAATGAAATTTTTTAGAATACTAGAAACAGTAACATTTTATTTTTTAAAGTTGATATCACTATTAGACAGCTGTTCTTAGAATGTCAAACTTATGTTATTTACGCAGTGAACTCTTATAACTGGAATGCAACGCTTGCGAAACTAGTATTGCAGGCTACATAAATGCGCCGAATAATAATTAGTCTTAATAAGAGCGTAACAGTTTTTACTTTATTATTAACGAAATTGTAAATTTTGATACTGACATCGTAAGGATGCATTGTGTTGTTATCTGCAATTAATAGCTCACGATAAACTTAACGTAATAAAATTAAATTTTATAAAATTATACATATATCTATCTTTACCTAAGTTATAATATCCAAAAGATCCGATGAATAATTATTTTGGTTAACAAAAATCATTCTTTGCTGAAAATACTATTGCATTTTTACCTCATTAATCTCTTTAACAAACAAAGTATTTATTCTATGAAATGAAATATAATTATTCTTATTTCATCCAAGTTTTTAATTTATTAAGTAGCAATTATTTATGTCACATATATATTGGCATACATTCTGCTTTGAATTTATAATAATTTTCAACAGTACGTATAATACACCTGGCAAATTTGAACGTGGTCCTGCTGCTTAGCGGGCGTTGTGTGTATGAGATAAGAATGGGAATTTCTACATCGCGCGGATTACCTAAAGTTAAGCGAGGTTATGTAAAAAACAAAATTGCATAATTTCTAGTGTTGCCAACTGTTATGCTACTTACCAAAATATCCCTAACAAATTTTATTTAAAACTAAGTAATTTTTTAAATTATTTAATAACGAACTAACGCAAATAAAAAAATAGTATAAAGTATTCGTTTCATAATACGTTTTAGCGCACTTGTCCTCATTAGAAAACTCCCCACTGCGCGGGTCGTTTTCTAAACTCGGACGCGTGCGCTAAAAACGTGTCTTATGAAATTAATAATACTTTAATATACTATTAAGGGCCCGTTATCGCCGCCAGTGTTAATAATAGGAAGCTTTATTAACTATAAACACCTACAGATGGCGCTATGGTCTCCAAAACGGAATTAATTTCTTGAAAGCTAAAATTTGAAAATGTAAAGGTAAGTACTCACTTACTTACTTGAGTCAAATCGACTCAAACCGACCAATCGTATGACATCCGCCTGCGGATCTCCTGATGTTAGTACTTAGCTTAAATGGAAACATTATTTGATCGCAGCGCAGTTCTCTGCTCACAGTGTTGCCAGACATGCGTGAACTTTCAAAATATTTTAAGTTTAACTGAAATTTTTAATTTTTAAATGCCAAGGAATAATTTAAGGTAGTTGAAATCAAAAAGGGGAATATAAAACTGCTAAATATCTTTAAAAATATGTTGTTCTTGCTGGTTTTAAGAAATGAATCAGGACTAATTAAGAGTGAAATAGTTTATTCAAAAACTAACCGTCACATGCTCTTAAGTAAAGAAAAAAAAACAAAATTTACTTCGGGAATTTATTAAATAATAGTCAAATGATTAGGAGAGTTAAAGTATGGGAAGGGATATAACAATAATCTGTTGCTTTACATCAACAATCACAAAAATATATGTAACAATAACGAAGATGTGTTAAATGTATTAACAGTTAAATCAAACTCGTTGAAACTTCCCGCTTTTTTAACTCGATCCGCCTACAGCGCGTTACGTGAGCAAAAGCCTGAACTAAGAATGATAGTTGTCATTTACCAAAATGTTTGAATAAACACGGGATATGACCTTTTTTTAGTTCATCGAGTTCTTTTATACTGTTGTATATTCGGGCATTTTTATCTCAAATAACACTTGAACAATAATTTAGGAAGTACACCTTACCATTTTTAAAAGCTCGCTAGCTATAGGTTTGTTTTTCTAAATTTACACTTTTTTATTCGTTAAGGAAACAGCTTTTGTAATTTTGTATTTGCTATAAAGTATAATATAAACTAGATAACACTCTTAAGAAAAGATCTCATGCACAATAAATGTAAACCAAGTGCAATTTTTAAAAATTGCCATGAAATTCTTCAGAGCTGTTTAAGCGGTACTTTACCTATGCGATAAGTTTAACTGAAATTTTTAATTTTTAAATCCCAAGGAATAATTTAAGGTAGTTGAATGAAGGGGAATATAAAACTGCTAAATATCTTTAAAAATATTAGTTGTTCTTGCTGGTTTTAAGAAAAAGAAAAGTATTACCATAGTAAAATATTGAAAATATATATATTCGTTTTAAGAAATTAATCAGGACTAATTAAGAGTGAAATGGTTTATTCAAGAATTAACCGTCACATGCTCTTAAGTAAAGAAAAACAACATTTACTTCGGGAATTTATTAAATAATAGTTAAAAGATTAGGAAAGTTAAAATGAATTTTAAATGTCCCGCGAATATTACCACCGAACGCTTCCTGGTGCAGAAAGTGTTCAACTAAAAATGACTGATTTTCGTGCTGCCATATTTAAATTTCCGTGCCGTGTACATCTATTTTATTTCAATCAATACTAAATAAGTAAGCAAAAACATTTATCCATTGTCATAGATTTTGCTATTAAAAAGTGTTATAATGACTGTATTATGTTTAGTTTGGTTATTTTTTAGAAAACGTTAATTCTAAAAAATTGGCGATGTTCGACTACGATTATAAAACTTATTTTAGATATCTACTCCTTACAAACTATGATCCACACTACCTTAACAGTTTAGCAATCGACATCAAACGTTATCTTGCTAAAAAAACGATTATTAAAAGAAAACTGAATGAAAAACGTGAGCTATATTTTGACACTAATATTTTGCGCCAATAACGCCCCCTTAAAGTAGTTATAATTCCTTGACAGACAACTAAAATTATTTATTAAAAAATCATTCTGTTTGTAATAAAATAAAAAATAAAATAATATATATTATGTAATTAGGAGATCAAGCGTTACTTTAAATCCAAGAAGACGCATAACGCCGAGGCGCCAGCCGAGTCGTTATAACATCTTCGAGGATTTAAAGAAGCTTGATCTCCGTATTGCATAAGTTGTTTTATTTTATTTCGTATTTCAATCCTAATTTCTCCCTTTTAAAATCCATCCGAATTTATTGCATAAAGAAGCAAGTTGCCTTGTCTGTGTCATCATACGCGTAACTAAGGAGATAAAAAGCAGCATGCATGCATGCATGTGGCTATAATGCAACATCAAATTATTTACGTTGCCAACAACAACGGAGATCAAGAACATCTTGAACTCCGGTGTCATTGACAACGGAGATCAAGATATACTTTATATTACTATATGTGGTATATAAATAATTGTTTGAAATACGAAATGAAATAAAATAATAAATAAAAAAAGCACAGCCTACTTTAAACAGTACACTAGTTTAAAGCATCAAACTAGATTTTAAATGATTTGTTTTTAAACATGTTTTAACTTAAATCTAAAACATTTTACTTCCTTTCCTTCAAAACATTAAAACATTGTTTCCCCCTAAATGTTTTAAATAGGTTTTTTAAAATAAATAGTCATGAAATATTGATGGTATTTTGGGCATTAAATAATTTGTAAGCAGAGGAAAAACAATTTTGGACTTTCACTTTAACTTTTTCTATTATTTTAACTTGTAACTTTAACATTTTACTTTTTAATTATGAAAACGCCAATTAGATAAGTTATTGCAGTTTTTTTTTGTCATTTTTTACATTAAAGAATAGACGTTGGGAATTTTCATGTGTTGACAGGTGTTAAATAACGAAGTAGACAATATAATCTTTCAACTTAAATTCATATACTGCATTACAAAGATTATTTAAGAATAATTTATTTAAGGTAGAAAGTCACCCAAATCTAAAGTCAAGCTAGCTGCTGTATATGAATAAACTCAACAAATTTTAATTCACATATGAATATTATGGAAAATTAAAAAATATTTATTTGTTGTTTTTAGCACACTAAAATTGTCATTTTATATCAGAAAACAAATTAATAATGATAACATCGTTGTTCGCTTTACTAACGTAGTATACATTGATGCGTAAGATTTGGCAACGCAACGTACGATCAGTATTTGACGTAAAACCAAAGTGAGGTTAGAGTTTGGTAAAAATTATTGACTGCCGCACGTTAAATAGATATATGCGGTGTTATGAATATGATTGTGACCAAAAATTATTTTTTGATGATATCATAAAAGAAAATGTGTGTAGTATAGCTTCAATTTGGTCGATTCGCTGTCTTCTTGCCAAGTTGTCAAATACGTTCACACATCAGAAACATACTCCCCCAATGATGATTCTACAAAACGTCATGTTTTGAATTAAAACTTGCAGCAGGTAGAAGATTCTTAATACTATTTCCTATTATCATTATCATTTTTTGTGTATAACATTAATTAATCGAAAATTGATCTTCAACGATGATCGATGCCGGTATTGCGGCAAGTCATACCCGCTGTTAGCAAAACAACGTTGAAGCAAGCAGGGGATATTATAGGGTAGTCAAGTAGCGAGAAAAAGTTGCGAGAAAGCTGTGCTTCAAGAGCGGGAACTAACAATAAAAAGGCCGTTGTAAGTTTATCACTGCTTTTCAATATTGTAGTACAGAACTTCGATCCTTTTTATACACATATAAACGGTTACTAATGAACTTCATATTTACAATCAAAATCAATCATTTATTAATCAAAAATTAGACGGATTTGTCCACTCAAAGTGTCTCTTTAATATAGAGCACGCACTCAGTAGTCCGCGACCACATCGCCGAACCACGTCTGGGATCACGTACAAGTAATGAGAAAAATCAATGTTAATACAATTTTCATTTTATTTCATTCAGTTTTATTTATTATATTTGATTTCATCTATTTAATTTATTTACGTATATCATTATGTTATTTTCAATTAATATAAAAAATACCAACATACAATTCATCTAACATATCAAATTTGAATTTCCGCGCGAAGCAACGTTGCCAGATCATATAATAGGGTTTTGCATGTGCAGGTACTTCAGTCATCAGTTTCCGGTTACAGTTTGAATACAAGTTTATAATCGAAATATCTCAATAACTAAGAGGTAAACTGCAGTTTTTTCAACGTCAATATAAAATACAATTTTTAAACTATTGTTACATAGTTTTTCATATACATGGTGAGTTGTTTAAATATAAAACTTTCAAGTTGTTCTTGGTCATGCTGTGTAAAGCCATATACATCAATGTATTTGACTGCAACTTTGTTAATCGTTTTCTCGGTACATACATGGTGAAATGCCGTTTTTTGGGTATCAATCGAAAGAGCAACATTGAATTTACCAAATCATGTTTAAATTATGTAATTCTTGAGTTGTAAGGTTTGGGTGACTTTCTACCTTAATAAGAGAGTTAATCCTTCATGCACTTTTATTTATTTGTGGATCAAAAAATGGAAGAATGATTATTCAATTCAATTTATCTATTCTTATTAATTAAAAGTCATAACTGTTATCTTTTATTAATAGCAGTAAAAGCATTTACTACATTTTATTCACATGGCCCATTGATCTAAATTTTGTGCAATTTCCCCACATATACTTAGATATATTATACGCAATTTTCTTAGGTAATTAGAAGAGTGCGTTGAGGAGCAAGGGGGGCATTTGAAAAACTCCATTGTGATCAATTATTCTTCCCAAGTTTCTAGTTTATGAATATTTAATTTATCTGCTTGCTTTTAAAACCAATAAATTTTTATAGCAAAACCAAAGTGTAAAGTCCTTTCTTTCACACCCTGTAGATGCATAAAAATAAACATTTAAAAAGAAATCCTGTTTCGCTTTAGCAAAAGTATTTGTTCTTCCAGGTATTGAAATATTTTAAGCTTGTTTAAATGTTTAAATCGTGCTTAAAACATTGTTTTTTTTATAAAGGTGTTCTATTATTATAAATTTGTACTGTTTTGTTCTAGATTTCACTAATTGAAGATTAAAGATTATCAGAATAACTAAAATTTTGTTATTTTATCTAAGCTTCCTAAACAATTTTGTTTTATATGTTATTATTGTTTTAATTATTGGAGCAACAAGAATACAAAGCCTACTAGACATTTTTCATTTTTCACATTTTTCTAGAAAATTTTCTTACATAAGAGTATGAATATTTATAATAGTTGAAAACATTACCTATAATGTAATTTAAAAAAAAGTTCGGTGACATCATCACCCTCACACTGATTTAGTAAATACAAAATTTTGAAGAACATAAAGAATCTTGTGTCATTTAATAATATATTTTAAGTTATACCATTTCTGACTGAAAATAAAGTTGCTACAAAGCAGAGTTTTAAATCAAACCAGACTGTATGTCATATAATTGTCCAAAAACTGAAAAGAGAAACATATCAAACATTGTCCCGACTCATAACAATAATTTTTATTTATGAACTCTAGTTTCAGTATCAGTTTCTTAAAGAAAACAACATTTCTATGAATAAATAGTTTTTAATTCATGCATGTTCTTTAGAATTTGCATTTTTTAGAATCCATAACACAAAAAACTTACTGGATGAATTTGTTGCATCCCCATTTGCATCGGTTGTTGAGTAACAGCTAAATTTGGTTGCATAGGAAGTCCCTGTTGGACCGTTCCAGATATGGTCTGTTGAAGTGTTTGTTGCATTTGCTGAGCATTGGCTTGTGCAGACATGGACACAACAGGCATAATCGGTCTATCACCAGCTACTTGTATTTGCTGTTGTTGAATTCCTTGTATCGTTTGCATGGCTAATAATATAGAAAAATTCAAGTTATATATCTAGTACTATATTGAAAGCTTTTTTAAACATACTCATAACAGGTTTTGGTTGTATGTGCTGTGACTGTTGACTTTGTTGGAACTGAATCTGTTGTAATGCTTGCTGCTGTTGAATAGCTTGTTGCTGCATCAACACTGCCTGTTGTTGCTGCTGCTGCTGCTGTTGTTGTTGCTGCTGCTGTTGTTGTTGCTGCTGCTGCTGCTGCTGTTGTTGCTGTTGTTGCTGCTGTTGCTGCTGCTGTTGTTGCTGTTGTTGTTGAGGCTGCACTTGCTGCTGTTGTTGCTGAGGTTGTGCTTTATTGGTTAATGTTGTTGCAGTCATTCTAAACAAATTTAAATACAATGTTGATACACTAATTGTAAACTTGTATGTAATGGTTATATTATTTCAAATATTTCTTGAGGAAATGTTGGGAGGGGAACGAAGTATATGATTTGTCCTTTACATGTATACACAGAGATCTCCCGATTTCTATAGGAAAATAAACAGCAAGAGAATAAGCACTTAAAATAAACACATATCACTGCTGCAATGGCATTTCTGCATGTACAATATGTATAATACATGAGATACCTCATTCCAATTTAACAAAAAATTAAATTAATGTTATGATTATTATAGTTCAGTGTCCATTCACTTTCATTATAATTCAGAGTAGGCTTTGGTTTCAAGAATTTTAACTTAAAGTTTCAGTTACAAGGAGTCCCAAAAGTTAGTGTGTAGAAAGTATCACATATCACTCATCAAATATAGCTTTGTAGATGAAATAATTCCGCCCATCGATGCGCACAAACGACATAAGAGCATGAGTAGTAAGTACAATAGATGACAAAAGCACAAACATTTATATTTTCATTAAAAAGTCGTACTACAGCAAACTTTTAAAATTTTTCAGACACTCAAAAAATGTACACATCAGTACGTCGCAGTTTCTCCTTATACAGATGTTGGAAACATGCCATGTCTGTTGTATATTTCAGTGTACAGTAACTTTTGGAACACTCTTTACAAAGTATAAGCATACTTCTTTTACAAATGCCAGCTGATTATCGAGAAAACTGCCATTCATGAGAGTGAAAGTTATATTGTTGTTGTGGCAACAAGATTAAATACGAGTCTGCCTAAGCCGGTTTAAATTGTTTACCAATGAAATTTCTTTGCTTATAATAATAAACAAATTATGATAAACAATCAACAAATGATGACTAATTTTACAACCGCAAGTTGCCAATAATCTTCTTTTGTGATGTATTTAGTAATTACTTTTATCTACAACTATTAAATAATACATGTTTCATGTTTACAATTTTTGGAAATTAATGGCACTGAGTACTAATGACAGTACAATTGAATAATAGTAGAATTCCTGAAAGAAAATTTTAACTGTGTTATTTTAAAGTAGGACACGGATGTCAAAATCTATCTATTTCTAGGTCAAAGCTAAGCTGTCTGAAACAGAGATATTTTTGTATCTTTTTACTTTAGTGACAAAATATACAGCTGCTGGCAGTAATAAATTTTAATGTAATACATTATCAATGCGTCCAACACACCGCTGGAAATACAGCGCTGCAGCAGCTTTCACAGCCATCTTAGATTTTAAAAGACACTGAAGCAATAAAATCGTTTGAAATACATCATCGCTTTATACATATAAAACACTTGAAGCGTTGACAAGTAAGACGAGACGATTGATTTACTGGATGTCAATAATCAAAATGTCAGAACATCAATTTTGACAGTATATAAGTGATTTAATAAAAAAATAAAATTTTAAAATTTTACTTATTAGTAGCCACTAAATAATAGGAGTATTACTTAATCGTGCTGTGGAGTAAAAAATTGAACCAATCAAAAAGAAAAATACTAATTTTGTTTTTTCAACTATAGCTGCGTTCGATTTTACGTTTCAAAAACAGAGTAAGAAGAGTAGTTCATTTAGTCATGTGACCAGCGAGTATACCGAGTGCAAAATATTGTCTAGCTCTAGAACGATATAGAGCAGAGAAAATGCCAATCGCAGAAGTCATAAATAACCTTAAAGAAAGATTACTGTCGTTCGTTGGCCATGAAATATTTTTTACAGGCAGTGATGACGACGCTGATAATAAAAAAATTTTAGCAAAGAGATAGTAAATACCAATGGATGATATATTCCGAAATATCCATTACTATTACAAAACAACAATTACCATGTGAACCACGATATCATAAATTTTCAGGTTATGTTACCCTGTGACTTTATTTGCTCTCTTTGCACCACCATCTCTGCTGAAGTTAAACGAGTATACTCTATATACTACTCACTATTATTAGCGAACGTATGAGTTTATGCGTTGTTTGCTCTAATTCTAATAAACGAACAGATTGGAGTTAAAAGTGTTTCTGGAACGTAAAACCAAACGCAGCATAGTGATGACAATGTTTTTCTTGTAAACATTTATAAATATTATTTTAAGTTGCTTGGCTTCAATTTAGTTAATCCAATTAAAAATATATCTAATGAAGATGAACTGTCTTATACAATACAACCACTGTTACAAAAAATGTAATATAACTTTTGCTGAAAATACAACTCCAACTACAAATTTCAATAACTGTAATAATGTTGTTGTTAATTGCAGGTATGCTAATAAAAATTAGGGTTAGCAATAGTTGCCAATTTTTGCAATAAAGATTACCTAATAGTTATTAATTTATTTTCACTAATAATTGTAATCTGGTAGTTCTTTTATTTGTTTCCAGATAATGTTTTCTACTGGTAATAAAGTTGATAGAAAGCTATTTTTGTCTACTATTTTAATTATACTATTCTAGCTGAATCCAGAAGTATAGGTGAGTTATTTAAGTAGTCGTAGATAAAGTATAGTATTTTACTCACGTGCAATAGCGATTACTCGCTCGGATGATTTACGGCACTCTCCTACATTGTGTTTGTTACACTAACAAACACTTTTAACGCTTCTCAAAAATGCAAGATTTCTAAATGCCTGGGTCGGAAATTTTGAGTTTCATGATTTCAAAAGTGAATTCAAAATTGTAAGATTTCAGAAAATAAAATTTATAATTCATACTTTTGTGGTTTTCCATTGCTTTCCAAGACAGAAGAATTTTTTAAACCACATGATATATTGGCCCGGGTTTGAACCAGGGTCCCTTGGTTATTTTGCCATGCACATGCAACTAACCGACCAACAACCGCTCTTCAGAGCCTACTCTGAATCATAATGAAAGTAAACCAATTACATAAACCGAATAAGTTAAACAAAAATAGTTCTTACTTATTAGTAGCCACTAAGTGATGCGATTGCAAATTAGAAGTGTACGGTTTAATCTGTGTTTGATTCGCAGCATCAGCTTTCGGTGCAGGAGACGTTCTAATTCCAGGCGCTTTCGCTCGCACTTTTGGACCTTGTTTATTTCCCATTCCTCCCTACAAAACACAAAATAGAAATTTATTTAATATATACAGCAGAAACAAAAATGTTAACATAAACAAGCTAACAATTTTACAAGTGCAAACAACATACAATTTGAATATGTACTTGTGCTTGCGTTCCAATGGATTGTGTAGAAATAGAATTGGCCGGCCTGATAGTGGCCGCATTTGAAGGTAGTATATTAAGTGGTCTTGTTGTAGACTGTTTTGGTTGTATATTTTCATTAGTTGGTCTTGGTTTTCCTATTTGTTGCATCGTTCCTTGAGCTGCCAATGCATCTACAATGATAAAAGAGACACTATTAAAATAAATTGCATCACATGTAAGCCAAAGAAAACCTACGATTCTGTTGAGTTTGAATAGCAGTAGCTTGAGGACTCTGTTGTATGAACATTCCAGGACCTGGTGAGCCATCTGGCTGGGTTCCTCTAATAAATATGGGATTTGGTGCAAGGAGGGTTTGTGATTGCAACCCATTAGTAGTCCAAACTTGAGGGATGCCATTTGTGAATTGCCATGGGGCTGCAAA
Organism: Agrypnus murinus; assembly: GCA_929113105.1. NCBI lineage: Eukaryota > Metazoa > Arthropoda > Insecta > Coleoptera > Elateridae > Agrypnus > Agrypnus murinus. Next base: position 41,145,713 of record OV816028.1, read on the forward strand.
TTGCATTGGTTGTGTGCCAGGCTGAAATTATATTTGATTCGTTAACAATGCAAAATGATTGACTTGGTGATGCTATTACCTGCAGTGGGCTAATTATTTGAGCAGTTGGCTGTGAACCAATCATAGCTTGAGAGACTTGCACACATTGTCCTTGCTGTTGGGGAGTTCCTGCAACTGTTGTTCCACTACCGGCTACCTTTTGCATAACCTTCTGAGTTCCCATAACCTGTAAATGCAAATTTATGCAAATAAGCGATGTTGGATGTAATAAATAGATTAAACACACCTTTTGAATTTCCTGTGGTTTCTGTTGCGAGATGGTAGTTCCAGCAGCAGAAACAGAATGGGTCGGCAAAATGTTAGGTTGTGAACTTATCACTCCTAATTGACTAAACACTAATGTTTGTTGATTTTGAGTAGTGGGTATTGTTGGGATAGTTGTATAACCCGGAAAGGACGCTGAAACAAATTACAAAACGTTGTACAATGTTACTTGACTAGAAATACAATTATTACCTGCTTGACTAGCTTGCAACACTTGCTTTCCTTGAGCTGTTGTTAACATGTGTGGAGTTATTTGATTTCCTTGAAATGGTTTTGTTATAACCTATAAAGTATGAAGACATTAATTTATAAACTACTAGACGACATTATTCGAAAAATATACCTGAATTTGTTGAGGATTAATACTATTTAAACTAGGATGTAAAGCGATATTTCCTGGCATAAGTAATTGTCCGGAAGTATTATACAACTGTTGAAGATAAGTTGGATTTTGCAAAGGTTGCTGTATAACTTGTACCTAAAATAATTGTCATTTAATATTAGGCAGATTTAAAGAATTCTGAACATCTTACAGCTCTTCCATGACCCCAATCAGCAGCACCTATTTGTTGAGGATGTGGCTGACCTTGTTGCAAGGGTGACATGGTGGTTATAGTGGTATTTCCGGATTGTGTATTGGCTAAGACTTGTCCTCCTTGGGCTGTTTGCAATACTTGACCACCCTGGCCTACTTGCTGTTGATGCACTGTATGTTGAGGTTGTGTAGCTTGCACGCATTGTGCCCCTAAAATAAAGGAGAAATAAATGGTGGTGATTTAATAGATGAATAATTACAGAAATTTTATTTCTTAACATTTTAAAATATTCATTGATAAATTGTTGGGAGGGGAACGAAGTATTAGATTTGCCCTTAACATCTATACACAGAGATCTCCCAGATTTCTATAGGAAAACAAACGGTACATGAATACGTCTTTTACAAAACACATAACACTACCGTAATGGGATTTCTGCATGTACAAAAAGTATAATACATGAGATGCCCTCTTTCCAATTAATACAAAATTCAATACCTCTATATTTTTAAGCGTACTAACAGCACTAAGGATAAATATAAAAACAATAGTATCGTATGATCAAAAAGTCTTTGGATCGCAATAGCCATGGAATGTAAAAACCATCTATAGAATTATTTATTTCTACTGCCCGTAGTTTTTGTGAACTGTACAGAGTAGCGCCAATGTATTATGAGTAGCGCTAATGGAGACACAGCCACCTGTGTCAAGAAAATACGACGTGCTGACACCGCTAAACAGAGCCCCATACTGCCATGCTTACCAAGAAAGCAGTATCTCCACAACAGCAACTTAAGAAATATACCATATTTTTTATTAGCATTCATTACAATTGCACATAGTCTATTTCTAGATAGCAGTATGTGCAGATACTGCTTTCTTGCTAAGCACAGCAGCATAGTACACAAAAAATGTTAGGTTAGCGTATGCTATTATTATTTCTTGTGCTTGCAGTTTTTTAAGTATTACATAATAACATTTATAAAAAAAACACAGAATGGAATTTATTTGAACTATTATCTATTGACATGACAGTTGTGAAGTAAATGTCAAAAAATAATAGAAATAAATAATTTCATAGATAGCTTGTTAATTTCATGGCAACCCTGATCCAAAGACTTTTTGATCATACTATATTTCTTAACAATGAACACTTTTTATATTTGTAAATGTATAAACTGAACATAATTGTTATTGTATCTAAAGCATAAGATAAAAATAAACCTTCTTATATTCATCGCAATAATTTTCTGCATTAACAAGTAGAGAATTTAACAACCTATGTCGACCAATAAAAATAAATGGTTAAATGTTAGCTGTCATGCATTATTTATTAAATCCTACATCAACCTACTTTTAAGTTTCTACCAAATTAACTTTCTTCTTTTAAGTTGTAACAAATGGATCTATTAAAAGAAAATATGGTTAATATTAGTCAAAGAAACTTAATTGGAAAAGTTGGTTTTAAATATAATAAAGGATGATACCGATTTTATCAGTTTCATCTGTATTTCTAATATGCTCAAAATTCATAAAATCCAGTAATATGGGCGTCTCATTTTTTGTCCTCCCCAAGATCAGCAATATTCTTTAAAAGTATCAATTGATTAAAACTCATTCATTCATTAAAATTTTAAATTTTGCTTGTATGTAGGCTTGATATTTTTCTTAGTTAAACAATAAGACGATCATTTCTTCTTTTGACACATTAGATTATAAATACAAAAGTGTCTCTTAAACTTGCATATTCAATTTACAAAAGAATAGCTTATGATCTTTATGGATTATGATAAAACAGCTAACAATTTAACAGTTCTGCAGTAACATACAAATAATTTTAAAATGATTAAAATAAGAATATTAAAAATTAATATATTTGAATGAATAGGTGGTAACCCTAAAGAAATAACAATAAAAATTTAATGGTGTATATTTACACTGTACGAAGTTTTTGTTCATATTTTCTTTTCTAGATAGGGTTGCCAGATCTTCGGTTTTGTAGCATTGTCTCCATTGTCCAGTTTGGTCAAAATGATTCTCTGGTTAAACAAAAATCAAAGTAATTTAGTCTTTTTTGTATCTGTAGACAAATATCATGAGCATAACAAATAGCTCCATACCAGTGAATCACTGTGGAAATGTAGCCAATGCTCAATTTAAAAGTGTCCGTTGTAATTATATTGAAAACAAAAGAAAACATTAAAATAACTAAAATGCACTTTAATGTATTTTGATAAATCGTTTAAAATATATGTACCCACCCTTAAATGGAACCTTATATACACTGTGTCCACAAATGGTTGTTGGCTACTCAAGTATTTAAAACACACAAGATTTTGAATTTAAAAAAAAACATTTATTTATTAAACATATTATACATTATAAATTGTAATTTACATTTGTAATTCTATTCATTTACCTTTTGCTTTAACTTACGACTCCCAAATGTTTTCTAAATGCCTAACACGAGGCATGCACCGCTTTATTTGGAATCTTTGTAAAATTTTTTGAATGCTTTGATATTCCATGTTTTTATGTTTCGTGAGTTCATTTTGTATATAACTCCATGCTGTATAATCTAAAGGATTCAGGTCAGGTGAGGATGCAGACCATTCTTCCTTAATGATAAAATCGACTATATTTGACTTTAACCGGACTTGTATGGATTTAGCAGAATGTGTTGGTGCAGTCTTGTACAAAACAAAATTTATCGTACCCAAATAGTCCCAAAGCATTTGGAATGCTATTATATGATTTTTTAAGACAGTTTTTAAGTAAATCTTTAAGTAAAATAAATAACATCTTTTGTAATTTGTACACCCTGATCCACAAAAAGCAAGGGTAATGTACTGCATTCCGAAACACCACCTCAAACCATTACAGAAGAAATGTTTTGGTATCGCTCTGAAGAATGTAATAAGTCTTGTAAAACAAACATTGCTTTTCATCGCTAAACAGGAATTCTGTTTCTCCTTGGTGCATAAGAAAATGCTTAACGGTGTTTCACTCTTGCATGTGTCTGTTTTTTAGTTAAATCATGAATTTTTCTTTTTTGCAGGCTTTCATTCCCAAGTCCTTATGAATTATATTAGATACCGATGATTACTTACGAACATTATCGATTTTTTTCTAATGGGCTTACGTATCTTTTTGATATTCTCAGAGGTTCTTACAGTTCGTTTCCTTCCTGTACTTTGCTGTTTATAGTCGATTCAGACTTCCTGTACCTTGCACTCACACATTTTACTATGTAATCTTTTGTACACACCAATACTTTTCAAACTGCAGATTATTTCACAATTTCTTTTGCCATTTGGTACTTTTCCGTTATCGAAGGGCATTTTTAAAAGTCAATTTTTTACAATTGAGAATCAGGAGGCAAAAAATTCTCATCACAAGAGGCCATTTTTAAAAGTCAATTTTTTTTTGTTTTATAATGATTTTTACAAAAAGTCAAAGTTTTGTATTATTTTTGTGCTTCTGAATTGTTTATCGATGAATATTTACGTACCGAAAAAAGGCCGTCGCGTTTTTGCCAGATAAAGGTGTGATACCAACTGAACGAATTTGTCCAAATGGCCACAATGTAAAGCTCTACTTTGGCGCGAGAATTGGATGGAATTGCAACAAATCACTTGCCATAACAAAGTCAACATTCGAAACGGAACATGGTTTGTCGGCTTAAGTCTACCGTTTGTATCAGCTGTCCGCTTCTTCTACTGCTGGGCCAAGGAATTAACCTCTATTAAACGGTGCAAAGAGGAGCTTAAAATGAACCACAACACGACCGTCGACTGGAACTCGTACATGCGTGAAGCTGTCGTCCATCATTGGAGGTGATTAAGAATTCTTGGCCTCCTAATTCTCAATTGTAGCTGGTTGTTATTGTTCGTAATTTGTTTGCATGAATAAATCATTATAAAACAAAAAAAATTGACTTTTAAAACTGCCCTCCGATAACGGAAAAGTACCTGCCATTTTTATGTAGCTTTAAAATTAACTTACATCTAGCATCCATAGTGCTCTTTTTACTACTAAACATACACTCTATGCCATAAAAAAAGCTGCACCTACTTGCAATAGAGAGATTTTCAACCAAATTCATTTAGCCTCCTTTGCACTGGTCTGGTACTCATCTTCATTGTAGTAGCTTCTGTCAGTTCTCTACTAAGTTGTGAGCCTGTTAAAAGACAATTTTGCAATGCCAATCTTTGAATAGTGCCATTATCACATTTGAGTGTTATTCTCTTTCGACCGCTTTCCTTTTTCAGCGATAACCAGCCCATGCAACAGTATTTGCACAAACGTTTTCTTATCGATGACTCGTTACATTTCAGTTGCCTTGCAATTTTACGATTTGAATTGTTCTCCTCGCCTAAAGCAATTATCATAGCTTTTTCTTCAAGAGTTAACACCATTTTTAAAAAGCACAAGAAACAGAAATTGACTTAATTTTATTTACTTATTTATTTTTGGGCAAGGAATCAGGATGGCGGAGCATCCATCGTACCTCATGGCACTGATTACTACGGTGTATAAACAGTAATGTTCAACTGATTTTAGTGTCAATGGGAATCATCTGTTTGTATTCATGCAAATTTAAATCAGTGTCTATTAACTGTTTCTATAACAATGTCAGTTGGAAACCTTTGATAATCACCTATTTTATAAGTGCGGCTTTTTTTATGGCGCAGTGTGTATGAGGCCAATGCGATTAACAATAGCACAGTATATATAACAATCAGTAGATTCACTTGCATGCGACACCATTCATTTATTAATCCACCTTCGAATATCACGCCCATAAACGAAGTAGTGGACAGACGTTTATCGGTCGGCATCGCCTACGAATAATAATAAAACGCCGGTAAATAAAACGCAGAGCCGCATTCAGTAAAATGTCTCGAACAAATATGTAAACAAAATCTCTTGTTATATAATAGTACTAGGATAATGGGCCCTACGGGCCTAAGCACTTAAGTATGATAGAAATAGCATTTATCGATTTTTTTTAAAGTAGGTCAGTATTTACATGACCTACATAAATTTCCAATCAATTCTCTATCGATAGAGCACATATTAGTACCAAATAACACTCAATAGCACTAAATAGTACGATAGAATCAGCATTTATCAATTTTTTAAAACATAACCTAATTTAAAAAATTTTAAAACATAACCTAATTTAAAAAATTTTAAAACATAACCTAATTTAAAAAATTTTAAAACATAACCTAATTTAAAAAATTTTAAAACATAACCTAATTTAAAAAATTTTAAAACATAACCTAATTTAAAAAATTTTAAAACATAACCTACTTTAAAAAATTTTACGCGTCAATGAGCCCAAGCCCATCTCTCTAGCCCTTATAGAACGCGAGAATGAGGCTCGGACACTCAACTTTAGTAGTATTGGAGTCGAATGAGCCCAACCCATCTCTAACATGACCTACTTTAAAAAAATTTTACATTTTAAATTTTCACGGTCGTGCATTATCCTCGACAAATTACGCGTCGAATGAGCCCAAGCCCATCTCTCCAGCCCTTATAGAACGCGAGAATGGGGCTCGGACACACATACAAATCAACTTTAGTAGTATTGGATATAGTAAAATATGAAGTAGAATTATGTGTAGTGAACCATTTGATTGAAGTTGTTTTACTTATAGAATCTAATAAATAAAACGATAATCAATTTAGATATTTAAAACATTTATTAAACTAAGTTAGAAGAGTTGTTTCTTGTTACATCGTTAATTACCAACTAAAGTTACATTATTCTTTTAAGCCATTAACCATATTCTTGCGCTGCAATAGTCATTTCATTTTATTTAGAAATAATTACGAACAAATGCATAACTTTATACAATTTGAATACCTGTTCAACAAACAAATGGCGAATCTAGGTCACCGAAATCACATACGTACAAAATAGGGGAGATGAAATCAATTTACACTATAATAATAATAATTAATAAAAATAAAATTTATTTTCATTCATATTAAATTAAAGACACAATGACAAACGAAATGCTAAAAAGTACAATCCTAACGCACGCTTTGACTTTTTTTTAACAGTTGAGAGTAACAAAAGACGCTGTAGTTCACACCTGTTGATAAGGTGTTGATCTAGATTCTTTATTGTTGAACTCTTTTAATAAATCAGCATAAAAAATTTTATTATGTAGAATTTCGTAATCCCTTATTTGTTCTATTACGTGTTAGTAATTCAATTTTAAGCAATTGGTAAATATATACAAAAGTGAATTCTTAAATACGGCATTGTTTTTACGAGCGTATTTATTAAAAAATAATAGTATGTAGGAAAAAATAACCTGAAATCGGAAACCTGAAAAAACTAATTGTAGTTCTTTCCGAGGTATTTTTACAGCCTTTGGGGACACAACGACTAACACTATGCATTGTTTACTGGCACTAATACTGCACGATTGTGGGTTTATCCGGCTCTGGTAAGTTCGATACCTTCTGTTGCGTGTTTGAAACAGAACTGCTGTCTGCATACTGCCGACTCGTGCCAGCATGTAGTGTGGTGGATGGAAATTATTTGCGACAGTCACATTACTGTATGTTATATATACTGTGACAATAGTATAGCAACAAGTCAAGACATGCACCGACATGAAGGGTTTTTCAGAAAGTTAATGACTATAAGAATAATATTATTTTACATTTGTGGACACAGTGTAGTTTTTGCATTAATAAAAATCTATTATTAAAGCAACAATATTTCTAATAAAGCATTCTTCAGATGTTAAATTTTCACTGAAACTCAAGTACTTTTCAAATTAAAAACATTTTAAATTGAACACATTTTAGAAACTATGGAAAAAAATAAATCATAAAAGATTAGTTTAAACCAAAATTTTAAAAATATTTTAATAGGTAATCTTTGAACGGTAATATTTATTTCCTACATTTATTACATAGACATTTTGATTCGAAAATAAAATTGCTAAACAAATGTATTAGTCCGGTAGGAAAATCTCGCAAGACTTTTTTCCCTTATGATGTACCATAAAAATTCCTAATTTTGAACGATTTTGACCGTAACAATGATGTAAGCAATAAACTAACAACCAGATCAGTGGGAAAGAATATCTATCAGTACCAGTAGATCTTAACAAAGTGTTTTGCAAAACAACACTTTTAAAATTCGTTTGTCCAAAGTTATTGCAAATGCAAACTAACTTCGGACATCTTAATTTTAGCTTGGAATTTAATGTAAATCTCTCTGTTCTTTTGAACATTAAGTAACGCAGTACCTAATTTCGGACACTTTAACATATGATGTAGAAAATTGAACAGATGTTCAATTGTTTAAGGAAGGTATATAGATACCTTCCTTCCAAAAAAGAAGACATTTTGTTAGCATAAGCAGTTGAAACGTTTATTTAGTTAAGTTAGAAAATAAAATAAAAACGTTAAAAGATATTGTCCTTGAACTTATAGTTTCCTCGTCGTACTTGTGGATCTTCGAAAGTGTAGTTTACTTGATTATGTTCAACTAAATTAAACTATTTGATATCTGGAAATAGGAACACATCACGTTTTGGCATAAGCAGCTTACTTCATACAAAGGACCATTTTTGACTTACAATTTCGGCAACAAATTGTTTTTTGGATTCAGTCTTTAAATCATCTCCTAGGGTATAAGGTAGTGCTTCTCTCCTAGCTTCTTCTCCGATTTCTTCCTGTTCATCTGTTTCCTCGTCAGCTGTTTTTTTGGCTGGTACCTGGTATGTCATCTTATGTTACTGCCTTGCCAGGCAAAACATTAAGTTTTTTTCTACGTACTCTTTTAGGTATTCTATCTGACAGCCTTGACTCTTTCAAATATTGACCAAACGTTTTGCACCATTCAGGCCCACTGTTTTCTTCTAATGCTTGGCCGGTTCGATCTATAATTCTTGGTTCAATAATTTGTTATTTATCTACCAGCACTATTCTGCATGCTTGAAATCTTGCCTTTGTATTTTTAGCCTCTGATTGCGACAATAAATCCAATGCCCTTTTCAGAAGTGATGGAAAGTACTGTGATGATCACCGGTGCCCTGGATAATTTGTAGTATCCGAGGCAACTAATGTAAACAGGAGTCAGAAAAATATTCCAAAACCAAAGTCAAAGAATTCATTCTCTCACCATTAAAAGTACAAGAATAAAGCTTATTAACCACAAACCGTCTTTTACTCACCCAAAGCAGAGAAGGTATTACAGTACTCTTTAAAAATGGCTCTGTGATGTCTTTTCTTCCAATCTAATAGGGTGTTTCGCCATGACTGCTTTAATGGTCTAAAACAGTAAAGTACGCCACATCAAGCGGCTGGCAAAGATGAGTGGAATTTGCTGAAAGCTAAATCAATTGAATATCATTTTGCTCACATTTGTTAATTATGTTGATAAGACGTGTGGCTGGCCAGATTATCTCAGATTAAAATCTTTTTTCAAGGCGATTTTTTCAAATATGGTATCTGCTACCTTTTCAAACCAGTCTTCAAATATGAATGCATTGAACCATGCGCTCGTGCTTCTGTTATAAAACGTTCCTTTTGGGCCATTGTGGATCCAAGTGTCATGCAGGTTTAGCTTTGTAGACGACATATACTGGAAGACGCTCTTCCAAAGTCGATACAGCAAACATGACAAAAGTACTGCTTTTCGAGTGGTCTAATAGTCAATCTGCATGTTTTGCTCCATGTAACGAGAACCTTTTGCTGTCCAGAGTTGTCTGTCATGTTCGTTTCATCGAGTTAATTATATTCATAGCTAGAAAATCCACATTTACTAGTGTTCTTTCTAATGTATAAAGTACTGTTCGATTATGTCTTTTGATACAGCTGCTCTTTGTCACTTAATATTCTGACTTAAGCGTGCATATAACATATTTTTGTGATGTTGCATAAAGCCACACATCCTATTTCGAGTGTTATTTAAGAAACGTTTTTCAACCATACCCTACCTATCTAAAAAACCTTTAATAATGTTCTTCACGTCAAATGATGTTAAGGGTACCCCCATTTTGCAGCTGTTATTATTCCCAAAACTATATTTTTTTCGTCGGTAGCAGTAGATCGTCCAATTTTTGAACAATTAACTCCTTTATATTTATCAAATATAGTTGGCTTGGAGACTTAGTATTTTTCTGCTGCAGCTCTCACAGAAAGTTTACCGACTGCAACAGCAGTCAAGACCTTTTCCAGCATATCATTTGAATAATTTTGGTACTTTATAAGTCTACGTTTCATGCCTCAGTATAATTTACTTTATCTTTGCCTAGTTTTCTTTTAATTCTAGCCATATTTAAACTACAAATATAAAAAGGAATATATATAAATATAACCATGCGAAATTAAGAAAAACCATTAAAATAAGTTTCCGAACTTAGGCTCAATTAAAAAGAACGTTTTGCAAAAATTGGTAATTTTTTGCACCTCCCCCCATGTTCGTTTTCGTTTAAATTTTAAACCCCCTACCTCGAATGTTCGCGATTTATACCCCCTCCCACCCAAAACGATGAGTATATGGAAATTCGGCACTTTAACACATTTTTTGTTTATATTTTTGTTTAAAATTGCTAAATGATCTGAAAACAAAACGCACGACATACCCCTCCCCTGTTCGGCGAACGTTCTTTTTGAACAGCCCCCCAAAAAAAATATGTTACTCACCGAAGAAGTATTCACTAGTGTTGAAATGCAGTTAAAAACCGACTAAATGTCAACAAGTGTAAAACACAAATATATGCAGTTGGTAACAACTTCCTTGTTATACGCTACTTTACCAATTCAATTGCAACAAAGTTCACGGGAGGAATAGTTTTAAAAACCATTCATTAGATGGCAGGTGGATGGAGTTGAACTTAGAGTCATTGCATCTAGTTACCTAGGCCAGCTAGTCGATCAGAGTACCGCAAACCGCCGCCATATTGGGGCAAACGAAGCACGAAATTGTTCATTATTTGTTCTGTATTGAATTTAATCAAATCCACGTTTACTTTAAAAGGTTTTTCTTATTCTGAAAAATCAAACCTCTAATATGTCAAACACGTAAAACGTGGTTTTAATTTGCCCATTATTAAAAATAACCCTTCTCTGCCCCAATATGGCGGCGGTTTGCGTTACTCTGATCGACCAGCTGGTCTAGGTGACTAGATGCAGTGACACTAGTTGAACTGAAATGGACGCTATTTGTCTGAAGTTTGGATACTATCCGAAGTTGGGAACTTTTAGGGTATCTTGGTATGAATTATTTTACAAAATAAATATTTTTTTATATTAATAATAAAATCAACTAATATTATTTTATTTCTTATTGCAATCGTTATTTTTGATGAGCCTATGATGTTGTGTCAAAGTTTAATACACGGCAATCATGTCTTGAAAAGTCTTTGTTACTTATCTAAAATTTAAGAAAAATCAGCCCCCTTGATAAAAATCATGCGAAATTTTCCTGCCGGACTAGTACCAGACTCAATATTATGCATTAAAAGTCTACTATTGGATTCCTTCAACCATTACCCTGTTGAAAATTGCTATCCATATTAAATAACACAGTACAACATTTTTAAACTTTTGTTTTCTTCCAAAGAAGACAAGTGATTTTCATAGAATGAATGTGAATATCTATGAAAACCACCTATGACCTGTTCAGAGGCAAAATCCTTGTTGTAGAGTATAATATAAAAACAAATTGTTTTTAACGTATCTAATTCTAACGTGTCTGAAGTATACTAAAAACTAACTTACTCGGTAAAATTACAAAACTATGTCAATTACAGATCTATAGTAAACATTATATTTGCTTAAATATGGATATCTCAAAATTCCACATGTAATCACGTTAAGATTTCATATTCTCCGAGTTCCAGATTCTGGCACTCGTCATAGAAGTCTTGAAGTTTTAACTAAGTTAAAAATTTAAGATTTTAAAGTATCCTACATTACGATTCCTAAACTATCAAAGTATTAATATCAAAGTTTTAAAGCTTTTGTAATCCCAAATTTAACAACCATTTTAAGATCACAGATATCCTAGATTTCAAAGATTCAAGAGTTTTAGAAGGTGAAAGTTGCAGAATTAAAGAAATTTCACTATTGAAAATGACTTACAATTAGTTAAAGTTTCAAACATTCAGAAGTCTATTGCTTTAGTACTTAAATATTTAAATTCAAAACTTCATACCTACTCTTGAAATTCTAAAAGATTAGGAATTAGAAAACTATGGTCCGTTTTCCGAGACCTGTCGCAAGATGTAAACACACTTGAAGTTAGCTGACCCTTGAAGCTTCATGAACGATGATGCGCGTTTGCGTACCGTATGCGCTTAACTCGCTGTTATGGTTGCGGCGTAATGTGGAATGGAAACTGATTGCATTATACGTGTTTCCGCATTTATGTAAAGTAGTTTAAGCGTTAATGAGACCACGTGCGCGCCGACCAATAGCATCGCTTATAGTTTTTTTAGTGCTAACTTCAAGTGTATTTACGTCTTGCGACAGGTCTCAGCAAACGGACCTTAGGTAATTTCATCATAGCAAACTTTTAAAGATGTAGGGATTATACCGATTCTAGCATTAATTTCATAATTTGTATTTAAAACATTTAAATCAAGGTTTCATTATAATCGGATAACTCTCAATTCTTATAGTATTTTAAGCAAGTAAAATAAGTCACATTCCTATAGGCTTTTTTACACAAATTAACTTCCCTTAAAAGTAAAACCGGGCAGTTTTTTACACAACTAAATAAATTACCCTATACAGTCATAAAAAATTCAATTAGTTACCTGAAGATGCTACAGTAACCTGCTGTAAATGTGGACTTTGGGCTGGTACAAGTGCTTGCTGGTCTTGTTGCTGTATCGTCACCTGTTGTATGGTTGCTTGCTGCTGAACAGCTTGTGCCTGTGCTTGGGCTTGTGCCTGAGCTTGAGCTTGGGCTTGAGCCTGAGCTTGTGCTTGCGCTTGAGCCTGTGCTTGCACATTGGCATCCACTATCTGTAACAAAAATATTCATTTTATCAAGTACACAGAATACAAACAATTTTCATTGTAAAAACTAAAGAAAACAGAAAAAAGATAAAATTAAAATAGTAAGAACTAATGTTCAACGATCAATTTAATTACCTGTTGCTGATTCTTAATATCACTCATATTGTTCGAGATATATTCTTGTTTAAATTCCTGTTTAATTAGGCTATCGTGATGCCCTCTATCAAGATTTAATAAAGTATTAGCAATATCATATTTACAATCGTCGGCAGTGATATCATGTATACCAGCTTTTTGAGCTAATGTTTCAAGGCACTGTAATGATCTACTTTCTTGTTGTTGACTATTATTACTATTATTATTATTATTACTATTTGCTGTGTCGTTTTGTGTCGATTCAGGTTCTTGGTTGTTTTGTTGTTCTTCTTCACTATTTGACTTTTCTTGTTTAACTGCGGCGTTGGTGTTTGTAGTATCTTTTAAGGGTTGCTTTTGTTGTAAAGATTGTGACTGTTGTTGCTGTTGCTGTTGCTGCTGCTGCTGCTGTTGATGGTGATTATCTGCTTGTTGTAGGTTATCAAAATGTTGAGATCTGTAAAGAAAAGAAAATCTTTTATAGAATAATTGTATATATGAATGCACTTACTATTAAATTAATCAAAATTATCATTTTGTCTATATTTTATAAGAAAAGAAAACAACATGCTTAGAACTTAGAAAACAACAAGCACTTGTTGAATGGGTCATTACTACAAAAAAAAAAGTTGGAATGAAAATAGAAACAAAATTATTTTAAAAGGCTTGGATAGCTATCAGAAGGGCCTATTATGTCTAGAATAGTTATGATAGTAAGATTTTATTTAAGTTAGTCTTTTAGGCAATACAACAGGTATTGGAAATGCAGAAGAGTATAAGAATCAAATATGTCTTTTTGATGAAGGGGTTGCAGCTGATGAAAACGACTGAATAATATGAGGATAGAGAGGTTGAACAGAAATTCTAAATTTGAAAATAAAACTTCAAGAATAGTCCAATATTCAGAATGGCCAAATACAATTTTATACAAAAATATTGCGCACTAAAAAACCTGCTATCATTATTCAAACGATAATTAATTTGAATTGATAATATAAAAGTTTATTATTTTAATAATAAAAATCGTTCTCCAGTTTTTCCAAGATTTATAATAGGTTACAACTAAAAATTTGCACTAACTTTGTTTGAATTGTAATTAATCGCAGATCATGGTTTTCATTTTCAAATAATAATTTAATAGTGTCCTGTAGCTAATTACTGCAAAACAAAGTTGATGTGTTATCTCTGAAATGTATTCTCAGTAAGTAATAATGCCATTCGAACCAGAAAGGGTATGGTATTAAATAAGATGTTCGAGTGTTTTTATTCTATTTCGTTATCACTGTTGCCTTACGAGCAGATCATACACTTTTCTTAACTACACTACCTCTCATGATAATATTAGGTTATTTTTCTTAATAACCCTTCTGTCATAAATGCTCAACAACATAGTGTTGTGATATAGGCACCCTGCATAACATGTATGCACAATGTGTTGCCTATCTTCCAGGCGAAAGGATTTTATAATTTTTTTTATTTTAAAAACAATAAAATTTTGCATTAAATATGTTATGTTGAAAATACACATTACAACACTGTGAGATGGAAAACAATAAATTTTAAACAGATTCTTCACTTGAATTTCACAAACTCAATTTTAAGATGAACGATTTTCTGTCATTGGTTGATTTTTTCACACTTAGATATTTTGAAGCCACTTTATGGCATGTTTTCACCTGAACATTATTATAGGCATAGGTGAGAAGGTATACACAAGTATTTATTACTTTACTTACAGATTTTATTAATGAATTTCAAGAAAATGTTCTACTTCTTTGACGAATCATAATTTTCCATAGTTAATGAATATTTTTCAATGTTATTTGAATTTCTAAGTAAAATATTTTACTGCAATATTGTTAACCAAGTTCTAGGGTGCATTTGACACTAGAATGTTAAAGTGGGGAACTTTTTATAGAGAAGGTTTAGGTCTTTGAAATCCTAAAATTGTAACGTTTCAGTAGGGTCTGCTAGAATGTTAAAATTTATGTAATTTTTGTTTGATAGATCTTAGGATTCATTTTGTGATAAGAAAAGGATGTAACAAAATGTTAAAATGTTTTTATTTGAATTTTTGTGAAGTTATGTTTGTTAGAAAATTCAAGATGGTTGTCAATAAATCCTAACTCTAAATTTGCATTTTAATAGCCGTTTTAGGTACCAAAATGAAGGAAAAATTCTCCTCTTTCATTTTATTTAAACAATTAATTAAATTTTTTAACAATTTGGTTAGAAAGGTTTTTGGTGGGAAAGATGTTTTGTTTCTAGTTCTTAACTAGGAAAATCACTAGCGATTCGCAATCGTTTTCCAATTATTATAAAAACAGCATGAAAACTTGGCTACATTCTCTTGAATTTTCATACATAGCAGAAGTCATGTCAGTTTGTACGTTATTTTGATAAAATTTCGAGGTTATGTTGGTGAATTTTATATCACTTAAATGTCAACAAAGTGAGGTTATGACAAATGTCATCTTGTTTTAAATTTTTTTATAAGTTCTTAGTAATTTAATTAATAATAATAAAAATGAACAATCAAAGTGAACTTAAAGCGAAATAAACGAAAGTGCAGTGTTTAGAATTTGATGTTGAGACTGTTATTATTATTTGGAGAAGTATTTAGAAAGTTATTTTGTATGGAACGAATTAAAGGAAGGTGATGGAATCTTGTTACAAATAACCGAATTATTTTATGTACTCACGTCATGGAACATACGTGTTGCAACTTTCATAATTATAACTATCTTCAACAATCACAAATAAAATCCATTTGAAGGATGACATGGAATGTGAACAATCTTATCAACAAATAACCAGGTAATTTTACCAACTATAACAGGAATCTGCTAAGTTTCAAGTTATGGTGATTAAACTTTTTTGTGTGGCGCAAATAATTCGAAAATTTAAAATAATTTGCAATTTTTAGTTTTTTTTTTATTATTAACAGTAATTTAAGATTGCTGGATTGATCAGCTAAGAATTAAAGAGGACAAAGAGAATTAGAATGTCTCTTAATTCTTATTTTATTAAATATATTTGACAATTTGACTAAATATATTTGACTAAATATTTGACACTGAGATTTAATTTGATTTTCTTTAATTTTAATTTTGAATTTTAATAGTTGTTTTCTTTTCTCTTCATGAAATTTTAAATTTTTATTTCTTTTCTGTGTTAATAAATAAAATTATCTACTTAACTGTTTAAAAAGAAATTTATTTGTGTATTTATTTGTGTCTGGTCCGTTAACAACGTTTTACAGATATAATTTAAATACCTTCCTAATTAATCAGCGACCCGCCTGATTTCGTCTCATGCATTTATGGAACTTGTTTTCCAGTTTAGAAATTATAGCCGGAGATTTTTTTTATAAAGGTAAGTGATATTTAGTTGTGTATATTTTCAGACTGTTTTCTTTGTTTTTCTTGTGTTTGTGAATGTCAACAATAACAATTTTTTTTGCAATTTGTAACCTTTCATCTTTCATCAAGTGTTGGAGACTTTATTATTCACAACAATTAATGCTTTCTTTTTTTTTCGTCTGACCCTACATTATCACAACATTAGCTTTTACCTTGATCCCTGTATATTTCATAAAAATCTACAATTTACTTTCTACACACTTTCTTGTTTGGATGGCATTATTACTAGTAATAATAAATTTGAGAAATTACTTATTTTTGCTTGCAATGATTACCCATAGCACACTATTTTAAAATATTATTTAAAACTTAAAAATCATGATCTGTAATTAATTACTATCCAATACAAGTTTTTAGTTGTAACCCATTAAAATAATTATGTGAAAACTTTCTAAAGTGCAAAAGTATAGAGATTTTTCAAATGTTAGCGGACATTACAAGACTATTAGAAGGGATGTGAAATTTACAAACATCCTGCTCCCTCATCCTGTTACATTGTAATTATAACCATTACCTTACATAAAATATAACACAAAAGAAGGGACTGATAGAGCCCGTATATTAAAGAAAATTGGACTTGCAAATTACCACATAAATTTTCCTGTGTAAATTATTCACACTTAATACTTCCGCTAATTTGATTTGCTTTTAATATTTACCAGCAATACAAAAGTAGGACTTTTATTATTAGAGAAAGAAAAATAGTAAGGTGTCTACCTCTGTAGAGACAATCCAAAGCCAATATTATCTTCTACATCAGCATTCAACGCATGCATCTCGGGTTCTCAGTAACCGGTATCGTTCCATTCGGTCTATACACAATTATGCGGTGGGTGCCTGCGGAATTGTCTGCAATGAAGAAGGCTCCCCGTTTTTAGATTTTTAAGGGCTCCCAGATGCGCCACTGACAGAAACCCATTAGAACCGTGGCGTGAAAAATCATCGTCTAGCTGATTGAATTTTCTTTTTATAAAGAATTTTGTAATACCGTAAGGACTCCTCAGAACGCTACAGTCTAGCCAAAGCCTGCATAATCTAGAAAAGAAATGAAAGCTTGCCGCAAATGTCGCATCAATTATGTCGAAGTGAAATTTCAAAATTTAAATGTGTTTTCGTTTAATTATTCTTCCTTGATTAATTCCTTTGAGGCGCGCTTTTGGTAAACAAGATGCAAACAGAAAAGGTTATGCGTATAAGACCAAAAAAGGGAGATATCCGAAAATAAGAAATGAAACAGAATTTAAATTTGAACATCTGCGTTTTCCCTCTTTTCTGGACCCGAAGTTGTAGCTTATCGTAGACATAAAGAATACGAAATTACCCTACCCTGGAAAATTAGATATCGAAAATTCCATTTCGATAATTCAAAGGAAGTAACAGAGACGTGAACTTAATTTTATTTCTTTTGGCAGATGTATATGCTACGTGGGACTTGTTAATAAGGTTCATAAAAATGGTAAACATAAAATTAAATTTTCGAATGGTAATTTTACGTTTAGTTCGTTTTTGGAATTTAGACAAATCCTAAATTAATGAATTCATCATGAAATAGGCCCAAAAAGAAGTTCCGACTAAGGTACTACTAAGAACCGTAAAAATTTATTATTCCATCCATCCATCAGGTTAACTACATTTTCTCATGTTGAATTATGGCGTCCTTGAACATCCTCAGGTATAAAGGGCCACCATAGATTTTTCTGGCTAGTACACTTAACAATAAAGCGACCTCTTGGCTATTCAATACATCATTTTGAAATGACGTTTTCTAAATTTAAAAATCCTAACAAATCAATAATCATTAACAGTTTTTGTTAAAGAAAAAATGTCTAGGGAGATATTTGCGTTAAAGCGTTTATATTTGTTTTTAATTATTCACATCAACAAGAGGAATTTAGAAAAATAAATTATATTTCTCTGGACTGTTTGTTTATTATAGCAGCAAACTACACAACAATGTTAATTTATAGTGCCAAAGGCAAAGCAGTTAATTACGGAAATTGCTACGTTAATTTCTGAAGTTTCAGAAGCATTTTTTGCTCTTCTTTATAGTAAAGAAGAATGTATATTCAACCGTTAACTATTTGAAAGATTTGAAAAATCAAAAGTGAGCTAGTAATTCCAATAGTGTTCAACGTCAATTTAATAGGATCAAAGAGTGAACCGCCTTTAATCTCTTAACCTCACTGTCCTGCTCTTAATTGCATCTATCAATTAGGAACCCTAGCTGTATGTTCTGGTCTATAGTATGGCCCTTTCTATCAGTGCACTATATTTATTAGAGACCTAGAGTCTGACCCGGATTTTGATTGGATGAGAAAATATATGTTCTTTAGTTTATTCGTAAGTAAATAATTAAAAGAAGTCGTTAAAATTTAATGAAGTTGTAGACAAGTTAGTATAGGCTCAACGGTATACGTTTAGAATTTCTGCGATTTAATTATATTGATTGATTACATCATTATCGTTTCTAGAGAAGAAGGTAGAACTTGCAGCTTATATAAGTGTCCAGCTTACTGATAATGACTTAATTAACAAGATTTAAGATGTAAATTGGAGAGCAGAGCAAAAATAGGATTATTTTTGTAATTCCAAAAAGACATTTCTTGGTGTCTATTGATCGTCTCACGTTGAGACTACAGTGTGCGTTCTTATGAACAACGGAGTTGCCAAACATCTTGCAAGTAACTTTCAAAAACACTTTCTAAATATTGTAGTTGTAACTGCATAAACCTTTATAATCCCTATTGTTCGAGCAAGTTATATTGCAGATAGTCACTTCTGACAGCAGTAGTAAAACAAAATTTCAAAATTTGCTGCTGTTCATGTAGTGCGCATATAAAGTTTGGAACTATCGAAATAAATCTTTTATTAAATATTTTTGAGAAAAATCCTCGAACACGTCGATTTTTATCTTAAAGGAGACATATTTTAGTGTAATCGTTATTTGTAGATCGTCTTTTGTTTGCGAGTTATGACGATAACGAAATTTTTTTTAAATGGAAACCCTAATTTTTTATGATGGATTTGGAAAGATAATGTAATGCTAAGATCAAATAGTATGCTAAAAAAGTATGATACCGTATTAAGAAATTTCCGAGATAATTGCTTTTAAAGTTTTAAAACAAAAATTAAAAAACAATCAAGAGTTCCAAGTTTTAATAAAAAAAGAATTCTTTGAAGAACTGTCATAAGTTTAACGCTAAGTCACTTTTTACATGGATACTTGATTTTTTTATTAAGAAAATTAAACTCTTGATTGTTATTCAATCAAAGTTCAAATCAAGAGTTCAAATTTTTTGATAAAAGATCAAGTAGCCATGTAACAATTGACTTAGCGTTAAATTTATAGAAGTTCTTAAAAGATTTTTTATTTTTTTTTATAATAGTGCCGACAAAAAACGTTATATTATAATTTCAATAAGTACAAACTGTATTATGTAGTTCCGCGAAGTAAAAGTAGAAAAAACTAGAAGGGTTTATTGTTTACTAAAGTCCTTTGCATTTGCTTCTAATCCTAAATTTCCGTTTTTGCAAGTTTCTTTTGAAACAAGTTGAACAAATGAATGATTTTATCATGATGATATCATTTTACCGTTAAAATTACGTTTGGGACTTTCTGTATTTACCTGTGAATTAAAAGATTAAAAAGATCATACGGAAGCTAACCAGCCGTTATTTTTATGTTGAAAGAATTTGAAGACGAAAGAATTAAACAAAAAAGTATAAGTAATAAAATATCGGATATTTAGATACACGTACGATGTAAAAATCCCAAGTAATGTTTAATAAAATAACAAATACATATTAATAAGACTTTCTTTTAAATGCTTCATTTGTATCGTTACGATTACACTTTTTCGGTTACTGTTTTCAAAGGTTTAGAACTTCTGGAATCTTATTCCACATTTCTATAGATTTATACAGTGAAATAGGTGGCAACAACGAAGCACAAACTCCCATAAGGAATACATTGGCTATCTTTCCTTAACTATAGTCCTAACGTGAGGCGGACAATAGATACTTTTATAATCGCATTTTTTGTGTACAATTTCTTTTCATGGGTAGATATCATTGTAGTATCAAAAAATGTTCGTTTATTTTAAAAAGATAACAAATAGTACATAAAAATGATAAGGATTCTTACCACGAAGGCTTTGCCTCGTTTAGGATTACAGAGAAAAAGTCGGTGCAGAGCCATTTTTGTGGATAGTATACTGTTCCCATTGTAGTGGGGAGGATCACTTACTTAGATTTTGAATGCTATAGGAAGAACAGTCTTGCTTAATAAATTGCACTATCGGCAATTTCTGAGATTTGTGGAACATATACAGATTTCTTCAAAGCTTAGTATCGAAAAACTCTACTGCATATCTAGTATAGGAAGAAAATAGTGTTTTTGACCTGAGAAATTGTTGTCTCGAATCCTGGGAAAAATAATTCGAAACGCGAGACTTTAGATACAATTCCTAAGTTAAATTAAATTAAATTTCATAATTAAAGTTTCATACTTGTTTCAATTTTTTAAGTAAATTATTAATTAAAAACAGTTCTAAACAAGATGGTCCCCTTACACAAGTGGTTTTTCTTATACATTTTTCAAAGAAACTAGTAAACAGCCCTACAAATAATCAATAACGGTAAAGGGCATTAGTTTCAGAAAGAAACTACCGTCAGATGCACCACCCTCATTCATTCGGTAAATTTGTACTTCTATTAAATTATATTCAAAAAAGACCTCTCCATTCGGAATTTTCTCTTATAGTAGAGTCAATTTTTGCAAAAAACATGCCTAAGTTCTTATTTTTTACTGTCTAAAGATAGAGACTTGAAATCTTTTGTAATGTCTTCAGTACTGGACCAGTATAAAATGTAATATGTTTAAAATGGGGGCACGCCTTCTCGGGGGGTTGAAACCCCCATTTTACACTCCCAATTTACTCCACACTCCCCAACTCGGGAAGTTTTCCATCAACTTGAGCGAAATTCATGTTGGGGGGGTTTTCGGGGTTTCTCATTATGAATTCAATGAGAAAATTAGGAAATACAAAATGGCGGTCTTTGAGATTGGAAATGCGATTTACGCCGATTTTGGAAAACTTCCCGAGTTACTAAATTGGGAGTGTAAAATGGGGGTTCCAACCCCCCGAAGGGGCGTGCCACCATTTTAAACATATAACATTTTATATTGGTCCAGTACTGAAGGCATTACAAAAGATTTCAAATCTCTATCTTTAGATAGTAAAAAATAAGAACTTAATGCAAAAATTGACTCTACTACTAGGGCAGAGCGAAGGGGTTACATAATAAGGTAACCAAAATAGTGTATTCCTTTGCAAAATCACATTTTAAATACTTTTTAACTCTTTGAGTTTTTCTCTAAAATCAATAGAAACGGCGTAAATCGCATTCTCAATCTCAAATGCCGTTATTTTAGGACCGCCATTTTGAATTTTTCAATTTTCTCATTGGATTCATAATCAGCGACTCCAAGAACCCTCCCAACATAAATTTCGCTCAGTTTAGTTGCAGTATTAAATTAGGGTACAAAGTGGGGGTTTCAACCCCCCCGAGGGGGCGTGACCCCATTTTAAACATAACATTTTATATTGGTCCAGTACTGAAGGCATTACAAAAGATTTCAAGTCTCTATCTTTAGATAGTAAAAAATAAGAACTTCATGGAAAAATTGACTCTACTATTATTTATAAACAGATATTAATATTTTTAAATAATGGCCTGTTTTTACTTAAAGATCCACATTATAGTACGTTCTCGATCACGTTAAGAGGTAGTCATTTTCAAAAGTTTTTGCAAATATTAATATGTATTATATTGTTGAAGTGGTCTTAGATTTCTTTACACTGTATTACAAACTCATAGTTAAGTCGACAGCGTTCTTTCACAGTTGTTTACAGTGTTTCACTAAATTCCTGAATTTTTTTTCATTTTACTTAAAAGTGATGAGAACTTAAAAGTTATTGTACCCGAGAATTCATGGGAATTCCGTAAATCTGGTAGTAAAAAACTTAAAAGCCTTAAAATCGAAAAACTGATAATTATGTCCACAAATATTTATGACTACTCAATAAACCAGAAATAATAAATGTTGTAGGTGCAATAGCAAGTACATCTTCTAGGAAGCAGCAAAATATTAGTTTACAGGGATGAATGTATTTAAAACTTAATTTTGAACTTCAAACAGGTTTTTGAAATAGGTAATGCTTGCTTCGAACAGGAAAGGTTTTTGAGACAAAAGAAAGAAAAAAATAAATAACCTTATGATAGAAGAATATCTACCTGCTGTGCTTTTTCATTAAATATACAGTTACTTTTCAATGGGAATTTTTGGGGATAAATGATTAGAAGATGGTTTTAAAAAATGAACATTTGGATTTTTGTAGGTTACCATTAAAATTACCAACCAGGATTCCGGGGACTTATAAATGTCTCGGGTCCCGGGAATATCAAAATTGTCGAGACTCAGAAACACTATGTGCAACACACGCATCAAAATGTCACTCAATGCTTAAAACGAGTAAGGTGCGTTGGTACACGGCTTCTGGTATTATGAACTTCAAACCAATTAACCAGCATAAAAGATATTAAATTTTGTTTCTGGAAACCTCTTTCCCAAGCCAGTAGCCTCTATTAAAAGTAAAATCTATAGTATACGCCAACGTATTAAAGCAGCATAGAAAGCAATGCAATTTTGCCGCAGAGTGATTTTTTACATTCCTTGCTGCTTAAAAGCCACGCATCCAAATTAATTGTTGTTGATTAATTATGAGTTGAACAAAGTAAACTGCATAAATATCAAAATAACCCGAACAACGTCATTTTCTTTATAAAGTTAGCTGTTTCGTGGAGATTAAGGAGGACGGGGGGTATAAAATAACTTAACCTTGTTTATACTGGCTCATCTTTAGCTTTTTGAGTTAATTTTGTGAAGAGAATTAACAATTAACAAAACCTAGCCAGCACACTGAGGTTATAATGACGTTATTTGTAAGTCATTATTGGTCGACGACGTCATATGACTAATAAATGATGTCCATAAGACGTCATATAATGGGACGTACGTAGACGTCTTCAAAACGACGTCTTATGGACGTACAATACAATACGTACAAGTTTCATTAAAAAGATATTATTTTAACAGGGGCCAAGGAATACTGGTCATATTAAGCAGGTGGTCACAATATAGAGATGTTTTGACTATAGTATATAATAAATATTATTTCCAATATTCAGCTATTTATTGATAATTCCTGTCTTAGTCCTCGTATAGGACGTTTTAATGACGTCTTATATTGACGTCTTTGGACTGTGACATAATGATGTCAGTTTTACGACAATTTGACGTCGTTACTGCCGAAAAAACGGCGACGATTATGACGTCAGTGTACTGGCTGGGAAATAGTATGTAATCAAAACGAATATGGCCATTTAGGCGCGAGGGAACATAATTTCATACTTTTAACAAGCAACTGACCAATTACAAAAAGTTTTCCGGTTTGGTATATGGATCATAATATATGGCAACGTAAAGGGGTATGTTGTTTTAGTTTTTGAGACTAAACAGGCCTGCAGAAACTAGTTCAAACATGGATTTCAAAAAACACCTTTAATGGCTCTTGATTCAAATCTGTAACGCATTTCTTTTCTAACCTGTACAGATAAATACATTCAGTAGTTTGGCTCATGCAGATAACGTTATACAGGTGATAATTGTATCAACTGATAAAACAAATGTTATGACAATCCTATATATTACATACTACAAATTGGAAGTAAATGGAGAATGACACAACAGGCCATGTATTTCAAATACTTAGGTTAGAAATATCGAGCGGCCGAAATCTGTACACAGACGTGAGACAACAAGCAGCGCATGAAGGAGCAAAAGTATCTAGATATTTGAGAGATATATTTATTTATAGCGACAGAAAGTAAAATAAATAAACGAAAAAACTAAACAAATTTTGAGAGCGGCCGATATACGCATTTAAGGCATTACTAGGAAAAACAGACAGCGTGAAAAACCAAGATATAAAGAGCACAATGCAACGAAAAGAATGCAATGTAGATACAGTAGAAAATAATCGTATACGAATCGCCCGAGATCTAAAGCTCAGAAGCAAACTAGCAATAGGTCGACCAACAAAACGTGGTACTGAAAGCTGGGTATCATGCGCGAAAAAAGCAACCATAGTTCTTACATAAATGATGAAATTATGTTTACAGTAGTTTTTATGGACGACTTATTAAACGGACATTTCTGGGCTCGGGTAAGAATTTCGAGAAGATAAGCATGTTGTATCGTAAACAATCTAGAATCTGAATTCAAATAGGGCTGTTAGGTGGGTAATTTATAACATGAAGAACTAAGTGAAACAAAAAGTCAGTCAAGTCAAGAATAACCGCTACAAAAAGCAAGATTCTTCTCATATATACTCTTTGTCGCCAAAGTTTTTTATTTATACACGAAAAAAATATGATAGTTTTTCGGATCAATTAGGTTTTCTGACTCACTCAAATGCTGATCAAGGTCAATTGCTAAAATATTTCTTTTGGAGGTCCAAAAACATAACGAAAAAGCATTGTCATAGTTGCAATTTAAACGAATCGTTTCAAAAGGAAGGTGTCAATTTTAGTTTTTTTCATTTGCCATTTGATCCAGATTCCAGTTAAAATACTTACTTTTTGAGATGCGATAAAAAAAGTCTTAGGTATATGGAAACTTTTGCCATTTTACCATTCCCTTTGCCTTAATTGAATTCTAGGAAAAAACTATCAACATAATATTTTTGGTAAATGCGTCCAGGACGTTGCCAGACGTCAAAGAAGTTTGGATAAAACTTTTTTGGATAAAAGACGATGCGTATTTGGGAAAAACGATGAGTCGATAAATGACCTAGAAGTGAGGATGAAACGATATTATTAGATGCTTTCCATTGGACTGAGTCCATCCAGTTTTACAGATCAGACCAGCTTAAGCTTAGATCACAACATCAATGGAACAACTTTGGTTCACAAAAGCTAAGCTATAAGTGCAACATTTCATTACTGAGAGTGAAATTTTGATGCAATGATGATTAATATCAACGTAAATAAACAAGGCGAAAAAATACATTGAAGGTTTTTTTACAAGAAAATCTAAATTTTTATAATATGAACAACCATCTGATATTATTTTCCCTCACATCATTAAACACATTTCAAAAACTAGATGCTAGAAGGGCAAGAGAGAAGGTAATACAGATTAGATTGGATCATCAGGCATAAGGGTCAATGGAACAACAAATAAGTGAACTTGATGATCCTAGGTAACACTGGATCAGTAGATCAGTTCAATGGAAAGCAGCTATTATTGTGACTCTTCTCCAACCTCGAAGTGCGATATTGTACCTTAAATATAATTCTACTGTCGGAACTAGTATCAATCATATCATCAGTATCATCTACAATAATAGGTCTAATTTTCCCAAATGTGAAAAGAACTTGAGTCTTGCAACATAAAGGTTTCTTGATAACATGTTTTTTTTAGCGTTCAAAGGATTTTTATGTATTTGGAAATAAAAGATTCTGACCAGTTTGCACACTGCACTGATTATAAAAATTCGTTGGGTCGCTTCACATGCAATTTGCCGAGAGACATTAAACAGTTCAAGCTGATGCTCGTTTGTAATAAACATGAAGTAATAAAAATACTCTCCTTGCGTGTATTGAAGCACCGCAGGTGAATTAATCCAGGGTATGCTGGGAGTGAACAAAATATGTAGGTATAATTATAACGAAAGTGGGGAGAAATAAAAAAATACCACAATTTGGCGTGCATAAAATATTCATTTTCATTTGACCAAATCGTTTCGGCATGAATGTGACAGTTTTTATTGAAGAGCTTTTTTATTGGGCATATTTCTGAAAATACTTTGCTTATAATTATTACAGATTAATGAAATACAGTTGGCCATGAAAACAATTAAATATAACTTTAAAATTTGCCGCTTTGCAGTTTAACAATTTCAACTGTTTCTAATCTGAGCTCGTAAATAATTTTATGATTATTTTACAAAAGCAGCACTAAACAAAACAATTCATGCACAATTAGTTAATGAATCAGTTGCTTAAATAGGCGGAAAATCTGTATTTCTTGTCCACATAAAACCGTCTGACTGAATAAAATATTGTTAAAAAATAGTTATGCATTAAAACAGGGATTCCCAATTTGTGTTCCGCGGAACTCTAGTTCACAATAAAATTAATGTTTGGGCTCTACTGGCTTAAAATATAAGCATATGACGGATATAGACGTATTTAACTAGTTTTTAGTTATTTTAGCTATATACCAATTTGGCAACTACGGTTTTTAAAAGAATATTGAAAGAAAAAAAATTTATTTATTAATCCGCCACATTAGTTACCAGTTTGATTTGAATTAATAATACTTGCCTTTCCACTATTAATCTGCTAATTTCTGTATTTTCAACAAATTATTTTAGATTTGTTGTTTTATTTATAACAAGTACAAATTGCCAGTGTTCAAACAGTTTTATAAAGATGAAAAAGGTTGCGCGATTAAAGCAAGTTGGGGAACCGTAGCATTAAAACATTAGATAGAAAATCGGACCTCCCCTCCCGCGCAATTTATATACCAATAAGCAAAACAACATTTCCTTCGGGTTTTCCTAAATCGAGACTGAAATTTAAAACGAGTTACTGTAAAAGTTTACCGGACGCATATGATGTAATGCGTTTGATTTCATACTTCAATTTATTATTGGATTATTGGTTTAACTTAAAAAACATTATATAAAACAAATTTCCGAATTCAAAATATGAGCATCTACGAAAAACGAGCATCTATGGCAACTATTAGTCGAATTCACGTGTGCCCTACAACGTTTTATCCAACACCTCTTTATTTAAGTTCAAATATTGAATTTGTAATATATAGTCTGTAGTTTTTGACGGTAACTTTAATTGCTTAAAAACATCAAGATATTTCCCTTTTTATTTAGAGGTGTTGAATAATTTTTTTTATTTCCACTTTCTATGTAAATGACACTTTATAGGCATTTATGATAACTAAGTAAATGAGTAGTTACAGCTACAGCCCTGTAAAATTCTACGGGCTCCTAAAAGAGACTTGTAAAGTTCTACAATGCTCATCAACAACAACCTAATGGTAATTAATTTGTTGCTTAATCACAACACCATGACAATGTCTAGCTATAAATTGTCCTACCGCCTTTGATTATACTTTGATTAGCATGGAATAAGTTCATATCGCTCCATAATGACGTCATTACTCTCACTCAGTTGCGTATAGAGCGCTATTTACTATAGCCGCGTTCGGTTTTTCAAATCTATTTACTCGAAGAGCTCGGTTTCCATAGTAACTATTATTGTAATAAGTAATAGTAACTATAGCAATAGAACAAAAAAAGTTTAAATTTATCAAACGCCGCATATGCACGGAGAAACCGAACACAAAACTCTATATCAATGCACCTACGTACGTTTTAACGCTCAAATTTAACCTCAAGAAACAAATCCTGTTTATCATTAGAACAAAATTTTTATAATATATTTATAAAAGAGTTGAAGTGTAATGTGCATTTTGTGATGTTGTTGAAGCAGAAAATGTTATTCTGTCGACTTGATCGATTGCGACACTGACGAATTTCTCAGTTCCGAAAAGTTCGTACTGGGAGCAAAATTGACGTGCAATCAATTACCGAACACGTGGCACTATACGAGTGCAACTAAAAATGACCAATCGAACATAATAAAGATTTTTAGTGCACTCCAGTGCAACACTGCAACAACCAACCGAAAACGTTATTATTTATTATGGGTACATAATGTCATTAGACGCTGTGATAAAATCATGGTAGTTAAGATTAGAGTTCCTGAATATTCATTATTCACTTAACTGCCATTTTTGGGGTGTTTTTAAATGTAAGTTAATGAACGAAATACACACAGATGTACATATTTGTTAAACAGTGGCGCAAGGCGCACAAAAGCAAAAATAAATTTCCTATTTACTCTCCAATATTTTTTATATGGTTAAATTTTTTTTCTTAATATGTAGGTACTGTATTTGTGTAACAGTGCGCGAAGTGGACACTACGGGTAATCGCAAAAATTCCCTAAATTTCAGAAAAGAATGTCATCCGGACAACTGAACTCTGCAAACATCAAAATCACATAGTTTCAGGATAATAGGTTTTAGGTTTTCATGGAGACACTTTATGCCCTAGCAAGCTAAACTAAGGTTACTAGATCTTAATACACGGTGATCCACTACCTAATGATCGGGCTTTGAGGATAAGCTTCTCTGGTCATTAGAAACATTAAAACCTCAGTAACATTTTTTGATTAAATGAACTTGCCCGGCGTTTGTCAGAAAAGTAAGTATAATTGATGCAGGTCAGTGTTAAATCGAATAAGAGTAAATGCAAGCTATTTAGAAATTGACAGCATCAGTAAAAACGTGACATCTGTTGAATGAGCACAACAAGGATGGAGAGGACGTACATTCTATTTGTTTATTCTAATAGGAAACGTAGACAGAAATGACATAATTTTAATACTGGCCCATTTAATGATATCATTAAATTTGATTTGTTATTCGTTAATAAACAGATATTAGTTAATTAAGTAAAGACATGTTTAGATAATTTGATCTAACCAACAATAGG
Source organism: Agrypnus murinus (assembly GCA_929113105.1). Taxonomy (NCBI): domain Eukaryota; kingdom Metazoa; phylum Arthropoda; class Insecta; order Coleoptera; family Elateridae; genus Agrypnus; species Agrypnus murinus. The sequence goes on from OV816028.1 coordinate 41,174,849, forward strand.
TATTTTTATTTTTTATTGGAATTCTAGAAAGTTCCTTTAGTAAAATCTTATTATTTCTTTTTTATTTTTTGATAGAACGACCCTGACAGATGGTAACTTGTTTAGATAGTCTACATAGTATAAAAATAATGCGAAGTACTGTTACTGTTTTATTACTAAAGACTGCAGTGTAAGGGTGTGCAATTTGTTATTATTTGAGAAACCAAATAGTATTGTTTATCTCCTTGAACTTCAAAATATGTGTCACTTTTAAATTTTTTATTCACAAACCTGTAGACTTGTATTACACATAGGGGTTAATGTGCCTCTTAAAAGAATTTGAAATTGTCTTACAAATCAGGAATCACAAAACAAAAATTTACCGTTTTTGAAACAATGAAAATATCAAACGAGAGATCGTTTCCAAACATGTTTTGTTTATTTAATTTTGTTTATCTGTTCTTGTTCATTTAGATACACTTGGTCAAAATAAAGACGGGTTTATTGCTTTATTACGCTGGCTTGCACATTCTAGAAAACAAGTAGTATCGTTTTATCTTCTTGAACTTTAAGATATGTTTCATGTGCATTCTTACTTTTCACTTTAAAAATATTGGACTGATCTTCGATGCTGTTTTTCTCTAAAAGTATAGAAGTGCAAGAAAAATGGTATATAGGAGTTTTCTTTCTTTAATGGTTATCTAAACCTATGAGTCACCGTGTGTAAGGTACCGCCAACTATCTGCGCCTCTTTTTATTTTGAGTAAATGTCATTAACGTCATTTTGAATGTTACTTACGCGTACCGATTTAGTTTATAGCTTAAAGTTCGAACTTAAATGCTAAATATGTGTAAATTACGATTATCTTATCATTTACAATAAAAAATTCAATAAATATATGTAAATAAGGTATTGAACCATAATAATATTTTTGTCTAATAGACAGGTCGAAACTGTTAAACTACAAATTACAAACCAAAAGTCAAAATTCCTAGTAACAGGATAGCCACACACATTACTAGTTTCAGCTCACAATTCCTAGATTGTTTTTCATCTCTTTCATTCCATTGTATCTCTTTTAATTTCGAGGATCAAAATTGCGAAATGATTGGCGGTACCGTATATAAACATATAGTATACAGCGTGTCCGGCGTTAGAACGCATTAATTTTAAGGGGTGATAGAAGACATCAAAAGAAACAAAAAAGTCTTGTACAACTTTGTTCTAGAACGTACTACTTTTTCAGAAAAAAATAATAATGTTGGAAACTTTAACATCATTTTGTCACGTTAATAATAGTACTTTAATTATGGCGCTTTGTCGGCAAATGCATCTCATCTATCACAACAACAACCCTTAATGACATTTTATCGTATCGTATGTCGTTTCCGCATAAAATTGAATTCTTTTTACAATTAAAAATTCATTTTACTTAATTGAGAAACGCGACAACTCTGTAAAGCTTGTAATAGAATTTGCTCCACATCCGCACAAAATGCTGATCTGGACGTTTGTTGACATTGAAATAAAGCACGTTTTGCTTACAACCTTGCAATTTAAGAATATTTGGGTCAATTCCTGATCATTCACAGCTTTGTAAATAATACCCTTGAGATAATACTGAGTTTGTAGTTCGTTGAACTTTGAAATATTAATTTGTCAATAGCGCAATTCGCAACTTGCTGTTTATTTAATAACAGTCTTTAATGATGATGAGGAGAATATCTTTTAAAAAGAAGATTTATCTAATTTAAATTAGGAATTTTGTTGACACCTTGTTTTGGCGACATTAAAAAAATCTTTAATTCTATGGTAATTAGGTGCCTTAATCAATTTTTTTACATAAGATAGTATTTTTTTAATAAAAAACAAATACGTCAAGAAATTTTAAAAATATTCCGGAAATTAATAAATATAAAATGTAGATCAATTATTGTTTTATTTTTACAGTTGGTTTGTTATGAATCAGCGTGTTTTTAACGTACAACGTACAAATTTTGTTTATGGAAAAACAGTGCGGATTACAATTTTCGTAGAATTAGTCACCCGACTAATCTGGCAAGCGCTTTTTTCCTAAATTACTCGAAAGCCTACTAACAAAAAAATTATTAAGACTTTTTGTTTCTTTTGATGCCTTCTATCACCCCTTAAAATTAATGAGTTCTAACTCAGGACACCCTGTATAGTAACCTTAAGCGAAACAGCTACTGCACTCCACCTATTGAGGGAATTAAGCTTATTGTAAGTCGTACAAAAAATCTTTTTGTTTGGTTTAACAAGCAACAGATACAGACTCTGTTATTACGTAAGTAGTCCACCAGACGATTGGAAATAACCAGACTCAGACATGACCTTGCTGATTATGTAATTGTACACAACTTCGTGTAGTGATGATACATATAAAATTAAGAAGAGCAATTCGTCAATCGTCATAATTATTGTTACAGGCACGACCGCACGGAATTCTGTACAACTATGGTATAATCAGCAAGGTTACGTTCGGACTTGGAAATTACAAACTCATTCATTTGAGGAATTCTTAATCTAATTACTTCATTTACTGTCTTTGTCACTAATAAGGAGTGCATGTAATAAATACCAACTCATTAAACGGGTTTGCATATTATCAAATTGTTTCACATATCGTATGAACGTGGAAGAATTTTGCACGATGTGCAAGAAATTCTAGACAAACTCTCCTAAATATACCGGAAACATTACAATATTCATTGGCTGAACTATTACAGGTCCACTAACGAAATAAAGACCTGGATTAAAACATCATTTTGTTGTTACAGCCGACTACGTCCGATCAGCTACTGATGAACAATTTATTCAGATTATTATTAGGGCTTAAAACTGGCAGTGTCTCTAATAATAACGTAAACACTTACCCAGATTTTTTATCCATTTTGTTTAGACGAGGTTGCATAATGCGTAAAATGTGTAAAAATGGTTCACCACAAACAACTTTGTAAAATACAACACTAAACCCACCAACGCATGGAGGTACCTATAGGTAATACAGTCTATTCCAAACTCCCTCCATTAATGAATGAATCATGACTGCACAAGTGACTCGGAGACGAAGACAGAAAAAAACGAAAGCACATTATTATTGTTTTTATACAAACACACGTACCACGCACATTGCAACTGGCAAAAAGCTCATTTGTTTAGACGTGTGCTTCATATACTCCATACAACAATCGTCATGGAAAAAAGAAAACATCTTTCTTTGCTGATTAATATGTGTATATCTTGAAATGACTTCTGAGAAAGGCATTTAAATAATATGATTATTTTGCTCCATCTCAACACGTTATCTTGAAACTTGAAGAATATAATAAAACATAAGAAGAGAAAAATAATAAAAAAAGACGGAGGTAGCCATTCCCTCCATAACTTTTATGATACGTTAATTCTCAAGGAACTAATAAATTTTCAAGTTTTTATAGTTTTCCTGTTTGTCGGTTAGTAAAAGTTCTCGTTCGCTTTGCATTTTTTTAAAAAGCAAATACCAGATTGATTAACAAACGAAGAACTTATTAAACTAGAAGTGTTGCAATAACAAAAATCGTGTTTTTTTATCGGATATTGTATTTATTCATTTTATTAATTACTAAGAAACCAAGAAGTAGATTATGTTTCTTCCCATAGGTATGTTTTAATAAGGAAAGGAAAACGGAAGCAATAAACACAATTTTATTAATTTCATTCATACAAGAATTACCATCAAAGCAACCCATGTATCCATGCGCTTTATTTAATCGCCCCTCCTTGCATGTATTTAAGCCTCAAAAGATAAATTTTAGTTCTTTTTAAGCAAATATGGATTTTTGACATCCAATTACAGCATAATTTCTATAGTTGTATTTTTATTTTTACGATCTTTTTGTGAGATTTGTGTGAGTTGTGTTTAAAGTTTCACTGCAGTGGCGTAACTAGAACTTCCCCCTCCCAAAGCTTTCATTTCTGGGCCCATGTTTTTTTCTAGAAAATGGAAAGTACGAATAAAATGTTTTATTTTGCACCATGGCTTTTTTTTTTCAAAATGCACTTTTTGTCATTAAATGGTCATAAGTAAAGTATACTTTATATTGATCAAAGGGTTCAGTTACTTTTAAAAAATCACTGTACTATTGATACATGCTAATACAAAATTGTTTATTTCATACTGTATCGTGTTATCCACGTTTATGGTACCGATAACAGTCAGAAAAATGCGATTTTACGGTCTAGTATGACTGTAAACTTTTTTTATTTCATACTGTATCGTATTATCCATGTTTACGATAGCGGTTACAGTCCGGAAAATGCGATTTTACGGTCTAGTATGACTGTAATTTTTTTTATTTCATATTGTATCGTATTATCCATGTTTACAGTACCGATTACAGTCCGGAAAATGCAATTTTATAGTCTAGTATGACTTGAAAGTTTTTTAATTTCATACTGTATCGTATTATCCACGTTTACGATAGCGGTTACGGTCAGGAAAATGCAATTTTACGGTCTAGTATGACTGTAAGCTTTTTTTAATTTCATACTGTATCGTATTATCCATGTTTACCACCAATTACAGTCCGGAAAATGCGATTTTACGGTCTAGTATTACTTTAAATTTTTTTTATTTCATACTGTATCGTATTATCCATGTTTACGGTACTAATTACAGTCCGGAGAATGCGATTTTACGGTCTAGTATTACTTTAAATTTTTTTATTTCATACTGTATCGTATTATCCATGTTTACGATAGCGGTTACAGTCCGGAAAATGCGATTTTACGGTCTAGTATGACTGTATTTTTTTTATTTCATACTGTATCGTATTATCCATGTTTACGATAGCGGCAAAGATCCGGAAAATGCGATTTTACGGTCTAGTATGACTGTAAGTTTTTTTTTATTTCATACTGTATCGTATTATCCATGTTTACGGTACCAGTTACAGTCCGGAAAATGCGATTTTACGGTCTAGTATTACTTTAATTTTTTTTTATTTCATACTGTATCGTATTATCCATGTTTACGATAGCGATTACAGTCCGGAAAATGCGATTTTACGGTCTAGTATGACTAATTTTTTTTATTTCATTCTGTATCGTATTATCCATGTTTACAGTAGCGATTGCAGTCCGGAAAATGCGATTTTACGGCCTAGTATGACTGTCAATTTTTTTACCGGACTCAAATACAATAAATCAACTAAACAATGCTTTAGTATTCAGTTACTATGGACACTCGTTCTATGTTTTGAATTCTACTAATAGTTGTCATAGATGCTCGTTGTTCATAGATGTCCAAATTTTGAATTCGGAAATTTATTTTATATAATTTTTTTAAATTAAACCAATAATCGTATAATTGCAGTATGAACTAAAACGCATTACGTCATACGTCCTGGAAATGTTCTTACAGTCTCGATTCGATGTTCCGGACTAAGTAACATCTTACTCGACTATAAAATTCCATTTCCAAGACTTATAACGTAAATAACTATTACCGGACTCAAATAAAATAAATCAACTAAACAATGCTTTACTATTCAGTTATCATGGACACTCGTTCTTCATAGATTGTTTTGAATTCGACTAATAGTTGCCATAGATGCTCGTTGTTCATAGATGTCCATATTTTAAATTCCGAAATTTATTTTATATATTTTTTTAAATTAAACAATAATTGCAGTATGAAATAAAACGCATTACGTCATACGTCCTGGAAATGTTCTTACAGTCGAGTAAGATGTTACGGACAAGGCCACGAAGGAGCCGAGTCCGGAACATCGAAACGAGAAATTCCATTTCCAGGACTTATAACGTAAATAACTCTTTCGTTTCTCCTATAAAATCACAAAAATGGCAGATAACATGTTTTGCCATAATACTACTTAGATGTTTTTACACCGATAGTAACGTAATATTCGGAATTCATTTTTACAAACCGTGTACAGCAATTAACTTTTTTTTCTGTAAGTTCCTCCTTCACGTCAGCCACCCCCCCCCTCCGCATTACGGGGACTTCCAAATTGTGAGTTTTATAATTTCAATATCTATTTGAGAACGCTTGACCACTTTTCAATCCTCAATTTTTTTGGCAGTTGGCTTCTAGAAGAACTTCTCCTTAGATAGTTGTCACCATGAGAGCTATTAGATCTAGTTTGGTTGCCATTTATGTAGATATTTAGCCGTTGTTTTCGTAGTCCGTTTTCAAGGATGCCATCTTGGAGCTAAATGGACTTTAAGAAAGAGTTAACGAAAACAATTTTAACTAAACTCATGAAAAACATGTTCAGAAACCACTATTTTAAAGTTACTGCCACAATCAGCTTGCAAGTCATTCACTTTAAAAAACGGTTTACCCCTGGGAACAGCATTAGAGCCTCTATTCTTTCTAATCCTTGAAACACAAGTGTCATGCCAACAACACACTTAAAGGAATTCTGATGCACTGGCGATAGGGCTACAGCCATTCAAACAAAACACCTCAAGGAAGGCGAACAATTCTTAACAGCAGACTTAAAAAAACTTCCCAAACCCAACCAAAGAAGAATCGGTAATGAGACGCTTGATGCCACTTTTTGTAACAAGATATTAAAACACAACTATACCTAAATATCTTTGTATCACACTTAGTCGGTGTCTGATTTACAAAAAACATCTGAAAGTAACTGAACAGAAACTGGAAACAAGAAACAGCATAAATAATCTACCACGCTCCCGCCTAATGTCTCGCAAGCTCCAATATGGAAAGAAGAAATACTACTGCACTCTGTACCATTCCACTTGTTAGAAACATGGAAAACAAAATGAATATCAAATGTAGATTCTGATCGTAATGGTTACAAAGGTCCTACTGCAGCATTCTCAGGAATCCAATTATCTAGAAAAACCTGGTACCAGGTAAATCGCATCAGAACTGGCCATGCTAGATCAATGTCGTAGTGGCGTTTAACCAAAAGCGAGTGTAGCGCTTCCGAATAGACAGTAGAATACCGCGTGTCTCATTTGGAAATCGGATTAACCGGTGCTTTTAAAGAACCGTTTGTAAAATCTCCTCAAGTAAATAAAATTATTGTTTCTTAATTTCTTTTCATAATTCTGTTTATTAGTTTAAATAGTACTGATATCCTGAAAATAGCGAAAAAATAATTATGTGTACTAACTGTTTTTGAGGAAAGATTATTTAAATTGACACAACCTGCTTTATAAAATATGTAGCGGCATGATTCCATAGCTCAGTTAGCCAGAGCAGAGTGATAATAACCTCTAATCGCTGTCGTCTCAGGTTCGACTCCAGCTTCAAGATAATAACTTTTAAGGTAACTTTTTTTTACGTTTTTTACAAAACTAAAAATTTAAAGTGGCAATTTTTCTCATCGGAAATATTCATTTTCCCTATAATTCTAATAAATTGCATTTCAAAATTGTAATTCTAATCCACAATATTGCACACGACTAAAAGACAAAAAATTACCTGCCAGCTGGAATCGAATCTGGGACGGCAGTGATTTTGTTTTATTATCACCCTGCTTTGGCTAACTGAGCTACGGAATCTTATCGTCGTTCGAGCGCATCACATCTATTTTAAAATTAGGTTGTACTAATTTAAGTAACTTTTCTTTAAAAAAAGGGACTATTTTTTTCACTTTTCGGTGCCAAATGAATATTCGATTTCTAACGAATGCACTATACATTCTCAACTTCTTCATTCATCATCCTCAACATTCTGAATTGATTAGTTATACAGCGAAAAGAAATCGGCCAGTATAAACGAATAATGATGAGTTATTTTCCAATCGTAAGCTGTGAGCAAAATACTGCGACCCTTTTTAGTACTTTAACCTTAACTATGAAACTTTTAGAAGCCTTCATCGTTATACAACCCCAAAATTTAAAGATTTCAGATTTCTCTATGTTCAGAGTGATTCTATCTAGGCTTGGAAGGACACAGATTATCAAAACTTCAGAGACTCAGTGTTTGGATTGATTTTGGGCGTTTTTGTTTAGTACAGAGACAGAATTGTTCCAACTTGTTCCCACCGCCTTATTTTGATTTTTTTTCTTTTAAACTAATGAGTTGAACAATATCTAAACTTGTTGCTTCCATTTGTTTCAAAAACATGTTCGTTTAAGCATTTTTTTTAACTTGTAGTGCTTTTATGTACAGGCTCTAATAAGAGAATTCATATCCTGATCACCGATTAAAGGTATGTGGTTTTAGGACATCTATTCAACATTGTTGTCTTCTGAATTATGTTTTCCCAACTTTCATCTATTTATGAATTTGATTAATGCCTTACTTAGGCCTGGTTTAGATTTCACCCAACACCAAACATCTTGAAAATTATGCTAATAAAGAGACAACTATGGCAAGAAGTCACCAAAGACCAGTGAAGGGGAGGGGGGTTGAAGTATCCAACATCGAAGATCAGCACATGCTAGAGTGCTCCTGAATAAATTAATAAGTACTGGAAAATTGTTGGTTGTTTCGAAATAAGCAAATGAAAGTCTAGTTGCATGAAATACCCAGACGATTGAAAAGCTTTTTGAGTTTTGATTTAATTTATTTGGTTTTACACTTACTACTTTTACACAGTTTTACACGGGCCCGAACCTCAGATCACAACTTCAGGAATGTACCAATTCTGAAATAACAAAGGATTAGTTTCTGAAAACTCATGTTTCTTGTTAAAATGGAATGAAAACATATAAAAATAGTTCATTATTAAGATATGACAGGTTTCAACTTTATATATTCTTCAAGTTTTTTCTTGAAATTTCATCCAAATATTAAATGTTTAACTAAATTGCTATCAGAATTGGTCAAAAACTTCCAGAAGATACTTGTACATCCTTACAATACTTGGGGGGGGGGGGGGTAAATATCAGAACGTTTGAAGTGCATAAAACTTCCCGACAGATCAATTTTGGATTAGATTGGACCTAAAACATATATAGTGATATCTAATAATTTGATACTTAGTAAACTTCTTAATATCCCAAAGTTTATGAATCAAACTGCGTTTGCTTCTAACTACTAAATATTGCTTAACTCAAGTATTTGCATCTCCGATGAGTCATCATTTGGAGATCGATTATGACCTTTGCAAATCTATCTACTGGAATTCACGTAATGAATTTATTCTCACGCATACCATCCATTATTTGAGCGATTACGGTTATATATGCCCGGATTACTTAGGAAACCCAAAATTTAAGACCTTAGACAGTGATGATTCAGGTAATTTAACAAGATTTAGCAAGAACAATTTTCCTAACATTTAAGGAAGAAGGCCAGAAAAAAGAAACTTATAATCCATGGAGTTTTCCTATGTTAAACCTCAAATTTCTTCTTCCTGCTTGGAAGAACCTGTTGACGTCAAGTACATCGGAAAAAGACCGTTAGTCCTAAAAATTCCTTAAGGCGTATTCGGAGCATATTATAGAGAAGGGCTTTAATTGGTACCTGCTGGTAAATTTTAGCTAAAGTTGAGGTTTTGTCCTTGCATAACTTTAAGTTCACTTGTTAACGATATATCAGGTCTCCAACCGGTCTGTCTCTAAAGGCTCGTCGTTAATTTACATAGTTTAATGCAGGCCCGTAGCCAGAATTTTCTTTTGGAGGGGAACATATTAAAGCAAATACTACTATAATTATCACAAAAAATTCTTTAAAGTGAAAATAACCTAAAATAACAAAATAAACTTTAAAGTGCAAAAAATCGTAGTTTCATGTTCGGAGTGGGGGCCTTCAGCCCCACGAACGACTCCTGGCTACGTGCCTGTTTTTCATAAAGTTAATATGACAATGTGACAGCATTCCTTATTCTCGCCGATGATTCTGGGTTCAATTTCGCAAATCGGAGCTAAATTAACTGTTAGTTAAGTAATAATTTAAATGATAGTATCAGTCAATATCTTTCCTGACCTTTAAACCTACACATAACATACGGTTTTCACTGCTTTTTTTATGGAAAAACATTGAGAATGTACAGCGAGATCCAAATTGAGGGAAGATGGTTTGAATTTCGCGCCTTAGGTTTTAGTGTATTTCACGTTGTTAGTGTAGCACTATCGAAATGTGTTGCGTCAAATTACAGCGGCAACTCGTCACTTTCTCGTTTACATCGTTGTACTTTGCCACGTTGTTCTGGGTTTTCATTGAATTTTTGCTTTATTTTGGTTGTTTTCTTATTTTACAAAATAGTTCTTTTCAGAACTACTGTTTGGTAGACGATTTTATTATCAAGTAAGCTTATTATTTAAAATTAATGAAGTTTATAAGCTATATTATTTTTCAGACGCCACTGTAAAATAAAAGAAGGATAAGAATATCTGAGTATTCATGTTGCCAACGTGACAATAATTTAATGTGGCGGTAAATTCAAACAGTGCTCAGGCATTTTGGATCACCCTGTATATTTTTCGATTCTTTTTCACTTCTGATGATTTCTGTTTTTGAAGTGATACACGATATGCATCAGTTATGTTATGGGTACTTCCATGTCAAGTGATCAAATTGAGGTTTTGAACAGCCTCCTTTTACATTTATTTTTCAAATTTTGCACAACTGTTATAGTACTTCTAAAGGTAAGTAAAATTTTAAAATATTGTGTATTTACTGGAGTGGTTCTTGAGTTCTGCCCTTCTAAAGTGTACCAAAATGAAGAATTTTGACTATGTTGGCATTTAACTTTTGATAGAAATAAGATAAAAAAATTAAACAAAAACTGTTTTCAAGTCCTTCCTTTGTGCTTTAAAATAATAGATGGCATGACATAATTTAATACAAAAAACTTTTTATATTCAGCACTTCAAAAGTTGACCTTGGATTTTTCAGAAAACATGATTGAAAATTCTGAAAAAAATTAGACGTAGATTTGCATTAATTCACGACATTCTCATTTAGTTTAATTTCAAAATACTAGTTTAGTTACTAAAACGTCATTGAATGTTACCTTTGCAAACTGTTTCCTTTGCAATGTTGTTTATAAAGGAAAAACATTACCTACCTATTCCAGTGATGATAATCATAAAATTATTTGTTGCTAATATCTCACTAAAAATGAATTATTATTAGAGCGGGTTGCCGATGACCTGGGTGTTAACATATCTACTGTGAAAAAAGTAAAAGCTCCTAGTAAGAAAAAAGGCCTCGAAAGAGTTTGAAATCGAAAGATTTACCTGATAGTATGAAAATACTGATTCGATAAATTATTTCTGCTATTTAGGAGGAAAGTAAGTTGAAAAAAGCACTACTTTAATTAAATATACTTTGAATTAATAAGAAGATAGATTTATAATTTATTTCAAATTACTAAATAAATATTTGCAATGATTTCTAAAAATATATTGGTCGCTAACATCTGGTTAAAAAATCTAATTTGAAATTTTATAAATAATTGCCGTTGAAGACTTGACTAACGATTTTAATCTTTAAAATCATATGGAGGTGAGTGATGACGTAAAGCTTTTCTTTAGTGACTACTACTTTATGTCTGTGTATAAACTCCTTTATTAATTGTCCGATTGACTTCAAACTATACTCGGGCCGGTCAACACAGATAGTAATATAAAAACGCCCACAAAAGAGCGGGCGATTTAAAAGCTACTTTGCGCTATTAAGCGAATTGAAACAGCGCGCGAAACTGTGCAGTCCGTTTCACACCGCAAAATGACAGATAGCGTCACTTTGATGCAGATCAGCACCATCAAATAATTATTTGATTAGTTTTTGAACATTTCATGTACTATTAAATATTTTAAAATTGATAATACATAATTTAATTGATATAATATCAAAAATATTCATTAGAAGTAGTTTATTATTAAAATCTTATGTCTTTTGATGTTGTTCATGTAGAATACAAAAACGTTTCAGTGTCAGTTGGGTTTTTAGCAGTAGCCAATCTGATGAAGTGGCTAGGCCCCCTTACTTTTATTACTATCTCTGTTGAACGACCAGAGTATAGTTACAACGTATTTTTAATTTGTCGGCGCTTCCCCTATCTCGAAACTTTTAATATTACCCCATGGCAGTAATATTGGAGACTACAATAATCGGTTTTCTCCGATTTTTCGGAGGTTCGGAGAAAAAAGTTTTAGTAACCTTTTGATCTAGAGTCAGCGGTTTGACGAGAAAACTCGGTTTTTATTCGGGCGGTAGAGGTAGATCGGTAGAGCGGTAAGTCAGAGGGTGGGGGTAAATTCGGAGAGTGGGAGTACGGCGGGTGAGAGGTGAATATTTAGGTAAGTCAAAGGAGGAGAGTGAGTGAGTGGGTAAGTCGGTGGGAAGGTAAGGTGAGGAGAATGAAGTTGGGGGAAGGTCAACTGCGGGTAGTCGGGTAAGTCGAGAGTGCTTCCAGAACGTATAAAGCTATACGATATTTTTAAAATGAATGAGAACTCATTAGAGAGGGTAATCGGTGGGTACTTTCAATAGATAAGGATATAAATTTTAATTTGTAATTCGTTTGTAAATTAAAAATTAACATTTCATTTAGGTACTAACAATTTACAAATAAATTTAACAATTTTTAAAAACTTGTTTTTAGAAATTTGTTAATTATGTTTTATGTAACCAGGAGTTTTTGTAAATATTTACTCGGAACAAAAAATAATTAATTATTCTCAAAACAAAATTCAATAAAACTAAAATTTTCTCAATATTATAAAAATATTTATGTTATTAGTTAAGTTATTTAAAAAATATCTTTATAGGTATATATATTACATATGTTAAATAATTTAATAATGATCCCGTTCAGATCCCAAATTTGGCACCGTATTTAAAATTATGCAGATTTCTGGGCATTTTTTCAAAATTTTTAATCATGTTTTTTAAGAAATTCAACATCAAAACTTCAGAGCCAAAATAAACAACATTTTCTTTTGAAAGTCGAAGTGTTTCTTTTGTATATTTTAGTGAACTACGGCGTAGATACTCTCTGGTCTCTTATGGTAAATAGTCGGGAAACGCCTCTTCTGCTGAAAACCTATCTTTGTGAAGTGATTTAAACTTTCGGTCAGCTCCATTTTGCACATCTAGCTATGCTATTTGCCTAGTAACGTGAAGGTTTCAGAAGGTGCAGTGTCTTTCTGGCTCCCACATTCCTTTTTCTTGTTTGTCACCGGTAATTGGTCCATAAATAACGAACATTTAAATTTCTTCGTCATTTTGAACTCATCATCTACACGTCAATAGGTCATTTAGGAGGTCATATAGGTCACGTCGCTAGGCAAAGTCATCGACAGTTTTTGAAATATACAAGACTTATACTCCCCTTCGCCCCATATACTGGAATACCCCTTTCTTGGGTAACTTCTATCGTATTATGTACTATAGCCAATATATGGTTTTAATGTTCCACAAAAATCGAAGCGAGTCCTTAATTTGATCCGAAATCAATTCTTTACTTATATTAGGTATATGTAATGTTCATTTTCCACGCATATTTCGATTATAGGCACAGTATATACTATTAGTAAATATCAGTGACCGAAACAACTCAATAGTAAATGTCTCTATACTTTGTCTACATCGAGGTAAATGTAATACAGCCATGAGCAATTTTCATATAAAAAGTGGAATGCCATACTCATCACGACGTTCAATAGTGGTTATTACATAATGTTACAATAAAGATACGCTATGAGGCGTCTTATTTATTGCATCGCCGCTATTGATTGATGAAGTCATCACCGTATTTATGAATGAAATCGGAATACAATTGTCAGCCTGCATACTTAAAATTTAATTTCCATTAACGCAATTATGGAACGAACCGGAAAAGGCAGCTGGTAAAATTCATCGATCGGATGCCATTCCTCTAGTACAATAAAAGTGTAGTAATAATTCATTTGAAATTGGTGGTTCAGCAAACGATATTGATATTTTGGAATAAAAAAAGAGCTCACCCTCATAACCAGTACCAGAGGGCAGTAAAATTTTGTATCTTTGGTTTATTAGAATGAGTATCGTGTTAAGTTGAAAATAGGATTTTTAAAGAATATTCAAACCGCCCTTTCGCTTGGAGCTTGGATCATCCATTACTAAAACCTCACGTTCTGAATAAAATAGTAGTCGCTGAAAACAAAACAATGCATTTAACACGTCGTCCCACATAACTACTTAAATTTATCATATCGTTTCCCGTGGAAATTTGCCTCCTTAACGATCGATTTTTAAATATTCCTCCTGTCATTTGTCAGACTCGTGAAAAGTGCTTTTATACTCCTTTTAAGTAGATCATAATTTACAATATCGGCTTTTTAAATTATAATAATTTTAAGAAGGTTAAAATAGGACAGGAAATGGTTTGTATATTTTTGGGCGAAAAATGGCCTTGGAACTCTTAGAGTACCCGTTCCTAGTTTTGGGGCGGCCCTAGAACAAGGCTGGACTCCAATACGAGAGTGATACTAGCAAGGTTTATCTCGGCAGCGACCTCCTGATCGCTGCTTTACTGGAAGCCGTTTCGAATTCCGCACCAGCAGTTTGAGTCACTTCGGTGACTTAAGATCTAGTATAGGTATAGCCGATCCCAGGAAAGCTACTCCGGGGGATCACTTTATAAGGGGTGTTCATGGGAATACGATCATTAGTCACATCTAAGACAACCCCACCTCCTAGTTGGTATAGCTGGGACTTACTTTTAGGTAGTGTCAGATGGGACTCGGACGCGCAGCAAGCCTTAATTAAGGTAGGGCAAGGTGGCGCAATTATGGGATATCCTAGACAGACCCAGTTTTCAAGACCCATGATGACATTAGGTCAACGGTTTTCCGTATCCGAGCAGATAAGAAAAAGCCCCACAAGCTCCTCCTGCTGACTGCGTGCCTAGTTCTACGGTTGCCTTTGTTTAGAATCACTATTATTATCATCATAATTTTTGAATCAAAAAGTAAGTAGATTGATAAAACTGATATCGTCAACCAGAAACACTATTGGATCAATGGAAACACTATGGAAACACAGAAGGACTATTGTCTTTGAAATGTCATTTCTATCATATCATAGGCTTGGTTTGGTCGCACGTGCTTTTAGTAGGTAGGCATACATCTTGGTTTTAAATCTAGAAGAAATATGATCTTTAATGTGAGAACAATCTAAGTTTTCTTCAAATGTTTGTACAAATTTTGGGCAAAACACGCAAAGCTAATAAATTGGTCGCTGTTCAAAACTGTTACACTGGAATTCTCCGGTTAAAAGGCATCTATTAAATTGTTTCCCAAGTATCGAGATCATGGTTACCAGTTTTCAATGTTTTATTGGAAAGTCAAAATCCAGACCCTAAGTCGAGATTTTGACCTAAGCTCTTTGCATCACGCTCTCTAATCAGGTCGAGTCATATATCAGATAGCAAAGATTCTTGTGTGCTTTAGAATAATATAGCATAGAATGTTAGGGGTGGCGAAAGTGGAAACTGGACCCGTAGGAGCATGCCACGCTTTTTTAAAAAGAAAACTCCTCCCCCCCAAAGAAACACCTGCCACCGTAATTCTGGCCTTCGAACAGCCTTTGGATTTATTTTTGGAGAACAAAATCGCAGTTCTGGTGATTCGGAGTCTACATCTCAGTCTCCAAATTATGTCCACTGGCTCAGTTTCTTTAGAAGACTAGTCATCCAAGCACATCCTATGTGGCAAGTGAAAGGTGTTGCAGGTTACTAAGTTAGAAACTTCCCATTCGTCTACCGAATTTTGTTTATATCCAAGTTCTTGCTTTTCAAAATTTCTCGGTCATAATTTTAAAAATAAATAGACATACAGACAAGAAATTGAGACAATTACAGTTAAAATGTGGTAATTTGCATCCCAGCTTTAGTATTTCTAATAATCTAAAGCTTTTCTTTGAAAGTGATCAGATTTTTGACTAGGTTTGAATCTGTTCTTTCGATAACCAAAAACTTTAGACCTTCGTGTGCTACCTTATAATATTGGCTGGAAAACTGGGGTCTCGATAACTCGGACAATAACGGAATTCCGTAAGCTCTACTAAATAATGGATATCTTCAAAAGGCTTTTTTCGGCATTTTTGATTCACATAACCTGCCTAATGATAGAAAAAGAAGTACCCTGTAATACCTTTTAGTGTGCATTTTTTTCTAAGTTGTAAATTTGTAATGTTAGTAGTGGTCCAAATACATGTTGGCTCACCTAAAATTGCGGTTAGCCCAAAAATAATTAGTCTAATTTGGACGTAGGTATTAATGTTAGGAAAACAAAAAGTTTTTTGGTAGAAAAACGCGCACACAATGGGAAGATTTTAGGGAAAACGATACGGACGAGCAGGACTACAAAATTAGTGAGCAAAAAAAAATGAACAAACGATTGGCAGGAATTGTATTTTAAAGACATTACAGTTTGTGACATATTTAGAAAAATTGGTGTTTTAACGTTAAGCTTGCAAAAATAATTTTTAAAAATGATGAGCAGAGATATATTTCATTAAAAGTTTGCATTTGAGGGTGTGACGACTTCACAGGCCTCAGGATAATTAGTAACGGATTTTACGTATACAAAGCTTTTGCAGAGTCTATCTCATACCAACGCAAAGCAGGGCTACAAGCTTGCTCTGCTTAGCTCTACTTGTGTTGTAATTCCGTTTAATTTGAGTTTTGCCCAATTGACGAAAGTCATTAAGTATGTTCTTTACTTATCCATACACCTTCTGAGTTGATAAGAACTAATATTACAAACTACTGTATACAAATTTGCTATTTTTAGAGATTGGAGAACTCTGTAACCCAGTGATTCTCAACCTGTGGGACATGCCTCTTTAAGGGGGCGGACTATAGAGAAAAAGACAAAAAATTCGAAAAACTTATTATTGAAGCCAAAATAAGAAAAGATATTCTGTTAATACAAAAATAAAATGTCACACTTAAGAATAGGTAAATACATGTAAGTAACACAACATGTAACTTCTCGTGAAAACATGAGAAATACGGTGGGAGCGACAGTGTTGACAAATGTGGCCTAATTTCGTTATTTGTGCGGAATTTTAGCCTTGTTGCCGCGTATCAGCAGCAAAAGAAAAGTAGACATAAAAAAATATTAGGACTCCAAAAAATCATTGGAAGGGGGCGCGTCTCTTAGACTCTTCTTTACAAGTTCTGTAGTTTCAATGCCATCGGAACGCCAAATGATCATTTTATTTATTCCTTCAAATCTATTACATTTTTTACTATGTACGCTATGCATATTTCCATACCATTGAGCTAGTGCTTTGAGGGTTTCTAGGTACTAAAATTACAGTAGTAGCTCATATCTGTTACGTTTTGGTTTGTTAAGCTTCAAGATAACGTCTTTTTAGAATAACGCGCTGTATCTGTTTTCGCAATTCATTAGTTTCCCAAAACTTCAATAAATTGGACTCTTTATATCTAATTATGTATGGCTGAAAGGCTGTGCCACAGTTATCTTAGTACATCAACAATCATAGTCACATTGATTATTTTCAAATTGACAGACTTCTTTTGATACCGAGCATACGTTGTCTACTTGGAAGGTATGTATAGTACATATGTAATTGATAGGCTTCTTTTTTAACACCGAGAAAATGCATTAATAACCTAACAGATCTAAATTATTATTTTATTAAATTTCTTATCTTATTCATGTATCATTGTTAAAATGATCTTACAGAAGTTATGAATATCCTCATCGAAAGGGAATTAGATAACCCAAGGATCGTACATCGTTTGTCTTTCTTTTGTTTTCTCTTATGCCTACCATTGTTCAGAGAGTTTTTAAAAGTTGTTACATCCAGCGAAATAAGATGAAGACATCATTAAGGAAATGAAGTAATAATTAACAATTGTAAAACAGCTCTTCTAAACCTGATAAAAACAGCAGGACAACTTCATTGTCTTAGCAGTCTTTGTTAATACGGCGCTTCTGCATGTATGGACTGTATAAGAAACAAAATTAATAATTGAAGACATCAAAAAGGTAGAATCGACTTTCTTTGGTATGAGCCATATATACAACCATAGAATACTGAATCAGTTTATAATCTTTTCTGTACCTGATAGTTGTCCTTCATTATCCGAACGGCGCTTATTAGTATAGTATGCATAATCTCATTTTTTTAATTTATGTCATTTATTAGAATTATAAATTCCAGTGCCAAAGATTGATGATGATGGTTTACAGCGATTCTTGCAACATTCCAACTTACGGACTGAAATTTATCATTCTGGAAGAGCTTTAAACATGCCGACAAAATCATTATTGATTAGCTTCTTACATTTGTACATGACAATCGGGTAATAATTTTCTTGGTGAATTCATAATTCTTTTCCAAAAATATGCCTAATTTTTTGGTATACTCATATTACTTTTGTTTCTAGTTAGAAAATAATAAAATGCGCGCGAAAGCTAAGAAGTGGTCGTAATTTACAAGAATGTACCTGAACAACAAAGTTTGAGTTTGCGAAAACAAGGTTAGGGATAACTAACTGAAAAAAACTTTTGGCCGCCAAAGTTATATAAAAGAATCTCGACAAACCCTCAACAAAAATCTCATAAACAAACCACTTTCTATTTACTTGAACTCAACAATAAGCTCTTTAAAGAAACTTCAAAATTATTTTGAAGCTTTTTCAAAGAAGAGAAAACGGAATTTTGTCATAAATTCCGTACCGTAGTAAACCTATCGGCTTTAAAGGATTTTTAAAAGTATTCCCATCTAGTAAATTGCCTTCTTTAACACTTCTCAGACGCCGTCTGCCTGTGCAAAGTACAGAGAAGAAAGCAAGAGATGAATTTGCAGATTTGCAAAACCGAAGGACTGGCAGGTCAGCGGATTTACCAGCAGGGGACTGGAAAACGTTGCCCCAGGGGGCGGAGCACCATTAAGACATTGAAATATGCAAAACGTTCCGGATTGTATGGAAATCGAACAAGTTTGACTGTAAACTGCTTGGGATGGTTTCTCATGATAGTTTATAACTGTACAATTGGAAGGACTGTAATAAAGTAAGATAAGATGTCATTTGTTTTCAAAAAGGAAAAAGGTTAGAGTTTAAGAATCCATGACATTTAAGGTTAGGACAACTACAAAAAAATCCTAGCCTATAATTTATTTATTGGCCTGTCGGTTGCCCACACCTACTATCATTCTGAACACCAAAAATTTTAAATATAAATCTCATTTCTACCCTTAGGGTTTCTAATTAGGCATTCCAATTAAGTATTCATGCATGTATGTGTGTGTATGTTGATGGATATTGATGAATTTTAATACTAACAAACCTGAAACTTCTTACCCCACAAAACAAAAAACTTCATCCAGGGAGTTCATTAGGGTATATTTCATAAAAATGCAAATCGAAGCATGTCGATACATACATAAAATATGCGAAATGAAATTGCTCCAAAGGTGAGAGTTATGTTATATGATTACAAAAATGAAACGTTCGCTTCGACAGATGATTTTTGATGCTGGGGGGTGTATTATGTGCACCCCTCGCTGCACCACCACCGCCCTTTTGGATAACCACGTGGGGTTTCAGCAGGCACCGGGTGCGACCGACAGGAAAATAACGAGGGTTGATCATTGAGGGGGAGCTAAAGGCACATGCCCTATAGTGTATTGCTAGCAGCAGAGAGAGGGCTGACTAGGCAACTGAATATAGTGTATTATTTTATCAATGTATGGATGGATGTAGGTGGTGTGCGAATGCGGGCATATTTTGTTATTACTATCGATTTAAAAACAATAACAACAAAGATAAAAGTAGTAAGTGGTTGCTTATTATTTTTTTGCGTTTTTCCACCATCTTTTGCAATACTATAAAAATAATCGTAAAACTTGTTAGTGGGTGTGTAATAAAAATAACCATTGTTTCTGGATTACAGGAATCACATTCTTGATTAACGCAAAGGTTATCTTGATTACAGTTATTACAATATAGATTAACAGTGAAAAACTTAAATTGATTGTTCGTCAATAGCCGACCAATTATAATGTTTACACAGCAATCCCTGTAATGTCCTCTGTTTAAACAGAATAAAACCCTTTGCTCATCTTTTGTTTAACAAAAACAACAATTAATAAAAATTGTATTTTTTATGATATGCTTCAGCTTCTCATAATCGGTAGTAGATTACTGCATCAGCGCATTAAGTGCTCAATTCATGCTTGGAAGTGTTTCAAAATACAACGCTCCGAAGTAAACTGTCCGTTATACCTACTTTATGTTAGAGATAATGCTGTTTTTGGTAGCCTGAAGTGATCCAAATCAATTGATGTTTCTTTTTTGCTTCTAATTTTGAAATTCAGTTAAAGAACAAACAATTGAGTAAATTTTTTGATGTTTCAAAATGTATTGGCATTCAATAAATGACGGTTGCCAGAAGCTTTTAGCTATCTTTCAGGCAAGTTCAATCGGCATCTACTGCTTACCATCATTTCGAAATTCTTCCGGAGATGCTTTGTGTGTGCAGATGACTCAATAGAATTTAGGTAAACGCTATAGAAAAAGCAGAAAAATGACTTCTACTAAAAAATATTCTCAATAGTTAATTAATTCATCTGATTTCTGAATATATTGCTTCTCACGGCAGCGTCAAAAACCTAGGTAAGACACAATCAGCCACCGGGGGTGGCAGAGCATCAGCCATCCCACGACTAGAAGAACAAAAGTAAAAACTGCTCACCGCCAGACGCTATTGGTTTGTTTTTAGTTTTATTGATATTGAACTTTCTGAACCGGATTAGGATTAAAATGATCTATCTGAAAATCTGGTATTGTTTTTGTTAGGATCTTCTGCACTACTGCCAAAAGTCGCAATGCTGCTTTCTGCTTCCGTGTGATTCTCCTTCTCGCGGGAAGGAGGGTCGATTATTATTATTACGCAGGCCCCATCGTGCGGCTGCAGCCGACTTACCTACTCACGACTCCGCTTGGTTGAGATATCAGCTCGCTAGCCGCTACACTACCACGGCTATATAACAACCAGATTTAAATAATTTGGCAAAAATCGATTGCATTCGCCATTTCTGAGGTATACATATGTGTAGACTTTTGTCGAAAATCGTCAAATAGTGTAACTTTACATCTCGATAGCTTTAGCCGTTTCCGAAATAGGTATAGAACAGTCAATTTTATGGCATATCTGACATTTTCTTTTCAATCTGGTAGACAGTATGGAACTAGATAGAGCTTTTTTCTGTATGATCGTAACTTTTGGGTGGATTCCAATAGAAAAAAAAGGTATTTACCCTGTTCAATTCCGAATCAAGATTTTACGATCATCTTGTCGCGACTGTTTAATTTGATATTGCCTTTATTTGTGTGTTTTGCACGACTACACGAATCGTTCTCTATATCGTTTTTCTCGTATGGTGGTGCGGTACGCAACGAATACGGGCAGTACTTTGAATGGAGAATGAAGGACTGCGTCATATAATTGTAGGTTTTTTTTACCTGATTATATTAGTACAGTTGCATGTGCTGCGGAAAAGAGCGTTATAAACTTGTCGTTTAGAAAAAAAAAACTCCTCCGGTGTTAGCTTTCTGCTGATTGAGACTTTTCATCAGAACCTTATAAACTACAACATATTTCATTTTCAGCCAATTTCGCTTGAACCCATTAACCATGACTAATAGAAAAGGTGCTGGGTCCGTTCTCAGCTTGTACACGAAAGTGCACCAAAAGTTTTCCCCCATCCATAGATGTGATAAATCAATCAAATAAGTCGTCGTCGCCTACACTCTGTCAAAATAACGTGGTTCGGGCGTACAAAGTTTTCCTCAATTATGTGCAGCTGCAATAGCAGTCAAATCAATAAGAAGCAACGAAGGGCCCAGAAGATTTTATTTGAAGCAGATTATTTAAATTAAGTCTTTGAATGAGCTCGCCCTATTTCTAATTAAGATTACACGCCTTATTAGTCGACGAAAATTCTGTAATCAGACAAAGAGACAATCAACGCTTAGTATTTCATGCTTTGCTACTTGCATCACTACTGCAGTCTTGCATCATACTTTACCAAGAGATGCAAAATACGAAGATGAATAATCGAGTAAGAATACGACATAGATATCTCATTTCCATATACCAAAAGATACCAAACAAATTTAAAGTAGTAGCACTGAAGCTATGTGGGTTTTCAGAAACGATGCGTTAAGTCAAACGCTTTCGAAACATAACAGCAAGCTGCTGCTGAGACTTATCACGGACACTATACATATTTATCACTATTGCAATTCGTTCAAAAATGAACCTAACTATAATCTGTGCCGAAATTCACGTTAGGTTGAATTGAAAATAGCTGTAATGTCGAACAGTAGTGCCGAAAAAAAACAAAGAAAGTATGTCAATATAATGTAGCAGGATATGCGAGTAACGCGTGACATTCTAAAACGTTGAATTAACGCTTAGTACCAAGAAGTACATAACTGCCAACCAGTCGAGTTGTCGATTATTTCTGTTAATCAACATGTTCTGCCATTTTCGCGCTAGCTGCATATTGGAAGTGTATAAGATGACGTATCTTTCTAAGCTTGCTTAGACATTTACGGACCTTGATATGCGAGTGGTCACGCGAAACAGGACCTTGAGAAAGATTTGTCTTAGGTATAGACTAGGTATTTAGAAATACAAAAAAAATCCATTTTTTGGCCCACTAAAGTCTCTTCTTGATATAGAGTGTGCTACCATAACACATGATCTCTGCAAACAAGGTAATTTTTTGATAAAACATAAGGTAAAAAATACACTTCGGACTTACTGATGTATTACTAATGTAATACATTCTATCATTTCTTTTTGCAAAGAAAAGCATCCAGCAACTTAATTTTTGCCAAGTAGGTATATTGATTAAACGGATTTTTTTATGAAATTAAGGGCACCAAATGCTATCTATGATCATATGAATCATAGGCCTAGGAAGTTCGGAGTTCTACCGTATTTCTGAATCTGAAGTTGTTTTAATTTTCAACAGGAGACTTTGATATATCAAAATAATTCAGGCAAATATCATAATGGTAGGTACATATTGCGCGCGACCCGTGCTGGGTGGAGAGCCTGAGATACGTACGTATATCTGCAGAAATAGTTTTTAAGAAAATATATTGCGTTTTGTAATGGAAATAAAGTTTTGAATCACCAGATATACATAAGCAGGTGTGCAGATTGCGCTACTTCCATAATTATGTTTGACATAAAATTGGTCTTATAAACACATACCAAAGATAACAGCTAATTCGCCGGCCGTGTGAGAGCCACGGAGACAAAAGAGTTTGAAAACGGCTCACTTGATTCATGTAAAACAATAAAACCATGAAAGTTATAGTTAAAGTGTAACGATTATATGTAGTTATAATATAGAATAATTGGGGACATCACTACCTGGAGAATCAATTACTCTACTATGATAGATATTGTTATTAAGCTTTTGTATTGCAAGAACTATTTTTATTGATTTTAAGTCCTACTCGTTAGGGCCGCAAAGATATAAAAAATATATTAGTATTCAGGACAGGTGTTTCTAGAAAGTAAATAAATATTTGAAAAGATGTGCTTTATGTCTACTTTCTTCTTTTAGTATGTTCAAAACAGGGTTCTTTAGTTCTTCTTAAGGACTCATTTAACTATCTTAGGTCATTTTGGGAATTGATAATCGGCAGATAAAATGGGATTGAACAACCTAGCTTAAGCCTAACAAAGCTTGTAAAGGTTTAATACCAATCATTTTCTTATGGAATTTTACTGGCTATTATCTTTTGCGGTGTGTACAGATATTTTGGCACACCAAAAACAAACTCTTTTCGGACGAAAATTAGGCCTACATGAACACATGTGCGATCAAGCAAACTTTTCTTCCTTGTGTAATTAAATATTAGGTTTGTTGTGTTTTTCTTTTTCCAAGTAAATCAGTGGACGTTATGTTAGGGGTGCACAAAAAATTATTCTCAGAATTAACTTTGTTTTTGTTACTTTTTACTACTTGAATAACTTTAAATAAACCATTTGAAAGATGGTTCGAAAAAATAAGTATGCCCAAAATGAGTTGCTTTAGCATTCTACAAGCATTTGCGTCTTGGTAAAACTTCCTTATAGTACCCCCAACTTTTGTTTTGCAAAGAATTCCTAAAGATTGTTTTTACAATTATACCACCCAGCTTCATCGCGAAAATATACAGCAGTCCCTAGACAAAACCAAACCGTGTATGGTAACCTAAGAGTTACGCAAACGAATGCGACCTGACCGCGAGACAGCCAGGGCGCCGCCGTTATAAAGGACTTAAAGGGGAACTATCAAGAAGAGAACGCTCGATTCGTTTCTACAACCAAACTCGCTTCAAGTTCAGATAGTTCCCTACTCCTTTAAAAACTGTCTATTCCACCATGGTATAAAAATGAATGCGCATGACAGCACGATTCCCCCGCCTATCACGACAATTCCAACGAAGCCGACAAGCGTTATTAATGTGTAGTTGACACGATTGAATGGATGTTCCTTTTTTTTATATATAAATGAGACCAGTCGTTTGTTTATTGCAGGTTTTTTTTACTTCGTTCTATTCCGGGAAGCTGAGAAAAGAAATGGTTATTTTAAAACGTGGTGGACCCTAGTCAAAAGTTTTAAATTACTGGAATGCGCTTGGGCTTTCAAAAGAGATTTCAGATAAATATGAAAGATATCAAAAAAAGGTTTTGTTTTAGGAAAAGAGATGGAGAGTAGAAAACAGTTGATGTTAAAAAAATAAAAAAGCAAAGATCCACCCACTCTGATTATAAATTTTATTAAATAGAATTATTGACCGGCCTTTTAAAACTTTTAAATATATTTATTGGTTTGAACAAATTAACAAAAATCCTGTTTCCTAAAACATTATTTTATTAATTAGTTGAACATTGAAGAAGCAACAGGATCTTTTTTTGATAAAAAAAATTAAATTTCAAAAATTATTAAAAACTAAAAAGTAACAATAGTTTCCTTTTATTTGGTAAACTAAAGTGCATACTTTTTTCTCTTATCACATTTATTACTAAAATACAGTACTGAGTCTTAATTAAGATATAATTAAACGATAAGCAATAATTTACGAGCAACAGACACCTGCATCCAACCATTACAAACAAAGATGCATATATACATTCAATCCGCTAAAGACAAGGACAAAAAATAAAAAAACACAAGCACATAATATCCGCCATTTTGAACTTGCAATAACATGAAGAACACGTAACGTACCGTGAATTTAATTGATATATTCACAATCCTTCGTGGAAAAATTCTCACTTTTTCCTTATCTGTATTTTTATAAACATTAAAAATATAGAACAGAAAGAGAACATATTACATACAGGTTTTTATACATATTCAAGAATCGAATATAATACATTTTTTCGGTATTATAATAATTCGTTGAATATACATAAAAATGCACCAATACATAAACAATTAAAATAAAATGGTGAAATTAAATAAAAACTGACCTTTTCGTAAAAAAACCATAATAATTCCTACGTTCCATGACGTAGAAACCAACAAAACAAAAATCAATCAAAATAATCCCCCTAGCAGCAAAATAAATATAAATGCAAGCAACAAACACAAAACTGAGTTTTCCACGATAAGTTTCCACACTACATCTCCTCTCACTACAACGTTACGAACGCGACTGCGCATTGAAAAAACTCTTAGAACTGGTCGTCCTTCGGTCCTCCAATGAGGGTAGTCATCTCCCTACCTGATGTCCCATTGGTTAGGCACGAGAATATTTGAAAATGACGCTGCAGGAGAGAGAAGGAGCCATCAGGAATTGGAAAAAACTTTTTTGAGTCTGGGAGATTGACGGCCGACCATTCCAAGGATTTTGCACCGCCAACGGCTTTGATGATGGCGAAGATCGCCGACATTTCACATTTGCATTCGTGATGGCTCCCAACTGGTTTTCACCATTGTCCTCGATATAAATATCTCTCATATACACTGACTGCAGTCCTACACGTATCACGAGGAATAATATAACAAATGACGCTCATTAGAAAAATCGTAAAACCTGTAACGCACGTGGAATTCTTTAGCTGATTAGATACGGCTTTAGAATTTCGTTGATCTGGACATGTTAATTTGTGGTTTTTATAGATGAATATACAAGATTTATGGGTTTTTTAGTTGAAATACGTGTTTTAAAATTAAAAATAATACCACGTGGGAAAATTGATGAGAACTTACAATCACTGGAAGTTTACAGAAAAAAATTGTCTAAAGATTCCTTAACCTTAATTTTTAATACTACAACGTTGTTTTCGACATATTCAAGGAATTTATGATCTGAATTTCGCAAAAATAATCAAAAAAAGTTATTTATTTTTAAAAACATTTATATAACTTGCGACTGGAGTTAGTGAATAGCTTTTCACCAGTTTGACTTTTTACTAATCTACTTTACCTGAACAACTATTTTAAAGTAAAATATTAATTAAATCAACGTTATACTGAAAACTAAGCCAAAAAATAATTATACCCATTTAATGTATATATATATAAATTCTTTATAAAATATATTAAAACATTAATTTAAGGTTAGGTCTGCTGGTACAACCACATTCTTACACTAAATGCCCAAATTAGTAATTAAAATTTCTCCCTGATTTTATTTTTAATTTTATAAAATTTTGTTAATATTCTTAAACAAAAGTATGAAGAAATAAGAATATTACCTATCAATATTTCCCTAAAATTACATAACCAAACAAATTATGCTTCACTGAAATGGGCATTCCTCAAATATTTACTTTAATTATAACTTTAGGTGCCTTAATCAGGCAGGAATGTGTGTACATTCTCTTTGGGAACAATTTGCTTATTGAAGTAATAATTGGCAAATTTGAAATTTGAAGGGACAGAAAAGTTTGTAAATTTTAGTTTTGTCGAAAAATTACCTTTTTTACAGGAAGTGTGTTTGTTTTACTATAGAAGCAAAAAGCTTATTACTTTTAAATGGCTCTTTTCTGTCTTGCTTTTTAGAGGACTATCTCAGGATGAATAATCAGTTATTGATGGTTTTCGTCTTTAATGCATCAAGATGAATAGTTTCAAAATTCTTCTGCAGTTCTGATAATCTCAAGAAGTCTTTGCACGGGCAGACGAGAAAACTGGCCTCATACATCGCCGTTTTTGACCAATAAGGTTCTAATGAATGCAAAACCATTACATTTTAATACCGACCTATCTTTTAAAAAACTTACCATACAGTTACAGTTACCCATACAAAAAACTTGTTCAGTAACAGGTTCAGGTTCAAAAAGTTCCAACCTTTGAAATCTTCAATTTAATACTTGATTTTTCTACAAGACTTTTTGCTTGGTTTGTTTCAAAATTAGTTTGTTAAGTATCTCTAAAAGCACAAATATCTTACAAAACCTTTTTAAGAAGCTCAAAGTCTTCAAATTCAAGTTAAAGAGTTGCCGAATCCTTCGACAGTAAACGACGGTTTTCCCAAAAATATCAAAAAAATTGGCAGTCCACTATTGGCTT
Source organism: Agrypnus murinus (assembly GCA_929113105.1). Taxonomy (NCBI): domain Eukaryota; kingdom Metazoa; phylum Arthropoda; class Insecta; order Coleoptera; family Elateridae; genus Agrypnus; species Agrypnus murinus. The sequence goes on from OV816028.1 coordinate 41,202,340, forward strand.
GGATTAATATTTTATATTTTCCACATTTACAGTCCTATATAGTATATGGACTATACTTGCACACCTAAAATTGAATGAGGTTTCCATAAGTTTTTGAGCTTTGGTAGTTTGAATAGGTATTGTACGATGCATTTCGATATTAATCGTTGCATATAGTATTGTTGCTCTCAGTTATTATTAAGTAAATGCTTGCTATGAGTTGTTTGTTTTTGCTTTCTTCCAATGTATTTACGTGCCATATATAGTATAAATCAGTGGCGTGCGGTGAGAATTTACGCTAGGGAAGCAACCACGATTTTAATTTTTATATACCTATGTAGCCAGGCACGGATCCACCGAGGGAGGGTGAAATGGGGGATATCCCCCCTCTCCAATTTTTAATGTTATACAGGGTGATTCAGAAATAACGGTAATCCTTTAAATGGTAGGTAGAGGGGAGGCAGTAGAGCTAATTTACTTTGACAAGTACAGGTCAAAAACGAATAGTTTTCCGGAAAATAAATTTTAAAGTTTAATGAATTTTGGATCCAAAAGGATCCAAGGTCAGGACCGGATCCAAAAATCCAAAAAAACTTTAAACTTAATTTTCTGGAAAACTTCGTTTTTGACCTATAGTTGTCGAGGTGAATTAGCTCTACTGCTTTTCCTCTACCTACCATCTAAAGGATTACCTTTATTTCTGAATCACCCTGTATACTTTAGTATTACAGTTAAATAAATTTTGAATGTAAAAGTAGTTAATGTTTATTAAATATTGTGTAATATATAACATTTATAAATAAATATACATAGGATAAAAACAAACAATGTCTGTATAATTATTATTTATTGAAAACAATTATTTTTCCAAAAAGTTCCCCCTCCAAAAAAATAATTCTCTGGATTCGCCCGTGCTAGGTACAATATAAAAAACAGTGTTATAATTATTAAGCTTAAAAGTCTTTTAAAGAAGAACTTTTTTACACTTTATACTGATGGAATTTATTGACTGTTATTCTTTATTTTAAAAAGTACCTACTACTATTTATTTATAATGCAATTCTGTTTTGATCTGCCTTCTCAAAAATATGTAATTTCTCTATAACTCTATACAGAAAATTCTTTATCTAATAATAATTTACAAACTGAACAAAAAAATCGTCCCGCTTCGGATGTATCGGAAGTACTCGAACCTTCCACCGAAACAGCTGAATTAGCAGTCATGACGATAATGCAATTTTAAATTTGCATACAGAGCAAACTAAATAGAATTACTTGTCTTTAAAAACACTCCAACTTATATAAATTGAAATAATAAAATGTTCCGAAATACGTAGTCTCATTCGCAGATTTACATTACTTAAGTAACAGTTAACAAACACTAAATGACTAAATCGCATAAATAACCAAATTATAATAAAGAAATAAACATTTGGGCACGGAGCACACTAATAATAACGACCTTATACTATGTCATCCGTAAGGCTAGGACTCGGCGAGAAAAAGAGTAGTAAGCAACTAAATCAGTGCTTATATGCAGTGTATGTAACACATTTGAATGGGTATTGCCTTTTAATTAAAAAAAAAAACTTGTTAGCATTGGTTTTCATTTTTGATAAATTCTTACGGAAGCATTGCTTCCATGGACCGCACGCCACTGGTATAAATATAGGTAAAATGCATAAGAAAGTATTCACAGACCGCTGTTGCAATCCTTTTGATGTTTCAGAACATCGCAAAATAGGGCAACTGCCTGACTGAAGATATAGTAAAAAACAAGCCGTCTGTTTAGTTGTTGAGCAGAAGATTTACGAGAATTATTGGCGAAAAGTTTACTCAGTGACAGTGTATTCGACCAGTACACTGAAGAGCAGGCAGATGACTCAGTGTCCAGACAAAGTGGCAGGCAGGAAGATCCATATGTGTATTTTGTAGAACCATCTGCCCTATATTTGATTTGAATACAATCCTGTAGAAGTTCCCGAAACAGAGCAGCATTTAAATGAGACTACTTCTCAGCTCAAGAAAAAATCAAAGTTCACAAAATAAGAACTCAATTGCGTTCAGCTCAACCATTCTTCTTATAGAAGAACAGGGGCAACTTTTAACTGTACGAACTTTTTGGTTTGAAAGTCTCTGTGCAAGGAAAAAGATCATCTTTTCACATTCTGAGGATTCAGCAGATACTTTATCGGAGAAAAAGACTGTGTGACTTTAAGGCAAGACGAAAACAGAGTAAGAGTTCAAAAGTACCTACTAGCCGATTTGAAGCTAACTTTCTAACTTTCACTTTTGAAACAAATCTCAGAAAAACAGTATTCTTGTAGAAACAAGTGGAAGTCATCCAATTTGTGTGTGCAGAATATATCAAAATCTAAAATTGATGATTGTTGGAGGCAAGCAGGGATATTTGAATACAGGTTATGAAACCCATGTCCCATGTCCATGGCTTATAAGGCAAATATGTGTGTGTAGTCTGAGCCTGAATTTAATATTGAAACACACAATGCTTGGTCTGGAGTTGAATGAGCGAAAAGAAACTTCGTTAGAAATGCTATGGAAGAAAGAAACTAGTGACGGAATACCTTACAATTAGTGAACAGTAGAAACTCTTACTAAATCATCAAGTGTCATTGTGGATATATTCGGTGAGAAGTTGGGAGAGTTCAGGAAGTTGAAAAGTTGTTTTGCTACCAAAAGAAAGACAAACTCCATAATTAAGATGGGTATCTTCCTAAATGGTCGAACTCCTCTGTATATGTGTAAACTTTCATCAAGATTGGAGTTGGAGAGGTAAATTCTAATTTTTCAGACATGGAATGACCCCATATCTTTATCAAGTTTGATATCTTGCGTAGTCTACAATTTCTTGATTGTGACTGCGACTTTTACTAAACTTTTCTTAAATGGAGTCGTTTTTTTCAGGAAATGACCTAGACTCATCAAATATTTTCAAGTTGGTCAAAAACCAAATGCGAGATACATATAGAAATTATATAAGAAAGAAATATTATCTATATTGGGACGCGCCAATAAATATAGATGGCGTTGTACAGCCACAAAATTTAGAGTCACTGCATCTAGTTACCTAGGCCAGCTGGTCGACCAGGGTAACGCAAACCGCCGCCATATTGGGGCAGAGAAGGGTGATTTTTAATAATGGACAAATTGAAACCACGTTTTACGTGTTTGACATATTAGGGGTTGGATCTTTCAGAATAAGAAAAACCTTTTAAAGTAAGCGTGGATTTGATTAAATGCAATACAGAACAAATAATGAACAATTTTCGTGCTTCGTTTGCCCCAATATGGCGGCGGTTTGCGGTACTCTGGTCGACCAGCTGGCCTAGGTAACTAGATGCAGATACTCTAACAAAATTAAACAAAATGACGTCGATATGCGGTAGGTGATCATGTATGCAAACAATGGGATGCATGCTTTAGTTGTAACATAACCTTCAAACGTTTCAGTTTGACAATTATTCTGTCGCATTTAATAAAATTCCGCTAGAATGTAGACCAATCTTTGACGCATCCCAATAGCTTTCGAATACATATTCGTCATTATTCGTCAAATATTGGAGATTTTAGATGCTGAACTCGAGCATAGCAAATCTTAGCCGATCATTCTTCATTATAGAATTTCTTTACAAGCCACTAAAGCAAGCAAGTTAATTTAGTAGGTTAGTTAATTTTGAATACACAAGTCAAACAGGGCCTTAGAAAATTATAAATAAAAGAATTTAGGGCAAAAGATATTTAAACCGAAAACACTCACAGATTACCAAGTTCAACATACTAAAAATAAGCCAGTCCAACCTAACCAGAAGATAGGTTATGCAAAGGTACGATTTGAATTTTTAGCATTTTCAGGGTCTATAACGCAATGATTTCAGTAAAGCGACAAAATTCTATTGAATTGATTTGCCCAATTAAGTTTCATCTCTGTTTTATGATCTTGTGACGAAAGTGAAGATCGAGAATGATGAAATTGACATGAGTAAGAATTTAACTCTTCGTTGTTTTATAAAACAATAATTTTCCATTAAACCCTTTAGGATTTCAAGGATTATCTGGTGCCAAAATTATAAAACACTAGAGTTCCACGGAACAGCGGTTGAGGATCACTGTTCTAGCAAAATATTGCAAGATTTTACTTACAATTCTCTTTATAGTAGTACAATATTGTTAAATATTGTTATTATGTCTCCAATTATTATTATTTTCAAAATACAAACAGTACAGCCAAAGTAAAGTTTTGTATACATGTAGAATTCCTGCATCGTGAACATTTTCCTTCAAAGCACATTATAGTACCAATCTCTTATCATCAAATTCTAATGAAATTGATGCATAGAAAAAATGACAGCGCTACAACATACCTCTAAAATAAGTCAGTAGGCGTAGCTTGCACCTGACAATAGATTGCACGTGGTGGTTAGAAGACGGAACAACAATGATTTATGTCTAGGAAAACAAATGAGGGTAATTAAAATCAACTGCACACCAACACTGCATAACGAGGGTTGATATTTGAATAAATAACATTAAGTTTGTACACCTCTGAGACAGATAGGTGATCATGGTCGGAAAATCAAAAGACTTTTAATACTAATGCGATAGAAAGGCCACCGGTAGACAAGTGCTGTGACAGCATGACTCGTATTCCAAATGTCGGCGGTTCAAATTCCACTTAGAGCCGCAGAGTTTTTCTAAATTGGAAGGTACCTCGACTGAAGGTGTGTGTGATTGTAAAAAACTTAAACAATAAATAGAATTTAGAAAGCTACAAGATAATTCGATGAGGTGGGGGATGAATAAATTAGTTACCGTTTAAGGTTAGACAATTCTTATATAGTAAGTATAGTAAATCTCTTCGACCTGAATAAAAAAAGGTGAATTCCTATTGTATTTTGTTGCATGTACATCCATTAGTTAGATTGTTATAATGTTTCAAATAAAAATGATTGGTAATATTAATTAATTATTAAAACTTTAGACCTTTGACTTTTTAGAACATTGGAGTAAATCATAAGATCGCAAGAATCTAAAACTTCCTAAATCTATGAAACTTTAAAGCTTTGGGTCTTTAAAATCCATTATACTAAAGCTAAACTCTTAAAGTTGTCAGCATCAATGTCAAATTTTTTGAAACTCTTAAATTGTACCTCTGTAGACTTGAATATTCAAAATGTGAAAGTTCAAAGTTGCTAGGATCGACTGTATCAATTTCCAAACATCTTCATTTATAGATCAAATAACTATAATCTATGTACTTAATCTAACTAGCTAACGATGATTGCGATCTAGGCAGCAAGCCTTTAATTTTGAAATTTTTGCTCTTTGATACCATTATACTTCTGAAATTTTCAAATCTGGAGGTTTGAAAAGCTAATCTAAAGCTTGCAATCTAAAATCTGTGTTATTTTAAACGACATAATTGAAACCTAGTGCAAAGCAGTTGTGAAAATCTGACCATATAATAAATTCAAATATAAATCTCTGATTTTTTAGATCCAGAAAATAAGAGAAACTCTTAAGAAGAAAGAAACTGGACAGAAACTAACATACTTATTTATACAATTCAAATCTATGCATCTGAACTGAAATCATGAAGGTACAACTCACTCTTCCAATATTTGAAAGTTTAACTTCGAATTTTTGAAGTTTCCTGTATCTGAAACTAACTGTTTTGACATTTTATCAAAAATTATCGACCTTACAGATTTGGAAAACCGAAATCTAAATCTTCGTCCATAGAATTCTAAAACTTAGAATTATAAACTTGTTAATTAACTGAGCTTCTGACTCTCTGAAATCTTTAATAATTTGAAGGGAGGGTTATGAGGTAACTTTAAAACTCTTAAGCTTCTAAAGCTCTTAAGAGGCCGTCTTCGGGAAACTGTACAAATCTTGATACAGAAAAGATTGTGTTCTCCACAAGATGTGGAGAACACAATGTGTTCTCCCAAATCTCCAAAAGATTTGCTTCAAACTTTCAAGGATGATTATTTAGCTCATAAAGGCCAGATTGCCCGAAGGCATCACTTATATTGATCACCTGGGCGTACCAGGGTGGTAAAGGTTAAAATGCTAACTTTACGCAGAAGCATCGCCTACTTATATGCTATAGCTCGTTTTGACGGGTTCGGCGAAAATCACTAAAAAATGGAACCTGACAAGCAACTGCGAAACGATTTCTACACGAACGGTGAATAGGGCGTCACTGTCGGAATAAACCTTGCTAATTACTCTCTCGTTCTGGAGATCATCATTGTTCCGAGGCCATTTCCAGAACATTGCAGATTCGGAGTTTTAAAAGGCTGTCTCCAGGAAATTGAAACAAATTTGTCTTGTGCATCAGGAAATTCCTACTGTGTAAAAAATTATGTCAAGAAAACTAAAAAATTGAACCTCCTGATGATTTTAAGGGTTTTTTTATTGGATTCAGAATGCCTCCCACTATAAGCTCCATATCTCCATAATCTACGATAAATTTTGGTTCCAATACATTTACATTATGCACTGGGTCCAGGACGCCTGAGAGGTCTAAGTCAAAATATACGGTATAAAACTAAGGTCTAAGTCAAAATATACGGTACAAAACTACAACAAAATCTTTCTTGTCTATTTCGACGAATATCGCTCCAAACTATGCAGTGATATTCCAACGTCCCAACAAGAGTTACAACGATGGTATATGTAATTTTTGACATAATATGGCAACTAGTTGTAAGAAACGTGTTTTCTTTTTTGGTAAATCACCGGTAATTACCTTAATCCCAAGGGTAATCAGAAGAATCCACTCGTATTCGTAAAGTATTCGTTAAAGATTATAGAATTGTGGCCTTATTTAGTACAATATCCAATATACCATGGTGTAGATATTATTAGGACGCTTCGAATAATATATAACACTACATATTTTGGAGTAATATTCGTCGAAATAGACGAAATAGAAGATTTTGTTGTAGTTTTTTGTACCGTACATTAAAATTAGTCCTCCCAGGCGACCTAGACTTACTTACATAAATGTAAGTGTATCTGAAGCAAAATTTATGGTAGATTCTGGAGATATGCACCTTATGGTAGGAGGCATTCTGAATTAATAAAAAACCGGTTAAAACCATCAGGAGGTTCCATTTCTTAGCAGTGTTCTTGACATAACTTTTCGTTAAGTCAAATACTGTGGCTCAGATACATACAGTGGAGACTACTCTGCTATGCATCGATGACTTCCAAGATTTACCGGTATGGCTGAGCCCAGGGAGACTACCCACGGATCACCTTATAAGGAGAGTTGATGCGAACAGAGCGAATAGGACTATTAGCCTCCCACAATCTAAGACAACTCTAAGTTGGTATTGGCCGGGTCTCTACTTTCAGGTAGAATCGAATGGGGCTGTGACGGAGCGCACCAAGCCTTTATTTTATTTTGGTAGGTCGGGGTGGGAAAATCCTAGACAGACCTAGGACCAAGTTCCAGTCACATTGAGGTTGGATTCGGTCGGGCAGTTAAAGTCCGCATGCTGGGTATGAGGGGACTTCCTCGGAGAGACCCTGACGGGTGAGCTCGTTAATGGCTCCGGCATTAGCCTGAAAAGCTATTAGAGGGAGGATAGGCAATCTCGCTCCTACCACTGGTAGCATTCAACATCGTATCTCAATTCTTTTTACCTCATAGGGGGCCGTGGTCATAAGCTTAATGGAAGTGGGTCATGTTAAATAAATCTTGACATTCTGTTTCTGGAACTGTTAAAATTTCAACTCTAAAGTATTTAAAATTATTAAACTCCGAATATTTAATCTCGCTCTTCATCTTCAAATATCTAAACCAAAATCTTGAAAATGTAAACCTACAAATCTTTTAAAGTTATTCTGGATTTCTAAGTCACTCATGCATGCGAGCCACCATCTGGAACCGAGAAATCATGAAGTTTGATAATTCCCAACTTCGTTTTTTTAAATATTAGGACTTTGAAATGTTAAATTTTTGAATGTCAAAAAGTCTAAAACATTTATAATATAATTTCGAAGTTTTGCAATTTTTATCTGGTTGTCCGTATCTTTGAACTTCTGAGCTCTAAAACTTGTAACGTGTAGCAAAGATTTTGAGCTTTCTTTGTAGTCCTTTTACGATACCTAAGAGAATTGTAAAATAAGAGCTAGTGGTTAAGCCTCATTTAAATCATTGTAATCAGTGGTTGAAAAGATATATCATTTTATCGTAATAAATAACACAACATACAAATTGTCTGAACCAGTAGGCCAACCATCTGGCCTGGTCCAGAACTAGTAGTCAAAGATAAGGGCAGAAAAAGATTAATTATACTGTTCAGAATATGATTGACACTTACCTTCATGAATATGATGAATATAGGTTCAAACTAGATAGTCTCTGGTCTCCAATTTAACTAGATGGTATCCAAGAAATCCAATGCACCTGGAAAATAAACAAGATACAATATCCTGGAAGTTTTACCTTCACCCCATGTCCCCACCACATTTTCAACTTAAGTCTATTTTCTTAGTTTTGCGTAATTTATCATGTTTAAGCTAATTTTAACTATTTACTGTTTTCAACAATTTAGTCTTATACTAATATGTTAGTCAATCTTGCTTTATTTGCTAGAAGCTAACTTAATTAGGGCTAAAAGGTTTAGTCAGAGATATATGAGGTTCGTTTCTGAGTTCAACTCTATGACCATCAATCTATTGACCGTTGACGACAACTTGAACTAACCAAGCTGGGCTTGTTTGAAATGTTCCTTTTCAGATCATGTCATTTAAGCAAACTTGCACTGATCATTTTCAAAGCCACTGACTAACATAACTAAGTCATTCTTCCAAAGTTCTCCTTTTACACAAAATCATTCAAGTTATAAAATCTCCTGGGCAAAACTGTTTTATTTTTGTAAGTATTTAAAAATTGCTCTTTTTTAGAAAAGTCCATCTAGATTAATGATAGAATTCATTTATCCCAAGGGAAGTACAAGATATTCTCAGTTACATTTCATATAGTGGACTGGCAAGTACACTGGAATGTTGGAGTCTTAGTCTAAATTATAAAGAAGCTTATCGTGAAACAGAAGAAAAGGGTAATTGTGAAGGATCGTCAAATGCGTACTGCCGGACCCTACGACGGCAAGAATGGCCAAGGTCAAAGTCTAACATAGAGACCATGGGAAATCCATTAAAGTCGATGGACCTAACCTAATCTAACCTGACCTAACTAACGATATATTCAAGATCTTCTAGTACTTTAATTGTGGGCAAGTTGAACTGATCGAATGCATAATACGTATAATCCTAGAGTCGCAAGACGCACATCCGCACCTGTCTCTTATGAATGAATTTCCCATAGACCTCTTATGTTAAACTTTTACTTTCCTTAACTTTTGACCCCTAGACATGTTGTAATTTGATGTTATTGTAATGATCTTGCTATTTACATGATTTGTCAATGATCACCACGATATCATTACAAATAACTTATATCAGGAAGGCATTGAGTCATATGGATTGCTATAGAAACAAAATAAATAACCAGTTAATAAATAAAGATTTTACAATCCATACGCTTTTTTATTACGGGAGCTATTATTACAAGAATATACTCTTAAAATGGTGTTGCTAAAGGTAAAGTAATACCTAGTACACTATAATGGTGATCCCGACCTAGTACACTATAGTACCAATCGAGTGTCTTAAGCATTAGCTTTCAATTCATACTCTACCATGATCCCTGTCTCGAAAACAGAACTCCAGGCTAAAACTATGATAGTTGATATTTTGTAACTCCTAGTCTGTAGAATTCTGAAACTTATCGAATCATAAAACTTAAAAAAGCTTAGAAACTTAAAATGTAATTGAATTCATACCCAGAACTTTTAATTTCACTATCTGTAAAGGAAAACATTAAAGAAATTAAGCTTTGAAATATCGAATCTTCGACAGTAGTATGAAGCATTATGAGTTTTGAATCTCCAAAACCTCGATATCTTAAAACTCTCCTAAAAAAGATAAATGAAAAGGATGGAAAAATATGCCTTCTGGTTCTCATATCGTGACAATACTAAAATTTGAAACTCCTACTGCAACTCTTCGTAACCTTGAAATTTCAAAGTTTATTAATTCAGTTTAAAATCAACTAAAGCTTTCCATTTATGGACTTCTAAAAATATGAAACTTGGAACTTCAACATGGCGCCAATAGAAGCAATATTACCCCAATAAGAGTTTGTTTGGTTCTTGAGAAAACAATGTTAAAGTCGAGGACACATAGCGTGACGTCATCTTGTTTACTGGTTAATATTCCAATCTTATAACCAATCGGTAGAAGATTTGCTTCTAGAAAGTAATTTCGTAAGATCAGTCTAATTGGTTACTGTATAGTTAAATTAAATGGCGAAGCAACGTTGCCAGAATGTGCTGCAGGTATTCAAAACGTATTATTTCATTTTCAAGTTGTCTTGGGCATAGCCGATTATGTCGCTCTTCGAGAATTTTTAACAAATATGGCTTTAAAATAGAACTGTGGCATGAACTAAAACTCTTTATTTAGATTTACGTTTATTTGTATTCATCTGCGTTATGAAAAGAATAAATAAGTAGTAGTAAATACGTTAATTAATAAAAATGAAGCTGTAACTGCATTCCAAACAAATATTCTTTCAACATGTGTTTTCAAATAAATTGAAAGTATACGCTTCTGTAAGGCATGGATTACGCATTATGCTATTGATAGAATTATTTGATTTTTTTTACAATGTTGCCAATTTAGATAAAAATAATGAGCATTCCATTTCAGAATATTAAAAGTTCTGCACTTTCGCGACATAATGATACCACCAAGCACGTAATGTGCAGACATCAGACACGTCATATAACGATCATATGGGTTACACATCCCCTCGATGAAACGAGCACAGCATCATTAGCAGAAGCATCAATCACGCCTTCTCCGCCTTTTAGAAATACTTTATTCTGCATTAGGTAAGGAAAATAAAAGACCTCTTAATCATTTTACTCGTGGTTTTGTAACGAAAAGGTGTCTGAAATTTAGAATGATTATTGTATTATGTATTGGTTAAAAAATCATTTAAGGGGAGGATTGTTAAGAGGTTGAAGAATTCTGGTGCTTGATTATTCCGCGTAACTAAGTGTAAGTAATGATTGAATGCACTTATTAAAGCAGTTATGAATTTTTGGTCAGGACGCACTTGAAAAAACACGGGAGAACAGTCTTTATAAGAATGTTCATTTTTTGTTTTTGATGTTCGAGAAATTTTGGAAAACACTGTTTGAAACTGCTCAAATTTATTGAAACTATTGAATAGCGTCAAATGTAGAAAAATGGCTCAATGTGTAGCAAGCGAGGTCGTATTAAAAGATGCTTAAAAAGGAAGATAGCTTACCTTGAAGATAAGCAATCCATTGGTACATTGGTCAGTCTGCATTATGTCACTGAAAATCTAATTTTAAAATTTCTTAAACTACGATTTCTTTCAGATAAGTTTTTAATCTCAAGAAGGTGGAAACAAAAAAAAGACTTAAACTGTGCTAAAGTAAAAATGTTTTTTTCTTCAAATTAAAAATTTTCTTTTCAGGTAAAAGGACTTCTTCCAGTGAGCTTTCGAAAATTATCAATTCGTGAATTTTTTTAGATATTTATGAAAAAAATTGAAGAATTACACATGGAACAAAAAACCTACATATTTCTGGTAAATATAGCAGAATTCTGTATCTGCTTGTCCCATTCGGACGTAGAATGTAGAATTGAGTAGTAGTCCAGTCAAACTAAACATTTAACTTGGAAAATGGAAGTACATGGGATTTTTTTCTTCCAGCATGTAGGGGGGGTCTAGAAAAGCTTAACTTGAAGCTTTCGACCTCAAATTCATATGAGCTTTTTCCGCCATCTTGAAAAGAAGAGATGAAGTGTTGTTTTAAAATTATCTCTGTAACAGTAGGTCCGACAAAAAATTTGTATAAAGCATTTTTGTCGGCAATACGATCGTCTACAACTTTTATTTGAAACTTTTTTGCGTAATATAAAAAATGAAAAAGTTGTGAGGGAAAACAAAAATAAAAATTGTGGTGGCCGATTTACCTTTCGCCCGTTTCCTGGAGAACACATTACATTTATGGTCTTTGAAAAGATTTTTTTCTTCCAGCATGCGGGGGGGTCTAGAAAAGCTTAACTTGAAGTTTTCGACCTCAAATTGATATGAGCTTTTTCCGCCATTTTGAAAAGAAGGGTGAAGTGTTATTCTGAAATTATCTCTGTAACAGTAGGTCCGACAAAAAATTTGTATAAAGCATTTTTGTCGGCAATACGATTGTCTACAACTTTTATTTGAAACTTTTTCGCGTAATATAAAAAATGAAAAAGTTCAAACTTTCATCAACTTTCAAGTTCACTTCTTTTCAAAATGGCTGAAAAAGCTCATTTGAATTTGAGGTCGAATACTTCAAGTCAAGCTTTTCTAGACCCCCCTACATGCTGGAAGAAAAAAATCCCATGTACTTCCATTTTCCAAGTTAAGCCCGTTTTTCGTACAGTTTGACTGGACTAGAGTACATGCACCCGGCCGCTCCTCTTAAAATTATGTGGAAGGTAATTGACATGGTTACAATTATTTATACAATTGTATCTATGGCAATTAACAGCTAGATAAAGTTACAAGAAGGTGAAAATATCAACCCTAAAACTTAAATAGTTAAAATCAAGCTTTAACAAATGTACCAATGTTACGTGCACGGTAAAAATAGCTCAGAAGTCACCCTAACCCATCCTCTCAAAACAAGACACTACATCTTCATTATGTAAGTCTAGTCAATGGTTTTGTGGTAACAAAACGGAGGCAGACTAATAGCTCAGAGTCATCAATAGCTTACAGTAGAGCATACTGCCTGGACTTATAGAGCGTGTCGTTGCTCATGCTTCTACGACATGCTGAGACGGAGTACAGTAGAAAGCATTTTCGTACCAAATACTCCTATGCAGAAATCTTGAGTTGATGCTCTTAAACTGAGAAAAATAGCCGTACCTACAAATGACAAAAAAGCTTGGCCAATGACAATGATTTAGGGCACCCTCAGCCAACAAGTATAAGTAACAAATTGTATAAAAAGGATTCATGGAAGAAATCTCAAATCCAAGGATCCAAGTAACGAGCACAACGAAACCTTTTTCCAACTTGACGTTTCCAAAGGAATGCATGTAGAAAGCATCGTAAGTAACTACGGAGCTGGACATTTGGGTGCGGCCGTTTCGGCGAGAGACACTTCGGCGCGAGTACACTTCGCCGCAGGGACATTACCACTTAGGTGCAGGGACACTTCGGTGCGAGAAATTGTGCAGCATTGTTGTAATGAATAAATCTGTAGGTACATACATGTAATAAATACAGTATGATCAATGAAATGCGGTATTCGATAAATACAGTATAATGGAAAAAACTCAATATTTGCCAATGAAGCTCGTGTGTATTGTTTATTGTTTCCAGCCTTATTTTGTGGAACTCCATAATCATGAAATAAATAAAGATTATTAAAAGTTTCACAGTTTTATTAAAATATACCTGACAATATTGTTTCGACAGCTATGCTGTCATTATCAAAGGTAATATAATTATAAACAAACACGTCGCTAAGGTAGATACAAAATAGGTAACTAGATAAAATAATAATAATAATAATAAAAATTAATAATAAAAATCATAATTAAACATCTAATACTTCCAGTAACGGAGAATTACTGAGCTCAAGTTGTTCATTCATTAAAGGTACCCTGAGTTTGTGTTTGTATATCTCAAAGGCTTCTAAAATGTCTAATTTGCGTTTGTTATTACAAAAATGTAGGAATTTAATATTATTTTGAGGAGTCATTGTGTGATTTTGTTCTAAAAGGTGTTTGGCGTAATTCGATTTTTCAGGATGTTTATTTTTGTAATGACGTACGTGTTCTTTATATCTTATGTCAAAATTTCGAAGTGTTTGTCCAATATATACCGAACTACAAAAAGAACAATTTAAACGGTAAATGCCCGATTTCATGATATCATGTGTTCTGTCTTTAGCATTAAATAAAAATGAAAAAGTGTTAGTGTTAAGACATTTTAGAAGCCTTTGAGATATACAAACACAAACTCAGGGTACCTTTAATGAATGAACAACTTGAGCTCAGTAATTCTCCGTTACTGGAAGTATTAGATGTTTAATTATGATTTTTATTATTAATTTTTATTATTATTATTATTATTTTATCTAGTTACCTATTTTGTATCTACCTTAGCGACGTGTTTGTTTATAATTATATTACCTTTGATAATGACAGCATAGCTGTCGAAACAATATTGTCAGGTATATTTTAATAAAACTGTGAAACTTTTAATAATCTTTATTTATCTCGTGTGTATTACCAAATTTAGGAAAAAATCATTTTTCTAAGCTACTCAAACATTAAAATCAAAATTCTCCAAATCTTTGCATAAGGGAACAATTTGTAATAAGAATTTATTTTGTTTAAAAAATAACTTTTAAAAAATAAAATTTTTTATAAAATCAATTACATGACAGGAAAATTGATATTAACATTGACTATTGTACCACTGATAAATAGGTATCCCACTTCACAAATTTTGTCTCAACAGGTAACACTTATAAATGGATACTGCTTAGTGCTTATAGTCCAGTGCTTAAAGACATAAAGCACTGGAATAACGCAATTTAACCAATCCAAGCGGAACTCTGGACTTAAGAAGGTGCATGTGTGTTCATAAAAATAAAAAATGTTACTCTGATAATAGGGTAGCTTGTTCCAAAAAATTAGACTAATGGTCCAAAAAAATCTTAAAGATCTCCAAAGGTTTTACCCTAACTTTTCGCGGAAAAATTTACAGGAACAGAACTGTCTTTCCGTCTAAGTATTCCCGCGCCGAAGTGTGCCTGCGCCGAACTGTCCGGCGCCAATCTATCCTCGCGCCGTAACGGCCGCGCCCAAATGTCCTAGGCCGTAAGTAACTATAAGAATTCCTCGTTCACCTTCTATGGCTCATAACTTTAGAATGGTAAATGAACTCGCTGAATGCACTACTCGATCTCTCTCATCATTCTTTATAGCATGCGTGGCACTCAAGTTATTTTTGATCCAAGGTTTTTTTCTAGTGGGGCTTTGAACAGATTTATTGAGGAAAACTCATGTAATGTAAGTTGGATACGGAATTTGATGCAAATGATGCACTATATTTTGTCATTAGAAGCAAATGGTGCACTTACCTTGTGTGTGAAATATTTAATAGTGAAGATTTTGAGTAAAAAAACTGTCCCAAAGGAAACAAAAGAACTCGATCAAACTAAATATTCTTAATATAAGCCATTATTACAGTTGTAGAAAGACAAAGTTATTCAAAGTTCATTTATTTAAAGTAAATTACTTCAAAGATTTTACAGATAACCAAATTCGGGATTTCTTAAAATTACGAAATCTTGCTAGTGTTAGAAAAAGCACCAAGAAGCAGTTCACATCTCCTCTCTTCTATAATTCATATCAATAAAAAAACGTATTCTTACAGCTAACAGCAACGAATGGTTCGATCTTTTTGCAAAGAATTTTTGAACACGGATTCTGTGAACAAAAAATCGACCATATGAACTAGATATTCAGCAAAATTGTCACTCTGCTTATAGTCGTCTCATGTAGCTCAGAGGTAGAGATGCCGCCTATATAGCGGAAGGTCCTGGGTTCGATTCCCGACACATTTTTCTCTATGAATTGGCATTCTAAATGTAATTTAATGTAAATCATTAATTCACAAAATAAAAAATTAACCCCCCTAAATGTATGCATAAACACATACTTATTTCGAAGCATTCGGCGCAGACTATAGTAACTGACTTTCAGACCTACATAACATAGTAAATATCGGAGATAGTTTTCGTTAAAAATGCGAAGACAGTTACCTACATACAATCCCAAAGTTAAGACGATTGAAAATCATCAGTCACTATAGTCTTTGTTGCAGATGTCGATTTCAACAACCAGAATCCAAGAAGCAATATAATATTTATTTATTTAATGAAGTATGTGGCCAGAAATAAATAATAACATAAAACTTGAAACAAAAGCCCAAATGCTGATCCTTCATACTGTAGAAAGTTATCATCGTCTTTCTTAGCTTCCATCCCGTTACCGGCATTTCTTTCAAAACAACTATCTCTTCATTACAGACCCACCTTGATATCTTTGTGAGAATATACCCACGAAATTAATTCTTTTCAAATGTGGCTTCAATTAACCAATTCGTTTTAATTTTACAAGTTAATAAGAACAATCTGGAGTTTCAAAGGTTTTTAAACCCAGTTTTTAAAACTCTTCGTAGAGACAGTACCGACTGACTTTCGTACCAGGCCAAGCAAAAAGTAAGTAAAGACAATTTCATAGACAGTTCTAAAATAGGATTATTGCAATATCGTAAGAATTGTACATCTTCAGAATGAGTCATCAGCATGTGTCACATATGAATATATGTAAATCAGTAACAAATATTAGAAAGGAATTAATAGTACAAAAAGAGACTTTGAAGTATAGAACAGTCTAGAAGATTCCAGACGTATTCTAGAACTTTCAAGCCTTTCATTTTAATAAGATGTAGTTAGGTTATTTATTTAGTATGGATTAAATCAGGAAACCTAAGATGGGTACCTTTATGGAAAAAATGATGGAAGCGATTGATGATTTTAAAATTAGAACCGGAGATTAATTAATAAATGAGAGTCAGTTTTAGTACAGAGGAAGTCGAGAAGAATTACTAATTTATTTAGTGATTTTGGTTTGCACAAAGTTTTGTATATTAATGATTTACTTTTAAATATTTTATTTTTAACAGTTGCTATTCAGTCAGTAGTGCAGAACTGAAATTTGAAGATGAAACATATGCATATTTTTATGTGTGCGCAAGTTAACGGGTTAAAAAGATTGTCAAGAAAATTTTAATATGTTTAAAAATGGTCACGTGAGCATGGCCTTATCACTGTAAACAAGCTTTACTAGATACCATTTATCATTTTAGTCCGGGCGACTGATGCATTTACTTCAATTCAATTATTTAATATAAAGGTATCGTATTCCCCGCCTATGGTAATAAGTTTTGTTTGATGGGTAATCTTTGCGAAACAAGTTGTTGACTTTTGACCTCCTATACGTTGTACATTAATATCGTTGTTGCGAATTTGAAACCGCATTTTAAAAGCCATCTTCGAATTTTCCCAATTGGAAGAATTTTAATTACTTCTAGCGGCATGTGGAATTCCAAAAAAGGTCTCCACTAGTAACAAAATATATTTTGAGGATATTGCTTTTTACTTTGAATTTGATGTGATATTGTTACAATATCGATTTTTCGAAGATACTTGAGGAACAAGGTTTTACTTAAGCATACGTACAGGTACACGAAGGTTTTCCAAGGCTCTTCATCACTCACTAGCATCTTTCTAAGTGCGATTTTCTTTTCAACTGAACGTTTCTAAGAGTTGTACTTTATCTAAGGAACTTTTTATGGTTATTAAATTTTGTTGTTATTCGTTTATTTTGACTCCCGCTAGTTGCTGGTGGTGTGATCGAGGTAAAGTTGAACAGGTGCTTTATTTAGCAAACGAAGGCTCACGTTTTTGACACTATATACATCTTCGTGGTATGCTAATTTACCTTCTATCTATTAAAGCTAAACAATTGAAAATAATCCTTGAATCTCAATCAATTAAATTATTGAAATTAACGGTATTTTGCTTGTAAATGTTAAACAAAATCATTGTGTGTGAGCTGATAACTAAATGCATACTTCAATTATGACTTTCTTTTAATTGAGTTGAGTGAATTTAACAATTGTACATTAAAATATCGCCTATTTGTATCTTTTTGTAAGCTTTGAGCCTTCATAGTAGTACGAAATACGTGACTTGGCAGAGATTATTACTTCTCTTCGTATATTTTCTATATTATATTGATTAATTTCTTTTTTATAACTTATTTATTTATACATTTGCGTAAAAACTTACCTGACCCATTCTTGCTGAGTTAGCTAACTGTTTCCCTTTGGAAGCGGATTTACTGGTTATGTAGGTAACTCTGTTGGTTGGTTTGGTGTAGGTAATTGGTTGGTTCAATAGGTCAATGGGGGGATTCGGATCAATGGCGCCGTTTCCTTTTGGTAAAATTACATAGAAGCTTGTGTTTCTGAGCGACTGCGACCCGGCCTAGACCTTCGTGGGGATAATACCATACAGTGGATAAATATACACAACAGTTCTTCTTCCTAAATTTACGTCTCTGTCCATTTCCCATTTAGGCGTTACATATGATTTTTTTAAATTAAAAAGTTTTTTAAATTTTGATTAATTAGGAGGTGCACCGGCACAGTCTGTACTGCCGTCTGTGACCTGAACTGTTGATCATTCGTCAAATAATGGTCTTGACAATTGAGACTTTGATTTCATTTGATCAAATAAATCAACTAATTTACATTTCCTTTGAGTTTTTTCGTTGTTAGGTTTATGAATGGGTTTACGCAAACTCAAATTCCCGAAGGACCGAATTCCCCTGACCATCGATGTAACAACATTTTTCAAAACTCCCCATGCGAGTGTTCCAAAGCTCCGCTTTATTACGTTACTGAAAATACGAGCTTTCCTTACTTTTAATATTCTTCCATGTATAGTCTGTTATAAGAGAGCTTTTATCATTTTTGCTAGATTTGTAGCTATTTTCCTCCTTTTAAAAGATAATAATAGCAATAATGTAAAAAGGATGATAATTCATAGTCTACTGTAATTTTTCTGCAAATTTAATTTTTATAACCACCCATAATTTCCACTTAAATCTCCAAACGGGAAGAAGTAAAAAAAGAAAAGAATAATTGCCCTAATCCGCTGTGCACTATTAATCTTAAAGAATAAAATGATAACATACAGGAGAAGGCAATTATGATACAGGGGTGATATTCGTTTTAAAGGGCGACAAATACTTATGATGCAAGTTAATAAATCTTCTGTTAAAGACATTTTAAAAAACGAAGAACTGGTTCAATAAAATTTAATGAACATCGGGTGTTAACAATGAGAATAGTGGAAATAAAATATAAAACTGCGAAGGGAACCATTAGTTACAATAAAAGGCACTTGCGCTGCAGTAGCAGACTATACATATGATAAGGTATTACATATCAGCATTAGTTAGGTTAGGGTATACATGCTACATGTATTTGAATTTTGAACACATTGTTTGCTCATTCTTGCAAAAAAAGAGAACTATTTGAATGGAAATTGAATGTTCAATCTTGAAATATCCTAATCTTTGTTAGTTTTATGGGATACCAATGTAATACCCATCTTATAATAGTGGATTACGCAGTGGTAGGTAGCACCTGGCGTTCATTATGACCTTCCTAAAAAGGGGACTCGCCTGGCAAAAATTTCAAAAGTTTTCTTTTTAATTTACTATTGCTCAATGCGTGTCAAACTTTTCCAATTTCCAGAAAGAAAAATGTGAAAAATTAGGGGAGTATTTTCTTATTAACATCAACTGTTATTAGTATGTGCCATTTGACTGATATTGATATTTGTTAGTCTTATCTTAATCAATGGAACTTTTTTATTTCTAATCAATCAACTCTAGTATATTTTAGTATAGGTATATTTTAATAAAACTGTGAAACTTTTAATAATCTTTATTTATTTCATGATTATGGAGTTCCACAAAATAAGGCTGGAAACAATAAACAAAAAAAAAAAAAAAAACTCTAGATTTATTTGAAAATCAGTTAACTTTAATAAGGCGCAACAGAGACATTTCTTGGAAAATCGATCAGAGAATTGAGTCGATCTCATTGAAAAAAAGTAAATTCTACCACTTACAGTTTTATCGAAATTCCTGGCAGTTCCTCAAGATCTACAGATATCTCGAAAACTATTAGCCCCAGAAAAACTGAGTTTGACACTATTAGAGATTCAAAGTTTCGTATCTTAGAGTTTCAGAACTTCGGACGTCCCTAGTTTCAGGTTTCATATTCTTAAGATTTGAGATTTTCTGGGATTCAGGAATCCCATTCTTTCTGTTTTACTGTTTTTTGTGCCGTATTTTGTGACTTCATAGTCACTTAATAAGAAATTTTAAATGCAGACGTTTTGGAGAGTCAAATATATAGAGATCTTAGTTTCAAAGTTACAGCTCAGAGTTTCAGAATTTTAACTTTTGAAGTTAGTACAGATTATAGATTCTCGAGTCTTTAGATTATTTTTAGTTTATTCAATTAGTAATTTTATCAAAATTTCAGATTTTCAAGATTTCCAAGCGTCTTTATATTTTAAGTTACTCTGTTCCAAAGATTTGAAAGCCATAATTAATAGAGATTACATTAAGAAATAAAATTAAACTCTTCAAAAAACAGGGTCTACTCAAATTGCGGTCAAATTTAAAAGTAATAAAGATTTAATAAAACTTAGATTATAGATAGTTTAAGCAGATTCGGTACTAAAAGGTCTACTAAAAACGAAAATCTTTTTCCCATATCAAACCCACTGTCAGCTTAAGACAATAAGCAAATTAGGGTTCCCAGTTATCAACATTATAATCAACTAAAAGTAATGCTTGAAACGAGAAATAAAGGAAACAGAGCAAATCTGAACATCCATTCACCTTTCGTTGTCCTACCCAAATTAGAAAATAAAAACTTATAAAAATAAAAACTTTGATAGTGTGCTTCATTTCGTAACTTAACCATCGGATTTGCCGGATTACAAATGATGTGCATACGTGTGTAATTAAAAAATGGAAATTAATCAGTCAACGAATTCCTGAATATTGTTAAAACTGTAAATACAACTACTGTGAATACTACATTAGTTTTAGTTTATCTCGGCATGTATCACTCAGAAAAAACGTACAAAAACAAATTTCCACGATACGTTCAATTTCATACTTTTTGCAAAATATTCTCTGATGTTTCTGAGTATACCATATGTGTATAGTATAAACAAGTGCGAAATTTGGCTGTTATATTTAAGCGAAACCTCTTTTCGTAGAAAAGTTTGCTACATTTGCTGAAATTAGAATAGCACAGAACCGGGCAGAGTGGAAGAATTTTGAGAAGGCATATGTCTAGAATTAGTGTAAACAACACAATGATAATGAAAATACGTATGTGTGATAAATTTTGAGCAAATCTTTTCATATGCATGGGAAACACAAAAACTATATTTCTTCAACTTCATCTTCAACTATATCAGCAATACGATACGAATGTAGGGGAAGCAGAAATGCTACAGATCACTGCTTTAATGAGGTTTCGTTCGGATTCCTCCAGGGAAGTAAAGAATAAATATGCGCAATTGCGTTAGACCGAACTAGAAAATGTCTTGGCGGCAGGATTTGACTAAAAACCTTTTGCTCCTGTATTTTAGAAAACTCTAAGTCAACATTTAACTAACTAGGTGCTACTCTTTATCGCGTTCTTTTCTGTTGCTTTTAAACACCCAACGCTTCGGAAATGGCATTCTGCTCCCGTCTTCGGCCGAATTGCCATCATAAACGTTCAAAGCGCGTTTGTACGTTGCACTTAATTGTGCAAAGAAGGAAATAAGGTAAAGTTATCTAACCATCTGTCGCTATTGTAGTTGGGCATACTAGTTAATAGTTTTAATCTACATTCCAGTTAGGCAAACACCTTCGCCAATCCAGCAGTAAGTTTACTTGTATTCCCCCATACTGATGAAGACAAGGCTGGCCATGATCCGACACTTCAATCATTTTTTCTCGAATCAGTCAGTACTTTTCAAACCTTCGTCCTTACTCTACTTGCCTGGAATTCTATGAAGAAAAATGCTACCTTTGGTGTTCTGTAGAGACCAAGCTGGGAGATTTTTTTCTGGGGTTATCATTAAAACAAGTTGAGAGCAGAGTCAGGTTAACTTGTGTACCGAGTCTTATTGTAATCTAAGGTCTTCAAGTCAAATGTTGAATTTTGACCTGTCCTGTATCAGTAGTTATAGAACACATATTGTATTTTGGATTTTGTTTCTACATGATTTTTTTGAACGAAGCTGTCAAGACCTTCCCAACGATATTCTACTGCCTCGGCCTATGTGGACTATGGACTCTGGTCAGGCTGTTTCTTTTTCTGGGAGTCATCCTTCATAAGAGATGAGCGTTCCAAGATCGTCTAAATCTATCGAATCATAATTTTCTTATTTCTGGACTGTCTTGCCTTTTGATAACAAGCATCAAGCCACCCTACCTTCATAGCTTTGAAAAATAGCTTAGCCAAAGCTATAGTAAGTAAGTGCGCAGAATGTGCAGTCTAAAAAAGTTTGTCATCTGCTAAGGATTACAAATTGATAAAGGCTTTTGAAAAGTATCTATAGGAAATCATAGATCGCATAAATAAAAAAATTTAAGTTTTCTGCAGTATCTCAAAATTAATAGTGCTTAAGTTTCAAATTTCAGCGTATATCTAGCTTTCAATAATTAGATTTTATAGCTGTAGAGAGTTTCAAAGTCTTCGAGGCTCTTGAAGGTACATAACTTAGTTTTACTTCTAAATTTAACGCTTCATACTTTTTATGCATTTTGTAATAATTTTTGGTTATATACCTTCAAAGTTCCGGAATACCTAAGTGGTACTACATCACGGTTCTAGAACATCAGTTTTAAATCAATTAAAAAGTTCTTTATTAATCAATGGGAGATTTAGTTGCAATTGTTATCGAAAACTGTTGAGTATAAATCAGAAATCGAAAATGCAAGTGCACTGATTTCATAATCATGTATGACATACTGAAGATTCCCAATGAGGATGAAATGGTCATACTTGGCTTTTGATGCCTTAGAAATATGCTATCTTATAATTTTATCTCTCAAAATAACCTACACATTAAAAATATCTTAGCTTAGATACTTTCTCATTGATGGATAACAGAAGATTGAGGTTATGTTAACATAACATATTGTTCTTTCTTTGTTTTCATTAACAAAACACGTGCAACATTCAGTCAGAAACTTTTGTTCGGCTAACTTATTTATCTTTGACAGAAGGAACCACCCTGCTGGGCAAGTTAAAAAGTTTTTGAATATTTTTTGCAGCTAAAGGTTAAGAAGCATCATACAAGTATCATTTGAAGCTTCTTTTACAAATCCGTAATTATTACATTACATAACGGTTGTCTTTCTCAACATCAATTCTAGTATATTCAAATATGAAAGATCACTATGTCAACCATTCTCCCAATCAACCACCAGCCTCACCCACCGCATGACACCTGTCCACAACCTTCTTTTAAATTCTATAATCTCCGACGTCGCCTGAGGATAACCCTAAACTTAAAACCTGTAGTCGGGAGGGTTAAGCACAGGGTGAACGCTCTCTGTGACTATTGTTGTATAAAAAGAACAGCCTGACTGGTTGGTTCGTTTTATTATATTCAGGACATTTAAAAATTGAAAAGCCATGTCAAACTGGAAGGACGATGTATTATTTTTCTTATTCGGCATTTTTGGGCACTTGCACACAGGAAGACGAGATGGTTTAAACAAGCAAGAAGTTTATTTTTGTTGCTTTGCAAGACATTTATTAATCTTCACTTGTGCCTTTTGAGATATTTAAACAGTTATAGAGATTGTGCTGGAGATAGAGGCTTTTGCAGTTTTGTCTTAATTTTCTTGTTTCGTATAAAGATCACCCTATAAGAACTTATGCCCATACCGATGAGTATATGTGCAATTACTTAGATGGAAATGAAAAATCATCAAGGTGAAATTCTCGTCATTCTAATAAAAAATAAATTATTAAAATGGTTTTATAGTCTAGTCTGGATCATAGATAAAAACCAACCATCATGGTAAAATGGTAAAATGTTAATAGATTGTGTAAGGAGTGGATGGTGTATTTGTTATTGGAAATACATAAATACATGTATGTATTTATGTATAAATACATAATACCGCATAATAAAACAATAAAACAAGGTTAGCACTTGTTCTCACTTGTACAACTGGTCTACTGGAAATATGATACGGATGGGAAAGTCACATAGAAAGCAATTTCAATAAGCTGGCGCTATCCGGTTTTCCTCCAAGGCCATTCAAAAACTAGTTATTTTTCTCTGACCTGGAAAAGATAATGCATAGAAGAGGGTTGCCAACAGTATGCCTTTGGTTTAAACAAGTGATCTCCAACAGTTAGCCGTTCTCAATGTTAAAACCGCAAAATAGTGCAACGGAATTGAACTTCTGCACCATAATATCTTTTGATACTTGATGTACAGTTGCGATCATTCGCTAAGGAACGATCGAAAAATCATAACCGCCGTTTTTCCAGTTTTTTGTACAATGTAAATGTAAGTTTATTATATGGTGCTCAAGAACATTTTATTTTTGAATATTATAATTGCCCAGTTCATAAATTAGGTCGAATTAGAGCGCACATTGTACAAAAAACTGAAAAACCGGCGACCACAATTTTTTCATCGTTCCTTAGCGAATGATCGCAACTGTACCTTATCAAATGCCAGATGTCTGGCCAAAGGTCAAATTGACTGATCATTTTTGCCTGGTTTTTGACCACTGAGAAAATTTTTGCATAGTTTACAAATATCTTAGCCATAGTTTTGCTATTTATCACTAAGGCCAATAATAATAATAATTCCCAATAATAATACAGTTATATTCCATTAATAAAAAGCAGAAGAACATCTTGAGAACTCGAAAGATCAAAAACAGTTAAAATGTGACTACTGGAACTATTTTGAACTTTCTAAGAGTTTTAATCTTTTAATCAATAAAAGAACTGGATATTTAGCTTTTTTACCGTATCTGATTTGGTACTTGGTATTTGGTCCTTATTATTTTACATAATAAGTGTTTTAATGTTTAAATCAACTGAATCTTGACTCAATCTAAATAATCTAATTCAATAATATTCTTCTCTTTCCTAAAAATTGGAATCATTCGGTGACCACATGAAGAAGTGAGTCCTATTATTTATGAAATTATTGCAATAGATGTGTTTACTCATTGTATGTCTTTTCTTGGAATTTTACTACTGGACTTTCTGTTATGCAACTATGGTACTCTAAGTGTTGAAAATTGGTGACTCCTACATGGAACCATCATAATCCAGTCCTAAATATACCTTGTTTTTATATTATGTAATGATCTGAACTTTTTAGCTAGGCTGACGTATCTGAGGCCTTCATAGGTTAATAGCTTTGTTTGTAATTACGAGTAGTGTGTTCTGATTCAAATAATCCAATCAGGGACTTTGGGCATATAGTATTTCACTGATGCGAGAGTGGACTGAATAGGAGTTGTACAGATAATTAAAATTATCGAGTCCATGTTCTCCATTATCTGGTGAAGAATAAAACCCCAGTTACTGAAATCAGACATTCGTTTGAAAAATCTGACTATCCGTTTAGAACATCGACAGTATTATTCATAAAAATGTTTTGTTTTTTGATACGTTGTCCATACTTCTGTACCACAGAAAGACATTAATCCAAACTATTTTCTCGTTGATTCAAATTATAAAGAAAACTGCAGGGAATGCAGATAGATCGTAGGAACTTTCTAATTTTCCTTGACCAAGATACAGTGAATGTCTACACTACAATCTACATTGTTGTATATGGTAATTAAGCTATATTTATAGGTTTAGATGTACAAGTTTGATGCAAGTGCCCACTAGTTGTCTTTAGACATAAATAGTGAGCTAAGCTTAAGTCGTTGAGCTAAGTCAGATATTCTTGATATGAGAATGCGTTTGATAAAACTGAATACGAGGAGCTGTTTATAAAGCTTCCAAAACCTACATCAAGTTTTTAATAATTTGAAAGGGGACCTATAAAATACTAGCCTAAAGGTTCCGAGGTAGTTAGCGCCAGCTCTGCCCCCCTACATTGATTTATCTCCACTAAATATCCAGTTTGTTGATTTTAACGATAAAGATCTTTCCACCAAATCAAACTTCACTTTGTGCTTAAAGACTGGAGAAACTGTTAATAGTAGTTCAGACTGCTATTGACATACTCCGGTGTCTATTAATAAAAGTTTAGCCTGCTCTTGAGAACTTCTGAAGGTAATAAGTATTTTTTGTGCCTTCTTGTCGTCTGAAATTTGAACCCCAGTGAATATCATGACTTACCTAAATCTTAGCGTTTATCTCCGTCGTCTGGCGTTACCATTCAAGTGTAGAGATGGGAGATGCTTAAACCCCGGTTTAATAGATCCACTGCTACCCATCGACGGAAAGTAACTTCGGATGTTTATGATGATTATGACGTCAGCGAGTGATAGAATTGCACGGCTGACTCTCCAATATAAAAACTGATGGTGGCTATACTGGTGTCCTCGTGCAAACGAAAAGATGTGGACGAGCCACGTCACAAGAAAAAGTAGCGTCTTGTTAACACCTTGAATGCTTGGTTATGGTGACGTAGCTGCATAAGCTATTGCCGCTTGAATGAGTGCCTTGTGTAAAAGTTTTGTTTCTTGGTTCCAAGACTAACTAATGAAAAATACAGTCTAACCGCCATGATATTCTACCCTCGGGTTGTTACCTTCGTTGGGATTAAAAATCTAGCTTTTTCGGAATTGATTTTGATTATCCAAGTACGAAGCCAGTCCTAGAGCTCATACACCACAGGTTTCGGATCACTGACCACTGGGAATAGCGAACTGGTCAGTCTGGGGAGTAGCCATCATGTCATTGGCATACAGTGCAATGGTACCTACCATACAAAACGATGTACATAACTGGTTATTGCTGTAGCATGTCTACACTTCCCAAGTATTGCGTTGACCTACCTGTAGCACGAGTTTACGACAGAGCAAACTTTCTAACAGTAGTGTAAGAGGACACAATTTGTGACAGGTGAGACATGTGACATACAGGTGGACACAATTTCTGGGAAGCTCTTCTACGGCTGGCGCCTTCTAATGATATATCATTAGACTTCGGTCGCATTAGCTATTCGGAAAGCGTAAACAAACAGTGGCCAGGTGACCGATCAAAACTACGTTAACGTAATGATGCGTTATCGCTTATAGTATACGTTCTAGCGCGCGAAATCCAAAACGACGATGAAAATGTTTAACACCACAATTAAATTGGACTCGTTACGTACTACCATTACCAATAGCAAAGCCAAGAAAAGGTGTTTGTTCTAAAAAGAACATTTTTTACGACGTAGATGCTCACCATAAGAAATAAAAGTTCAAGCGAAATAGCTGTTATTATTAAAAAAAATTGAAACTATGTATTTAGCTGGTAAAACAGAAATATAAAATATAAAAGAAATAAAACCAAACCTCATCAGGGTTAACCCAAATCTCGCCAGTAAAAAAATATCTATAGCAATTAAAAAATAAATTTCTCCGCGATATTTTTTAATTGTCTTTAAAAAATTTCGGTGCCAGAGAACAATCTCTTTCCGGTTTACAAGCATGGTATTTCTGCATCCACGAGCGTATTTAACAGTCCAAACAGCCTTGGTAGTGTAATGTCTAGCGTGCCGGGCTTTCACCCAGGCGGCCCGGGTCGATTCCCGGTGCCGGCAGATCTGGTTAAGGTTTTCTGCAGTTTTCCTTAGCTGTGACACAAATGTGGGATTTGCGCTGTTCCATCTGTTAGTCGGCTGCAGCCGCACATAGGGCCTACGTAATAATAATAATCGCCCCCTCCCATCCGCACAAGCTTATAGCTTCTGGGGCCTGGTTTCCAGGTTATGGGTTGTAGCAATTATTATTATTATTGTTATTTAAATTTTAGTTTTTCCTTTTTCCAGTTTTTCAGCCATTTTTTGAATTTGCAGAATCGCAACACTTAAAATAAAAATAAATGCAACTGCAAGTGTATAAGGTTAGTACTGGACGTTTATCAGTATTTCCGCGCTTAAGTAAACGTCATCAGTCATTAAGCGCGCCCACCAATAGCGTTGTATTTGGTATGTTTACGCTTTCCAAATAGTTAACGCGACCAGACTTTAAATGAATAAAAGTAGGTATCAAAGTCAACAACCTATTTATATTTTGGTATATTTATTATAAATTTTCTTATAAATTTGACCATAAATTTAAACCCAAATTAATTTACGTAATCATTTTTCTAGGTGATTTTAATTTGGCAGATGTATCTATATATAGTTTTGAAAATCTACAGAATCAGTTATTTCTGATTCAATGCATAAAATTGATAGGGCATTTAATTTCGCTTGACCAAGAGAGAATCTAAGATAATTTTTTACCTTTTTGAGGGCTGAAAATGAATGCTCTCTAGAACAATTTTTTGTAGCCTTTATGAATACTTCCGGCGGTTTAGTCGCAGACCGTTCAGTGTTAATCCAGGCCTGGTGGCACAGGTATGCTACAGTAAAATACCACACAACCATTCAGTTTTATGTAGAGTCTACTATCCCGAAGGAGGCCACTGGCTGAACGAGCACATGAGAGATTTCTGCGGTAGCATCTTCTTCCGTCCTTGAGGCTCGTTTCAAGCTTTTTCGGAATGTCTCGATACGTCCTAGACCGCACTTAGATTGGCTAGCGTTTGTTGTGACCTGTTCCACTACCTAATATGTTGTATTCTGTGGATGTTGCAGTTTAAATCCAAATTGCTCGTTCTTAATGGCACTTTTAGAGCGTGACACATCCCCAATCTAATAAGGCAAGGTTGTAGATAACGTTGATGTAACTATTTCACCTTGAGATCCCCTTTGGGTTTTACATTTCTTGCAGTCAAAGATTACGCTTATCTCCGTGTCTTTTCTATTTAACTATATACTACATTTACGTGTTCTGCTTAAATTAAGAACCCTTCGAGAAGTATAATAAGGGGAGCCCTTCTAGTTATTTTATGGTAATTATAAAAACAAACACTGAAATCTCGCATCAACGCTATCATGTTTTCTTACTTTTGTATTCTACCAAATATTCAGCATGCAGGGGTATGTTGTACGTATGGGAAGGAATTCTGAAAGTATATGCAAATGACGGAAAACAAAAACATGTAGTGTAAAGTCGAACGTTAAAACAAATAAATCTTCAAGTTTGTCGATGGCATCCGCTGATTAAATTTCAATAATTCTTTTTTGAATGTTTTTAGACTTCAATGCAAGATGAAACATCACTACAAGTTTGTCTCGATAAAACTTTCTACAAAGTATACCGATTCTAATGATGTGGCTACGATTCTTCAACTAACATCGAAATAAACCGCTACGTGTATATCTCTCTACCGTCTACCTTCAAATAAATCTTTATCTTAAATCCCCATCGATATAGTCATCACTGTAAATCAAACCCTCACTTATCTCTATGGTATCATCACGCAGCGGCGCGGTAGTAGCTTAGGGCGCATGTTTTTGAATCAAACGGAAAGGGGGATGTTTTCAGAACGGCATATATATTCTCTACAGGGAGCTTTCCCTACGGCCAGCTCAAATCCCTTTTTCAAATAGCCGACATTTTCTCCCTCGCAGTGCCTGGATATTACATTCCAGCCCTACAGACGCGCGTTATCGATCCCGAGAAGGGCTCTTTCCATCCAATCAGCATTGCACAGAGAGAGGGGGTTCTGTAATTACAGATCGCATGCTGACGTAATTCAGTTTGTCTGATTGTGTGTGCACCCTGAACACCCCACGAAGAATTTTGTCGCTTCACTCTGAGTATGTGCAGCATTGCAGAAAGTCAAGAAGGGGGAAACGTAACTAAAACTTCTAAAAATCGCCTCGCGGAATAATATAAATCTTAATGATTTCAGGGGTAGATTACAGAAAAGAAACATTTGTAAAGTACAGAATAATTATATGTACATCCTATCCTCTTCGATCATTACTTGCTGTAATTTACTGAAATTAACTTAATCATAACCTTACCTTAGAAAAGTTTTCATAATCTCCATCTGTTCACATGGAGGGTATTTCCTGTATGTATGTGTACATGCAGGAAAACCGCACCTTCTAACAAAGTTGCCTCTCGGAATGTAATTTTATATAGGGACGAGCACGAGGAGTTGGGGTGCATTTCACAAAACCCGAAAGGAATAATAAGAAATAGCAATAAGGCTAATATAATGCAATACCAATCATCGAAAAGAAGCCCGGACAGCGAGCATTCGCATGCAGGAGGTAAAAACTGCCCTAGGGAAATATGTCATATGTTGCTTCAGATATTGAGTTTTTGACATGCAACCCTAAAAGAAAGAGATAAAATATTACTTTTACAAAATGTTTGACAAAGACGGATAGTTAAAGTAGCGAACAATGGATCCCTAATCCAGTAATCCAATTTTAAGTTTTGACGTATTTCTCCAGAATAAGTTATGTATTTCTCGAAATAAGTTTCTCTTCTCTAATACAGGATTATAGAGTTGAGCAGGATGGATCTAAGATAGAAAATCCAAGAGACAGGTGGTAGAATTGTGAAGACGTATTGCTTATTTTAACCGCAGATTTTCAATCAGGAAAAGCAAACATAACAATGCTTATAGTTCGAAAATCAGTTTAGAAGAAAATTATTGAAGTATTAAAATCATAATTCAGCTAGAAATTCATAGATTTAACTGAGGATAATTAGGGTATAATCCAATAAAACCCAATAAAAATTGGCTAATAATTACTGTAATAGACCATAAAGTGCTTTGTAAAAGAGATTATCTTTGATGAATAAAAAAGAAGAAAGTTAGCATTAATTACCCCATAATTAAAAAGGGATAGCAATACAGCTGCCGTGCAGATAGATTAACAAGAAATAGCCTTATTATAGTAGGAAACTTTTCCATTAAAAGAAGAAAGAAATAACACCATCGGTTCTTTATTGTACTAACAAAATGAAGCCTGTAGTAGTCAGCCATTTTTAATGATCGATGCTCAGCGACCGTGACAAGGGTCTGAAATGATTAGTATGTGCAGCCCACCCCAAATGTTCCATTGCGCCCCTACTAGTTAGCTGCAAACGAATTTAACTTCTATGGATTCTGTTTTTTTAAGCCACGGTCCCATTTTATGGGTAAACCAAGCTAGAGAGTGCTTATTTTTCCACTGTGGAATGCAAGCGTACGAAATGTTTTTTGAACGAAGAGAAAAGGACCTTCTGGGCCATATGTCATTTAAAATTGTCAAGTCATGATGGCTTTACAAGTTCCTGGGGGTTTTCATTGTCTAGGTAATGGGACATTAGCTACGTAGTGTGTGCTATTAGGACGAGAGAAATGTGTTTCTAGAGGTAGAGAAGTGCATTGTGTCAGCACAAGTTGAAAAGAAATTTGAATGATAGGAAGGTTTCTTGAAGGTGCCTTTTTTCTTTTTTTTTTTTTTTTTGTTGGAGAAGTAAGACGAGTTCAATTAGGTTTCGTCGCAACATTTTGTAATTTCAAATACCAAAAGGAAGCGATAAGCAATTGTTTTATTTTACATAATGATAAAAGGTATTAATTCTTGAAAATAAAGAAACGCAACTTTATTTCCCTTTTATCCCCTGTTAGAAAAAGATAATTATTTTAAGATTTCTTTTTAATTCCGATCAGCAACCGTTTTTATTGCAGTAATTAACCAAATATACTTCTTAAAAAAGTCTTTAAGTCTTTTATATTCGTTCTTTTAAAATCAACACCACGATGTTCCGATGTTTCAAAGACGAGCAAATTCTACCGAAGTCAACCGCTTGGGATTACGATTCCTAAAAAGAACCTGCGGCGGCAGCCTTTTTGTACATCGGCTTCCGGGACAACTCGGGCGCAACCGCTAGTAGGTTAGTGGCCTTAGTCAGCTGATTACCGATACTAGCTTTGCTAAATATGTCGGGTTTTTACTACTCCCACCGTCTTTTTAGATTACGGTACCTTCTTCCTTATTTATTATTTCGAATTTACCGTTTCAAGTTGTAAAACTTTTACAGTGAGTTTTAGGTTAAATTATGGAAATAGCGCATTCAAGCAGAATCTTGAGAAACAAGCAATTAAACAAAAGAATCAACAATCTGAGAAAAATATTTTCATTTGTTTAATTCTATTAAAATATATGTGGGCAATGATTTTATTTTTCTAAATACTCACTGTTAAAAATTAAATCCCCCAAGCCTCTTCAGTTTGGAACAATTGAAACACCTGAAACAAACGAAGCGCTGTTTAATTATAACCTCACTTTATGAATTTAAAAATAAAATTATGTAATTTTTAATCAATATATTTCAATTTTTATTTTATTATCACAAAATACTTATTCAATGAAATTGTTAAAAATATTTCAAAAGTAATTCCAACAAATACAAGAATGATGTCGTTATCACGGTTTGATATTTTAATATTGTTCATTCCATTTAACTATTTTTCTTTATTACTTTTAAACATGAAAATGGGGCATAATAAAGGCTATTTTATTTATTTTCTACCTGTTCATTTTAAATAAGTAGAACTGCCAGAAAGGAACGGAGTTAAGTTTATATAAGTGTTATAAATTCAGGTAGAAATTATGTTTTGACTTTTGAACAAGAAATATTTCCGAAAGTAAACAAATCATCAGGGATTGCTTTTTATGTTAGTTACGGCCGAACAATCAGGCTTTTCCAGTTGTGAAGTAAATACCCCAAGATTCGAATTTTAGAAATTTTATTGGCCGTACTTTAAATTTTTAACCACCATTCATTTATAAAATATTTTTTTTCTGTTTTTGGTGTCCAAAAGAATACTAAAAAAGTAACATTTTATGTTTTAAGCTTAATATCACTGTTGAACAGCTGTTCTTAAAACGTCAAACTTATTTACGTTGTAAATTTGAAAAACAAAAATGCAAAATTGAAATTTTCAGAGTTGCCAACCCTCAAAAAACTTAACAAACTTTCCCTAAGAAATTTTATTTAAAAACTAATTAACATAAGTTATTATTTTTTTAAATGATTACAAAATAACGCACATAGAAAAAATAGAATAAAGTATTCGTTTCATAAGACGTTTTAGCGATGCACTTGTCTTTTGGACGCGTGCGCTAAAAATGTGTCTTATGAAAAGAAATGCGGAAGCCAAGTTCACACTGGTCTTCCAAAGGTAATTTTAAAAACAATTATTGTCTGAAAGTTTTGACCACTTTTTGAATATACCTTAGATTTCTCTATAATCCCAAAACAGGCGAGATATACTATGTACTATTCCGGTAGCAAAAATTTCGCACAACTTTTTCCCTTTGTAAGCGGTCTACTTCCAGTGGCATGTTGTACTTATGTCAAATTATTATTTTATTTTTATTGCAATAGTTATTTTTGATACGCCTATGATACTTAAATGAAAATAATACTTAATCAAGCTTACATTCTCTTATAAAAAGTTTGTAATTTTTTGTTGCACTAAATAATTTAAAAATGCCCTCTGTTCACAATACGTTTCGCACTTATTAAGAGCGTTAAAAATGCTTCCGGGTACATTTTCGTAATGTTACAATACGCTACGAATAATTTGAAATGCTTTTATCATTTCGCCATGCGATGGGTTTTTTATCGGTTCTTCACTATCGTCTTTCTCCTCTCCCCCCTGGATCACTTGAGCCAGTTTGATTAGTTTTTAAACATTCCAAAATGGTAATTTTGCAAAATTAGACTACTGACAGGAATTCCGGACTTTGCCACAATGTATTTCTTTTTTGAACCGTTATCGGTTCAATACATTAATTTTTTCAGTAATGGTTAAACATTTTTGCTTAGACATTTTCCGTACTGCAATATATAGAACTCTCAAAACTGAAGTTAATATAAAGATTTGCAATGCAATTTTTTTATTTTAAATGCTAATTGAATCCTAATCTTTCTTAAAGAACCATTGCCTTCATTTATACAAATCTTGGAAAATCCCTTTGTAAAAGTAATAATGTGGTGAATGAATAAAGCTAAAAGACCGTAATCTTTCTTAAAACCGACATTTAGTCAAATTTAAGAAATCCTTTTGAAGGGTTTGGCAAGTTTTAAAAATGTGTCAACCTTTGTACAGCAATCATCAATCATTCAATAAAAGGATTTTATTGTTAAATGTTTTGTATCTTTCGCAGATTTTTAAATTTAATCTCGTACATGCTGCAAGCATTAGATGTGTAATCTATATATTTACCTGCAAAATTTTATTTTAGTTCGGCTTAAAAAAATTCCTTATATACAGTGTGTCGCATTTAAGATGAATACACTCCCGTAGTTTCGTTATTTTAAGGAGTAAAAATTTGAATGTTGGCGCAGTGACACATATTCACGAGTTGCATTTTTTGAGGTACTCAACTTAAATGTGAACCGTAAATCCAGCCTACCACGACCCTTCAAACAGGGCCAATTCTCGATATTTCGCTTCGCGTTGGAGATATCAAAAAAAGTTATTAGAAAAAGTTGTTTAGAATTTAATTTTGATCCTTAGTAGCAAGTTTCATGACAAAAATGTTAGCGTTAAGTCTGCACACACTGTAGAAACTTTACTTCGTTATTTAGAAGCAGTTTTATATAATACAGTGAAACTTGTGAAAAAGAACACCTCCATAATCATACCTCCTGCATAAACGACCAAAATTTTTTGGGGGCGAATTTTTTTCCTATAGTAAAACCAAAACTTTACCTATTTTAAACGACTCAATAAGCAAACGATTTGATGGAAGATGAAAATTTTCTTTTGCATGGAACTGGCCATTTCTGAACATTTCTGTTCAGAATGTTTAGTCACTTTTATTTATGTGGGTTATTCTTATTTTGAATTTTAGTAAGCAATATACCAAAAGAACTGAGCAACCGCAGGACTCTTCATGTCAATACTTCCAAAAACTCTTTTCACGCCAAATTGATTACTTCTCGAAAATAATTGACGTTTTTGGACGAGATTTTAGTCTCTTTTGTCTGCCCTTCCCAATCGATCTTCATTCTTAAGAAGGTAGATTCAGAACCGGTGTTTCAAAAAGTAACTACTCCCTATTAGCTTCTAGGCCTCATACTCATACCCCACTTGAACACTGATGAACAATAATGTAGTTAAGAGAATAATTCACAAAAGTTATTAAAATAAATAAGTAGAAGTCTAAAATAATATATTAAAATCAGATTAACTAAAACAAATAAAAATAAATAAATCCTTAAATAGAGCATGTTAATGTATACAGCCCATGAAGATAAAGATCGGCAAAAATAATAAAACTTTTTGGACAGACAGAATTATGGTTACATAACTTAAGTAACGTAATTATGAGTAAAGTTGTAAATGTAAATGAGTATAAACAATAAAGTTTATGACTAATTTGTTCCGGTTTTGGTTCTGATTTAATGCAAAAATTAAAGAATTGTCTTTAGACATGAACTAAAGGTAGGTGGTTAGTGAGAAAAGAAAGATTGTGCGTTTCATTACGGGCTTACCATGTCTTTATTCTGAAAAGGTGATGGTTGTACCTCTGACCTACAGTTTTTAAAACTCTAAACTAAAATGAATATTTGCCAATCTTTATCTAAAAAGTCCTAACTGTAAATGCATTTGCGTGAAATTATAATTTACTCCTATTATGTTTACTTTTTTAAATTTTCAGTTCAATGGCACCACCAGTATCTCCTGTTCTCAATATTGGGTGATGACTTATTATTAAATTCCACTATAAGCTACCAGAATACACTAGAATCATGTAATGCCAAAATTCGTAACCATTATCCGACTTCAATTTGATTTAGCCCAGAAAAATTCTATAGAATTATTTCCAAGATTTCCGACTGACCCAAAATACCCCAGTAGCTCGGAAAACCTGCTAAATGTAAAAAGTCCGATGAAACCAAAGAATTAAAGAGTAAACCTCAAATAGCTCACAAAAGACGATTAGTCGATGAAAAGGTTCGGTTAGAAATAATAATCCAAGTAACCAAAACAGAAAAACAATGGTGCGAATACTACCATTCAAATATTGATGTTCTAATTTATTGGTTTATAGGGTGGCGCAAAATAACCTGAATAATTTAAAACATCAATATACATGTTTTTGGTTACGTACCAAAATTATAACATTTTATTTGGAAAACCATCGATCAGTTGTTCTAACACAATGTGCCTATCGACGATATTTTAATGTCCAGGCTGCATCAAGCAAGAACACAATTTATACTGCAGTTCGAAATTTTAAAGAGAGGGGAATTGTTGAGGATACCAAACACACTGGAAAACCATGTAATGCTAGATCGGTGGAGTATATTGAACACGTTCTAACGGGAAAACGTTGCGAACCCAAAACATCAACCAGAAGATGCTCTACTCAATTCGCAATAACCCTTTGCAGCGAACTTTGAAACAAGACTTACATCTACTTCCATATAAAAGTCAATTATTTCAATATCTCCATCCTGAGGAGAAGTTGCACGAGTGGTTTCAAATCCAGCCAAAAATAATAAGGATTTTGTTTAATATATAAATAAATTTAATAATAAGAGAGGAAGCACATTTCCATGTACATGGATTTGTGAATAAGCAAAATCACCAGGTTTTGGGGTAGTGTAAATCCCAGAATAATAAATGAGAAGCGCTCAAGAAGATTCTCAAAAACGCAGCCCAACGGTTTGGTGAGTAATAACGTCCGATCGCATCGTTGAATCTTATTTCACAGCTCATACAGATTGAGCCACAATAAATTTGTCGAGGCAACATTTTCCTAACCGCCTTGTGTCAACACGGTATGGAATACATGTAGTTTCTTCACCATTCGCATAACTTTTGCTACATTCTGATGTTAAGTTGGATGTGCACAGAAAATTGTGTTATTTATTTATCCGGCACATTATTAGTCTTACAACTTTGATATAGAGAGGGGGAAGGCACTAATGAGTCGGGCGTGTACGTTGTAATAAACACTGTACGCTAGATTCCCAACTTTCGCCATTCTTCCAAAAATAAAAATAGATGACATTTTATTTATGTCATTTTACCTTGAAAAATTAACTATAGGAACTTCAGAATATGAAGTCCGATAAGTTGTAGAAGTGCCAAAGCACTTCAAAAACGAATTGAAATGCAAGGTGCACTCAGGTAAAATTTTCCATGAGAGTCGTACTGGGAAAAAATTGCCCTTATAAATTTGACCATAAACGATAGAAAATGTTGTGCAAAAAGTAGATATTGCAGTCAGTTTTTGAAATGCAGAAGTTGTAGAACAAAATATTTGCATGCACAGTTTGTTTCTTCTGACTTTGTTGTTATAGTAGGTATTTTTAAAAGTAATTGTATATGTTTTATTAGAGTATTTAAAAAATGTATTTATCTTTTATTAAAGAAATATAATATATGATTATTATTGTGTTTTTAAATGTTTGCAAATGTAAATATATTTTACCATTTGGAGTAGAACTTGGACAACCGCAGGTGTTTTTGAACTGAGCAAGATTTTACTCACCTTTTCTATTGTAAGTTTCTGTAGATTCTCTTTATCTATTTTAATAACTGAAAAAAATCACAAGAACTACTTTGCTTGGGAGGAATTCGGATTTTATCCAATCAATCTTGCAATACGAGCATAAAAGAGTACGGGAGTGGTTGGTTGTTCAGTTAGTAATTGGCTTTTTTGTTTGATAACGATACTAACTTTTAGTTTAATATTATAATCGGATAAAATTATAAGATTATAAAATTAAACAAATAGCATAAATAATGATGATTTAAAAGTGAGATACCTGTGAAATGAAGTTTCTCAAAATAATAAATCTTAATGACTTTTCCTAATTTATGCCTATTAAAAAATGTAAAAAAGCTGAATTGCCAATTACTAGTACAAAATAAACTAAAAATATCGAAAATGCAAAACCTCACCACCACTAACGAGAACAAAATCATAACCTTTTCGATGCTATCTTAACATCTTAATATGATTAATGAGAAAGTCGATGACAACTTTTGAATATCTCAATTTAGCCACATGAAAGATCATATTTTACATGGTTTACGTTTCTATAGCCAATTAAAGAGCCACTATAAATACTGAAAGATTTATTAAGGGTGCCTTGTAACTTTGACATTTCTTGCGATACTATTGTTTTCCATTAAATGATGCATCGGGTATTAGGATAATGCCGAATAAGGGCATACGTGGATGAAGAATTGTTCAGTTTTAACTTTTTCGAGTTAGAAATCAATAAAGTGTTTTTTAATATAAATATTTAAATAATTGTCTATTTAATCTTTTTTTGCAAAATCTGGTTTATTTGGAAATCTTAAAAACCCTTTTTTTATTATAAATAGTATTGATGTCAATAGGGCCTTTCGTAGCAACGAGTGCGCATGCACAGTTGTTGAAACTGCATAGTTACCTAAACGGTTCATAGAGCGCGTTTGAGTCAAAAAAATGATCTGGCAACATTGTCCAGCAGGACATCGTCAACTGTCATACACAACAACAAAAAGATGGCTACTTCCTTGCCTTTTTATAGTGTTACTTTAAATGAAAATGACGTGCCTGGTGCTTCATTGGGAAATAAGAGACCATCAGAACTGACAAAATTGCAGCTTCAACGGTTTTTAAAGTGTAGAAATGTTTGTACAAGGGGAAATAAAAACGAACTGATTGTGAGGTTAGTATAAAATTGTTGCTTCTTATTAAACATTACTAATGCACATTTTTCTTATGTAACTGCCGAGAATCGCGAATTACTAATGCATGTGCAAGAGCAAGTGCAATATTATTTTTATTATTTTCACCGTTTTCACCATTTAACCTAATACGTTTGACAGTTGTCAGTTAATCGCAATCGCCAATGTTGCCACATTTCTGCAAACATTCATAAAATTCACTTTCGCGCGGCGCATGCGCCACTAATATTTCTGTAACGAAAGGCCCTATTGTTTCAACATGGATTTTAAATCGCGTTGGGATTCTGCGTTCATCCAAAGAGAAGAAAAATGTTATCTTACGCAATGCATAGTTATTATATTTATACTCTTTCTAAGTTTGTTTCAAGTTATCAACTCGACGTTTAAAATGGAAATGGAAAATCTGAAAGTAACATGTCAGCTGCATATTGGAATTTACTGTCTCAAAGCCTTACTTCGTGAAACTCCATAATCATGAAATAGAAATAAAATCTCTCGTACCTTAGGGCACCGATTATTATTATGATTTGACCGACACTACTAGAATGTAGCTGAATCCGGTGGAATTGACACCAGACCTACGGTTTTACTTCCTTAGTCAAGGAGAATGCGTTTTAATCTTTCTCTGCTATGAAGAATTACCACCTCGGCCGGGTATCAAACCTGCGACCTTGGATTATGAAGCAAACATACAAACCATTAATCCACCGAAGCTGGCTTGCTATGGAATTATTTATCGTTAATTAAACCCATTATGTTGAATTTATGATAAAACGAATACGGCATTAAATATACTTCATGAAAAGTCTTCAAAGCGCTTTGTTTTTTATTTTAGTATTTTTAGTGTAATGTGATATACATTGGACATAGTTAAAATTTAAAATGCGATTTTCTCAAAAACTAGCAGGAAGTGACCACATGCTGATAGGAAAATAGGTTCTAGCATTACAGCTACTCCCCATTACGAGATTTCGGCTATATTAGTTACACCCTGTATACACAACTGGCGGTATTTCCGACTTCTAGACTGTGGTTGGTTTTTATTATTTTTATGGCTCAGCCAGTGGCGAATCTAGGAATTTTAGTTTCTTAAGCAATATATGTAAAAGAACCACCAAACGAATGTTATAGTCATATAAGGAAATTCAAGATTTTAAATTATGTCAGAAGCAAATTTGATTTCAATTGGGTCACGCCAATAAATATAGATGGCGTTGTACAACATCAAAATGTCTTCAATATGTGGTAGTTTCTGACGTAATAACTATTATTAACAAAATCTTAGCATAACAAAACGATTCAATTACAATAGTTACTTTATGAGATACCTATTCAAAATGACTACCAATGACCTCCATAGAATAAACGTGATACAGTCACAGTGAAGGCATTAGCACATACATTATGAAACACTTGTAGAAGCAGTCGCGATGTGACGTATGCGCTATTAAGCTCGTATGCAATGTGCACCAGCGTGATACGTCATAAAGCGACTGCTTCCACTGCTTCGTAAGTACCAAACGCTGCTGAATTGTAGAATTTATTTTTGAAGTTCCTATAGATGACCAAAATATTGCACTCTTCTTTTTTTTAAATGAAAACTTAACTGGTGAGTCTTACCAGGAATTACTCGAAGATTTAGTAAATTCACACATAGTACAGAACAAAAAAAATCTTTCCAAAAGTCTACTTATATTTCAACAAGATGGAGCGTTTACGCATTTTTAGTCTTACTGACTAAAAGGATTATCACACTATAACCATGATCACATACATTATGAAACACTTGTGGAGTACATTG
This sequence comes from Agrypnus murinus, assembly GCA_929113105.1. NCBI lineage: Eukaryota > Metazoa > Arthropoda > Insecta > Coleoptera > Elateridae > Agrypnus > Agrypnus murinus. Next base: position 41,242,734 of record OV816028.1, read on the forward strand.
TTGAAATTCCTAAATAGCCAAAATATTGCAACCTTCTTTTTTAATGGAAGCTTAAATGGTGAGTCTTACCTGGAATTACTTGAAGATTTAGTAGATCCACACATAGCTCAGATATAAACTCGGTGATGAACCAAAAGTTTGAGTCACTTCGGTGACTTAAGATCTATAGGAGGAAAGCTACTCCGAGGGATGACTACTTTTAGGTAGAGCCGGACGGGGTTCTGTCGAAGGCTCACCAAGCCTGATTACCGTAGGTAGGTGTGGCTAAATCCTGGGATAGAATTTAGACAATCCGGTTTTCAAGTCCCAGTCATATTTCAGGTTGGGTTCATCCGGACAGTCAAAAGTCCGCATACCGGACTGGGTGACGGTACTCCATCGGAGACGGACCCCAAAGGGTGAGCACGTAAATAGCTCCGGCACTTGCCTGGGGATCTAGTAGAGGGTGGATAGGCAACCTCGCTCCCACCAGTGTGAACTGGTAGCTCTTACAAAAGCAAGTCACGCGTTAATTGAGCGTATCTAGATTCGTGTCTCCTAAGTGGTGTCGTGGTCATAAGCTACAAGCCACGTTAATATAAAAGTCTTAAACGGTTAAGTCCTGAATAGTACGTTACTTTATAGTTACTCAAGAACGTCAAAAATTAACTCTACAAATGCTTCCTAGTGTTAGACAATTCTTAAGAAATAGACTGTATCATTATATGGAGATCAATGGAAGTCATTTTGAAGATCTCATCAAATAATTATTGTAATTAAATCAGTTTGTTGTGCTAAGATTTCGTTAAAATTAATATCTTGAAATACCAGAGTTTTATTATGTATCATTTGAAATTGTTTAAAAGGGGAGGCTGCCAGAGAAATGGGGGGTTAAATAAAGTCAATTAGTTATTTCCTATATTGTATCCTGAATTAATTTTCTTTTGAAAACTTTACACGAAAAGTATTTAGGGTGGACAATTTTCATTGAAACGCACTGTATTACATAATTATATGTTTGCTATATTTTTTATGTAATTATTTGGTTATCGTTCTTTTAGTGATTTTTTTAATAGAAAAAATTATGTTTGTGTTTTCTTTAATAATAATTAATAATGTTTATATTGGCCAGAATCTTTTTTGTTGGGTATTTATGGAATGTTTTTTTATTGAAAATTAATTTGCTTGTAACATAATTAAAAAAAAAATTTTGTATTAATTTTATTTATTAATTTTGAATTTTATTATAGATCTCAATAGAATTCTTTTGGGGGGGGGGGGGGTCTTTTACATATTTTGCTTATGCATACTCTACCGATACTGGCATCGGTTTGTATACAGAAAACAAACTACATAGCAAATACTTTAATATTATCAATACCGGAAACTTATTTCAAAAAACGGGAGACAAAATTTAATAGCGCCCCTTGCGGTGTGGTGTGCAAGTAAACCTGACATTTCTCAAATATCGGGAAAGTAATTAAAAAATCGTCATTGTAATAAAAGAGTGAATAGTTTAGATATATTGTAAAATTTTATATATTTTAGCATAACAGTAATAAACCATCGTTTAACGTAAATAGTGCTATTTTCTAATTAGATGCAGGATTCTCACCGAAAAACCATTTGTTAGTTGCACACCCATCTGCGAAGATGGCACCACAAAAATGTCGCCTATGTATGTCGCCTATTTTCATATGATAAAGTATATGGAGAATCCGGTATTAATAATATTAAAGTATTTGTACATAGTCGTTATATTGGAATTGGATCATAAGCGCATTAGCGAGGTTTCCCACTCCACCCTAGCCCATCCCATTTGCCCCAACAAAACGCACGCATGTAGGTTGCAAATTGATTGCAAACCTTAGTAGCTCAGCAACCGTGTAGGGTGTGTATGCGAGAGTGGACGGCGCGCGGCGTTTCTATTATAAAAAAAATTTAAAAATGAATTATGTACAAAGTTTAATAGCAGAGTCATTTTGTAGTCGATCTTCTACAGACAAAACTGAAATAAAAAGACTGGGCAGGCCTACTCCTTATTTAATCATACAGCAATCCGTTTCCAGTAAAAAACGAACCTTTAATAGAACATTTAATCCGGACATTTATAATAAACATACGTGGATTTGTGGTTGTGGTGTAAAAAATGCCCTTTTTTGTTTCCCATGCCTGTTATTTGGAGGGGAAGAATCATGGACGAAAATAGGTTTGACCGATTTGAACCATTTAGGCGATCGAATTAAAAAGCATACATTGTCAGCGAAACACATGAAAAACGTTTTGCAATTTTCACTTATTGGAAATGTGAACGTTGGGGCGCAATTGGATAGTGCATGGAGACGAGAAATTGAATTGCACAATGGAAAAGTGAGGCATAATCGGTACATTTTAAACATTATAATTAATTGTGTGCGTTTTTGTGGAGCTTTCGAACTCGTAATGAGAGGACATGACGAGTCCACGTCCTACTCTAATCCAGGAGTTTTTCGTGGATTAATTAATTTTAGTGTGGAATTGGACGTTGCTCTAAAGGAGCATTTAGAAAAAGCAACGGTTTTTAAGGGAACTTCAAAAACTATCCAAAATGAAATTTTACAAACAATGTTTAGTGTGTGCCAAGAAGAAATTTCTAAAGAAATAAAAGAAGCCGACTTTTTGTCTGTAATAGCTGATGAAACCACTGATGAGTCAAATGTATCTCAAATGGCAATCGTTTTTAGATATATAGCGAGAGGAAAGCCAGTTGAAAGATTTTGGGACTTTTTAACTCCCGCCGATCACGATGCGAAAACCCTGTCTTCGGCCATTCTTGTAGAACTTGAAAAGCACGTCAAAGATAATAAAAAAAAGCTTATTGCTCAAACATATGATGGCGCAGCAGTCATGAGCGGGTCGTCTTATGAGGTGCCAGCAATTGTTAAACAAACTTATGAACACGCTGCTTACGTACACTGTTATGCACATCAATTGAATTTGGTTATGTTAAATGCTGCTTCTACAAACACGAAAGTCCGTATATTTTTCGCAAATTTGCAAGGAATTTGTGCATTTTTCTCAAACAGTCCTCAGCGAACTGCAATACTGGACGAAACAGTTAAGAAACGTTTTCCACGTTCGGCTCCAACAAGGTGGGATTTTAATTCCAGTGTCTGCACTGTATTTGAGCACAGGGAGGACATTATAGAAACAATGAGAAAAATTTTAAATGAAAATAAAAACGCAAATACTATCAACCAAGCATCAGGCCATACCAAAATTCTTACTAGCAAAAGTTTCATTTCCTGGCTAAACTTATTTTACAAGATAATGCCCCATGTAGACATGTTATTTGCTAAATTTCAAACAAGAGAAATTGATCCTGCCGTTGCCAATAAAAATATATTATCATTTGAAACTCAGTTAGGACAAATCAAAAATAGTATCAGTGAACTTCCGGTCACCGACGAGTCATCGACTTCAAAACGACGTAAAACCGATAGCGATAACTCAGATAACTGTGAGGGATTCGATCGAGAAGCAAAAGAAATCTGCGACATTATTATTTGTCAAGCCAAAAACCGATTCAGCTTTACTGGTCACTTAATTGCAGCAACTCTAGTGTTTTCCAAAAAATATAGTCAGTACAGTGGCTGTTTTCCTGAAAAAGAGTTTCAAGAAACAATTAAGGTTTATCCATTTTTTAATGGACAAAAACTCCGAATAGAATTGACCGTGATTTATGAAACAGAAGAATTTAGATCAATTTCGGGTCTACTTGTACTTTATGACTATATTTCCCAAAAAAATGAGCTAAGTGAGACTTTTAGTGAAACTCTAAAACTTTTAAAAATTTTAATTACAATTCCGATGGCTTCAGCTGAAGCAGAACGATGCTTTGCTACCCTCAAAAGGATAAAGACTTTCCTGAGGAACACTAGGAGCCAAGAAGGACTTGCTGCGTTGGCGATGCTTTCTAAAGAAAGGGGACTGATCGAAAGCATACCCGATTTCAATCAAAGGGTTATAGACAAGTTCGCTACTGCTAAAGATCGTAGTATGGATTTTCTCGTCAAATAAGACAGAATATTGGTGAGTCTAAAGTGAGGTGAATTTTCATTTCTTGTGCGCTGAGCTTCGCTTTAACCCTCAGTGATACACTGTATTCATACAGCCGGGTTGCAAACACGATAAAAATTGATAAATTTGTGCTTATAAGATGAACAAAAACAATTCATAACATTGCTCTAATTATTGTAGAACTCTCATCTTGAGCTTGTTTTGAACCTAAGGAAGCATAGTTTCATAAAAGATAGTTTTATACTAATATAGTTTTTCATTTCAAGGTCAGATGATCTGATTTTTGATCATGAGTATCTAAGAAAGTATACTTTCATATTTTTTTGGGAATACTATAAATCTCTTTCTGGTGCAAGTTGCATTTTGGGAAGGCTTTGGGAACAAGAGTAAAAAATTTTTTTCAGCTTGTTTGAATTTTTTCCCACTTCTACAGTGTGTTATAAAATAATTGTCTATTTTCAAAGTTAAACTCTCCAAATTTTTAAAAATGTACAAATTCTTAATTTTCTGTTTATAATTATAGGAGTAACTTTAGTAAAAGTTTCACAGTTTTATTAAAATACAACCTGATAATATGTGAAACTTTTACTAATCTTTATTTATTTCATGATTCCACAAAGTAAGGCTGGAAACAATAAACAAGATAGGAGTAACTATTTGTCAAACTAAATTTATAATACTACAGTTGAATGTAATATCTCTTTAGGCTACTACAGTTGAATGCAATATCTCTTTGGGCTAAGTTGTATTTTGGGAAGGTTTTGGGAACAGAAACTAGTAAAAAAGCCTAAAAGTAGTATATATGCCACATACATACAATGTCGAAGCTGGTCCCTCGCCGTTGCAGGTTTCAAACATTCCTACTGGGTTTTAAGTCTTTTTGCAATGTTTCTTCCCTGTTACATTTACTTGTAACTGCAGTCACAAGTGACAAGTCTACCATACAGGGTGTCCAGTGAAAAGTGACACATTTTAAGATCGAATACTGACGAAACAAAACCGAAAAATGTAACTTACGTTAAAATATTTAGTTCTTTTCACATGTTCTTTCAGTTCCATTGTCACAGCACACATAATTGACGCATCCTATTTTCTTTTTACAGTTCTTTTTTACCATTTAGTGAGTATGTATCGTTTCTTATAAATTTAAATAACTCCTATAAAAATTATAAACAGAAAGTTAAGAATTTATTTTTGAAACGTAGAACACTTTAACTTTGATAATAGGCAATCATTTTATAACACCCTGTAGAAGTAGGGAAAAATTAAAACGAAGCCAAGTTTAATAGTGAAAACTGCACAATTTAACTTGCATCAAAGAGAGGTTGAATTTTATAGTATAACATATTGAATTCCCAAAAAAATTGAAGGTATACTTTCTTAAATATTCAAGGTCAAGGATCACATCATGTGACCTTGAAATGAAAAACTCAATATTTTGATTTTCTACACCTAGCACTTTTTTGTAAATCAAGCTGTAGTATACCAGATATAGTGTAGATTGTACTTTTACCAAAGTAACTACTGTTTTTTTTTCTAAACTGTCATCATTCGGTAGTTAATTTCGGTTCAACATATTTTACTACGAAATTAGCCCTGCCGTATACCACGTTAAGCCAATATGGGTGTGATTTTTTTTAATTAAATTGGTACACCTGCATGGTTGGCAATGAATGGAGAAAAATTAGCAGTTCAATTTAATTGAAATTGTTAGTTGTACCAACATAAGAAAAATAGACGTTTTGTGCTGCCAACTTAATAAAAAAATTACTATTAGATTGGGACATGCATTAGACGTTCAAACTTCAAAAATATTTACCAATTTCTTTTAGAGACTGCTACCAATCTTGTAAAGAAAGCACTTAAAGATATTGAAGTCAATTAAATAATATATTATGAAATTTCCCTATAACAGATGTTTATTAAAATGAAACAAACTATACACACGCACCTTTTTGATATTAGGAAATTATATTCTATATACTAGAGTTCCTAACTAAGCATTATTAAAAGTAAAATAAAGAGTTGGGACGCTTAACTGTCATTTTTTAGGGTGCTTTACTTAAAACACCCAAAGTTTAAGGTTGTCCAATTGAAACAACGAATGTAGATGTTTATTTGTTTACCAGTGGTGTACAAAGGTGAAGATAAATTTCTTATTTACTCTGCACTATTTTATATGATTACATTTTTTAAATATTTATTTTTAAATGACATTTGAGATAAAATAATGTTTGTAAAACGTTGATCAATATATAACTTTAACATTCGATTTGAGAAATATTTTACTATGTTACTAGAATAGAACTAAAACACAATATACCTGCCGCATAACTGACCAAAATGTCAAAAATCGGAAAGACAACGGACTCTTAAATAACGTCTCATTTCGTTTAATTTAGGGACTCTATTTTTTAGTAACTAATCTGCTTTTAAAAATCTAGGTGTTTAAATCTCAGTAGCGTAGCTAATTGTTTTCATTTAGGAAATTCTATTGTACAGACTTTTTAAATGAGTAAGTTAGGTATGACCTGTGAGCTTCTCAACAAAACAAGGTGGCATGAAAGAATAAATAACTTTTATTAGAGTGCAATAAATTACATGTTAAAATTAATCTTTGCTACCTTAATAATAATAGCAATTGTAATGACCCGTTAAGTAAATTTGGAAATTCATGAAAGAGCATTTTCCCGCATTATATAGTTAACGAACTATAAGTTCTTGCAATTTGCAGTTTAAAATTACTATGTAGAACGCGTTAGGTCTCGGTTGGAAATAAACTTCCTGATATTCTTATTTTTTAGATATGGCTTGGTCAGATAAAGTTATTTGTTATTGTTATTGTTTTAATTTTATGTTTCGGGTTTCTTCATGGTTGTGGAGTTTCCTACAATGTTTAAGTTGCTTAATTAAGATACAGATAAGATTTTGTTAATGGCATTTTTTGTCTCAAAATTTGACATCAACGAGTTTTTTAAACGTGATGGTGAAAATACCCCTTCTGATGAAATAAAAGAGTAGCATAACTAAGAATCTCGGAATCCGTCCGCCATATTCAGAAATTATAGAAGCAAAATTTGAATTTCGAGTTCATTTGAATGGCTGTTAACATTTCCGAAGTTGGATTTATCCCTAGATTAGTTACTAAAACCTAGAGTCCCTAAATGAAAGTTAATTGGCGTTGTTATAAGAGTACGTTCTCTTTCAAAATTTAAAAATCAAAAATTCTCAATCAAAATTTAAGGTTATAAATTCTGTCATATCAATACATGGGTGTACATAGATCGACCGATTTTACGTCTATGAAAATTGTTCATTAATTAGGAACTCGACCAAAAATAACTAAATAACGTAGCCCGCTTTTTGTGTTATTTCTCCTGTCCTGTCATGTGAAGTTTATATGCACTAAGCGCAAATGCATGATCGATATAGTACTTAGATATTTTTATTATTTGCGTACATTTTTCACTAACATCCCTATTCTCGTATTAGTCAGTAAGTTCACGGATTTCTCAAGATTTTCCTTTAGGTTTCTGTCCTAATCCCACTGATATATCTAAAGGATTACATAACATGATAATAAATATTTAACTGTGAGATTATTTAATATTTAGTTGTTTTATTTCATCAATATGGAATTTCACGAAGTAATGCTGGACACAGTAAATTTTATCTAAGAGATTATTAGTAACATATTAGCTTGATAAGTAAATAAATAAAATTCTGTATGGACCGATTTGCACAAATCGGGCACAATTGGAGCTGGACTGGTCTGTTTGAGCTTTACCAAAACTAGTAGGTAATATTTTTCTGAGTCGCGTTAGATTTATTTAATTCGGACAGTGCTGGTTGGTCCTTAAAACTTTAATGTTTTCGAGTTATCGGACTATGTCAATAATTCAGTCATATTTGGTGAGCCAAGCTTTGCCATATAATCGGATTTTGCTAAAACTGTTGGGATAGCCGAGCCTAGCAATTTGGCAATCAAATGAAGCATAGGCCACATAAAATGTCTGCGCCAACTAGATTTGACTTTATCGTTATTTTTGTTCCAGGTAAACTAGGAGGCCTATTCCCTCGTTGAGCTATCGATCATCAGGAGATCCTGCTCTCAAAACAGCTGAGTTTTCTTGCTTATTGAAGTTGGTTAGAGATACTACTTCCCAAACTGCTAAATGCTTTATCCATGTGCATAAAATAATGTATATTGTACAGTTGGTTTCAAAATAATCGAGTACAGCCTTTTTAAGTGGTATAAATCATGTTGTCACAATGACAAATAAAATGTCAAAGTTAGTTGTCAACCTATGTCACAAAACATAACCTAAATAAATAAAGATCATTTTACATTGTAAAAAATTTTCATAATCATGGACTACTGATTTATAAAGTGTATTCGATTTTTTTGAAACCACCTGTACATGTACAGTGTGATCCAAAACGATTGACGATGGTTTAAATTTTGTGACGTAGGTTTTAGTGTATATCACGATGTTAGTGTGACATTATTGAAATGTGTTCTCGTTGACATCGTTGTGCTTTGCCAATTTATTTTTGTGCTGTTATTATTATTATTATTACTACAATTATCATTTTTCCAAAAATTATATTGACAATCCAACTCGACAATTTTTAACCAATCAAATTACAGAATTTTTCAAATTGGGACCAATGAAATTAGTTTTATAGTGAAAAAACCACTAGTGGTTTTTTCTTAGTGAAAAAATTTATGTCAAAATGAAATGTCAAATTTAATTAAATTAATATTAACTACACACGCTAAATAAAAATTTGCTCGATGGATTGTCAAGCGGAATTCAACTCGTGGTCTAATTTTTTCTTGCAAAATTTATCGTTTAAGACATTCGTATCTTTTGCTTTTGGAAAATCACACTCGTCTCCTGCGTCGACTCGTGTAGTTTTCGTTGCGAAAGCTACTCATATCTGAAATGACAAATTTTGTCGGAAAAAATTAGACCACTTGTTAAATTATATATGATAATTAATAATTTTAACTTAGTTTTTGTAATCTTGATAAAAATGCCTGAAAAGTATTCGTGTTGCCAACATGACAATAATTTAACGTGGCGGTAAATTGAAACCGTCCTCAATCATTTTGGATCACACCGTAGATTTAACCATAGTAACGTGTTTGATTAACGTTTTTTTACCAATGAAACGATTGTTAAGTTAAAAAAATATATTAATTGTGAAACTTCTTACTAATTGTATTATTTTATAGCGTGATTATGGAGTTTCACGAACTAAGCATCGAAGCCATAAACTTTGTCTTTATGGTACTTCAAATATTTGAAACTTTGTCTGGCACTGTATGACGGGAAATATATAGACTTTACTGGCAATGCCTTGAAATTACTACATTATAGTGATAACAGCTGCATTGCAATTTACCACTGAAAATCTTCCCAATTCTATGCATATTTATGGCTAATTCAAGAGAGAATTTTGTGCATAGTAAGTATATTCCATACACTCACTTTAGACAACACGCGTGATTTATACTGAAGAATTCTGCAGATATTATTATGCATAGAATTGGGCAGATCTTCTGTAGGGAACTTCCGCAGAATCTTGTCAAATTGGTTGACTCACACTGTATGACGATTCTTGGTATTTTTAATATTACTTGGGCAGTATAAAGGTGGTACATGGCATTAGGATGATAATACCGTCATTCGCATTACAATCGGATAAATGGCTTATGACAGAAAATATCCATTTATTCCATGAATTGTTAAGAAAACCCCAAACTTTGGAAATATATAAATTTCTCTTTCATAGTAAATACCCCCCCCCCCCCAAGGTTGCCATTCTTTTCATTACATTTCTGTCATCTGCCAGTTGTTTATCAAATAGTGAATCCACCATACACTTTGCCATCAACAATTCGAATGAAAACGGCGTCATAGGACTTCAAGGATCTTAAGTGTCAAGCCGTGGTCGGCTTTCTTGGGCAAGGATGCCCAATAGATACAAAACATAGCCAAGTTAGCGGTTACATTTCTACTTCCAAAGTAATTGGTATTCTGTGGTTGATTATAACATAAAAATAAGTAACTAATTATAAGCAAGATTTATTATAGAAAAGTAGGCCATTGTAACCTATCCAAAAAAATCTCACAATAGGTTCATTTCTTGGTTTCTGTCTATATAACAATAATTTTTTAAATTAAGATGTACAGAAACTTATTCAACTCAACTGTACTACATGTTGGTAGACAAATGGGAAAAAGTCTCGACGAACTGTTTTAGAGTTAATTGTTTTATACGCTGAGAAGTTGGTACCTAATTAAAATTTAAGAAAATACTCTTATGTGTGCTTAATTTTCCAATTTAACGATATTAGATGATGAATTCGATATTTTTGAAAAAATACTAAAGCTTATTGTTACTTGTGGTAGTTCTTAAATAGTTTATCTATCAAATTATATTATATTCTGACTCATTTATTCTGTCTGGACGTTTGGCTGGATACCAGGTTTTGCAACAAATTCTGATCTGTTTTGCTCTCGTTCTCACAAGTTGGGCCTTACCATTTTTCGGAACTGTTGTTACAATTAACGCTAATTGTTTTATTTATTTATTTTTTCTATATTACTATTACAGTTACGTTTATAGTATTACTGCAAGTAAATACACTTCGGAAGACTTTTAGACTTACTATGATTAAATATTTGATTGAGACTAGAATTAATACAAAATCAATAATCAAAGCCTGAGACAAAGACATAAATACTGTCCATATTATGGATTCTGCTATCAAAGTAACAAAATATAACTATACTATGTAGTAAGAAAAGGACAGAAAAGAACTCTGGTAAATAAAGGAAACAAAAAGTTCGTATGGGAAAAATAATTCACCGATAAATATATAGCAAAGGGTGCCTGAACTGGTGAATTTACAAAATGTCTAAAACTACAGAAAAATAAATATTTTCTGTGCAGTATTCAATTGTTATTTTAATTTTCGTTGTCAGATTTCAAAATTTCGATTTGATAGAGTTTAGTTTCAGAACAGAAGAGTTTACTGAACCTTACTGAAATTCCAATTTTCCACTTTTACGTTCAATTATTTTCATTTTTGCACAAAAAAGTATATATTTTATATTTTGTAAAACATGAAATTATGCCTTTCATAAAAACACAAAGATTATAGTTTCAGAGTCAACTTTAACAAAATACGAAATCGAATTTCTAAAACAAAAATCCACAAGTGTTTGGTGTAACATATACGTATACTACCTTTGCAGTAACTTTCTTTCGTCTACATACAAACTCCTTGTAAATCTTTCCTACGACACAACTATCAAAACTAGTTTTTACAAACAAAATTTGCAATATCAAACTTTAGACGAAACAAGAACATAAATCCGAAAAACCGTACAAAAGTGCATTTTGCAGAAACCGTTGCTCCCTTGTATACGCTCGTCAACGTTCACTACATTTTTCAAACAGTTAGTAGAACCACCACGGTTGTCCTTCAACTTGAAACGTGAACATTATCTAGAGGATTTCTTTACCTCCGATATCGTCTGACAAACACGAACAAGAGACGTTTGTTGGGAAGAGAACGAAGAACGACGGGCAAGTCTGGCAAGTTTTGCGGGTATAAATGTGCGAGAAGGAGCGAGACAGAGAGAGAAGGGAAAAGGTAGAAAAAGAGATGGGAGTTGGCTGGGGTATATTATAGATTTTAGACGACCTCAGCTGTTCCTCCCGTCCGTCCTCCCGTTCGTTATAATCACATCGGGGCACACAAAGCTCCTCGCTGTTATCCACGATTCACGTACCCAAGTCCGTATCGGATCTCCCTAGCAACAAAACGGGCAACTGCGCAACATTACGGAACAGTTCACTCAAAAAGCTTTTCAGAAAATTGCAATCGAGAAAATCATTTTATTTCCTGTATTTAAAAAAATCGGCTTCCTTGGTGTGGATTTATTTAAATAAAATTGAAAAAGTGAAATTTAAAATCATGTTAAGTGCCTTTTCAGAGAAAAAAAACTATGTGAAGGAAAATGGATTTATTATGTACCTATAGTCTAAAAATTGTTAAAATGAAAGTTTTTTGTTGTATGTGGCGCGAATGTGAAAGTTGTGATAAAATTGTGAGATAGAAGTTGTTATGGTATTGTGTAGATGTTATTTGGTCCTCTTTGAAAATTAAGAAATTAATTATTTAATTATTATTTAACGAGTGGGCCAAAAGTGATTGGAATAATTTCATTCTTTTAACTAAACAATGGGCGGATATACCGTTTTGTGTTTTTTCATCACCACATTCTCCAATTGAAAATCTGGTAGTGGCCTATTGTTGAATGCCTATTCACCTGTTAAAATTTCAAAAAGTCCATGGCATTATAATAATAATTATTAAATATATTATGTAAATATTCAAAATTCGCTTTAGTCTTGATTCTATGATGTACTTACTAAACATATTTGGGCTACAAAACCAAACCAATTACAGCTTCCAAAAAAATTTTCACTATAGCCCAGATAGACTAGATCGCAGTCTATAGTATATGTATAGAAAAGGTCCGCTTTATTCCAAAATCTAAATACCCCTTAGGAAAAGATCTTTATAACTTTTATCAAACATTATGCAAGAAAATGTGCATGAATCTACTGCAAGCTATTTCGATTCTAGAATAATAATAAGTTGGCATTTCAACTTTATCAGTAATTAGAATAATAAAGACACTATTGATAAGGTTAGTGATTTCTAAATTGCAAAGTTGTCAGCTTTAATTTAATTTAACAAAAATTATTGTAAATGTATATGAAAAAGATAAATTTGCTGCTAATTTTAATAAATTAGTAATAATAGAAATAATCAATCGCAGAAATTGCCAAGAATTTCAATAATGTATTTCTGTTGACATAGTTTAGCCAATTTGGCCTTACCCCATTTTTGGGTTTTCCAGTAAATCAAGTCTTGCATATAATACGAAAAAGCCTTTTATTTCATTTGTTTTATTTCTCATTTTTGGTCATTATGGAATGTAAAAAATATTGAAATGGTCAAATGTAAATGTGTACTATGGTATACTCTTGGAAACGACGGATGCCGTCAAAAGTCTCCATCAGTGATATAGACCATTTCTAAATTAAAATCCAGTCGATAAATCATTTGGATGAATCTTATTTAATTAATTAAAAAATTGCGTAAAAATCTGCAAAAATCAGTTATAAAATAAACGCATCTGCATGGAAAATGCATTGAAAAATGTATCGAGAGTATCGACACAAGGCGGATCCGCGGAAAATCGATTAAAACAAATCTTTTGTAACAAAAACCTCAAATGTTAATTTTTGTGGACTTTTAGGCCTACAGCAACTAAAAGTTTTGCTTAAAAAATATAGCACAACTGTTTTAAATATATACTAGAGATTACTTTTGGTTTCCTTTTACCGTCATACCAATGGAAATATAATCAACATAAATAGGGAAAAAATCAAATTCCAATTATTTATGGCCCATCAGTCTAAAAACAGTAGAGTGAATGGATGTGTTTATTTTGCAGAATATACGGTAATATGGACTAAAAAAACTTGTTATTATTTACCTATTAAATATTATTTATTATACTCTTTTAATCAGGGCTCATGAATAAAGAATGGAATTCGTATTCCAAATTAACTATAGCTAAAATACAAAATGTATATTTTTCTTAATCTGCGATAACCTACATAGAATATAATAAAAGGACTAAGTATTGCAACTTTCTTTCCAACATATCAGTGACATATTTATACAAGCTTTTGAGGGATCTGTGAAGAAGCTACCGCTCTCAAATGCAATCTTACCATTTCTTCTTTTAGATCGAAGAAATACAAAAACTTAAAATTTAGCAAAACAAACAGAAAATATTTCCCAAATTAAGAAAAACAGAATCCAAAATGATTCACGTATAAGATCTTAAATATCCATCACTACGCGAGGGATCAACCACTCTTCCAAAAAATGTACATGTATTGTCGAAATCCAAGATTTCCTCGCAATCTCTATGCTTTTTGAGGATTGCCTTCGCTATCTCTGATTTCCAAGGATTGCGTTCACAATCTCTACGATTTCCAAGGATTGCTTTCGCAATACCTATGATTTCCGAGGATTGCGAGATGATTTCTAGAACGCGATTGCTTCTTCATTGACGTGCTAATGTTTGAAAAGTGATTTTCAATGTGATTGCTAAAGATTAGAACAAAATCGATAGTACTGTTGTTTTTTCCAAGAACAGTACTATTAATCAAAATGTGTTTGTTAGGTAAATTCATTTATAAAGATATTACGAAGGACATTACTTCACACTTCACAAGTAAAATGCTTCATTTAGGAACGATATACGATTACTAATTTTAACGTTACATAAGTATAAAGAGATTTTTAGAGTTTTAACTAGTTTTGACTTCTAATATTTTTATATTCTTTTTCAATACCCATTTTGCCACGGTTTTTTAAACGAAATGGACTATTGCCTATTACTACATACATATAATTTCTCCAAAAACAAAACAATTTTGAGAAAAAAACATCGATAGGCCCATAAAAAAAATATATTTTTACAATCTGCACATCCTCTTCTTTTGGCCAAATATTAATACTCGTCTAGTTTAGATTTTAAAAATTTTATTTTAAATGATTGATCATCTAAAACTTGCACTATGCGCTCGATGTACCATGTGTCACATGCAGTGTCTGCCATAAAGTTGGATTCATATGGGAAAGTTTTTAATATTCTGATTGGAAAAAGAATTGTGAGGCAATCACCTCTGCTTCCAAAAATACTTGCAATATTTAATCAATTTATAATAATCTCGAAACAGATGGGACATGTTTTAAACAATCGTTTATTTAAACATTTTAATCATGGTACAATAGTATATTATTAGACGAGTTGTATAAGACGGTCTAATGTAGCACGAGTTGTTTGGGACACGATGAGAGTGTTCCAAAGGAATGAGTGCTACAATACGTCTATAAAGCAAGTATAACATACTATTTTTTATACTTTCCGTCATTAGTTTAATAGAAATTGTAAATTCAAGCTATTAAAAACATTGCATTACAATCTAGTGATTTTTGCGTTTAACATGTGGTAAAGCTATAACATGACTTTTCACATTTTGTGAGGTTAGGATGTGTCAAAATTAAATGTGTTTATATTTATGTAATATAAAACAAATGTTACCAATGTTACAAAACAAATAGACCCCAGAAACGATGTTATAATAGCCGCTATTATGAAATCGTTTTCGGTGTCACAATGAGCGCCTTGTGAACGCAAAGTACAAAAATAAAGATTTCAGGGTTACACATTAGTCTTTAATTAGTACTAAATGACAGCTTAGGAAATTTTCATTTTTATGAAAGTTGATTGCCAGTTTGCGCTGTCAATCATGATATGTGAATAGCGATTATAGAGTTGTAAGTTGCGAAAAAAAGTTTTTGTGGTACAAATTTGTCCTTAATTAGTAATTAATTATGGCTTTATTTTTTTTTGTTCCCCCAATTTTGAAGTATGAATTGTGTATAAATGGTTTTAGCCACACAAAAGTTAGTTTTCTTTGGTACTTGGTCTTTAATTAGCACTAAATTATAGGCGGGTTTTTCCGTATTGCTTGAAGTGGGAGTATTAGCTTTATTGACGTATTCACTTACCGATTCTCAAAATGCCGCTTTTGGCAAAAGTACTGATAATAAGTATGAATAACTATCGAATTTCCAGCAAATTAATGATGGCACTACTTCTACTATATTCTATTTCGACGATGATGCGATGATAATTGCGGGATTGCGAAAGATTTCGCTGATTGCCAATAAAGACTGCGAGATTTCTGATGATTTCCTTGTGATTGCGTGCGATTGCCGCCTAAATGTACATGTATTGCGGCGAGTGGTTGACCCCTCGTCACTACGGCACTCCAAAACTTATCAAATTTATTAAACCTCTCAAAACTTGGGAAATAAAAACAATCTCTCCCAAGAATCCCAAGATGACATTTGATTTTTGATCATTGTGAATAGGAAGATCCAAAATCACGTAAAAGGTTCTGGAAATCACGCAAAGAATATTAAATTTCATTAAAATAGTAATTTCACCCAAAAGTGTTTGAAAAATAAATTGTAAAGTCTCCGTCGCCTTCTTTTCATTATGATTACCAATCAATTGATGTTTCATATAAGGCTACAACGTAAAGTTTTCTTCTGGTAAAAGATTTTCAACTAATCTGTTTTAACATACAGAACACGATATTCATCCGACGTCACCATATCTATATATAACTTTACTCTGATACCATTAAATTTACTAAATTACTACATCCAGAATGGCTCATTCTCTATCATCCTTATCATATTTTGAATGTAATAATTAGAAGCATTTAGAAAGTAAATAAAAGTTGAAGGTATACACAATATATTACACAGGTAAGTTGTTCACGTACTGTTTCCCATACAAAAACATTGTATGGGAAAAAATATGGGTAATTGGCTAAAAGACTTGTCATATCATTTTTTGCCGGCTTGGTATAATGGTTCGATTATTTCATACAGTATAAAATCCAGAAAGCAATCCTTGTTGAACCTAAATCAGTTGCTAAATTATGTTTGTTTCCAGAAATGTCTCCATTTATAAAATTACAAAACGAACAAGTAAGAATTCTCAACATTGTTACCAATTCTTAAGGTATCAGTTACCGCTACATGAACATACTTTTATTTAGTAAATTACAACTTGATTACAACTCTCAAAAATAGAGAAAATTATTTATAAATAGATGAGACTGTTAGAAAAAGGTAAGTATTGCAAAAGTCATGTTAGAAAAAAATCAGAGTATTCTTACTATTGCAACGGTGAGTATCTATGGAAGCTACTAGATCAATGTTTTTAAAGTCTGGAATTCAAATGCATATTTAAGTAAAAATCCAAAAACATTTTTGTCTGATCATCGCTTTGTTAATCAATTAAAATTTGCTCTAGTCTTTTTCAAGAATACTGCCTTTTTTGAAGACATTGCTAAATAGGCCTACCTAATCTAGAAATTGGAAGATTTGCAACAATTCAACTGAAACGTTATATTTCTGATTTTGTGAAGAATCGCTTTGTGTATTATGTGCAGCATTATTTTTTTATCAACTAATATGTACTTTTAACTTTATTTTACTGTTTACTTCTTTCCTTCTCCTAAGTATGCTCAAAATCGGTCATCTCTACAAGCTAGATCATCATGTAGTACTAGAGCAAAATATCGGAAATGTACATCAGTATCAATATAAAGAAACCCCAAGATTTACAAAAATCTGAGAAATTCCAATGTAAAAATCACAAAATCCATTTCTGAAAATTTTACATTTCTCCTTTTGAAATCTGGACACAAATGATTGGGATAAATTATTTCCATTTATCTCTTATAAATAAATCATTAAATACTACTATCTAAACTGCGTATGTGATGTATTAATCCTACATTATTCATAATACATTTTTGTACGACCATGCTATTTCGGATTGTTTACCATACTTGGTTTTAGAACAGTAGGTTATACCGGGTGATTTTTTAAATTTCTGATCTAGTAAGCCGTGATTTTTACGCCGTATCGAAGGTCACCGAAACGTAGGGCGTAGCGTTGATCACACTGCTATTCCAAATGTCATTTATGTGACAAATTGACTACTTACTTTTACATTTATTAAACAAATTGATAAATATTTAAACAGTGATCATTTGCGAAACATGCTTTTACCAAAGTGTGCATTTTATTGCGAGTTTAAGTGCAATTTCGATGTGATTATTGACTTGAGAAGTTTAGGTTATGGTTACAACTCGCTTCAATTTTTATTCCTTGGATTTAAGAAATAGCAAGATTTATTCACAATTATAACAATTTACATTGTTAACACAATATTTATTCAAAATTTACAACAACTGTTGGAAATGTTGACCTTCAGCATCTATACACAAATTAACTGTTTATGTCAACATTTTTGAAATCTGACAGTTGTGACAAATCGAACGATTCAAACTACGCCCTACGTTTTCCGCATCTTTTGTTTTAAAATTATGTCATGGCTTTCTAGATCAGAAATTTAAAAAATCAGCCGGTATTTACTGGTTGCTAAGCAAAAACGCGTCGGTAAGTAATTACTTACCGTTCAGTTCTGTCAAAAACAGAACGGTAAGTATATTATATGTAATTTATAAAATAAATGCATGATCTTTAGATGTCTCTTTCGCGAGAAATCATTTATTTTCTAAATAATTCGACTATTTAAAAAAATGTATGTTGTTTATTTAAATTTGCGCAGGCCTCTTCAATATCCCAATTATATTCGTTTTCAGATTCACTCATTCTCACGAGTTTGACAAATATCGTGACATTCAAAAATAATAGTAATTACAAACGTATCCATGGTAACGACAAAACCTACTTAATGTTTGGTGGATATACAGGGCAAAAATAAATTATCTTAAATCTATTTTTTTCGGGGATATTTCCTTAGTTAAAACCTTTGTATTCATAATGGTCGTACAAAAAATAGTATAAGCATCTCAAACAGTAAGGAGTTTACCGATCTCCTCCAAACATTGTCGTCGATCGGTAAACTGTCCTTACTGTTCTTGATACTTAATATACTATTACGCTCTATAATAAGGTATAATGTAGGAAAATCGAGTAAAGTCTACAATAGCATTTCTAAACCTCGATATGGATAATGGAAAACATTGGCATTATTCCAGTTGTAGCATTCCAGATGTATTGTAAGAAAAGAGACGTACTTCTTTAGGTAGAGGTGGACTAGTGAAACAGGTTATATGTAACATACCGTCTATAATAGTACCAGCACTGCTCTAAGGGCTACCTTTTGCCGTAGGCCCAAATGGTAAATCCAAGTAGCTTTTAATTTCACATGCGCCACTTCACAGCGGTCACTTGTGAGTACTTCAAGTCTGCAGAAAATGGTAAATATATAAAGTGGTGTGAGTTCCGAGCAAAATGCATAAATTTTTTTTATTTAATGTTTAATCCCAGTCACAACGGCAATTTTTTTCCCAGGTCCTGATAGATCTATGTTCATCAGTTAAACGGCGATGTCAAAAAATTAGTAAGTACCTCAGCGTAATGATTATCCTGAGAAAAATACACATAAAGTTTAAAAAATGCAATTTTTTAATGGAAATAATCTTAAAATACGAACTAAAGGACATCAAAGGAGTAGTTAGAGCAATCTTAATAATGATGAAAATGCTCAAATCTTCTCTTCAGGGAGTGTCTTTTTAAAAAATAAAGTTGACCCTGATCTAGAGTTTTTCAAAAACAACATTGGATAATAACAAATCTAATAATTTTCTTCGGAACCTTATCACCAGTCTGCATGGGTATAAAATGTCATCGTATATTATTTATCCATCTCAACTAGTGAGGAAAAATATGCATGCTATGGAACATTTAAATTAAATTAGCAAATTGCGTCGATTGAACATGGATATAAAATATATTTGTAATCTACTTTGATAACAGTTGCCATAACGGCAGCTCCTTGTTTGTTTTTGGGGAAGAATCAAAGCGGCGAAACATACACATACCTGTTCCTCCGAGACTGGTGAGTATAAAATAGTTTCACTTTTGAAGGAAGCCGTACCTACCCTGAGAAAAAGTTAAAGCTAGTTGGTAGGTTAGGAGGGAAAGCTTGGCGCGATCTCATTTCGTTCGCTATACCATTCTTGTCATTTTAATGTGTTTAACGTTAGGTTGGGTTAGGGAGTCGCTAAAGTATCCCTCAAACAATGGAAGCATTTTTTGGCTCACCATCTTCGGCGGGATTTAACTGGAGAGTTTCTTTGGGCATTTCGTTTAAAGCATTTCAGTAGAGGGCTATCTAAAACTCGACTTGCCTAAACTGTTGGTATTTATTGTAGATAAAGACCATAGCCAGAGTGTAAAATGAAAACGGCAACTACCGCTATGATTGGAAACAGGCGTTTTACGTTAGTAACTTGTCACTTTCACCGCGTTTTTAAAAAGCTCAGAAACTCGACTTCTGGCCTTAATTAGTGACCTTGGAATAGGTCTTATAACTAAACAGACACTGTAGTTGTTCTTGTCGACTCAAATAACCACTAAATATTTGCCACACACGATATAAGCTTAATTTTGACCAATGACCGTTCTACAGATGTCAAAAGTCGCATCAGAGGTCAAAGCTGAAAGCAATTTCGACCGCTAGGGGTGAATTACATAAAACTCACTGTAAGGATACTTACAGTTTTGGAGATTTTCACTTTCGCCAATAGGCTCTCTATACTAGAATAGAGTACCTGAAAAAAAGTAAGCAAATTTAATGTCGCCCATGACATGTGCGATGACAAAAAGCGGTGTTGCCCTTAGCATCGGCAAGCGAAGCACTTGCTCTGGATCCTGCGCTTTAGGCAGTCAAGCGCTAAGGGAATTCCGTATTTTGTAAGAATTAAATGATTTACATAATTATCCAGTTATCAAATTTATGGCGCAAGAAGTATATTATCTTTTTCCACTTAGTTTTTTTCATTAATATCGGCTTTTGCCAACTCTGTAGGGGACTCTGACGACATGCATTCAGAAAGATCCAGCTAATTAATTTTAAACTCTCTTTATTTAATTATTGTACTATTATACAGATCGGCCAACTTTTCGCGGAAAGTAGGAATGGTATAAGTTGAAAAAAGAGAGACATATATTTCTTGTAGGAACGACAGAGATGGGAAGTGCAATTGTTTTTGTCGTAAGTTATGCTCGCTTCACTGCATTTAGGATGACTTTAATATCTACCAAAGCTTGCAAACAGTTTTTTCATTCATTTTTCATTACTAAGCAAGCTTATTTTTTAATATCTTGAGGTTAAATTTTTAAAACTAAACTTACCATTAACGTTTCTAGCTTAAAAATAAAACAACAGTAACGGTGAAATAAAAATGTGTGATAAAAGAACAAATTACTAACCAATTTCCGGCTTTTTTAAAATCCAATCCCCCCGATTTCCACAAAAAGTTAGGTCGATCTGTATATAAATAGATTATTAATAAAAGTTGTTTTATTAATCCTAACAAACATCTTTTTCTGGCACTATTTTGCGTATGCAACTTTCCTCCATAAGTTAATTGATAATTAATATCCATGTGACAGTTATCAGATATTGAAACTATCCAAAAAACTACCTATAAAGTATAAGTAAAAATTAACAGAAAATAAACTAAATATGCTTAGAATGTACTATTTATGGGTAAAATTTTTATAAAAATTAAGTAGAATCTTTTAAAATGTTCATCATTATCAAACATTTACTGTTTTTCAATATCAGTTTAAAGGGTTAATTATGGAGTAATTAATTCTAACCGAAGATACTTTCTTTAGAGTTAACTATTAACATAACTACCATTAATCTGCCAAGTAAAAAAATTAGAATTAAATAATATGAACGCAATAAATAAAAAACTTTTCTATAAAACATGTACAAATGTGTACATACATATTATAATTTTTCCATAATTCAGTTTCATGCAAGACTTCTTCCATCGCATCGCTAGATTTACATTGAAGGTGGGGAGAGCGAAAATTCGATCGCTATGCACAGGCTGCGTTGAGCAGGATTTAGTCTTGCTCCTGCGTTTAGTGTTGCTGGTTGTGTGAAATTCTGTGTTTGGTTGGTATCTGTGTACAGTAAAACGGTTTATGTTTAAAATGAATTCCGTCGCTAAATTACTGGACAATCCGTTTTCACGTTTATCTTATAATGAGAAACTACAAGTGAAAAACCTTAAACGGCCAATGCCCGAATTAACTGTAGTGAACACACAATCTGTGAAAGGTAAACAAATTGTACGCAAGTTTAAAATGAATATTTACGAGAAAAATGAATGGATTTGTGGTTGTGACATTAAAAACGCGTTTTTCTGTTTTCCTTGCCTGTTATTTGGTGGCGAAACTTCGTGGACAAAGACCGGAGTAACCGATTTGGTACATCTTAGTGCAAAAATTAGTAAACACGAAAATTCCGAAGAACATTTCAAAAATACTTTTAGTTTAGCAATGTTTGGGAGAAACAACATTGAAAATGCATTAAACTCCTCCCACAGAAAGTCCATTCAAGAACATAATGAAGAAGTGACGAAAAATAGATATGTTTTGAATTTAATAATAAACTGCATTAGATTTTGTGGAGCATTTAAACTGGCTCTTAGGGGACATGATGACTGCGAAACGTTGAATAACAAAGGAATTTTTCGGCAACTTATAAATTTCACTGCAGAATTAGATGATGCCCTCAAAGTACACATTGAGAAGACATCGTTTTTTAAAGGATTGTCAAAAACAATACAGTATGAGCTGCTTGACGCAATGTTGCAGATTTATCACGAACAAATTGCCAATGAAATCAAAACAACAAACTACATAGCTATAATTGTTGATGAAACAACAGATGTATCTAATAAGTTTCAGTTGGTGCTTGTTTTACGATACATCGTTAACGGCAGACCAGTAGAGAGATTTTGGAAATTTATTAATCCTACCGGGCATGACACTTACTCTTTATCATTGTGTATTCTTGATGAAATTAATTTGCTTGTGACTGATCCCGAAAAAATAATTGCACAGAGCTACGACGGAGCAGCAATTATGACCGGTGCTATTAACGGTGTGCAGAAAATAATTCAAGACAAATATCCACGAGCCAATCTTATCCATTGCTATGCACATCAAACCAATTTAATCTTGTCAAATGCTACATCAACCAATAGCAATTGTAGAATATTTTTTGCAAATTTCACGGGACTGTGTTCGTTTTTTTCTACCTCCCCGCAACGAGCCGATAAATTGGAAGAGTTTCTTGAAACAAAAGGTTTGCCACGTTCTTCAAAAATAACATGGAACATTAATTATCAAACAGTAAATACTGTATATGAGTACCGGGAACAATTAATCGAGGCTTTAGAAGAAATTGAAAGACAGGCAACATTACAAACAATCATCCAACAAGCTGGTGCTTATTTGCGGATCTTAGAAGACGAGAATTTTGTGTACTGGTTGACTGTTTTCAATAAAATTATGCCACATGTTGACACACTGTCTAGAAATTTACAAAAAACAACTATCGACGTATTAAAAATTAAAAACAATATAGATAATTTTGAAAATGCCATTAAAAAGATACGAAATGACATTGAAATGAGATTACAAATAAAAAACGAAATTAAAACGGAGGATGATGATCAGTTTGTTATCCAAAATGAATCAGAACTGATGCCTTGGCCATCAAAACGCAGAAGAGTTAATGACAACGAAGAAAGAAGGGAAGCTGTTGAAGTTTGTGATATTGCGCTATCGGAAATAAAAAGCAGATTTCAATTTACAGGACATATAATATTATCGCATTTAGTGTCTATTAAACAGTTTCCAACATTTGATAAAAAATTTCCAGATGATTACCTAAAAGATGCAGTAAAATATTATCCATCTCTAAATCAAAATAGACTAAAAACTGAGCTGAAGGTTCTATATTCCAGAGAAGAATTTAGGCAAAATTCAGAAACCGGTACTGTATCTCTACTATGTCTTCTGCTAGATGGCTTAAGTGACGCTTTTCACGAAGTTATAAAGTTATTGAAAATTATTACTACAATTCCAATGACAACATCAGAAGAAGAACGTTGTTTTTTTAGATCTAGAGAAATCAAGACCTTTCTTAGAAATACGATGAAAGAAGAGAGATTAAATGCTCTCACCATGTTGTCTTGCGAAAAAGACTTCATAAATGGAATCACAGATTTCAATGAAAGAGTAAATGAATTATTTTGTAATTCAGAAACGCGTAAAATGGACTTCCAATATCGTTATTTATAGATAGATTAGATACAATGTAAATTATATCTACTCGGCAATGCATTTTAGCTAATATATTACATTTTTTTATAAGATATGACTTTTTTTTCCTTAGGAATGTTCCAATATGAAAAAGTGCATCCCATCAACTAACTATTAAGCCCTCAGTACCCGCTGTTGACAGCTGACAGTTGCATTGCTTTTTTTTAACAACCGGCCAAGTTTTCTTGCACGATAAAACTAGAAATTCGATTAGTTAAGAATTTAAAGGATATCCGTCAGAAATTTGTATTTGCTGATTTAGTGCCGAAAAGTGCTCAAGTAACTCAAAAGAATAAAAGATATTTTAAATGACAAAAGGATTCTGTAGGATTTCGTTCAAACACCGACTAGACATATAAAACCTGACCTAAACAATTTTGAAATGATTCTTAAAGCGATCCAATAGACTGTATGTTCTTCAGAGGTCATCAAAGGTGAATTATAGGTTATCAGAAAAAATATCTAGGTTATGTTGGTTTGTATCAATTTTTTACTTCATGTTTAGACGTTGAAATGCTTTGAATAATGCATTCTTACCTTTAGATATACCTATATTTGCACTTATGAACTCTATCCATTTCCAATATGTGCAAAATATTCATAAGTTTTTGATAATTAAGTATTATTGTTTTTTGTCGATATGCCTAATCGGGAAAATTTCAAACAACACCAAGTTGTAAGGCCAACATCAAAGAAATTACGAAAAGTTTCAAATGCTTAAAACATTACAAACCAAAAGACCCTAATAGTTACTCTCACCCAAAATTAGTTTATGAGGAGTTGCCTCACTACCCTATACAAGGCATGTTAAATGCGGGCACGGAAAAGAGTAATGGAAGGGGAACAGCGAGACGGCTACGTGGCGACATTGATGGACCTTTACTGCCGAATATATCCTACATTAGTTGTATTAAAACGGTAATACTTTTTCTGATTGAATTATTGAGCTCGAAGTGCATTTTAAACATTTCTGTGCCTTAATACTTTCAGGTAAGTACCAAAATAAAAATATAGCCGAATTTTGCATTTGTAATCATTTTAAAAGATAAAAATACTGTTTCTTATATTAGAGCGATGAGTTCTTTAAAATGATAGATAAATATACATAAGAAATGAATAATAAATAAATAAAATTAGAGAAAAAAATTAATATTTCATAAGAACAGCATTTAAATCACAAAATATGCTATAAGTAAAAAGCAGTAAAAATGAATTGAATCCAGCTTATTTATATTGTTAGGTCGCTCATAAGAATAAATTACTTTCTGGTTATCAGACAACATTAATTTATAGTTTCATTCTTTATTTTATTTACTTAAAGTTTGGTAGATTTTGTTACTTATAATTAACTTATTTTGTATTGAAAAACCCCTTTTCTAAATTATTAAATTATACTTAAGTTAGAATTCATTTTTGATTAGTAAGCAATAAATATGAAATAATATTACAACGTTTTTTACTTATGATGTTATATGCTTCATTAAAAATATTGTATATCACCAAATTATTATAGGTAGGGTCAATCGGGGCTAATGTGATACACCTTGAAAAGTGGGGCTAATATGATACACCTGAAAATTATTTACGTTCTTTAAGCCAAAAATAGCCAAAAAAAATTACTGACTAAGTAATACATTCTATTATTGTTGGGCATAACGGAATTACTCATTATTGCATGGTAAGTGGACAATAAAAAAATAAATAGTCAGCAGTGATTTTTTTAGCCAAAAAATTTCAGTGACTGAGTGTAAACTTTTATTCTAACTCCGTTGTTTATTGAGGTAGAAATGTTTTAATGCCCCACCCGTATTGGGGGAAGATAGCTTTATGTTTCTGCATTTGAAAACTTCAAAATAAGTAACCTTATCACGAGATATATGACGTCACATATAGGGGGCTAATTTGATACAAACAAGGGGGCTAATTTGATTGGTATAAGGGTTTTTGTCAAAGACATAAATTGAGCCTAAAAAAATGGAGCCTCTAGAAAAATCTTGGCGTCTAAATACCAGTGACCCGTTCATCATATACCATTTTTATGACTTGCTTGAGGCACAGATGAAGGAACTAAAGCTAGATGATAAACCTAGCCATATCTACAACCTGGATGAGATATCTTTTTGTGCCGATCCTTCTAGAGTTAAACTCTGGTGTTGGACAGAAAGCTCATCGAACTCAAGAAGAAAGTGGCAGAGAAAACACTACAGTTTTGGCATGCATGCTGTAATGCTGCAGGTAATGCATGTAGTGAAAAGGGATAGATGACATCTGTTATATTCCATGCCTACTTTGAAAAATTTTGTCAGGAATTAATATTTGACGGCCATCTAACTCACCTGGATATTGAGACAGCTATCTACGCCAAAAATCAGCCAGTTGTTATAGTAAAACTGCCTGCTCATACAACAGATGTTTTGCAGCCCCTGTTTCAAAACACTCAAGTATACGTGGGATCTAAACATCCTTCAGTGGTACAGAAGTAATCAACGGAAAATGATAAAGAGTGAATTTGTAAACATTCTTTGCAGTATTTGGTATGCCGGATTACCTTGACAATGTAAAAGCGGGATTCACATCTGCTGGAACCTATCCAGTCGATAGAAAGAAATACCCAGTTTCTCGTTTCGATCCTGAAAAACTAGCAAGATACAAAGCCGAACTGGAAAAAACAGCCGAAGCAGCCGACAAATCAGACAACGCTGTTCCATCTGTCGAAGTTTCTATGTCAAGCGATGTATATCAGCCTTTGTCTTCCAACCGGTCACAGCCACCACCGTCTAGTGATTCTGCATTGGCGGTACCTTCTACTTCAGCAGAATGTGGATCTTCAGTTGGTCTATCTCAATCAGTCACAGCCAGCCCAAGTACAGACAGGAACTCTGGTTCCTCTACTCCAATAATCAGCACTCCAAGTACTAACTCCCGTTCGTTTGAGATGTTGCTTCTACAAAGACTTAACAAAACCGTTGCTCCAAAAAAACCAGAAAAAAACTAGCTTCTACGGCAGCAATCGTTACTAGTGAAGAGTGGATTGCTGCTGAACACAAATAAACAAGAAATGGAAGAGAAAGAAAGCCGAAAAAGACTTAAAAAACTAGGAGGAGGAGTGAATAAGAAAAATAAGAAAACAACCACTTCAGGTACCTTAGAAACCCAACTAGCTGAAAATGCTACCAAAGAAGTGAACTTGTGTTCTGACGAAATAACAAGAAAGGAAGAGAGTCAGATAATTCAGGTAAAACAGAGAAAACAAAAGAAGCGTAAGAAAATAACGGTTTCGTCAGACAGCGAGTCAGATATCCCGAGTGAAATTGATTTTGCAGATGAGGATAGCAGTGATTCCGACAGGGAAGATTTTATACAAGACATGCAGAGAGAAGAAGAGTCAGACTTGGAATTTGAGAAGACTTTAGGAAACTGCAATAATAGTGACACGCATGACCAACATCCTACACCTACAATCAATGACTGGGTTGTAGTCAGTTGTAGTTGTAAGTTATGGATATTGAAGCTGGTGAACCAAGAGTGAAATTCACACGAATAAAAGAGACACATGAAGATACCACAGTTTTTTGTTGGAAAGAGCCGGAAGATGTGTCATTTATTGAAAATGAAGATATGGTAGAAAAACTTGCTGAACCTGCTTTGGGAAGGAGAGGAGAATTGATTTTCAACTCGACTTTTGAATATTATAATATTCAATAATTTCATACAAGAAACATTGATAAAAATGTATGAAATGTTAAAAATGTTAATTTTTGTCAATAAACTGTGCTTTAGTTATTCTTTCTCAAGGAGTTTTTTTTTGAGCGAAAAAAAAACATGATCAAGACACGCTTGTATCTTTTATATGGCTAAAGATAAAAATTTGAGAAAATTACTGGTATCACATTAACCCCAGAGCTGTATCATTTCAGTCTCGTCTTACTTTTATTAACGATATTAAATGAAATACAATGCTGTATCACTTAAGCCCCATCATCGTATCAAATTAGCACAACCAGGCGGGGTTATTATGATACACAGTTTTTATTTTTTTTACCATTGGTACTGCAACTACATTTTTTGTGCACCCATAAATAGACTTACCAATACGAATTACATATCCCAGTATTTTTTAAAATGGCTTAATGCAGATGGTTAGGAAATATAGTGAAAGGTGTATATTTTTGTATCATATTAGCCCCGATCGACCCTACATATAAGTGGTTATACATGTTCCCAATGACGTCACGCTTCAACTGCTAGAAATCGTTCGTGAGACAACTTCTCATTCACTAACGTTGACTCTTGACCGGGAACGAATGGAATATACTTTGACCTACTAGCATCCTACCTAACCTACAGTACTTTTAACTATCAGAGTTTACAGACCTGGGTCCCTTCGATCCCCGGTCGAGGGGGAGGTGGGTAAAATCCATTTTAACAAGCACCTAACTTAAGTAAAAATAATAATAATGTCCTGGGCGCAGTTTTCTCTTCGCACGGACTTGACCATTTGTGTAGTATAAGTATACTCTAGTATTTAAAAAAATACTTATATTATAGACTAAATCTGCACAAGAGTGACGTTGGGTATCATAAGACTCCGCTGTTTTAGTTTCGTACGTAAAGTAAATACAATACAATTTAAATAACAAGTATTATGAATAATACCACCAAATCGCTACGGTAGACCATTAAAACAACTCTAAGCGCTCTGCTTGACATCCCATGCCTCCCCACACCGCATCCGTTTAGCCTCTCAAGCTGTAATGACTCAGGAGTGGCACCATTCAATATGTTACATCGGGAAGCGATAGATGAGCCACAGACTGTCCTTTTTGCTTGATTTTCGGATAGGATGGACATGGGGAAGGGAGTAGGGCATTCAAAGTTGTTTCATTGGGCTTTTGGGTCGAATGATATGTCATATAAGGGAGATTTCCGATGAATACATCAAGGTGCCTTGGCGGATAAGGGAAGCGGGAATGGAGGGTATCTTGGGTGATATTTTTGCGAATCTTTTTCGCATTCTTTTTACTTGGTCACTTGTACTTTTATTTTTAATTAAACTGCATTTGCATTTATTTTAACAATACAATGAGTAATGTTAAAGGATTTTTCATGTAGAATGTTGGAAAAGTTATCGGTGAACCCGAGAATATCATTGAAGATATACCAGCCAAAAATGTGAACTCAAAATTATTCATTTCATTGATGAAACTTTTGCACATTCAAATAGACTCCTTATCTGATAATTCAAAGAGTTGCTTCTGTTTGTACTAGTCATCAAGAATGATTCGAAGAAGTGTAGAACTGGAAGGCTAACAAGATTCGACAGCACAGTTGGCATTTGCCTAGAAGTACCAAATTCGGCTACATGCGTTTGGTTTGCTGAATAATTGACGAATGCCGGGACTCCATTAGGGCTGCGACGAATACGCGACATTTAGATATTTTCTTACAACTTCGCTTTAAAATCTGATTAAGGCAATAGGTTACTCTATGTATAAAAAGGACTTGCTGTGCTTTTTCTTTAACTTCATTCTGAAGATCATCTAAACGACCAGTCTGCACACTTGATCAATTGATTTGTTTTTGTACGAAAATTATTTTAAAGAATTTTGCAAAAGATCAAATACATTTTCAGCGGATCTAGCAACATTTACTTGGGAGTGTTACATGGTATCAATCACTAGTTCCTCTGAACCATGAATTTTTAAAACCAATGTTGTAAGATCTCCCAGACTTTCTAACTTCTTTCCTGATGCAAATATCGAGTAATGTGAGCAAGTAATCAATAATAAACTAAAATTACTGATATTTTAAATAGCACAAATTTAATTTTTTTAGTTTTATTAATTTAAAGTTTATTGTCAATATGTATACTAATTTTTATTTATGTACACATGTGTCATCCATACCTGTAATGGTATGAAATTGCTTGTAAAATAATTGTTATCTTGATAAATAAACTAAATATACCTATGCAATTCAATATGCAATATACTTTGATTCTCATAAAATAAGAAACCACGTCTACACTGTGGATACCTCCCTAATGTGGACAATTTGTGTAGTCACGAAGGTGTCCATATTAGAGAAGTTTCACTGTATACGAGAGGTGCGCCATACCCAAATATGAGCAAGTCGATAGTGCTGCACCACTACAGTAAGATCGAAATATTACAAGGTGCATCACATTACAGTGCTTGTTTCATTTGAGTATAGAGTATTAATTTCGTTAGAGTTAAAATCAATGTTACTGCATACTGACAAGCTAAACTGAAAAAACAATGACCTATCTTCACGTAGCGATCGTCTTCAAGTAGTGGTTCTGCACTGCATAAATTGTTCACACCCACAGGTATCTACCATTAATTACTATTTCAACCATGATACTGAGAAACTATGAATACTTTTCTAAGTTTGGCGTTTCCTGTAATTACGAAAATTAGTTCTTTCTTTTCACTAATGTTTTGGTTCGATAATGAATGTTTAAATCCTTCGAAATTTAGAAGAAGATTCAATATTCACTTTAGAACTAAAACTAGGAGAATTAAAATTCAACACTGCAAATGCAAATACTCATACTACGAAAACTTGATTTTTTCAATATGTAAGTTTTTTGAGCTTTCGAAACATGCACAAACAGAAACTGCAAGTTTCCTGAGATCTTGCATGTCGGGTTTCTGAAGCCCGAATTTTGAAGATTAGCTGGAATTACAATTTTGCAATTGCAAACTTCAATTGCTTGTAGCTTCAAAATTAACTTAAGAAAATCAACTATGAAGTTTACATTCACTTACACTTCACATTCTGTAGTTTTAAATGTTCCATTTTTTCATATTTTCGAAAAGTCAGTAGCTTTAAAAAGCTCTGTTCTCTTTGCGTAAAATAATGACAACCAAAAAATAATAATTTTAAATTATTAACCTCTTTTTCTATGTATTAAACGTAGGTATCGCAGATGTACAAATAAATCTTGAATTTTGTTAGTAATTATTTTGTAGAAGTGTCTGATCTGGCAATGCATACTATTTGGAAAATAAATGCATATTTTGTATTTTTAATATGTTAGTAGTGTTAGAAATATTCAAATTTGCAAGTTGCACTGAATGGATGATGGAAGAGACATCAAGCAGCATCGTCTAGTTATGTAGAATTTATATCAATGTCTAATCATTTCCTTGCTGTTGTTTACCCTGGGTTACTGCTAGCTATACCGATCTGGAAACAGATTTGCAATCCCGAGTGCAAGAGAGCATCCTTTTGTGCAGGGCTGGATTTAATTTAAAAAAATTCTATATTTTGGGATTAGCAATTAAATAATTTTTTTAAATATTTTTTAAATTAAGGATTGAGTTTTTAAAAATATTTCTTTGAGATTAGGAATTGAAGATTGGGTTTTTTAAAAATATTTTTTGGGATTACGGATTGGGATTGGATTTTTTCACAATAATTTTTAGAATTAGGAATTGGAGGTTGAATTTTTAGAAATATTTTTTGGGATTAGGGATTGAATTTTTAAAAATATTTTTAGGATTAGGAATTATAAAGGATTAGGTTTTTCAAAATATTTTTGTGATTAGGAATTAAATCTTTTCAAAATATTTGATTGGGATTGGTGATTACTTACTAATAACCCGATTACTATTCCAGGCATTCCTCAACCTTGGTCTTGAGATTATCAATAGTTACAATTCATGCACGACATCAATATTGCTTACCAGCTTGGTTAGTTATAATAGCAGAGATACCCACTATCGAATTGCTGGTCTTACCTGAAAAGGATAATATATAATTAGTAAATAAAATCAAAGATAAAAATGCTTAATATATAAGAATGCTTAATCAAGAAGACATTTTGGCCAAAAAGAAAGAAGATCAAAGAAATTGCAGATAAAGGCTTGTTCGCTGGTTCCTTAGTTTGACAACCTCGGAAATGCCAAATAAGAAATAAATGACAGTCTTTAGATGCTTTAGCTATCGATATTACATTTTTATTCATCATGAAAGCGTTTAAGAATTTACGAAAAAAATTATATTAACATGACTGAATGTCATTTTAGGGAAAAATATTTTCTGAAGTATGAGAAGAGACTTATTATAATCACAAATAAAACGCACTTACAACTGTACTTGAACAACAGTAGTCGTAGTGTTATCATCAGAGTCGTCACAAGCGGGTGTGCAAATTGTGCGAAGAGCACGTGTACACACATCGTGCCACAATAATTGCTGACATCTTTCACTCTTTCACACTCATTGTCTAATTGGCATGTAAATTGGTAAGTACCTGTATGGTTGATCGCACTTATCGTAAAATTATAAATAAATTTAAAAAACATAAATAAGTGATATTTTTTTATAAAACACTAATATGTGTGAGGTCTGTCGACATATTAAAAAGACGACTTCAAACTTGATAATTTATTATTAGTAGAATCAAATTTAAATGTAATTTTAATAACTGCACTTCCGTCTAGCTTTCTATTTTAAATAATTACCTTGTGTAATTTCATATTTAATTTGAAAATTAACGCATGCACCGAATAATTATGTCGGATGAAATGCAAATCGTTTTGTTACGCTCGTTAATTTGCATCAATAATGTAAAATTTTCATTTAAAATGTTTGCATTGTATTTTTTAAATAGTTGTAAAATTGTTTCATTTTAGGAATTACTATCCAGTTGGAGTATTTTAATTATTTAATTAAGATTCAAACAAAATGCATTCTTATTTTCTTAAAACGGTAACTTTTTACGATATTTTTCAGATTACTTTTATCTATACTCGCAAATCGTTAAATTAAAAATTCATCCATAAATAATTGAATAGTGTGCATAATAGGTATTTTTCGTTAAAAAAATCCAATTCATTTTGTGCATGGGCGAAGTTATCGGAGGAAATTAATTTTCAAGTTTAATTTCAAACATTTTAAGTTAGTCGATCGATTTTGTTTGTTTAAGAAGGTGTAAGTATAGGTAATAGAAAAGGGTATAAATTAAAGAATTTATTTAAGCAAAAATTAAATTAATCGTAATTTAGTCGAATACATTATGACCAAAGCCATTTGAACTTGTGCGGGACTGGGTTCAAACATGACTAAAGGCCTTTTGTTATTTGTGTTGGGAGTTGTGAGGAGTATTTTTCGTTTGTCACAATTCGAAAGAAGACGAAGAACAGGGCCCTGTTCGAGGGAACATTCTGATTCCGTTTTACGTTGGCCTTGATTGTGACCCATAGATGCCAGAGATTCCATAGGTCGTATTGAAAAAACGCCTCCGTGTAGGTAAAATGTGTCTTCCAATATCTTCATCTTTGTTGGTAACAATAGCAATTAACTTTTTACGTTTGTTTGTTCAAGTTCCCTGCTACAAATACATAAAGTTATTCCAAGATCTTTGTCAATGGTGATGTAATTTTAAGTCAAAAATAAACTACAAGTTAGAAAGGTTACCACGGTGAATATTTATGGCTAGTAATAAGAATTCTGGAATATCAAAGAAGTAGGTACGGTAAGTAACCACATAAAAATAAAAGTAACCAGAATTTCTACTTCCGTAGGAATATTATATTTTGGATGAAAAAAATCATCTCGGTAGTCAAGGTAGGACGTTCGAGACCCACTCCAAGCAAAATGCTTTAGATCTATGAATCTTGTATCTGCATCTTTGCATGTAAAATGGGAGGTATAAGTATAATCAATAAGTATTCCGCTCTACCCCCCCCCCCCGTCCAACAAATGGAGTGTCAAAGTAAAATAAAACATGCTACACAGTACCAAGGTCTTTGCAAATAGATAACAAATTCACAAAGACGAGGGCAATCGCGAAGCTTCACCACCACTTTCTGATTAGTTCTTGTGTAACTGCGTGATTTAAATGAATAAAAAAGTAAGCTCAATCAAGTTGCTATTGGGATTAATCGTAAAAAAGCTTTAAGATAAACATTTGATACTTAGTGCTAGTTAGTTTCCAGGCTATATAAAAGTTAATTGTGACACACAATTATTTTAAAATATTTTTCCAAATCCATAGGTCACGTAATTTTATACACTCTGTATATTTTAAACTTGTATGTTCTTCGACATTCTTGTTTCTACTTTGCATTTTTCGGTACAATTAATTCGACTTCCTAATTAACATTTGGGCAGTAGTATTTAATGTTTGTCGATGACAATCGTGCTGATCAAATAAATTAAACATAAATATTTTAACCCCTATCCAGAAGAAGGATAGGTAATACCAACAAACTACTCAGTTCGTACCCATCAGATCAGATTTTGAAGAAAAACTGATAGGTCGGTCCGAGCATTAATAATATAATTATTGTTCTATACTCCATTGATGAATTCCTTCCAGAATTTTCTAACCTTGTCATGATCTATTGAATATAGAGACTTCTGTCGTTGCATGTTTTTATGTGAGTATTTAGGTAGCATCTGTGAAATGTTTTGCACTTATCAATGAATTTTAAACAAATGAACTGACTTTTATGAATGAACTCCCGTTGAAAAATCAACGGGTCGTTTCTGTTCGCGTCAGATATTTGCGCAGTAAAAAAGAGATCTATTTACAAAAGTTAAGCTGGTAACGCCGCCAATAATCTGCATGCATACCCCCATAATACCCCGCAACATTCGTAGGTGCGCTCAAATAACACTATAACAGTGAACAAATTTTTCAAGCATATATTGTATTATTGAATGCTGTTAGTGCAGAAGTGCAATTAGTTTTGTTGTAGCACCTTCCGTTTTTTAAATATCGCATTTCTGATACTTGCGTATAATTGAAACCACTGTTGTCAGTGCTCTTAAAATTAAGATTTAAGTGTTCCATATTAGAATTAACATATAACGTACCCTATATTTTTTGTCAAAAAATCTTAATAACTTCAAATTTATTGTTCAGTAATAATTACAGTCTCCATAAAAGCTGAATTTCGAGAATCACTGATTTTAATGCCGTTTTCGCCATTTGATAGCTTGGTTCTAGGATAATGATTTTATATAGAAATTGCTCAAAGGGTCTTTCGAGAGTCGAATAATGAGCAAAATGTAAAAGAAATAATTAGGAAAATTGGCAAAACAAACACAACATGCCTTAAGCCGGGTGGCAGATATGTATCTCTTGCAGATTACTCACAATGAACATTTTGCTAATAATTATTGTTTTGGAAAACTCTTCTCCCCCTAGAATGTTGTCTTACTCCGCCCCTGAATGGAATGTCGGTAATTTCTGTATTTCTTTACCTTTAGAATTACTTCAAGTATAATCTGTAAACATTTGAAGTTTATAGCTTACGCCATTCAAGAGATATATAGCCATAATGATTTTTTTAAGAAATACCTCCCTCTACGACTCCCTTTGGTTTTTTTAGGATTAAAAATATACTCATACGCCCCTTTTTCGAAATATTTTTCTATGGACATCGGACATTGGAACTGGCTATTAACTATTATAATATGTTTGATAAAACTTATAGAAACTTGTAGTATATGCTCTTGCTATGGACAAGCAGGGGAGGGGAATATAGACTTATTTGTACGCAGGTTTTAGGTGGTTAGGTTTTTATTAGAAACTTTTCCATGATAATAATGTAACCTAATTTGTTAATAATTAATAAAGATATTATTTGTTTATTAAGCATGTAATTTACAACCGATGCATAAATTACTTGTTACTAAATGAATCATCCGAGCAAGAATAAACCATTCAGCAAAGGCAATGAAATCAGACAATCAGAACGCAAAATATTCCTCCAGCTTCAACCTACTTTTCCTGGGTTCAATGATCGGCCCTTGATACAATTCCCTGTAACAAGGTAATGTACATTTACTCTGTTGGTCATCTCGTTAAGAAAATGGCATTGACTATAGTTACCTTTGAGTGGTAGTAATATGTATAAGAACTCAACTAAGAACTAGACAAGATTTAGACAAATTAAGTGTTGCAAAGATAGAAGACTACAGAGAAACTAAGGAGTCACATAGATGGGCCACTGATTGGTAAAAAAACGAAATGAAATAAACCCATCAAATAGTAACAAAGTTGCGGGACCAAGTGCATTCTAAAAGTTTAATGAATAAAACATAGAAAATGTGAAAAATGCTAATGGCATCTAACGTGTAGAGTCATAGTGCACACTGTTACAGATTGGACAGCTTTTAGCTTACTACAAGCATTTAATGGTAAGCCACATGGTAGGTGAAGTAATAATTATCAGAGCATAAAAATACACAGCAGATTCACTCTGTTGTCGGCACTTTGACGTTTTTCAGCCAATCTCGCCTATCGTACACATGTACGAACAGTTTGCCGACGTGTGCGGATGCTATACACAATTGCTGCTTTGCAGTCTCCCAAGCAGTTTGGGAATAAATCAAGGTCACACTCGGAGGTTGAAATTATTAGCGCGAGTGCACAGAATTTGCAACATTGTATTACAAATTATTCATAACCATCGTTGAATCTGTAATAACTAGTTAATAAACTATTTTCTTTATTTTATATTTTTTAATTACACTTCATATTTTTATATTGAAGATTTTACTTTACATAGATTTCTTCAAATTCAAACAGATATAAACAAACCATAACTGATAAAATGTAGACACATAAATAAATACAATTCCTTATAAAATATTTATATAACCATATTTATTTTAATAAACATTTCATAAGTTACACTTACTGAAATGTTTGATTTTATGATCCCAAATATTAATCACCGGCCATTATATGAATTATAAAATTTAATTACTAATTATAAACACTAATTTGGAGATTACGAAATTAGTTTTAAATGTAGTCAAGCATTCAGCAATGTAATTTCTTATGGCTCATATTATCAGAACCATTACATGACTTTGATTTTATAATATATAATTTCATATATCTGCTTTAAGAACAAAAACATATTTGTATTAAGAGTCTTTACCCACGTTCCGCTTGATGTGGTAAATCCTTAAGGTTTTAAGGCTACTACAGTATTTTAATAACAAATTTTTATCGTAGCAGTTTTCTTATATAGAATTAAATATGTTAGAATGAAGAATGTCACAAGTATGTTTCGAACAGCCTAAATAGCAACAAACTCGTTCAATATAAGTTGGAACGTGTGTCGCATCCTTTAGTCACCATGCCCTTTAGTTACAGTTCAATTTTGTTTCGATAGCTTTAAATATTCCATAACAAATCCAAGGAAGATATATGTAATACATTAGCAGCTGGTGAGTATGATTCGGCTAATCTAAGATTAGGAAACGAATGTGTATTTCGAAAACATTGAAGTACATAAAATTTGGGAACTATAGTTACATAATGATGAACCTATGAACTATTAAGGCCATGAATTTCTAAAGTTTTGGTGATTCAGAAGTTTTGAAACCTCCCCAAACCTACGAATCTATTCATACATCTGAATTTAGAAACTTTCAAGCAGTTAAATTTTAAAACCTACATTTCGTGAAACTCTTACAATGAAATGCAATCCCTGTGAACTAAAATATTAAAAATCTACCACTTCAAGATACAAAACCTTTAATAAAAACGATAGCAGAACCTCAATATTTCTTCAAAGCTAAGAAATGTGAATCTATGAATGTCTGAAACTTACTATTCCGTTTTTAACTGCTGAAATTCCAAAGCCAACACTCTGGAAAGTTACAGTTCCGAAATTTCCAAACTCCTAATTATGAAAATCCAAAACTTTGGAACCTAAAAAATGTGATATTTTATATGCCTACAATCAGTATAAAGTTTAGTATCAGTTAGTTGACCACCAATCCCAGCCATCATTTCTACTTGTTCAGTGTGCGAGAGCCTCCATCGTGTTGGTACTGCATGTCATTGTACAGATTGAGTTGGGCATTCTCTAAAACACATCTACTCTAGTTTTAAGCAGCTCTCAATAACTGTTGGCTCTTAACCGATTAAGCAGCACTTTATTGGCTAACAACTGATTATTAAATACTGATGTTACCAATACTTTAATTCTAAATATTTGCTGGTAGCCAGTTCCGGTTTAGTAATAATTTATTGACTATACATATTTGTCTGATCATCTCTTTCAAATTGAGATTAATCCATAATTAGTTCATATATCACCTGACGGAAACTCAGGATTCATAACCATTCACAATCTTCTACTAGTTTAAGAGCCCATACGTGTTGGCAATGATAAGAGGCGTTCATTACTCTGCAAACAAAATATTGGGGCACACCTTGAACCCCCGAAAATCTTTGGACACTTCGGTCTAGCGGCTTATCTTTGTTTCCTGGTTCGCAAAAATGTAGATGTATTGGAATATATCTAGATACAACTCGACCAGCTGATTCGATTAAGACTATGTTCATCGTCCGGAAACGACCTTTAAATTTCAATGTTAAGTCTATGGCAAACGTGTACAACATGTATACAAGATCCAAGAGGTCACGGATGCCTGTAAACATGAAACCGACTAATACAAAAGTATTTTGAAAAATCATTGTATAGAAACAA
Organism: Agrypnus murinus; assembly: GCA_929113105.1. Classification (NCBI taxonomy): domain Eukaryota; kingdom Metazoa; phylum Arthropoda; class Insecta; order Coleoptera; family Elateridae; genus Agrypnus; species Agrypnus murinus. The sequence continues at coordinate 41,281,185 of OV816028.1, forward strand.
GCAAAATGTTTCAGAGGCCAATAGATCCGTTTTGGAGATAGTAGAGGTTGCAGAAAACTTTTCTAATAAATCGTCTTATCTTGAATTATTATCTAACAAAATGAGCATCAATACCCATCGTTATATTGAATAGAAATGTTATCCACAAAATGATTTAACTAACCAGTTATTCGTATTAAGTAAATAAAGGATTTATGTATGCAAATTGTTTTTGTTTTATCTAATATTTTCGTTTACATAGTTTCGATATGGATCGCGATTTAAAACAAACAAGAAGAATGGGGGAGATTCGGTATAACATATGCATGAGATTGTATCTTTAACAATGAATATCCACATATGTGGTAAATGTGAGCAAACGGCTATAAAATATAGTAACATGGAACATACTGCTATGTGACATAAGAAAAAAGAAATGAAATCGTAAAATTCTACGCATAACAGTCTCATGAATTCATAATAAACTGAGAATTTGTATTTAAACATCAGAATTTTTGGATTCTTGGTTAACTTAGTTAATATTACATTCCCAAGCAGCATTTTTAGTCGTCGCTACGTACCAGCAACTACCGGTGGAACTATTAAGTTTTAGCCACTAGTCACAAGCACGTAATTGCTACGGTTTTGTTACGTGCCTGGAACCAAGATGGGGAACAATTTTTGGGTAGCAGGTACGTGGCGGCGTAGTAATTACTACTTTCATGGAACTTCTTTCTCTTTGACACATCATGTCGCGTGGTTGCTCTCTCTTGCTCTTGCAACTTAACAAATATTCTATCATTTTCTATACTATATAATGCTGGATCGTGTCACAAAATGAATTACCAGTTTATTTGTAATACGTACTTAATACAAAGAGCGATGAAATGTTTGATTATTTTGTCATTCCAGTACACCAAAATTATAAACCATTGCAACTTTTCTGTTAAATATGATGATGATAGATCGAAAAATAACAACGCGCCTTCTTTAAATATATATTTTAGTAAAAAAATGTCTTTAATAAAACATGATCAATATACACGAAATACTTATAAGTTGAAACACATGATAGAAACCATTTTTATGTTATTCCTGTTATGTTCTTTTATGTGTTTAAATAAAAGATACTCAATTACTGTCATTAATTAACTTTATTAATATTGAGTGAGCAGGGCGAATTACCTACACAATGCATAGACTGTAGAAGACGTGTATCCTCCAAGCCGGCTCGAGTATTACTGACGCTCGCCCACGGAACTGACGGAACGGGCCAGGATTGGTTAGTTACATCACTACAAATAAATGTTGCAAACTTCAACCTACATACATAACAATTCCTAAGGCACAATTTGGCACCAATTTGTTATTTTTATTGAAGGTTATATAGTAAAACATCTATTAACAATCATAACAAATTGCAAATTGATTAATGATTATTGATTAATCCAACATTTTACAAGTAAATATGGAGATGGAGTAGTTTACAAAAAATTACTTTAATGTGATTCTCCTGGGTAGCAAAAACGTAAGTGTTACATTCAATACTACTGTAAGGTTTTAAAAACTTTAAAGTAGCTTCGGGCAAGTTACTGCTACAATCATAATACCACTTTGAAGTTGCAACGACTTTAAAGTAAGTATACTAAGTGGCAATACCGTTCCACATACTTTAATAGTTACTCAGAAGTAATGAAACTACATAGTTCCAATAAATAGTAGAAACAACTACACAATTACTAAAATATTCCGAATTGAAGAAATTAAACCTATAAAGTCATAAATTTAGTTGCAGTTACGCAACAACTACTCAATCAAAGTTCCGATCTCAGTTGCTGCTACTTAAATGCTGCTTGGGTTGATGGTGAAAATTCAGAAAGAATTGAGAAACTTGGAGACATTTGAGTAAAAACTTCTCTGTAACAGTTTCTTGGGCGTTGCTAAAGATTCTCAATAATGTAAGGTAATTCTATGTTATTGAAGAAAATCTCCTATTGGCCTCGCAAGTAAAAAATCATTCGCTTATTGTTGCTATTATTAGCGGATAGTTATGAACAGATATTGCATGTATGATACACTATTAAAAATACCTTCTACATAAAGGCAGCCGGTGTTTTATGGGTTCAAACCGATATAATCGTTACTTAACCTACCTTGATCTACGAGACTGCAACTCCAAGAGACCAATGCAAACAGGTTTATTTTCGGTGGAATTTTGTTACAATTTCAAGGTGACGCGTGATGGAACCTACCTAGATGCTTTGAAAGTTGCTGTTGCTTTGAAGTCGGCAAGCCATGGTTGTAGAGCAGGAATATCACTCATATGAGTTAGAATTTAGCATTAGCAGAAACTGTAAAGAAGTTTCGAGTTTATCTGTTGAGCATTGAATTTTTGCGTTGTAAGTAATTGCCATGCTCTGATAAGGCTAGAATCAGGCCCCTATCCGGCCTGCCCTAGTTTAAACAAGAGCTAGATCAGAAATGTAACGCCTTGGCAGATCTGAACCCGATCACGCTTTCAAATATGTCCATATCCATATCCCAGCCTGATAGGGAACAACCGTATAGGTCAGTCCATATTGGAACCTGATCAGGGCCACATATAAATTCCTTAATAGGGCATGCCGTAGTAGAACCTGACCCGGCCCAGATCGTTTTAGGGTTTGCCATAACAAATTTCTGCTCGGGAAGCTATTCACATGGTATATTTCTTTCTTGATCTTACCAAGAACCTTGCCATGAATGCTGCCTTGCTACGCGTTCCAATCGCAATCTCTTACAAGCCATTCACCTGATATCTCTTCCTGGATCTCTTCCAAAGAATACTGCCATGAATACTACCTTGTTACGAGTTACAATTAACAAAGACTGAATACTTACGCTAATGCTTATCTTTTAAGATTAAGTTAGCATAGATATTTTTAGTTCAAAAAGTGCATCGTCGCAAGCATCACTTGTTCGAAACGAAATATCGATTATTGTTTCTTAAAATTACTTGATAATCTTAACCCTTATTCTTTCATTCTAATAATAATAATTGTAAGAACCTCTAGCAAGTGATCACTGCGGTCACTAATTATAATTTTAACCAGACTTAAGTTTTGCCTTATTTTGCTATCAGTTACCAGTTATTTTAATTAGATTGTAATGAAATACTTAAGTAGGCTGTCATCACTTTTAGTTCAATTTTAGCTTCAATTTTCAATTAGTCTAAATCTAAATTTAGTTTAAGCATTGATGTACAAAACTCATTGAAAAGACCGATTCTTAAAGTTTTTTGCAGCTGAAATTTATTTATTCAAGCAAAAACTAGTCTTTTATTCTTCAGCAAATTTATCTATAAGTATAGTGTTCATCTCTTCCAACAAACCAGGAAACACTATAAATGGTGACTTAGCTTTGATTGAATTGATTAAAAAAATACTCTGGGGGTATCAAGCAGCTTTCAGCAACAGACGAAACTTGCAAAAAACTGCGAGGCAACGACTGCGACGACCTACATTTCAGGTAAGTTCTAGCGATGAAAGCTGTAAAGCCAACTGTTACTTAAAATCATGAATTACTACGAAAGAACTAATTTCACATTTAAGGGCAGTTTTCAAAAGAACTACCTGAGCGCTCTGTGGATTACAACTTCAGAAACAGAAAAATGGGATGTGAACATAGCCAGAAGTAGTATGCTACCAATACCATGATGAATAAGATTACTTCTAAATACTGCGTAAGCGTAGTATATATGCGTCATATGTAGCGGTATGGGTATTAATCAACACTTCTTCTTCTTATTCTTCTATGTAGGTTAAAAACCTGTTTTTCATCACGCTTTCGTTTGGCTAGGCAGTTTCTGTTGATGTTGAGATTCAGCTCTGCGCCCATCTCTTCTTTGGTCTGCCTCTTTCCTGCAGGTCGGTTGTCTCTGGCTATTTTAATTAGCCTGTGGTCATCGGCTCTGGTGACATGGTTGTTCCAATCCTTCCTTCTACTTCTTACAAATTTTACATCACGTTACATTCATTCCTTATTCCTTCATTTCTGATTCTGTCTAGTCTCGTTCTTCCTGCTATTGTTCTCAAAGTGTTCATTTCCGTTGTGCGCAGCAGCTGTTTGGTTTTACCAGTTTCAGCTCGTAGCGGTATGGGTATCAATCAATACCTACGTTAAATCAAGGTTACCGAAAAACTAATTAAGATAACAACAAATGTAGCAAATACAATATCGAATACAAATACATACAGCAGAAACAAAAGAAAATATCCCAAGACGTAGGATGTAGATATCTTTATCTACATCCTACGTCTTGGGATCTTTGTTCAAACAACCCTTCAGGCGAAACCCATGGCTTCTTTTTACCAAGTTTGTATGACTCCTTGATATCACCGATGACATAATGGCCGGTTAGTAGTAATTATTTTACTGCCATTATTTTGACAGCAAAGCTCAACCTGTTTTCGGTAGGTATAAGAAATACCTACCGAAAACAGGTTGAGCTTTGCTGTCAAAATAATGGCAGTAAAATAATTACTACTAACCGGCCATTATGTCATCGGTGATATCAAGGAGTCATACAAACTTGGTAAAAAGAAGCCATGGGTTTCGCCTGAAGGGTTGTTTGAACAAAGATGAGCGTTGATGGTGACGCTGGTAGCTAGACAATGTTACTTTGATCTGGACTACTGAATACCATTTAATTGAGCAATGAGCATCAATATAAATAATGAGAATAAAGCAACTTGAGTAACATTTGGAAAATGTGCATAGGCTTCAAATATAATTCTTTTTACTCAGAACTCGTATGTGCTTTACCACTAACGTTTTGGAACACGACGGCATTCAATTAACGTACCTATTCAGATCATTATCTGACGTTAGAACTTAGAAGATCTTCTTTGGAACTACCAGCGGAAACTGTTAAAATATCTTCGACATATTCGAAGGTACCAATTAATTATCTATGTAGATAAACACTTCAGTGACGATGATGATCTAATGAGAGAATTGAGTGAATTGATGCGAAAATGTTAACGTATATAGTGGAACTATTCCTTCTAGGTCAACTTGAATTTTTTATTGAACATTACATAATTAAATAATTTATTGTTTAATTGTAAGCAATATAAACAAATAAATCCTAATAAATACCAACAAAAACAACTCTATCAAAACAATAAAAACAACAGCCATCCCGTTAAAATTCGGCATAAATGTGATTCTATTCTCTTTTCAAATATCAAGGTTAGTAAAGCAGTCATGTGTGAACCCACAACGAATCTTGAGACAATCAGAATTCCATTATTCATCCTTGTCGAATTTGAGCCGACTATTCTAAAACCACCTTATCAGTAATGCAGCTGACGCAACTCTCCCTCGCTGCCACCATTATCAGAATGAACTTTGTTCAGACCATCAGAGGGCTTATATACATCTACCCCACATTTTCACGATTCCCTTAGTTCCGGGTACTTTAGGAAATGGATTTCGCTTCTACAATCAATCCATTGTAAGGGTATTGTTAAAAACTGAAGTTCAACTGAGATTGTTTAAATGAAATTAAATGTCTTGGGGTTACTAAAAAATAATATTTATATCTGCAAATATTACAATAGAAAAAAAAGAAAAATATTTTCATATGCTAAGTTCAGCAAAGCTTTGTGTGCATTGTTCTTAGATTTGTTACAGAGAGCTACGATAGGATCCCTCGAGTCTTCCTCATGGAAACACAAAAGGTCTGTGCATAACAAAACGTCTAAAGTAATACAGAAATATACCCAGAATCTCATTTAGTTCTGCATCATCAAGATATCTCAGACTTCAAATCTTAACCTTGAAGAACAATCAACAAAGCACTAATAAAAGCATACCTAGCAACCTCCTTACATTTTTAGTATTCCTATTTCAAATTGAATAAAATACCACCCGGCACTAATACAAATCAATTTTATTGTCTTTACTATACAATACAGCCAGCGAACAATGTTATCAAAGAACATGGTATAAATAAGTCCGAAAGCACTTTCGATTTAGTATTTTTATATCAAGTTTCCAAACTCAGAAATGATTTCACGTGTAATTCTATTCGTTTTAATTAATGTGGAACTATCAGATATAGTTCATGGTGAGGTTTATCGTTTGCCAAAAAGTGTAAGGCCAGTACGCTATATGCTGACTGTTGAGCCATATTTAAGAGTTTCTGATGGTGACCAAGATATTGCTTACAGTGGTAGCGTTATGATCGAATTGGAAATTTTAGAAAACACGAAAAGTATTACTCTGCATAAGCAAAATTTACAAATCGATGAAAATAGTATCAAGATTGTCGATAGTGATAGAAATGCACATAAATTAACCCAAATATCTGCCAATGAAGATGAAAACAGCTACACAATCCACATGGAAGATGAACTTATTAAACATAAGAACTATACATTGAAGATAAATAATTTTTTCAATATGTTAAGGTTGGATGGCCTAGGATTTTTTAAAGCCTTCTACACGGTGTTCAATGAAACCAGGTAGGTTTTATATTCTCGACTCTTCTTGATTGATTGATTCTGATCAACTAGATAAGAAAAATGTTGTAGAATATTAGCTGCAACACACTTTCAACCAAATGCTGCCAGAATGGCTTTTCCATGTTTCGACGAACCAGCTCTGAAAGCAAAATTCATTGTCAGTGTAATAAGGGCAAATGGATTTCATTCTCTGTCAAATGAAGAATTGGAATCTACGGAGTAATAAAGGTTGAAAACAAAACACAGTTGTAAACATGTCTGATTTTTTCCAGGGATTTAGGAAACGGGCGTTTTAAAGACACTTTCAAAGAAACGCATGTCATGTCGACTTACACCTTAGCATTCACAGTATCACAATACGATTCTGTATCTCTAGAAAAAGTTAAAATCTTCAGCAGGCCAGCTCTTATAAATGACTCCAAAAAAGTGGATTTTGCACTGAGTGTCGGTGTAAAAGCTTTGCATGCTCTTGAAGATTATACTGGCTTGGACATGGTGATTAAAAAAATGGATATATTTACTATTCCTGATTGGTACTTTAATTATTATGCTATGGAAAATTGGGGATTACTTATTTTTGGGTAAGATCCCGTTAGATACTCAAATTAAGTATATTAATAGTTAAATAGTCAAAGCAGTCATGATTTCCTTAGACTATTCAAGTTTGAGTTCAAAGCTAAAGAAAACTCCACTAATTTGATCCAGTATGCTGTATTCAATTAGTACAGGGTCAATATGAGCCAATAGCCCACAGCAATGGCATTTTTTGATGCACTGTTTCTTGTTCGCAAAATTCGAAATTTATTGCAATATTTCTACTTAGACACTTTGAGCTAGATCTGCAAACAAAACTATACAAATGGTATTTTTTCCAGAGAAAGTTATCTATTGAACGAGTACGATAATGCCGACTACTCTCAAAGAACTGTACTATATTTAGCTCACGAAATTGCACATCAGTGGTTTGGCAATCTTGTCACACCAGAATGGTGGGATTGTATATGGTTGAGCGAATCATTTGCCGCGTATTTTGAGTACTACATAGCTGATTTTGTGAGTTTTTTGTCTTTAAAAATCAAACCAAAGTAAAATAAAAACATGAACACGTCTTTAGGTAAAACCTTCTTGGAGATTGAAAGATATATTTGTGGTCGATGTAGTACATGAAGCTTTCCGAAAAGAAGAAAGATTAAATGGTGGACATCCACTCAATTATCCTGTCGTAGATCCTAGTGAATTTCCTCCTTATCATATTATGTATGCAAAAGGTGAGATGATATCCTTTAGTTAGGAATAGTCATGTTGATCATTGTTTTTTCTTTTGCTTTAGGAAGTTCCATAATAAGAATGATGGAACATTTCTTAACACCCGAAATATTCAAAAGCGGACTTAAGATTTACCTTAATGAGAAGTAAGTAACAAATTAAGATTCGTTCCAATTAAAACATATTTTCCTAGTAAATTCCAAGCCACCTCACCATCTGATCTATATGCAGCCTTACAAAAGTCTGTAGATGAGTCTAACGCACATCACTTGAATAATATGACAGTTAAAGAAATAATGGTAACTTGGGACAGCAACAAAGGATTTCCAATAATTATTGCCGAAAGAAACTATGAGAATGGAAGTATAAGCATACGACAAGTAAATTATCAGTAAAAACTCGTTGTTTGTTTTAGCCTACATTTAAGTAACGTTTCATGTTTTAGACAACCACTTTCGATAATAACACTACATGGATAGTTCCCATTAATTTTGTGTTTTCTTCACATAAAACTATTGATTTCGCGACTACACACGCTGAGTTGTGGTTAACTACAGAAAGTACCACAGTCAGTAGAAGTTTTCCCATCGACGGTTGGTTTTTGGTAAATAAACAACTAACTGGTAAGTTTTAGTTTAAATAAGGACGAAGCACTTAATTTTGAGCCGCTTTAAGCTAGCTAGCAAAGTGGGCAGAATGACTTCTAACATATTTCAAAATTTAGTGCCCAATTAAAAAATTGAGTGCTCGGCGCTTTTTTTAAATACATTTTGCTAGCTTAAAGTTAGCAGCACATCTTTTTATTGTATATTAATGTAAAAAATTATAAACTCAAAAATAATTTAGTGCTCAATTAAAAAATTGAGTGCTCGGCATTTTTGTAAAATACATTTTGCTAGCTTAAAGTTAGTAGAGTATTTTCTATTGTAAATAAATGTAAAAAAGATTATAAACTCGAAAATAATTTAGTGCTAATTCAGTGCGCAATTCAAAAAGTGAATGCTCGGCGGTTTTTTAAATACATTTTGCTAGCTTACTTAAAATGAACAGAGCATATTCTTTTTTATTGTAAATTATTATAAAAAAATTTATAAACTAAAAAATAATTTACTGCCCAATTAAAAATTGAGTGCTCGGGTTTTTTTAAAATAATACATTTCGCTAGCTTAAAGTTAGCAGAGCATATAAACTAAAAAAAAAATTTAGTGCTAATTTAGTGCCCAATTAAAAATTTGGGTGCTCGGTATTTTTTAAAATACATTTTGAGAGCTTAACTTAAAGTTAGCAGGGCATATTTTCTCTATTGTAAATTATTGTAAAAAATTTCTCGCCTCAAAATAATTTAGTGCTAATTTAATGCCCAATTAAAAAATTGAGTGATCGGCTTTTTTTAACATAATACATTTTGCTAGCTTAAATTAGCAGACCATATACATTTTTGTTATGTAAATTAAAGCAAAAAACTTGTAACCTCGAATTTAATTTAGTGGCCAATTAAAAAATTGAGTGCTCAGCGTTTTTTAAATACATTCTGCTATCTTAAATTAAAGTTAGCAGAGCATATATATTTTTGTAATGTAAATCAATGCAAAAATTTATAAACTCGAAAATAAGTTATTTTTAATTTAGTTACCAATTAAAAAAGTCGGGTGCTAGGCATTTTTTTAAATACATTTCGCTAGCTTAAATTAAAGCTAGCAGAGAATATATATTTTTCTAATGTAAATTAATGCAAAAAAATATAAACTCGAAAATAATTTAGTGCTAGTTGAATGCCCAATTAAAAGTTGAGTGCTCGGAGTTTTTAAAATACATTTTGCTAGCTTAATTTAAATCGTTAATCACCTAATCTTTTATTTGGGCACTAAGGTTGCACTTAAAAAGCACTATATTACTGAAGAAAACAAAAGTTAAATAAATAAATAAACAAAAAATTGTTTTATAACGAGAATTTAGTAGCACTAAATTATTTTCGATTTTATAATTTTTTTAAATTAATTTACAATAAAAAATGGTCTACTAACTTTAATTTGAGCTAGCAAAATGTATTTTTTAACGCCCCGAGCACTCAATTTTCTAATTGGACACTAAATTATGTTCGAATATATAATTTTTGGATATTAATTTACAATAAAAAAAATGCTCTGCTAACTTAATTGAATTTAAGCTAGCAAAAAAAGCTAGCTTTAAAAAACGCCGAACACTCAATTAGCACTAAATTTTGACATATGTTAGAAGTCATTCTACTCACTTAGCTATGCTAGCTTACAGGGGCTCTAATTTTGGACAGGAAAGGAAATTTGCTAAAAATGAAGTAATGGCCAAAACGGTCCTCCAAAATAATCTCAATTGTTTTTATCTTCTAATCTATGACAATATTTTAAAGGTTACTATCGTGTTACTTACGATTTTGAAAACTGGAAAAGGATTATAGAAAGTATAAAAACCGATAAAGATAAAATACATGTATTAAACAGGGCACAGCTCTTGGAAGATTCTTTTTATCTAGCTTACCACCAAATCATTCCTTGGAATGTCGCCCTATATTTAGGTGAATATATGAAATTTGAAGGAGATTATATAGAATTGGCAGCTTTTACTAATGCTGTGTTCCATTCCATACTTGCCAATGGTGATGTGCCTTTAATGAGAACAAATGCCAGAGACTCAATTATTTTCCATGATCATCCATTAATGGCTACCATCCATGCAACAACCACAGAGTTGGATTTGCTGAAAGTATGTTTTATGGTTGAAATAATAAAATTTTCTATAATGATTAAATCTATTGTGTAGGTATATTTGCGAAAAACGTTAAGCGGAGTTATGAATTACTTAGGAACATCAGAAAGACCTAACGATACTCACTTGGATGGACTAAGCAGATCGCTACTAATACAATTTTATTATTACATCGGTAATTAAGAATCTGGAGTAGGAAATCCGCACGAGATTTTTCTTATTTCGCAGTAGCACGTACATATCATAAAATTTAGATCTCGAAATCATAAAATAGTTTTTCAAAAGCTCCATTCCATTCTAAAAGTCATTAGAACTGTAATCATTTTCATTAACACTAATATATTCACTTACAGTATGTAGGTGCCTGTTGTAAGTTTAGAATTATAATTGTAATAGATTTGTGAATAATAAAAATCTAATACACAGCAGCATTCTAATGTTTTACGGTAATACATGTACATATACAGATGAGTTCACAGAACTAAGTGGATGACACGGTAATTCGATCGGTATCCACAAGCGCACATGCTGACGGAACCAGTGTAAACGTATGCAGATAGGAAATGACGGATTTTCCACTCATGACATTAAAGATTGTCCAGATGATGTATAATATAAAAGAAAGAAAAACATTGTCGAAAAAACTTTACTGTGGTATGTTAGAACTGAAGGCGGAGCTTCTCTACCACATACTCGTCGAAGCAATGGATGCTAACAGCTACATTCAAAACGGATACAGTTTATTTGACAGACATCATAAAAACGATGAAATTATGGTATGACCAGATTTAGCATCAAACAATTACACCAGAATAACACTTGAATGGCATATCTTTTGTATCTAAAGCAGCCAATTCCTGAGTTTGCCAGAAACTCGTATCATCGAAGATCTTTGGGCATTATTGAGTCAATAAGTTCACGGTGATGGTTGGGAGGGCCAAACCGAAGCATAGTTGCAACGTAAAATATTTCTAAAAATTAAACGTTAAATTCAGGACCACGCTCACGGTCCAATATCAGTCATGTAATTAACTTTTTGAAAAGAATAACAATTTCTGTTTTTATAGTAATAATGATAAAGTTGAATTGCTCTAATTTCTTTGTGTATCTTATTGTTGAACTTTCTTTTCACAACTATATTATACTTGTCGTTTAAAATGAAGTCTTTCTCAAGGGCAGATTTCTTTTCGATGCCCCATATCATAGGGAAAACTCTTTGGTGGGAGACTGACCAAAAATAATCTTCAGTTTGAAACTAATTTACCAACTCAAAATCACGTGATGCGTGGCAAATACAGTCACGGTTAAAAAGGATTTAATCTATTTTTGTTATCAGTGCCAAACCAGTTCAGACTATGGTTAAATTAATTAAAAATATTCAATACAGCTACCATCAAGTTTATTGATCTAAATTAAAGAAAAGCATAATAATTAATGCGTCCAAACAATGTTATCACTTCATATATAATGTAACAACAAGTTTGTAAAGTGCCAATTCCGAAATGATTTCTTACTTGATCTTGTTGTATTTGATAAACGTGAGTATACTCCATAAAGTTTCTTGTGGGTTTTTCGAAATTTACCGGTTACCAAAAAATATAAAACCTCTACGTTATATACTAACTGTTGAACCAAATTTAACGCGTTTCGAAGACGATTACATTCAGATTTATAATCTTGGCTATAGCGGAAGTGTTGTAATAGATTTGAAAATCTTAGAAACCACAGCCAGCATTACTTTAAATAAAGGATCTAGTCTTGAAATTGATGAAAGCAGTATCGGAATCTCTGATATCTATGGTAAAGAACTTGAATTAATTAAAACAATCTACAATTCTACTAAAAGCCAATACACCATCCTCACGAAGGAAGAACTAATTGTAGATAATATCTATACCTTAAGAATAAATAGATTTACCAATACTTTGAACCGGGGTAATACAGGGTTTTTTGTTGCTTACTATCAGTTAGGTGAAAATTGGAACGAAGTCGGGTAAGTTTTTAACATAAAACGTTCGCTCTAACCAAGTGGCTTATACAAATCTATAGAATTCTAGCTGCAACACACTTTCAACAAAACTATGCTAAGGATGCATTCCCATGTTTTGACGAACCAGCTTTCAAGGCAAGATTTTTGGTAAATGTTATAAGGAAGGCTGACTTTTATTCTCTGTCAAATACAGAACTGGAATCAACGGAGTAATACTAGGCTGGAAGAAGTATAGAGCTATTATTAATCTTATTTTTTTTATAGGAGATTAGAAAACGGAAGAATTAAAGATAGATTCAAAGAAACTCCAATCATATCAACATACACCTTGGCGTTTGCAGTATCTCAATATGATTATATATCTTCAGGAAGAATTAGAATCTTCGGCGCTCCATCCCTGATAGAAGCATCTACAACAGCAACATTTGAACTAGATCTCTGCGAGAAAACACTGCAAGCTCTTGAAAGGTTTACTGGTATACCTTATGTGATTGGCAAGATGGATATATTTACCGTACCTGCTAGATTCTTTCAATACAAGGGAATGGAAAATTGGGGACTGACAATGTATCAGTAAGTTCTATAACTATTCTTCGAAAATGAAAATATTTCTGTTGAACAAATGTGAGTCGATAACCGACTGGTTGGTCATAATACTAACAATTTTTACAGTGAAGCGGTTTTTATGGGCAAAGTCATGGCGAGCAAATGCTCTTATCTGAAAGGGATAATATGCAAGAAAATATAAAAGTTACTGACTATTACTTTTTTGTAGGGGCGTTTATCCATTATTAAAAGACTACACCGCAACGAACATTCAAGAATTTGTACAACTCATAGTTCATGAATTTGCTCATCAGTGGTTTGGAAATCTCGTAACACCTGAATGGTGGGACTACCTGTGGCTTAGTGAATCATTTGCTGCTTATTTGGAATATTATATTGGTAATAAGGTAAGTTTAATTCTCTTTTCTTTAAGTAACACGCCTTAAAGTAAATGGAAACACTATTTTCAGGTAGCACCCTCTTTGAGCTTTAACGACCAATTCCAAGTCGATGTTTTACACAATGCTTTTAGACAAGAAGAGTACCCATTTGGTGAAGGTGAACTGAATTTTCCTCTAGATGTAGTCAATTTTCCACCTTTCCACATTATGTATTCTAAAGGTAAGATACTTTTCAGTTGAAGATATTTTCTATATGTTAATTGTTTTTTGATATATGCTTTAGGAAGTTCTATAATAAGAATAATGGTACATTTCCTAACTCCAGAAGTATTTAGAAGAGGACTTAAGATTTATCTCTCCAAAAAGTAAATACAATGAAATTCGAACAATACTTAAATCAGATTAACTAGACATTTATAATGATTTAGTTGGTTTTTCGAATCTCACTGTAATATCTTTATACTAGTTAATTGGCCAGACATAGTCTAGATGATATCGCTTGGTAAACGATGGGCAGAAAATTAATGGAAGTTTGATGCTCAGCGCTTACTAAGCGGTGTCTTAACTAAGCGTGACCATTGTTTTAGTAAAGTCAAATCTACCTTACCATCTCACCTCTATGAAGCTCTTCAAGAAGCTGTAGATTTTTATGGCACAGGACATTTATTAAATTATATGACTGTTGGCGAAATAATGAAGACTTGGGATAGTGCACAACGGTTTCCAATAATTACTGTCCAAAGAGATTATAGATCTGGAAGACTACACATAAACCAAGTTAATTTCTGATGTATTTAAGTCTGTGTTTGGTTTTATTTATACATTTTTTAGACCTCAGCACTTAATAACACCGGCAAGTGGATAGTTCCGATTAATTTTGCTTTCTCGTCTTCTCGAGATACTGCTTTTAGGATAACACAAGCAGACTTTTGGTTAACTAAAAAACGTGACACCATAAACAGAAATTTCCCAACTCATGGTTGGCTCTTAGTGAATAAGCAACAAACAGGTAAGTTTTGGTTTAAATATTTGTTTTTATGATATAAATTATAGAAACTTTAAAGGTTATTACCGGGTTAACTACGATGTCGAAAACTGGAGAAGAATTTTACATTCTATAAGGTATGATAAACAGAGTATACATGTATACAATCGGGCACAACTTATAGAAGATGCATTTTATTTTGCTCGTAACAAAGTCATTCCTTGGATCACACCTTTAAAGTTAAGTGAATTCCTAAGGATAGAAAGAGACTATACTGAATTGGCAACTTTTATTAATTCTTTCGCTAGTTACGTACTAAGTCAAAATTCACAAAAGAATAGAAATGCTAGCGAATCAGAAGTTTTTCAAGATCATCCTTTAATGAAGGTCATCAATCCAGCTGACACGGAAGTTGATTTGCAAAAAGTATATATTAGATTGATGTAAAAATAGGTACATGATTGTACTAAAACAGACAATTTTCAGATGTACTTAAGAAATGTTTTGGGTAGAGCCGTAACTTATTTAGGAACATCAGCAAGACCAGGTGTAGACACACATCTAGATCAATTAGGCAGGTATAAATTAAGGATGTTGTATCAGAATTACTTTGAAAATGAACTAGGTGATGGTGACAATTTTAATGATTTTTTTCTAATGTAAGCTACATAATACGAAATAAAATCTCACTATATAGATCTATGTATTTTTTCTACTGTAATTTCTCTTGGTACAAAATACAACATTTGCAAAGCCATAGGAACTGACAATATCAGACAACTAAACCTATGTGTAACAATCGAGTTTATCATTTCTATGCTTAGTTCAAGGAACTGAATGGTGGTGCTATAAAATCATAATATCATCACTATCTGACGTCGTTTGGTTTGGGATCAAATAGATATCCTTTCTTATACACCAAAACAAAGACTTTGATCTCTACATTCTAGTAGTAATGGTCAGAATATTAATTAATTTTTGGACCAGTTATTGGGATTAAAACCGAACAGACCAACCATTTTTCCCACTTTGCTATACATATTGTAGAATGATTGAAGTTCCCAAGTATTACGTAATTCTTCATATAGTTCACTAATTCGTGATAATTAATGGTGCTGGGAAAGAAAGTGTTTGGATTCGGTTAGGTTTAATTAGAGATTAAATTAGGCTGGACATTAGGATAGGTTACATCTTTCTATTGAACAGGGTTGGTGTACAAGGTCAGGATGGGCAGGAAGACGAGACCAAATTAATTTTCCAGCCTAATTTAGCTCGAAAAGACTCTTGGAATGGAATTAAAAGAACTTTGTATAATTCGATCTCTAGACGAAATCCCATCTTAGAACCTGTGCTAGTACCGGATATTACGTCATCGGGATTTCTTTTAATGGCACGATTAGGTTTGAAATATGAAAATCGATAGCAAGTGTGATTCTGATAAAAAAGTATTGAGGTACTCAATACTTTTTTATTATCCCTACTGGAGGTGGAATTCCCCCAGATTCGGTTAAATTCTAGTAGGGTAGGCCAAATGATCATAGCAATCATGGTGCCATGGGGTACGAAGGATGCTCCGCCATCCTGATTCGTCGCCCAAAAACAAACAAACTACAGGTCTAAAATGCATAATAACGGAGCTAGAGCCACTTAACCGATTCTGTCCTGTTTAACAGTGTACACTCAATCATTCCGACGAACTCGCTATATTTTTGCAAACTTATATCTCTCTCTGATAATACCTTTCTCGTGAGTGCAGTGTGCAGTTAGTTCTCTTGTAAGCTATGAACAGAAAAGAATGAGGAGTCCTGAGAATAACGTCGAAAATTTGATTTTCTACCAGAAATAATGTACTAACCTATTGTAACGTTCTTTTTCAAATAATAATACAAGTGCTGTTTAAATCGTCTATTCACAAACAAATATTTATTTATATACACTAATGAATACACTATAAATTAACGCTATGATTATAAACCATTAAAAACTATTATTTACAGACTATGAATTTCTAATACAACATTTATATTCACTATTTATTTTGTAATACCCAGTTAATGACTTGCAGTTGACTGCCTCTCTTTTATCCGCCATCCGCTTTTATATCTTCATATAAACGCACCAGAAAACGCTGGAACCTTCTATGTATTCTTAGAAAATGCTAGAATAAACCACGTCTAATTTACATGCTTGTGCGATACGTCATTTTCTCGAAGGCGGCAGAACACACCACCTGTCGCTCGAAAAGAGGTTCGTTCCTTTTCTCTCCCGTTACACTGCCCCCCTCTTCAAGTCTGTTCTGTCCCAGAACAGGTTTTATGCTCTGATTCCTGTAGAACGGGTCATGACGATATCGACAGTCTTCACCTCGACTACACGTTCCATTACGGTAGAAATAACAGTCTACACTCTTCGTTGGCCTTAATGCGGGCTGTGGGTCAAAACTGCAGACGAAGATCTTGACGTCCGTACCTCTAAAGACAACTTCCAGCATGTTTCTAACGATTCTCCAATCCAGCTGGTCCCGCCCACAGCCGAGTTTGGGAACTGCCAATTTGTTAATTCCCCTGGTAAGCAACTCGATTCTCAAATTCCATAGTGCCCTCCACAAGTCGGCGTAACTCGGTTTCTGGTAGTAAAACTGCTTGGTTACCAAGTAGTAAATGGATCGGTCATGATCAGGCAAGCGTAAGGATTTACCAACAGAGGGATTTTGTTCTCGAAGTTCATTCAGCCGTCCAAATTTATTTCTAAACACTACTGCGATCCCCCTGGACATACGGAGATCCGCGGAGACACAGTGGGCAATGGAATAATCACCAGGGACCCGGAAGAGATCTTGTTGCATCTCAGTCGTGACTCCGAATCGCGCTTTTCTAGTTCCAGAGAACGCAGCCATAAATTCTCTAAAGGTTGGCTGATCATCTTCAGGCCTTACGATTTTGATAGCCACCTCGGCCTCATCTTTCCGACCCGGGACTGCGTCATTATTTCCCTCATAGTGCGCCAGACGATTGGAGTGTACCACCTTTGGTTTCCCCCTTGGCAATTTCTGGATGCGATAAATCAAGTCATTTATTCGTTTCTTCACCTGGTATGGACCCTCCCAATTTCGCTGTAACTTTGGAGAATAGCCACGACGCCTTTGCGGGTTGTATAACCAGACAAGCTCTCCAGGTTGAAACCCTCCTTCTTGGGCCCTCACATCGTACGTAGCCTTCATCCGGTCACTCGCGATTCGACTATTATTTCGGGTTCGGTCGTGAATATCCTCCAACTTCTTCTTTAAGTTGATGACATAATCATTCCCGGCTACCTCCTGCTCTATAGGTGGAGACCCAAATTCCAGATCACACGGTAACCGTAACTCGCGTCCAAACATCACAGACGCTGGTGACTGACCGGTTGTTTCGTGGACCGATGCACGATAAGCCATCAGGAACAGATGCAGGTATTGGTCCCAGTCTCGTTGATGATCGGAGACGACCTTGGCCAAATATTTGCCCATTGTTCGATTCATGCGTTCTACCATTCCATCGGACTGCGGATGTAACGGTGTGGTCCGAGTCTTGCGAATGCCCAACAATCGACAGACTTCTCCAAAGAGTACAGACTCGAAATTGCGGCCTTGATCCGAATGCAGCTCCATGGGCACTCCGAAACGACTGAAGAACTCTTTGACTAGTACGTCAGCAACAGTCGCAGCTTCCTGGTTTGGTAGGGCATATGCTTCTGGCCATTTGGTAAAATAGTCCATTGCCACTAAGATGTATTTATTCCCATCGTCGGTTTCGGGAAATGGTCCGGCAATGTCTATAGCTATTCTCTCCAGAGGACTACCCACATTGTACTGCCTCATAGGTGCTCTTCGCTTCCCCAAGGGTCCGTTGCCAGTGGCACATAATTCACATTTCCGGCACCACTCCTTCACGTCTTCTTTACAATTGACCCAATAAAAACGCTCCCTAACTTTCTCCAAAGTCTTTTTCACACCGAAGTGTCCTCCTGAGGCACCGTCATGGAGATGTCGCAATACTGTAGCCACTCGGCTTCTTGGAACCACGAACTGAGACCTAATGGTGGTGCCATCTTCACTCTCCAGTACTCGCTTCAGGAGATCGTCTTCCACCTTCAAGGACCCCCATTGGGCCCAATATGCTTTGAGCGTTCTGTTGAAAGGGCTGACGGCCTCCCAGGCAGGCCTTTCTCCCACGCGCTTCCATTCCAGTACCATTTTTAGTTCGGGATCAGCCTCCTGCTGTCGCTGCAATTCTTCCGGCAACCAATTGTCGTTGACGATGGTAGTCCTTAATACTTGGCAAACCCTCTCTTCCAAACGAGAGCAATGACGGCAATCCGTTGGACAGGGTCTTCTTGAAAGAGCATCGGCATTTCGATGACTAGTGCCCGCTCGATGTTCGGTGTCAAAGTCGTATCCTTGTAATCGTTCGATCCACCTTGCGACCTGGCCTTCAGGATTACGGAATTGTAACAGCCATTTCAACGCTGCATGGTCCGTCCTCAATAAAAACTTCCGTCCGTACAAGTATTTGTAGAAGTGCTCAACGGACTTCACGACGGCCAATAGTTCTTTTCTGGTCACACAATAATTCCTTTCGGCTTTCGACAAAACCTTACTAAAATAGCCGATGACCTTTTCTTGTCCATCCTGTATCTGAGAAAGTACCCCCCCAATGGCCAAATTACTTGCATCTGTGTCAAGTATGAATTTCCCTTCTGTCCGTGGATAGCTCAATATTGGTGCTGTTGTCAGGGCACGCTTCAGCTGTTGGAAAGCTGTTTCACACTCTCCGCTCCAAACATACTCGCGCCCATCTTCAGTTAACCTTGTCAGAGGTTTCGCTATATTGGCAAACCCAGGAACGAAACGCCGGTAGTAGGTACATAACCCAAGAAAACTACGAACTTGGTGTTTATCTTTCGGTGTTGGCCACTCTTGAACTACACGAATCTTATCGGGGTCGGCTGCCACTCCATTTTGTGATACGACGTGCCCGAGATATTTCACTTCCTTTCTGAATATGTGGCACTTTTTCGGACTCAGTTTCAGATTGGCTCCACGTAGTCTTCGGAACACTTCCTCTAGGTTTTTCAAATGTTCGTTGAATGATTTTCCGACTACAATCACATCATCTAGGTATACCAGGCAGGTCTTCCATGACAGCCCTCTCAGGATGGTCTCCATTAAACGCTCAAAGGTGGCCGGAGCGTTACATAGACCAAAAGGCATAACCGTAAACTGCCATAGTCCGGAACCAATAGTGAACGCGGTCTTCTCCCGGTCTTCAGGTTCCATTTCAACTTGCCAATAACCACTCTTCAAGTCCAAAGTCGAAAACCATCGTGAACCAGACAGGGTATCTAACGTGTCGTCGATGCGTGGTAAGGGATAGCTGTCTTTCTTGGTCACGTCATTAAGCTGCCGATAGTCCACACAAAATCTCGTTGACCCGTCCTTCTTACTGACCAGGACCACCGGTGATGCCCAGGGACTACTGGATGGCTCGATGACCCCTTGTTCTTCCATATCGATAATAATCTTCTCGGCTTCTGCTCTCCTTGCTAGAGGTAGACGCCTCGGCTGCTGACGGACAGGCATAGAGTTGCCTGTATTGATTTTATGTTTTATTATATCTGTTCGTCCCTTCTGGCTATCGTCAAGAGCGAAGATATCTTGGTATCGATGAACCAAACCCTGTACCTCTTTCACTTCTGTTCTGTTAAGGTCTTCGCACGAACTAGTAACCATGCCCACTAATTTTCCACCATGGTCTTTGGGCGCTGGTTTTGGAACATCAGCCATACACCTGGCTACTCGGAATACTGGCACACACTGTCCCACAAGGGTACTCTTCTTCAATGTCACCGGATCCACATTAACGTTCATAAGCCTCACCGGTACTGTCTTTCCAACCTTGATCAGCGCTTTTCCCACCAGTATGCCACTATGGATCTTCTTATCACAAACAGGCTCCATCATTCGCACACATCCAACCCGAAGATCTCCATCCAAACCTGCCTCGACAACCATCTCGCTTTGACCCGGCAATATCACATCTTCAGTCAGCAAAACCCTTACAACCGGATCTTCTCGTGGGTGCAACGGAAGTTCTTCGTTACCGACCTTCAAAACACCCTCTTTCAAATCCAACGTAAAACCAAATTTTCTCAGGAGGTCCATTCCAAAGATGAAGTCATCAGTGATATCGGCTACCAGCACCTCATGATCACGTTCTTCACTTCCAATGCCAATCTTCATCTTCACCACTCCGCGTGTTGGTATCACTTCACCTGTTGCTGTACGGAGTTGAGTAGTTGTTGATAACAGCTTCATACTTGATTGTAGAACATCAGGGCGTACGATGGATTTTGTCGCCCCCGTATCAATAAGTAGTGGAACAGTTCGGTTAGCAATCTTTCCATCTACAAACAAACTGCCGTTACTATTCTTTGATGTTACGGCATGGATCGTGATCTCCGGGGCATCTTCACTCGCAGCCAACGTTCGCCCCCTCTTGCCAACCCCTTTTAACTTTTCCGACGGTTGTACTTTTCTGGGTTTAGGGCAGCGGCGTCGTATGTGCCCTTGTTCACCGCAGTTCCAGCAACGGGGTCCTCGAACTTCTTGAGGATTCCTCTTACGACTATCTTCCTTCTGAAGAACTCTCATTAATAATTCTTCTAGGCGATCTTTGGAACTGGAACCTTCCTCTTCTTCCGCAACGGTTCGAACTCGCCCGTGGCCTCGGGACACTTGTTTTGCAGCTTCAAATTCTAAGGCGTGAGCAAGCGCATCATCAGTTGTTCTTGGTCGTGCCAGCCTCAATGATTGTTGTGTTTCTCCGTCTCTTAACCCATCAATGAAGGTCTGCACAGCCAGCTGTCCCAGAAATGAATCGGGTGCCGTAGGGTACGCCAATCGGACAAGCCGCGCAACATCGGCTTCAAACTCCTGCAGGCTTTCTCCATTCTTCTGGATACGATTCTTCACTTGCGCGTGATACACCTGTTGTAGATGCGCGTCTCCATATCTCATTTCCAATCTAGACACTAACAATTGGTAATCATTTTCCTGTCCTGCTGGGATTGTTTGCAGGACGTTCAACGCGTCTCCACGCAAAGCCACAGTTAGAGAAACGGCCTTTTCCTTGCGTGTCCATCCGTTGGCCCCAGCGGCCGCCTCAAATTGTTTGTAGTAGGTGGACCAAGGTATCTTTCCATCGAACGTGGGTGGTTTTACTTTTATCCCTACGGCAGGATCCTTTTCTTCTTTAAATTGTTTCTTTACTTCATTAAACGGCCTCTCAGAAGTTGAGGGAAACCGTAGTTGCCTCATTCTATCTTCCAGCATTTCGGCCATATCGTCTTTCTTAGTTGTTGGTGGTAATTGCATTTGGGCTATTTTCTCTTCTACCATCTTTATTACCCTATCTTGTTCCGCCAATCTACCTTCCAATAGTCCTAACGCGCTGGCATTCTCCAAAAATTCTTCGAAAACTTTTTCTTCTAACACCTTGACATTGTCCAGCAATTCTTCTTTAAGCCTTCTAGAACTTTCTTCGGACTTTTCTAGTAATTCTTCTTTAAGCGTTCTAGAATTTTCAAGTAAATCTTCTTTAAGCATTTTAACATTTTCTTCCAGTGCTTTAGTATTTTCAAGTAATTCTTCTTTAAGCATTTTAGAATTTTCAAAAACTTTTTGTTCCAGCACTTTAGTATTTTCCATTAATTCTTGTTTAAGCATTTTAGAATTTTCTTCAGACTTTTCCAATAATTCCTCTTTTAAAATTCTAGAATTCTCTTCGGACTTTTGCAGTAATTCTTCTTTTAAAATTCTAGAATTCTCTTCGGACTTTCTAGAATTTTCTTCGGCTTTTCTAGAACTTTCTTCCATTTTACTTAACAACAAACTAGTATCAATTGCGGGTCCAGGTATTTCGAAGCGGTAATTTTCAGGATCTTCCTTCTGTTCTAAAAGCCATTCTCTTAGCCGATTTATCAAAACTTCTTTCTTTCCATTACTATCCAAGTCCCTCTCGTCCAACTCCCGCTTCAAATCTATTACTAAGAGATCCTTTAATAGTTTCATCACCATTTTGATTGTTTGTTGAAATTATGTTTTAACACCAAAAATTTTATTCTCACAGCACTTTAATTAATTATTACGCGATTTTATTTATTTTAAAACCTCACACCTGTAACACCACTGTAACGTTCTTTTTCAAATAATAATACAAGTGCTGTTTAAATCGTCTATTCACAAACAAATATTTATTTATATACACTAATGAATACACTATAAATTAACGCTATGATTATAAACCATTAAAAACTATTATTTACAGACTATGAATTTCTAATACAACATTTATATTCACTATTTATTTTGTAATACCCAGTTAATGACTTGCAGTTGACTGCCTCTCTTTTATCCGCCATCCGCTTTTATATCTTCATATAAACGCACCAGAAAACGCTGGAACCTTCTATGTATTCTTAGAAAATGCTAGAATAAACCACGTCTAATTTACATGCTTGTGCGATACGTCATTTTCTCGAAGGCGGCAGAACACACCACCTGTCGCTCGAAAAGAGGTTCGTTCCTTTTCTCTCCCGTTACACTATTTACATAAAAAAATTCCTTTTATATACCTTTTATATCAATTCAAAATCCATCCAATTTAGATAAAACTCAGTACTGAACGAGTTATTCTTAAGTACTTGATAAATTGTAACAGATATAAAGTCACAGAAAGTTGGGACCAAAAGTTTACCAAGAGAATACACCATACATAAAATGCTATAGTAGTATACCATGGCAAATTTTCTTTCTTCGGTTAAACAAAAACAATACGAACAACAAAAATATGTATAACACTTTTGATAGAAAATCTAATAAATTTTAATTTACCTAATCCCCCATGATTTTAATAAACCTAATTGTTTCCGAGAAAAACGACAAAAACTGTTAGGGGGCGTGGTTTACTATCATTATCTCTTCGAGCTCACCTCCTCTACGGATTGTGACTGTTAATTAGAATCTCAAAGCAACTTTAAAGTGATTTTTAATATTTTAAAACCAAAAATTCATAGAAAATGGTACGAATGTTAGTCAATATGACAGATTTTAATTTTTGAGAATGAATACAGTCAAATCTCGCATAACGGGCATGTATCATAAGCGAACGTCTCTGTTGTACGGGCAGTTTTTTCTGCATCGATAAAAATATTCTCTATAGTTAGCGGTCACTCTCTTGACCGGTCACCCTTTTGGGTAGACAAAATACCCGATCCCTAGACCGTCTGCACAAGAGAGATTCTACTGTATTCAGAAAGGCACAATATACTATACTTCAACCAAGAATACAAGAAATTAGTCATTTTCGTAATCACACCGGAATGAAGAAATATGACCCGAGGTGAGATAAGAGTGTAAATTTTACGTTGCTAAGAATTTAGTGACGTACGCTAGAACCAACAGATTTTCATTGCTGTTTCACATTTATTTTTAATTAAAAAGGGGTTTGTTCCACTACTGAATCTTTCTAGCTTATTTATTGTTTATTTTATCATTTAGATTACAGAGTGGCCTTCGCGTAATTCTATAGTTCAACCAAGAATACAAGAAATGAGTTACCTGCGTAATTAACCCACTAATATCCACCTGAATAAACAATACAAACGAAAACACGTTCATCTGGCATTTATCACCATAGATCAGTGGCGCATCGCAATCTGTACTCATGCTTAGGATAGTTACCCTTCATACAATTGCATAAAAGGGAGTCGGGAGTCGCAACTGAGTGTTCCACTACCTTTACATGACACGCTCGCAGTGAATGATATCCATGTGATACCGGGTAGCTTTACCCATTTTCAGCACGTAATTTGTGATGACTAATTTCTTGTATTCTTGGTTGAACTATAGATCATTTTACATTTGCGCTCACGTGTTTGTGACGACTCTTTTTGAATTTTTGGTTGAACTATAGAATTGTTGTTTAGGAGATTAGAAATATTAGTAGTTACTAAAAACATTGAAAGAACAATCGCAAATGTTAAATTTTATTTTGAAAAACAAGTGTTAAGTATTGTACAGTAAAGTACGAGTACTACAATTGGGCATTGTAATAATATGTGTTTTTATACTGTTTTTCCTATTGCACGTTAATCTATTTCCCTTTGCCATTAGTTATTTTTTTAGTAAAAAAAAAATTAAAATGCAAAGTTGGTCACACTGACAGATTCAATAAACATTCAAAATTCATTTTTTGACATTCGGCCATTCGGCGCATTCAGCAGACTTATCAATCACACCGGTCTGGGTCACTGGTAGCTGTTTTGCTCACCACATTTTAAATACGGTTTGTTTACATACCGTACCAGTACAATTAAAGTGAGGTTACAACAGCGCACCTTGATGTTTATTTTGTTGTGCTTAATAGATACGTTTACAATATCTACCGAAAAAACTGTTAATATTTGCATATGTACAATTAGATTTAAATGATCCTCATCTAATATTAGCTGCTCCATTGTTATTATTACAAATATCGAATTAGGTTATGTCACTCTATATTTGACAAGTAAATTTAAATATATAGCAGCGTTTCCCAACCGCCGGTCCGTTAGAGATTTTTGCCGGTCCGCAGAAAAATAAGTGTGTTTCAAAATTTTACTAATAGAATTTTATAACTCATGTTATCCTGGAACTAACGACACATAGGGTCAAATGGTTTATCGGAGTTGCCGGTATTGATAGGGTAGTAATAGGTAATAAGGACGATCTCCCATTTTAGAATTTTTAAGCGGGTTCAGCTTGCACGGGTCTAGGCATACCGGAACCGAAAGAATTTTTTTCTTGCGTCCCCGATTAACGCGAACGACCAAAATCCGGATTTCGCAAGGCAGCAAAACTTGCTTCGATCCGGACCGTTTTTGTGTGTCGATGCATTCGGTAGTTCCCGTCTCAGATTTGTAGTCTCGACCGTCTCCGGTAAACCGTTTAAGCGGAGGCGGCAAAAAACTGTCCCCGCCTTGCGGTAGGTTGTAGCGAGAATCTGGCCGCGGAATCTTTACCAGCGCAGTACCCAAATCGTTTCTACCGAAAAAGATGTTTTGCCTACACTCTTCCGGGGGTGGGAGCTGGGGGTGACATGGGGCTTTAGGAGACGATCGAACATGTGTTGGCGACATTCGATGTCACGCGGGCTGCTACGAGCGGTGTAGCTATTGGTTTTCCGTATCTTTAGTCCTCTCCGCTCTAGGGAGCTCCACCCGTTTTTTAGTGGCGCTATCTCGAAAAACGATGGTAAAACCATTAAAAAACCAAGTCCTGCCACAATTGAGGTTGGATTCGATTGGGTGGTGATATCCAACTCTAAGAGTTGGGGAAAAGTCCGAAGCTGGACGAAGTATCATCTCCTAGGAGAGGGTGCCGACGAGTGAGTACGTTTATAGCTCCGGTGCTAGCCTGGAGAGCTATTAGAGGATGGATAGTAACCTCGCTCCCACCAGTGAGTTACTGGTAGCATTGTGTACTAATGTGCGCTAATTGAGCGTATCTCAATTCATGTCTTAGAGATAAGACGAGACTGAGGATCCGGACGCTCGAATAAAATTACCTGAGTCAAAAACCTAAAGTTGGAACTACGGCTTACTTTAAGTGTTAAGGTAGTAAGCTATTATTTAGAATGCTATCAAATATTCACAAGGTCGATCTAGGAAACTATAGGAGCCCAAACGACTATCTTGTTCGTCAAATAATGGGCAATCTCAAAATGTTTCCTCTTCAAATGCCGTGTAAAACCATAAGAAAAAAAGTTACAGCCAAAAAAGTTTTTATTTGTTTTTCACCCGAGAATCGTGCTAAAGTAATATTCCCGCCACCAGCCTAATCGGGCTCCTAAGTAGAAACCAGTTTTGGAGGTCTTATACGATTACTCCTGGGTTGTTTGAGCCTATTTTCAACCGCCCATTCCTGTTTTTTGATCGACGCTCCCGAAACCCACTAGCCAGTGTTTTCGGTTATACCTCCTCTCCCTGTCGAGATATCTAGTTCAGGTTTTGAACGATGGACCGTCCTATATGTGCCCACCAGGTTATGGTCTTTGGCGCCGCACCTTACCCTGCCATCGTTTTTCGACATCCGTTTGGTGACAAGAGAAAAGCCCGGACTCTCGATACCCGCCGATTTCGGGTCGGTCCCCGTATTGGCCGTTCGAGGTTTTTATAACAAAAACCGACTTTTGTTATTATAAAGAATGTATATTGTTATTATAAAGAATTTATATTTATTTATTTTAGATTGTTCTTGTACAGTGTAAAAGTAAATTTATTTTTATTAAGATTTATTTTGCGAAATGTTTTCTTTAATTTCTTGCCTTATCGGTCCGCAAGCAAATGCTACGTCGTTTGGCGGTCCGCGAACGAAAAAGGTTGGGGACCGCTGCCCTATAGTATATGTATACGGCCATTTATTACATTATTAATTTAATAAACTCTGCAAAAATGAAAATGATTTTCAAAACAGTGTCATAAAATTGGCTTTGTAAACGAGTAATAGGGAAAGTCCTTTTTGATTTAATTTTCAAGAATGTTCGTAATTACAAGCCTAACTTTATCTTTTCTTTAAAATTTGCTGAAAACTAGACTTCTCTAAGTTTGACAGCAAGGCAGTTATCTGCGTTTTGCGAAATCCTGTTTTCGAGCGTTTTTGATTAGGGTACTATACGCTCTTAATATTAATTCTGCTTTTAGTCTAAAAAGATGTTAGTTTAATTAATAAACATCAACTTTTGGTTTACAAAGATTTATTAAAAATAGTTAAAAAGTTCCTGTTTAGCAAGTCTAATGCGCTGGCTTTCTGTGCATTTATCTCACGAACGGTTGCCACGGGCAACGACGAAGCTACCGCTTGCCAGGAACGAGCAAAAGTGTAGTGGCGGCACAAAGAAACGCATTGCACGCGTGCCGTCTTGTTTAAATTGCAGTTGGTACTATGCAAATGTTTGTGGTTCAAGTCTGAATGACCCCGACGACGACGGACGTTTCTATACGTGATTTTCGACGAGCAAAGTGCAGGGTGTTGTATATAGACTGAGTGCATATTATAATATTTAGTATTTTAAATTGTAAATATTACCAAACGGAAGTGGGTAATATAAAAGTGGGTTGTTGTTTCGACGTGTGTGGTTTATGATTGTGCGTTAAAGTATACCCTACCAATAGCGAAGGTAAAGTAAACTAGTAAACACGTGGTTTGCACACTGCCTATATTAGAGTAGTGTTGTTGACATTGAGAATTACTTGTTAAATCTAGACTTGCTGTGCTATATTTTTTGCTAACGGTTGCCAGCAGCTACTGTACTTACCTTTATCAGCGATTTCAATCGTTTTTCGTTTTAAATTGGTAAACCTGAAACAATAAAACAATATCAACAAAACATTCATCAATTGTTTTTTAAATGCACAATTATTGTTTTATTCTTGTATTGAAGCCCTCGCGTAATGGATCAATCATTTGAGGTTTTGATTCATTAAAAGATTGAATTGTTGTTAATCGGTTAAATATGTAGATTTTTCAATTAATATAGGGAGATTAAACATTGATTTAACTAATTATCGTAACAAAGTAGGTATCACGAGCTTAGGGCGATCAAACACAAAAAAATTATAGCGGGCCGTGAAGGTTGGTATCAGTGCTCATATTTTTTAATTTGCTCATTGTCAATTATAGGGGTCAATTTTGACAGTTACGTTACGTTAATTTATTTGCACGTTTGATAGTGTCTCCGCAAACGATCACGGTGGGCATTTGTTACCACATGCTACCAACCTGCCTGCTATTTTAATTCATTCATTCAAAAAAGCTGAGAATAACTTAAATAAGAAGGATAGGTATTTCCTTCTTTAAGTTGTAGTATAATGTAGTCTTTTTAATATTACTTAATGTAGTACTTGAATGTCTAATTGCTATAAGTTAAATGTTAAACGAAGTTTTACTAAAAATTTTGTCCCTAACCTAAAATGTGTAAAACCTGGGTATAACCTATGGATAGTGACCCCTAGGAAGTCGTAGTTATTTCTGGGGGCACCGCAGTTATTTTTAGATTCTATTATTTTTAAATAGAAGAGACCAAGTAGATTTTCAACATTTCCAGATTGTATATCTCAATATCTTTGAATCATTGATCTTAAACAAACGAAAGTTGTTTAAGAATTAGCAAAGGTCTTTGTGGGTAGTATGTCGCACTTTTTTGCGAATTTAAAAATATTGTTGATATTTTTTTAATTGTATTATCAAAAAGTAGAATCAGGATGTCTAAGGAATCTCCAACCGTTTTCGAGATTCGAAAAAAAGTACTTAGAATATAAACGCATCCCAGTCAGCACACTGAGGTCATAATGACGTTATTTCTAAGTCATTATTGGTCGACGACGTCATATGACTAATAAATGATGTCCATAAGACGTCATATAATGGGACGTACGTAGACGTCTTCAAAACGACGTCTTTTGGACCTACAATACAATACAATACGTACAAGTTTCATTAAAAAGATATTATTTTAACAGGGGCCAAGGAATACTGGTCATATTAAGCAGGTGGTCACAATATAGAGATGTTTTGACTATAGTATATAATAAATATTATTTCCAATATTCAGCTATTTATTGATAATTCCTGTCTTAGTCCTCGTATAGGACGTTTTAATGACGTCTTATATTAACGTCTTTGGGCTGTCATATAATGATGTCAGTTTTACGACATTTGACGTCGTTACTGCCGAAAAAACGGCGACATTATGACGTCAGTGTGCTGGCTGGGATATTTCTCTATGCATACTGTGCACATCCTCCATACACATGTCCCTTTTGAAATCGTGCTAAATTTTTAAAATATTTGGATGTTTCATCAAAAAGTAGAAAAGTAACCAGTATAGAGATAAATGTTACTTAATAAAAGAAAGGTTAAACGTTTAGAGAGCTGTTTCCGAGATATTGACCAAAAACTATTTTTATAATTCCTTATATTCATCATAATATATCATTTCGCCAAAGAAGTGAATTACATTAAAATTTGGAGATTTCAATACCCGTCTTTTTAAAGAACTCGGTAAAGGCATGAATTCTAATCATGAGGTTCTTCTTTTCTATACTGCTCTGGTTGTCGAAAGGAAATGTCAATCGTGTCTTCGAGTTGAAAGATGAAATCAAGTTGTTCCAGAAAGCAGAGTGGAAGCATAGCCTTGTGGCTTACTTTAGTGATGAAGTTGAAGAAAAAAAGCTGCTTGCTTAGCGGACACATATAAACTTCAGGGAAAGCAAACGTATGCATTGCCATGTTCCAAAAGCTCTGCACATATCTTTATACGGACAAAAACGATTTTGAGCCAAGAAACTCAGAGGGATGATAGATATAAGCGCCATAGAAAGGTTACAAGGGTTTAAAAGGCTATAGTTCAATGCTGGGGTCCAAATCCGAATTCCAAATCCAAAAATTGGTGCTGTCGGTGATCTAAGACATTCTCTGCCCGCTATAAAAGTATTTGTGATATTTAGTCTTTTAGTGATAATCAATAAAACATTGAAATTTCCCCGATGGATTGCCACAATCCACACACAAGAGGGTCACCCGATGGTCAACAGATTAGGATTATTTCTGCAATTTAACCAACTCAGCTGATGGTGAATGAAGTTTTGTGTAGTCACTGCAGAAAATCTGTACACTAAATTAATTTGAGAAACTTCAAATAAGAAAATCTTTCAAATCTCTTACAATTTTTTGAAATTCACCGCGCATAACAAAATTCTATGATGACCCATTTTAAACGTCCGCGAATACAAAAAGACACTAGGAGAGTTGATAAAAGAAAATTCAGTCAAGTCGCCAGAAACAAGGAAGATAGGAAGTGATGTAACCCGAGCAACCTGACTGATGTACTTGGGTATGGTTGGCTATGATTTGTAAACAAATTTCCAAAATTTAGTTTTCTGAAATCGTAAATAACAAATCGTTTCCTTTCGATTGAAGATGAGGTCCTTTTTTATTTGCAAAGAACTTAAAAGTCTTATTTTGGAAAACAATCGAAATCAATCCATCAATCCACACATTGCATCACTCCAGTTCTGGCAGTCGTGTTCGCTTATCGAGTTTCTTATTCCTGCGCCCACTCTTGACGACAATAGTTTCGGTGCGTCAAATGCTACAGGTAAAAATAATGAAATCTAGAACGTTCGAGCTTGAGCCTTCTTAAATGAAATAGATTTTCTCCACCCCCCCCCCCCAAGGTTCGCTCAACGAACTTACAATTTTGTTTGCTACAAATTTGTTGTTTCTCTCATTCCGCTTCCCTTTATAGAACTAATTCAATGACTATTAAAGACATCTTGATAAGGACAAACAATGATACTGGTTCAAGAAAGTAACAAGTAGCCCGCCATTACTCAAGAAATGATATACAATGTATCGGTGGAGTTCATTTTTTTATATGAACACCGCAGGTACCTTTAAAATACAAATCTTTTTGTCTTCTGGATGGCTGTTTCTTGCTGTTTTGTTAAAGTGACGTACTACTCCTGTATCTAGATGGATGCTTTTTGGATCCACATGATTTAAAAGTACAGGGTGATCCAAATTGATTGAAGACTGTTTGAATTTCGCGCCGTAGGTTTTAGTGTATTTCACATTGTTAGTGTAGCACTATTGAAATGCGTTCGTCACTTTGTCGTTTACATCGTTATTCCAGGTTTTCATTGGATTTTTGCTTTATTTTGTTTGTTGTCTTATTTTAGAAAACAGTTCTTTTCAGAACTACAGATTTTATTTAATAAATTAATTTTATTATTTATAATTAATGAAGTTTATAAGCTATATTATTTTTGAGACGCCACTGTAAAATAAAAGAAGGTAAAAAATGCCTGAAAAATATTTGTGTTGCCAACGTAACAATAATTTAACGTGGCGGTAAATTAAAACAGTCTTCAATCAATTTGGACCACCCTGTACATAAAAACTTTGAAGGGGCGGCGTGAGAGAACCCCTCAATAGAATTTCGTAAAAGTGGACATAAGTACTCTAGCAATAAGAAACAGCCACGTCATCTGACCAAAAAAAATCGCAGTAAAAATTGCAGGTTGTCTTTTATTATACTGGGTGTTTCAGACCACCCGTACTTCCCGAATATCTGGCGAAATACGAAACGGATTGAGAAAAGAAAAAATACGTGCGAAATATTTTTTGAAGCTCTATTGAATGGTAGCAAATGTAAGTCCCCCCCACCCCTGGGAGTGGGGCAACTCCGTCATCTTCAATAGCAACCACCAGTTTTTTATGCAGATTTGGATTCTGCGCTAAAAAATATGAATTTTTTTTCTGAAACTTTTTTAAGTATGTGACAGATGGCGCTGTAATCGCGAGAAAAATATTTAATTCTCTAATGTTGACAAATCTTAATTTGAGAATGAAGTAAGCTAATGTCAGGCATGTTCATAATTTGTAAAGCTGTTTAGGGTTTAAATTATGCCCTGTACTCCCCTCCCCTTTACAAAACTGCAAGAACAAGTGTTTAATTTTGAGACATTTTTACAGTACACAGTCTTAATACATAACGTTGTTACCAAGGTGAAACACCGAAGATGTTTTGTTGTTTGAAAATGAGATACTTGTGTTTCTAACGAACTTTGGTGCTCGATATCTGGGATGAAGGTAGTCAACATTTTTTTCTACAATTCCAATCAGCTTTAACTTATAATTGATAATTGGCTTATAAATGTCTTGACTTCAATTGACTTGAAAAATTGAAAAAAAAAGTCTCAGGCAAAAAATTTATATTTTTTAGCGCAGAATCCAAATCTGCATAAAAAACTGGGGGTTGCTATTAAAGATGACGGAGTTGCCCCCCTCCCCACTCCCAGGGGGTGGGGGGACTTACATTTGCTACCATTCAATAGGGCTTCAAAAAATATTTCGCACGTATTTTTCTTTTCTCAATCCGTTTTGTATTTCGCGAGATATTCGGGGGGTATGGGTGGTCTGAAACACCCAGTATATTTCAAATTTCTTATTTCCTATCCAGACTCCTATGTCTTCAGAATCAAGATTTTAAAGTTTCAGTATTTACATTTACAATTTTAGAGTTTTGGATTTTCAGAGACTCAACGTTAGGAAGTTTCAATTTCATGTTAATTCAGTTTACGTAGTTTTGGTGTTTAAGTTTTAAGTTCATAAGTCTCGGAAACCCAGAATTGAGATTTCAAAATTTTAATGCAGGCTGTATAACAATGAACACAATCTTTCGTCATTTGTTTCAATTTGCTGCATAGTTCACATGAATTAATAATAATAATAGTTTTTATTTTCTATTTTTATTATACATCGGATTATATTTAAGTCTCTTTCATTGAAATGAATGTGGCGCAGAAATATACCATTCTCTGTCTTTGTCTGACAGATATAAATAAGACATTATCAGACCATTTTCTGTTTTTCTTAATGCCTTATAGGTTTATATTCGTATTTTATTAATTCTATTATAAATTAGTAAATACTGTACATTTTTGTGAATAAAACGTCCAAATACTCGTTTTGTATGCCAAGTCCAACACGCCTCGCACCAAAGAGGAACGTTTACTGCATGCAGCTTTTAGCCGTAGGATATGAAGGCGACAGTTATAATAAGAATTCTGACGTTAGGACTAGCGATTTCCTGAGGGATTTCTTTTTTCTTATTGATTTTATTTTTTATATAAACTCTAAAAAACAAGGAATTCAAATTTGTTCGCTTGGTTGTTTACATAGAGCGAAATGTGAGATATGTGTTGAAACTAAAGGCTACCAATTTGATTGAAAGTAACTTGAGTAATATTATTACATATCTCTTATGAAACAAAAGAATTTCAAAGTCGACTATTTTACACATTGTCTGCCTTGACTGCATTACAAAAATGCTTCCATTTTGAGAAAATGCCCATTTTTGTTCATCCTTGTTTTCAAGGAATATTCTACATATAGGTTGCTTTATAGGATTTCAACTCTGATTAAGGTGTGCAAAGCATGACCTTTAGGTCTTAATATGGATATTTTGATACGAAATTGGAAGTAACATATTATGTAACAGTTAACAGGCACGAAGACATTAATTGTATGAATTTTTCTTTTGTACCATTGTTACTTATACTTTCTTTACTCAACTTATCAGGAAAGTGTGAAGAAGGTTTTGATGGAGAAATCTACAGGATGATTGACAATGGTTAAAAATCGGCCAAACGAATGTCGTATTAAATCTTTTGACTTTAATTAATATTAGTTAATTTTTAGAGGCTAGTGCGAAGATCGAGTATTAAATTGCCTAAACCCTGCTTTTTGTGAGTATCAGAAAATTTAAGATTTGACCATACCTTGATAGTAACCCAAGGTTAAAATTTAAATCACTATATCTACAGTTTTTTAAGATTATTGCAAAAAGTTTCATAAAGCAACTTGGAGAGGGAGGGGAGTTGTGTGAAGTTTAAATGTTGCCTCGAGTAGTTTGTTCCATTTGAATATCTTTAAGTTTCTATACAGGGTGTTCCAAAAAGGTGTTGCCAAACTTGAGGGGTTTATAGGGGGCATTGCGGTGAAATTTTTTTGCATATAAACCCCTAGTCGGAAAGAGCTGTTTGGCCCTGGAGTATTTTTTGTTCAAAAACGTAATGTTAATTCGTTGATAACAAAAGACTTCGATATCCAATTATTTTTTATTGAAGATAACGCAAAAACATAAAATTATAATAATGGTTCAAAATAGCGAACCTGGTTACATAACTTTGCTGTCGAATCGCGCACCCGTTGAAACATGTGTGGCTCCTGCTGCACGAAAAGACAGGCTGCCATTACTCTCCCCAACAGTTCCTCTTAGGTGGCTACAGGAGTTCATAGACCAGCGACTTAATGTAACACCAGAGGAAAAATCCAACGGAGTTAAATCGGGACTTCGGAGTGGACGCCTGATAGGTCCTCCCCCGATTCATCGCCCAGGAAATTGTTGATTAAGGTGATCCTGCACAGTACGGGCAAAATGTGCAGGTGCACCGTCATGCTGGAACCACATTCTATCCCGTATACCCATAGGAATATTTGTATTGTTCAATAGCTCAGGAAGTACGTCTTGCAAGAAATTTAGGTAGATTTTACCTTGAGCCGAGGTGGAAGCAGGAACGGGCCAATTAAAAAGTCGCCAACAATGCCGGCCCACATGTTAATAGCGAATTGGTTTTGATGTGCTCTGCTCCATGCGGTGTGAGAATTGTGATCTTTCTATATGTGGCTGTTCTGACTATTGAAGCACCCGTCCTTGGTAAAACAAGCCTCATCGGTAAATAAAATCACTGAACCAAAATAACGTACAATGCAAAACTTCTTCCTCAAAAGCCACTGTCCGTGCAGTTCGTGGATGTCCAGTTCCTCCATCTGGTTTAAAGTTGCCTGTTGCTCTTGACCGACGATGGATTGCCGAAAATGTTGTTCGGAAAGGATGTTGGCGATTCGGAAAACGCTCAGCTTCTCTAGCGTTGCATCTCGTTTTGCCATAAATAAGATGCATGTCGGCATACTCTTCAGACGCAAATTCGACCATTTTGACAGTTTAATCGCAAAAGTTTGTCACACGAAACAAATGTGAAATAATTACTTATCTGCAATCACGAACGGCTACAATCAATTTTTAACAACATCGTGTGTAGGAGGAAATCCAGTTGATGAACGCTTATCACAAGACACAAAATTGTTTTATTTTGTTTCTAGTCATTGTTTACGTTATCTTCAATAAAAAATAATTGTATATCGAAGTCTTTTATTATCAACGAGTTAACATTACGTTTTTGAACAAAGAGTATTCCAGGGCCAAAACGGCTCATTTCGGACTAGGGGTTTATATGCAACAGTTTTTCACCGCAATACCCCCTATAACCCCCTCAAGTTTGGCATCACCTTTTTGGAACACCCTGTATATTAGAAAAGTTGAGATGTTTAAGTTAAAAACTTGAAAATACGAACCCCTAAAAAAGTCGCCTTTCCAAGAACTGGAACTTTCCTAGAAAGTCCAGAAACTCGAAATCTTCGCATCTGTGAACGTTTGAACTATGAAGACTGAACCAAAGAAAATATGAAGTTCT
Organism: Agrypnus murinus; assembly: GCA_929113105.1. Classification (NCBI taxonomy): domain Eukaryota; kingdom Metazoa; phylum Arthropoda; class Insecta; order Coleoptera; family Elateridae; genus Agrypnus; species Agrypnus murinus. The sequence continues at coordinate 41,316,777 of OV816028.1, forward strand.
AGAACTTGAAAGCTATATTTCTCAAACCAAGAACTGCGAATCTCTGAAACTAAAAATGCAAAACTTAGAGTTACTATGAAATTTTGAAACTCTGATGTACTCAATAATGGAAGTATTTTGAATTTATTAACCTTCAAATTCTAAATTATTGAAGTCTCTAGATTTCAAAGCTCAAAAGATTTAGTGCTTAGAATCTTAAAATGCATATAACGTTCGAAATTCTTTGGTTGTATTGGTGCAAGTGGTCCACTAAAGAAGTCGAAAAAAATGGCGTATGTAGGTTTACCATTAGAATCTCCATTAGATTCTAATCCCCTTCGTTAGAAACCTCCTTAGATTCTAATAGTACACCACATATACCGACTTTGCGACTTTTTTACTGGACCATTTGCGGAATACCATTACAATCCCCAGTCGATTCTAATTTCCATCGTTAGAAACCCCCTTAGATTCTGATGGTGCGCCACATATACCGACTTGGTGACATTTTTACTGGACCATTTGCATTGTATCATTAGAACCCCATTAGATTCTAATCTCCAGCGTTAGATACTCCCTTAGATTCTAATCCCTATCGTTAGAAACCCCCTTAGATTATAATGGTACACCACATATACCGACTTTACGACTTTGTTACTGGAGCATTTACGGTGTACTATAAGAATTCCCATTAGCTTATATTCTTATCGTAAGAAACCCCCTTAGATTCTAATATTACACCACATATACCAACTTTGCGACTTTTTTTGGACCATTTGCGGTGTACCATTAGAATCCTCATTATATTTTAGTCCCCATCGTTAGGAAGCCCCTAAGATTCTAATCCCCAGCGTTAGAAATCCCCTTAGATTCTAATGGTAAACCACATATATCGACTTTTTTACTGGACTGTTTATGGTGTACCATTAGATTCTAATCTCCATCGATAGAAACCCCCTTAGATTCTGATGGTACACCACATATACCGACTTTGCGACATTTTTACTGGACCATATGCGTTGTACAATAGAACCCCCATTAGATTCTAAACCCCATCGTTAGATACCCCCTTAGATTCTAATCCCCATCGTTAGAAACCCCCTTAGATTCTAATGGTACACCACATATACCGACTTGACGACTTTTTTACTGTACCATTTGCGGTGTAGTATAAGAATTCCCATTAGCTTATAATCTTATCGTAAGAAACCCCCCTTAGATTCTAATCTCACACCACATATACCAACTTTGCAACTTTCTTTGGAGCATTTGCTGTGTACCATTAGAATCCCCATTATATTCTAGTCACCATCATTAGGAACCCCCTTAGATTCTAATCCTCAGCGTTAGAAATCCCCTTAGATTCTAATGGTAAACCATGTATACCGACTTTGCGACTTTTTACTGGACCATTTACGGTGTACCGTTAGAATCCCCATTACATTCTTATGGTAAACCACATATACCGACCTTGCGAATTTTTTACTGGACCGTTTACAGTGTACCGTTAGAATCCCCATTAGATTCTAATTCCTATCGTTAGAACTTCCATTAGATTCGAATGGTAAACCACGACTGCGACTTTTTTACTGGGCTATTTGCGCAGGTAATTATAACCAAAAAGTTAAAATTATAACCAAAGACCTAAGGAGTTCAAAAAAGCACCCAAAACAACCACTATGGCTTTCTGCAGCATCCGTTATTGGGCCCGTACCACCGCCCCTTGCGAACTTCAGAGGTGGCTGGAGGACATGAGAATGGAGTAATGGCCCAGGAGTAGTCTTCGACTTGTGACCTCGAAGAGAGTCGATTGAGATGTTACATATATACAGCCGCAATGGATAATCTTTCTTTGATCTTTGGGAGAGAGACATGGAGTGGTGATCAGAGCGCTTAAAGCTTGTTTTATTGGACTTCTGTGGTTGTTTGAAGTCGAATGATATATCACATTATGGATGTTTTCGATGGATATTTTAATGAGCCTCTAAGGAGGTTGCGAGATAGAGGCATGGTATGGGGAGTAAAGAGCAGAAAGTTGTTTATTAGACTTTCTTGGTAATTTAGACTCAAAAAAATCTACATTAAGGGGGTTTCGATGATTGATTCCAATTTCGTGAAATTCTACAATCAAGGTAAATGAAGGTAATCAAAGGTAATTAAGAAAAAAAAAGTACATCCATCTTATTCTTCTTAGTGCAGTATCATTCCATGCATAAATATTGAAAGTACACAGACTCGATTTGCTATAACTGAATTTTGGTGTTCTACATCTTGTTCTCGCCCCAGCAACGACCAATGCGCAAACTGTGCACAAAAAGTCCATCAAGAAAAGTTTAGTGAACCGCCCAAATTGCCGCAAACCAATTTACAAACTGCCCGGGCAGGTAATAGTGACTTGAATTCGTCTGTTACTTAAATTTAATACGAGAAAATATCACACACTTTCGTGAATTCTAAGAAGTCTATCCAAAGATAAACAAAATAAAATTGGATTATTTTCATTTACATTTCAGACTTGGAAACTCATAAAATAGGATAGTGTTGAAAATCAGATACAATAAAAGAAGCAATTTAAATTCTGATGGTGTACAAGATGCAATATGGAGTGAAATATGTATACTCTGAAATAACGGACACGTTTTAGCACTTCGCTGCTCCTGTCGAATCGAACAAGTCGTAAAATACAAATGTGCTGCTGCTTTGTGACTAGGGAAGATGACCTTTGTTTCTGACACGTACCCTTTCCTGTATGTATGTCTGCTTTCCACCCTCTTGTATAAAAATTACCTTATAAAGACAAAAACACCTACTCAGCCAATGCAAAAAAAAAGATTTCATCAAAATAAAAACGGGCTTCTAGGGGAGACACAATCACAAGAATGTGTTTTATTGTATATAGAATCTTCCTTCTAATAATTAAACTCATAAGTTGCTCTAGCATCAGACCTTCCTTCACAGACGGGGGTTCATCTTTCCGCTCTTTCTAATATACAAAGAACACAATAGCAGCCGGAGGTGGCCCAATAAAGTACTGTTCTTCATCATAGGAAACGACGATAGAGCGAGTAATAATAAAGGACGGCTAGAAAAGAGACACAGACCGCTCGCAGTGCTGCACGCAAGTGAAATTGATGAAAGTGATGTGGTAGGTTCTTTATATTTTAGAAATTACAATAAATGGTTATTGTCACGGTTTCCTTTTATTTTTCCTTTTTTATCTTACTACAGTTCATTTACGACATTGCACTTCGAGTATATTTAGATAAGGTGATTCACACTGCGTTTTATAGAAACCACTTGAAATGCTGTTTCTATCTAATAAATATTTAGTATTCCCTTTTATCTCATAGCTCGAAACGAGTCTGAGCCTTTGTGCACCATCATCTTTTCAGTTTGTATCTTGAATACATCTTAGCTTTACAACTACTAATTAATCACTTTAATTTATTTTATAAAAACCAAAAGTTTGATGATTGCGTTTAAAAAATGCTGCGTCTCAATACTCTATTCTAGGACCCATATTTTTTTATGCATATTCAGACTTTAAATTCCTAACAACCAATCCATTCACTTCTGAGGGTAATAGATGTTTTCTGAGTGCGGCAAGGATTGTTCTGAATCTGGTTAGTAACAATTGTATTAAACCATTTACATAATGTGACTAAGATAACTAACACGTTATCGGTAATGAGCAATACAACGCTGATTATCTACTGCAGTGGCGTGCAGTGAGAATTTACGCTAGGGAAGCAACCACGATTTTAATTTTGATATACCTATGTAGCCAGGCACGGATCCACCGGCGGAGGGTGAAATGGGGGATATTCCCCCCTCTCCAATTTTTAATGTTATACAGGGTGATTAAGAAGTAAAGGTAATCCTTTAAATGGTAGGTAGAGGGGAGGCAGTAGAGCTAATTTACTTTGACAAGTATAGGTCAAAAACGAATAGTTTTCCGGAAAATAAATTTTAAAGTTTAATGAATTTTGGATCCAAAAGGATCCAAGGTCAGGACCGGATCCAAAAATCCAAAAAACTTTAAACTTAATTTTCTGGAAAACTTCGTTTTTGACCTATAGTTGTCGAGGTGAATTAGCTCTACTGCCTCCCCTCTACCTACCATCTAAAGGATTACCTTTATTTCTGAATCACCCTGTATACTTTAGTATTATAGTTAAATAAATTTTGAATGTAAAAGTAGTTAATGTTTATTAAATATTGTGCAATATATAACATTTATAAATAAATATACATAGGATAAAAACAAACAATGTCTGTATAATTATTATTTATTGAAAACAATTATTTTTCCAAAAATTTCTTAACTGAATTTATAGAATTTATTGACTGTTATTCTTTATTTTAAAAAGTACTACTATTTATTTATAATGCAATTCTGTTTTGATCTGCCTTCTTAAAAATATGTAATTTCTCTATAACTCTATGCAGAAAATTCTTTATCTACTAATAATTTACAAACAGAACAACAAAATGGTCGCGATTCGGATGTATCGGAAGTACTCGAACCTTCCACCGAAACAGCTGAATTAGCAGTCATGACGATAATGCAATTTTAAATTTGCATACAGAGCAAACTAAATAGAATTATTTGTCTTTTAAAACACTCCAACTTATATAAATTGAAATAATAAAATGTTCCGAAATACGTAGTCTCATTCGCAGATTTACATTACTTAAGTAACATTTAACAAACACTAAATGACTAAGCATAAATAACCAAATTATAATAAAGAAATAAACATTTGGGCACGGAGCACACTAATAATAACGACCTTATACTATGCCAACCGTAAGGCTAGGACTCGGCGAGGAAAAGAGTAGTAAGCAACTAAATCAGTGCTTTTATGCAGTGTATGTAATACATTTGATTGGTTATTACCTTTCCGCGCAAGTTTAATGAGCCTAATTTAAAATAGTACTCTAAATAATTATACTTTTTGCTGTACTGAATTGATATATATTGAGCTTTAAGTTGATTAAATATTACAAATTTAAATAAACGATAACCATAATTTTATAAAAAAAAATTTGTTAGCATTGGTTTTTATTTTTGATAAATTCTTAAGGGAAGCATTGCTTCCATGGACCGCACGCCACTGATCTACTGTTAAAGATAAAAAGATAATATTGCAAATGTTCTTTATTCAGTGATTTGTATAATTTGCTAACCATAATTTGACCGGTAGGTTACACTCCTACCTATTTCAAGTAAAAGTTGTTATTGTCAACTGAAATAATATTTATTGTTCAACACTATGTAGTTAAACTATAGATGGAAAACCTAAAAATTCTTATTTATACTGAGCTGTCTAGGCATATGAAATTGAACATGTTGCATATGAAGACCAAGATTTACTCGTTGGCCATCTTGAAGTGCTAGTTTGAGGAATCTACCTCGACCTTACAAAGCGTGACGCGTGATGCATACTTTTGATATAAAGATCAAGACTTACTCCATGCTGAAGACCAAATGTAAACTCACCAGATAAGATTTTCCGAAACTGACTTTTCAATCTTACGTACTTTTTGACAACAATAATTACTTTAGAATTAGAACCAAAGAAAATACAATTTAACCAAAAGCCTTATGCTGGTTTATTAGATGTTTTGGTCTTATCCATTACAATAAGTCAGTAAATGTCAGCAACACATTAGAATATTCTAGGCAGATGAGTCAGCACAAAATTAACCATGGTCAGACCATATAAACTCAACATAAGCCTGTGGGTTTCTATACTTCTTCTTTTGTTTTAAAAATGTATGGTAATATGGTAATTGTAGTATTCGTAATAGTAATAATAGCCACGCTTTCTTCACGCCGTCTACATGGAGTATATTTCTTCACTATCTTTCAAGACACTACTCGACTTCTTTCTAAAAACTTTCAGGCACCACGTTGCATGTTATCTGAATATATGCATTGAAATCCAAAGAATTATTTCTTAGCCAAAAAGGCATTTTTACCATCAAAACTGCTTTGCAAAAATATTACATTCAAATTAAGGTGATATGTGGAATTATTGTCACCCATCTTTCGCTAGTATACAAATACAATACAAACAACGAAAGGTTACTTTTACAAGCTACTGACTTGTAAAACTGACAGCTGAATTGTAAAAGTTTTACAAGTTAGTAGAATATGACATTCCTCTACGTCTACGCACACTTCCACGGCTAATAAAATTATTAAAAAGTGTAACATTTTATTGTGATTGTTAGGATTAGGGCCAGGTTTTATAGATACAATAAATGTTGTGTGTTGTTTACAAATGAATAACAAATAAAATATTATACATTATACGCAAGGTAACTGTTTTTACTGGCTCAAGAAGGTGACAGGCTCGCCTGCCGGCTCGCCAGTCATTTCCTTCTATCGCCAGTAAAAACTGGTTTACCTTGCTAATAATGTAAAATACTATAATGCTAAAATCAGGTTTGTTTAGGTTTGGAACAGCCAATGGTGCAAAATTATAAAATAATCTTTGGTCAAAAAAGTCAGGCTGGAATGGTATACGTATGGACATTTGCAAATTATAACCTAAGTGAAAACTGACACTCTTTCTAAGTATAAAATCGAAACCTGTCATATTCTTCAGAGAAATGGTAAAATTTTACAAACATTTTACAAAAACTACTTATGTACATATTCATTGTGGACCTTTTCAATGCCAGTATTATGTTACTCATGAGTCATGACCAAACTTATTTCAAATAAAAACTGAATATTCCAGATGGGGGGAGTCGGGATCTTCCTTTCTCTTTTTCCTCAATTTCTCATATCCACTGAAATTTCATCACGTCTATTGCTGCACCATCGCCATCGGAAATGCTCCCAATATTTTTACTGCTTCCAATAATCATTATCGTAGAAAGCCTTCAGAGATCTACCCTCGTCACCAAAAACGCGTCAGCGAAATGGCCACCATACTAATCCGTGTGTGGTTTTCTCAAACCACCACAACTTTTCGTCCTCAACAGTTGTAGGGTAAGAAAAATCTGTTCTGCTTTACAGAATTTCATCATCCATCTAAGTCAACTGGCGCACACACCTATACATAAATCCATGCTGGTAAGGTATAACCAAACAAAAACGTCATCTGAATATAATAATAATAATTGCTACAACCCATTACCTGGAAACCAGGCCCCAGAAGCTATAAACTTGTGCGGGAGGGAGGGAGCGATTATTATTATTACGTAGGCCCTACGTGCGGCTGCAGCCGACTTACAGATGAAACAGTGCAAATCCCACATTTGCGTCACAACTAAGGAAAACTACAGAAAACCTTAACCAGATCTGCCGCCACCGGCAGTCGATCTCGGGCCGCTTGGGTGATAGTCCAGCTCGCTCGACATTACACTACCAAGGCTGTATGAAAACCTGAATGAACTTAAGAAGTATTAAAATCTATATACGCATTGGCTTAACTAGCTATTTTTGTATCTGAAGTAAACCGTGTAAAATTCTCCTTTTCCCCTTCTGAGACACCTACATGCTTCTAAGCCACTTATAGAATCATTTTCCCATAAATTAAAGTGTTGATACCAATATGTCCTACTTTAAAACCCCCAAAGGAAACCACGAGGTCCTTACGATTCTGTGCAGACACAATCGATTTTATTGAAACTTGGTGAAGTTGTAGAGTAGCACGCACTTAGCCTCTAGAGTGCCCGCTGAAGGGTCACCGTGGTGATCTCTGTAACTCTGAGAATGTTGGGTGTTCGACACAATGCATCCTCCTCCAATGTTTACACCAAAAACCTGATCGTTTGATCCATGGAGAATATGAAGATCACCCAGTGACCGACTCCAGTGACTTCATTTTGGTATAGTAAATACCGGATACAACTCGGCCTTGGGGCCACAGGTATACGTAAAGCTCGTGTAATTTTGATCATGTAGCAGGTACAATGATTGTATTTGGTCTGTGCTAAGCGATGCCAGTTCCGTAAGCTGATTGGTAAGGCCAGCCATTCTAGCATGCTTTCCAGCTTATCCTAACTCTGGCGAAACTGATGGCCATTACAAACACCTTCGTTAGTTTCCTCTTCCCAAATCATCAGCTTTTTAATGATACCCATAATGTCCGAAACTATTAAGGTCACCGGATTTACTTGGTGACTTCCATGGGTCAAGCAATTAGGTTTTCTACATAAACGTTGGAAGATCATTTGTGCCAAAACAACAAGTACTCAACTAATACCCAACATGTTTAAGGTCACAGAGGTCATCTCATTGACAGTTTATGACTTGTAGATGGCAGGTGGTTCTTTGCTGGCAAAATGGCCTTAACTACAACTTAAAAATAGAATTTTAGTAATTTGTATTACACCTTACTGAGAAGAAGTATATGAAGTGAATCCACTGATTTATACTACACGAACAGAAACGCAATTCTTTAATGAAGCCGATGTTATTTATTTTTGTTACATTTTTACCAGCTCCTACAGTTGCTCTCCAAACGAACGAATTCAAAATGGATCTAGTGTAAGCCATACCATCATTAACACCATATGACGTACCAAATGTTTTGGTTTTTTGAAAAAATCGGATCGATAGCGATGTCATTCGAAATTGATAGCAAATCTAGAAACAGCTTGCTAGAAATTACTATATGACATCATATCTTGGAATTTGATGACTTCCTGTCACAGTGATCGTTTCCAATTCAACGGTCGCTTGTCGAACAAGATACGAGGGTGCTTTGATAAGTCAGTGACTTTTTGAATTTCCCGCGCAGTAACTTTAAATGCAACACTGCTCCCGTCAACTGCCATCTACGAATAGACTACTGTAAAATTTTGAGAAGGCTGCGCCATTTAGTTTGTGTTTGACAGCCATTGAAAGCAAACAACCTCGTGAATTTTAACGATGGCTATCACCGAAACCAAGGAAAGGCTTGATAAATACTATGGGGACTCGCACCATCAATTTCAATGGTTAAGATGTGGTTTGCTGAGTTCCGATGTGGTCGTACCAACACAAGTGACGCCGAACATTGAGGTCGCCCAAAAGAGGTCGTCACGCCAGAAATCGTCGATAAAATCCATGGAATGATATTGGACGATCGGAGAATTAAAGTGCGTGAGGTGGCTGAGGCTGTTGGCATCTCAACTGAGCGGGTACATCACATTTTACATGAATATTTGCACATAAAAAAGCTATCCGCGCGATGGGTGCCGCGATTGCTCACACTCGACCATAAGCGCAACCGTTTGACCACTTCAAATGAGTGTTTGGCGATGTTCAGCCGCAATCCAAACCAGTTTTTGCGGCGTTTCGTTACCGTAGACGAAGCATGGATCCATCACACTACACCAGAAACCAAGGAACAATCAAGACAGTGGGTTTCTCCGGGCGAACGTGCACCAAAGAAGGCCAAGGTGGGTCTGTCGGCCAACAAGGTCATGGCCACAGTTTTTTGGGATGAACGCGGTGTCATTCACATCGATTACCTTGAAAAGGGTAAAACGATCACCAGCGAATATTATTCAGAGCTTTAGGACAATTTCGATATTGATTTGAAGCAGAAACGACCGCATTTGGCGAAGAAGAAAGTGCTGTTCCATCAAGACAATGCACGGGTGCACACGTGTGTAGTCACCATGGCAAAATCCATAAATTGGACTACGACTGCTACCCCATCCAGCATATTCTCCAGATTTAGCCCCCTGTGACTATTTCCTGTTTCCAAACTTGAAGAAATGGCTGGGCGGGAAGAGATTTGGGTCGAATGAAGAGGTCATCACTGAAATAAACGCCTATTTTGAGGGCCTTGAGAAAACCTATTATTTGGAAAATATAAAAAATTGGAAAAACGATGGACTAAATGTATCGAGCTAAAAGGAGACTATGTTGAGAAATAAAACGCTTATTTGCCGAAATAAATATCTTTTATTCAAAAAGTCACTGACTTATCAAACCACCCTCGTAGTTTCAGAAAATGTGTCCTATGAAGTATATCTTCGCATGCTGAGTTCGCTTCTGCTATCAGTTTTGTTTTAACTGCTATGGTTCTAATATTGGTGCTAAAGACAGTGTTGGTATCCAGCGGATGCAACTTTTTAAAGCCTAGTAACTTAAAATCTACGTAAATGTTCAAGTTAAGAATTATTTGATATATCAAAATCAAAAGGTTATTCAAATGGCTCTCGAATCACTCTGAGTGTAACTAAAATTGAACATTTTTGATCATTACTCTTTGAAAGCAAAAGTGTGTTATTTATGTATTGTAACGAAAGGGGAAAAACCCCTTTACACGGGTGACGCACATTTCCAGAAGAATCTACAGTGTTCGAGCCAGGTCGCGTGTATGACGTAACGTCGCCGATGTTTCTAGTGCATTCTACACACTTGCGCGTGGGTATATATCAGCCGCGATGGGCCCGGCAAGGATTAGTGTTCGGCCGGTGATTTGAAATGTGCTTTGTGTAATGAGTAATTAATTTAGTATTAGTGAATAAATAAATGTTATAAATAAATGTTGTATTAAAAATAAAGAGCCTACTTTAACTTTGTAAATATCTAACATTTAAGTTTGTTAAACAATTAGTTAGATTGACCTAGTGTATGTAAATAATATTTTGTTAATAGAGGATTAAACAGCATTTTGTTATTAATTTAAAAAGAACGTCACAGTGGTGTCAGGTCTTAAAATATATAAAATCGCCTAATAAATAAAGTGCTATGAGAATAAACTTTTAGTGTTAAAAACAATTTCAACGAATAATTAAAATGCCGATGAAATTGTTAAAAGATCTTAAATTAATAGACTTAAGACGCGAACTTGAGGAGAGAGACTTGGATATTAATGGAAAGAAGGATGTTTTAATAAATTGACTAAAAGAATGGTTTTTAGAACATAACGAGAACCCCGAAAGTTTCCTCTTCGAAATACCTGGATCCGTAATTGATACTAATTTGTTGTTAAGTAAAATGGAAGAAAGTTCTAGAATGTTAAAGGAAGAATTACTGGAAAGTTCTAGAAAGTTCGAAGAGAATTCTAGAAAGTACGAAGAAAATTCTAGAATGTTAAAGGGAGAGTTACTGGAAAGTTCTAGAATGTTAAAGGAAGAATTACTGGAAAAGTCTGAAGAGAATTATAGAAAGCTAATGGAAAATACTAAGGCGCTGGAAAAAAAAGTTTTGGAAAATTCTAGAAAGTCCGTTGAGAAAGCGAAAAGAAGAGCAAAAAAGTTCTGTAAACCCTTCCATCGTCTTGAGTCAAAAAATTAATTACTACCTAATATAAATTCCTAACATGCCTTAAATCTCTAACTTCTCTATGTAAGTTAAAGTAGCTTAAATTAAAAAAGATCTAGCTTATCAGTTTAATTTTGTTGTATAGCCAATGATATTCCCTTGTTTGAAAAACAGAAACAAATTTTATATTTAAGTTAATATTAATTAATGGGCATGGTTTTTAGAACACAGTTTGTCCATGTTTTTTAAAAGATATTCAATTTCCATGAATATCAAGTCTGTTTTCAAGATTTGAAAAATGAAATTAAAAGAGGAATTTCAGTAGAACCTGAAAATCTAAGTTATGGCTTATAACTTACAAGAGCGCTTTATGCGTGACTAAGTTTGGCACACCATCTAGAAACAAATTTGTTTACGCGCTCCTGACTAAATTTACCGTAAACATTATTTTTTCCCCATCTACTTTGGGACAAACAGGTTTCTCTAATTTTGTAGTGCACGCTGCACATTTTTCACAAAAGCAGCTTTCGTGAAGCAGTTGCTGCAACTTCATTAATGTTGACATAAATATAGAAATACCTACGTGCGTGCGACAAAGATAGAGAATCAAAAAACAAGAAAAGAATTGTTGCGCTTTTAAAATCTACCAAGAATGTTTTTACTCTGCATCAGCATGAAATTCTATTATTTTAGCTCGAGGGACTCTCCTTCCCACTATCTTGGATGACGTCTCTCAGAAAACATGTTCAAAATGCGACACGCGATAGAAGGACGCCATTTTACTTTTTTCGCTGTGATGCCCCATGCTGAGACGGTCTGCAGTGAATATGTTTTTATAACTCCATCAGGAGGTACATTCTACGTATGGCGGCTGTATTTTAGTCGGGATGTTTTAGAACTTTTTACTCCTTTTTGCATACTATATGAGGCTTTGCTAGACCGCTCTGTTCGTATATGCGATACGTTTTTCTGTTTTTGAAAGATTTACGTTACGTGCTTGCAAGGAAGGCTCTGGTAGCATAGTTGCTAACAGGTCTCACCAGAAGTCTTCAGTATATATTTTTTACTATCCTTACTCCTTACTGAGATTTCCTTACAACATTAAGACGTTATTTATATTTATTTACCTTTTTTAAGATTTATACTTAATCTACTTTCCTTTTCCATGCCATAATTAATCTCCTGATGCACTACTTAAATTTGCGTTCACAAAAAAATCGCGCCCACCATCTCCGACATTAAGATAACTTATTGTCAAAAATAATTACCTACATTAAATAATAGTACAATTCTTGTAATTCCTTTTTGAGTTTCGCATCAGTTGACAATGGTCGTGTTTAGTCGGGCCATCGATTAGTAGGCAATGACGAGAAACTCCATTGAATTAATGCAATTTGGTGCTCAGCGCTTTAAGTTTTCGGAGACAACTTTCAAGTTTCTGTCTAACTCAGCGATGGTACGTTTCGAAATCAGAATCTGGATCTGTATTCAGATTGGCAACGAGATGATTTAATGAAGTCTTCAGCAAAGGATTTCTATATGTATAGCATGTAAGGTGGTTAGAACCTTGTAGAAGAAATTTTATACAGTTTTGTCACAAATTGTAGCTTAAGTAACTCAGTGTCATACGTTTTTGGTGCATTTCCAATGGTGTGGTTGTAAATAATGTATATCCCATTTTGCTCTTATAATAATAATAATAGCCCCTTTCTCAGGCCACGAAGGCCCATTGGGCTATAGCAGAGTAGCCTGCTATTCTCGAGCCGTTCGGTAATCAAGGGTGGTAAAGTGGCTAGCTTTACGCACCGACCGCCTATTATTACCCGAGGAAATGATTTCCCATGTACTCATTTTTACAGGCTGAGTCGACCTGAAAGGCTTTTTGCTCTTACTGGGTCGAAATTTAGAATCCCTTTAGGATATTTAAAATTAGCACCTCTCTCGTTCTGCAAGCTTTCCAATTTAGTGGGATGGAACAAGATTATGTACACACTATTCTAGAAGTAGAAAAATAAGCAGATCTGACAAATTCAGTCTAGACGATAATTTATCACTACTTCAATGGGTGGTAGGTCATGTTACATGCAGTTACACTAGTTAAACACTCATGCGACCAAATCTTCGTTTTGTTTTTGGTTTTCTCTGTTTTGTTGGGACCGAGCGTGTTATTCCAGGTTGGACCACATCTGCCAAGCCATTTGTTGAAGAATACTTCATCAGGACACTGCCTGGCAGGAGTGGCAGGAGTTGCACGGTGTGGTGGCGCACCATATTGTTGATACCAGATTTGAAAACTTTATTTTTTCGGTAACATGTTTAACATGGTTTTATTCAAATATCATCACATTACCCATTTTCTCCAGTGCTCTATTTTCTTTCAGATGCATGTATACTAACAAATAAGTTTCTGTAATTTTATTAATTTATTATTAAGTACAATTTATTATTATCAATAATAATAATAGTGATAGTGTTTCTTAGCATCATTGCTACAAAAAAGCAATTTGAAAATAATTAATTAACACAAATAAATTGTACTAAATAAATACTTACATTTAACTAATAATGTAATGCGATAGTTACGTGTTCTTTTAACCCATTAACTGCCAAATCAATTTTTTTACGAATTAAAAAAATATTTGTAAATTTGTGTTGGAAATGGAAGAAATATTCACAAAATTTAGTAATTTGCAAAATATATTGCGTAGTTTACAAAAAAAATAACGTCCCATTAATGGGACGCTGGCAAAATGTATTATATAATTTAATTAATGTGTATGGAAATCTGCAAAGCACCGATCATGGAGTGGAACTTCACATCTGCCGCATATCCTGGTGGTTTTTTTACCGCACAATGCACACCGTCTTTGGGTTTCGATAGGAAAGATTAAATGGTTTCCAGGATCGTACCTAATGTCCTGACTCACTCGACCTCCTAACTGCTTGGTGCTTCGTTTATGTGGGGCAGAATCAGAATTTTTTGACATATAAAATAAGACAATCATACGCCTAAACTGCAACAAAGGTATGTTTTTCCCAGAGACTATTTGGTATATTCTCCAAGCATTCACGACAGATATATCAATCATTTGTGTGAACAAAGGCCACCACCACCTTTTGGATCTAATGCGTATTCTGTACAGCGATATCTGCTTATCAAGAAGGTCGACTCCCCCCATTCCGTTGTTATAGTCTTGAATCAACTTTGGAACTGGTATGTTAATAACTTTTTTGTCCCTTTGCGAATACCGCTTAGCTGACCCCAAGAGATGAATACCGCAGAAATTGCTAGCTACATTCACAGCTTTATTGTCCTTCCACTTGACGACTAACACTTCATTATTGGTGTCAAATCGATGGTCAAAATATCCCATCTCTTCTTTTTTGAGCAATTGTCTTGAGTCCATGAGAGGACACTTATTGGTTCTGGTTTCTCTAACCGTCCCCTGTGGTTATAAATTTTTGCTTTTCAGCATTGCCAATACATCTACACTTGTAAAAAAGTTATCAAAATATATTTCATGACGATCATGGTGTTGGATGATATCAGTAAGTTGGGTAATAACCCTAGTACCCAATGGTCCCACCGAGTCACTCTCAGAATTTTTCCCACAGTATGGTATAAAATTATATAAGTATCCAGAGGCACTACAAAGACACCATAGTTTGAAACCAAATTTGATAGGTTTTCCACGCATGAACATCTTTGAGGGATGTCTACCATAATACCTCACCATCATTTCATCCAATGAAAGTTTTGCACTAAAAACTCCAAACTTCTGAAAGTTTTTCTTCAAATAATCGAAATATTTTTGTAACTTGTACATTTTTGCCGATTTATCAATCTTTGTGTTATCATTGATATGTAGAAATTTTTTCTATTATTAGATTAGAATTATTTCCCTAAACATATTTCGTGTCATAGTATTATTAACTATTGGAACACCTACATCTTGAGCATTTTCCCAATACATGTCTTCTTGCGGGAGGTTATGGTAGCCAGATAAAAGCAATATTCCGATGAATACTTTCATTTCTGCAATATCAACTGTAAAATCTGGAACATTCTTTTGTCTAGCGTATAACACGCTTTGTTCAACTAAAAGAACGTAGACTTCCTGGGAAAAAATTTCCTCAAATACTTCTACTTCGCTTTTGTCACGAAAATAGGCGATCATTTCATTCACATCATCTGCTGAGCCTTGAGGTATGGAATAAGAAGGATCACATTTTTTCCAACGTGATGCTTGTGGTTTTTGCAATAGAGTTGATGAAGAGGAGGGAATAGGAGATATGCTGTGTTGCTTTTCTAGTAGTAGTTGCTCCTTGAGAACTGATAGTGGCAAATCATCTTCATCAATGTCGTTATTTACAAACAATTCTAAGGTTTCAGCTCATTCTTCTTCGTCCTCTAGATCATTTTCAGGGATGTCTGCTTCATCCGTAAGGGCGTCCGGTTCAGGAGGTATGATGGCCACATCAATATCAAAATCCCCATCGGAAACAGTTTCAGTCTCTAATCTGTGTAGCTGCTGAGCTAACTCGACCATAGTACGGGTTCTTTGACTAAAGATTTTGTATGCTCAACTAAAAACAAACAGTTCAATGCAGTAAAATTGTTCATAGAAACTGCCAGTGTCCCAAAATCGGGACGCAACTTATAAGTGGCTGGCAACTTACCAAAACGGGATACAAATCAAGGAAAATGCTTGTTGGTCCTAAAATATACTTTTTGGAAACGAACACTATCAATTCAGCACAGTTTACACCACATACAACGATGGAAATTCACCGGCAAAACATAACCAAACATGTAAACAAATGTTGCAGAAATCTGATGACATCTATCGAAAATTGTGAACACTAATTTCAATAAATGATAAAGATTTCGTTGTTACATTTACTCAACAGTTACCTCCAGCCAATGTTACATGGTTTCAAACAACTGTTTTTCCAAAAAAAAATTAGAAATGTTCTGTCCTAATTTTGGAACGCTGGCGGGTAATGGGTTAAATTCCTCTAAAGTGGCGGCTGCTGTAATTTATAAAGGTAAGGAGCTGTACAAGCTAAAACCTCGAAAAAAATAATTATTTTTACGTTTGTGTTTTATTGACTGTTGGAATATTATATAATGCGGGTGGGCAGAGCAGACCACACGGCTCCTACCCATAGACTGGTCCGACATCTCCTATACCAGGCTTGTCTGGGCAACGGTTACTTACTACAATAAGCTTCTAGGTTCCCTGCCTAGGCTTTCCAGGATCAAAATGTGTGGTAGAGATACACACAAATGTACTCGACGATTACTCATTAACGTTGCGGAGGAAGCTCTCGTAACATGAGGACTGGTGTGGATGGATTTGATTCTTACCTAAAAGGAGGTCAAGTATGGTCACCGTAAGGAATCCACTATTTGACTGAATTTTAACGAGGAGAATCGAAATGAGGTTTATCCCGGCTCTGGGGGGTACAACAGGACCCGATGGGAAACCGCATGCCACCAGGTATTGTGACTCGGGGGCTATTCGGTTCACCCTATGACTCGAGTTGGGTACTGTGAGCTGAAGCAGCCTTAAAGCCTCTACCTTAAAGGGAGCTGATACGAAAAGGGGTATCATAGCTTCTCGCTCTCAAGACAACTTCACCTGTAACAAGGTACGCACCGGGGGTCTATAACGTGTAGACTTGCAAACAAAGCGCTGTCGAGAGCACACCAGGCCTATAAACTGGCGGATCAGAGTAGGTAAGCAGGATGGTCGAACAAGGTTCCCCATCTAAGGTGGGGAACAAGTACTCACAACACACTAGGGTGGGTGTGGCAGATCAGGTCCGACCTCTCCTATTCTAGGCTTGTCTGGGTAACGATTGTCTAGTAAAAAAAGCCTAGAGTCCCCGCCTAGGCCACCAGCAGACGAATGTGTGGTAGAGATACACGCAAGTGTTTTCGACCATTATTCATAAACGTTGCAGAGGAAGCTCTGCTAACATGAAGACCGGTGTGGGTGGATTTGATTCTCGCCTAGGACAAGGTCTCTCAAGGAGCAATGAGTATCCCGCTGTTTGACTGAATCCCAAGGAGGAGAATTGAAATGAGGTTTATCCCGGCTCAGCTGGACTTATGGGAAAGTGTATGGCCACCAGGTACTGTGTTCTGAAAGCTATTCGGATTACCTTATGACCTGATACTTGTATTGGGTACTGTAGTCTGAAGCAGCTCCAGAACCTTTACTCTTAAAGGAAGCGATGCCTAATGGGGTATTACAGCCCCTCACTCTCAAGGCAACTTCAGCTGATAAGGGTACATACCGAGGGTCTAAGACGCATAGACCTGCAAACGAAGCTCTGTCGAAGGCCCACCAAGCCTATAATCTGGTAGATCAGGGTGTAAAGACCATTCCAAGTCCTGCCACAATTGAGGTTGGATTCGATCGGGTAGTGGTCCTCAACTTAAGAAAAGTTGGGGGAAAGTCCGAAGCTGGACTAGGAGAGGTGCCGACGGGTGAGCACGTTTATCGCTCCGGTACTAACTTGGAAAGCTAGTAGAGGATGGATAGTAACCTCGCTCTAACCAGTGAGTTACTGGTAGCATTGGTGTAGTCAATTCGCGCTAATTGAGCGTATCTCAATTCGGGTCCTTACCCGGACCGTAGCCTAAATAAGTTGGACACCTGGTCTTGATTGATTCGGGGGTCCAACATATAATAGAAACGTGGATCAATTACTCTCAGTCACAAACAAGGCCTATTTTCGTCACCCAAATATTAGGCTATAAGTAAAGGGAATGCCATTGCATGACTGTTGGAATATTATCAGCGGTTCTTGTGTTGTATCCATGCACTTCATTAACAAAAGTAATTTTATCGGTCATGTATTTGGGTACTTACTATATTATGTAACATTTTATAAATAAATAATACACTATTATACATTGTTTTTTTTATATTCAATTATTATTCTAGGAAAATAAATTGTTCTGAAAAAGAGACAAATCTTATTCCTGAAACGCAAATACATACTAAAACATTTCTGTAATAATCGGCTAAACTGCCCAAAGACGCAAAACAATAAAAACATTCCAGTCCAAAAACTATTTAGAAAATACACATAAAGTGTAACTAATATAACTACAAACTCCGTAGTGGGGGTAGCTGTAATGATTTAGAACGAATTTACGTTATCAAGATGTGGTTGTTTTCTGCTAGTTTTCGAGAAAATCGTATTTTAATTTTTTTTTACTTTTTTTAATTAACCTTTTAGTAATTTTCTAGATTGACCGAGCAAAAACCTAGTCGGCCAGTGATAGAAATAATAAACAAATGATAATGACCCATTTTGCAGTCGTAAGCTCGACCTGTGAGAAAATAGTATATTATATTAGTCAGGCCTGTAGAAATTGGTTTTTATAGCCCTGAGATTCAAGTACCGGCAGTAACAATTATTGTTAAATTATCTTAGAAAGAATATTGAATATCCAACAGTTGCATGGGCTTGCATTCAGGGCCGTCTTCTTTCCTTTTTTGTTTTTCTTTTTTGAGGTAATCTAATTTAAGTATGACGGAATAAAAACAATTGAAGGTAGATAGAAACGATTTATATTACAATTTTATTATGCTAAATGAAAATAGATACTACTATATAAATGAATAATATAAATAGGAAGCAAAAATACAAAGAAAGGAATCTTTCCCTTAATTCTTTTGATATTATGAATAGTATATTTCTGAGACATATAAATTTTAATTTTGAAAAACTCGTTTATACCCTTGCCGTACCAAACCGCATTTAACAGGTATAACAAACAAAATGGAATATTTGTCTCTTATCTTTTTTGTCTTTTAACTTTCTTTTTTATGTCTTAATAAATGGAGTTTTGGATAATTGGACTTAACTGATAATATTTGACAGTATCAATGTAAGTTCAAAGTATCCTTTTATTTAAGGATTTAAGCGTAAGCTGAGTAAGCCTATAACAGTTCTTTGTTGGAATAGTCACTATTGTGAAATACCGGTCATAAAAACCAATTTCTGCAAGCCAAACTATACGAGTGCAGAAAAGTGTCAATTTCTTACGAGGGTGAAGTTGCGGCATGAGACGAAGTCGAATGCCGCAATCACACGAGCGTAAAATTGACATGTTTGTACTTCTTATACACTATACTTTATCTACGACCACAAAAAAAGTAATAAAATACCGAAATCTCTGAGAAATTTCGAGACGTAATGTGAGCAGCTTCCGTGTTTCCTTCGCTGTTTGGAGATCATTTTCACTCACTCCACACTCCATTTTCCCATCATCGGATTCAATCATTGTAAATTCAATCTGTTATGTTATTTTTCAAAGAAAACTTTTAAGATTATGTTTTTAAATTATAAAACAAAATATGGCTATAACCAATAGTTAAACAAAACGTGCCATCTATTTCTGTCACCTACATCTGCATAGCGCTATCTATTATCTAACCCCTTTTCCGCGTAATGTAAATATATTCTGGCATCCATTGCAGGTGTTGTGGGTGATCAGGAAAGAGAGCTTTAAGTGTACCCATCGCGCTTGCACTTGTGAATTATATGAATAAAATGTTGCAAATTATAAAAGTTTTCATTGTTTTTATTGTAATTTAGCAATAATGAATATTATTGATAGATATTAACAATTATATAATGTTAAAAATTAATTAATTTTACGTTAATTCAACAGCAATTTTATGATAACTTTATAATATAGTAATAATAAATATGGTAAGTCGCCTCAATAGGTCAATGGTTAGAGACCTCGCTTAGCAAGCGAACGGCCCAGGGTTCGATTCCCCACCGGAGAGATAAATTTTCTATATTAATTTTCCTTCATTCAAAGTATAATTTAATGTAAAACATTAATTAAACAAAATTAAATTAACCTTTACCAAAATGTTTAACTTCTATACTTCAAATAATTAATAATAATAATATTGCATGTGCTGACATCTATGGCGTTTTAATAGAACTACTGATCGTGTGATATCATTACCCACGGTCATTTCCATTCAGTTTAGAGATTGTGGGCAATGAGTCATTTTCATGGTTACTAGACCGTGCAAAATGTGTAATTTTATATGTGGTCGTAGATAAATAAAATTGTGTTCCTTTTAGCGCTTGATTTTCGAGATTATTTTAATGCTTTAACAGAAAACTGAATTATAATAGAGAAATCTTAATTATCCAGAAAGTGCTTCATAGAAAAAGTAATAAAGTAGTCAGACTCTTTATTTTATCATTTGCGTTTTATTTGATACCCAATTCTTTTACTTGGCAGATTAATGGCAGTAATCAACTCTAATAATGAAAGCTCGCGGCGACCTCGGAGCAGCTAGTTGTAATATAACTTTGTTTTTTTCTTTAGATTTATATTTTTACAGTAAAGCAGTATACGAATTTCTTTTTTTTCAAAACGATTCCATCTTTAATCTTTATATGAAATTTCTGAAAAGATCCAATATGAAAGTTGAAAGGAAGCATTGGTAAGACTCTCTCTTTAGGGACTTCAAGTTGTGCCGTTATTCATAATAAAAAAAAACTTAAGATATTCTTATTCAACTTTAATCTTGCGATATTGCATGATGTTCGCCTGCGGCTAAGCTCTCTATGTTGCAGGAGGGACTTGAAGAGGAGGAGTTTCGTAATGATGGGTATGCACATTGTAATCAGGGTATATATAATACGAACCTGATATCTACACCATAATTTGGTTGTAGCTATAACGTTAAATTAATAGTTATAATCAAGGGTCGTTTGAACGTTATCCCGAGTAAGGATGTTCTCCTGAAATATGTAACAAAAAGCCAAACTTTAATATACTCCGGACAAAGGAAGATTTTTAATCATAGGACAATAATATTTCAAAGTTTCTAATTTAAAAACTGACGAGTAAATTACAGTCCTGAAAACTGATAAATTTAAGAAAATAATAATGAGCTGTCCTATGGCTTTAAGTAGAAAAAGAACAGTACAGGTTCGGTGCCTGCTGCAATTGTGTCACGAACTGTAACTAATTGTTTGTACCTTAATGTAAAAACCTACATACACTAGAACAGGCTTGGTACGACTTCCAACAATCTGATATGCTGTAATTGGTTGTAATTTCTGAAGATTATGTTCGTAATTTCATTTCACTGCACTTTAATCAATTCCGAGTTAGGTATTAGATTTACTTAATCTGCGCATTATGGGTATGTGATTTCATAAAATCACATTTGAAGAGGAGGCCTTATAAACAAAAGAATGATAATTTTGCAAGTATTCGCACAAAAGTTCTTCATTTGGAAACAATCACCATCTTAGAAATTTCTATGGCTTCTTCACAGTATATTATTTTATCTCCAAAACGTGGTTAAAGTTTGTAAAGCAAAATAATTCTAGATAATCTATCGAAAGCACTCCACTGCTTATATTATTTTTTGGGTTTAGTAGAAGAGTTGTTAAACACAAGACCTTCCTTGTTAGTCCACACATTCAAACACATCTTCCTGTATAACTATTTTCAATTAAAAGGAGAACATACTGTCGATAATTCTAGACTGTAGATTTTGGACAAAAAAATATGGCTTCTGAGTAACTATCCCGAGCGGCATTATTTCAAGTCTAATTCTCTGCCAATTGTATCGCATAAATAATTCATTTTTATTTGCGAAATTGCAATAAAACACGAATAATGAATTAAAGATATATTTTCAAACCGTTTAGAAAATACCGGAAGCGTCTGAATGATCTGTTAATTCCACCACTGTCCGTTAGTTCTGTCGTTATTTAAAAAGAGATCTCTTTACAAAAATTGAGCTGGTATCGCTGCGTGCATACCAGTCCGCATCATTCGTAGGTGCACACACACTCAAATAATTACGATTAACTTATGTATCCCTGAAAGCTGGCGAATTTCGAGAATCACTGAATAGATTTTAATGACGTTTCAGCATTCAATAGCTTGTTTCTTGGAGAATGTTTATATAAAGATTGTTCAGAGAGTCTTTCGAGAGTAGGCTAATGAGCAAAATATAATAGAAATAATCAGGAAAATTGGCAAAACAAACACAAAATGCCTTCCGCTGCGAAAACAGTAACAGATAAAGGAAAACAGTAAGCCAACGAATTGTAGATCTCAAAAAGATCTACAAAAAAGTCCATGGTGGTATATATGTATCTCTTACAGATTACTCACAATCGAGATTTTTCTAATAACTATTATTTTTCCGAATAACTCTTCTCCCCCTGGAATGTTGTCTTACACCGCCCCTGGATGAAACACCGGTAATTTCTATAGTTCTTTACCTTTAGAATTGCTTCAAGTATAATCTATGAAAAGGGCCCCGTAGAATTCTTATGGAAAATGGCTTTCACCAACCAACCAGTTCTGAAACTTTGCTGAAAGGTAGTTTTCGATATGTAGATCAAGTGTCAATGGGCACAAAGAATTACAGCTGTTTGAAGTTAAAAAAAAATTGCACCCCGCAAATGAGAATGGCTCTCGGCCTAAATGGTAGTTCCTAATGTGTAGATCAAAACTGCTCAAAACTCCAAAGCCTGTAGTTCGAAAACTTCAGTTTTTTTGACACCTTTGATCTACACTAACTACACTAAGGACTACCATTTACCAAAGTTTCAAGAATTTTATCCGAAAACCATTTCTCATAAGGGTTGCCGGTGCAAAAATTGTCAACTTCAAACGGCTATAATTCAAAAATTATAATTTATTGGACTTTGTGACCATTGACACGTTTCTATACATCAAAAACTATCTTTCAACGTAATTTCAGAGCAATCTAGTGAAAGCCATTTTCCATTAGGATTCTGCGAGGTTCTTTGAAGCTTGTAGCTTACTTCTATGTAAAATTTGATGAAAATCCATCAAGTATAAAGAGAGTTATCATGTTCACACACAAACACACACACGTGAATGGTGTGGTATGAGGAAAAAACGGAGAATTCCACATTAACTTTAATTGGAGATATTTCAAATTTTGTTGTTAACAACGGCACTATTTTGAAGGTAGTATATAATTCTTCTCGCACACTACTTTGTTTTACACTAAATAGAAACTTTAATTCCTAACAGGTGCCTCACATATTTCAATTTTTTTTTAAATTGTGACTTACTTGTTTTTCTTCATACCCTTCACGTAGTAAATGAAACTCATAAAGTAGCTCATGCTATATAATACACTCATGGATCGTCGGGCAAGGGTTCTAATAGTTCTTGCATTCTCTTGGATTTTGCACGATAGCTCACAACTTGTCCATTATGTACGAACCCATATTAGATTCATACAACCAACAAAGAACAGATACACGGATCAACGGCCAAAAGTCTTCAACAGTTTTGCATATGAGATACGATGGTAATAGTTTGGAAAAGCAGATCAAAATATAAATTGCGTCAATATTGCTTCCTATGAGAGGCAGTGTTGTGGCAATTTTACGGAATAAAATATTGTGTATTTAATAAATGCTTTCGGAATTTCGAATTCCTACATTTCTGCAACCGTCATTTTGCTGCATGCCTGTGAAAACACGGGGGAAGAAAATCGATGAAAACTATTGCGCCTTTGAATCGAAAAGAAATGGTAGGATAGGTGTTTACGGTCATACGCAGTGGGCTAAAGAGTTGGAGTTGAGAATTTTGTTATATTATGCTTAGGAGTCGCCCTTAACGTAACCACGTAACGCTTAAAGGCGGAGGAAGAGTCTTTGATAGCGTTACATAGTGTTACACAGGCAGGGGGGTTTTAAGCTTAGCGTCTTCGAGAAAAAAAAATTAATTTTTAAATTGATTTAAAACGATAGTATGAATATTATTTTAATAAATTAAGTATTTCTCTACGTTATATACCCAAGCAGCATCTAAGTAGCAGTAACTGAGACCGGAACTTTAATTGAGTAGTTGTTACGTAACTATAACTAAATTTATGACTTTATAGGTATAATTACTTCAGTAAAAAGCAAACGTTATGTCAATTATTCGAATATAAATAAATAAATCATTTTATTAAATTTATGTTAACTCTTAACTGTATATTATTCGTAGATTCATATTCCAATCTTCAGCATAATAATTAGATTAAGTTATAATTACGATTAAGGTAATACACGACTTATAATTGTAATAATTTTTATTGAATTATTTAAAAGTCTAACAAAAGCCCAACGTAAACAGTGATGCATTTCTACTAAAAAACCAGTTAAAAAAAAGTAGAAAACACTAGACCGACCGTGTACTACGCTAGTACGTTAGCCACGCGAGTACCCGGACTGTTGCGAGAACGTTTTTATTCCAAGTAAATACGTTGCGTTTGTTTGTGTTAATTTGTTATTTTTTTTAATAAACCGTATGAGATTAGCTGCAGAAACACGTATTTCATTATTTTTTACTTTTGATTAATTATTGATTTGATTTACTTTTACTTAAAAAAAGAATTTTTGAAATGAGCGACACGTCATGTCAGCTGTAAGCTTCCATTGTTAGTATAATTACATTAAAGTCGTACTGAAGGTTCCTGACGCGTCTGAAACCATTGCTTATCCCTTTAAAGTCACGGAACCTTACAGTAGTATTGAAAGTAAAACTTACGTTTTTGCTACCCAGGAGAATCGCTTTAAAGTGATTTTTCGTCAACTACTCCATCTCCTTGTTTACTTGTACTACATGTGGGAAGCCATTAATCAATTTGCAATTTGTTATGATTGTTAATAGATGTTTTACTATATAACCTTCAATAAAAATAACAAATTGATGCCAAATTGTGCCTTAGGAATAATATAAAAATGGTTTCTATCATGTGTACTTATTAAATTTTTGTACTAACTTATAAATATTTTTGTCATATTTTATTAACGACATTTTTTATTAAAACATATATTTAAACAAGGCGCGTTGTTATTTTTCGATCTATCATCATCACGTTTAACAGAAAATTTGCAATGGTTTATAATTTTGATATACTGGAATGACAAAATAATTAAACATTTTATCACTCTTGCTTAGTTGCAAGAGTAAGAGAGAGCAACCACGCGACACGATGTGTCAAAGGAAAAAGAGTTCTACGAAAGTAGCAATTACTACGCGGTCACGTTCCCGCTACGTATCTGGACAAGTTCCAGAGAGGTTACTACAACCTATCTGTTACTTAAAAATTGTTCCCCATTTTGGTTCCAGGCACGTAACAAAACCGTAGCAATTACGTGCTTGTGACTATTGACAAAAACTTAATAGTTCCACCGGTAGTTGCTGGTACGTAGCGATGACTAAAAATGCTGCTTGGGTATATTATTGCTGTTATTTCATAAAATAATATTTCAAATCTCGCAGTATTCGAGACATTCATATTCGTCGACGTCATGTTTACATGCTTTTTAGAATTATTGGGGGAGGGATGATATTAGCGTTACGTAATTATTGAGGGTTCCGAGTATCGTTACGAGGCCTTACAAGGGGGGGAAGTACTAAATTTCTTCTAAATATACGTTACGTAATTTAAAGACGGCCCCTTAATACGAATTGAAAAGGACAGGTCACAAAACGTTCCCCTGTGGAACGTCAAAATATACAATAAGAAAACTTTTTTAATACTTTTTAAATAATTTTATTATATATTGCTCATTATTACCAACTCTTTCGACCATGACTGTTGAGTACATGTGAATAAATATTAAAAACGTACATTGATTACAATAAATGGTCTCGATTTTCAAATAACTAATTAGTATTGGAAAACTATAGTTCACTTAATTTCAATCTTATCATGATTGTATAATAAAGATTAATTTAGTTAGTCAGTCACAGCTATGGATTACAAATCTACCTCTATAAATATTTTTAATTAGTTATAGTTCTTGTTCCACTACATAATATGTGCATTACACTCGTACACTTGTAATACTGGTCGTGCTTCATTAATCTTCTGATATATTCTCTGCCAATAATTCAGATTTACACTAGGTGTTAATATTAACTGTAACGATAATTCTTTTAAATTATCATCACGTAATCTGATTATTCCAATATTTATTTTCATCATAAATACCCACAAAGATGAATGTTTTTAAATTGACATAATTAGAAGTGCCAGAAATATTCAAGGTAAAAATGTTTTACTTTCTTATACAGAGTGGGCATAAAGGAACGCATAAATGTATTTACTGATTCCTTCCAATATCGGTACATAAAAGGTATACATACAAGACTATTTTCTAAGATCCCCGATTTAGTTAAGTTAAACTACCATACATACAGTGTGTTTTTTGTAAGCGATAATATAAAATTCAATGGAATTTTATTGTTGTTTCCTAAATTTGTACCCTTGCAAATGTAATTAGAAAGGTCGATATCAATCGAAAGAATAATTCATTTTACGAGGGTGGTCCCAGAAGTACCCGACCCAACAAAGAAAACACAAAAATTTTGGAAAAAATTTATTTATTTTTCAACGTAATCTCCTTTCAGCTCTATACACTTTTCCCAGCGGTGTCCAAAAAGTTCGATACCCTTTTTATAATATGAACTGTCTTGCTCCTCAAAATAGCCATCACTTCTTCATCGTTGGAAAATCTTTGACCACTGAGCCATTTTTTCAAGTTTGGGAACAGAAAATAATCCGAGGGGGCTAAATCTGGCGAATATGGTGCATGAGGTAGCAATTCAAACTTTAATTGATTAATTTTGGCCATTGCAATAACGGATTTGTGAGCTGGCGCGTTGTCGTGATGAAACAACACTTTCTTTTTAGCCAAATGCGGCCATTTTTGCTTGATTTCTTCGCTCAAACGTTGCAATAAGTTTGTATAATACTGGCCGTTGATAGTTTTTCCTTTTTCGAGATAGTCAATAAAAATTATTCCACGCGCATCCCAAAAAACCGACGCCATAACCTGGCCTGCAGATGAAACGGTCTTCGCCTTCTTTGGAGCCGGTTCTCCCTTTTGAGTCCATTGTTTCGATTGTTCTTTTGTCTCGGGTGTGAAATGATGGACCCATGTTTCATCCATTGTTACGAAACGGCGCAAAAATTCTGCTTTGTTGCTGTGAAACTTCGCTAAACACCCAATTGAAACATTTTCACGACACTGTTTTTGCTCGAGTGTGAGCAAACGCGGCACCCATCTTGCACACAGCTTTCTCATGTCCAAATTTTCAGATAATATGCGATGAACCGCACTTTTTGAAATGCCCGTAATGTCTGCTAGCTCGCGCACTTTCAGTCGACGATCATCAAGTACCGCTTTGTGGATTTTCTTCGCCATCTCTGGAGTCGTCACCTCATTTGGTCGACCACTGCGATGCTCGTCTTGGCAGCTCGTACGGCCTCGTTTAAACTCAGCTACCCAAAATTTAACTGTTGTAAACGAAGGAGCAGACTCACCCAGAGTAGAATCCAGTTCAGCTTTTATATTGGTTGGGCTGAGGCCTTTCAAATAAAAGTATTGTATCACATAACGATGACCAATTTTCTCCATTTTCACAAATTCACTGACAACGTTCACTATTGATGGCTGCCAAACAAATACTGAACAACGTGGCGCTTTCAAACTTGAAACATGCTTTATAGACTGCGTACTTTCCAATACAGTGATATTTTCAAACAACTACCGCCACCTCTTGCTCAGGTCGGGTACTTCTGGGACCACCCTCGTTCGTTAAAAGCATGATTATTAAAATTGATGAAAAAATCAAAAATTATTTTAAAAAATTACTTAAAAATGCGTATTGGTTTAATGTTTTTAAGTATAAGGAAAAACTCAAAGTTCAACTCCGAATTGGTCTACTGGTTGATACATTAGGCTCATAAACAGAAATCGTGGGTTTAAATCCCAGCCTCATATACTTTTAATTGTACTTTTATACTTACAATACCTTTAATTATTTTTAATTGTATCACTTACTAATTATTATTTATTATTTTTAGAACTTGATTTTAATTATTATTAGTTTGATGCCCTTTTCTCATAGTTAAAATTGTACAAAAACTAACGGTAAACCCCTATATAGTAAAAATATCTAATAATAAAAAAATTATAGTAATTGTAATAATAATGAAAATCAAGTTCTCAAAATTATAAATAATAATTAGTAAGTAATACAATTAAAAAAGTATACGAGGGCGAGATTTGAATAGGCGATTTCTGATTACGAGTCTAATACATTAACCGCTAGACCAATTCGGTGTACAACTTTAAGCTTTTCCTTATACCTTATTACGAAAACAATTAAACCAATAAGCTTTTTGAATATTCTTTCTGAATAGTTTTTGATTTTCTTCGTCAAGTTTAATATGTTTTTGACGTAAAATGAATTCTTCTTTTGATTGACACCAAAATTTGTACTTACTTTTTCAAGGGTATAAATTTAGGAGGCAAATGATAAAATTCCATTAAATTTCCGATATTATCGTTTACAAAAAACAGACTGTATATTTGTTATGTGATGTACTTTTTGGCGCGAAATCGAAATCTCGAGTTTTTGAGGATGTCCTTTAAGTTTCTCGCAATGGGATTAGTTATTTTTCTCGCGCTGGTCACTAAAAATTATGGATAAAATTAAAGAAATTAAATAATAATTTTATTATAGTATAAGGTAAAACCTGTGAAAAATTGTAATATTCTTTATTTGAATTGGCATTGACTCCATACGCTATATTAGATACTTTTTACGCACTTGACTTATCAACTTCTGCATGAGGTTCTTGTGAACTTTCTGACCTGCTCAATCCACTTGGAGCGAAAATATTGAACTGTAGATACCTCACCAGCTTTTCTCTTCAACTTCCCATGTGTTATAGACCAGTATTTGGGGAATTCTACTCCTTCGGATTTTCGGAACCACAACACCATTATTTCCCTTGTACCACTCTTTTACAATATTAGAATAGTGTGCCGTAGCTAGGTGTAGCCAAAATGAAGTGCGAGTCTAATGTTGCATCAGGAAAGATAAAAGCCGCCTTTGAAGACAGCTTTCTGGGGCTTCTTGTCCATTGGAGGCTGTATAAAAATCATGGCCGTCAATTTGTGCAACATTAGCTTTACAATAGGTTTCATCGTCCATCACTATACAATCATATTGTTCGTGCAAAATTAATTTATGACAGTCCTGTCCTGTTGATGATATTATTTCAACTAATTACGCGATCTGTTAATAACTTTCAGTTATTATTCCTAGGTTGTCTTACCATACAGTTTTGATGTCGACCGTGTTCAGATGTTGTGTAACTTGAAAGCGTTTCGTTGCAGTCACTTTATCGTCGCACACTGTACAATACAACACCTTATCGTCAGTTGTAAGAACACTGAATTCCTTAACATAACTTCGAAGTGTAACAGACACAGACCGTTTTTCTTTACACTCTAAAATTTCAAACTGAAATGCAGTTTGCAATTTCTGAACTGTCTTAATTGAAAGATTTACAAGATTAGTAAACAAAAGTACAGGCAAATTTTTCTATGAACAGGAAGTTGTCAAAGGGTCTTTGGAATTTCCTAATACCTATTTATCACAATACCGCAGCATGTAAGTATTTAAATTTTAGTTACACAGATGGTTAAGGCAGTAAAATATTTTAAAGCCTAGTATTTAACAATAAGCTTAAATTATGGGTTTCCCCTAGACTCAACTAAGCCGCCCTTGGTTGGTTGTCTAAAATGCTAAAATTATTTAAGAAATATTAGAAATTTCATAATTAAAGCATGTAAAACGTTCAAAAAGTGGTAAAATATGCACACTCGTTCAAAAATGCTAAAATATGCATGCATTTATAAAAAACACCTAAATATGCATTTATATGCAGTTTCAAATTGACATATGTGATTCATATGTGGCTTAAACATGTAGAAATATAACTCTGCATATGTTTGCTATAAGCAGAAAAAACATGCAAATGCATAGAAATCCTATACCTAGTAATAACTAAATAGGATTCGTAAGTCATTGTGG
Source organism: Agrypnus murinus (assembly GCA_929113105.1). Classification (NCBI taxonomy): domain Eukaryota; kingdom Metazoa; phylum Arthropoda; class Insecta; order Coleoptera; family Elateridae; genus Agrypnus; species Agrypnus murinus. The sequence goes on from OV816028.1 coordinate 41,346,929, forward strand.
AGGGTTAAGTTGGTTAACGTACCACAGTTCGGTTCTGGTACTGGTTACCAATCTGTCTTTTATTTGTTATTTTTTTTTCGTGAAATGTCAACTGTGAATGTGTTTGAAACGCGCGTGGCTGAAATATCCCAATTTATTTCTAACAATAATAATGGAAGAAATCAGCGATATTGCATCAAAGAGAAAGAATCACTTTTCTCTACCAAGTCGAAACAGTTATATAAAGAGACTTGTATTGCATACAAAAATGGTACTGGAGGAAAAAAGTTACACAATACACTAGACTAGCATACATCAATACTTCAATGCTATGTACTACAATTAATCTAAACGAAGGAATAGACATCAGTAAATTCTCCAGTGTTATTCCCTATTTGAAGGGAAAGGGAGGGAGGATACCCGATAAAAAATCTCTTGATTTTACAAAAAAATGTGGATTCCTTTTTATCGAACGCTGATGATGAACAGCATTTATTAAACAAGATACTTATTTGGTTTTTATATTGAATGAAGTTTAATGAAGTTATATTTTATAGGTGATTCTCATTATTGGTGTCTTCGAAGCTTGTAGACGCCAGGAATTAGTATTTTTGATCACCATCAATGTCGAAGAACACGAGAAACACTTTGTGATCAAGATAGTGGACACAAAAACTAGAAAAGATGGATGTTTTGTGATACTACCTGCGGAAAACAAATTTATTGCAAGTAAATATTTAATTAGAAAATATGTTGCTCTTCGTCCAAAAAATACGTCCCATAATAGATTTTTGTTAACTATATATAAAAGGAAAATGTACTGTTCAGCCTGTGAGAATGCACACAGTGAGTAGTGTGGCCAAATTCCTGAATTTACCAGATTCTGGCTCCTACTTACACAGGCCATTGTTTTAGTAGAACAACTGCAAGTCTTCTGGCCAATTTTGGAGGAAGTGTGACTGACTTCATGCGCCATGGGGATGGCACTCCGCTAGCGTTGCAGAATGATATGTAGAAAAATCCGAAAGCAGTAAAATTAACGTCGCTACAAAAGTTTTGGGGGAAGCTGGTGTCTCTGAAGTTAAGAACAAGGAAACCCAACAACAAATAACTAAATCGGCGGTACAGTTCTCTCTATAAGTGATAGTGTTTTTTCCTTGACCGCCGTAGCTGCTCCCACGGGGGCGCCGACCTTTGACAGTTGTTTTAACGAAACTACCAACTTCCAACAACCGAAACA